>OY747132.1:73811688-75184188 GCA_963556465.1 Berberis vulgaris
TTTCCTAGTTGGGAATCGCCAATGTAGGGAAATTTCCTTACACGACTTGTGCTCCTAGATCTAGAAAAAAATTCCCTTTTGAAATGTTGTCCATGCAAGGGAGTTTTCATGCATGACTTATACTCCGGTATTTGTTTTTTAGTCGGAACCAATGTATTGCTGGCCTTGCCCGTCTTAGGACGACCCCCTAAATACTTGCCTGATTAGGCCTTATGGGTATTGGGCTTGACCATGTGACGTGTGGGCTTAATAGAGCTCTGCAATTTGGGTTCAACCTTCTGGATTCTGCTAAAGTGGTCTTAGTGTTGTATGGGCTTCGCCAGGTTGGGTGGGCAATCAGGCCCGCTTAGATCTATTGACGAGATTACCATGACACGTGTACAACGGATTAAATGATGTTTTGGTGTATCATCAGCTACTCCGTCGAGTTGGTGGGTCGTCTCGTGGGTCCACTAATTCATGTCATGGAGGACCTGAACGGTCGTGATGGTTGAGTCTGAATCGTCTCCTCGAGCAACATGCTTCATTAATTGGGCATGTGTTTGCTTGAAAAAGAAAAAATGCGAGAATTATGTTTTCTATATAGATCCCCCTCCCTGTAGAGTTTATTTCCTATACTCCTTCGATCTTAGAAACTCTGTTTTTTCGTTTTGTTTTACGTGATTTTGACATTGTTTATTATTTGTAATCGAAAGCTTGTACGCTCTTTTATGGCGGGACAAAATCGACTTTCTGATGAACTGTTCACTAATGGTCGTAAGTTCCTCAAGGAGAGGTCAATATCCGAATGAAATCTGGAGGGCCTTCGTGAGACGTATGAGATCCCTGATGATCTAGTGTTCTTCATATTGGGTGTTAGTTAAATGCCATTGTCACCTCCGGAAGGATGTATCTGTTTGCATCGGGGTATGTTTCAGTTGCGCGTCCACATTTCAGTCATCAAAGAGATTTGGAGCTTTTTGGAGTACTTAGATATTCTGGTCGTTCAGCTGGTGCCAAACGGGTATAGGATGGTGATTGCCATTCTAGTTAGGGCGAAGGACGTTGGTATCCGGGTGTCTCCGAGGATGGTTCAACCACTCACCTATCGAATAAATGAGCATGATGTGTGCATGTTGACTTCGCCATCTTTATTTGGCAATTTGACGACTTCAAGTTCTGGCAAAAGTATTGTTTCATGGCTTATGCAGACTCAAAGTATTTCGAGCTTAATGGTCATCCGATCGAGCGAGAGTTCAGGCAACTTAATAAGTTTGATTCTGTTTGGATCCCACCGGTGTTAATTGCATAGTGAACTGTTATCAGTGTTTTTTGTAAAGAAATTCCCAATTTCTCCCTTTATTCTGGGAACAAAGCAACCATGGACAAATTTCGTGACATGCCTCGGATGTGGGTAGAGGATGTTGTCCAACCTTCTAATATCAAGAGCAGCGGGCTGTGGGTTGTGGGCTTACTGGCATAAGGCCCCAACTCTTTTTACAATTTTCGAAACTGAAATCCGAAGGCAAATCATCTTCGAAAAAAGAATAAATTTTCAAAATGTTTAGATTTTGAGCCCGTCAAGAAGGGCAAGTTGAATGATGCGTTTTTTTTTTCGTTCGTGCGTCTAAATAAGCCTTGTGTTGCAATTAAGCTCGCTCGTAAGTGTTTAGCCTCTTTGAAGGGAGGCACAAAGTTGTGGGGCAAGATTTTGATTCGTCCGCTGGGGCAGAAGTCGTTTGTGTTGGGGGGTGTGATGATCAGGCACATGCCCCCATTTCTCTCCCCGACTTGGAGAAATAGTTTTTGCAAATAGCGGGTGTTGAAAATGTAACAAAGGTGGGTACTGAGCAGGCGAGGGTCATGAACAACATGTTGCTGCAGGTAGATATGGCGGCTTCATTTGATGCGAGCCAGACTCGCTTTTTTTTCATTAAAGGATTTCAAGTACAACCCCTCATTGTATCGTGGGTCTCATCGACTTGCATGTGGAATAGTCGTCTAACTGTCGTCCTTATGGCGAAAAGTCTCTTCCACTTCATCCGTATTGTCCTTCATCTTGATCTTGTCCTCACATTAAGATGACGACAAGTCCGAGAGATAACTCATTTCCTTCTTCCTCGTCAACTGCTTCCGAATCAGCTCATGAGAGAGAGTAGATCATTATGAGTAAAGGGAAAACTGTGGATGAGGGCCTTGATGCGGTGAAGATAGCGAAGGGTGGTGCTGGAGTGATTTTGATCCTAGATGACCTCCATCCGGATTCACCTTGGATGTGGTAATGATGGGAAACCAGGCCCAACACCAGAAAGTTGATATTTCTTATGCTTCCAATAAGCATATTAGTAAATGGAGTGAATGACTGGCGAATTGCGTTACGACGCTAGAAAGTGATACGCTGGGAGAACATATGGACAAGGGGTAGAAGCATCTCGTGCTAGGGATTGCATATCCGAACCAAGTTGTCGTTGCTGGGATGGAAGTTGAGGTTGCTTGTGAGAGACCGTGTGCCATGGAAGAGTATTTGCGAATTTGCAAAAGTCATATTCTGACGCTCTCTACGAAATTGGCTCATTGAAGAAACAGATTGAAGAAAAGAGACCTGACAGGCAAGATTGGAGGCTCAAATGGCTCGCTTGGAAACGCTTAAATCCGATTCGGCAGAGGCAGTGTTCGCGAGGGATAGGTTCGAGGAAGAACTGAACATTATCCATTGCGACTTACAATTCGCTCAGGAGACTGTATCCAAGGCACAAGCTGAGATGCAGGCTCTGAATGAAAAGAAGGCGAAGAAGGAGTCCGAGTGAATTGTTCGATGTTAGCAGCTGGAGGCCGATGTTGATTTCAATGCCAAGAGTGTGAGGACAACAGAAGAACAACTTCTTCTGGCACAAATTGAGCTTAGTGCAATAAAGGACAATCGTGTGCTGAGCATTAAAAAACTGTTGCGTTATCGGGCAAATTGGAGCAGGTGGAGCGAGTGCTCGCTAAGTCAAAAGTATGCGAGGAGAAGCTCCGCAAGGGCCAGAACACGTTTGAGTTCTGCAGAGTCGTGCAAGGAATACTGGAGTTGTTGCAACTGATGAAAGAGGAACATGCTGATTGGGACTTCACTTGTTACAGAGAGGTGTCCTTTGTGGAGTTTGAAGAATATTTCGATCAATAAAAAAAGAGGGTGATCAAGATCAGGGTGTCCGAGCGGCAGTGCATGCAGACACATCCCCTGTTTCTTCTCCTGCCAAGTCTAGCTCCATTGTATCTGAACCTTTTCCCGACGAGGAATGAACTTTGTATTTTCAGGTTATTAATGAAAGATGATATACCGAACAACACTTTTATACTTGTGTACTTCTTTGATTTTTTCAACTAATTTTTTTTTCCTGATTTGTCTTATTGTGATGTTAGCTTTTAGACAAAAGGTTTTGCTGAGTCAAGAAACCGTATGATTGATCTGCTAAGGATTGTGTTTTTTCATCTGTTGCCAAAAATTGAATTTCTCATGGGTTCAACAGAAGAAGCCCCATTTGTTAATGTGGAAGAGGCAACGAAATGGTGTTGTGTGGTTGGGAAGGATGGATGCAGGGTTTATTGGAGGGATGGGTCGTTTCTGGCAGTTCAGGTTGATCATAACGAAATTAGAGTTTCAAGAAGAAAATTTGTTAAATTGTTTATTTTTCCTTTTTGGCAACTACAATATTTTAGTATTTTCTGTTTGGTATCCATCATGTGCTTGACACATGAGGTATTTTTTAAAAATTTCAAAATAGTTAATGATTTCTACTAGTCAATTGAGTTTACTTAATGATTAAGAGCCAAAATAAGGATTAAATAAAATTTAGATAATTTCTTACATCTAAGAACATCTCCAATCATCCCCCTAAAATAGCAGGGGTTTAATTGAAAAAAAAAAACCCTCAAATTATCCCTCATAATAACTTCTCCCTCAACTTCCCCCTAAATTTAGGGGGAAATTAACCATCCCCTAAATCTCATTTATTAATAAACAATCCAAATATTTAATTTTTTAAATTATAAATAAATAAAAAATAAAAACAAAAGTATCTAAATAATAGTATAATTAAAAAATTAATTATTAATACTAATTTAAATAATGACAAATAATTGTTTAAAAAATATTTATAGTATAATTAAAAACAAATTAATACTAATTAAAAAAAAGTAATTATTAATTAATTTAAATAATGATAAAATTATTAATAGTAATTATTAATACTAATTCAAAATAATAGTATAATTAAAAATGTAATTATCTAAATAATGATTGAAATTGTGGAAGATATATTTAAATAATGATAAAACATTTAATTATTAATACTAATTTTTTAACTCCCAAATTTTTTAATTAGTCAAATTTAAATTAAGTAGAAATTAATAATAATATAATTAAAAAAATATCTAAATAATAGTATAATGGAAAATAATAATATTATATATTTAAGTTGAAATTAATAATAATATATTTAATAATATTATAATAATATAATTGAAACTAATTAATGTAATCATATTAAGTTGAAATTAATAATAGTATAATTGAAATTAAATTGGTATAAAAAAGTTGAAAATATATTAAAATAATGATGAAAAAGTTAAAATAGGAAATGTGGTAGGAGTGGTGAAGAAATATGGAACCCATAAATTTAGCTATTTTAGGGGTTTCATTGGAAAAACCCTCCCTCCAATCATCCCCTAAACCATCCTCAATAATAGATTCTCCTTCAACTTCCCCTAAATTTCATATAATAATAATAAAATAAATCATCAACTATCTTCCCCTGTTCTTTAATTTCACCCCTTTTAATTTTAGTCAAATAATAAAAAGGGATTAATTTAAATTTTACAATGATTTAAAAAATTATAATTATTTACCTTTTATTTTATTTAAATTAATTTAAATAAATAAAAGTGGTAATTAATACAATATCAAAATATTACTATCTGATAGTTGTAATTATTTATATTAATAATAGTATAATTGAAATGAAAATGATATAAAAAAAAGTGGAAGATATATTTGAATAATGATAAAAAACTAATTATTAATATTAATTTTTTTAAAAACTCACAAATCTTTTAATTAGTCAAATTTAAATTAAGTTGAAATTGATAATAGTATAATTAAACATGTATCTAAATAATAGTATAATTGAAACAAAAGTAATTATATTATTGTTGAAATTAATAATAGTTTAATTAAAATTAAATTAGTATAAAAAAGTTAAAGATAAATTAAAATAATGATGAAAAAGTTAAAATAGGAGATGTGATTGGAGTGGTGAAGAAATAGAAGGATCCATATATATAGCTTTTAATTAAAATGAGGATAACTCTTTTACCACTGGACATACTCTAAGGGCATGTTTGGTTGGGCATTGACCATTGTAATTGTAATGGTCAATACAATGGTCCAATGCAAACCCATGTATGGTTGGTCAAAAAAGTGTTGTAATGGGAATGACTATTACGAATTTCAATGTAATAGCCATTCCGACCCCAACCCTTATGAATGGAGATTCCATTCCCTATTGTATTGGTCAATGCAATTTGAAAAGACTGTTTTACCCTCCATCTCAACAAAACCCTATTCGACCTCATATTCATCATCACCTCTTGAGCTTCAACGGCTAGGTGTAGAGAGAAAAACAACACATCTACATCCACTGATTCAGGTAAGTCTCTTCAAAACCATCTCCTTCCTCTTCAAACCATCCATTAGATTAGGAGAAAAGATTGTGATTGCAACCTATTTTGATACTATGGTGTCTATGTTGAATTAACACCACAAATTGCATCAATTCACGAAAATCGAAGGTTTTTTTTGTTGTTTGTTGTTAATATGTTTTTGAGTCTCTTGAAGATTCAGATTTCCTTTGTTCATTTCATGTCAGTTCCTCTGTTTTAGTTATATATTGGCTTGTGACAGGATCTGAGGAGATTAAAAAATTGTCTCTTGTTCAAGAAAAGAAAGAGATATTGTCTCGTTGCTCCTTCCTTCAAATATTTCTGTTCATGCATACAAAAAACAATTGAGTGAAAAGAATTATAGGGTTTCTTTATGAGCTGGAACTTTGTTTAAAAATTGCAAATGATAATTGACGACTGATAGTGGGGAGACTAAAAGGCATTGATATTGGTCATAGTTTGAATATATATATATATATATATATATATATATATATATATATATATATATATATATATATATATATATATATATATATATATATATATATATATATATATATATATATATATATATATATATATATATATATATATATAAATTCTTCTACCTGCTCTTATCTTGCTTTATTTTTGGAATTGTAGGCATAGTTTTCTCCTTTTGCAGTTTTAAGTAATGTTTCAAGAAGAAGTTGGTGGTGTCCATATAATTCCAATGGTTGACCATCGGTTTGGTAACAACAAACTTCACCAAATTGATGTCATACTTTCAATATTTTGTATTATACACCCTCAAACAATCAAATTACACCATTAAACAACTGCTTCATTGTTCTTAAATAGGGTTTGGTTTGGTTTGGGTTTACGCCACGGGATAATTTGGATTTTTTAATTAATTACTGCCTCACCTCAGCGTATTTGGTTAATATAATTAAATGATAAATAAATCCATTTGATTGTTAAACATGAAATCCTAGGATTTTAGTTGTTAATCACTAAATATTAGATGAATTATTTCGTTGTTTATGCTTCTTGTAATTCATCCGAAGTCTTGAATTCTATTATATTCCTCTGTTGAAACTGTCATATTTTAAACTTCTATGCTTGTTGTATTAATTAGTTACCAACTAACCTTTATGCAGTCATGCCTTCATCGAGTATAACATCAATCAAAATGAAACGGATGAGAAAGAAGGCCATTATTTCATCTTTATGGACTCAGATACTTAGCATGACAAGCCTATTTTACAATGTTTGCATTGCCGTATCTTTGAATAGTATTAGACCCGAGGTTAAGTCATATGTTTTACACTTAGCATTGCAAACACAACACCTTACGCAAATGGTGTATGCAAGTGATAGCACTTGCATTGCACAATTAAGGATGGATAGGTCTACCTTTGAAAATTTGTGTTCCATGATAGAAACCATAGGTGGGATAAAACCAACCAAGTATATGGGTATCCCAGAACAAGTTGCTATATTTTTACACATCCTTGCCCATCATGTGAAGAACCGAGTAATTATATTTAGGTTCATGCGATCGGGAGAAACTATTAGTAGGTCGTTCAACAAGGTGTTGACAAGCCTCATGTTCTTACATGAAGAGTTGTTAAAAATGCCTGAACCTGTGCCTAATGACTCTCATGATGAGCGATGGAAATGGTTCAAGGTAATTTCTTTATGTCCTATATCTAAGAAAAAAGTAAGATATGTTTTAGCTGGTTTAAACATAACTGTTATACATGTTGTAGAATTGTCTTGGCGCTTTAGATGGCACTCATATCTGGATAAGAGTCCCGGTAGCTGACAAGGCTAGATTCCGTAATCGAAAGAATGAGATAACTACAAACACCTTGGGTGTTTGTTCACAAGATATGCAATTTATTTATGTGTTACCTGGTTGGGAGGGTTCTGCTGATGGGAGGATACTTCGTGATGCAATTAGTAGACCACATGGTTTGAGAGTTCCACACGGTGAGCTTGTGTTATTTTTCATCAAAAGTGAAATAATTCAACATATTCATATACTATTTCCTTTACTATAATTATGAATCTGTCATATAGGTTGTTATTACCTTGTTGATGCGGGGTGCACCAACTGTGAGGGGTTCTTAGCACCTTTTAGAGGTCAGAGATATCATCTAAATGATTGGAGAGAAGGACATCAACCAACCACTCCAAAAGAGTTATTCAATTACAAGCACTCATCTGCTAGAAATGTCATTGAACGATGTTTCGATTTGTTGAAAATGCGGTGGGGTATATTGAAGAGTCCATCATTTTACCCAGTTAGGACACATAATCGCATAATCATAGCATGCTGTCTTCTACATAATCTCATAAGAAAACAAATGTGTTGTGATCCTTTGGAGAATGTTGTAAGAGGTGAGGATGTTGATAACGAGTATGTGCAAGCCCATGAACCAATTACAACAATAGAAGTTAGTGATGCATGGAGTGATTGGAGGTTGCAGTTGGCGCAAGAGATGTATGAGAATGAAAGGGGAGCTCCTTCATAGTTTGAAAATGCTCTTGTTAATTTTAAATTTCAGTTTACTTTGACTTATTATATTGAAATATGTGTGTATTTTGTTTATGATTGTTGTATATTTAATTTTGTGTATGTTGTATATTGTATTAAAATTTCAGTTTACAGAACCAATCTGGATTATGTATCCTTTGTATAAAAAAAAGTTGTAGGGATGTCTCAATATGAGAAACCGACGCAGAGGATGATGTATTGGTTGCTGCTCTGTTGGAATTGTACAACAAAGGCACACTGAATGCATATAATGGCTTCAAACCAGGATATCTGACTGCTTTAGAGCAAGCAATTCATGTTGTAATCCCTGATGCTGGCATAAAGAGTAAGCCACACATTGAGTCCAGACTGAGGACCATGAAAAAGGACTTTTGCGTTGTGTACGATATGGTTTATGGTTCATGCTCAAGTGGATTTGGCTGGGATTCTGTGCGTAAATGTGTGGTTGCTGAAAATGCTGTGTGGGATGAGTATGTGAAGGTATGATTTGTTGTTTTGGTGTTTTCTATTACTTTTAATTTGTATTTTTCTTATATTAATTTCACTGATATGGATATGCAGAGTCACAAGAGGGCTGCTAGGTTTAGAAACAAAAGGCTAGAACATTTTGATGCATTATGCACTGTATTTGGCAAGGATCGTGCGAATGGAGGATATGCACAAGACCCCGCTGAAATAGTAGATGAAGCCACTCGTGAAAGGAATGATCAGACTACTACAGATTATAATAATCCAACAGTGGATTGGTTCAGTGACATGGAGATGTCTTCCCATGGACCATACATACCTGTATTCTCTAATGATGAAATGTCTACTTCGACTACTGAAATGGCTGGTTCACGTGTTAATATGTCTCACTTTGATACTGCTGATGTTACCCCAGGCAAGGAAAATAAAGGCACTCCAACTGATGGGACTTCTCGGTGCAAGAAGAGAAAGAGAAGTTCAAACGAATCTCATGTCATATTGGCTCTACGTGAAGTGGCAAAAACCTTTGGAACTGAAATACAAAAGGATACTCATGAGCTAAGTCAGGCAATGGGGACAGACAAGTTGCTTGTTGAGGAGAGGAAGCATTTCTTTACAGAATTACAAAGCTTGGAAGGACTGACCGATGAGGAGAAAGAGGAAGCTGAATTGAAATTGGGGTCCGATACTACCTGAGTTGAGTACTTCTTCTGTCTTGCACCAAATGCAAGGGCAGGGTATGTGAAAAGGATCATCTCTCGTGATTAAGGGGACATAATGTGAACTAGAAGGAGTAGTTCTTTTTTGGCTATTTTGTTGAAACTTTTAATCCAACCAAACAATGTCTATTGTTGTGTAACCTTGTATATATTTTGCTATTATCAGGTCTTATGGGCCATATGAGTACTTTCATGGTTATATACCACTTGAATGCATATATTTTATGGTTATACTTTTTGAAGGTGAACAATGAAATTCCTTGTGACACTAATTATGGTTATGAATTGGTTGCATACTGGGTCCTATTCAGGACAGGCCTGATAACTTACTTATGTCTTTGCATGTTTTACAGGGCCTTGTTGATTCTGACACCTTACCACTTAAATGTATCACGAGAGATGCCTCAACAACACCATAGTTTAAAGACTATCAAGAAGAAGCTCATTCGGAAGGCTCTCGATATGATCCGCCGGATTGCCGAGGAAGATCCTGATGAGTCCAACGACAAAGGTCGGTTCTGATAACTAATGCAGATGGAACATTGTTTTATTTATGAAAATGGATATCACTTTCGATCTGTATCTTTGGCACCTGGTTGAGCCGTGGTATTGACTTTGATAAATCAGTTGCAATATTCATCTAAACTTTTGGCTGTTTATTTTGGTGGTAAGTTTAATCATCTCAACCCAGCTATCAAAGCTTGGTTTTCGTTTTCTTCTTCTAGAGGCTTCCTTTGTATTCAATTCCAAGTTATTTGAAATTGTTCATGGTAGTTGTTGGTGATTTTTTTGTATTATGGAAAATAGGTGTTGAGAAAGCCAGTGATGATGATGAGAAAAAGGGTCAATACAACAAGTTTTGGAATGAGTTTGGAAAGTCTATCAAACTTGGTATTATTGAGGATGCAAATAATAGAAACCGCTTGGCTAAGCTCCTTAGATTTGAGAGGTTTTTTTTTTTATCTTGTAGCATATTTTATGTTTGCTATGTTTTCTGCCTAAATTTCATTCTCTCCCTTCTCTAAGGTTCTATAAAAGAGATATTTGGCTAATTTGTGGATGCTTTTCGTTGTGCAGTTCAAAGTCAGATGGTAAGCTTGTTTAAACTACCATTATTCACAACATCATGCTGCATCACTGGTTCCACACTAACCAAACAAAGCAGATTGTTTAATTTGGCTGCTGCTCACATGCTACCATTACACTTTTTTTTATACCTAATCTGGCACCTTTTTTTTTTGTAGATTCGTGTATTTTATTGATTCATTTTGCTTAGTGATTGCCATTGCTTGCAGGTTGTGTTCCCAAATTTCGGGGAACAATATCTTTCCTCTGTTCTTTTTCAGTCAATCAGAGAAGAATGTGAGAAAATGCAGCCTGAACCATGAAGCTGGCACACATAATAATATGAACGCGGATTTAGTTGGTCTTCCCTTCAGTTTTACTTTAATCAGCCTCCATCATCCTGCCCATACGCCAAAGATATCCTAGGTTTGAGACTTTTTTTTGTGTGTGAATCCACTATGCCGTCTGTTTAGAAATTAATTGACTCTTAACAGTGCTGATATAATTTTATTCAACATGATTGGTGTATTGTGATTGCTTTTGCCTACATTGTGAGCTCGCATTTGTGAAATAAAAATATGTGATATTTACATTGAAAGGCGATGTACGTTATTTTCAGTGCTTTCATTATGAACGCAGATAGGGAGATTCCTCAGGGTTAGACTGGAGCTTGGAGGACGTGAGACTTGCGGAGAGAGTTCATGAGTGGCTATTGAATTGTTCCTAGTATTTGTTTAATTCGAGTAGGTAATAAGGCGTAGGTTGTTTCTCCAGTCCTTTTGGTATTACGAATTTGAAGGCTATTGGTTTGAAGGGAGTAGTAATTGAGAAGTTATGGTTGAATATCTTTGTTTTGTTTGATTCTGCATTATGAGAGAATGCATTACTAGGGTGCATTAGTTCTGTCGATGAAGAAATGTAAGTGTAACAATTATTTTAATTTATTTTTTTTATCTTGTTTGTACCATTTAACTATTTCTAACAGAAAAGACATGACCTATACAGTTTTCCTCGAGTTTTCATGATTTTCCACTTTAGACTTATATAAGCAACTTCTTCGGGAACAATAAGTTGTCAAAGTAAGATGAAAAAAAAAAAAGAAATCATGTTCCTCAAAATCAAGTTAACACTATTCATGACATCAAAGGTGAACAGGTTTTACGAGCTATTGATTAAATAAGTGCCAAATTTTAGTAAGTGTTGCCATATACGAAGTCAGATAGTAGCACAAACTTCTTCCTTCATTCAGTGTCATCTAGGGTTGGGTTCAAAACTTTTATATTCTTTGCCAATTATCTTGATCTTCTTGCTCATGACTGTAACATTTATTTGCTCCATTTGTAAAATTAGACCTAAAACGGGTACCTTGAGAAAATTGTGATGTTTAGTATTCTTGAACCAAAATAATGTTTTCTTAATTAGTAAAGAGAAGAGCTAGAAGTCCATGTATTTAGCTATATGTGAGATTGCCTATTCTTGCAACAATGGTCAATGGATTGTGCATTCAATTTCTATCATGGATACCTACTTGACTATTATTTTCACAGTTTTTCTAAACGTCGAGGGAATGGGTTAGGGATCCCTCGCTCATTCCCTCGACATTTAGAAGGGTTGTTATTTTCATGAGTCAATCTAGAGAGCCAGGCCCATGTCGTTAGGAGAGTGCCAGATCGTGCTCTCTAGCACTTTTTTTTCAACAATTCTTCTTCATGTTTTGTTCTTCTTCTTTTACTTCTTTTGTTCTTTATTTTCATCTGTTTTTTTTTGTAACTCTCTCTTTCATAATCACGTTCTAGAGAGCTCCCCTAGCTCTTGGGGGTCTAGCTCTCTATTTTCGTTTGTGTAATCTAGTAATTTTTTTATTATGCAAAATTTACTTGATGATTTGGTTTGAACTTGTTATTGAGATGTAATAAAAGTCATGGGAAAATCAGACCCAAATTCCATTTCCCCCTAAAAACAAAACGTGTTCATACTTCATATAATACCATAACAGGAACCATATAAGTATTTTTATTTTTATTTTGTTTAACATCTGTGTCTAATAGACTAATAAGATGATTCACGACATAATGAATCCCAACAATCAATGGTTTTGGAAAATATACAAGAAATAAGTTTTGGAAAAGAGAGATAGTGGGGGTTTTTAAGTGAGGGTATTTTTGAAAATAAGTTTTACATTACCATTTTACCATTTTAAAAGTATATCAAATATATATATTCTCATTTTCATTTTCATTCCCATTCTTATTATCATTACCATTTTTATTACCATTCTCATTCTCATTCCATCGATTAATCAAACGAGCCTCAAGTTGACGACTGCTACAAGGTAAATAACCCTTTTCAGAAAGACATCATTAGGCACGTCAACGGGCGGGATGGTTTTTCATGACAGCTATTCATACAGTGCCAAAAAGCAAAATCACACTGTATAATCAGTAAATCAGAGCAATTCGCCAGTCCTGATTTCAAACTCACGAAAAATTGATCGCGGTCATAACGAAGTGAATGATTGAACGGTACTGATTGAGACCTCAACTGAGTCCCGCCAATCAGGCCCACATCGACTTGTCTTTCCATCTTCCGGTCTTGTGATGGACAAATGAGCGGGAAAACAATAAAAAAACACATTCATTCACTCTTCCACTCTCTTGATAAAAGCAAGGGAGAGCAACTGAACCAACTCAAGAAACAAAGAAGCCAAGAGAGAGAGAAAGGAAGCGAGGTCATCAATGGCGCCGAAGAAGGTGAAAACAGAGCAATTAGAGAGCAAAAAGAGCGAATCGGCGGAGGAGATGACGAGGCGAGTGAACATTGGAGGTCGGTTGACTCGAAGTGTGGTGAAGTCGGAGGTGATTACGCTGAGATCTTTGGAGGATACAACAGAGAAGTTGACTAAGGCGAATGAGAAGAAGAAGAAGCCGGTGAAGAGAGCGTTGAAGGTAGAGGTGGAGGATCCGAAGGGGAAGGAGTCTAGTGAGTCTGAAGAGGAGGATAGACCGAAGAAGAAGTCGAAGAAGCCTGTTGTGAAGAAGTCTCCGGCGAAGAAGCGCGCTGCGGTGAAGAAGCCTCCTCCGGCGAAGAAAGGTTCAAAGAAACTAGAGAAGGAGGAGACGGTTGAGGAGGAGGACGAAGAGGCGGACAATGAAGAAGAGAAAGAGAAGTTGTCGGAGTCTGGAGATGGAGATGCCGCCCGTGAGGATAAAGACAAATCGGAGTCTGGAGACGAGTTTGAAAAGGAGCCGGAGCCGGAGAAGAAGTGGAAGAAGCCTGCGGCTAAGAAAGGTTCAAACAAAGCAGAGGAGACGGAGTCTGAAGAGGATGAAAATGCCTTTGATAAGGATGTGTAAGTTCTTATATTTTCTTTCAACATTTTAGGGTTTGTGGTTGTTCATTTGTTTTTATTTATTAGTTTTGTCCTTGAAGTTATCTTGAAATTGAATCCAAATTGTGTAAAATGGTTTCCATTGAGGAGATTCTTTGTTTAAACTGTGTTTTCTATGTGAATTGTGATATGCTTTATGATATTTTAGGGTTTATGGTTGTTCATATGTTTGATACTTGATTCTTGAAGTGAAATTGAATCACAATTGTGTAGAATGGCTTCCATTGATTGTTCATACATTTGAAAGTTGCCGCAGTTTGTGGGTTTCATTATATACATTTGATGGATTCATCAACTTATTTTGACTTGACATTTCTTTGAGTTTGAATGAAATTTGAGTCTTCTTTGCATTTATTTTAGTGTTGGTGTGTGTTAGCATGTAAATCTTTGAAAAAGTTTCTGGAGTGGTTTCCATTGAAGATGAGATTTTTTGTATGTAAATGAGAGTTTTTGGAAAATTAGTTCAGATATCTTTTGTTGAAGAGAAGTTTATAGTTTTTTAAGTCATCTAATCATAAATTAATACTTTTACATTTGAAGCTTTCCGCATGCTTAAAATGAAAATTTTATAAATGCAACTAAAACTTAGGATGTGTTTGGTTGGATGAAATTTTATTCCAATGGAATCTATGAGGACACCTTTTTATTAAAGGCTAAATTGATGTAGCACTCATCATCCACCATTAGATTTTGTGATAAGAGTCTAAAACAAACATGCACATAAACAGTTAAGGCACAAAGAGTTAAACTAGAGTTAAGTTTCACTGCATGCACAGAGATGATGAGTTAAGGCACACAATCTTAAGGCACAAAGATGATGAGTTCAGTTTCACTACATGAACATAAGGAGTTAAGTTTGACTACATTATAAAGATTGCCTGCATATTCATATTTTTATGTGAATTACAATGACCACCAGTAACAGCTAAAGATTTGGTTAATTAGGGACGGAAACAAGGCTGGCGAACAGAAATTGGAAGACAAAGGGCTTGTTGAAGATGGTAAGGTTGAAAAGACCATCATCATTGAACACTGGTAAGTTTATTTTTGCTAATATTTATTTTAGAAGTCTGAACAATATGTTAAAGTTCCTTACATTTAGGTATTTTACTGTTTCCTTAGGTGGTATTTGTTTTTTTTTTAAGTGTATAGAAGCTGGAGTTAGAACTTTTGAATGAAATGGTTGTTTTGCTTCTGAATGGGCTGATGATTAGAAGCTGTAATATTAAAATGTGTTTGTGTTTAGGTGCCGACTTAAAGTTGTTTGACATTCTTGCCCACCTCCACGATTTCATCTGTCCGCCACAAACTCTTAGCATTAACTTTTCTCTCCACTTGTTTTCTCCTCCAAACACTAGTTAGATCACCTTCCACCATCACTACAAACAACCCTATATCCCTCCATTCCTCATACAGAGAGAAGAGAAAGAAGAGGTAGGTGGTGACGGCAGTGCTCGCGTGGTAGAGTGTAGAAAAGAGGTTGGTCAGTAAAGAAGAGGGATAGCAATAGACATTATGAATTTATTATGAGGTTATTATTGTAATACATTTTCATTGAGCACTCAGTGCTAACTGATCAACACTAAGCACTGAACAAGCTTGTGAATGAGTTGTTTGTATTGCTTCTAAATGAGTTGCTAATTAAAAGTTGTAAAATTAAAAGGTATATGTTTTTAGGCGCTGACATAAAGTTGTTTGACATTTTTGCCCAACAACACAACTCCCACCGCTCACCACAAATTGCCAACATTAACTTTTTTTTCACTTGTTTGTTTTCTTTCAAACACCATTGAGATCCCTTTCCACCATCACCACCATAAAAAACCACCCAATATCACTCAATGTTCCTTATAAATCTCCAACAACTAAAGGAAGATAAAAAAGAGGGAGGAGAAAAAATGGGAAGGGTGGGGAGAGTTCGGTGGCAACATTTCTCCCATGTACGCTTTTAGCTCTCGAAAAACTTTTTCGCATTTTTTGCCCCATTGAAAAATCTTGTTCCTTGTTAAAATCTTGAAGAAGGGGAGACATATGTTCGAGGATTTAGAGATAAACCTGGTCAGGGCCACCACCCTTCGAGTCAGGTTCTTAACTCATTTGATTTTCCTTGGTGATCTCATGTTGAAAAAAGCTTGAATCTGCTTTGGGTTGCATCTGTTCCTCTTCGATTGACTATATAGCTCATGACTTTTTCTGATTGCACCCGAAAGGTGCATTTTTATGGGTTGAGCTTCATTCTGTATTTACGAAGTTGAGAAAATGCTTCTTGGAGGTTCGCAGGGTGATTAGGATTATGGAGGCTTTTTACCAACCTGTCATCGATGTAGACTTCCATTGTCTTTCTAATTTGCCCTTTGAACATCCTGTTTATCAATCGTTCTTGCGTTTTTCATTTGAATGACATCATCTGGTAGCAGTATGTGCCCTTGTTCGTTACGAAGAAGGTTTTTTCTTGATCTGATGGGTGCATGTTGATCTCATTGTAGCGAGAGTATGCATCCATGAAACTGAGTAGGCTGTGTTCGGACGTTGTGTCGATGATCAGGTCTATTCGAGGCAATAAAATGTGGCTGAGCGTCTCATTTGATTGTTTCTATTTCACCGTTCGCAGGATATTTGAGACATTGGTGCTACATGGAGACTACTGCCTCCATGTGGTATAGCCAATAGGGGTGTTAATCAGTTCGATCGACTTGAAATTGGATCAAAACCAAGCTGAACCGAACTTTAAATTCAGTTTTCGTTTTTTTTTGTCCTTTTTTTTTCTTCTCATTTTCTTTTTTTCTTATTTCACTTGTAAGAGATAGTCGACAAAAAATATGGGGAACAAGAAAGTGATTAGCTCACAAGTGCTTTAGAGAAGCAAATCAAGAATTGTTTCTTCAAACATCACCAAAGTCGCCTAAAGATCCCAAAAAACAGAAGAAAAAATTGGCCAAGTTGAAGGCCAAGATTAACGGCGGCATCATCGTTACCAAATCATCCACTTTCAAGACACATCCACTTTCAAGACACTTCCACTTCAAATGCTTGGTATGAGACCTATTGAGAGCTGTTTCATATGTGGAGGGGTTGGTGGTGGTGGCAGATACATAATAGGAGGAAAAGGGGTGGCATTGCCCCATCTTGTGGAGGAAGGAGAAGGGGTTCTTCCCCATTGGGCGGGATTAAAAAAGTCATTTCATTTGCTTTGTTTTTTCTCTCCTGTTGCCAAATGAGGCTCATCCGTAGTGAGAAAGAGAGGATTGAAAGAAGAGAGAAAAAATAGACAGAAAGAGATTAAAAGAAAAAAGGGAGAGGGTGGGGTTGGCTTGGAATTAAAAAAGGAAAGAAAGAGATTAGTTGGTGGATATTGCTGGGAATTCAAAAAGGAGAAAGAGATAAGTGGATGGGGTTGGTTGGGAATTTAAAAAAGAAAAAGATAGATAGGTGGCTGAGGTTGGCTATGGCTGGGAATTAAAAAAGAGATAAAGACAGACTTCGGTTCGGTTATTTCAGTGGTTTAAAAAAATCGATATTGAATCGAATGTAATTAGGTTCGTCTCGGTTTTTACTATTTAGTTTTGATTTCTATTCGGTTCGATCGATTTGGTCGATTCTAGAAAACCAATTAACAACAGCAGCCAAGGTAGGCCCAGGATCACATTGTGCTCGGAGTGGGCATCTATGATTGAGTATTTTGTCATGATCCTTTGCAGATTTTGTTGCCCTATGATTATGGACAACTTAATAATTTCAATTGGGTAGCAGTTTTCTCTGTTGAAGTCAAACATGGTTGGTTGGTAGGTGTCAACTCCTCTTTTGTCAATTGCATCTTGCGAAACACGTCTAGAAACAAGTCGTTGGTAGAATTGCCTGTGTCCACCAGCAACCTCTTTACTTACCAGTTTGCTATCCCTAACTAGGGCGGCGTTGTGGGGGAAGTAGACTACCCTAATGTCCCGCTCCGTGAATGTCAGGCTCGGGACTGTTCTTTCTCATATGTGCCGGACAAGAAGATTCCCGCAATGGGATTTGACTCGCAGTTCCCGGATCGAACTTTTCAGTGAACGATTTGAGTGCTCCCTGTTCTTGTTCGCTCCATGAAGGATGCATATGACATTGAGAGTTCTCTATTTGGCTTCCTGTATCGATTCCTTTTTTCCTCTTTGGGGCTTTCCGTCCTCAAATTCGACGAATTCCTTCAGTCGTCATTTTTGGACCCAATATTGGATTTTGTTTCTAAGGCTCTTGTAGTTTTGGGTGTCGTGACCCAGTGTAGTTAAGGCGTTGAGGCGGCGGAGAGGCGGATGAGCTTGAAAACGCCTCAGAGGCGAGGCGGTAGGCGAGGCGGACGCCTCACTTCACTGAGGCGGTCTTTAACATTTTTTAAAGATATTTTATTATAATAAATTGAAACACATTTAGATAAGTAATATTCATCATCATTTTGATAACTTGCATATGCCAATATGTACAAAAAGTCATACAATTATTTAGAATTGAAATGGAAACATAATAAAGTTGCGTAGCATAGCAAAAAGATGCACTACATAAGTGTACTTAACTTGCCTATCCATTAAATCACTAAAAAAGAAACAAACAAGAAAAACATCAAAGCATAATGTAAACTAGTTCATCAACTTCTCATTGGTTTAACTTTGGAAATTTGAAATAGTGTTTGGAAAATTAATGGTTGAATTTGAAACAGTATTTGGAAAATTGCAATTTGGTGAGGCATCGCCTAGCAGGTCTCATTGGTTTAACTTTGAAAGTTTGCACCAAATTTTGATCCATATACTAAAATATTACGATCCATACACTGAAATATTACTTATTATTGTTTATTGTGAAAAAAAAAACGCAGCAGAACAAATCATATAAAAAAAGGAGCAGAACAAATCATATAAAAAAAACATAACAGATCATTAAAAAAAGGAGTAGAACCGATGATATAAAAAAGAGTAGAACGGATCATTAAAAAAAAGCTGCAGAACAGATCATATAAAAAAACACAGGAAGGAGAGGGAAGAAGAAGAGGAAGGAGGAAGAAGAAGAGAGAAAACATCCTGATATGAAAGAGGCAACACCTAATTTGAAGAAGAGGAACCTGATTAGAAGGAGAAGAACACACACAACAACAACAATAGCCCCCAAGGAGTCGTTCTCTTGTCTAAAACTCTAAATACCCCCTTCTTAACCTTAAAAGACAAGTGGGCTGCAATAGACTTTTGGTTTTTAAGCTGTAAATGGGCTGAGGCGGCCCGAGGCGGTCCGAGGCGGTGGCTGAGGCTGTCCGAGGCGGTCGCCTCACTTCACCGCTCCGCCTCGCATCATTTTGAGGCGTTTTTTTGCCAAACCGCCTCGAGGCGCGCTTGACGTCCGCCTTAACAACACTGTCGTGACCTATCTCATTTTGATGAGAAACAACGTTTGTTTTTATCATTTTTCAAAGGATCTTCCTTGAGTTTCGATGCCATTTGATATCCTCCATTTTTTACATGGTGGATAGGATGTCGGATAAACTGGAGTTAAGTGGAGTGTAGTCGTGATATCTGGAGCCACTGATCTTGCTAGGCTTTGTTGGGTCGGACCTAGCGTGGCTATTGCTTGATTTTTTCTTTTTTCTAGGCTATCCTTCCATGCCCTTGGTTTTGGAAGAGCACTTGGCCTCGCTCTCTTCCTCGTGTTTGACTGCCAACGTTTCCTTTAAGGCAATGTACTTTTGAGCACTTTTCAACAAATCTACCATGTCTGATGGAGTTCCAGATTGAGGAAGTTATAAAATTGGTTTATTCGGAGGCCGAAAGTGAAGGCGGTTATAGACGTGTCATCGTTGCAACCGTCAATCAAAATCAGCTCGTCAATGAAGCGAGTGGCATACTCCCTGAGGGTCTTACCGTGCTTCTATTTGAGGCTGAGCAGATAGTGGGTCTTCTTAATTCACTGGCTCCCTACAAATCTGGTGATAGATGCCTTTGCCAAGACTTGAATATGAATCAATAGAATCTTTTCTGAAGGCTATGGAATTAATTCAATGCAACCTTCTTCTGGCTGATAGGGAAAGTCTTGCATAAGATGGCTCCTGAATTTTTCTTCAGTGCCATCACATGGTGGTAATGGCATAAGTGATCCGATGGATCAAATGTCCTGTCGTAGAACTCAAACTTTGGGGTGATAAACTTCTGCGACAAGGGCACGCTCATGATATCGTCAGAGAATGGAGGAGCGTTAAGATCATACAAGACGCCTGGATTGGTTGCTCGAGTTCTTGACTATGGTTCTGTCTGCCTTTGAGGCGTGGTTCCCGCTGCCCTTTCCATCCTTCGGGTTCTCGACTACTGTCCTGTATGCCTTTGAGATGTGGAATATTATCTGATATATGCGAGGGTCAGCCGTGGTTGGGCCTTGCAACTGCTTTGATTCCTCGATTGAATAGATTCGACCTGGCGGCGAGGCTTCCTTGGTCAGAGCTTTTTCTGGCTCAACATTGTTGTTAGCTCGAGATATGGTGCTAGTGACCATTTCTTGAGACTCTGCTGGTTCAAAAAAGTTTGTCTTTGTTTTAAGAAAGACGTCGTTTTCCCACGGAAAGTGCCAAACTGATGCATCCAAAACCGTCCTTGTCGATTCCTGTCTTGCAAATTGAACAACAGTGAGCCAATGACTACCATTGTGGTTGTTGAAGACACTTCCATAATAAAGTCAGGTGACTGAGTAAGGATGGATGTAGACTGTAAAAATTGGGGTTGTAAGTATGTACCTTTCTCATCTCTTTTGTTCACCTTATATAACGAGTATTTCACTCCATTGACTTTACCATTGAGGACATGTTGGAGGGAGATCTCACTCAAGATTTTACCGGTTTATAACTGAGTTTTCTTTGGCAATTGGCTCTGTTTGGGATCCAATATGTGATTGGATCAAGAATTGTGCAAATGGATCTTGGGGCTTGTGACAGATCAGAGATATGTGTTTTTGCTTTATTGTCTTGGGCCAAGCTCCAAGATTCGCACCATGTTGGGCTCAAGTAATCTGGGCTTGGGGCGTCTAACTTACGGGCTGAACAATGACTAGGCTGAGCCTGGGCTGAACAATGACTAGGGTGAGCCTAGGCTAGACCATGCTTGAGCCTACTTGAGACCGCAAGGTTGACCTGTGCCACGTGTATAACTACGATCGGATGACTGTTCGATGTCTCATCAATATGCATGATCCGTATCAAGTGTATAAATGTGTATCATACTATACAAATACATGATACATGTCGTTTGGTACTAACAGCCATAAGAACAAATATCTGACAAAGACTTAACACTGACAAACACAAACACATAACTACAATCACTGCTCATAATAGATAGTGTTTGATTTCCCTAAAGATTTCTGTGCAACTTCCAGTTTCGCAGTCGATCCTTTTCATTTTACAACTGCATGTATATCCATATGAACAAACATATAAACATGTTAGTTGTTGTGGAAAATATGAACAAACATATAAACATGTTAGTTGTTGTGGAAAACCTGGAGCATTTACATAGGTAACTCTGTATACCCTAGGGTGATAAGTGTTTTATATGTTCTTGATATTTAACCGATCCAATTACATAGGTAACTTTGTAGGTGGTGTAGGGCGATAAGTGTTTTGTATGTTCATGATATTTCACCGATCCAACCTTCGAGCTTTTTATGTCATTTGTTTTAATTGATATATTCCTAACAAAATTGACAATCAATATTGGTTCTATTTGAGAATGACCTCGTTACCCTCTTTCCTAATCACTGAGTTATAAAAGATGATTGATTGTGCTTGTCAGGAGTCTGGTATTTCTTTTGGTAGTAAATTTATTCTTACTTGATTTCCAAATACCATTCTTTGGTCAGTTTGCTGTCATTAGTTTCTTTGTTATCTGAAGTAAAGTTTTTTTTACTCTTTGGTGATACGTTTTTTGTTGTTGATTGTTTTTCACATTCAGTTTGCATTTTTTGTGCTTGTCCAGTAAGCAGTGTAATTCCTTCAAAACTCGGGCCAATAACGTGAAAGATGGTTTGGAGGTTGGTGTCCCGGGTATCAAAGTGTTGCTCAACCCGGCAAAGGTGTGTACTGGGTCTTCCTTATGTAGCAATTGCTTTAGTATGATTAACCAATACTGTATCATAATGACTATTTTGCTATTACCATGTGATTGCGTTATAACAATGGTGACAAGTTATATATTCTTCCAAACTTCACCAAAATGTTATTTTTGGTTTTTCTCTATAATAAAGGAGGAATTTATAAAAAATTAATCAGGGATAACTCTTTGTAAATTACCTTTTTGACATTTTGTTAGTGTGAGTGTGTATAGATTTTCCATTGAAATATATGAGATTTTCAGTTTGACCTATGTAACCCTTGAAATATATGAGATTTTCAGTTGGACTTCCAAAGTTTTGGTTGATCATTTACATTAAGGCGCTCTAAAATCGTAGGGAGACATTGAAAGTTTCATCTCGTCTTTATAAGAAGTTGGCTTGCCGTTATTGTTACTAGTATTCTTAGTTTCATGTAAAAACACAAATCATATCTGTATTTATCCTAAATAAAACTTCACTTCTAATGTGATTTCGATCAGATCCATCGGCCAACTTCTATTAACGAGAAAGTCAAAAGAACTCTTTATTAGCCGTTTGTGATGAAAAATCTCTAATCTTCCCCTAAAACTACTATGCTGCTTACGGGTTGTTGGTCTAGGCGAAGATGGAAGAAGAAAGGGAAGAGAGCGACCACAATACTTGGGTGTGAAGAGTTCTCAATGTGATCTATCGGCGAGTTTATATATATATATATTTTCAGTCATTAAAAATCATGGCTTATGTCCTATGCAGTTAAAACGGATAATGGACCCCTAACGGTTCAAGAGCGTTATAGGTTATAACGGTATAGTTTTGAAATATATTTTTAATACCCCCACAAAGTATTAATGTATATTATAGAGTCAAAAATGTAAATCATGTTTATAACATTAAATTCAAAAAAAAAAAAACATTAATAAAAAAATCTTCCATTCGCATTAGTGAGATCGCAATAGAGAGTGTGATTGACTCTTCGTCTTCTTCTCTTCTCACGCTCTTTGTCAAACAGCGAGGTTTGGTTTTCTGTTGATTGCGTCGGCGAGTTCTGCTCGTTTCCAATGTTCTGATGGTAAGAAATTTCAAATGACTTGATAAGTTACAAAGTTTAACTTTATATTGTAAAAGCACGTCTATTTTTTTATTTGTAGTCTTGTGAACATTTGTGAAACTTTTGCTTCATTGAATCGGTATTAGATGTTTTCTTTTACGCTTGTTAAGAATTGAAGAGAAATTCCTTATGTTGGGAATGATTGAACTTTAGAGGTCAATATTCCTGCGTTATTGCAGAGGAAAGAAAGAATGAAAGATTGATTTTAGGGGATGTTCTGCATATGATGTTGGATTCTTCACTTTCAAATAATTATGTGTTTCACTTTATTTTTTTCTGCCTGTGTATATGGATACTAGCTGTTGTAACTGTTAACCAACCTCGTTGATTATTATATAAACTTTATAACTGACTTTCTACTTTGAATCATTGTTGATCTAAGCTTTTCTGCTAAAACTCAGTTGTCGTTGGTCTGTTCATTTTATTGTATGTCAAATTTTCAACCATGATGAAACATGACCATTTAACCCCATGCTTGTTACTTTGAATTGGCCGACTTCTTTCCTTGTCATATCTTTTAGAAGCTGACATTTCACATTCATTTCAGCCAAGAAAAGGATGCTTTGAGATACGGGATGACGGTGGCCAAACTTTTGTCAGTCTGCTGGTAAATGTTTATCCTCTTAATAGTTTAGAGTTTAGACTGATTATTTAGCTTCTCTCTCTCTCTCTGATCCTTTTCTTCAATCTTCATTGACGGGAGACTTCGCTTTTATTTTTGTGTAAGTCGAACTAGGGGTTATAACTAATTTGGGGAGTGTGGTAAAATAGTTTGGGGAGTAGTGTGATTTCTTTGTGTTTTTTTTTTTAAATTTTTTTTTTTTTTTTTTATGTTGGGCTACTTGCTTCCATTGGTGTTTCTAGAAACACCCCATCCCATTTCGATTTGGATATGTGGAATTGCCTGGGGGCTTGTGTGGCAAGATTGTTCGGGAGGCATGGTGCAAGCTTGATGTAGACACTAATTCAAAATTTGTGCCTGTGAATGCTATAATGCAACTCAGTGCTCTCCCTTTTAATTGGAAATAAAATAAAAAGATCAATTGTTTTGTTCCTCCAACGTCTTCAGTTTAGTGTTTAATATGCATTATGTACTTTATTATCCTCGTCAAAACATTTTAAGCATTGACCAGTGAGTCCAAGGTGTTCCTGTTGTAGATTATAACACGTGATTTCGAACTTCAAGCCTGCCAACTGGCACATACGGTGAACATTTGAGAGTTCGCATCGTATCCTTGTGTCATGTAAGTGCGACTTTAGATAGTACAAAGAGTTGTCTATTAATGGCAGACCCTGAGTGTATATGCAGTCCAGGTCTCTTGGTCTCCCCAGTGTACCCAGTAAGGTAGAGCAGCCTGTTTGTTATGTTTTATTGCAATGTATCTTGAATTTTCTCACAAACTATGAATCTTTTGCATGAAAATTTTAGATACTTGTAGGAAATTGATGATCTAAACAAACTAGCATAAGAAAAGTTGTAGCACTATGACGGTTCAAAGAATAATAAATTGATTTGTCTTAACAAATCAGCTTGTGTTAGAGAAGTTTATTGGAAAATTGATTTTGGTGTTTGGCATTTAGATATTAGGGGCCAATTGCATGTTGCGAGAAGAAATTATGAGCTGCCATGTCAGCACTCTAGCGTGCGCACACACAGAAACCTAAACGACCTCAAATACCTAAAATCCACAATACGTCACGGCGTAGCTGGGAATTGTATCCGTAACATTGTTTCCCTTTCCAAAAAAGTAATGCATGCCCCATTCCAAGCTCAGACACCAAATCTCTAAATTCTGGTGATGTCCTTTTGTCTTTTACCGATCCATTATGTCTTTTTCTTTCTCAAGAACACCATAACAAAATCGCTTGCTTCACCTTTACTCTTATATGTTTGTCTACTACAACTTTGTATTTTACAACACGCATTACCAGGGCTCTAGGAAGCTATATGTCTGAGCTCTAGGCAGCTCTATGTTTGCGGTTGAGCAGTGCTACTCCGATTCAAAATAGTGCCAAACAACTTCCACAAAGTCATCCAAAAATTGCTTAAAAACTTCCAGTCACGATCGGAAGTATTGTATTTAGGAACTCCATGTAAATAAACCTTCCTAAAACAGTTTGGCTATGCTGGATGCATCAACTGTTTTCTTGCATGCTATAAAATGAACCATCTTGGAAAATTCGTCAATCAACAAAAACAGAATTAACACCCCTTTGTGTTTGGGGCAATCCGAGCACAAAATTCGTAGCAAGGTCCTGACAAATATCTGCAAGAACAAACAAAGGCATGTAAAGTCCCGTGAGTTGAACTTGTCCCTTCGAAACTTGGCAAGTGTAACATTTTTCTCACAAATTGTCCATACAACTACTACACTTCAAGAAGAATTGTTTTTTCTTCTTTGTTTGCTACCAACAATCTTTTTACTACCAATGGATAGAAAAAGCCAAATTCTTTGATTGACTCAGTAAGCTAGAACTCTTTCCTTTAGGCAAACTTCCAGATTCCAATATAGGAGCAATAACAATTTTATGATTTTTCCAATTAAAAAACACAATATTATCACGACCCTTCAATGTAATATCCTCAACATATTGCCAAGGACGACTAATAAAATATAGCAAACATCCATATTGATCACATCACATAATACATCATTTTTGTAATTACACAACATATTTCAACAACACGAACGCATGATCATTTGTTTACTAGACCAAGTAAATATGATGTGTCATGTGGCTCTATAGGCAATTGTAAATACTGCATTCACGCAACTTTCGTTGTTTGCAGTTATATCGTAGAGTTTATTATTGACTGAACAGAGTGAACGAAAAATACTATGTTGTTGCCCTTCTTCTTTTGGTGTCAATGACACTCGTTACACCAAAACATGCGTTTTCTAGCCCTCTTCAACTGCCCAACATAGTTATCATCGAAATCTCATTCGTTTTCTTTTTCGTCATGATTTTCACTGTCAGCCTCCAGTAAATTGACTTGTTTTCTCTCGGGGCAAACGTTGGAATGGTGCCCAGGTTTGTTGCACCTATAGCAAATGTCTGTTGTAGGTTTGGCATATAGATACTCTCTTCAGGTTTGGTTTCTGTTTTGCCCTCTGTTGATAATACTCCCTTAGATCCTCAAAAAGAAAATTTTGCAGGTTTCGACCTTCCAGAACTATGCTGCACGGGTTTCCTTTATCGTGCAGGTGAAACAACAGGGCCATTGGAGTATTCCGTCGTATTTCTTCGAAAGGATGTCTGATGCCTCATTTTCCATTAATTTTGCTTTCAAAGGCATGTTAATGGCCTCTTGTAGAGTTAACAAATTATGCAACCCAATCTTTTCTTAAATGCCAAATATATAGATGCGACCAAGCGAGTGAGCAGTCGGTACAAACAAGTTGTTGATATGATCGAGGAGGTAGGTGAAAAAAGAATTCCATGTTTGGGATACTTGCATTTTAGTTATACTCTAATAACGCCTAAGCTAAATGAGTCACCACTGCTTTGAGGGTTTCAGTCGTTCACATACCTTGCAACATTCTGAATTTTCGTCTTCGTCAGATGATTATGTTCTACAAGTGGCTTGAACTCATTTGTATATTCCATCACTATTTTAATACCTCGTACACAGGTGATGTACGTATGGTACAAAATGTGCTCATAATCAACAGGTAAAAATCGATCAATCAGAAGCTGTTTCATCTTCCTCCATGTTCGAACTCGATTCTTTCCTTGTATTTGATGAGTATTTTGTAGTTATCTCACCAAACAACTACAAAAGTTTTCAATCTAAAAACAACCATTTTCAGCATCTTAGATTTCAGAATTTCCATGATCTAAAAAAACCTCTTTATTTTCACCATCCAGTAAAGAAAATCTTTAACTTTCAAATTTTCTGAAAAGTTTGGCATGTCAGCTTTGATTCGATAATCGTCAAAATTATTGTGGTGATGACGGTTATTCTGATGATTGAATCATTGTCTAGCGGTGGTTCCTCGACTTCCTCGTCTGATTTAAACCCACTCTCCTGAATAGGAAGCCTTCTTCTTTTTTCTCCATGATTGCCTCTTCGATTATTGCCTTTGTTATCTCCTCCATTGTTACTTCTAGTGTTGCCTCTAACAACTTGAAATAACTCACAAATCTCCCCGAATTGGTTGGTCAGCGCATCTATGCGAGCATTTTGGGCATTCAAATTTACTCAAGTAATAAGAATGCCATCTCTACCACTTTCACCCATGGATACGAATCAAAGATAGCAAGAGGGGAGAAACTCGCTCTAGTACCACCAGACGCATCACAAGATTTTTTCAATTATTTCAACAATATGTTTTCCATTATGTTTTCAATTATTTCAACAATATGTTCTACGTCATGATGGTTGCAATCTACACATCACATATGATGGTTTTAGCATAGGGAGTGTTTGTGTTGAAGCTTTGGAATAAGCATAGTTTTGTACATGGTGAAATCACTTACTAACGAGTCACATGTAATGTCTCAACCTAGTCCATTGAGGGTTTATTCATTTATTTATTAAATAAGTCCTTAACCCCTCCCACCCCAAATGCAGTCTACTGCCCTAGACCTGCGATTCCATCCGCCATAGGCATACCACTGAACTGGTACTCCATTGGCTACTTAGTCCATTGAATTGTGTATGAGTTTATGGATTGAAAGGAGTCAGGGTTAGAGATTTGTTCCCCTTTTAAAATTTGGCATTTTCTTGTGTTTGCTTCTGCCACAAGATGCATCAGTTTGCCATTGCCATCACGACAAATTCCTGTACTAGTAGCATATTCTAGATAGTTGTTCCACTGCTGACTTTATTCTATGATTTTGCATTTAACTTTACCCTGTGGACATCAATACATTTTGTTGTTCAGAGTTGTTATCCTTTCTTTGGGGGAAATCAAGATCATCTGACAGATTAAACCACACCTTGAATATGAAAAAAAATTCATTTCTTTAACATTTGTGTGTGTAATAATAAACTGTATATGTATTTTTATGAGCAGGCTTGGAGGATTCCTTTAATTTTTATTGCTTCTCTCTCTTTTATTCCTTTTGTCCTTCCAATTTCCAAGACTTTATCTTAATGCACCTGTCCTAATTCTTAACCTTGTCATTCGCAGGATTTGAAACGCCCCTTCAAAAAGATGAAGGATCTTGACATGGATCAGGTTGTCTCAGACATTATTTCACAGATTTAAAATGACGTGTAGCGTTACATGGATTAGCTCCAAGTTTTTGGCTTCTACATTTTGGTTAATATGGGCTTTTGATTGTTTGGTATCATTGAACGTTGGGGGTAGGGGAATGTAGGTAGTATGTTCAAACTCGTGTCATTGTGGCTTCAAAATCTCGCTTTGTTGATGGAGTTGTTTCTAGACTGTAAATCCCTTTATTATCATTTTTTTTTTTTTGGAAATCGAGCAAGGTTTTAAGGCCTCCTTAAGCTTTATATTAATTAAAATGAAAATGAAAATATAATTTCTCTCCAGAGAGGGAGAAACACCACTATTAGGCTTTACTAATCTCACGATTTACGAACAATGGTAAGTTAATTACCTTTTTGCTGTTGATGTGGAGACAATTGATCATCTGAACTTTTATTAGCTCTAGAAGATCTTTGAGGACAAAAGGTAAAACCTTGGGTGCAATTATTTGTAGCCAATTCTATTGCAACATTTTCATTAGAAAGACTTGGACTTATTGTTCTCTTTTTCCCGTAAAGCTTGTTTACCAACATAGTTTTTGTTTGAATGTTCTCATTTTCATAGAAACCTATACCACCATGAGATTGTTTACTCATGGAATGAAATCTCGCGAAATTTCACCAATGATTTCGCTTTATGAATATTGAAAAAAAATGGCGAAATTGAGGTTTTTTTTTTTGTAAATTTACAAAAACAACCACAAAGACTTACATTATATTATATTTTTTTGAGTTTTTTTTCATAAATTTTGAGGTTTTTTCTAAGTACATTTTTTCTAATTGTATACTGATTTTTTAGATCACCTCTTGATTTTTTATAATTATATAAATTTAACGTTTGTTTCATTTTTAGGTATTTAAGTTTCATTTAATGTGTTTAATAAATTTATTTACTTGCATTTTATTTATTTTTACACATTTCATATATCCCTTGAAATTCATTATATATATTTTATGTTTTCTTGAATTTTTTGCATTTTTTCTTTGCAACTTCTTAAAATTAACACAATCCTTACTTTTACTACATCACCTCCTTTTCTCTCAATAGCTTCTTTCAATGATATGCTTACTGCGTTGCTTTTGTCACATTCATCTATCATTATCAAGAATTGTTTAACTTGAAAAAGAGAATGAACTTCTCTCATGTTTATATTAACTTTTTAGAGAATTTCATCTTGCTTGGCCTAACATGTAGAAGCGTCCATACTTGCTTGGCTCATGGATAATTTCGTTTAAGGAGGACTAATCTACTTCAGTGTCGATATTTGCTTCATGGATAATCTTGTTCGAGCTGATCTATGTTCTCAATTTTAGCTCTATCACCTTGCGCAATCTCCTGCCCAGAAGACAACTCTATGTTGTTGTCACCTTTGTGTTCTGCACCTTTGTAATTATTGTTCTCTCTTCGATTACCGATCGCATTTTTCCCTTCTACCACATTAACTACTACAATCATTCTGGCGATCTTGTTCCCCTCTTCCAAATGCAAAATGTTGAAGAGTTTGTAATTTGCTCTACTTGTCTCTTCCCGTGATGTTTTCTAGACACTTCTTCCCATCCTTCCTGGATAGCTTTTCATTCTCTTTTTTTTTTTTTTTCTCGGGCCATGTTCTATTAATAAAGTTTTTCTTCCTATTTTAATCTTCTTCTTTTGTTCCAACACTTTCTCCATAACTTCATCCATGCACTTGCCCTTGGAATGACCAAACATATTACAATCTGGGCATAACATAGGCTTGCAAGGGTAGTTAACGACTACCTCTTCGCAATCTCCTTCAGTTCGGCCTATATCCAACCTTATCTTGGTTGGAAGCTCATCTGACTTTGATTTCCACACACATGGCATGTTAGACGAGTTCTTGTGGCTGTAGCTCTATCTGACCTTCTAGGCTTCCCTACAAAGCTACCAATATAGCTCAATATCCTTCTCCACTCCACATACATTTAGGAACATTATAGAGGTGGATCCATACATGTATTAAGGGGAGTTCCTTTCCAAGTCTAGTAAGGTCTTCCTTCTATGGTTTAGTGATCATCAGTTTCTCTCTTATTTGAAAGGGCCAAACTCTAATCAACATCTTCAACATTCGTAAATCATGATTTTTTGCTGTAGATCATAGATTTGGAACTGAGGTTTATGTTGTATTCTTGGCTAGATTAAAACTAAACGTATATCAATGGAGGAACTAGCAATGGCTTGATCTGGGGTTTATCTGTGCCGTCACAGAAAGCCCTAACTACAGAGTTGGTGTTTTGTGGTTTAGTCTTCAATTGATTATGAAGTAACATTTCTAGGTTGCCTACAGTAACAATTTTTTGTAACTTTATTGATAATTATATTTCAAACTTTTCTAAAGTTTATATAATTTGGGAGTTAAAACTGTTGTACTCAGTATTGTGATATATTTATGTTCCTAAACAAAATTTCGCTGAATGTTTGCAGTGTAATAAACTTTTGTTAGGTTCACTCTCTTTGAACAGATGGACCAATTTTCCTCAATGAATGTTCCTAAACACTTAACCTTACAACTCAGTCAATTTCTTCATGTTTCCTTTGTTCAAACAGCCAATTTCATCAACTCCTTGAGCCATTCAAGATCTCTCCACCAAATTTGGGTCAAGAAATGTCCCCTCCTTGCCTCCTATTTTGTTAGCTATTTTACTGGGTTTTGTTTGAGTCCAGTTTAAGAACCATTTTCCTTTATATTCCCATTCAAACTTATCTCAAATCAGGCAATAAGTTAGTGGAATTCGATAACAAGAATGGCTACTTGTACCTCTCATCTTTCTTTCGTTTTTCCTTCTCTCGTCATCTGCCACTGCCTTCAACATCACCAGGACCCTTGGAACATACCCAGATTACAGTGTCTTCAAGGACTTCCTTGCTCAGACCGGACTCAACACCCAGATCAATAGCAGATCGACCATAACTGTGCTCACAGTTTCCAATGACCAAATGTCACCACTGCAAGGAAAGTCGAATGATACTATCAAGAAGGTCACGAGCTTGCATGTCATCCTTGACTACTATGACCCAACGAAGCTCAAGAACCTGAAGAAATCCACACTCCTCACCACATTGTACCAAACAAGTGGCGTGGCTGATGCCAATGAAGGGTTTGTGAATGCTACTGTAATTCAGGGAGAGGTCAAACTCGGCTCTGGTGTAAAAGGTTCTCCTCTTAACTCCCAGGTTGTTAAGTCTGTTGTAGCCCAACCCTTCAATATCTCGGTATTGGAAATTAGTGCACCCATCATTCCCCCAAGTGTTATGAATGGAAGCAACACCAGCAAGGCACCAGCTAGCGCACCAAAGCGCTCACCAACCCCATCAAAGGCACCCGCTCCTGCTCCAAGGAAAGCTCGAGCTAAGTCTCCCACTCCAACCCCTGCTCCTTCACCATCTGATGCTCCTGATGCGGATGCACCTACTGCAGATGCTCCTGTTCCAGCCGATGAACCTGCTGCAGATGCACCTGGTGGTGCAGCAGATGCTTCACCTAAAGCAGACAAGAAGTCTTCTGGCACCACAGTGGCACCTGGGTTAGTTACTGCTCTTATGGTCATTGGTTTATTTTCCTTAGATTCCAATAAGAGTAGAGTTGTTGAAAAAATGACTGCGCATGTTAACAATGGTTATCATGAAAATAAATCTTTTCATTTTTCCCATTCAATTCGTCTAAGGATGTGCTTGGTTCACACAGTTTCTATGGAATGATCTCGTTTCCATAGAATCTTGCCATTTTTTTTTAATTAAATTATTTTAAGAGTGAACGAAGGTTTTAGGATCCTTGAACCTTTGAATTGAAATTAGCCAAGAGATTACATGCGGTCTTACAACTTCCCAGAAGCATATTCAAATATGATTTTTTAAGATCTTCTGAGAATGAACTCGGTACAAAGTCTATGGTAGGACTCGGGGAGAGTCCCGCCATGTGGTCTGCAACCCTATTCGGCTCTCTGTAGACATACACAATGTCAAAGCCTTGAAACTTTGTGATCAATCTTTGAATTCTTCGAAGGGTTGGGATTACTTGCCATGGGGGATCAGCTTTCCCCCCCTCCCCCCCCCCACATTGTCATCCATGTGATGAAACTATGCTTTGGGATGTTTTCCTGAATGCCAACATGTCTTATTGCATTATAAGAGTTTTTCAGAGAGTATTTTCATGAACATCGATAGTCTAGATGATTGAGTCTTCAAAAATGGGTGATATCTCGAACTCATGTATTTGGTTCATAATGTTTTGAATGTGAACTGCTACCTGATTCAGGACAGCCCATGAATGTTGTTGATGATGGTAGCCACTTTAGCATTTTGTAACTATAAGTGAGGTATTGAGAGAACTGGTTTAAGAGTATCCCATCGGGGCCAGGGGTCTCTCCAAAACCTTGTATTTCGACCATCTCCAATGATATGTTTCACAAATGACTTGGCCTGATTTCTGTTCATAGAGAATGATCTCCAACGCCATTAGCAATTTTTGGACACACTTAAGGACCAAAATTTTGGTCTTTTAGTAAGTGTTTTTTCACCCATTGAGACTACAAATTGTCATCATTGGCCAGGAGGTTCTATATATATGCCTCGTATTGGCTGTTTGGTTGGATAACCCGATGTCCCTGCCAATCCCACCTTTCCTTTATCAGATGGCAGATATCATCCCATGCCACCATGGGAATTTTGTGTTGCTCCGGGTTAGGTCCATCCATAAGAATCTGATTGACAACTGCAACAGAAGAACAAAAGTTGGCTAAGGTCCAATAAACATGCATACTAACTACTAAGCACTGCTCTGATTACAACGGTTATCCCTGCATAGGAGAATAATCTACCCTTCCCTTCAAGATTCAATTGTCAGTGATGGCAACCCAAAATACCTGACAGGGAGTCTCCCAAAAGAAAGCTTAGCACTGAAGCAATTTGATTTAGCGAGCTGAGGTTCATACCACTGCAAATATACAATTTTAGCTCAACCCGGTTTGATTCCATTTTCTGTAGTTTGAAACGTTACCGAGGTTTAGTGGAATTCTAGAGAGATGTTTAAGTTTAACTATAGTTATGGCTCTACTTGTTGACGTTTCAAACTACAGAGGTTACATATGTTGAAAAGAATGCACATTGCAAAAGTTTACAGCGGTTATATACATTTAAAAATTTGGCATTACCGAATTGTTAATGATTCTCGCCCTTTGGATCGATTACAAACTCAATTTTACATAACAACAACAATTACACTCATTTCTCTTACATATATTCCTCACACAACTCATTTCTCACACACTCACACATATGAGCTCGTTTCCGAGCTACCCAATTTATAATTGATCAAGGGTGGTGGAGGAAGGATGGAGAAACCACAATTTTTGACTTCTTGATCTTCTCAATTTTTCTGGAAGATTCTATCTCCTTCTTCTCTTCTTCTCAGTTCTTCTAGAGAATACCTCATTCTTCTCTATTCTCAATTCTTCTAGAGAGACCCCAAGTCGGTATTGATCTCTTTCAACATCCTCAACACCGACTTATTGATTTTCACGTTCACACTCAACATCAACTCTTTAGTTTTCACGTTCACATATTGTCTTCACATTCACAGTGCCCTCATGTTCACACATTGCACTCCTAACCCAATAACACAACCAATTGGTTTATAGAGACGTTCTTCACACTCATTAATTATACATGCTCCTTGGCACCTTTACACATCACTTTCATTTTCTCGTGCTCTCTTGGCACTTTCACATACAACGTGCTCTCTTGACACAATGCAACTCTATGATTTCTTGTCGTAGCCTAAGTCGACCTTTTTTTGCATCACCCTGCCTACTAGTCCTTTCACGAGGATCCATCACGTTATGTATACAAACACAATGTGTTGGCGCTTGACGCCTGGTTTTGCCTGTTACCTAGAATTTCGTCGTTCTCTATGGTGTGATGACATGATCTAGACTCCTCTTTCTTTTCTTCACTTGTCCATGACCAATTGGCCTCCCAGTCTCACACTTCGCATGAACAATCACACTTCGCATGAACAATCTCCACGAACAACCCCTCGAAAATTTGATCTATGATCCTACGTATGAACAATACTATATGTTTGTATAATGAATAGTGTCACACACATGAATAGTAAACAATCAACAATGTCGTCTTTCAGTGAACAATGCTCTAATATTAGATTGAAGGGAAATTCCAATAGGTCTGATACCGAATTATCGATGATTCCGGCCCCTTGGATGCAAACTCAATTTTACATGACAACAACAATTACACACGCTCATTTCTCTTACACATATTACTCACACAACTCATCACACACACACACACACACACACACACACACACGAGCTTGTCGGTGTTGATCTCATTTTTCTTTATTCTCAATTCTTCTAGAGAGCACCATCACCAAGTCAGTGTTGATCTCTTTCAACAACATAAAGTTGAGTGCTTGGTTGACTTTACAAAAAATGATTATCGAAATTTGAATTCAAAACCTCATCATCTAGTTATAAAGTTTTGCAAAACCATGCTAGACAAAATATCCTGCATTATTTTGCAAAAATTTCATCATCTCCTCTTACTCGAATTTTACTCCCAACTCTTTCATAAACACCCCAAATACCACCACTTTCACAACAACCATTGTCGCCGTCACTACGACCAGCATACCATAACCATCACAACCATTGTCGCTGGGTTAAATAGTATTGCACAACTATCAACGGTCTGTACAACTTGTGAAAGAACATTCACAAATTCTAGCAAGCTAAGTGCTAACTTAGTGCAATTAAGTGCAACTTACTTGGTTGGACATCTATTCTCCTTGTGAGAGGTTGTGGGTTCGAGACTCATCAGTTAGGATTTTATGAGTTTTCACCCAATCATTAGGAGTTGATAAGCCTTTGAGTATTAAATGTAGCTTAGATAGACTGGAACAGAGCGAAAACAAGTCTTCATGCGAGATGGAGGCAATGAGGATGCTAAGTGGCAACAATGAGGTTGCCTTCATGCATGATTTGGTTAACCCTATGGGATGAGTGAAGAATCAAACCCAAATTAAAAAAAAAACAACTTAGTGCACCAAGTTTTAGTAGATAAAACTTGGGGGAAAAAAAACTATAGTGCGCTACTAATTCTCTTATAAAACACCATAGAACATAACAAACACTTTGCTATATGTTTGCTGCGCAAGATTTTACATGAACTCCACTAGATTTTTACAAGAACTGAAACCCCCTCAACGTCCTGTTCGACAATGCCTTCCGTAGTATGGACCTCAAGAAGGAGAACATGACATCCTCGGATTACCCACTGATTGGATTTAGCTAGAGAAATGCTTCCCGATCAGGAAGATAAGGTTAGCAGTGGTGGCAGGAGAGCCACAACTAAGAAAAGTCCTATTTTTGGACTTCATGGTGGTGGATGCACCGTCTACCTATAACCTCATCTTAGGAAGACTGTGGCTTCACCAGATGGAAGTAGTAGTCTCCACCCTTCACCAGTGCGTCAAGTATACCGCTAACCACTTGGAAGGAACAGTACGTGGAGACCAACCAACGGCACGAGGTTGCCATTATGTTGTACTAAAGCAGATAGAATGTTCCCAGATCCAATTAGAGCCAGCAATGCAAGTTAAACAGAAGCCAGACCTAGTAACTGTGGAAGAGTCACTTCGCTTTCACGGAGACAAAATCCAAACACCAGTGGCAAAACTCAAAAACGGAGAACATTCAAACATCATAGAAGCAATCCGTTCTTCAACCCAACAAAGGGGAGATGTCATTGTAGGCGGGAGCACAACCCCCCGACAATCAGTTGGCGCAGAAGAAAACTCCTACCCATGGTTTACTTTTCAATAAGCTCAACATCGTCAGCGAAGCTTGGCAGTTTGCTGAAGTTACTAACGATCTAGGAAGGGCCATGCGAATTCACTTCAGGGTTGGATCGACGTTTATTTGCTAACAGTTAGTCTATTCAGTTGTTTAGTTTTCTTTCCATGGTCAATGTAGAATTTTAATTCTTAGGGGCTTATGTGATTTGCAATCATTTAAGAAATAAAAGAGAAATACACAAACACACTCTATTGATTACTGGAAAAATGTGATAACGATCGCCTAGAGGCGGGTACAAAAGACTACAATCTATAAGCATCCGAATCCTATGCGACATATAGTAAAGACCCCCTTAAACAATCTGACTACAGAAGAAGACTCATAAGCGACAACAAAGGTACCGAAAGTAGACTCCGCTCAGTGGCTTTTCCGAAGAAGATGTCCCTCAAGCAAGGGCAAATGTACAAAAATGGCTGAAAGGACAAGTATAGCTTGTGGCTCCTCCAAATCACTTTGAAAGAACGGCCTGCAGACGACAATATAGACCCAACAACGAGCTGTAGACATCTTCAATCCGACATCCAGCCTCCCGAGGAAGGTAGAAGAGGACAGTCAAAGGTGTCTACGGACGATGGGAGAGTTAGGGTCTCACAGAGTTGCCAAGCGAGGACACTTCTCCCATGCGTGATACTCGGGGTGACTTAGAGATACCACCCCCGGAAACAACGACGCTTCTGCCAACACTTCGATCAATCATTAACTAGGTGCGGGAAGCGTCTCCTGGCTGACGAAGTGGCATAAAGTAACACCGAAGCATTTGTGAATAAACGACAAACTCATCCCTTGGGAGGGAGTCCATAATTCTTTTACGCAATACAAAAAGAAATTACAAGGTCTCAGTGAACTAATTGGGTGCTCACCCAGAGCAGGCGGCCACGCATAACAACAAATCTTATCACGACTCATCGGTGCAAATGTCAGAACATTTGAAGACTCCAGCGTTGGAAATCTTCTTTCAGCCTTTGGAAAACTCAAAGCATGATCTTTAAGTAAGATCATCTGAGGAGGTGCGCTATGTGGAAGATAATGCCTACAAGGATGAAGAAACATAGACATAGTGGTTTACCAAACAGAGGCTTCAACATTAAATGTCAGCATTGAATACCATATGGGAATCGAGGAGACGACGGTTCCCAAGGAAACTACACAGGACCATGTTCATCCAATTAATGATGCTGCACACAACCCCATTAATTTGGGGGAGTAACTGATACTCAACCCTCTTGCGATCGATGTCGTATGCGTGTCTTCATGCAATCTACGTTGTACACGTAGCATCTTGATTCTACGACAAACCCTAGCTCTTCTATTATGAGCCCTTGGGCTCGATCCACTATTCAAGCAGTATTCTACCACGTGCCTGACACGAGCATTAGAAAACCTAGTCACTTTTGACACACATATCACAAATTGATTTAAGGTACTATCTCTTAAAAGGAAAACTCGTATGCATGATGCACTACGCCCGCAGATATAGGCTCGCACGCCCGTAACAGGTGAAGCCCCTAGCTAACTAGGCAAGCTTAGTCAGATTTGGCTGATGACAATTGCTTCTGGTTCATCCCGACGCCTAGTCTGCCCAGTGCGGATGTCGATAGTTTAGGAAGTGTGAGTCTAATCAGTGCTATTACGCCTGATGATGATGACTCACCAAGGACCGTTGCCCTCTTCGCAGACAATAGTTGATGAACCTGATCAGGTAACCCTAGCCAATGACGACTGACAACGACAACTTTTGATCAAAACCCAGACCTGTAGCCCCCACTGCGCAGGTGTAGATGGTTTGGAAGGTGGGAGACTAGTCAGTCCCGAGCTGATTCCAACGGCTTGCCACGGGACCACTGCTATTCTATAGACCATGTTCGCCGAAAACTCTCAAATTTGTAGCTCAATGCACATGGGTGTAGATGATTTGGAAGGTGGGAGCCTAGTCAGTCCCGAAATGATTCTGACGGCTTGCCATGGGACCACTGTTCTTCTACAGACCATGGTCGTCGAATCCCCTCATCCTAAACTTGTAGCCTGCTCCGCACGGGTGTAGATGGTTTGGAAGGTGGGAGCTTATCCAGTCTCGAACTAATGCCGACGGCTTGCCACAAGACCACTGCTCTTCTACAGACCATGGTCGCCGAATCCCCTCGTCCCAAACTTGTAGCCTGCTCCACGTGGGTGTAGATGGTTTGGAAGATGGGAGCCTAGTTAGTCCCGAACTGATGTCTACGGTTCGCCGCGGGATCATCGCTCTCCAACAAACCATGATCGTTGAATTCTGACATCCCAAACATGTAATCCTGCTCTGCACGGGTATCAATGGTTTGGAAGGTGGGAGCTTATTCAGCCTCAACGGCTCGCCACGCGACCACCGCTCCCTTTCAAAACAACTGTTGCAAAATAAATCACAGCTCAGGCATCGTCTTCACGCTCACACAGGTTGACATTCTATTATTAGCAATGGCCGCTCAAGCCGACCTAAAAATCACCCCGATAACACACGGACGAACGCTACATGGAATGCCAACCTGAGCTTACGTAACCTAACTCGGGACAGGTGTTATAGCTCAATGACAACACATGGTTGGCTACCACAATTCACTCACGCCAGCGACCACAATCGACAGTAAGATTCGCAAAATAAGTCCCCAGTGGCTTACCTTAAGGATGAGCTACATCTTGGGTAGCGTAGCCCACTGCTAAACTAACCGCAGAACACCCACTATTGGGTGTAACTAAGCGATAGCGACTTTGAGACCTCACAGAAGAGCAGGTCAGAATCATCCATTCGTGACACAAATGGTCAAACTCTGAGTAGTAGACAAATCACTCGGCTTCCTATTAACCCAACCAGACCTGTGTCAAAGTAAAACGACAAGGCAAAATGGAGAGCGCACAATAGGGAAACGAGCATGACACGCATACAAAGTATACTCAAAATAAACCTGTTTTAATTAACAGTTAAAACAAAAAAGATACAAGTGTACAAAGTCTACTCCTCATCGGGAGGGGGTATATAAATAGGAAAACTAAGCTTAACAGAGGAAGGAGCAGGAGTTGCGCATGTATGCGCCTCAATCTAAGCATCATGATTTGGATTGCCATCTTCTTCTGATGATGCAAAGACCACTGCCAAGTTTGTGTATGACATCTTCTTATAGTAAGCAAGGTCCCATTTCGGATGCTCTTATTTCATTAGCGCCAACAACTCTAATCTCCCATGTATGACCCAACGGAATTCACACTTGCCTTGTACCTGGAGAAGTTATTCCTCACGCACCTTTGCTTCAGGAAGTTCACGCTCCAACAGCTCCAGCTTGACAATCAGCGCATCAACCTGAGACTGCTCTTAATAGCGCTGAGTTCATGTTGCTCCAGTTGAAGCTGGTCTTCAGCCTTCCTCGCCAACCAAGCATAGAATTGCACGTTGGCCGACCTCTAACTGTTGTTTCTGGGCAACCCATTCAGCCTCCTTCATGGCGTTCTCCTCAATAAAAGATCGCAGCTCAGAACACATCTTAGCCGCAGCTTCTTGCACAACTTCCAGATCACGACGGATCAAATCCAACTCTTGTTTGAACCTGTTCCTCGCAGACAACGCCGCTGCTAAATCAGACTCTATGGCTTCCAAATGAACCCTCTGAGTCTCATCGATAACGACTGATTGTTCCAACCTCCTCTTCTCAATCTGTTTCCTCAGCAACTCAATTTCAAAAAGTGCATCGAAATACAATTTCTGCAAATTCGAGAAAAACACACTCCATGGTGTACACCCTCATGAGCCACCTCGACTTTCGTTCCAGCGATGGCCACTTGGCTCAAATAGGACATCCCCAGCATATTGAGCTTTAAACCCTTGTCCGTACGCCCTTCTAGCATATCCTCTTGGGGTTTCAGAGCATGGTCCATCAACCAGCTATAACGCCTGCTTATGTGCTTCCTCGAAGCATAGTCAACATCAACCTCCTAGTGCCAGGCCTGGTTGTTCTTCTTCACTATGTCCGAAGCAAACAAATTTTTTCTGCGCGTTCAAATGGAGTTCTCTCGGATGCGAAATTATGCCAGCACCGCCTTTTGTAGTCGCCACTGCTCCCAGGCCCTCATCCACGACATTCCCTTTGTCACCAGCAACCGACCCTTTATTACGAAATGGCTCAGTAGAATCCAAAAGAATAGAAGGAAGTGACGTGTCCAACAGACCCTCCATCACCCTAATAAATTGCTTGGAATGAGATGAGAAACAATGCAGACTACAAGAAGGATGGCCCGCATTACCATAGTCAGTTTCAAACCACCCATCAGCGAAACGATTGAATTCTGTGACCTCAGGCGAATCCTCATCAGAACCTTCCAGTAAAATGGTTTTGAATTGGTCAACACCAGTAGAGACCGCCACAACAGCTAGCATCAGCTTCTCGCTCAAAGCTTCAGCTTGCTCGGTACTCAGATTCAACGAATCTTCGATCCCTGCTAATCGCAAGTGTTCCCTCTCCTAGCCGGGTACTTTGGCCTTCACCCTGCTAATCAGGTTCACGCTCCCCTCTCACTAGAACAGACAATTTGGGAACAGGCTCAGTCCTAGCATGAGACCTTTTCGAACTTACAAAAGAGGCGAGCATTTAAGAAAGTCCCTCCTTGTCGTACAGGGTAGGAGCCTTAACTTTGGGGGTCTTCCTCTTCCTAGAAAGGGCTTCACCTTCAAACTTAGCTCACGACGTTTGGTAAAGAGTGTGGGCCACATGTCAGTTGGCCCACAACCTACTGCAACTAAAGTTGGTAGGACATATAACGTCCTCCACATGCATCTTTGGCATGTCGCGGAATGCCTTCATAGTGTCTTGCTTCTCTATAGAAATAAGAGTGGTGGGAACCTCGTTACAAAGAAACACGCTCATAATCAACATATAACTGACCCAATGAAATCAAAGGGTACCTTGAACTTGAAGTATTTTGAATCCGAATGAGCCAAAAAGCATTATTTATACTAGAACTTGAAGTCATCAGGCAACTTATCAAAGCAAGTTGACGACATCATCTTACAAATGATATGATCATTCAGCTAAAGAGAAGTCAACAACTAGATCACCCGCAGAGTCACGTGGACGCCAGCATTCTTTACTCCTATCAAAATCAGAAGGATAATCATGTACCCATTGGGTACCAACTGGGCAGGAGAGATTCCAAGAAAATCCAAAAATCCCCAAATATCATTAGGAACGGGAAAATAGACTCCAATTTTAAGTATTCTGCGGCGCAAACAGATAAACCCTTCCGAAAAAAACATCAACGTCTGATCATCATTCAGAACATAGAAGAGCATGTCCTCTGGGACCCCCAAACATCTTTCAAATTTCAGCAAGGCTCGATTCGAAAACCAATCTATCATCAAAGAACTAGAAGCCCTTGGCTAAAGTCTCATCATCAAGATGGTTTTGGTAATCCATGAAAAAGGTAAACAAACTTTGAATCAGAAGATGAACATAGTAGAAACTCTAAAAGCAAAAGAAATGGAAGAGTCAATCTCCGCAGAAAATAGGATCTAAATAGGGATTGGATTTCCGCATCTTCTCTACTGAACCGACGCACACTTAATTAATGAAGTTTGTGACTCAAGCAATGATTCAGATTCGATTATCATGAGCGGCGTATATTTTCAAGATGTGACTTAGTGAAACGATACGATGGCCCACTAACTCGGGGGGAAATAGCTAATGATACATGAAAACAATCTTTCTTCTACACCGTACACATGCCATGATGATCTCGAGAAATAATAAGCCCAAGCATCAGCCCAATACTGATCCAGCCCAAGTGGTTTTAAGCCCGCACAATGCAGTCCGCCAAACTGACCCAAATCATTACAACTTGCTAAGCTCACGCGTCTCACAACTATCCACAATACCCATAAGACATGCTAAGGCATGTATCTTGAGGATCAACTTTGGATGGACAATATAGTAACACTTTGCTTCCAACTAGGAAACAAATACCAGAGTATACATCGCACATGAAAACTTCTATCTATGGAATACTCTCTAATTGGGAACTATCTCCCGCGTATCTAAGCGCACAAGGCTAACATGAAAACTCCCTTCCCACAAAAGTAGTCCATGGCTCACGTGCGTTCCTTGTGCAGGTAGGTAGGTTTGCAGGTCAAGGTCAAAACAGAGACCGAAAATCGATTGCATTAGTAGTAATTACTGTTTTTTTGTTTGTGCAGGTTGCAATAGTATGATTCCAAAATATTAACGAAGTAGTGCAAATTGGATTGAATTAGGAAGACTTATTGCAAAAGGAAACTATGCAAAGAAAAAACCTAGAGAAAATGGTTATAAAGGGAATAATACTCGTTCTCAAGAGATCGCTGCTTGCAACCACAACAAGTCGTCACCATCCTTGCAATCACAGCCGCCATACACTGCCTCCATCTAGTCTCTCCATAGCACCTCTTCTCACAAGACCCCCTCACAACAATCACCCATCCTTGCAATATTGCAGCCACAGAGCCATCACCATCGTCCCCATTGTCCTCCATAGCCGTCATCAACAACCACCACCATCGTCTTCCACAACCGTCATTGGCAGCCATCACCGTCGTCCTTCACCCATTGTACCCTTCCATATCTGTCACACACTCTCTCTAATCCAGTCCATTGTTCACCCTTTTCTTCGTCTCCAGTAATCCTTCATCCATCACACACAAATAGTCATCCCCTTCGCAAGCCATCACTTTCACACATTTTCTACCGCCCAACAACCCAGACTTCTCTCGCCACTCGCATGCCAGCCCCTCTCTCCCACATCCTCTTCTTCTCACTAGAGCAAATCTAACAGAGGCAGATTGTGAAGAAGAAGAGAGTTAAAACTCTCCTTTTTACCACTATTTGCACTCAATAGTTCATTATTTACCACCACATGCAGGCGTCATCGTTTTTCATCTCTAAACCCTTTTCTTATTTTTAGTTTGATAGTTAATTATGAATTGTTATTCAAACATGATTAATATGTCTAGCTAAACTCCCTTTTAGTTAGGGGTGGATTCGAAGCTTGGAACATGTGTTTTATGAATGAATTGAATTCAATCTTTCCTTACTAATTTGTGATTGTGTTTTTCTTAACTATGTTTGTTAAGGTGGCCAATTTAGTTAGCATACTATGATTTTGTGCTAGAATATAAGAGAGTTTCACTTAATTTCTATAATCCCGTATTTACAAGTAATAAATACCAAACAACGTTGGTAAGGTTAAGTAAAAACCTAGGTTAAGAATAAGACGTTGACCATACTTGTAGTTGCCTAGTCAATGTTCATATTTTCCATAGAGCTTAATGATCTTGGATTGTGTATCTAACTTGTGATTCTTGATTAGATAGCATGATAATAATGGTTTGAAAGCGACGCTTAGTTTAATTCAACGAATTTGGGAAAATAATAAGATTAACGTAGTGCGGTCACGGTTAATCTTGAACGTTGTCTTTCATGAATTAGTATAGGAATTATTGAAGATTGATTCATGAGCATATGTTTGGTGTGTGGAGATAAACTCTTAGCTAATTCCCCATCATCTTTGCCATCCTTTAAGTTTTATTATTTTATAGTAATCTTTTAGTTAAAATTAGAAAAACCCAATCCGCCAACATTTTCTTATTTAGTTTGTTAGTGTCTTTTAGTTACCCATAGTGTTAGTTAGCGAGCCTTCTAATTCTTGGTCTAGAATGATCCCTACTTATTCTTTGTGACAACTACAAAACTGGGTATTAAATTATGTGCTAGTAAAATAATGCATTAATGACACATGTTCATTGAGTACAAGATGGAATTAATCGAAGCCCCCATTGCGATCACCTCCGCCATGAGTTTCTAAATTCCACACTGAGGCAAAGATGAAACAATGGGCTTTTAGTTTTGTTGAATATAAATTACCGTCTTAGTTGTACTTCATTGTTAAATTTCAATGATTGTATCAGACTTGAAATTTAGACTAGTCGATAGTTAGAGTACTCTTGGTTAATATTCAAACCATGCTCTAATATTATGTTAAACCTATGATTGTGTGGGCCATGGGTGTAGATTTTTGCTCAAATTGATTGTGAATTTAGAAAAATCCTAATGTTATTAACGATTATATCATTGATGCAAGTAAAAGATTATTCATCCCTAGTGCTTCTCGCTTTATGAAAATAGTAAGTTAGGTTTTTAAACAATTCTCGAAGAACCTGTGGTGGATTCGTTGCCTTGGTTCACTTTCCAATTTCCTTAACAATTCAATTTTTTTGCTTAATTTTATTCCATAAGTTTAAAACTTTTCAATCGCAGTAACCCCCATTTTAATTTAGTTTAAATAAATTTAGTTTTAGAATGTATAATCAATCTTCGTGGGATTGACTCGTATTTGACATTGTCTACCAGTTAGTCAACCATGCACTTGCGGTATAACAATTAGGTTTATTAGTCTATTAATTTTGGTTAATAAAATCTGCATCAACTTTCAAAAATTCTCTTTGAAATCTAACTTTGAGACTTCATTTGTTTTCTTTAAAATCATAATCTTTCAAAATATTGGTTCTGTCGAGCAAAAGGCGAAACACAGTTTGACCTAAAGAATGAGACATACAAAGTTGTTTTCCCATAATGCGATTTGTTGGAAATGATAGTTTTGGATGAACAATTTTGTGATGATCTCTATCCGCTTGGTTTTGTATATAATTGTGGCAATTTTTTTTTAATTAACTCACAGTAAGAAAATGTTTGCCAAAATACATAGCCATCTTCAACCTCTAGGTGGAGAAAATTTCTCCAATTTCTTCTTATTTTTTTGTTGTTCTCCCATATCAACTTTTCCTTAAAATCAAACACACCTTTATAGTTCAATTGTTGGTTGTCATTTGTCATTTCTAGAATGTTGTACATTCCAAAAAGGACCATAACTATGATTATGCATTATAGAATTTGGATCTCAGGATAGGGTTTGAATGTTAAAAAGGGGAAAAAAAATAAAAATAAAATAAAAATAGAGAAGGTTCTTAACCAATAATTTTGGCAAAAAAAAAAAACTAAAGATAAAAGCAGTTCCAATGGTCAAGCTGAAAAGCTAATTATGAGTTTTGGTTGCTTTGGAGGAGCATTCATGCTCCAATGGATTGGTCCAAAGTTCAATGAGTTTGGAGTTTCTGCCCAAACATTATTAGAAAAGAGTATGAACTTGATTCACTTGGATGAAGCTAGGCGCTGAATTGAAATGATATATTGATCCTCTTTAATTTGAACATCTAATTGGCAGATATTAAAAAAAATAATTATTTGCCTAAAAAATAATAATTTAACCATTTTGTATGGTTTTGTCAAATGAACCGTTGGAATTTACCCTCAAATTTGTCTTTTCCTACGAGTTAAGGTGAAATTCTCCATAGAGATGCTTTTTAAAAAAAAAAATTATTTTATCCCTTAACCCCTCCGACCCCAAATGTCGTCGGCATGGTTTGAACCCTGGACCTGTGATTCCATCGGCCATAGGCATACCACTAAGCTGGTACTCCAGAATAGAAATGCTCTGTGTCAAAGTGAATTTATTGCTATGATGGGAGGAAAGTGTTAGAATTATTTTCAAATAAAAGGGTGAAGGTTTGGTGAGGATTGGACATATGAAGCTTTAGTCCCATATCAAGTAAACAACTAGGAACCACTTGGTTTATATACATGGACTTGAGTATGGGCTTTGATTCACTAAAAGGAAACGGAATGGGCTAGGTGGGTGACAATGATCGTCACACGCGCGCGCATGGGCGCATTGTGGCGCTTTGATGGTGCATGCCGCATCGTCGCTGAGATGCTTTGATGACGCGTTCAGTTTTAGCCACGTGTCAGATGCAGGTTTGTTAGGTTGCACATGGATGCACCGGATGGGATCCAACGGTTAGATCCACATGGATCTAATGTTACATACGGATGCATGGGATCAGGGGCGATCCAACAAATGCATCTCCTCACAGGGTGCCATCTGGGACGTCCATCTGATCGGTTAGATCTAACGGTCTGTAGTCAACAAGGAGAGGTGCGATCTGGAGCATCCATCTGATCCAACGATCAGGATCCAACAAGGAAGGGTTGTGAGCCATGGTTGGATGGTCACCTCGGGCTTATATAAAGCCCACTAGTTTGGGTTATTTCTATCAACTCAATTCCAACCAATTCTATTCCAGAGAATTCAAGTCAAGTCCATATTCTTCAATCAATTCCAAATCTGGGAATTGGAACAACTCCATTCCAGGGTTGTGCAAGTGTTTCAAGAATTCTCTTCCATCCTTCTTACTGGTATCCAGGGATTATCACATTTCGTACAAGTGTGGCCAGTTCTTGATCTTGTGTCTTTGATTTGCTTGTCTTTCAAAGGGTCGTTTTTCGCCAAATATAGCCGCAATTCGACAAACAGAGTTACCGTTGTATCTTGGAGGAAATTCGCCGATAACCCAGTATATTACCCAAGTGGTGGGGGCAAATTAAGCCCTAAGGAAAGTGACTACGTGCCTCGGTGTTCCATTTACATCATCCAACCAGTTGTACGGTTTAACCTTTTCTACAGTAAAATTTTTTCAACATTCTTAAGGCTTAAGTAGCTTGAGATGGATCTTTTGGCACTCAAAGAAATGGGGAACGCTATGAAACTAGAAATGTTAGATGGGAACAATTTCAAACGCTGGCAGAAGCGGATGCACTTACTGTTGGCAACATTGAAGGTGGTGTATGTACTGTCTACATCGAAACCATAAGAACCCGAAGACTCCGACCAGAACACCTTGCAATCTGCCCGCAATAGACAGAAATGGGAGAATGATGATTTCATGTGTCGTGGGCACATCCTCAATTCAATGTCTGACGATCTCTTTGATACGTACCAGCATTTGGCAACAACAAAGGAGATATGGGTCGCTCTGGAACAAAAATACATTACTGAGGATGTCACCAACAAGAAATTCCTGGTCAGTAAATTTAATTTATATAAAATGGCTGATAGTAGATCTGTTATTGAGCAATTTTATGAAATCCAAAGGATAGTCCAGCATCTAAAGTAAAACAATATGAATATGGATGAGACTATTGTTGTGACCTCTATAATAGAAAAACTCCCTCCTTCTTGGAAAGGTGTTAAACACAACCTTAAGCACAGGAAGGAAGACATTTCCCTCAAGGACTTGCTTAATCATTTGAAAATTGAGGAAGAATACAGGAAACAGGAGGGCGACCATGGATCCAAGGATGATAAATCCAAGGTTCTCATGGCGGAAGGGTCAGGTTCGTCCCAAAATATAGTGAATCGGAAACGATCCAATCATCCCACCAAGGATGCCAATCAAAGAAAGAAGATCAAGGGGTCTTGCTATCATTGTGGCAAGTGGGGGCACTATAAGCGTGACTGTCGGGCCCGTCAAAAGAGCAAGGAAAGTGGCAACACTTCCAAGGACAACTTCGCTGCCATGATCTTCGAGGCTAACATACTTGAGGACAACACTTCTTGGTGGATTGACTCCGGGGCTACAAGACATGTTTGCAACAACAAAAGTCTGTTCAAACAACTTGAACCTGAGAACGATGGGGTTGTTCTCTATATGGGAAACTCAGCAGGCATCGTTGTTCAAGGAAAAGGAGTTATTGAGCTGGAGTTCACATTCGGGAAGTGCCTAACTCTGAACAATGTACTCTATGTACCTGAAGTACGTAGGAACCTTGTATCCGGTAGCCTGCTAAATAAGCATGGCTTTAAGCTTGTATTTGAGGCAGACAACTTTGTTCTGTCGAAGGGTGGGGTGTTTATCGGAAAAGGTCACATGTACGATGGATTATTTAAACTGAATATCAATAAAGCTACTATTTCTACTTATATCGTTGAGTCTTTTGATTTATGGCATAATCGGTTAGGTCACATAAATTTTGTGAAATTACATAATATGTCAAAATCAAATTTGATTCCTCAAATAGATACAAATGATAAGAAACGTTCAACTTGCATGCTTAACAAGATAAATAAGAAATTGTTTCCACCGGTTGATAGAAATTCTGAACTTTTAGAATTGATACATACTGATTTGTGGGGTTTGCATGTGACTATGGGAAATAAAAAGTATTTTGCTAATTTTATAGATGATGCATCTAGATATTGTTATGTTTATCTTTTGAGTCATAAAGATGAAGTTATGGATACGTTTAACATCTATAAAAGTGAAGTTGAAAACCAATGTGGGACCAAGATAAAATGCATGAGGTCTGATAGGGGCGGTGAGTTTTATAGCCCATCATGTTTTGAGACTAATGGAATTATTCATGAGGTCACTGCTCCCTATACACCACAACAAAATGGTGTTGCCGAGAGGAAGAATATGACATTAATGGAAATGGTTAATTCCATGATGTCAATCTCGGGTTTATCAAATAGATATTGGGGTGAAGCTTTATTAACAACTTGTCACATACTTAATATGGTTCCTACAAAAGGAAAACCTCTGACCCCATATGAGGCATGGAAGCACAGGAAACCAACTCTTAATTACTTAAGAGTTTGGGGTTGTCGTGCCATAGTCAGAGTCCCAGAACCTAAAAGAGAAAAGTTAGGTGAAAAAGGTCTAGAATGTGTACTTCTAGGATATGCTCAACATAGTAAAACATATAGATTTATGGTTGTAGAACCTAATAAATCCATAACTGTTAATACTGTTATTGAATCTAGAGATGCCATTTTTTATGAAACAAGGTTTACTGCTTTACCTAAGCCTGTGGAGCTTAAGGAATCTAGCAATGATATAGCACCTCCTATAGAAGATTCTAATGAAGAACTTCGGCGGAGTAAACGTGCTAGAATACCCAAAACATATGGAGATGATTTCTATATGTATCTGGTGGAAGGAATCAATGATGATGAAACTCCTATTTGTTTGGATGTTGAGTCTGATCCCGTTAGCTTCAAGTAGGCGATGTCATCTTCTGATGCATCTCTCTGGAAGGAAGCTGTGAATGATGAGATGGACTCAATAACCGGGAACAATACTTGGATATAAGTGGATCTTCCGCCAGGATCTAAACCAATCGGTTGTAAATGGGTATTCAAAAGGAAAAGAAAAGTAGATGGTACTGTTGAAAAGTACAAGGCTAGATTGGTAGCCAAGGGCTATACTAAAAAAGAAGGGATAGACTTCTTTGATACTTATGCTCCGGTGGCTCGTACAACCTCTATTAGAACATTACTGGCTTTGGCTTCCATATATAATCTAGAAATTCACCAAATGGATATTAAAATAGCCTTTTTGAATGGTGAATTAGATGAAAAAATCTATATGGAACAGGCAGAGGGTTTTGTTGTACCAGGAAAGGAAAAGAAAATATGTAAATTACTAAGATCACTTTATGGCTTAAAACATGCACCTAAACAATGGCATGAAAAATTCAATCAGGTTATATTATCTAATGGTTTTCATGTTAACCAGTCTGACAAATGTGTTTATAGTAGATTTATTAATGGTCATGATGTTATCATATGTTTATATGTTGATGATATGTTAATTTTTGGGACTAATCTTGACCAAGTAAACTCTACAAAGTTGTTACTCTCAAAGAATTTTGATATGAAGGACATGGGTGAAGCCAATGTCATTCTGGGAATTAAAATTGTTAGAACTTTTGACAACATTTTACAGTCTCAGTCTCATTATATTGAGAAGGTTCTAAGGCGGTTTGGACAATATGATTGTCAATCGGTTTCTACTCCTTTTGCATCAGGGAGTAGATTACTACCTAATAAAGGTAGGGCAGTTGCACAGTTGGACTATGCGAGGATACTTGGATGTCTGATGTATGCTATGACAAGTACTCGACCTGATATTGCATTTGCAGTCGGAAAACTAAGTAGGTACACAACCAATCTAGGATCTGATCACTGGGACGTAGTAATCAGGATACTTAAATATTTGAAAGGAACTATGGATTATTGTATTTGTTACAATGGCAATCCAAGGGTCCTTGAAGGTTATAGTGACGCAAGCTGGATCACTAACCTTGAAGATCACTCATCTACTAGTGGGTGGATCTTTTTACTTGGTGGAGGGGTTGTTTCTTGGGGTTCAAAGAAACAGACAATTATAGCAGACTCTACCATGGCTTATGAGTTTGTGGCATTAGCTGCTGCAGAAAAAGAAGCAGAGTGGCTTAGGTCTCTTTTACAAGAGCTACCGTTGTGGCCTAAGCCTATGTCTCTAGTAGCTATACATTGTGATAGGCAGGCAACTTTGGCTAGGGCGTATAGTACTGTTTACAATGGGAAGTCGAGTCATATTGGCTTGCGACACAGTGGTGTTCGACAATTAATACATGACGGTGTGATCACTGTGGACTTTGTTAGATCATGCCAAAATTTGGCAGATCCCCTAGCAAAGGGTCTCTCACGAGAGTTAGTCTTAAAGACTTTAGTAGGGATGAGTTTAAAGTCAATGACTAAGATTCGTCAGTGATGGAACTTCAACTCAAATTTTGGGTTCAATGAGCGATAGTACATCATATGTACGAAGGAAACACTGGTCAATCATCCCAGTTTTGAAGTGTTTGGTACCCGTAAAAGAAAAGGGAGGCTGAGCTTAGACTCTTAATGGATCAGGGACTACATGTCAAGTATCTACTATGGGGGTACTTTTTGATTCACCTATATGAATGCCAGAAGTGCGGCCGCTTCTAAGGGTTTAGAGACTTGACCCCACGCATTCAGGAAAAGGATACAGACACAGGGCCATAATAGTGTCAGGTTGTAGAGGAGGGATTGACAGATTTGAAGAAGTTTGTGTAGGATGAATCCGGTTAGCGATCTGAGCCGTTAGTTCAAGGCAAAGTCCCACTAGCTTTCTCTAGCTAACTTTGATATGTTTCTGCTAAAGATTCAAATCCAAAAGATATCTTTGTTTATGCGAATGACTTCCAAGGATGCAGAGATACCATATTTTCAAAATTTCCATCTCCATTTTCAAAAATTTTAAAATGGTGTGGGAGTGTTAAAATGTTTTGTTTTCATTTCATTTGAAAATAGGTGGGGGATTGTTAGAATTATTTTCAAATAAAAGGGTGAAAGTTTGGTGAGGATTGGACATGGGAAGCTTTAGTCCCATATCAAGTAAACAACTAGGAACCACTTGGTTTATATACATGTACTTGAGTATGGGCTTTGATACACTAAAAGGAAATGGAATGGGCTAGGTAGGTAATAATGACCGTCACACACGCGCGTGCATGGGCGCAATGTGGCGCATTTTGCACGCCGCATCGTTGCTGAGACGTTTTGATGGCGCGTCCAGTTTTAGCCACATGTCAGATGCAAGTTTGTTAGGTTGCACATGGATGCACCGGATGGGATCCAACGGTTAGATCCACGTGAATCTAATGTTACATACGGATGCATGGGATCAGGGGCGTTCCAACAAATGCATCTCCTCACAGGGTGCCATCTGGGACGTCCATCTGATCGGTTAGATCTAACGGTCTGTAGTCAACCAGGAAAGGTGCGATCTGGAGCGTCCATCTGATCCAACAATCAGGATCCAACAAGGAAGGGTTGTGACCCATGGTTGGATGGTCACCTCGGGCCTATATAAAGCCCACTAGTTTGGGTAATTTCTATCAACTTAATTCCAAACAATTCTATTCCAGAGAATTCAAGTCAAGTCGATATTCTTCAATCAATTCCAAATCTGGGAATTGGAACAACTCCATTCCAGGGTTGTGCAAGTGTTCCAGGAATTCTCTTCCATCCTTGTTACTGGTATCCAGGGATTATCACATTTCGTACAAGTGTGGCCAGTTCTTGATTTTGTGTCTTTGATCTGCCAATTTTTCAAAGGGTCGTTCTTCATCAAATACAGCCGCAATTCGACAAACGGAGTTACCGTTGTATCTTGGAGGAAATTCGCCGGTAACCCAGTGTATTATCGTGGTGGGGGGCAAATTAAGCCTTAAGGAAAGCGACTATGTGCCTCGGTGCTCCATCTACATCATCCAACCAGTTGTACGGTTTAACCTTTTCTACAGTAAAAATTTTTCAACAGAAAGAAAGATCTCAAAAATTAGAAATAAGGTAATGATGTGAATAAGAAAAGAAAATAGAGATGTGATGGATAAACACGTTTTGAATTTATTTTTTTAGCTTTGCTTGCTATTAAGCATGTTTGGCATAATGTGTTGGACCACTGACCTCTGGGTGCATATCAACTATTGGGTACCATTATGTGTCCAGAACAAACATGTCATATTAGGTAGAACATACAAGATACAAGTCACCGTTAGAACATCCATAATAGCAGATTTTGAACTCCATTCAACCGTCCCTACTAAAAAAACATGCAATCTTTCCTTTCCAGTCAAGCCCAAAATACAACCAATAACATTGCCCAGGCAAGTCTCACACATGCCTTTCTGAAGGTCTACTTGAGGACTGCTTTCAAGAAGCGGGGAAAAATGAACTGTGCTGACTAGGTCGGGCGACTTATGATAGGCCACACAATTCATTTTCTTCTCAATTTTGCCTACATGTCACCCTCTTTCAATTGTTGATGAGTCAGAACGACTAGTTTTTTACCGGAACTGGCATTTTTTAACGACCATATTTTAGCCTATATAAATCCCTTTTCCAAACTCAATACCACAACTACAATCCACATTTTTATCTCAAAATAGTCCCCATAGTCTCTATCTTCGATATTCAATCTCAATTTCATTCTTGTTTAGTTTTATTTCTTATATTAATACTTTCAAATTTTTATTTTGATCTCTTGAATTTTCAAATTCTTCTATTTTTAGAGGTATGATCTACAAGTTTTTTTTTACAAGGTGGGTCTCCATTTCATAAAATTCCTCAAGCCCCAATATTCAATCACAACATTTTTTTTTCAAAATTTATTATCTCAAATGTCATTTCATCACAACCATTACAAACTCTTCATCTTCAATCACATACACTCCAAAACCAATAATTTTAGCTCCAACATTTTAATCTCATTTTACCACAAATTCTTCAATTTCAAATCTCCGAATCTCAACCTCTCCCAAACTAAATGGGAGGAAGTAAAGGAGCTCGAGGAGAGTTGAGGTCCAAAAGTGTTTTTTTTTGCAAACATATCAACGCCCATTGAAGTTGAAGAAGATGAAGGTTTTGATGTTGTAAAAGGTGTTTCTTATTCCATCGTTGTGGATAATAGGTTATGCAATGCCTTCACAAGAGCACTTGAAGATGGCGTAATCCAAACCGACATGAAGCAAAAGTATATTTACCATTGCATAAGTAAAATGTACAATGAGATAATTCCTCGTGACTTAGGAAGAAAAAATCATGTATCATTAAAATAGAATCGGATGATTGAAGAAGATTATAGCAAAGTGGTCAGTGTGCGTCAAAAGATTGGCACAACTAAATCATCGTGGTGTGAATGAAAGAGATTCGGTAATTATTGAACTTTTCATACTCTTTACATTATAAACTTTTTCTTAATTTTTTTAAAGAAGATATGCATACATAATTCGAACATGGTTACATTTACTCTACATTGATGAAGTTGGCAAGGTTGAATTCTACAGCTATTAGCTCAAGAAATAAGTTTGGAAAGAAGACCATAATAGACCTCAAGAAATAATAGACCTCCAGGTTAGGTCTCACCGCACTCTGAACCTAACACTCCCTCTTCAGCAAATGGGAGTTAAAGGTCAACTTTTGAGGTTGGGATCTTGATGATTTCATAGGCTTAGAGGATCAATCTGATCAAGAAGTTTTATTGGTGATAAAGATTGCCATAATGATGGAATTTGCTCCTTAGGGATGAAATTTGCCCCTCACAAAGAAAAGCCGCAATAGAAGAAGCCAAGGGTAAGGGAAAAGAAATGCCTTACAGTTTTTTCTCTTTCATTAGCTGAGTCTCAAAAGGGTGGAATCAAGTACAAAAACACAGTAGAAAAAAGAAGATAAATTAGCCAAATGTCAACATACGCTTATAGACCAACTCAACATAGCAATGACACACTGTATCGAGTACTTTTAGGATCATAAGCAAAATAAAAATATGAGATTGAACAACGTGAATTTGATCTAATGTTGAAGGAAAGGAAATTTGGCAAAATATATTCAACTAGAAGAAGAAAAGGTTGAAATTGCAAGGATGAATGTCCAACAACAACTAATGACCAGAGTGTATGATTACTGTCAAGATGACGAGGAGTGTACCTGGCCGCTAATGATGAAGATGAAGATTAGAAGGAAAATGTTTAACTAAAAAGGTATAAAAAAGCAAATGTAACTTGATGATACAAAAATGTCGATTCTTTGTATTTTATTATTTTCAATGAAGGATTAAGTTTTACTATTTAATATTAGGAGGATTTGATATTGTTTGCACTATGGTAGCCAACTTTAAATAATACCATGACTAAGAATAACACATATTATAACCATGTACATTGATATTGAAATTTATGGGAAAAACCTCACCTTTGATAAGTGGATAAAAAATGGTTGATCGATTAAGGACATTTATATCATATATGAATCTGACATGCCAAAAAAATAAAAATAAATACCAGATCCATAAAGATGCCACAACTTTGAATATTATATTTGAATGTGGTTTGTTGTTCTGATATGCATATTTCCAAGCAGTTGAGCAAATTTTCATTTCCCAATGCATGCAATCGATACTTCCTAACATTCCAGGAAACTCTCGTTCTTCATTTTCAGCAAGCAATTTAGCCACATTGATTCCCATAGGTACTCCTCTCCAAAGACTTGCATTACAGTCTTGTAAGATTTCATTAAATAATCATAGATAGTTTCAACAACTTTCAAATATTCGTTATGACTATCATCCGATGTTCTATTGGGGAGCATGCACAAAGCACAAGTGATTATTTGTCGAGGAGTTAAGCCCATTTTATCAGTACACTGACCCTTCGAGATAAATAACATTATTCTCAATAGGAGCATCCCGAATGCGCTAAAAGAACAACAATTGCGTTCAAAATTTCCTTCTTAAGTATTCAACAACGAAGATGGGTATGATCATTGAAATAATCATTGTATACTCCTGGAGTTGTTCGCACGTTGTCACCAAACTTTGTTATGCGGCTGAACATTAAGTGCTTGATTGGCTACTGTTGACAAATTGGTTGCTTGAATCAATTGCAGTAGCTCACGATAAAATTATTCCTCTTCTTATAAAATCAAACATATAATCAACGGAATCTGAATTCACACCTCGATGCAAAGGTTTCGTAATCTTCTTATGTAACCATTTTGGAGTTTCAGTCCATATTAGACATTTTTTTAATCAAATACTTGGTGTGCTCAAATAAAAACAAGTTCAAATGAGGTTTAATTGGTAAATAGATAAAGGGGTATAAAAGATGAGGTTCTAGCATAAAAAATGGAAAAATGGAATAATTTCGACTAGAAATGAAGACGAAATTATAATGAAAATGATTTGGTTCAGTTAATAGAAGAGAAAAAAAAACTCTAATGAGCTCACTAGAAAATAGAAGAAGAAGAGCTTGGGAAGAAGAAATATGGGGGCTTCGCTTGACTACATTTAACCAAGGTCATGCGGCCTATGATAAAAAGAGCAAATGGAGGAGAGAGTGCTCGAGTAGAAGCTCTTTTGGAGAAGATGCTCTATTGGGAGAGAAAGAAAGAGGGAAGGGAGGAGACCGAGTCAAAATAAGGTAAAAACAATCATGTGGATATGATAGGGTGCATGATTTTTTTTACCATGTTCTGAAACTTGATCTTGGGAAGGGTGGGTTGGAATGAGGAAGGCATGCGTTGGGCTGAGTGGCTTGCCACGTTGGCAAAAAATTCATAAATATTCTAGTGCGCCCAAACTGAGACTTGCTTTGTTGTGTATGCTCTATTAACAACCGACCACTAAAGAAGAAAAAGAAATGAAGAATTCTAAATGTCGAGGTTTTGGGCGAGGAAACCAGCGAGGGAAATGAGGTGGAGGGGTGGAAGCCGTTCAATTTCTTCGAGATGCGTGCATTGACTTTTTGCGCGCACATCCTGAGGGAGGTGAACGGCTCCCACCCCGCCACCTCCCTCCCCTCGCTCATTTCCTCGTCCAAAACCTCGACATTTAGAATTTCTGAAAAGAAATTCTCCATAGGGATGCTCTAAGTCAAACAGATTTTATGGCCATGATGGGAGGCAAGAAAGATCTCAAAAGCTAGAGATCTAACGATCGGGAGAAGAAAAGGAAAGAAAGAGTAATGGATAAGCACGTTTTAACTTTGTTTTTTTGGCTTGCTATTAAGCATGTTTTGACATAATGTTTTGGACCACCGATTAGGGGTGTTTATTGGTTCAATCAGTTCAAAATTGGGCAAGAACCGAACCAAACTAGGGATTCAGTTTTTGGCTTTGTTTTCATATTTCTAATAAAAAACCGAAACCAAACTAATCCGATTGGTTCAGTTTTGGTTCCCTTTTTTCCATTATTTTTTCCATCACAATCGGTAGAGAAGCAAGCTCTGGTGAGAAGAAAGAACTAAAATTAAATAGAAGAGAAAATTGAGGAAGCTCCTCATCACCACCTTTTCCACCTCTCTGTAAAACTTGGCGAGGGAAAACGATGCAGACAAGGATCCTACATAAAAACTCTACTTTCCATCCCCATTATTGCTGACCTCAGTAATGCTCAACCACATGAACAACATCTCGACACTCACTCCTTGCAAATCCTTCAATGATCCAAACTTAAGTTTCCTAGTATTGGAGAGAATTCTCTCCTTGAACATTAAAATTGAAGTCTCCATTTACGAATACCTCCTAGGAGAACCCCTCTTGAGAAGTTCAATTTATGAAGCATCTCATAGGCAGATGGAACACGATCAATAGCTGAAACTACAAAAATTCATGTTATCAACCAACTCACAAAGGGTTTTGAAGATTGACCAAAGAGAAGACTAAGGAAGCTCCCCATCGCCCTTTCCCCTATATTTCTACCTGATTGCAGTACCTCATCTCCACCACCACTATCCCCATCCCTTTTTGTTTTTGCCTGATTGAAGCTCCTCACCACCCTCACCACTATCGGTGACTTGCCTCCCTTCCCCATCGGCTCTATGTTCGAACTCAGCCACTACCACCATTATCTTCTCTATGATTTCAGCTCCACACCACCTCCTCCATCAGGACCCCCACCTCACTCTGATTTAACTTTGTTGTGTCCGCCACCAGCTACCCCCACTTCATGCACCACCTCTTTCTCTTGCCATCTTGAAAAATTGAAACACAGTTTGTACTCTGTCGTTCTACCGAACTTGAAGGGAGATGGAGTACTCTTGGAGAGAGAGAATGTGGGGGTGGGTTGAGTGGGTGGGAATAAAAAAATATAGAGAGTGGGTGGGAGGGAATTAAGAAATAAAAAGAGTAGGTGGGAGGGAATTAAAAAATAGAGCGGACGAGAATTAAAAAAGAGTGAGGGTGGATTCTGGGTGGGAATTAAAAAAGAGTGAGAGTGGGTTAGAACTTGGAATGGTTGGTGATAATACACTAAACTGTCATCTGATCAGCATTTTACATGTGTCATAATAATCTTGTCAATAGAACAAAGTAGGCTCGATTGCATGCTCAATTCAGTGCGGCCTAAATAGCATTAAGCCTACTATTGGCAGATTCAATAACGTTAGACCCGAACTGCAGTGCCTTAATAAGCCCATATGTCACGCGGTCAGGCCCAATATTCGTAAGCCCTGATAAGGCAATAATATGCCCTGATAAGGCAAGTATATGAGAATCGACCCAAGATAGGCATGCCAACAGTACATTGACTCCGACTAGGAAACAAATATTAGAGTCTAAGTCGGGCAAATAAACTTCCTTGCATGGACAACACTCAGAAAAGGGAACCTCTCTCACAGATCTAGGAGCACAAGTTGTGTAGGGAAACAATCCCACATGGATAGTTCCCAATAAGGAAATGATCTCCAGCAAGATCTATTTCCATAAACTACGCCACCAAAGGCCTAGCCGAGTAAGGACTCACTATAAAAGGGAGATAAGGTCGATGAACTTAAGGTACATTATAGAATCCCAATTTATAGCTTAAAGCCTCTCCTAAACCTTATCTAACTTAAGCATTGGAGTGTCATTGACTACTATATGGTGGTCCTTGGCTCACGTGTGTTACCTGTGCAGGTTTAGGTAAGCAGCAAGGAAGGAAAACAATCTTCCTGTATCGATCAAAGTCAAGCTCCACGTGGGGGTTCTCTTCTTCAATCAGTCCAACCAGTTCTAACCTACCACGGGCAATGTCAGGAGATTCTTAAGCTACACGCTGAATCTTGGACTCCGCTAAACTTGCCCCTGCCTTCGATAGTCTGTGTGAGAGCGCAATCACATGCTCCTCTACCACCAATCACTTTCTTAGTTACCTCAACTCAGCCAGCGCGTCCGCAGCCCGAGCCTCAAATTCATTAATTCGGCGTCGTCAATCGGTTAGCTTGAATTCAAACTCAAGGCGCAAAGCAGCCAACTCAGACTCATGTGCCTACACCTTGCCAGCCAGCCCCTCCAGCTGCTTACTTAAGAAGTATGACCTAAATAGTGTGTCTGAGTACACCTACAATGTTCCATAAAAGTCCTCTCCAAAGCATGAACTGTACTACAAGTGTTAGGGTGTAGATTACCCTGAACAAACAATGCCAAGGAACTTTTGGAAGACACCAACTCTGTATTCAAAACCTCCTCAACTGAAAGATTAGCCTGACACTTAGCATCAGGCTATAAGGCAAGAGAGAAGATTCACCTCCCAGGGAAGCAGGTTCAACGGTCCGAAAATCATTAGGAATAGCATTGACTTTGTTGGCATTTACCGGCTCTAAACAATTCCCCTCCAATACAACTAATGGAGTAGGAGTCTCCAGACAGACACTCCACTCCTGAAGAGACATTTCTTTAGTGGACTGATTGGGCCCAGACTCTGTGATCATTACTTCCCACTTTAGCGAGATCAATTTAGAGGAAAAACTAGTTTTGCTGCTAGCTCATTTTCTCTTGGGATGACCGATGGGCGACATCGCCGCCTCCAACTCAGCTTGATTCGAGGTGCTTAGTATCATGAGCTATCTCCACCTGGAATGACCACTATCAGCCTCCCTTGGCGACGACCTTGGCACAACAGTGTCTGCGTGGAAATATCTGAACAGTCTGTTTCGCATGACGTTGTTTGCAGCTATGACCTCTTCAACAACAATCGAAGAAAGCTCATTGAACGCCCTCCTCACTAATTCCTCCTCCTCAGTAAGAGTTGGAGTCACGAATTTACCTGCACAAAACAACAAGACAATATGTCAGTTTATGTGAAGGCACATTGAAGTAAAAAATGAAGAGGGGCATTACGCTCACTGAGATTGAACAACAAGACAATATGTCAGTTTCTGTGAAGGCAAGGATGCAATACTTTTGTCAAAACTTGAAGTCATAAGACAGGAAGCCCAACACTTCGGAGTACTCAACCTATAGACTCCATGAGCATTTAGTCTAGGAGAAGTCATCAAGTGGAGTATCTTCGGAATTAACAGGAAGCCAACATCCTTGGCCCTGATAAAGACAACAATCAAGGTCCTGAATCCGTTAGGCACCTTTTGAGCAAGGGGGAAGCGCCAAATATCCTATGAAACTGGAAAGGGAAGCCCGACCTGGAACGTGTTTTAATGCAAGGTTATGAACCCTTGTGGGGGAATCAACGGACTATGAGTAGCACTCAACGGAATAAGCTCTAGGTTTTTAGGAATCCGATAGTCCTCATGAAGCTTATCCAAATTGGATCCTTTCTATTCCTGGTAAAAATTACGACATGCATAAAACATATTCTGTCCATGGGTAAGTTTGATGTTATCCGCCATGAAGAAAAGTTTTAACTTTTAAAAAGAGTTGTAACAAATAGCACAAAAAAAACATAAAGAAGGTAGAAGAGATACAACAGTAAAGAAACTCCCTCTTGCAGAAGCAACGACTTATATAAGCAATAGACAATCACGCCCCTTTCCTTACTGAACTTTCACGAACTCATTTGATAATATGCACCACTCGATACAAAGTTTCGGGTTCAATCATCACGACTGTACAAATTCTCTCAAAGAGACTTAGTGGACCGATATGATGACCCTAACTTGGGGGGAGCAGCTGATGATACACTGAATCGTCCCCTGATCAACACCATACACATGTCATGATAATCTCGTCAACAGAACAAAGCAGGCCCGATTGCATGCTCAATTCAGCATGACCTAGATAGTATTAAGCCCATTATTGGCAGATTCCATAACGTTGGACCCGAACTGCAACACCTTAATAAGCCCATATGTCACGCGGTCAGGCCCAATACTTGAAAGCCTTGATAAGGCAAATATATGGGGAATCAACCCAAGACAAGCAGGCCAGCAGTACATCGACTCCAACTATGAAACAAATACTAGAGTATAAGTCAGGCAAGAAAACTTTCTTGCATGGACAAAACTCAGAACGGGAAACCTCTCCCGCAGATCTAGGAACACAAGTCATGTAGGGAAATAATCCCACATGGACAACTCTCAACTAGGAAAGGATATCTAACAATATCTCTTTCCCCTAAACTACGTCACCAAAGGCCTAGCCGAACAATGACTTTCACACCAAAAAAGGGAGATAAGGTCGATAAACTTAAGGTACTCTACATAATCCCAATTTACAGCTTTAAGCTTCTCCTATGCCTTATCTAACTTAATCATCTAAGTGACATCGGCCGACACATGGTGGTCCTTGGTGCCCTGATTTGTTCGAAATTATGGCGCCTAAAACTCGAAGAAAATCAACATTTTTTTGTGTTTGTGTTTTTGTTCCCTTTTTATCAGTTTACCAGCAAAAATCTGAGAAAAATACAAGTAAAGTGGTTCGTAGAGGTTATCGTACTATTAACCAAGTTAAAAGGATTAAATCTCAAAATGTTAGAAACACTTTAGAATATCAAATAAAGATTAAGAATTGGTGGAAAGAAGGGAAATATGATTTAGAGATTAGAAGATGATTTTTTTAAACAAACTTTGATTCAAAATTGAGAATGAAAATTATTAAACAAATTTACCAAAACAAATGTTTCATGGATTGGAGAATCCACCTCTTTGCTTGTACAGATTAATTTAACACATTTTTGTAAGTAATTTTTGAGCACTTGCACAAATTGCTGTCATTTTTTTATTCAAGACCAATGCTCCAAAGAAATTTTTTTTTTTAAGATAGAATTTCACTTACCTCTTTCAATGATAAAAAAAACTCCTTAACCATCATTAATCCACCCCTCTTTCAATGGCGATTTTTCAATGAATGGTTATAATTTTCAAAGAATTGAAGAACTACAAAAACAAATATAATTCTTATTTCCAAGTCCATATCTTTATTTCGCATAATGCTTCGTTGCCTATCTTTCGATTTGAAACTTTGATTCATTGGTTGAATATAGAATTAATGGAAATAATATAAGTTATATATTTTTTTATGTTAAATTATCTCAACATCACTCAAGTAGGTTCATCTTCTTTCCTTGAGTGGAGAGGTTTAGCCTACCGTCGTCATTGAGATGAAAAATTCTAAGAGTGGAACTAGAAAAATAATAGATGAGGAAGTAAACCGCCAATTAAATTAAAAGATAACTATGGCATAAAATATTAACTTTTATTACATTTCAAAATGAAAACTTACATGTGACTTGCACAAAAGCTCCAATGAAATAAAAAAAAGTAATCTAAGCTATGCTAGAGATAAGAGAATGATGAATGAAAAAAAAAACTAGATCTATTCGATGAATTGGATGTTTTTTCTCCTCCAAGAGTTTTAAAGCCTATTTATAGTGTTCTCCTCCAAGGTAGAAATAAGAAAAAAATCCTACAAATCTCTTGATTATACTCCAAATCATATCATATAAAATTAAGGGTGGCATAATTAGGGATAGATACATCAAGATAATCCTAATTGGAGGTAGATACATGAGACAAAACTCAAGGTAATGGAATATTCTTTGATTTGATCCTTGGAATAAGCTTTGGGTTGATGTGTTATTTGTCTTTATTATTGCATGCTCTATACTTGAAGTTCTTATTTTCAAACTTGTCACATATCTCCATGAACATGACCTAAATGCCTCGAATTTTTTTTTTATATAGATTTCACAATTTCTCCAATTGCTTTTGGGCATGCAAATTTATGGTACAACTGTTTTGAGTTTTGCAAATTTCTCGATTTCTTGCAAAAATTATAACAATAATCAAATTCAAGACAAATAAAAACATTTAATTAATTTTAAGCACAACTAGAAACTAATAAATAGCTAAATAGGGCATAAAAATCAATGTTTTGAGTGCTTATCACACCACTCGCAAACAACCTTTTGTTAGTCCTCAAGTAAAGAAAAATATACTCACAAAACCATTTTTTTGTTCCTAAACTTCACAAATAACTAACTGAAGGCCACTTTCACTAGTTGACTCGATTGCATTTATAATGTGCAACAACGCTTTGAACCTTTAGCATGACACTAAAGGATGAGTTTTAGCCTCTTGAGGGTTATCCAGGATGAACACTAACAAACATAATTTTTTTTTGAAAATGAAAAAAATGATGTTTACCCTATTTTTCTTAGAGAATAACTTTGAAATTCAATCACAATGAAGACAAAAGCCATATGTAGTTAGTTACTAAAATGCACATTACGATTGAGCAACTTTGGAACAAGGTGTGTGTGTGAAAATAACCAAAATTATGTAATTTTTCCTGTCAAAGTAAGGTGCATCCTAATCCACCCTTGGAATAGTCGTCTTGACTTCAGAACTCACTAGTTGATTTCTCTGAAATGAACACTTTTGAGATTGGTTAAATATTTTCTTTCTTGCATGTGAGGAAAAAAGTAAGTGTGAAAATTCAAACGTCTCACATGCACATAAGAACAAAAAGACATGAAAAAATAATAATACTCTCATGGAAGGAATGTTGATCACATGCTAGAATGTCGAGTTACCTACCAATGCACTTTCTCATCTACTCTCCACTTTTTACCATACCTTACAATAAGGTTAATTGCGACTTCTCTAAGGAAAAATAAATCTGGCTGAATTTTTTTTAATTTTTTTTTGATGACAAAGAGTAGGCTAGATGGTAAGATTTATTTTTTTTGGACGAGGAGTTGGGTATATGGTAAGTAAAGAAATGTTTTTGAAAATGTAGGGTCTTCAAGTAGCTTAATAGGGAACTCATCAATCACTTCCTTTCTTTTTCATAGCCATTTGTTATTTGTTTTCTTCTTCATAACCCGACTTTTTTTTGAGTACCTTGGACCTTGGATTTTCACTTTGCACTTGTCCCCTTTCCTTCATAAACTTTCCAACACTTTTTCAGAAATATAAATGGGCAACGCGTTTTTTTTGTGTAATAAACCAACATAAATGCTCACATTGGTTTTGGATGGAATGGTTAGCAAAATGGTTTTGAGAAGGTATAAACAGACGAGATGCCTAGTCAACACTTCTAAGGTTTGGTAATGGTTATAAGTCTCAAATGGACTACAAGACCTATGTTTCTCTTAACTCAAAAAAGATGTCATCCTCAGTGATCAACCAAAAAGAAGAATAATGAGACTTCACAACAAGTTAATGTGAGATCAAATAATTTTGAGTCATCATGTGACTCGGAGTTATGTAAAAAACCCTATAAATAAATGAAAGGTCTGATAGCTCTGAAGGTAAAAGTCTCCACTACTAACCCTCTAGATTATGAGGACATTACTTCTTTATTCCAAACTACATCTATGACCATTGTGAAAAAATGTTTGTCTCTAAATGCTCATATCCAATGTTTACTCTAGTAATAAACTTTCAATATCTCTTGGCCGAAATGTAGTGAATCAAGTAATCTAATTTTATCATAGCTAGGATACCACTCCTTTTTTTTTTATTTTTTTTTTATTTTTTTATTTTTTTATAAAAAAGATTTTCAAAAGAGGTATGAATTTTGATAAATCTCCCCACCCCCAAACAAATAAAACACTGTCCCCAGTGTTAAACAAATGAAAAATAAAAATTGGAACTTATTACCTCAGGTGATTTGTTGAACATTTATACTGTCCCTGCAATGAAATAGATCGAGTTGGTGGGGGTGATGTATTAACAAAAAATGCATCAACCCCTAACATGCATTAGCGGTATTGTTAATCTTTGGTTTTTTTTTAACAATTGAATGCATAAACTGATTGGGCTGCCTCCTAGTAGCCCAAGTTTAATGTCATTAGCTGAACGCAATGGGGGTGGTGAATATCTCTTTCGATAATAATGGTCAAAAGTAAATTCTACAAATCATACAAATCCTTTGATTATTTATAGTGTTCTCCTCCAAGCTAGAAAGGGGAAAAATCCTACAAATCCTTTGATTATACTCCAAATCATATCATATAAAATCAAGGGAGTCATAATTAGGGATAAATACATCAAGATAATCTTAATTGGAGATAGATACATGAGACAAAAACTCAAGGTAATGGAATATTGTTTATTTTGATCATTGAAATATGCTTTGGGTTGATGTTTTATTTGTCTTTATGATTGCATGCTCCGCACTTGAAGTTTTTATATTGAAACTTGCCACATGTCTCCATGAACATGGCCCAAATGCCTCAAATTTCATTTTTTTTATACTTATTTATAGATTTCACAATTTCTCCAATTGCCTATAGTTATGCAAATTTATAGTAGAATTGTCTCGAATTTGCACATTTTTCGATTTCTTGCAAAATTTAAAACAATAATCAAACTCGAGACAAATAAAGACATTTGTTTAATTTTAAGCCCAACTAGAGACTAATAAATAGGTAAATGGGGCGTAAAAATCAATGTTTTGAGTGCTTATTACTAACGTGTGCTACTTGTGCATGTTTTGGTAAGCAGTGAGGAAAGAGAGCCGGAATTGACTACATTAGCTGGGAATTAAAAAGAAATAAAAACTGGCTTTGGTTCGGTTCGGTCTTTCGGGTGTGTGAAAAATAAGAAATGAAACTGAACCGATTTGATGTTTATATTCGGTTTCAATTTTTGTTTGATTCAGCTTTTTTTGAATCGATTCAATCAGTTTTAGGAAACCAATTAACAGCCCTATCACCGATAGATTTGTTGGGTACAATTATGTGTCCAAATAAACATACTTCATCGGATGGGACATACAAAATACAAGTCACCCTAACAATGACCCACCAATAAAGAAGAAAAATTCGAAAATTTTTAACAAATAATAGAACTAGTGTTCCAACTTAAAATATTCAACAGTGGTTGGATATACGGATCACAATGAATTAAATAATATCAATTAATTAACGATAATAAATAAATCTAAACATCACCTAGCCAAATACAACACACCCCTCACTGAACACCATCATTTCATTTCATAGTGATTCCCAGAACCAAACGATAATCACTTCCATTTTGATACCCTTTTCCAATGTTATATATATATATATATGCTTAATCCAATTATATTAAAAACCTCACACAAGATGAGTACCTTAAATTCAATTTTAAGGTCACTCTGTGTTTTCCTAGTTATGAACTTATGAGTATTGAATGTTCAGTTCCTCCAGAAGATCCAATCGAGTGTTCATCCAACTTAAGAACATGTACCATAACAAATGTCTACAACCTATTCTCCGACTGAAGCATATGTCCAGTGTCACAAGTAGTCTATCCAACAACTGAACATGAAATTATTGTGGCAGCAGTAGCCAAAGCATCTAGGGAAAATCTAAAGGTTAAGGTGGTAACCAAATCTTCCCATAGCATTCCAAAGTGGGTTTGTCCGGACGGTCAGCAAGGGATGCTTATAAGCACGCGACAGTTCAACCGTATTGTCCAATTCAACAAGAGGGCAATGACGATGACAGTGGAGAGTGGTATGACCCTTAAGGACTTGATTGAGCATGCTGCAAAGGCTGGACTAGCATTGCCTCATTCAACTTATCGGTGGGGTTTAACCATTGGGGGTTTAATTAGAGCCGGTGCCCATGGTAGTTCTTTGTGGGGCAAAGGAAGTGTTGTTCATGAATATGTTGTGGGACTCAGAATTATCAGCCCTGCAAAAAGAGGGATATGCTAAGGTGTGGAGTCTCTACGCTAGTAGCGCTGACATGGATCCAGCTAAAGTTTCCCTTGGGGTTCTTGGTGTTATTTCACAAGTTTACTACTTATCGCAATCTTAACACTAGTACTAAACTGAATGGTTTTAGCATTTGCAAAGAGGTCGATTTATTGTTTTTGCTATGCAGGTTACTCTACAACTTCAACCACTTTTCAAGAGATCTATCACAATCGTAGATAAAAAAGATTCTGACTTAGAAGACCAAATTACACATTTTGGCAATCAACATGAGTACTTGACATGATATCCTAATCTACGAAAAGTAATCTACAAAATTGATGAGCAGATCTCCTCAAATGACTCGTCCCATGGTGTTAGTGATATGCTTCCATTTCGACCAATGTCTATGGTTGCATTGGAATCTTCAAGATCTACAGGTGCGTGTTTAAGAATAGTGTTTTCAACTTCACCCATAATTTTAGTCATTGTTATTTGCCAACCTAATAGGCTGGCTAAACTGGTTTTAACAGAGATTGATCTAGAGTCAAATAACAATATCACTGGAAAGTGCGTGAATGCGAAACAACGCATTTCAACAGCCTTGTTGAATGGACTTGGATACACAAACGATGGAACTACTTTTAAAGGATATCCCATAATTGGGTATCAAAATAACCTACAAGCCTCTGGAAGCTGTTTCACTAGTCCTTCAAGTGCTCTCAACACTTATTGTTTATGGGACCCAAGAATCAATGGTACATTGTATTACGAAACAACTATCAGCATTGCATTGTCAAATGCCAAGAAATTTATTGAAGATTTTAAGAAGCTCAGGCAGTTGAAACCTGAAGCCTTTTGTAATTTGGACCTCTACGGTGGATTACTCATTCGCTGCATAAAAGCGTCTAGTGCATATTTGGGCAAACAAGAGGATTCAATTGATTTCAATTAAAGCCTAGGTTGTATGAAGATATTCTTGAAGAAGTAGAACAAATGGCGGCGTTCAAGTATGGAGGATTACCACATTGGGGAAAGAATCGTAATGTTGCATTTATTGATGTGATCAAGAAATTTGGCAAAGCTAAAACTTTCTGGAAGGTAAAGGAGAAGTATGATCCAAGGGGATTGTTTTCTAATGAATGGACTGATCAAATTCTTGGGTTGAGAGGCAGTGTAACAATAACCAAAGAAGGATGTGCACTTGAGGGTTGTGTATATGCTCAGAAGACAACCATTGTGCTCCAAGCAAGGGTTATGTTTGTCACCCTGGGAAAGTGTACAAGGATGCATGTGTGTGTACTCTTTTGGGATCATAGAATGCTATTCAAGTTCTCCAAGGATGAATAAATCGCACTGGGAAAGTGTATAAAGATGCATCATGATTATCATAGAACTGTTGTGGGATATGAATAAAATCCAAGGATTGTAATTTCTTTGAATTAATTTCGGTCTTCTAATTTCAAGAAGTATTTAGTTGTATGTAAAAAAAAAAAAAAAGTTAAAAAACTCGAGAGTATGTCAACATATATGAATATTTGGAAAAGTAAGATACAAGTAAATTAACCTCAGAAACACATTAAATCTATTAAATTAAGCCTAAGTCCACAAGTAATCCCTATAAATGTATTTTTCTTCATAATGTTTTGGGTTTAACACAAAAAAATGACGATATTTTGGGCGAAAAATTATAATTTGCTTCATAATTGTATGGGTTTTACACGAAAATGCTGAAATTTATGTAAAAACACGAAATATTTCTAGATAACTCAAAATAACGTACTCTTTGATTTCGATTGAAGATCTCAAAAAACGAAATATCTTTTGAAATTTCGTAAACTTTCACGAAATCACAGTCCTTAATAAAATCCACAACTTGAGCTTTCGGAGATCCGATGTTGTTTTGTTTCAAGATAATATGTATTTGATGCATGACTAGATAGAAAAAATTTGGAAATTAACCCACATAGCTAAGCCTAGATTGCAAACAAAGGCCATTATACCGATTTAAATTTGTGGATTGAGTTGGGGGAAATCAACCAAAGCTAGGCATATATCATCCCAAGTGGTAAGTACAGGACCTTGACTAACACCCAAGACTCAATCACATATTCTAGATCGAAACTTAGAAGCAGATCGAGTAGGGTGGCATCAGAATCACGATTCATGGATCTCTCGCTTCGAGAAAAAAGAGGATGACCTTTTCTACCACTCAGGATGGAGGTAGGATCGACCCCAACCCTAGCCTAAACACCGTCGCTCATCTTATGCAGGCATGTGTGTGCGAGAAGAATGGAGGGAAGTGGAGAGATGAGCTATTTTGAGCTAAAATAAGAAAAAGACTGGGGCATCATATCATCCCAACAAAGCTTTTATTATGTAACATTTCCTTTGGAGGCGTAGCTGCACCCCACTCTAAACTCTTTAAACCACGGAATGCCGGGAGTCAGGTAGAGAGTAGTCAGAGATAAAGGTAGAGGTGTATATATATAACTCTTAAAAAATTTTCATTTGGAGTTCTAGATCATGCTAAACAAGGTAGAGAATTTTCAACCATTCAATTTCTCTATGAAGTAATTGACAACTGCATTTAATGGAGTTGGAAACTTCAAATACTTTCTACTTTTTGCGAGGATGATCTACAAGGCGAAGATATCATCCCAACAAAAATCAATTTATTTTAGAGTTTCTAGGTTGGTGAAGTAGGCATATTTAACTTTATTTGTAAAAAACTTGTCTCCGGATCCCAGCCATATATATAAGGCAACGACTACCCGACACCAACATAAGTGTTTTCTCACATCATTTTACTCTCCCACACTACCTATATAAACAAAAACTAACATTTTTACCCTCCACATCAAAATCGAAACGTGATTCCTCCCTCTCCATTCGAATCTCTTCACTCTCTCACATTTAAATCTCTTGCAAATCTCTTCCCTCTCCCTCAAAATCAAAACCTTGAAAAATAAACCCGAAATTGCAACCTCCATAAAAATTTTCAGAAAAACAAAGTAAGCTCATGGAAACTTCAGAAATATTTTCAATCACAAAAACAAAGTAATCTTCAGAAATCACAAAAAAAACCTTGTTCGCCTAAGACAATGCGAGGTTTTGACAAAACCTCTCATTGATTTGGGAAAACAGTAAAAAAATTTGCTGAAATTTCCTGTTCCAGGGCGAACAATTTTTTTTAGCAAAGTTAAAGTTTTTGGACAGATTTACGTGACTTTAGTAAAATGACCATAACTTGCTCATTTCAAAACATTTGCAAGTGATTCAAGTTGTGTTTATTAGATAACTAAGAGTACTACAATGTTTGTGCTTTAATCAATTTAATAATCGGTCTTGACCGAGCACATAAGTTGGCCGAAAGTTAGGGACACTATCCCGTTTTCATTGTACAATAGATTTGCACTATTTTAGTAAAATGACCATAACTTGCTCATTTCAAATTATTTTCAAGTGATTCAAGTTGTTTTTATTAGATAACTCAGAGTACTACAATTTTTGTCTATCAACTTTAGAATCGGTCTCGATCGAGCACATCAGTTAGCCGAAAGTCAGGTACACTATCTCGTTTTTATTGCAAGACAGATTTGTCCGACGTGAGTAAAATGACCATAACTTGCTCATTTCAAAACATTTTCAATTGATTCAAGTAGTGTTTATTAGATAACTCAAGTACTAAATTTTTTTTGTTTTAATCAACTTGAGAATTGGTCTCTATCGAGCACATAAGTTGGCCGAAAGTCAGGGACACCATCCCGTTTTCATTACAAGACAAAATTGTGTGGCTTTAGTAAAATGACCATAAATATTTTCAAAATATTTTCAATTGATTCAAGTTGTATTTATTATATAAATCGGAGTATTACAATTTTCATATTTTAATGAGCTTGAGAATAGGTCTCAACTGAGGGTTTAAATTGGTAGAAAGTTACCATGTTTTGCATTTTTCATTTTGAGTTTGGGTTTCTCTGTTAGATTATGTATATTTATTGGTGGTGTGAGTAAGTAAGAAAAAAACTCAGTGATGGTATAAGAAAACGCTTTTGGTGGTGTGGAGTAGTCGTTGCCTATATATAAATGTTTGTTGATTGTTATGCTTACTCTTTTGATGAAATACTAATCATGAACGCTGAGTTCAAATGTGAAAATGAGTGATATTTCATACAGTGGAGTGAGGGGGTCTACTGAGTCACATACTGCAATAAATCTCAGTTGTAGTCCAGAGCAACCTTACAACAACATTAATATGGAGAGAACATTGGGTCAATTGGCAATTCAACCAGCTCTCGTTGCTCAATGCCCAGGGGAAACTTGTATCGGTATCATCTGTTGTCCTTATTTTCTCTAGGCTAAAAACATAATATGAATTATTCTTAATAGTACACTTATTGTGCGTGTTTTTCATGCATTCGTTTAATTTAGGCTTGTCATGTAATTTCACAAATTATAGGTTTTGTAATGGGACTTCATCAACTAAACAAACATGATTATGTGTATTATGCTGCCAAAGATGTGTTATTTTCAATTTACCAAAGATTAGGCATGGATAATGCAACAACGATCACATAACTGTAGGCTACTACTTGATGATAGTGTCAAATATTGTGAACTTGTTGAAAGGTTATCAAGAGTGCACAAAAGGGATTTGATTCTCAATCCAGTCGAGTGTATGTTACCTTTGGTTTAGTCCTATAATCTACTCTCATTTTGACTCTATAGACTCTACAACTATCAAGAGAACTCTGTTTGATGAGTAATAAAAGAGTCAAATATGGCTTTCATATCATAAACATGGAACTTCTAATGAACCTAGAACTTTGTAACAATGAAGTTTAGTTAAATAGTATTGCACAACTATCAACGGTATGTACAGCTTGTGACGAATATTCACAAATTCTAGCAAGCTAAGTGCTAATTTAGTGACCCAAGTGTAGCTCGCTTGGTTGGATATCTGCTCTCCATGTGAGAGGTTGCGCGCTCGAGACACACTAGTTAGGATTTTGTAAGTTTTTATCCGATTATTAGAAGCACATCATGTGCTAAACCGTTGATAAGCCTTTAGGTATTGAATGTAGCTGCTTAGATGGACGGGAGCAGAATGAAAGGAAGTCTTCATGTGAGGTGGAGCTGATAGACTGAAGTGAACACAAGTTTCCATGCAAGATAGATGCGACTAGGATGCTAAGTGGCAACGGGCATGGTTTGGTTAATTCTATGGAATGAGTGACGAAGACTTCGAGCATGGATTAATAAATAAATAACCCTACTTTATATTTGCTGCACAAGAATTTACATGAACTCCGCCAGATTTCTACAAGAATTGAAACCCCTCGACATTACTTTAAGTTCTGCAGAAGGAACCAAGAAGAAAAAGGTACCACATGGGTAATAGCAATAACCTCAATAATCATAATGTCCATTGATAACGATGATCCTCGACTTTTAGAAGTATCTCTTCAACTATTGCTGATGAATCATCACCAAACTCTTCTATTACAGTACTAGATATCAAAGGATTGGAGATGGGACCACAATCAACAAATGCTAGAACAACCACCTGGAAACGATTATATTGATATCAAACTCCTAAGTTGGTTTCTTGATTTTCCAAAATAATGTTGAGCCTTCTTGGGAAGCAATAATCACTGGAAGAAGAATTTGACTGATGATCAACTCATTTACATCCTTTGACATTGTTCATATCTAAAGAGAAACCAATAAATTAGTATGAAGGGCTGTCATGACAGCTTACCCAGCTCGATTCAATGCAACCTCTTATAATAGTAGGGATACATAAATAATCCAACCTATAACACGCCAAATAATAATTTGTTTAGGTGTCCTTGTCAAATAGGAAAAAGAATAATTTTAGTGCCTTTTTAGGAAGGGGGAAATAATAATAAAAGAGAAAAACATGATTGATGCCATCTTGCGCTTGGTTTTACATGTTTTGGGAGATCATCCCATTCATATATACAAGGTTGTTGTTGTTGTTTTTTAAATGGGAAAACGGGAAGCATTAATACCATAAAAACTAAAACAACAAATGATTTATGTTCGACACTACACCAAAATGGACAATCAGCAACATCAATATTTTTTAATTTATAACTCTTCATTGTGTTAGAAGTCTTGTAACCCGAAAAGATGTTACTATTTATTGACTTAAGTTACTATTAGTAGTTTTATAAATATATTATTTATAAAAATAACTAAAAAATAAAAAATATTTAGTTAAATTACAAATTAGTAAAATGAGAAATAATTTTATCAAAATTAGAAAATTAGGTGTTGAAGGAGAAATTAGGGCAAAACCATTTTCTTTTTTCTTCTTCTTTTATGTGTTTTCTATCAATCTCGCTAAGCAGATTCAGTTGTTGAAGGAAGGATCGCGTGGGAGGACTCGTCATTGAAGAACGAAATGGAACAAAACCTTCAAACAACACAAAGAAGACGAGAGTTGTGTTGTTCCAATTTTGCCACAAAACTTTCGATCTCTTCAACAATGGATTTCTTCACTGACTTCTTTCCTTAACAACAAATTCAGGGTTGGAATGGAAGGCATGCGTTGGGCTGAGTGGTTTGCCACGTTTGCAAAAAAATGAAAAATCTGGTGCACCCAAACTGAGGCTTGCCCTGTTGTGTATGCTCTATTAACAACCCACCACTTAAAAAGAAGAATAAATTCTCCATAGAGATGCTCTAAGTCAAAAAGATTTTATTGCCATGGTGGGAGGCAATAAAGATCTCAAAAGCTATAAGGTAACGAATGGGAGAAGAAAATAAAAGAAAGAGTAATGGATAAGCACGTTTTAACTTTCCTTTTTTTTAGCTTGCCATTAAGCATGTTTTGGTCCACTGATTAAGGGTGCTAATCGGTTCGATCGATTCAAAATTGGGCTAGAAATTAACCAAACTGGGGATTCAATTTTCGATTCAGTTTGGTTCCCTTTTTTGATTTTTTCCTTTATTTTTCCATCGAAATCCGTAGAGAAGCAGGCTCTGGTTAAAAGAAAGAAGTCAAAAAAGAAGAAAATAGAATAGAAAACTGAGGAAACTTCTCATCACCGCCTTTCTCCATCTCTCTGTAAAAGTTGGCAAGGGAAAACGATGCAGAAAAGGGTTTTGAAGATTGACTGAAAAGAAGACTAAGGAAGTTCCCCATCGCCCTTTCCCCTCTATTTCTACCTGATTGCAGTACCTCATCACCACCACCACCACTATCCCCATCCCTTTTGTTTCTTCCTGATTGAAGCTCCTCACGACCCCACCACTATCAGTAACTTGCCTCCCCCCCTCCCTCCCCCCATCGTCTCTTCGTCAGAACTCAGCCATTACCACCATTACCTTCTCTATGATTTCAGCTCCACACCACCAACCGCCATCCGGACCCCCACCTCACTCTGATTTCACTTTGACGTCTCCATCAACCACCCCCACCTCCACCTCATCCGATACTTCTTTCTCACGCCATCTTGAAAACTCGAAACACAGTTTGTACTCTGTTGTTCTACTGAATTTGAGGAGAGTTTTGGAGATAGATAGTACGAGGGTGGGTTGGGTGGGAATAAAAAAAAGAGAGAGTGGTAGGAAGGGAATTAAGAAAGAGAGAGTTGGTGGGTGGAAATTTAAAAAGAGTGACGGTGGGTTGGAACTTGGGTTTAAAAAGAAATAAAAAAACTGGATTAGGTTTGGTTTTTCGGGTGTATGAAAAACAAGAAATGAAATCGAACCGAAGGCATTTCGGTTCGTTTCAGTTTTTACTACTTGGTTTTGATTTTTGTTTGGTTTGGATTTTTTCGACTTGGTTTGATCGGTTTCAAGAAACTAATTAACAACCCTACCACCGATTGATTTGTTTGGTACAATTATGTGTCCAAAATAAATAAACATATATGTTCGGGTAGAACATACAAGATACAAGTCACCTTAACAACAAGCCACCAATAAAGAAGAAAAAGTCAATTTTTTTTAACAATTAGTAAAACATACAAGATACAAGTCACCCTAACAACAAGCCACCAATAAAGAAGAAAAAGTCCAGAATTTTTTACTGTGGTTGGATCAGAAATTCTAGGGAGCGAGGGAAGTAGCGAGGAAAAGGGAGCAAGGCTGAGTGTAACCACCCATCTCCCTCGAAATACATGTTGTCACTTATCTCGAGGGAGATGAGTGGTTACACCCATCCCTCGCTCCCTAGAAGGGCTCGTGGTTGGATATACGGATCACAATGAATTAAATAATGTCAATTAATTAATTTAAACATTACCTAGCCAAGTACAACCCACCCCTCACCTAACACCATCATTTCATTTCATTTCATAGTGATTCCCAGAACCAAAATATAGTCACTTCCAGTTTGATACACTTTTCAAATGTTATATATGCATCTATATATATGCTTAATCCAATTATATCAAAAACATCACACAAGATGAGTACCTCAAGGACAATTTTAAGGTCACTGTGTATTTTCCTAGTCACGAGTATTGCATGTTCAGTTCCTCCGAAAGATCCAATCAAGTGTTCATCATACTTGAGAACATGTACCATAACAAATGTCTTCAACCTATTCTCTGACCGAAGCATATGTCGAGCGTCACAAGTAGTCTATCCAACAACTGAACATGAAATTATTGTGGCAGTAGCCAAAGCGTCTAGGGAAAATCTAAAGGTTAAGGTGGTAACCAAAACTTCCCATAGCATTCCAAAGTGGGTGTGTCCAGACGGTCAGCAAGGGATGCTTATAAGCACGCAGCAGCTCAACCGTATTGTCCAAATCAACAAGAGGGCAATGACGATGACAGTGGAGAGTGGTATGACCCTTAAGGACTTGATTGAGCATGCTGCAAAGGCTGGACTAGCATTGCCAAATTCACCTTATTGGTGGGGTTTAACCATTGGGGGTATAATTAGCAACGGTGCCCATGGTAGTTCTTTGTGGGGCAAAGGAAGTGCGGTTCATGAATATGTTGTGGGACTCAGAATTATCAGCCCTGCAGGAGCCAAAGAGGGATATGCTAAGGTGTGGAGTCTTTACGCTAGTAGCTCTGATATGGATGCAGCTAAAGTTTCCCTTGGTGTTCTTGGTGTTATTTCACAGGTGAACTATTTATCGCAATCTTGACACTAGTACTAACTGAATGGTTTTAGGATTTTCAAAGAGGTTCATTTATTGTTTTTGCTATGCAGGTTACTCTACAACTTCAACCACTTTTCAAGAGATCTATCACAATAGTAGATAAAGAAGATTCTGATTTAGAAGACCAAATTACACATTTTGGCAATCAACATGAGTTTGCAGACATGACATGGTATCCTAGTCTACGAAAAGTAATCTACAAAATTGATGATCGGATCTCCTCAAATGACTCCGTCCATGGTGTCAGTGATAGGTTTGCACTTCGACCAATGTCTAAGGTTGCGTTGGAATCTTCAAGATCTACAGGTGCGTGTTTAATCATAATGTTTTCAACTTCACCCCTGATTTTAGTAATTGTTGTTTGCCAACCTAATAGGCTGGCTAACTGGTTTTAACAGAGGTTGATCAAGAGTCAAATAACAATATCACTGGAAAGTGCGTGAATGCGAAACAACGCATTTCAACAGAATTGTCGAATGGACTTGGATACACAAACGATGGAACTACTTTCAAAGGATATCCCATAATTGGGTATCAAAACAACCTACAAGCCTCTGGAAGCTGTTTCACTAGTCCTTCAAGTGCTCTCAACACTTATTGTTTATGGGACCCAAGAATCAATGGTACATTGTATTACGAAACAGCTATCAGCATTGCATTGTCAAATGCCAAGAAATTTATTGAAGATTTTAAGAAGCTCAGGCAGTTGAAACCCGAAGCCTTTTGTAATTTGGACCTCTACGGTGGATTACTCATTCGCTTCATAAAAAAGTCTAGTGCATATTTGGGCAGACAAGAGGATTCAATTGATTTCGATATGCATTATTACAAAAGTAGGGATCCATTAAAGCCTAGGTTGTATGAAGATATTCTTGAAGAAGTAGAACAAATGGCGGCGTTCAAGTATGGAGGATTACCACATTGGGGAAAGAATCGTAATGTTGCATTTATTGATGTGATCAAGAAATTTGGGAATGCTAAAAATTTCTTGAAGGTGAAGGAGAAGTATGATCCAAGTGGATTGTTTTCTAATGAATGGACTGATCAAATTCTTGGGTTGAGAGGCAGTGTAACAATAACCAAAGAAGGATGTGCACTTGAGGGGTTGTGTATATGCTCAGAAGACATCCATTGTGCTCCAAGCAAGGGTTATGTTTGTCGCCCTGGGAAAGTGTACAAGGATGCACGTGTGTGTACTCTTTTGGGATCATAGAATGCTATTCAAGTTGTGTACTCTTCTGGGATCATACAATGCTATTCCAGTTCTCCAAAGATGAATAAAATCGCACTGGGAAAGGGTATAAAGATGCATCGTAATTATTATAGAACTATTGTGGGATATGAATAAAATCCAAGGATTGTAATTTCTTTGAATTAATTTCGGTCTTCTAATTACAAGAAGTTTTTGTTGTATGTAAAAATAAAAATAAAAGTTTAAAAATTCGAGAGTGTGTCAAACATATATGAATATTTGGAAAAGTAAGATACAAGTAAATTAACCTCAGAAACACATTAAATCTATTAAATTAAGCCCAAGTACGCAAGTAATCCCTATAAATGTAATTTTCTTCATAATGTTTTTGGTTTTACACCAAAAATGACGATATTTTGGGCGAAAAATATAATTTGCTTCATAACTGTATGGGTTTTACATGAAAATGTTGTAATTTATGTAAAAACACGAAATATTTCTAGATAACTAGAAATAACGTACTCTTTGATTTCGATTGAAGATCTCAAAAAAGAAATATCTTGCGAAATTTCGTAAACTTTCACGAAATCACAATCCTTAATAAAATCCACAACTTGAACCTTCGGAGATCCGATGTTGTTTTGTTTCAAGATAATATGTATTTGATGCATGACTAGATAGAAAAAAAATTGAAATTAACCCACATAGCTAAGCCAAGATTGCCCAAAAAAGGCCATTATACCAATTTAAATTTGTGGATTGCGTTAGGAGAAATCTACCACAGCTAGGCATATATCATCCCAAGTGGTAAGTACAGGACCTTGACTAACACCCAATACTCAATTACATATTCTAGATCGAAACTTAGAAGCAGATCGAGTAGGGTGGCATCAGGATCGCGATTGATCTCTCGGTTCGAGAAATAAGTGGATGACCTTTTCTACCACTCGGGATGGAGGTAGGATCGACCCCAACCCTAGCCTAAACCCCTTCGCTCATCTTATGGAGGCGTGTGTGTGCCAGAGGAATGGAGGGGAGTGGAGAGATGAACTATTTTGAGCTAAAGTAAGAAAAGGTCTGGGGCATCATATCACCCCGACAAAGCTTTTATTATGTAACATTTCCTTTGGAGGCGTAGCTGCACCCCCACTCTAAAATCTTTAAAGCATGGAATGCTGGGAGTCAAGTAGAGAGTGTTAAGAGATAAAGGTAGAGGTGTATGTATATATATAACTCTTAAAAAAAACTCATTTGGAGTTCTAGATCATGCTAAACAAGGTAGAGAATTTTCAACCATTCAATTTCTTTATGAAGTTATTGACGACTGCATTTAATGGGGTTGGAAACTTGAAATACTTTCTACTTTTTGCAAGGATGATCTACAAGGCGAAGAGATCATCCCAACAAAAATCAATTTATTTTAGATTGTCTAGGTTGCTGAAGTAGACACATTTAACTTTCTTTCTAAAAAAATTGTCTCCGGATCCCAACCATATATATAAGTCAACGACTACCCCACACCACCATAAGTGTTTTCTCACACCATTTTACTTTTCCACACCACCTACTTTCTTTCCCACACCACCTATATAAACAAAAACTAACATTTTTACCCTCCACATTAAAATCGAAACGTGATTCCTCCCTCTCCATTCGAATCTTTTCCCTCTCTCACATTTAAATCTCTTGCAAATCTCTCCCCACAATCAAACCTCTTGCAAATCTCTTCCCTCTCCCTCACAATCAAAACCCTTAACAATCGAACCCCAAATTGTAACCTCCCCAAAAAATTTCAGAAAAATAAAGTAATCTCATGGAAACTTCAAAAAAAAATTTCAGAAAAATTTTCAATCACAATAACAAAGTACTCTTCAGAAAAAAAAAATTTAGAAATCACAAAAAAAATTTGTCCGCCTGAGACAATGTGACGTTTTTGCAAAACCTCTCATTGATGTGGGCAAACAGTAAAAAAGTTTGCTGAAATTTCCTTTTCCCGGGCGAACAAAAAAATTTGGCAATTTTTTTAGAAAGATTTATGCGACTTTAGTAAAATGACCATAACTTGCTCATTTCAAAACATTTGCAAGTGATTTAAGTTATGTTTATTAGATAACTAAGAGTACTACAACGTTTGTGTTTTGATCAATTTAAGAATCGGTATCGATTGAGCACATAAGTTGGCCGAAAGTTAGGGACACTATCCGGTTTTCATTGCACAACATATTTGCACTACTTTAGTTAAATGACCATAACTTGCTCATTTCAAATTATTTTCAAGTAATTCAAGTTGTTTTTATTAGATAACTCAGAATACTACAATTTTGTATATCAACTTGAGAATCGATCTCGATCGAGCACATAAATAGGCCAAAAGTCAGGTACACTATCTCGTTTTCATTGCGAAACAGATTTGCACGACTTTAGTAAAATGACTATAACTTGCTCATTTCAAAACATTTTCAATTGATTCAAATAGTGTTTATTAGATAACTTAAGTACTAATTTTTTTTGTTTTAATCAACTTGAGAATCGGTCTCTATCGAGCACGTAAGTTGGCCGAAGTCAGGGACACCATCCCGTTTTCATTACAAGACAAAATTGCGTGACTTTAGTAAAATGACCATAAATATTTTCAAAATGTTTTCAATTGATTCAAGTTGTATTTATTATAAAAATCGAAGTATTAAAATTTTCATGTTTTGATGAGCTTGAGAATAGGTCTCAACTGGGGTTTAAATTGGTCAAAAGTTACCATGTTTTTGCGTTTTTCATTATGAGTTTGGGTTTCTCTGTTAGATTATGCATATTTATTGGTGGTGTGAATAAGTAAGAAAAAAAAATCAACGATGGTGTAAGAAATCGCTTTTGGTGGTGTGGAGTAGTCGTTGCCTATATATAAATGTTTGTGGATTGTTATGCTTACTCTTTTGATGAAATACTAATCATGAACGTTGAGTTCAAATGTGCAAATGAGTGATATTTCATACAGTGGAGTGAGGGGGTCTACTGAGTCACATACTGCAATAAATCTCAGTTGTAGTCCAGAGCAACCTTGCAACAACATTAATATGGAGAGAACATTGGGTCAACTGGTAATTCAACCAGCTCTCGTTGTTCAATGCCCAGGGGAAACTTGTATCGGTATCACCTGTTGTGCCTTGTCTTGGATAGATAATGTCCTTATTTTCTCTAGGCTACAAACATATTATGAATTATTCTTAATAGTACACTTATTGTGCGTGTTTTTCATGCATTCGTTTAATTTAGGCTTGTCATGTAATTTCACAAATTATAGGTTTTGTAATTGCGTTGGAATCTTCAAGATCTGCAGGTGCATGTTTAATCATAATGTTTTCAACTTCACCCCTGATTTTAGTAATTGTTGTTTGCCAACCTAATAGGCTGGCTAACTGTTTTTAACAGAGGTTGATCAAGAGTCAAATAACAATATCACTGGAAAGTGCGTGAATGCGAAACAACGCATTTCAACAGCCTTGTCAAATGGACTTGGATACACAAACGATGGAACTACTTTCAAAGGATATCCCATAATTGGGTATCAAAACAACCTACAAGCCTCTGGAGGCTGTTTCACTAGTCCTTCAAGTGCTCTCAACACTTATTGTTTATGGGACCCAAGAATCAATGGTACATTGTATTACAAAACAGCTATCAGCATTGCATGGCCAAATGCCAAGAAATTTATTGAAGATTTAAAAAAGCTCAGGCAGTTGAAACCCGAAGCCTTTTGTAATTTGGACCTCTACGGTGGATTACTCATTCGCTACATAAAAGCGTCTAGTGCATATTTGGGCAAACAAGAGGATTCAATTGATTTCGATATGCATTATTACAAAAGTAGGGATCCATTAAAGCCTAGGTTGTATGAAGATATTCTTGAAGAAGTAGAACAAATGGCGGCGTTCAAGTATGGAGGATTACCACATTGGGGAAAGAATCGTAATGTTGCATTTATTGATGTGATCAAGAAATTTGGGAATGCTAAAAATTTCTTGAAGGTGAAGGAGAAGTATGATCCAAGGGGATTGTTTTCTAATGAATGGACTGATCAAATTCTTGGGTTGAGAGGCAGTGTAACAATAACCAAAGAAGGATGTGCACTTGAGGGGTTGTGTATATGCTCAGAAGACATCCATTGTGCTCCAAGCAAGGGTTATGTTTGTCGCCCTGGGAAAGTGTACAAGGATGCACGTGTGTGTCAAATTAATTTCGTAATTATCATAGAACTGTTGTGGGATATGAATTATTCTTATTAGTACACTTATTGTGCGTGTTTTGCATGCATTCGCTTAATTTAGGCTCGTCTTGTGTAATTTCACAAATTATAGGTTTTGTAATGGGACTTTGTCAAATAAACAAACAGGATTATGTGTATTATGTTGCCAAAGATGCATTATTTTCAATTTACCATAGATTAGGCATGGATAATGCAACAACGGTCACATAACCGTAGGCTACTACTTGATGATAGTGTCAAATATTGTGAACTTGTTGAAAGGTCATCAAGAGTGCACAAAAGGGATATGATTCTCAACCCAGTCGAGTGTATGTTACCTTTGGTTTAATCCTATAATCTACTCTCATTTTGACTCTATAGACTCTACAACTATCAAGAGAACTCTGTTTGATGAGTAATAAAAGAGTCAGATATTGCTTTCATATCATAAACATGGAACTTCTTATGAACCTAGAACTTTGTAACAATGAAGTTTAGTTAAATAGTATTGCACAACTATCACTTGGTTGGATATCTATTCTCCATGTGAGAGGTCGCGGGTTCGAGACTCACTAGTTAGGATTTTGTGAGTTTTACACGTAAAATTAGAAGCACATCCTGTGCTCAACCGTTGATAAATCTTTAGGTATTAAATGTAGCTGCTTAAATGAACGGAAGCAGAATGAAAGGAAATCTTCATGTGAGGTGGAGCTGATAGACTGGAGTGAACACAAGTTTTCATGCAAGATAGATGCAACTAGGATGGTAAGTGGGAACGGGCATGGTTTGGTTAATCCTATGAAATGAGTGATGAAGCCTTCGAGCATGGATTAATAAATAAATAACCCTACTATATGTTTGGTGCACAAGATTTTACATGAACTCCGCCAGATTTCTACAAGAATTGAAACCCCTCGACATTACTTTAAGTTATGCAGAAGGAACCAACAAGAAAAAGGTACCAAATGGGTAATAGCAATAACCTCAGTAATCAATGATGGAAAATCTATAATGTCCATTGATAACGATGATCCTCGACTTTTAGAAGTATCTCTTCAACTGTTTTTTTTTTTTTTTTTTTTTTTTTTTTTTGGAAATTGAGCGGGGGTTAAAGCGGACCCCAAACCGCGAACAATGATAGAAGATTACATTCTGAGATAAATTTTTCCTATCTTATCTTCAAAAACAATCTTTTTAAGATCTTCAGCAAAGGAGCTAGGCGTGATCTCAATAAATTCGGAGCTAGGGAATGTGCTGGCTAGGAGGTCAGCCGCTCGATTAGTTTCCCTATAGTCGTGTTTGCAGGAAAAGTCTTCTAATGTAGATAATTCAGCTCGTATGTTCCAGAGTACGTGTCTAACAGTCCAAGGAGCTGGCTTGGTAGTGGTGATATAAGTGAAAACAGCCATAGAATCAGTGCTTATCTCGAGTTTCTTGATGTTAAACCGCTTTGCTGATGAATCATCACCAAACTCTTCTATTACAGTACTAGATATCAAAGGATTGGAGATGGGACCGCAATCAACAAATGCTAGAACAACCACCTGGAAACGATTATATTGATATCAAACTCCCAAGTTGGTCTCTAGATTTTCCAAAATAATGTTGAGCCTTCTTGGGAAGCAATAATCACTGGAAGAAGAATTTGACTGATGATCAACTCATTTACATCCTTTGACATTGTCCATATCTAAAGAAAAACCAATAAATTAGTATGAAGGGCTCTCATGACAGCTTACCCAGCACGGTTCAATGCAACATGTTATAATAGTAGGGATACGTAAATAATACAACCTATAACACGCCAAATAATAATTTGTTTAGGTGTCCTTGTCAAATAGGTAAAAAAAAAATATTTTTACATGTTTAGGGAAATAATAATAAAAGAGAAAAACATGATTGATGCCATCTTGCGCTTGGTTTTACATATTTAGGGAGATCATCCCATTCATATATACAAGGTTGTTGTTGTTGTTGTTTTAAATGGGAAAACGGGAAGCATTAATACAATAAAAACTAAAACAACAAATGATTTATGTTCGACACTACATCAAAATGGATAATCAGTAACATCAATATTTTTTAATTTGTAATTCTTCATTGTGTTACAAATCTTGTAACCCAAAAAGATGTTACTAATTAGTAAAATGAGCAATAATTTTATCAAAATTAGGTGTTGAAGGAGAAATTAGGGCAAAAACATTTACATATTCTTCTTCTTCTTCTATGTGTTTTCTATCAATCTCGCTAAGCAGATTCAGGTGTTAAAGGAAGCATCGCGTCGGAGGACTCGACATTGAAGAACGAAATGGAGCAAAACCTTCAAACAACACAAAGAAGACGAGAGTTGTGTTGTTGCAATTTTGCCACAAAACTTTCGATCTCTTCTACAAAGGATTTCTTCACTGACTTCATTCCTCAACAACAAATTCAGGGTTAGAATGAGGAAGGCCTGCGTTGGGCTGAGTGGCTTGCCACGTAGGCAAAAAAATGATAAATCTAGTGCACCCTAACTGAGGCTTGCTCTATCAAAAACCCACAACTTAAAAAGAAGAAGAAATTCTCCATAGAGATGCTCTAAGTCAAAAAGATTTTATGGCCATGGTGGGAGGCCATAAAGATCTCAAAAGCTAGAGATAAGGTAACGACTGGGAAAAGAAAAGAAAAGAAAAGAAAGAGTAATGGATAAGTACGTTTTAACTTTGATTTTTTTTTTAGCTTGCCATTAAGCATGTTTTGACATAATGTTTTGGCCCACTGATTAGGGGTGCTAATCGGTTCGATCGATTAAAAATTGGGCTAGAATCGAACCAAACTGGGGATTCAGTTTTCGGTTCGGTTTGGTTCCATTTTTTGATTTTTTCCTTTATTTTTTCCATCAAAATTTGTAGAGAAGCAGGCTCTGGTTAAAAGAAAGAACTCAAAAAAAAAAAGAAAATAGAAGAGAAAAATGAGGAAGCTCCTCATCACCACCTTTCTCCATCTCTCTGTACAAGTTGGCAAGGGAAATTGATGCAGAAAAGGCTCCTACATAAAAACTCAACTTGCCATCCTCACTATTGCTAACCTTAGTAATGCTCAACCACATGAACAACACCTCGACACTCACTCCTTGTAAATCCTTCAATGATCCAATCTTCACTTTCCCAGTGATCTTCTCCTAGTATTGGAGAGAATGCGTTCCTTGAAAATTAGCGTACTCTTTGATCTTCTGCTATGTAAAAACACGAAATATTTCTACATAACTAGAAATAACTTACTCTTTGATTTCGATTGAAGATCTCAAAAAACAAAATATCTTACGAAATTTCGTAAACTTTCACGAAATCACAATCCTTAATAAAATCCACAACTTGAAACTCTGGAGATCCGATGTTGTTTTGTTTCAAGATAATATGTATTTGATGCATGACTAGATAGAAAAAAATTGAAATTAACCCACATAGCTAAGCCAAGATTGCCCAAAAAAGGCCATTATACCAATTTAAATTTGTGGATTGCGTTGGGAGAAATCTACCACAGCTAGGCATATATCATCCCAAGTGGTAAGTACAGGACCTTGACTAACACCCAAGACTCAATTACATATTCTAGATCGAAACTTAGAAGCAGATCGAGTAGGGTGGCATCAGAATCGCGATTGATCTCACGGTTCAAGAAATAAGAGGATGACCTTTTCTACTACTCGGGATGGAGGTAGGATCGACCCCAACCCTAGCCTAAACTCCTTCGCTCATCTTATGGAGGCGTGTGTGTGCTAGAGGAATGGAGGGATGTGGAGAGATGAGCTATTTTGAGCTAAAGTAAGAAAAGGTCTGGGACATCATATCACCCCGACAAAGCTTTTATTATGGAGCAATTCTACCTGTCGAGGAAGTGGGCGAGGGAGGGTGGGTCGCACGTGCCCAACCTTTGTTTCAAAAAAAAAAAAAAAAAAAACGGGAAATCTGAATTTGGGGGAAACTAAAGAGGGAGACTGTTCCCTCCCTCTCCCCAAATCCATCTCCATTCTCCACACAGAGAAGAGACCGAAGCTCTCTCGCAACAAAGAGAAGACCGAGAGAACAAAGAGAAGACCGAGAGAGATGTGGCAGGCTGACTCTTCATGCTCGCATCCCCACATAAGGTCCCTCTCTCGATTCTTCTCCCCCAAAATCTAGGTTTTCTCCACCCCATTTCCACCAAAGTCGACCAAAGATTCCCCAATCCTTTGGGTTTTCTCCAAGTCCGCCAAAGATTTTGGGGGTTTTCTTTAAATACCAACTGGTAAATCCTTTGAGGAAAAATCCTTTGGCTTGTTTTGACCAAAGATTCACACCCTACTTTGAAGCATCTAAAACCCATGGCGAAGACGAAACCAGGAGTGAAGAAGGACTTGGAGTTCTACAGTCTACACCATCCACGAAACCAGCAAGACCGTGAAAGGTAACGTTTATTTTGAGCTATTTTTGAGTTTCTTAATTTTGCATGTTGTTTGTTTGATGAAATGACAGAGTGATGAGTTTTTTTGAATAGTTTGTGAAATTTGGTGGTTTTGAAGTTAGTATGAAGATTTAATGAAATTTAGTATGAAATTTGGTGGTTTTGAAGTTAGCATGAAGATTTAATGAGTTTGTGATTTACTTTTTTTTTACAGGGTCCAACACAGATTCTAGTAGTTCAATTAGAGCAACTAAAGGCTGAAAAGGAGATCCTAAAAAGGAAGAAGAAAGAAGAGAAGGGGAAGCTCAACGCCGCGCTTGTTAGATCTATGAACGACAATGAAGATTCATCATCAAGCTCTTCATCTGAATCAAGTGACAATGAGTGTGAAGTTCTGAATCAAGGTAATTTTTGCCGTAAACTATATGAATCCCAAATTCAGAATTTGGTTCTTTCCAATATGAATGTTTTGTTTTTTACCTTTGCAATAGCTATCAGATTTTGGACTTGCCATATGGGCACCAACAATTTCATCTCACGAGACAGGCGATGTGGTAGGGACTTTTGGGTATCTAGCTCCAGAGTATTTTATGTATGGGAAGGTTAGCAACAAGATAGATGTCTACTCCTTCGGTGTAGTTCTACTTGAACTGTTAACTGGAAGAAAGCCGATTAGCTCAGAGACTCCAAAGGGTCAAGAAAGCTTGGTGATGTGGGTAAGAATCTCCTTACAAAAATCTCATTTGTAACACTGTAGGAGTACTTTTCACTTACAGATATGTGTTTCATGTGCAGGCTAAACCAATACTAGAAAGTGGGGATATATGTAGTCTGTCATTGATAAACCTTTGACAGTGGTCGATTTAACTGTATTTCTTTGATTTCAGAGACGGCGAACAACGCTTGATGAACTCAACATGCGTAGCATCTTTGAAGAAAATGATGTTATATGTGTAAGTTCATTAATTCTTCAAGTTATTTATGAATGCAGAAAAATTATGGCCCTGAGTTGGTAGATGTCAAAGCTTTGTTTATAATATGGTGCTTATAGCCATGACCTTGGGTCCTTGTGTGTTCAGGCCTTTTTTTAGTGGTGCTTATAACCATAATTTTTCTTGCTCTACGTGTTTTTTTGCTATGTATTTATGCTTATATATTTGTATCTCTTATTCCTCTGTTTTTTTTTATGGCATCTAAAAATCCAAGTGTCGGATGACTTGCTCGTACTAGTTAGGAAATTGCTTTTCAGTCCATAGATTTGTCACTGCATTTCTACTAGTTAAGACCATGTTATTAATATTCTATCTAGGGCATTTGGAAAATTTAAACTTGAGCACAATTAATATGGACAAAAAGCATTATAGAAACAAACTTGATTGGGGTTACTCAGCCATTTCATAACTTCATTCAGTCTTTTTAGATATAGACTTGATTAGATCATCTTCTCAGTTTTCCAGGACTGAAGTTCAATCTTACGCTGTTCTAATGGTGTTTTTTATGTTAGAAAATTTTGAGAATCATTTTAATGTAGGTTGCTTCCATGTCAGTCCACTAAATGTAGAGCGCTCGTAGTTGTTTTGATGTTAAGGCGTAGATGCAAAAACAAATTCTTCAATAAAACTACTACCCAAGTTCACCACCAAGTTTTCTTAACAACATTTAATGAACAAATTCATGCTATGTTTTAAACAAGACAGACCAACATTAAGAAACTTAACTAGGTCGAATTCTGATGTCTCTTCATCATGTGCTGGTGTTGCAAACGTGTTCAAACTGCTAGCATGCAGAACTCCATGGCTTAGGCCCCTTAACTCGAACCTTCCTCATTTTTCTGAATTTGGACTGGTAAACATACAAGCCAGAGCAAGAGCCAGCATGAATGTTCTTGTGTCAGAACAGTATCACTTCTCCATTCAATACCCACACATCGATTTGGGTCTTCGAAACATAGAACATGACTCCAAGTCCCCATTCGTGTTGACAACCATGTCAGGGAGCAATGCAGACTGCTTAGTTGCATTATTGATGAAATAAAGCCTTCCTGGAAACCGTCTATGATTGTCCATCACAGGTAGGTCTCAAGTATTTGATCTGAATGACAAAGGTCGTGCATTGGATTTAGTGTTGATTGTCGAACACCAAACAACGGATATAAGCATTGGGGTACGTCTTCTTGCACTTGTGAATTTCTTTCAGAATCTGCACAGGATTGATGCACCCTAACATAGGCAGCTTCCAGTGTCCAATATCTTCCATCATAGTACCCTGGCATCTGGTTCTATGCACATGTCCAACCTGCCGTGAAAATTCATACAAAGGTGTGAATGAGTTTTGCTTATTCCAACAAATCTTTATATACTTCCATGAGCAAATGATCATACCTCATCAAGTTCAAGACGGGAATCCATCCTTTAGAAAGCATACTATAATACGACCATGATTGCAAATAAAAGTTAACATACTATAATACTCTGTAAAGCATATGACCTATTTTAACCAATCCATACATGATTAACATATAACAATGCTTGTTCGAACAAACTGGGTGTTGAAATGCGGATATATATTTCAATCAGATTAAAATAATTAATAACTCTGTATTACAAAAATACAGTCTATGATGCTTGTACCATGACTCCACATGATATAATAATTAGTGTGTATACTTAGGATATTCTAAAGTTGAATACTTTTAACTGTAAATACTATTCAAATGAACATAGGCAGGCAATCGATGTAAGACTAGCCACATGAGCAACGACCTCATAATTAGAAGGTTTACCATGAACAATAATAGGAAAGGTAGCTCTTTTATGCACTGGATATTATAAAAGGATGCATTTTTCACCCTGTTCTATTTAGTATTCCTTCTATGTCAGTATGGATTCATTGTTAAAACAAATATTGGCATCTTTTTTTTATAGCATACAAATATGTTACCTGGACTTGGGTTTATCTGACATGAGTCGTTCAATCCCACCGCACCTACTGTGTCCAACTATCAGTATATTTTCTACCTGCCACAAATGAAATGAAATTTCTAGGTGAAAATCCATAATTGAAGACTAAATAACCACAAACAAGGCCTTACTTTTAGTTGCAGAACTGCATATTCAATGGCAGCACCAATGCTTGAGTACCTGGTCTGCACATACACAATGAAATCCATGACTTGCAACAAAACATACAAACTTAAATCTCATATTTGACATTCTGGTGACTGTTCCACTCTAATGTCTTCAATCATCCTTGCAACTTCCAACATTGAAGGCCTCTTCTCAGCCTGAGGAACCACACATGCCAGAGCAACATGTAACATTGCCACCAGCTCCTCCTCAATGTTCTTGTACCTCAGCAGCTCTGGGTCGAACACTTCAGCCGTCCATTCTTCTCTAACCACTGATCGCACCCATTTTGGAAGATCGACGGCTTGTTCATCTTGAACATGCGGTGAATATAATGCTGGAGCTTTCCCTGTGAGCAGTTCTAACAACAGAACTCCAAAGCTGAACACATCTGCCTTTTGCGAAAGTCTCCTTGTTTTGGTTTGCTCAGGTGCCTGGTATCCTCCAAACCTTGTTTCGGTTTTTAGGATCTCCTTTTCAGCCTTTAGTTGCTCTAATTGAGCTACTAGAATCTGTGTTGGACCCTGTAAAAAAAAAAGTAAATCACAAACTCATTAAATCTTCATACTAACTTCAAAACCACCAAATTTCATACTAAATTTCATTAAATCTTCACAAATTATTCAAAAAAAAACTCATCACTCTGTCATTTCATCAAACAAACAACATGCAAAATTAAGAAACTAAAAAATAGCTCAAAATAAACGTTACCTTTCACGGTCTTGCTGGTTTCGTGGATGGTGTAGACTGTAGAACTCCAAGTCCTTCACTCTTGGTTTCGTCTTCGCCATGGGTTTCAGATGCTTCAAAGTAGGGTGTGAATCTTTGGTCAAAACAAGCCAAATGATCTTTCCTCAAAGGATTTACCAGTTGGTATTTAGAGAAAACCCCCCAAAATCTTTGGCGGACTTGGAGAAAACCCAAAGGATTGGGGAATCTTTGGTCGACTTTGGTGGAAATGGGGTGGAGAAAACCTAGATTTTGGGGGAGAAGAATCGAGAGAGGGACCTTATGTGGGGATGCGAGCATGAAGAGTCAGCCTGCCACATCTCTCTGGGTCTTCTCTTTGTTGCGAGAGAGCATCGGTCTCTTCTCTGTGTGGAGAATGGAGATGGATTTGGGGAGAGGGAGGGAACAGTCTCCCTCTTTAGTTTCCCCCAAATTCAGATTTCCAGCTCTTTTTTTATTTTTATTTTTTTTATTTATTGAAACAAAGGTTGGGCACGTGTGACCTCGCCCACTTCCTCGACAGGTAGAATTGCTCTTTATTATGTAACATTTCCTTTGGAGGCGTAGCTGCACCCCCACTCTAAAATCTTTAAACCATGGAATGCTGGGAGTCAGGTAGAGAGTATTCAGAGATAAAGGTAGAGGTGTATATATATAACTCTTAAAGAAAAAATTCATTTGGAGTTCTAGATCATGCTAAACAAGGTCGAGAATTTTCAACCATTCAATTTCTCTATGAAGTTATTGACGACTGCATCTAATGGAGTTGGAAACTTCAAATACTTTCTACTTTTTGCAAGGATGATCTACAAGGCGAAGAGATCATCCCAACAAAAATCAATTTATTTTAGATTTTCTAGGTTGGTGAAGTAGGCACATTTAACTTTCTTTCTAAAAAAATTGTCTCCGGATCCCAACCATATATATAAGTCAACGACTACCCCACACCACCATAAGTGTTTTCTCATACCATTTTACTCTCCCACGCCACCTATATAAACAAAAACTAACATTTTTACCCTCCACATTAAAATTGAAACATAATTCCTCCATCTCCATTCAAATCTCTTCCCTCTCTTACATTTAAATCTCTTCCCTCTCTCACATTTAAATCTCTTGCAAATCTCTCCCCACAATCAAATCTCTTCCCTCTCACTCAAAATCAAAACCCTTAAAAATCGAACCCCAAAATGCAACCTCCCCAAAAATTTTCAGTAAAACAAAGTAATCTCATGGAAACTTCAGAAAAATTTCAATCACAATAACAAAGTAATCTTCAAAAAAAAAAATTTAGAAATCACAATAAAAAAAAATTTATCCACCTGAGACAATGCGAGGTTTTTGCAAAACCTCTCATTGATGTGGGCAAACAGTAAAAAAGTTAAACGAAATTTCCTGTTCCCGGGCGAACAAAAAAATTTAGCAATTTTTTTGCATAGATTTACGCGACTTTAGTAAAATGACCATAACTTGCTCATTTCAAAACATTTGCAAGTGATTCAAGTTGTGTTTATTAGATAACTAAGAGTACTACAACGTTTGTGTTTCGATCAATTTAAGAATCGGTCTCGATTGAGCACATAAGTTGGCCGAAATTTAGGGACACTATCCGGTTTTCTTTGCACAACAGATTTGCACTACTTTAGTTAAACGACCATAACTTGCTCATTTCAAATTATTTTCAAGTGATTCAAGTTGTTTTTATTAGATAACTCAGAATACTACAATTTTTTGTATCAACTTGAGAATCGATCTCGATCGAGCACATAAGTTGGCCAAAAGTCAAGTACACTATCTCGTTTTCATTGTGAGACAGATTTGCACGACTTTAGTAAAATGACTATAATTTGCTCATTTCAAAACATTTTGAATTGATTCAAGTAGTGTTTATTAGATAACTCAAGTACTAAATTTTTTTTGTTTTAATCAACTTGAGAATCGGTCTCTATCGAGCACATAAGTTGGCCGAAAGTCAGGGACACCATCCCGTTTTCATTACAAGACAAAATTGCGTGACTTTAGTAAAATGACCATAAATATTTTTAATTGATTCAAGTTGTATTTATTATATAAATCAGAGTATTACAATTTTCATGTTTTGATGAGCTTGAGAATAGGTCTCAACTGAGGGTTTAAATTGGTCAAAGTTACCATGTTTTGCGTTTTTCATTTTGAGTTTGGGTTTCTCTGTTAGATTATGCATATTTATTGGTGGTGTGAGTAAGTAAGAAAAAAAAAACTCAACGATGGTGTAAGAAAGTGCTTTTGGTGGTGTGGAGTAGTCGTTGCCTATATATAAATGTTTGTGGATTGTTATGCTTACTCTTTTGATGAAATACTAATCATGAACGCTGAGTTCAAATGTGCAAATGAGTGATATTTCATACAGTGGAGTGAGGGGGTCTACTGAGTCACATACTGCAATGAATCTCAGTTGTAGTCCAGAGCAACCTTGCAACAACATTAATATGGAGAGAACATTGGGTCAACTGGCAATTCAACCAGCTCTCGTTGCTCAATGCCCAGGGGAACTTGTATCAGTATCACCTGTTGTGCCTTGTCTTGGATAGATAATGTCCATATTTTCTCCAGGCTAAAAAAAATTATTATGAATTATTTTTAATAGGACACTTATTGTGCGTGTTTTGCATGCATTCGTTTAATTTATGCTTGTCTTGTGTAATTTCACAAATTATAGGTTTTGTAATGGGACTTCGTCAACTAAACAAACAGGATTATGTGTATTATGCGGCCAAAGATGTGTCATTTTCAATTTACCAAAGATTAGGCATGGATAATGCAACAACGGTCACATAACCGTAGGCTGCTACTTGATGATAGTGTCAAATATTGTGAACTTGTTGAAAGGTCATCAAGAGTGCACAAAAGGGATCTGATTCTCAACCCAGTCGAGTGTATGTTACCTTTGGTTTAGTCCTATAATCTACTCTCATTTTGACTTTATAGACTCTACAACTATCAAGAGAACTCTGTTTGATGAGTAATAAAAGAGTCAGATATGGCTTTCATATCATAAACATGGAACTTCTAATGAACCTAGAACTTTGTAACAATGAAGTTTAGTTAAATAGTATTGCACAACTATCAACGGTATGTAAAGCTTGTGACGAATATTCACAAATTCTAGCAAGCTTAAGTGCTAACTTAGTGAACCAAGTGTAGCTCACTTGGTTGGATATCTACTCTCCATGTGAGAGGTTGCGAGCTCGAGACTCACTAGTTAGGATTTTGTGAGTTTTTATCCGATTATTAGAAGCACATCCTGTGCTCAACCGTTGATAAGCCTTTAGGTATTGAATGTAGCTGCTTAGATGGACGAGAGCAGAATGAAATGAAGTCTTCATGTGAGGTGGAGCTGATAGACCGGAGTGAACACAAGTTTTCATGCAAGATAGATGCGACTAGGATGCTAAGTGGCAACGGGCATGGTTTGGTTAATCCTATGGGACGAGTGATGAAGCCTTCGAGCATGGATTAATAAATAAATAACCCTACTATATGTTCGCTGCACAAGATTTTACATGAACTCCGCTAGATTTCTACAAGAATTGAAACCCCTCGACATTACTTTAAGTTTTGCAGAAGGAACCAAGAAGAAAAAGGTACCGGTAATAGCAATAACCTCAGTAATCAATGATGGAAAATCTATAATGTCCATTGATAACGATGATCCTCGACTTTTAGAACTATCTCTTCAACTGCTGCTGATGAATCATCACCATACTCAACAATCAACAAATGCTAGAACAACCACCTGGAAACGATTATATTGATATCAAACTCCCAAGTTGGTCTCTAGATTTTCCAAAATAATGTTGAGCCTTCTTGGGAAGCAATAATCACTGGAAGAAGAATTTGACTGATGATCAACTCATTTACATCCTTTGACATTGTCCATATCTAAAGAAAAACCAATAAAGTAGTATGAAGGGCTGTCATGACAGCTTACCCAACTCGGTTCAATGCAACTTGTTATAATAGTAGGGATACATAAATAATACAACCTATAACACGCCAAATAATAATTTGTTTAGGTGTCCTTGTCAAATAGGTAAAAGAATATTTTTACATGTTTAGGGAAATAATAATAAAAGAGAAAAACATGATTGATGTCATCTTGCGCTTGGTTTTACATGTTTAGAGAGATCATCCCATTCATATATACAAGGTTGTTGTTGTTGTTATAAATGGGAAAACGGGAAGCATTAATACCATAAAAACTAAAACAACAAATGATTTATGTTCGACACTACACCAAAATGGATAATCAGTAACATCAATATTTTTTAATTTGTAACTCTTTTTTGTGTTACAAGTCTTGTAATCCAAAAAGATGTTACTAATTATTGACTTAAGTTACTATTAGTAGTTTTATAAATATATTATTTATTAAAAAAAGAAATAAAAAATAAAAAAAATATTTAGTTAAATTACTAATTAGTAAAATGAGAAATAATTTTATCAAAATTAGGTGTTGAAGGAGAAATTAGGGAAAAAACATTTTCTTTTTTTCTTCTTCTATGTGTTTTCTATCAATCTCGCTAAGCAGATTTTGTTGTTGAAGGAAGGATCACGTTGGAGGACTCGTCATTGAAGAACGAAATGGAGGAAAACCTTCAAACAACACAAAGAAGATGAGAGTTGTGTTGTTCCAATTTTGCCACAAAATTTTCGATCTCTTCAACAATGAATTTCTTCATTGACTTCGTTCCTCAATAACAAATTCATGGTTGGAATGAGGAAGGCCTGCGTTGGGCTGAGTGGCTTGCCATGTAGGCAAAAAAAATGATAAATCTAGTGCACCCTAACCGAGGCTTGCTCTGTTGTGTATGATCTATTAACAACCCACCACTTAAAAAGAAGAAGAAATTCTCCATAGAGATGCTCTAAGTCAAAAAGATTTTATGACCATGGTGGGAGGCAATAAAGATCTCAAAAGCTAGAGATAAGGTAACGACTGGGAGAAGAAAAGAAAGAGTAATGGATAAGCACGTTTTAAAATTTTTTTTTTTTTAGTTTGCCATTATGCATGCTTTGACATAATGTTTTGGACCACTGATTAGGGGTGCTAATCTGTTCAATCGATTGAAAATTGGGCTAGAATCAACCAAATTGGGGATTCAGTTTTCGGTTCGGTTTGGTTCCCTTTTTTGATTTTTTCCTTTATTTTTTCCATCGAAATCCGTAGAAAAGCAGGCTTTGGTTAAAAGAAAGAACTCAAAAAAGAAGAAAATAGAAGAGAAAACTAAGGAAGCTCCTCATCACCCCCTTTCTCGATCTCTCTGTAAAAGTTGGCAAGGGAAAACGATGCAAAAAAGGGTCCTACATAAAAACTCAACTTGCCATCCTCACTATTGCTAACCTTAGTAATGCTCAACCACATGAACAACACCTCGACACTCACTCCTTGTAAATCCTTCAATGATCAAATCTTAACTTTCCCAGTGATCTTCTCCTAGTATTGGAGAGAATGCGCTCCTTGAAAATTAAAGTTGAAGTTCCATTTACGAATACTTCCTAGGAGAACCCATATTGGGAAGTAAAATTTGTCAAGCATCTCATAGGCAGATGGAATGGGATCAATGGTTGAAACCACAAAAATTCATGTTATCAACCAAAACCCACAAAGGGTTTTGAAGATTGACTGAAGAGAAGACTATGGAAGCTCCCCATCGCCCTTTGCCCTCTATTTCTACCTGATTGCAGTACCTCATCTCCACCACCACCACTATCCCCATCCCTTTTGTTTTTCCTTATTGAAGCACCTCACCACCCCACCACTACCGGTAACTTGCACTACAAGAAATCTATCTTTTACCAACAAAATTATTGCTATGAAAATTGATTTCCTTGTTAATATTGTAGCATTGTCAACGAATAAAAAATTTTCTTGAAAAATCCATAAACTTGTTCCTGTTTTCCAACAAAATATATTTTGTAGAAAACATTCCTTGTTAAATAGGTGAAGGGAAACATTCCCTCCAAACCCAATTTATTGCCAAATTGATTTAACAACGAAGTTATTTTTATGGCTACAAAATATTTGTTCCTTGGTAATTATGGCATCATCTGGAATGAAATATTTTGTTGTTAAAGATGACTAATTTTAACAACAAATCACTTTCCTTGTTAAAGAATATTAAATCTTATTCATCTCTCTTAGTAAGGAAATATGTTTTCCTAGACAATAATCACATTATTAGTAATGATTCCGTTCGTTGATAATGATTGAGAATTTTTTTCATTAGGTTTTTTCTTGTTAAAGCTCGTTTATTAATTTATAGCAACAAAATAATATTTTGTTGAGAATTGTCACACTATTGGCAACGTTTTTTACTTTGTTGGAAACAATATCTTTTTTTAATGAAATCTTTATAGCTATGAAATATGATTTTGTTGGTAATTATAACTTTGTTCGTAACAAATTGCTTTCTAGGTTAAAACTGATAATTATTTTCATGAAAATTTGTTTCTCATTAAAGCTCGCTAACTATTTTATAGCGACAAGTCATTATTTTGTTGGAAATTGTATACTCACTACAAAAAATGTTTTATTTACTAACAAATTTTATTTTCTTTGTTAATATGTTACTATTTCTAACAAAAATAAATTTCATTGAAAAAACCATAGAGTTGTCACTTTTAATAACAAAATCTATTTTGTTGGCAACTTTTCTTTGTAAAGAGGTGGCGAAAAATATTCATTCCAAAACCAATTTCCCACCAACATTATTTAGCAATAAAATATTTCTATTTCAACGAAATTTTAGTTTGTTAGTTATAATGATATCATTTACAATAAATTATTTCATTGCTAATAAATATTAAAATTATTGATAAACATTTTCTTAGTAAATGCACTATAACACTTGTTCGTGTCTCTTCAACAATGAAACTATATTTTCTCTAGTTAATTACCACGTTATTGCAACGATTTATTTGGTTACTTATAATGAAATTTTTTTCATGAAATTTATTTATATTTAAAGCTCCTAGCTTCTTTATAGTGGAAAAATATCAATTCGTTGAAATTTTTAGTTGTAGCATTGATATTATTTCATCTGAAATATCAAATAAAATTTAGTTAACAATACAACATTATTTTACTGTTAATTATAATATTAATGGCAACAATTTATTTCATTGCTAAGTATTGATAAAATTTCCATGAACTTTTTCTTATTAAGGCTCATTTTCTTATTTACAACAATTAAATTTTATTTCATTGGGGATATAATCAATTTCAACAACATATAGCATTGAATGCTATTACTATTTTGTTGCTAATTATAATGGTGTTATTGTGAATTTTTTTTTCATTGCTAAAAGTGGTAGACATTTAACATAAATCTTATAATCGTGAAAATATTTAGTTCTAATTTATAGTGACGAAATATTATATATTGGTCTCTATTATATATGTAGCAATGCTTTTTTTATTGCAAAAAATGAGTAATTTGATTTAATAAGCTATAAAGTTGTTTCACATAACACAATTATTCAAATAGCTGAATTGGTAAATATTGCTATAGATTTTACTCTAGGTTAGGAGTTCGATTCTCGTTGAGCCTAAAAATAAATATATTATATATGGAATTCCATAGTGGGGAGTCTTATCATCAAAAGTGGTGTCCTTAGAGTATATAATTTTTTATTGAAAATAATTTTTTTGGTAATTGTTAACAGTACCTATGCCAACTTTCATTGATATACATTCATTTTACAAACGAAAAAGTTCTATGATAAAGGTAGTTACATTTTCCCACGACATCATTCCTTGAAGATTCTAAGTTTTTTTGAGAAAAAAAATCATAGGTAAACAGAAGTTTTCTTGCAACAAAACAATTTGTTGGTAAAACTATCTGATTTTTACCAACGAATTTCCTTGGTAGTTGTCATCATTACCAACACCGTGTTTCCTTGCACTTATCAATTGTTTTACCAACAAAAATGTAATTCCTTGGTAAAAACCTTTAGCTACGGGGATGCCTCCACGAACCCAATAACGAATTTTTTCCTTGTTAAAAGTTTTTTTCAACAAAATTTTAATTTTTGTCAAGGAAATTTTTTCTTGAAAAATGCGTTAATTGTTGTAGTGTTGCCTCCCTCCCCCCATCGTCTCTTCGTCCAAACTTAGCCACTACCCACCATTACCTTCACTATGATTTCAGCTCCACACCACCACTACCATCAGGACCCCCGCCTCACTCTGATTTCACTTTGACGTCTCCATCAGCCACCCCCACCTCCACCTCATCCGCTACTTCTTTCTCATGCCATCTTGATAACTCGAAACACAGTTTGTACTCTGTTGTTCTACTGAATTTGAGGGGAACTAGAGTCTTGGAGATAGAGAGTATGAGGGTGGGAATTAAAAAAAAAAGAGTGGGGGGGGGGGGGGGGGGGAGTAGTTAAAATTAAAAAAGAGTTGATGTGGGTTGGAACTTGGATTTAAAAAGAAATAAAAAATTGGATTTGGTTAAGTTCGATTTTTCGGGTGTGTGAAAAACAAGAAATGAAACTGAACCGAAGGCATTTCGGTTCGTTTCAGTTTTTACTACTTGGTTTTGATTTTGACTTGGTTCGATCGGTTTCAAGAAACAAATTAACAGCCATACCACCAATCGATTTGTTGGGTACAATTATGTGTCCAGAATAAATAAACATATATGATCTTGTAGAACATACAAGATACAAGTCACCCTAACAAGAAGTCACCCTCACAACAACCCACGAATAAAGAAGAAAAGTAAGAATTTTTGACAATTGGGTCACGAATAAAGAAGAAAAGTAAGAATTTTTGACAATCGGGTAGAACATACAAGATATAAGTCACCCTGACAAGAAGTCACCCTCACAACAACCCACGAATAAAGAAGAAAAGTAAGAATTTTTGACAATCGGGTCACGAATAAAGAAGAAAAGTAAGAATTTTTGACAATCGGGTAGAACATACAAGATATAAGTCACCCTAACAAGAAGTCACCCTCACAACAACCCACGAATAAAGAAGAAAAGTAAGAATTTTAGACAATCGCGTGGAACATGCAAGATCCAAGTCACCCTAATAACAAGAAGTCACCCTAACAACAAGCCACCAATAAAGAAGAAAAAGTTGAGTATTTTTGACAATTGGGTAGAACATACATGATACAATTCACCTTAACAACAAGTCACCCTAACAACAAGCCACCAATAAAGAAGAAAAAGTCAAGAACTTTTTAGTACAACGCACCCCTCACCTAACACCATCATTAATGATACACTTTTCAAATGTTATATATGCATCTATATATGCTTAATCCAATTATATCAAAAACAACACACAAGATGAGTACCTCAAGGACAATTTTAAGGTCACTGTGTATTTTCCTACTCACGAGTATTGCATGTTCAGTTCCTCCGGAAGACCCAATCAAGTGTTCATCCAACTTAAGAACATGTACCATAACAAATGTCTTCAACCTATTCTCTGACCGAAGCATATGTCGAGCGTCACAAGTAGTCTATCCAACAACTGAACATGAAATTATTGTGGCAGTAGCCAAAGCATCTAGGGAAAATCTAAAGGTTAAGGTGGTAACCAAAACTTCCCATAGCATTCCAAAGTGGGTGTGTCCAGACGGTCAGCAAGGGATGCTTATAAGCACGCAGCAGCTCAACCGTATTGTCCAAATCAACAAGAGGGCAATGACGATGACAGTGGAGAGTGGTATGACCCTTAAGGACTTGATTGAGCATGCTGCAAAGGCTGGACTAGCATTGCCAAATTCACCTTATTGGTGGGGTTTAACCATTGGGGGTTTAATTAGCAACGGTGCCCATGGTAGTTCTTTGTGGGGCAAAGGAAGTGCGGTTCATGAATATGTTGTGGGACTCAGAATTATCAGCCCTGCAGGAGCCAAAGAGGGATATGCTAAGGTGTGGAGTCTTTACGCTAGTAGCTCTGATATGGATGCAGCTAAAGTTTCCCTTGGTGTTCTTGGTGTTATTTCACAGGTGAACTATTTATCGCAATCTTGACACTAGTACTAAACTGAATGGTTTTAGGATTTTCAAAGAGGTTGATTTATTGTTTTTGCTATGCAGGTTACTCTACAACTTCAACCACTTTTCAAGAGATCTATCACAATAGTAGATAAAGAAGATTCTGACTTAGAAGACCAAATTACACATTTTGGCAATCAACATGAGTTTGCAGACATTACATGGTATCCTAGTCTACGAAAAGTAATCTACAAAATTGATGATCGGATCTCCTCAAATGACTCCGCCAATGGTGTCAGTGATAGGTTTGCATTTCGACCAATGTCTAAGGTTGCGTTGGAATCTTCAAGATCTACAGGTGCGTGTTTAATCATAATGTTTTCAACTTCACCACTGATTTTAGTAATTGTTGTTTGCCAACCTGATAAATAAGCTGGCTAACTGGTTTTAACAGAGGTTGATCAAGAGTCAAATAACAATATCACTGGAAAGTGTGTGAATGCGAAGCAACGCACTTCAACAGCCTTGTCGAATGGACTTGGATACACAAACGATGGAACTACTTTCAAAGGATATCCCATAATTGGGTATCAAAACAACCTACAAGCCTCTGGAAGCTGTTTCACTAGTCCTTCAAGTGCTTTCAACACTTATTGTCGATGGGACCCAAGAATCAATGGTTTATTGTATTACGACACAGCTTTCAGCATTGCATTGCCAAATGCCAAGAAATTTATTGAAGATTTTAAGAAGCTCAGGCAGTTGAAACCCGAAGCCTTTTGTAATTTGGACCTCTACAATGGATTAATCATTCGCGGCATAAAAGCGTCTAGTGCATATTTGGGCAAACAAGAGGATTCACTTGATTTCGATATGCTTTATTACAAAAGTAGGGATCCATTAAAGCCTAGGTTGTATGAAGACATTCTTGAAGAAGTAGAACAAATGGCGGCGTTCAAGTATGGAGGATTACCACATTGGGGAAAGAATCGTAATGTTGCATTTATTGATGTGATCAAGAAATTTGGGAAAGCTAAAAATTTCTTGAAGGTGAAGGAGAAGTATGATCCAAGGGGATTGTTTTCTAATGAATGGACTGATCAAATTCTTGGGTTGAGAGGCAGTGTAACAATAACCAAAGAAGGATGTGCACTTGAGGGGTTGTGTATATGCTCAGAAGACATCCATTGTGCTCCAAGCAAGGGTTATGTTTGTCGCCCTGGGAAAGTGTATAAAGATGCACGTGTGTGTACTTATTTGGGATCAAAGAATGCTATTCAAGTTCTCTAAAGGTAAATAAAATCGCACTGGGAAGGGGTATAAAGATGCATCGTAATTATCATAGAACTGTTGTGGGATATGAATAAAATCCAAGGATTGTAATTTCTTTGAATTAATTTCGGTCTTCTAATTTCAAGAAGTATTTCGTTGTATGTAAAAAAAAAAAAAGTTCAAAAATTCGAGAGTATGTCAAACATATATGAATATTTGAAAAAGTAAGATACAAGTAAATTAACCTCAGAAACACATTAAATCTATTAAATTAAGCCTAAGTACACAAGTAATCCCTATAAATGTAATTTTTTTCATAATTTTGTTGGTTTTACACCAAAAATGACGATATTTTGGGCGAAAAAATATAATTTGCTTCAGAACTGTATGGGTTTTACATGAAATGTTGTAATTTATGTAAAAACACGAAATATTTCTAGATAACTCGAAATAATGTACTCTTTGATTTTGATTTCAATCTCAAAAAATGAAATATCTTGCGAAATTTCGTAAACTTTCACGAAATCACAATCCTTAATAAAATCCACAATTTGAGCCTTCGGAGATCCGATGTTGTTTTGTTTCAAGATAATATGCATTTGATGCATGACTAGATAGAAAAAAGTTGGAAATTAACCCACACAGCTAAGCCTAGATTGCCCAAAAAAAGGCCATTATACCGATTTAAATTTGTGGATTGCGTTGGGGGAAATCTACCAAAGCTAGATATCATCCCAAGTGGTAAGTACATGACCTTGACTAACACCCAAGACTCAATTACATATTCTAGATCGAAACTTAGAAGCAGATCGAGTAGGGTGGCATCAGGATCGTGATTGATCTCTTGGTTCGAGAAATAAGATGATGACCTTTTCTACCACTCGGGATGGAGGTAGGATCGACCCCAACCCTAGCCTAAACCCCTTCGCTCATCTTATGGAGGCGTGTGTGTGCCAGAGGAATGGAGGGAAGTGGAGAGATGAGCTGTTTTGAGCTAAAGTAAGAAAAGGTCTGGGGCATCATATCACCCTGACAAAGCTTTTATTATGTAACATTTCCTTTGGAGGCGTAGCTGCACCCCACTCTAAAATCTTTAAACCACGGGATGCTGGGAGTCAGGTAGAGAGTAGTCAGAGATAAAGGTAGAGGTGTATATATATAACTCTTAAAAAAATTCATTTGGAGTTCTAGATCATGCTAAACAAGGTAGAGAATTTTCAACCATTCAATTTCTCTATGAAGTTATTGACGACTGCATTTAATGGAGTTGGAAACTTCAAATACTTTCTACTTTTTGCGAGGATGATCTACAAGGCGAAGAGATCATCCCAACAAAAATCAATTTATTTTAGATTTTCTAGGTTGGTGAAGTAGGCACATTTAACTTTCTTTCTAAAAAAATTGTCTCCGGATCCCAACCATATATATAAGTCAACGACTACCCCACACCACCATAAGTGTTTTCTCACACCATTTTACTCTCCTATACCACCTACTTGCTTTCCCACACTACCTATAAAAACAAAAACTAACATTTTTACCCTCCACGTTAAAATCGAAACGTGATTCCTCCCTCTCCATTCGAATCTCTTCCCTATCTCACATTTAAATCTCTTGCAAATCTCTCCCCACAATCAAATCTCTTTCCTCTCCCTCAAAATCAAAACCCTTAAAAATCAAACCCCAAATAGCAACCTCCCCAAAAAAATTCAGAAAAACAAAGTAATCTCATGGAAACTTTAGAAAAATTTTCAATCACAATAACAAAGTAATATTCGAAAATTTTAGAAATCACAAAAAAATATTTGTCCGCCTGAGACAATGCAAGGTTTTTGCAAAACCTCTCATTGATGTGGGCAAACAGTAAAAAAGTTTGCTGAAATTTCCTATTCCCGGGCGAAAAAAAAAAATTTAGCAATTTTTTTGGACAGATTTACGTGACTTTAGTAAAATGACCATAACTTGCTCATTTCAAAACATTTGCAAGTGATTCAAGTTGTTTTTATTAGATAACTAAGAGTACTACAACGTTTGTGTTTTGATCAATTTAAGAATCGGTCTCAATTGAGCACATAAGTTGGCCGAAAGTTAGGGACACTATCCGATTTTCATTACACAACAGATTTGCACTACTTTAGTAAAATGACCATAACTTGCTAATTTCAAATTATTTTCAAGTGATTCAAGTTATTTTTATTAGATAACTCAGAGTACTACAATTTTTGTGTATCAACTTAAGAATCGGTCTCGATCGAACACATAAGTTGGCCGAAAGTCAGGTACACTATCTCATTTTCATTGCAAGACAGATTTGCACGACTTTAGTAAAATGACCATAACTTGCTTATTTCAAAACATTTTCAATTGATTCAAGTAGTGTTTAATAGATAACTCAAGTACTAATTTTTTTTTGGTTTTATTCTACTTGAGAATCGGTCTCGATTGAGCACATAAGTTGCTTAATGTCAGGGACACCATCCCGTTTTCATTGCGAGACAAATTTGTGCGACTTTTGTAAAATGACCATAACTTTTGCTCCTTTCAAAAAATTTTCAATTCATTCAAGTTATGTTTATTAGATAAGTCGGAGTACTACAATTTTTATGTTTTGATGAGCTTGAGAATAGGTTTCAATTGACGGTTTAAATTGGTTGAAAATTACCCTGTTTTGCGTTTTTTTCGTTTTTTGTTTAGGTTTCTCTATTAGGTTATGCATATTTATTGGTGTTGTGAGTAAGTAAAAAAAAAAAAAAACTCAATGATGGTGTAAGAAAGCGCTTTTGATGGTGTGGAGTAGTCGTTGCCTATATATAAATGTTTGTGGATTGTTATGCTTACCCTTTTGATGAAATTACTAATCATGGACGCTGAGATCAAATGTGCAAATAAGTGATATTTCATACAGTGGAGTGAGGGGGTCTACTGAGTCACATATTGCAATAAATCTCAGCTGCAGTCCAGAGCAACCTTGCAACAACATTAATATGGAGAGAACATTGGGTCAACTGGCAATTCAACCAGCTCTCGTTGCTCAATGCCCAGGGGAAACTTGTATCGGTATCACCTGTTGTGCCTTGTCTTGGTTAGACAATATCCTTATTTTCTCTGGGCTAAAAACAGATTATGAATAATTCTTAATAGTGCACTTATTGTGCGTGTTTTGCATGCAATCATTTAATTTAGGTTTGTCTTGTGTAATTTCACAAATTATATGTTCTGTAATGGGACTTCGTCAACTAAACAAACAGGATTATATGTGTTATGCTGCCAAAGATGCGTTATTTTCAATTTGCCAAAGATTAGGCATGAACAATGCAACAACAATCACATAATTGTAGGCTACTACTTGATGATAGTGTCAAATGTTGTGAACTTGTTGAAAGGTCATCAAGAGTTCACAAAATGGATCTGTTTCTCAACCCAATCAAGTGTATGTACCTTTGGTTTAGTCCTATAATCTACTCTCATTTTGACCCTATAGACTCTACAACTATCAAGAGAACTCTGTTTGATGAGTAATAGAAGAGTCAGATATGCCTTTCATATCTATCATAAACATGGAACTTCTAATGAACCTAGAACTTTGTAACAATGAAGTTTAGTTAAATAGTATTGCACAACTATCAACGGTATATACAACTTGTGACGAACATTCACAAATTCTAGCAAGCTAAGTGCTAACTTAGTGAACCAAGTGTAGCTCGCTTGGTTTCTCCATGTGAGAGGTTGCGGGCTCGAGACTTACCAGTTAGGATTTTGTGAGTTTTCATCTGATTATTAGAAGTATATCATGTGCTCAACCATTGATAAGCCTTTGGGTATTGAATGTAGCTGCTTAGATAGACGGGAGCAGAATGAAAGGAAGTCTTCATGCGAGGTGGAGGTGATAGACTGGAGTGAAAACAAGTCTTCATGCATGGTTTTGACGACTAGGATGCTAAGTGGCAACGGACATGGTTTGGTTAATCCTATGGGATGAGTGATGAAGCCTTCGAGCATGGATTAATAAATAAATAACTCTGCTATATGTTTGTTGCACAAGATTTTACATGAACTCCCCCAGACTTCTACAAGAATTGAAACCCCTAGACATTACTTTAAGTTCTGCAGAAGGAACCAAGAAGAAAAAGGTACCAAATGGGTATTAGCAATAACCTCAGTAATCAATGATGGAAAATCTATAATGTCCATTGATAACGATGATCCTCGACTTTTAGAAGTATTTCTTCAACTGCTGCTGATGAATCATCACCAAACTCTTTTATTACAGTACTAGATATCAAAGGATTGGAGATGGGACCACAATCAACAAATGCTAGAACAATAACCTGGAAACGATTATATTGATATCAAACTTCCAAGTTGGTCTCTAGATTTTCCAAAATAATGTTAAGCCTTCTTGGGAAACAATAATCACTGGAAGGAGAATTTGACTGATGATCAACTCATTTACATCCTTTGACATTGTCCATATCTAAAGAGAAACCAATAAAGTAGTATGAAGGGTTGTCATGACTGTTGGGACAAATACCAATAAAACAATATCAAGAAAATAATCTAAAGCAATAATAAATGAGACACCAAGATTTACGTGGAAAATCTTTCAATGTGAAGGGAAAAACCACGGGGCAAATCCGAGAGAATCTACTAATTAAATAAGAAGAAGTACAATAACTTCTCAAGCTTTTTGCCCAAAGCTTGAGTAATACAAGGAATAAATAACACGGGTTACCTCACAGCAAATTAACCCAAAAGCTCTTTCAACTTCTTCTACCAAATCAATCGACAAAACTAAGTCGATATCGCAGCCACGCATCACACTTTGTCGCACAAAATCGCTCCCAAAGAATCAGACACAAAGTCACCATCCACGCGCACACAGCCGCACCAAACACCAAAGAGAATACTATGTTCTCTGTTGCTTATTCACACAACAACTTCTCTGAAAAACACTATATATAAAACTTTGTTTTATGCACCTATTTATACTTGTTTGTAGCCGCCTCAAAATAGAACTTTGTTTCTATTTAATTAACCAGCTGCCAACTCATTCCTTATCCAAAACAAAAACCTATTTCTATTTAATTAACCAGCTGCCAACTCTGTTTTTGTTTCTTATTGAAAACTTTTTTTCCTTATTCAACCAAACTTGAAATTATGGGTGATTAATTACCAAAGTTGGATCCACCCTAATGGGCTGGACCTCAACAAATCTCCCCCTCCAGACCATTAGGGAAGAATCACCGCCTAATCATATTAGGTCATTCCAATGAGTTCTTTCCTTTTGGAACTACTTTTGTCGTCATGTCGGAAGGATTTTCACTAGTATGAATCTTTGCAACCTGGAAACAATTTTTCTTAAGCACATCACGTATGCAGTGGTAACGTGAATCAGTATGCTTGGTAAGTCCATGGTATGTAACATTCGTACTCAACTCAATAGCACTCTGACTATCACAATGCACCACATATTTATTCTGATTCAAACCCAGCTCCTTGAGCAATCTTTTCAACCATAACATTTCCTTCTCTGCTTCATTAATGGCAATATACTCGGTTTCAGTAGTTGACAAAACAACACACTTTTGCAATCTAGACTGCCAAGCTACAGCTCCCCCTGCAAAAGTGAAAACATAACATGAAGTCGACATCTTCTTGTCTAAATCACCTGCAAAATCTGCATCTGTGTACCCTTCTAACACAGCTTCTGAATTACCAAAGCTTAAACAAAGCTTTGAAGTATCTTTCAAACATCTCATAATCCATTTAACTGCAGCCCAATGTTCTTTTCTTGGATTTTCTGAATACCTACTCACAACACCAACTGCTTGAGCAATATATGGTCTTGTACAAACCATAGCATACATCAAACACCCTACAGCAGAGGAGTATGGAATACCTGACATATGCTTCTTTTTTTTATCAGTACGGGGAGATAACTTGACACTTAACTTGAAATGATTAGCAAGTGGAGTACTCACGGGCTTAGCATCATTCACGTTGAACATTTCAAGTACTTTTTCAACATACTTTTCTTGTGACAACCACAACTTCTTAATTTTTTTGTCATGTGTAATCTTCATCCCTAGGATGTGTTGACCTGGCCCCAAGTCTTTCATATCAAAAGAGCTAAACAAATCTTTTTTCAACCTGTCAATCATATCAACATCTTTTCCAACAATTAGTATATCATCAACATAAATCAAGAGAATAATGAAGCTATCAGGCGAAAAATATCTGACATAAACACAATGGTCTAGAAGTGTTCTCTTGTAGCCATGTCCTACCATAAAGAAGTCAAACTTCTTATACCACTGTCTCGGAACCTGTTTCAATCCATAAAAGCTTTTTTTCAATCTGCAAACCATATGTTCTTTCCCTTTCACTTCAAAACCCTTTGGTTGTGCCATGAAAATTTCTTCATGCAAATCCCCATAAAGAAATGCAATTTTAACATCTAGCTACTCAATCTCAAGATCCAGGCTAGCTGCAAGACTTAACACCACTCTAATGGATGTCATCTTCACCACGGGTGAGAATATCTCATCAAAATATATCCCCTTCTTTTGCGCAGAGCCTTTTACCACTAACCGAGCTTTGTGCTTCACACTCTTTCCATCACCATCCTTTTTCAATTTGTACACCCATTTGTTCTTCAAATGTTTTCTACCTTTTGGAATCTCATCTAAATCATAAGTACCATTCTTATGCAAGGAACTCATCTCTTCTTTCATAGCTTTCATCCAGCTATTTTTATCTTTATGATCTAGTACTTCTTGAAAATTTTCTGGTTCACCTTCTTCTATAAGGAAAACATACTCATCATTGAGGTACCTCTTTAAAGGTTGGCGCTCTCTGGTAGACCTTCTTAATTGAGGCTCTATTATTTCTTGCTGAAGGGGTTGCTCTTCATGCACAGTCTCATTTGTTTCTACATGATCATCATTAACAACTTCATTTTCTGGCATATGGTCACCAACTATATCATCTGGCATATCTCCCCCATTTTCAACTCGCGACAAAGGAGGAGGAAGTGGTATAAGATCTGCTACCTCATTATTTATCTGCTTGGGATTTTCAATTTTCTCAAAATCTGCAATGGTATGATCTTCATAAAATACCACATCTCTGCTTCTAATAATTTTCTTATTCTCAGGATCCCATAATCTGTAGCCAAACTGCTCATCTCCATAACCAATGAAAATACATGGAGATGCCTTCTCATCAAGCTTTAATCTCTTCTCCTTCGGTACATGAACAAATGCTTTACAGCCAAATACCTTAAGATGATAGTATGAACTATCTTTCCCTCTCCACACTCTTTCTGGAATGTCACCATCTAAAGGAAATGAAGGAGACCTGTTGATGAGATAAAAAATTGTACTAGCAGCTTCAGACCAGAACTCTTTTGGCAATTTAGCCACGCGAAGCATGCATATCACCTTTTCTACAATAGTCCGATTCATTTTTTCTGCTACTCCATTATGCTGTGGAGTGCCAGGAACTGTCTTTTCATGCCGTATACTAAACTTACTACAATAAGCTTTAAATTCTTTTGATGTGTACTCGCCACCATTATCACTGCGGAGATACTTCAAAACTCTACATGTTTCTCTTTCAACCTTGGAATGAAATTGCTGGAATTGCTGAAAAACCTGGTCCTTAGATCTGAGAAAATATATCCACACCTTTCTTGATGCATCATCAATAAATGTCAAGAAATATCTACCACCACCAAGAGAATCTACTTCAATGGGACTAGAAAAATCAGTGTAAACCAAATCTAGCAAGCCATATTTTCTTTTTGATGATCTACGAAATGCAACTCTATGATTTTTACCAAATAAACAATAATCACAGGGGTTAAGAGGAGTACCTTTCAAGGAGGGAATTAATTTCTTCTTTCAAAGTCAAAGTGCACTCTGTATTAGTTTGGACACACACATCACTTATTCCCACTATTTTAGAGTTGCTAGTGTTTCCCATCTTCACACTGCCAAAATCTCTTGCTCTATAAGTAGTGAAATACTCTTTCCTTGGGGTTGCATGATAAGATGCACTAGTATCAATAATCCATTTGCTTCCTTCATTTGCAACATGCAAACATTCACCTTCGCAATACAAAAGAGCCACAGGTTCATCAGTAACTTCTTTACTATCATTTTTCCCTCTTTCAAATCTCTTTTGTAACTATAACATTGTTTTCTGAAATGGCCCGGTTTACCACAATAATGACACTTAAAACTTCTATATCTTGACTTTGATCTCCCTTTTGACTTATCACGATTCTTATCATAACCATTATATTTCCTATATATTTCTCTCCCCCTGTTTTCAGTCACAAGTGCTTGGGAATGATCAGTACCGGTAGACTTCCTTCTTGTCTCTTTATTAAATAAACTACCGGTAACCAACTCCATGGTAAGTTGTCCATTCGGTGCTGAATTACTAACTGACACCAAACTATCTGGTAATGAGCTAAGAAATAACAGTGCTTGCATTTCATCATCTAACACTATCTTCATGTTGGACAACTGATTCATCACACTTTGCACCTCATTCAAGTGCTCAGCAATAGAACTATCTTCCTTGAATTTCAAGTTCACTAACTTCCTGATCAAGAAGGCCTTGTTTGCAGCGGTTTTCCTTTCATATAAATTCTGGAGTTTGGTCCAAAGAGCATGTGCAGACGTCTCAGCTGACACATGATGAAATATCGAATCATCTGACCATTGCCTGATGTGACCAATAGCCTTTCTGTTTAATTTCTTCCACTCTTCTTCTGACATATCCTTGGGTTTAGCTGCATTTCCCTCAATTGGAGGGTACAAATCCTTACAGTATAATATGTCTTCCATCTTGGCTTTTTAAATAACATAGTTTGAGCAATTAAGGCTAATCATCCTTGTATTGTTGTTATTCTCTATGTCAACTCTCTTAATTGACAATCTCCCAACAATTGCTCTGATACCACTTTGTTAGGACAAATACCAATAAAATAATACCAAAAAAATAATCTAAAACAATAATAAACGGGACACCAAGATTTACGTGAAAAACCCTTCAATGTGAAGGAAAAAACCACGGGGCAAATCCGAGAGAATCCACTAATCAAATAAGAAGTACAATAACTTCTCAAGCTCTTTGCCCAAAGCTTGAGTAATACAAGGAATAAATAACACGGGTTACCTCACAACAAATTAACCCAAAAACTCCTTCAACTTCTTCTACCAAATCAGTCGACAAAACTAAGTCGATATCGCAGCCACGTGTCACACTTTGTCGCACAAAATCGCTCCCAAAGAATCAGACACAAAGTCACCGTCCACGCCCACATAGTTGCACACTATACCAAATTGGCACTTTTGTAACAACTCTAAAAAAAGTATCACTTTTGAGATGTTACAATTCACCAAACAATTTCAAGTCAAAACTAAATTTAGTAAAAAAAATGAAAAACAGTAACACAAAAAATGATACAATAAGTTGGATCACCATATATAGTATCACTTTTATAACCATACTCTTCATGGTGATACAATTATTGTATCATTTTGTTTGTGAAAGTGTGTAAAATTGTTAGGTGGATTGTTACACTTCAAAAGTGATACTGTTTTTGGGGTTGTTACAAAAATGCCAATTTGGTGTAGTGGCACCAAATACCAAAAAGAATACTATGTTTTCTGTTGCTTATTCACACAGCAGCTTCTCTGAAAAATACTATATATAAAACTTTGTTTTATTCACATATTTATACTTGTTTGTAGCCGCCTCAAAATAGAACTTTGTTTCTATTTAATTAACCAGCTGCCAACTCATTCTTTATTCAAAACAAAAACTTGATTCTATTTAATTAACCAGCTGCCAATTCTGTTTTTGTCTCTTATTGAAAACATTTTTTTCCTTATTCAACCAAACTTAAAATTTTGTTTGATTAATTACCAAAGTTGGATCCACCCTAATGGGCTGGACCTCAACAAAAGCTTACCCAACTCGATTCAATGCAACCTCTTATAATAGTAGGGATACATAAATAATACAACCTATAACACGCCAAATAATAATTTGTTTAGGTGTCCTTGTCAAATAGAAAAAAGAATAGTTTTAGTGCCTTCTTAGGAAGGGGGAAGTAATAATAAAAGAGAAAAACATGATTGATGCCATCTTGCACTTGGTTTTACATGTTTTGGGAAATCATCCCATTCATATATACAAGGTTGTTGATGTTGTTGTTTTTTAAATGGGAAAACGGGAAGCATTAATACCATAAAAACTAAAACAACAAATGATTTATGTTCGACATTACACCAAAATGGGTTATCAGCAACATTAATATTTTTTAATTTGTAACTCTTCATTGTGTTACAAGTCTTGTAACCCAAAAAGATGTTACTAATTATTGACTTAAGTTACTATTAGCAATTTTATAAATATATTATTTATAAAAATAACTAAAAATAAAAAATATTTAGTTAAATTACTAGTTAGTAAAATGAGAAATAATTTTATCAAAATTAGGTGTTGAAGGAGAAATTAGGGCAAAAACATTTTCATATTCTTCTTCTTCTATGTGTTTTCTATCAATCTCGCTAAGCAGATTCAGGTGTTGAAGGAAGGATCGCGTTGGAGGATGATATACACGTAATTATTACAAATTATAACCCTTAATTTATATATGTTAGTGCTTCAATTAATATATTTTATTCTAATTATTTCAATTTTTATGTTTTTGTAGGAATCTGCGCGCGTGAACGATAAAAGTGCATTAAGGCGACATATTTGAGAAAATGATTAATTTGTCGATTCTAGCGGTGGTACAAAAGAGTGGTTCACACATCTAAGCCTAACCCGAATAAGCATGGTCCACTTACTTTAACCAAGCCCAAGCCCAAGCCCAGAAAGTTAGAATCCTAAACCCAGCCTAACAAGGAAATAGGGAAACCCTATTTAGGTTTCTCTATTTGCCTTCTCTTGGAGAGACTGCCTTCTTCCACGTTTTTGGGTCTGCCTCTCTTTTCCAGCCACCATCTCCACCTCCACCAAGGCAGAGCCCTGCCTCTCTCGCCACTAACCAGCCACCGTCACTAACCACCCTGTTTCACAATACAAACATCGACCTCGCCACCTTCACCCCGCCACAGTCCTCTCTGTCCAGAACACAGCCGCCACCACCATCTCCCTCCATCTCTCTCTTTTAGAGCCACCACCACCGCAACAGACGCGCTACCACCGCGAAACAGGGAGAGCACCTCCCTGTTTCACCTCCCTGTTTCTCGTCCTCCTTCTCGGTTTTTGTTGTTATCCCTGTTCCCTCACCCTCTCTCTTTGTTCTTTCAGGTACAGGAGCCGATCGGGAGGAGAGGAAGCTCGCGAGGAGCGGAGAACAGCGGCGGAGTTGGTCGCGTCGCGCTGGAGAAGACGAAGGAGCTGCAGAGCAGCAATTTCGCGCGGGAAAAACTGTTTTTGTTTTGAAAAACCGTTTTGGCTATTGACACCCCGAGAATCTGTAAGAGCCACCACAGAGCCTATTTAGCTCTTTTTCTCGGGATTCGTGCGCGGACAGGAAGTGATGGATTCCTCCTCGATTGATGCTGTGGCCACCACCACCATGAGTCACTAAACCCCACGCAAGGTGAAGAGGTGAACTCCTAGATGTAACGCACTAAGTTAGCATTTGATTCGCTTTAAGTTTTCACGATGAATAATGATGTTTAATGATTATCACTTTTATTTAATATAGAAATTTATGTTATTTCAGTGAGAAGGATATCATAGATTTCTTCGTAGATTTTTATTATTCCGGTGATTATCTTTTCTTCTCCATATAAGCTTAGTCACGCTTTTCTTATGTGTGGAATGTTTAAGAATTAATTGATTCCGGTAGGTTAGTTATATGTGATCGTCATTTATTACGGTATTGTCTCCGGATATATCGTAAGTTTAAGATATCACATATGACAAACCTTTGTGTTTTCTTAGAAGAAGTGAAATCTTAAATTCATTTACATTAGGGTATATTAATGATTAAAATATTATTTTTCCGATTACGTCGTTTGGGATGTGAAACACGTAGTTGAGTCATCATAGCGAATCAATACTAGTTGGCGCGTGAAGTCTAGGAGGGATTCTTGGAACCTTGTGATTTTTCTAAACTTAATTTTCATTAAATTAAATTCAATTTCGTATTTTAAATTTGTTAGAATTTATTTTAGTTTCGCATAGTTTGTCTTCCTTAACCTTATTTTGTAGATCGTTTTTCCTCGTGGGATCGACACCCCATTCTTTACTGCAATTGACCGCGTGTATTGTTTGGGCGTAATCAAATTTTGGCGCCGTTGCCGGGGAACAAACGTCATTCTACAAGGAAGGTTTCGGGTATTATCTTTCTTGCTCATTTTTCATTTTATTTTATTTTATTTTATTCTATTTTTAGGTTTTAGGTTCAGTTTAATTTTTAATTTTATTTTATTTCAAAAAAAAAAAAAAAATTATTAAAATTAAAATTTCAAAAAATAAAAATAAAAATAAAAAAAAAACATTGTGGGAGTAAGTTGGATTAGAGACCACTTAGGGAGACTAATTAGGGTCCCAAATTTAGAACACCCACAAATTCACATTGAGACCGAATTAAGTCCTACTTCTAACACCATGAGTAATCACGAAGATGATCATGTTCGGTCGCTAAAGGACTATCTCCACCCCACGCGCACTGCTACTCCATCATGTATCATGTTTGCACCAAGTACACCAAAGCTAGATTTTAAGCCGGGTATGATACAATTATTACCCACTTTTCATGGCCTAGAGAGTGAGAATCCTTATGTTCATATTAGGGAATTCGAGGAAGTTGTGGCCACCTTTCACAACAAAGTTGAGGCTATAGACTCGGTTAGACTAAGGTTTTTTCCTTTTTCCCTTAAGGAAAAAGCGAAGAGTTGGTTATACTCTTTGCGACCAAGGTCTATAGGTTCGTGGGAGGAGATGACCCAAGCATTTTTTAATAAATATTTTCCTCACCACAAAACCAACGGTCTAAAGAGACAGATTTCTACCTTCACCCAAAAGAATAGCGAGACATTATATCAAGTATGGGAAAGGTTCAAGGATCTCTTGAATACATGCCCACACCATGGGTATGAGAGTTGGCGCTTAGTCAGTTATTTTTATGAGGGGCTCACCAGTAGAGAACGTCAGTTCGTTGAGATGATGTGTAATGGAGAGTTTTTGCAAAAAGACCCTGATGAGGCCATTGAGTACCTGAATGACTTAGCTGAAAAGTCCCACACTTGGACTGGTCCAAATGCTACTGAGAGCACAGATAGAACACGCCCAGCTGGAGTTTACCAACTTAGGGAAGATGATAGCCTTAGAGCCCAACTTGATAGAGTAACTAGGGAGTTAGAAGCACTTAAGACCAAGGATGGTAAGCCCGCACATACTGTTGCCAGAGTTGAGCTACAGGACGCCTGTTTTATATGCGGGGGAGTTGAACACTTAGCACAGGATTGCCCGACCTTGACTGAGATGAGAGGGGTTTATGAGGAACAATGTAATGCCTTAGGGATGTACAAGAAGCCTTATTCACCATTCTCTAACACTTACAATTCTGGCTGGAGAGATCACCCTAACTTTAGTTGGAGGTCCGAGGCCGACCAACCTACACACTCACAGGCACAACCACCTAGATCATACCCTGCACCTCCATACAATGCACAATCTAACAGAAGTTCCTTATCAGACACATTGCATGCATTTATAGAGGCACAAGGTAAAACTAATCAAAAATTTGAGGTTGCATTGACACAGTTGGCAGAGGAGAACAAGGAGATAAAAAGCCAAATAACCAAGCTGACAAGTTCATTAACAGTACAAGCTCGGGGCCAATTTCCGTCACAGCCTCAAGCAAATCCGAAGGGACAACTTATGGCACAAACCTCTACTTCAGACTCTCAGAATGTCAAAGAGGTTAATGCCATCACTACTCGGAGTGGTAAGATCTTAGATGGGTCAAGCTCGTCCACGACTATAGGCACTTCCCCAAGTGCAAAGGAGAGCGTCCCTGAGGATGAGCCCAACAAGAACATTCCAGTTTCAGTTCCTTTTCCTCAAGCATTACGACCTACTGGAAAGAAATCGGAAATGCATGGTGAGATTCTAGAACATTTGAAACAGGTTAAAATTAACTTACCTTTGCTGCATGTGATTAAACAGGTACCAACTTATGCGAGGATCATCAAGGACTTATGCACTATCAAAAGGAAACATCATGTCAAGAAGACTGCCTTCTTGACAGAACAGGTAAGTGCGGTGATTGAGCAGAGGGCACCACCCAAGTACAAAGATCCAGGGTGTCCTACAGTCACCTGCCAGATTGGGACTCATGAGTTCGGCCAAGCCTTGTTGGATTTAGGGGCAAGTGTAAATCTGATGCCATATTCTATTTACTTGCAACTGGGTCTAGGAGAGATTAAACCCACATCTGTGGTTCTGCAATTGGCCGATAGATCAGTTAAGAAGCCAAGAGGAATAGTCGAGGATGTCTTGCTTCAGATTGATAAGTTTTACTATCCCGTCGACTTTCTTATTTTAGATACTCATTCTGTGGTTAATATGGAGTCTACAGTTCCGATTATTTTAGGTAGACCTTTTCTTGCCACAGCTAACGCTCTTATCAATTGCAGGAACGGTCTAATGAAGCTGTCTTTTGGGAACATGACTCTGGAGGTCAATATATTCAATATTAGCAAGCAACCACGTGATGATGATGAGTGTCATCATACCTACATGATAGACACGCTGATATCAGAGGACGCGCTCCTGAGCGCAGATTCTGAAACCTTAGAGTACCTCCTTTCTATTTCTGATTTTGAAAATTCACTTTATCCTGATAATGCTTTTGATATTGCTGTTGTTTCAGGGTTAAAGGATAAAGGAGGGCGACAATGGCAACCATGCTTTGAGGAGTTGCCAAAGGAAAGACAGAAACCACAACCATCCACAGTGGAAACTCCGAAAGTTGACCTAGCTCCACTGCCCGAGGGACTTAAACATGCATTCCTTGGACCAGGTGATACCTTTCCTGTTATTATTTCTTATGTGCTTGATAGCTCACAAGAAGAAGAATTGATTAATATGTTACGTGAGCACAAATCTGCACTAGGTTGGACTATAGCTGACATTAAAGGTATTAGCCCCTTAATATGTTCCCATAGGATCCATTTAGAAGAAGGAGCTAACCTCCGTAGAGATCCTCAAAGACGACTCAACCCTACTATGAAAGAGGTGGTGAAAAAGGAAGTTTTAAAATTGTTAGATGCAGGCATCATTTATCCCATCTCTGATAGCAAGTGGGTTAGTCCAACTCAAGTAGTTCCCAAGAAATCAGGCATAACTGTGGTGACTAATGATGAGGGGGTGACTGTTCCTACTAAGGTAGTTACAGGGTGGCGCATGTGCATTGATTATAGGAAACTTAATTCTGCCACCCGCAAGGATCACTTCCCACTTCCATTCATAGACCAAATCTTAGAGCGAGTAGCTGGTCATTCCTTTTATTGCTTTCTAGATGGGTATTCAGGATATTATCAGATTGAGATTGCATTAGAGGATCAGGATAAGACTACTTTCACATGTCCTTTTGGTACTTATGCTTTTCGGCGTATGCCATTTGGTTTGTGTAATGCACCGGCTACTTTTCAGCGATGCATGATGAGTATTTTTAGTGATATGGTTGAAAAATGTATGGAAGTTTTCATGGATGATTTGACTGTTTTTGGTAATTCCTTTGATTCATGTTTACTTCACTTGAAGGCTGTTTTAAGTAGATGTGAAGAGAAGGGTCTGGTGCTTAATTGGGAAAAATGTCATTTCATGGTTTCCTATGGAATAGTTCTGGGACACATAGTTTCTAATAAAGGGATCGAGGTAGATAAAGCTAAAATTGAATTGATTTCTAAACTACCTACACCTAAAAGTGTCAAGGATGTGAGATCCTTTCTAGGGCACGCGGGTTTTTATAGGAGGTTCATACTGAATTTTTCTGCCATCTCTAGACCATTAAGCAACCTCCTGGTCAAAGATGTCGTGTTCCAATGGACACAAGAGTGTGAGGACGCCTTTCGAACACTCATTGATAGGCTCACCTCTGCCCCCATCATGCAGCCACCAGATTGGACTTTACCATTTGAGATAATGTGTGATGCAAGCAATTATGCTGTGGGGGCAGTCTTGGGACAACGAAGGGAAGGGAAGCCATTTGTTGTTTACTATGCTAGTCGAACACTTAATGATGCTCAAAAGAATTATTCGACTACTGAAAAAGAGTTGCTAGCTGTAGTTTTTGCTTTAGATAAATTTCGTGCTTATTTGATTGGTACACCTATCACTGTTTTTACTGACCATGCAGCTCTTAAGTTCCTTCTTTCTAAAAAGGATGCTAAGGCAAGATTGATTAGGTGGATTTTACTTTTGCAGGAATTTGATCTAACTATAAAGGATAAGAAGGGGGTCGAGAATGTTGTGGCGGATCACTTGTCTCGTTTGGAGTTCAGTGACTCTGCCAATGGCCCACCCATCCGTGATGACTTCCCTGATGAACACCTATTCGCCGTCACTCAGGTACCATGGTATGCACACATTGTTAATTACTTGGTTTCCGGCGAAGTTCCATCATCATGGAGTGCTCAAGATAAGCGCAAATTTTTGGTCGAGGTAAGAAATTTTTATTGGGATGATCCTTATTTATATAAGTATTGCCCCGACCAAATCATGAGGCGTTGTATCCCTGAAGGTGAGATTGAAAGTGTTTTACATTTTTGTCATAGTGCAGCTTGTGGAGGACATTTTTCTATGAAAAAGACCGCTACAAAAATTTTACAGTCTGGATTATATTGGCCTACTTTGTTTAAGGACACTAACAATTATTGTCGTTCTTGTGATAGATGCCAGAAGTTGGGTGCATTGTCCCGGAGACACATGATGCCCCTTAACCCCATCCTAGTCATTGAGATATTTGATTGTTGGGGGATTGATTTTATGGGACCTTTTCCACCTTCCTTTGGATATTTGTATATTTTGCTTGCAGTGGACTATGTGTCCAAATGGGTTGAGGTTGTGGCGTGCCGACACAATGACAACAATACTGTTGTCAAGTTTATCAAAGAACACATTCTATCCCGTTTCGGTACACCACGAGCCATTATTAGCGATCAGGGGACTCATTTCTGTAATCGCTCTTTTGAAGCTTTGATGCGTAGGTATGGAGTTCATCACAAGGTTGCCAATGCCTATCATCCGCAGACGAATGGCCAAGCTGAGTTGGCCAATCGAGAAGTAAAACAAATCTTGGAGAAGATGGTGAATCCTGATAGGAAGGATTGGTCCTTGCGCCTTCCTGATGCACTTTGGGCCTACCGTACCGCTTATAAGACAATTCTCGGGATGTCTCCATATCGACTTATATATGGAAAAGCATGTCATTTACCTGTTGAGTTAGAACATCGCGCTTATTGGGCCGTAAAAAGCACTAACTTTGATCTCAATGATGCAGGTATTCAGCGGAAACTTCAGTTGGCTGAAATTGAGGAGTTGCGGAATGATGCCTATGACAATTCCCGAATATACAAGGCGAAGATGAAAACAGCTCATGATAAGCAAATTCTGAGGAAACATTTCGAGCCCAACCAACGAGTCTATCTCTATGACTCACGCCTTCATCTTCATCCTGGCAAGCTAAAATCGAGATGGACGGGCCCATTCATGGTAAAACAAGTTTTTCCCTATGGATCCATAGAAATTGAAGATCCAACAGATGGGAGAGTATTTAGAGTCAATGGGCAACGTTTGAAGCATTATGTGGAGCGAGTAGAGGTGCCAGAAGAGATCTCTCTGGTTGCCCCTGTCTACTTGATTTGATGTTCTCTACCCTATCTTTAGTTTAGGTTTTTATTTTTTATTTTTCTTTTTATTTTTCATTTATTATTATTATTATTTTAGTTTAGTTTAGGTTGTTGCTTTTATGTTTTTCTTTTAGTGTTTCAGGTTATTTTAGTGCGTTGCTATTGGAGTCACTTGGAGCTCTTCATCCCATATGTTCCTTTCTCCCGTCGGTATGAATTTCTTATATTTTGGTGACTGTGAGGACATTGTCTATTTGAAATTGGTAACACTTCACCATGGTAATATCACTATAACCCTCCTCTTTTCTTTTTCCTTGATTTGTCATGAATATTATTTTATACATTGAGGACAATGTTTGGTTTAGGTTTGGGGGTGTGGTTTATTAGATTTTTTTTGCAATTTTCAAAAATCTTTGAGTTTAAAACGTATTTTACAATTAAACCGAGTCATTTTTGTGTTCTACTCAATCTCCATTGAATACTTAGATGATTATGGTAATTGTGTAAAATCTTCTTGAAAATGCATTTGAAATCCGAACTCTTGGTGAATAAAAAAAAAAAATAAATAAAAAAAAAAAGGGTTTTGAGTTTCTTAGAGAATATTTTTGTTGCCTTTAATTTTGAGAAAACACATACTAGCACGTGTCACATAGTTATATTAGTTGAAAACATGATATTTGATATTATCCTTATGTTAGATGTATTTCGTGAGACTTTTCAACTCGACTATTCATGCACTATAAGCCAAGTCAACATGATTTGAAATTGATTAGTGAGGTATTGAACTAGAAAACCTTAGAATAATAGTGAGACTTAACCCTTGTGAGTTTTGAGCCATTCTTTATTTCTTGAGGGTTATTAATTACACTCTGATTTTTCTTGAGTCCGCATTATTTCGTTGATGATCTCATTATTCTTGATTTTCTTATTGATTGCTTTAAGAATGACATAAAAATTGAATCTTTCCACTAGAACTTCTTGCTTTATTTAGTTGAGATGTCCTAGTACTAATTAGAACTTATGAAGTGATACAGGCATTTCTTTCTTTAAACCATTTTTAGCCTTTTAGCCTACCCAATAATAAATATCCATTTGCAGCCCTTTGAGCCTTTAGATAGCCTTTTCTTTGTTATCCCCATTCCCAATACCTACTCCAACCAAGGAGTAATACCTTTATTATTTTATCCTTACCCAATTTTCTAAGAATGGATACGGTGAGATATATTTATGGAATGGGCAAAAAAAAAAAAAAAAAGATATTTTATGCACCCTCTAAGTAAAAGTGTTGGATTGTATCAATGGGGAAAAGCATGTTAAAAAAAAAAAAAAAAAATAATTGCGATTGAAGAAGAAAATAATGAAGAAAAAGTTAATGGTGTACAACATTGATTTGTTCTTCAATGCCCTATGTGTTTTGTTCAAGGGTGTATCCATTCTCAGAAAATCTTTGTATCCTTTTGTCCCTTATTGTTTGCCATAATCCAAGCCCCAATACAACCTAATAAAGACCTGATTGATCTTAAGTGAAAGTTAGCTTAATAGATGTGGAGATTGAATAGGCAAGAACTATGGTGTTTGATTCAACATTCTCAAAAGTAATCAATATTCCGGTCCATGAGATTATATTCATTTCACTCTTTGAAAATTCCGTTTTTCATGATAATTATATGTGAGATGTTTGCATTTTCCATAGTATATTCTTGTCCTCACATATAAACTGAGTGCCCAATCTCTGAGCGTTTCATTTCTGAGCGACATGAGAGAATTGTAGTCGAAACGTCTTTTCCAAAGGTTATCTTGTCATATCTTTACTATGAGATGAAGAGTTATGTTGATAAGGCTCCTCACACACACACTTCGAGTTGAGAATGATTATGAAATCCATTTAACCTTTAGATACTGTTAAATTATTGTACTCTATTGATATACTTTTGTGACAATATTAGTTTGTTGTTTTTCTTAATATAAAAGGGAGTGTTCATATGTTTTGCATTATGTTTTTAGAAAATAGATTTTGTTTTATTGAGTCAGTAATGTTTGGGGGTAGCATTTCTGAAAACCCTCACGAGACTATAACTCGTCCTCTAGAGGTAATCTAGAGGTTTAAAGCCTTGTTGCACGTTAAGGTAAGTGCAACCGTGATTCCTACGAAAGTGAGTTAGGATTTTTATTCTTTATTTTGTTTTGCTCGAGGACTAGCAAAATATAGGTTTGGGGGTATTTGATATACACGTAATTATTACAAATTATAACCCTTAATTTATATATGTTAGTGCTTCAATTAATATATTTTATTCTAATTATTTCAATTTTTATGTTTTTGTAGGAATCTGCGCGCTGTGAACGATAAAAGTGCATTAAGGCGACATATTTGAGAAAATGATTAATTTGTCGATTCTAGCGGTGGTACAAAAGAGTGGTTCACACATCTAAGCCTAACCCGAATAAGCATGGTCCACTTACTTTAACCAAGCCCAAGCCCAAGCCCAGAAAGTTAGAATCCTAAACCCAGCCTAACAAGGAAATAGGGAAACCCTATTTAGGTTTCTCTATTTGCCTTCTCTTGGAGAGACTGCCTTCTTCCACGTTTTTGGGTCTGCCTCTCTTTTCCAGCCACCATCTCCACCTCCACCAAGGCAGAGCCCTGCCTCTCTCGCCACTAACCAGCCACCGTCACTAACCACCCTGTTTCACAATACAAACATCGACCTCGCCACCTTCACCCCGCCACAGTCCTCTCTGTCCAGAACACAGCCGCCACCACCATCTCCCTCCATCTCTCTCTTTTAGAGCCACCACCACCGCGACAGACGCGCTACCACCGCGAAACAGGGAGAGCACCTCCCTGTTTCTCGTCCTCCTTCTCGGTTTTTGTTGTTATCCCTGTTCCCTCACCCTCTCTCTTTGTTCTTTCAGGTACAGGAGCCGATCGGGAGGAGAGGAAGCTCGCGAGGAGCGGAGAACAGCGGCGGAGTTGGTCGCGTCGCGCTGGAGAAGACGAAGGAGCTGCAGAGCAGCAATTTCGCGCGGGAAAAAATGTTTTTGTTTTGAAAAACCGTTTTGGCTATTGACACCCCGAGAATCTGTAAGAACCACCACAGAGCTTATTTAGCTCTTTTTCTCGGGATTCGTGCGTGGACAGGAAGTGATGGATTCCTCCTCGATTGATGCTGTGGCCACCACCACCATGAGTCACTAAACCCCACGCAAGGTGAAGAGGTGAACTCCTAGATGTAACGCACTAAGTTAGCATTTGATTCGCTTTAAGTTTTCACGATGAATAATGATGTTTAATGATTATCACTTTTATTTAATATAGAAATTTATGTTATTTCAGTGAGAAGGATATCATAGATTTCTTCGTAGATTTTTATTATTCCGGTGATTATCTTTTCTTCTCCATATAAGCTTAGTCACGCTTTTCTTATGTGTGGAATGTTTAAGAATTAATTGATTCCGGTAGGTTAGTTATATGTGATCGTCATTTATTACGGTATTGTCTCCGGATATATCGTAAGTTTAAGATATCACATATGACAAACCTTTGTGTTTTCTTAGAAGAAGTGAAATCTTAAATTCATTTACATTAGGGTATATTAATGATTAAAAGATTATTTTTCCGATTACGTCGTTTGGGATGTGAAACACGTAGTTGAGTCATCATAGCGAATCAATACTAGTTGGCGCGTGAAGTCTAGGAGGGATTCTTGGAACCTTGTGATTTTTCTAAACTTAATTTTCATTAAATTAAATTCAATTTCGTATTTTAAATTTGTTAGAATTTATTTTAGTTTCGCATAGTTTGTCTTCCTTAACCTTATTTTGTAGATCGTTTTTCCTCGTGGGATCGACACCCCATTCTTTACTGCAATTGACCGCGTGTATTGTTTGGGCGGAATCAGAGGACTCGACATTGAAGAACGAAATGGAGCAAAACCTTCAAACAACACAAAGAAGACGAGAGTTGTGTTGTTCCAATTTTGCCACAAAACTTTCGATCTCTTCAACAATGGATTTCTTCACTGACTTCGTTCCTCAACAACAAATTCAGGGTTGGAATGAGGAAGGCTTGCGTTGGGCTGAGTGGCCTGCCACGTAGGCAAAAAAATGATAAATCTAGTGCACCCTAACTGAGGCTTGCTCTGTTGTGTATGCTCTATTAACAACCCACTACTTGAAAAGAAGAAGAAATTCTCCATAGAGATGCTCTAAGTCAAAAATATTTTATGGCCATGGTGGGAGGCAATAAAGATCTCAAAAGCTAGAGATAAGGTAATGACTAGGAGAAGAAAAGAAAAGAAAGAGTAATGGATAAACACGTTTTAACTTTGCTTTTATTTTTTTAGCTTGCCATTAAACATGTTTTGACATAATGTTTTGGACCACTGATTAGGGGTGCTAATCGGTTCGATCGATTCAAAATTGGGCTAGAATCGAACCAAACTAGGGATTCAGTTTTCGGTTCGGTTTGGTAACCTTTTTTGATTTTTTCCTTTATTTTTTCCATCGAAATCCATAGAGAAGCAGGCTCTGGTTAAAAGAAAGAACTCAAAAAAGAAGAAAATAGAAGAGAAAACTGAGGAAGCTCCTCATCACCACCTTTCTCCATCTCTCTGTAAAAGTTGGCAAGGGAAAATGATGCAGAAAAGGGTTCGAGATTGTCTAAGTGGCGAGGAAAGCAGCGAGGGAGAAGGGAGGACCTTCCATCCCCCTCGTGATGCGTGCCTCCCATCTGAGGCACGCATCACGAGGGGGATGGAGGGTCCTCCCTCCCTCCCTCACTGTTTTCCTCGCCGGTTAGAATTTCTGAAAGGGTCCTCACTATTGCTACAAAAATTCTAACTGTCGAGGGAAATGGCGAGGAAAACAGCGAGGGGGAAGGGGGCCGTCCATCCCCTCGGGATGCGTGCATTGAAAAGTCCTATTAGATTACCCTTCCTGGATATCTGGCAAATCCTTAGGGAATGAGGGTTATTTGATGTTTTGACTGAACCTAGATAGCTACCACACAATTCATATTGAATGACTTCATAAAAAAAATTCATATTGATTGCTAACATAACAAAATCCAGCTTACATTTCAGATATTATTCACTTGATTTATGGGTCAAAATATTGATTTTTGAATCCATATCAGAGGTTATGGTTCCCAGAATATAGAGAGCACATAACCAGAATTGCCGCCATAAAAAGATAATACTGAAATGGTTGATCAGAGAATCACAAACAGTAGTAGAGTGTTGTACAACAACACACAATTAATGGTTTATCATTGATGATTAGTCTACAAATGAACCTTCTTTCCGAGTCTGCTTAGCAAGCCTTCTCAATGTCTGCCGAAAACATAAATGCAACGTCAAATGATGTCTACAACAAAAGTGGCAAAGTTTGAACACTATCTGTCTCATAAATGAGTGATCACGATGGAGATAATAATCAAAGTACAACATACCTTGGGGACTGGTGTCTTGGGTCCTTCATGTTCACATCTTGATGTTGGCCCCTTTATGTTGCCTTCTCTCTACCAACAACAACCCCACCAAACTCAAATATTAGAAAATGATAGAAAATGGGATTTTGTTGCAGAAAAAAGTGGGTTTAAGTAGTTTATACTTTATACCTTGACTGTTTTAGATTGTTATTGATGAGGTCTGATGCAGCTTTGTTTCTTGAGTTATTTGCCATTTCCATGGATGGTTTCGAGGTCTTCTTCAAACCACTACTTGCCGGAGAGCACATACAACCACCACTAGATGTCGCCGGTTATTGCAAAATGCAAAGTAACTCAACCAAACTCAGAATCCAAAAGTTTTTAGAGAGGCAATTTTGCAACCATCTGGCTTAAAAAAAAACAATGAATGCAGTGCCATATAACTCACCAGTTGCATGCAGGATAACGTTGATCATTGACTGGTTGATCAATAAGAGAATGCAACTTCTGCTTAATTTCTAGAATCGTCTTTGTTGGATCAGGTTGCACAAAATAGGTAGTCTTATCGCTCTTGACACAATACATAGCCTACAGTACAAATACAAGTTCATCAACTCAAACTCCAGAGATGCAAGTAAATAGGTTTCCACAAAATTTAAAGACATCGCAAGAAAGTGAAAATCATCTAGCCCTAAAGTAGAAAGACGTATCAAGTACTGGTGATAAAATCTTCACCTATATCAATTATTTTGATAAAAGCTTTTCTAGATGCGGATTACAGCGTTAGTATCTTATGCTAAACAAGAAAGAGAATGCAAATTGGACAAATTGTATGTTTCACTTTCTTGCTTGAATTCATAAGTTCTCTTCTCGGATATGTTAGTGACCATAACTGACTAAAAATGTTGTCTGAAGCAAATTAGTTTTCTGCCTTTTTGTTTTGCACCCACAAAATTGACAAAGACAAACAACAGACTGAAAGTAAAGAGTTACCATTATAATGTACTGAAATTTTTTTGAAATCATGCATTGCTCATGTAAATTTACTCTATGCTTGGTGTCATTTATATACATCATAGCATTTGTCATACATCCATCCAAATAGAGAAAATAACAAAAAACAGTGGGATGTAAGTATATTTAGCTATATGGTCTTTTCAGTAATCTATGTATGTAAGAAGAATAAAAACTCTGATGCCCTGCTTTGGTTTGGTTTTGAATGAAACGCTTGGTTTAACAAACAAAAGAACAAGAAAAAACAATTCTATTTGTATGAATATGGACCTTTGCATTTGTATATATTATACTTTTATCATCAACATTTATTAGAAACAAACAAACAAAAATTTTGATAGGCTCATCAGGCATGTGCACAAAATCAGATCCGTAGAGTAGTGGCAGTGTATATGACTATATGTTGACCAGAACACTCTACCTACCAAATTTGCAAAAGTAAATCACTGTGGCACAAGCCTGAAATCAAAAGCTTACTCTGTTGAAATCGAAATCGAAAGCTTCGAAATGGTGAGGAGATCGAAGCTAACTCTGCTGCAAAAAATTGAAAAGTGTATGACTTGAGTCAGTGTGAAATGTAAAATCCAAGTCAATTGCTAGACATGAATATATTATTCTGACTTGAACAACAAAGAAAAAATAAGAAACCAGCATATGTAATTATCAATGCATCAAACATATGAAGTACAACCTCTCACATAAAAGTATTCATATATTATATTATACTATTAACAGGAAAATATGTGATTAAAGATCACATAGTAATTAAACTCAACTCTTGTCTTCAAACTAAAATCTAAAGTCGATCTTGGATTTTAAACACCCCCTTGTAAGAGGTTGCTCTTCAACATATACCGAGCCAACAATTGAATAATGAGGTTAGATACTATTTCAAAAAAGACAAATAAGATTGGAATTGGGTAGTTCTTAGCCCCCTAATTCTCCCTGAATCATTATTAACTTGCATCATATAATCTTAATTAATGTAAACATAGAGAACACATTGGCTTAGTATCTTAATAGTTCAGGTATTCTTATTACAACTACTATCTATCAATCCATTGTCAACTATATGATGATGAACCATCATCTATTTCTTCCAAAATGTTGACAAAAACAGTTAAACTTGATAGACATTACCTAAAATTCAGATACTCAAATAATCAAAAGAAAATTTAAATGTTACCTGTTGTGATTTCTCGATCAAATTGTAGAGCAGACCAGAACAGAGCGGCAGTGCCAAACGAAAAGAGATTGAATATTTTCCAATTGAAATTGAGATCGTCAATGAAGAAACCAATTAAAACAAAATTGAAAAACAACTCAAGGAGAAAAGAAGAAGGTTTTGGTTTGTCTTACCTTCTATTTATGAGAGAGATACAAAGCTTTGCAATGGACTTTTAGGGTTTTGCAACTTCGAAGAAAGCGTTGGTAGACTTGTTTGGAACCACAGACATCAGCCATTAGGACTATCCAAATAGGTGCTTACTCATGTACCAAACATGTAAATACCACGTTTCAATAACAAAGTACACAACAGCCATTAAGACTATCCAAATAGATGTGACATATCTTTGAGAAAAGGATGTGGAGAAGCCCAATGCCCAATAATTTATGGACCTGACAAACTGAAAAGCAAACACAATTTTCTTACCAGAAAGGGCACCATCCACACTCGTTTTTGCCAGCTGACTCTGCTCTTCCAACTGCTGCAGAAGCTTTAGTGATAAGGAGCGACCAGTTCCTTTATAACCACAAGAAAATATTACAATGAATAGTTAATATGAATCACATCATATCTAAAACACTCTCAAGAAGTATCTTCAAAAGGAAACATGTTAAAACAAATAAAATAGGCTATGTATGTCGGGTTTTTTAATATATTAAACATTACAATAAGAATATAATGATCTTTCCCTTCCCTCTTTTATGAAGAATTCTCTTATCAAGCTCGTAATCAAGGAAAGCTCTCATGATTCACAAGCCATTACTGACTAGCACCAAAATATATAACAAAGAGTTTACAATCTGCTTCAGTACTTAATTATTGGCACAAAACTTCAATTGGTGACACAACACAGATCCTTGAAACACACTGAAGTTAAATGTTTTGTAAGACAAATAGAGTTCACCATCTCAGAAACACTGTAATAGACCATCTAGGTTGAGAATATTATACTTCATGACGTTGAGTTTGTAGATTATAAAAATGGAGATAAGCTTGAATGAAATCTTGAGCAATGAAAGATTCAAAACACAATAAGATACTTTCCTTTTCTTTTTTGTTTTTGGTATACTTACCAAAGGTTGAGATTGGTAAAGTGCCCGCAGAAGCTAACCAATATTTGCATCTCTTTCGGTCTATTACCATTTAGTAGTCACAGTTTCAATTATGAACAATAAATGAAAACTATATAAACTGTTTGATTCAAAAAAACAAGGCACCTGCTAGGCTGCAACCTAAGCTTGTTAAAGGGGGTAAAATGACTACAAAAGAGAAAACTACCTTATTGGAGCTAGGAACCAGTTCCTGCAAAGCTTTCATGCGTTCTGCTATTCTTTCTCACTCAAGTACTGAGTTCCTACAGAAGAGTAAATGCTTGTTAGTATTAGGCCCACATTTGTATGTCATATAAACTCTTTATTATCCAATCTGGCCACTTAAACTAACAAGTGGTCAATCATCTTCTTAGACAAAATGTACAAGTAATGCAGGGAACAGACACAATGGCAGCAGTATAAAAGCTTTCACAGGTACACATGCATATCCTATTTATTTTTTTAGAGATAGTCGTTAGCTTGATGGCTAAATCACAATAAAATCAAACTTGCTCACAAGCAGCATATGCTACCAGATAGATTAAAATCTCCTTTGACTGCCTAAGATACATTTCAGATTCATTATGCCTTGGTTTGAGAACAAAAATCTACAAATAACAAGCCGAGAAATGAAACATTGCAACAAAACAGGAAAAAAAAGAACAAAAATACAATGTGGCATTGATAGCGTTTATGAAATGGAGGTATTCTCATATTTGACTTGAAAACAAAGAAGAGGGTGTATATTATAGCATCAATAAACCCTAATGTGAACTGACACATACCTTCTGCGGGAATGCACAGTTCTGAATATCTTCAAAACTCTGTCAATTGTATTTTATCCCAAGGAGGTGCTTCCTCTGACCCAGCAACACCAATCTCTCAAACATATTTCTTCCTAAGTCAGCTTCCATACAAATCTATTAAGCATAATTAAAAAATATTGTAACAATACAACAAATTGTGATCAAGCATGCAAAGCTAAGAGAATACAGACAATAAGAAGATAAACAAACCTGGCTTTTGATCATTGCAGGCAATTGACATTCATCACCAACTAGTATTGCATGCTAGATACCTGCAATTGGTAGAGGAACAACTGATTCACACGCTGCTCTGTTGTTATGTCAGACAATGTATTTGAGTATTTATCACTAGAAGGAATTGAAGAAACAACTCAGACAATGTAAAAACCAGTAAAACACCAGGATTCGATCCACTTCATATCTTAAGAACAAACAAAGAAATTCAAGCTCCAAAAAGATCACAGGAGACTTACTCTAAAGCTCTAGTTGTGCCCAGAGCTACCTTCAAACGGGCATTCCAGGTAAGTGTCTATATCGTTAGAACACAACCTTTTATTTTGTTAGAACACAACCATTCAACAAAATCTATATCGTTTGTTTTCTAAGCTAGCTAGAACCGACCACAAGCAAAATCTTTAATGTGTGGGTAGCTGCTCCAACTGAGCAGATAATCCAAACCTGTAGACCGTATTTAGAAATGTAGAATATTGATGCGTACATGTGTATCAGACGAATTTTCAGAACCAAATTAGTGAATTACCATCTTATAAAATATAAGAATAACCTTGCAGTGTTTTGACCATCTGCAGCTACAACAAGTTTGCAGAAAAGGGGGCTTTGACCACCCCAATAATCCAACCAGGGTTGAGCAACTTTACATTTTACTTAATTGAAAAAAAATATATATTAATAATCATCAAATCAGTGATAATCAAAATGGTTCCAACTGCATCACCCCATATGAGTTGCAGTCTTGCAGATGCATTACCCAAATCAAAGACTTAAAACCCAAGAAAAGTGAAAGAAAGAAACATGCATAGCATAGTAATGATCAAGAGTGTGATAGTAAGTATTTGGAAAGAAATAAAATAATGATAAACATTGATGATGAGTCCAAAACTCTTAACCTTTCAACAACTCTTTAGGATTAAATAGTTGTATCTCTTTAAAATCTGTTCTGTATCCACTCTGTTGTATAACTATTCACACATGAAATTATTACGCAGTAAATGGTAGTGCTGGCAAGGGAAGGTAGCAGAATGGTAGTGCTGAAAACAAACCAAATATCCATCTACAACCTTGTTCAACTCAAGGAACCTGAAGAATAATCAAACTAGAGATGGTAAAGAGAAGCTTACTGTATGAAGTTGTTAAACAAGAAATTAATCGTAAACACCTGCGCCCAACATATGCAACTGCAGTGACCTGAAAAACAAAAAATATAGATGAGTAAGACCTGAAGAACGTATACCATGTTCAGATTCAAATTTAGTGCCCCAAAGTTGACCTCGACCAACTAGCAACCAAAAACTTTGACATACAAGATTTTAAGACCAATCAATCACCAGTTTATCGGGTATTGCATAAATGAGTTTGAAATTTCCATCAAGTGTATTACCATAGCCCATTCACTGCTCTTGATTCCAAAAAATTATTGAACAAACTACAAAATCTCAATAAATGCAAACTACAAAACTTCTCTTGATTCCAAAAAATCAACATCTCAATAAATTATTGAACAAACTACAAAATGAAATGCAATCACAGAATCCAACCTACCTTCAATCATAAACCCTAATTTGTGCAAAATGAAGAGGACGAAATAGTGAAGGAGTAGTGAGAAGCAGAGGCAGAGTGAAGTGGAGGCGAAGCGATGAAGTGACAGAGAGCGTGAGAGCTGAGGCGATGCAGTAGAAAGCGAGAGAGATCAGGTGAAGGTAAGACGAGAGGTGATGGTGAGAGAAGAGCGAGAGAGATCAGGCGAGGCGAGGTGACGGCGAGAGGAGAGTCGAGGTGGGAGAGGTGCGTTGCGAGGGAGAGTCGCGAGGGAGGAGATGAAAGCCTTGGTCGCGAGGGAGAGGTGCGTCTATGAGGGAGTTCTTGTGAGGGAGGGAGAGTCGCGATGGAGATGAAATCGATCAAAAACGCGCGTCCAAATTTTTCGATCTCCCGCTCTGTTTCACTGTAATCAAAACGCTATCTTCTCAATTCACATTGGTTTTGATAGCACAAGTCCAAAAAACGCTATGGACTTGTGCTATTGTTAATCACTTGTGTTGTAGTGAGTCACCCTAACAACAAGCCACCAATAAAAGAAAAATTCAAGAATTTTAGACAATCGCGTGGAACATGCAAGATACAAGTCACCCTAATAACAAGAAGTCACCCTAACAACAAGCCACCAATAAAGAAGAAAAAGTTGAGTATTTTTGACAATTGGGTAGAACATACAAGTTACAAGTCACCTTAACAACAAGTCACCCTAACAACAAGCCACCAATAAAAGAAGAAAAAGTCAAGAATTTTTTAGTGTGGTTGGATATACGGATCACAATGAATTAAATAATGTCAATTAATTAATGATAATAAATAAATCTAAACATCACCTAGCCAAGTACAACGCACCCCTCACCTAACACCATCATTAATTATACACTTTTCAAATGTTATATATGCATCTATATATGCTTAATCCAATTATATCAAAAACATCACACAAGATGAGTACCTCAAGGACAATTTTAAGGTCACTGTGTATTTTCCTAGTCACGAGTATTGCATGTTCAGTTCCTCCGGAAGATCCAATCAAGTGTTCATCCAACTTAAGAACATGTACCATAACAAATGTCTTCAACCTATTCTCTGACCGAAGCATATGTCGAGCGTCACAAGTAGTCTATCCAACAACTGAACATGAAATTATTGTGGCAGTAGCCAAAGCGTCTAGGGAAAATCTAAAGGTTAAGGTGGTAACCAAAACTTCCCATAGCATTCCAAAGTGGGTGTGTCCAAACGGTCAGCAAGGGATGCTTATAAGCACGCAGCAGCTCAACCGTATTGTCCAAATCAACATAGGGCAATGACGATGACAGTGGAGAGTGGTATGACCCTTAAGGACTTGATTGAGCATGCTGCAAAGGCTGGACTAGCATTGCCCAATTCACCTTATTGGTGGGGTTTAACCAATGGGGGTTTAATTAGCAACGGTGCCCATGGTAGTTCTTTGTGGGGCAAAGGAAGTGCGGTTCATGAATATGTTGTGGGACTCAGAATTATCAGCCCTGCAGGAGCCAAAGAGGGATATGCTAAGGTGTGGAGTCTTTACGCTAGTAGCTCTGATATGGATGCAGCTAAAGTTTCCCTTGGTGTTATTTCACAGGTAAACTATTTATCACAATCTTGACACTAGTACTAAACTGAATGGTTTTAGGATTTTCAAAGAGGTTGATTTATTGTTTTTGCTATGCAGGTTACTCTACAACTTCAACCACTTTTCAAGAGATCTATCACAATAGTAGATAAAGAAGATTCCGATTTAGAAGACCAAATTACACATTTTGGCAATCAACATGAGTTTGCAGACATGACATGGTATCCTAGTCTACGAAAAGTAATCTAAAAAATTGATGATCGTATCTCCTCAAATGACTCCGCCCATGGTGTTAGTGATATGTTTGCATTTCGACCAATGTCTAAGGTTGCATCGGAATCTTCAAGATCTACAGGTGCGTGTTTAATCAATAATGTTTTCAACTTCACCCCTGATTTTAGTAATTGTTGTTTGCCCACCTAATAGGCTGGCTAACTGGTTTTACCAGAGGTTGATCAAGAGTCAAATAACAATATCACTGGAAAGTGCGTGAATGTGAAACAACGCATTTCAACAGCCTTGTCGAATGGACTTGGATACACAAACGATGGAACTACTTATAAAGGATATCCCATAATTGGGTATCAAAACAACCTACAAGCCTCTGGAAGCTGTTTCACTAGTCCTTCAAGTGCTCTCAACACTTATTGTGTATGGGACCCAAGAATCAATGGTAGATTGTATTACGAAACAGCCATCAGCCTTGCATTGTCAAATGCCAAGAAATTTATTGAAGATTTTAAGAAGCTTAGGCAGTTGAAACCCGAAGCCTTTTGTAATTTGGACCTCTATTTTGGAATAGTCGCTCGCTACATGAAAACGTCTAGTGCATATATGGGCAGACAAGAGGATTCAATTGATTTCGATATGCTTTATTACAAAAGTAGGGATCCATTAAAGCCTAGGTTGTATGAAGATATTCTTGAAGAAGTAGAACAAATGGCGGCGTTCAAGTATGGAGGATTACCACATTGGGGAAAGAATCGTAATGTTGCATTTATTGATGTGATCAAGAAATTTGGGAAAGCTAAAAATTTCTTGAAGGTGAAGGAGAAGTATGATCCAAGGGGATTGTTTTCTAATGAATGGACTGATCAAATTCTTGGGTTGAGAGGCAGTGTAACAATAACCAAAGAAGGATGTGCACTTGAGGGGTTGTGTATATGCTCAGAAGACATCCATTGTGCTCCAAGCAAGGGTTATGTTTGTCGCCCTGGGAAAGTGTACAAGGATGCACGTGTGTGTACTCTTTTGGGATCATAGAATGCTATTCAAGTTGTGTACTCTTTTGGGATCATAGAATGCTATTCAAGTTGTGTACTCTTCTGGGATCATACAATGCTATTAAAGTTCTCCAAAGATGAATAAAATCGCACTGGGAAAGGGTATAAAGATGCATCGTAATTATTATAGAACTATTGTGGGATATGAATAAAATCCAAAGATTGTAATTTCTTTGAATTAATTTCGGTCTTCTAATTTCAAGAAGTGTTTGTTGTATGTAAAAATAAAAATAAAAGTTTAAAAGTTCGAGAGTGTGTCAAACATATATGAATATTTGGAAAAGTAAGATACAAGTAAATTAACCTCTGAAACACATTAAATCTATTAAATTAAGCCCAAGTACGCAAGTAATCCCCATAAATGTAATTTTCTTCATAATGTTTTTGGTTTTACACAAAAAATGACGATATTTTGGGCGAAAAATATAATTTGCTTCATAACTGTATGGGTTTTACATGAAAATGTTGTAATTTATGTAAAAACACGAAATATTTCTAGATAACTCGAAATAACGTACTCTTTGATTTCGATTGAAGATCTCAAAAAAGAAATATCTTGTGAAATTTCGTAAACTTTCACGAAATCACAATCCTTAATAAAATCCACAACTTGAACCTTCATAGATCCGATGCTGTTTTGTTTCAAGATAATATGTATTTGATGCATGACTAGATAGAAAAAATTTGAAATTAACCCACATAGCTAAGCCAAGATTGCCCAAAAAAGGCCATTATACCAATTTAAATTTGTGGATTGCGTTGGGAGAAATCTACCACAGCTAGGCATATATCATCCCAAGTGGTAAGTACAGGACCTTGACTAACACCCAAGACTCAATTACATATTCTAGATCGAAACTTAGAAGCAGATCGAGTAGGGTGGCATCAGGATCGCGATTGATCTCTCGGTTCGAGAAATAAGAGGATGACCTTTTCTACCACTCGGGATGGAGGTAGGATCGACCCCAACCCTAGCCTAAACCCCTTCGCTCATCTTATGGAGGCGTGTGTGTGCCAGAGGAATGGAGGGGAGTGAAGAGATGAGCTATTTTGAGCTAAAGTAAGAAAAGGTCTGGGGCATCATATCACCCCGACAAAGCTTTTATTATGTAACATTTCCTTTGGAGGCGTAGCTGCACCCCCACTCTAAAATCTTTAAACCATGGAATGCTGGGAGTCAGGTAGAGAGTATTAAGAGATAAAGGTAGAGGTGTATATAAATAACTCTTAAAAAAAAACTCATTTGGAGTTCTAGATCATGCTAAACAAGGTAGAGAATTTTCAACCATTCAATTTCTTTATGAAGTTATTGACGACTGCATTTAATGGAGTTGGAAACTTGAAATACTTTATACTTTTTGCGAGGATGATCTACAAGGTGAAGAGATCATCCCAACAAAAATCAATTTATTTTAGATTGTCTAGGTTGCTGAAGTAGACACATTTAACTTTCTTTCTAAAAAAATTGTCTCCGGATCCCAACCATATATATAAGTCAACGACTACCCCACACCACCATAAGTGTTTTCTCACACCAATTTACTTTCCCACACCACCTACTTTCTTTCCCACACCACTTATATAAACAAAAACTAACATTTTTACCCTCCACATTAAAATCGAAACATGATTCCTCCCTCTCCATTCGAATTTCTTCCCTCTCTCACATTTAAATCTCTTGCAAATCTCTCCCCACAATCAAATCTCTTGCAAATCTCTTGCAAATCCCTCACAATCAAAACCCTTAACAATCGAACCCCAAATTGCAACCTCCCCAAAAATTTTCATAAAAACAAAGTAATCTCATGGAAACTTCAAAAAAAAATTCAGAAAAATTTTCAATCACAATAACAAAGTAATCTTCAGAAAAAAATTTAGAAATCACAAAAAAAATTGTTCGCCTGAGACAATGTGAGGTTTTTGCAAAACCTCTCATTCATGTGGGAAAACAGTAAAAAAAGTTTGCTGAAATTTCTTGTTCCCGGGCGAACAAACAAATTTAGCAATTTTTTTAGAAAGATTTATGCGACTTTAGTAAAATGACCATAACTTGCTCATTTCAAAACATTTACAAGTGATTTAAGTTGTGTTTATTAGATAACTAAGAGTACTACAACGTTTGTGTTTTGATCAATTTAAGAATCAGTCTCGATTGAGCACATAAGTTGGCCAAAAGTTAGGGACACTATCCGGTTTTCATTGCACAACATATTTGCACTACTTTAGTTAAATGACCATAACTTGCTCATTTCAAATTATTTTCAAGTAATTCAAGTTGTTTTTATTAGATAACTCAGAATACTACAATTTTGTATATCAACTTGAGAATCGATCTCGATCGAGCACATAAGTAGGCCAAAAGTCAGGTACACTATCTCGTTTTCATTGCGAAACAGATTTGCACGACTTTAGTAAAATGACTATAACTTGCTCATTTCAAAACATTTTCAATTGATTCAAGTAGTGTTTATTAGATAACTTAAGTACTAATTTTTTTTGTTTTAATCAACTTGAGAATCGGTCTTTATCGAGCACGTAAGTTGGCCGAAGTCAGGGACACCATCCCGTTTTCATTACAAGACAAAATTGCGTGACTTTAGTAAAATGGCCATAAATATTTTCAAAATGTTTTCAATTGATTCAAGTTGTATTTATTATAAAAATCGAAGTATTACAATTTTCATGTTTTGATGAGCTTGAGAATAGGTCTCAACTGGGGTTTAAATTGGTCAAAAGTTACCATGTTTTGCGTTTTTCATTTTGAGTTTGGGTTTCTCTGTTAGATTATGCATATTTATTGGTGGTGTGAGTAAGTAAGAAAAAAAACTCAACAATGATGTAAGAAAGCGCTTTTGGTGGTGTGGAGTAGTCGTTGCCTATATATAAATGTTTGTGGATTGTTATGCTTACTCTTTTGATGAAATACTAATCATGAACGTTGAGTTCAAATGTGAAAATGAGTGATATTTCATACAGTGGAGTGAGGGGATCTACTGAGTCACATACTGCAATAAATCTCAGTTGTAGTCCAGAGCAACCTTGCAACAACATTAATATGGAGAGAACATTGGGTCAACTGGTAATTCAACCAGCTCTCGTTGTTCAATGCCCAGGGGAAACTTGTATCGGTATCACCTGTTGTGCCTTGTCTTGGATAGATAATGTCCTTATTTTCTCTAGGCTATAAACATATTATGAATTATTCTTAATAGTACACTTATTGTGCTTGTTTTGCATGCATTCGTTTAATTTAGGCTTGTCTTGTGTAATTTCACAAATTATAGGTTTTGTAATGGGACTTTGTCAACTAAACAAACAGGATTATGTGTATTATGCTGCCAAAGATGCATTATTTTCAATTTACCAAAGATTAGGCATGGATAATGCAACAACGATCACATAACCGTAGGCTACTACTTGATGATAGTGTCAAATATTGTGAACTTGTTGAAAGGTCATCAAGAGTGCACAAAAGGGATCTGATTCTCAACCCAGTCGAGTCTGTGTTACCTTTGGTTTAGTCCTATAATCTACTCTCATTTTGACTCTATAAACTCTACAACTATCAAGAGAACTCTGTTTGATGAGTAATAAAAGAGTCAGATATGGCTTTCATATCATAAACATGGAACTTCTAATGAACCTAGAACTTTGTAACAATGAAGTTTAGTTAAATAGTATTGCACAACTATCAACGGTATGTACAGCTTGTGACGAATATTCACAAATTCTAGCAAGCTAAGTGCTAACTTAGTGAACCAAGTGTAGCTCACTTTGTTGGATATCTACTCTCTATGTGAGAGGTTGCGGGCTCGAGACTCACTAGTTAGGATTTTGTGAGTTTTTACCCGATTATTAGAAGCACATCCTGTGCTTAACCGTTGATAAGCCTTTAGGTATTGAATGTAGCTGCTTAGATGGACGGGAGCAGAATGAAAGGAAGTCTTCATGTGAGGTGGAGCTGATAGACCGGAGTGAACACAATTTTTCATGCAAGATAGATGCGACTAGGATGCTAAGTGGCAACGGGCATGGTTTGGTTAATCCTATGGGATGAGTAATGAAGCCTTCGAGCATGGATTAATAAATAAATAACCCTACTATATGTTTGCTGCACAAGATTTTACATGAACTCCGCCAGATTTCTACAAGAATTGAAACCCCTCGACATTACTTTAAGTTCTGCAGAAGGAACCAAGAAGAGAAAAGGTACCAAATGGGTAATAGCAATAACCTCAGTAATCAATGATGGAAAATCTATAATGTCCATTGATAACGATGATTCTCGACTTTTAGAAGTATCTCTTCAACTGCTACTGCTGATGAATCATCACCAAACTCTTCCATTACAGTACTAGATATCAAAGGATTGGAGATGGGACCACAATCAACAAATGCTAGAACAACCACCTGGAAACGATTATATTGATATCAAACTCCCAAGTTGGTATCTAGATTTTCCAAAATAATGTTGAGCCTTCTTGGGAAGCAATAATCACTGGAAGAAGAATTTGACTGATGATCAACTCATTTACATCCTTTGACATTGTCCATATCTAAAGAAAAACCAATAAAGTAGTATGAAGGGCTGTCATGACAGCTTACCCAACTTGGTTCAATGCAACCTGTTATAATAGTAGGGATACATAAATAATACAACCTATAATACGCCAAATAATAATTTGTTTAGGTGTCCTTGCCAAATAGGTAAAATAATATTTTTACATGTTTAGGGAAATAATAATAAAAGAGAAAAACATGATTGATGCCATCTTGCGCTTGATTTTACATGTTTAGAGAGATCATCCCATTCATATATACTAGGCTGTTGTTGTTGTTGTTGTTGTTTTAAATTGGAAAACGGGAAGCATTAATACCATAAAAACTAAAACAACAAATGATTTATGTTCGACACTACACCAAAATGGATAATAAGTAACATCAATATTTTTTAATTTGTAACTCTTCATTGTGTTACAAGTTTTGTAACCAAAAAAGATGTTACTAATTATTGACTTAAGTTACTATTAGTATTTTTATAAATATATTATTTATAAAAATAAAAAAATAAAAAATATTTAGTTAAATTACTAATTAGAAAAATGAGAAATAATTTTATCAAAATTAGGTGTTGAAGGAGAAATTAGGGCAAAAACATTTTCTTTTTTTTCTTCTTCTATGTGTTTTTTATCAATCTCGCTAAGCAGATTTAGGTGTTGAAGGAAGGATCACGTTGGAGGACTCGTCATTGAAGAACGAAATGGAGCAAAACATTCAAACAACACAAAGAAGACGAGAGTTGTGTTGTTCCAATTTTTTCACAAAACTTTCGATCTCTTCAACAATGGATTTTTTCACTGACTTCGTTCCTCGACAACAAATTCAGGGTTGAAATGAGGAAGGCCTGCGTTGGGCTGAGTGGCTTGCCACGTAGGCAAAAAAATGATAAATCTAGTGCACCCTAACTGAGGCTTGCTCTGTTGTGTATGATCAATTAACAACCCACCACTTAAAAAGAAGAAGAAATTCTCCATAGAGATGCTCTAAGTCAAAAAGATTTTCTGACCATGGTGGGAGGCAATAAAGATCTCAAAAGCTTAGGGATGGCAATGAGGCGAATTTGAGCAAATTCATCCCCGCCCCGCGAGGGATTTCGGGTCCCCAAAACCGCCTCGCATATCCGTTTATCATTTTTTTTTAAAACCATCCCCGACCCGGACAGATAGGCGGATATCCGCCCCGCCCATTTAACCCGAAAAAAAAATCAGATCTTAGGATCTGAAGAAAAAAAAAAAAAAAAAAAAAACAGATCTTCCGTAAAAACAGATCTCAGATCTTCAAAAAAAAAAAAATCTCAGATAGACCAGGAAGCATGATGTGTATTATAACAAGATTGTTTTGCCAGATCTAACTATATAAATTATAACAAAAATTACAAAATACAAGCATCCATCCAAAAATTATAAAAAAATTACAGAAATTACAATGAATCCATACGAAAATTAAAACAAACAAATTACAATGATCTTGATCTGGAAATTAAAAAAAAATTACAGAAATTACAAAGAAATTACAATGATATCTTGATCTGGAAATTAAAAAAAAAAAATCAATCTCAAGATATCAGATCTGAGATCTTGATCTGAAATCTTGATCTTGACCTGAGATCTTGATTTCAGATCTGAGATCTCAATTTCCCTCAGATCTGAGATCTCGATTTCAGATCTGAGAAGAAGGGAGTTGGGTGAGAGAGAAGAAAGGAGGGTCATCCTCTGCCATCCTTCGCTGTGAGAGAGAAGAAGGGAGGGTTGCTCGTGGGGTTCGCTGTTTTGAGAGAGAATGGACCCCTTCGCGGCGGCCTTCGCTGTTTTGAGGGAGAAGAAGAGTCGAAGGGACGACCTTCGCTGTGACGAAGGACTAGAGACGAGAGAGAAAGGTGTAGGAGCAAGACTTGAGACGAGAGAGAGACGGGAGTTGGTCGAGAGACGGGAGGTCTCTCTGCTTTTGCTCCTCTGTTTGTGAGGAAAAAATGGAGTGAGTGACTGAGAGAGAAAGAGAGAGAGGTGAGAGAGAGAGAGGTGAGAGGCAGAGAAAGAGATGATGTCGGTTGTTTTTTTTTGTTTTTGTTTTTTAGCATTTAAAGGGTTGAGGGTATTTTTGTAATATCAACACTTAAACGGATATCCGCGGGGCGGATATGGCCAAATCCGTATCCGCCCCGAATATTTAATGGATATTTTTTAGATATCTGTATCCACCCCAAAATCCGTTTAGGCATATTCAAAACCGCTCCAAACGAATTGGGTGGGGCGGATATTCGTGAAAATCCACCCCACTGCCATCCCTACAAAAGCTAGAGATAAGGTAACGATTGGGAGAAGAAAAGAAAAGAAAGAGTAATTGATAAGCACGTTTTAATTTATTTATTTTTTTTAGCTTGCCATTAAGCATGTTTTGACATAATGTTTTGGACCACTGATTATGGGTGCAAATCTGTTCGATCGATTCAAAATAGGGCTAGAATCGAACCAAACTGGGGATTCAGTTTTCGGTTCGGTTTGGGTCCTTTTTTGATTTTTTCCTTTATTTTTTCCATCGAAATCCGTAGAAAAGCAGGCTTTGGTTAAAAGAAAGAACTCACAAAAGAAGAAAATAGAAGAGAAAACTGAGGAAGCTCCTCATCACCACCTTTCTCGGTCTCTCTGTAAAAGTTGGCAAGGGAAAACGATGCAGAAAAGGGTCCTACATAAAAACTCAACTTGCCATCCTCACTATTGCTAACCTTAGTAATGCTCAACCACATGAACAACACCTCGACACTCACTCCTTGTAAATCCTTCAATGATCAAATCTTAACTTTCCCAGTGATCTTCTCCTAGTATTGGAGAGAATGCGCTCCTTAAAAATTAAAGTTGAAGTTCCATTTACGAATACTTCCTAGGAGAACCCATATTGGGAAGTAAAATTTGTCAAGCATCTCATAGGCAGATGGAATGGGATCAATGGTTGAAACCACAAAAATTCATGTTATCAACCAAAAACCCACAAAGGGTTTTGAAGATTGACTGAAGAGAAGACTATGGAAGCTCCCCATCGCCTTTTCTCCTCTATTTCTACCTAATTGCAGTACCTCATCTCCACCACCACCACCACTATCCCCATCCCTTTTGTTTCTTCCTTATTGAAGCACCTCACCACCCCATCACTACCGGTCACTTGCCTCCCTCCCCCCATCGTCTCTTCGTCCAAACTCAGCCACTACCCACCATTACCTTCTCTATGATTTCAGCTCCACACCACCACTACCATCAGGACCCCCGCCTCACTCTGATTTCACTATGACGTCTCCATCAGCCACCCCCACCTCCACCTCATCCGCTACTTCTTTCTCATGCCATCTTGATAACTCGAAACACAGTTTGTACTCTGTTGTTCTACTGAATTTGAGGGGAGCTAGAGTCTTGGAGATAGAGAGTATGAGGGTGGGTTAGGTGGGTGGGAATAAAAAAAAGAGAGTAGGGGGATTAAAAAAGAAACTGGGTGAAAATTAAAAAAGAGTGATGGTGGGTTGAAACTTGGATTTAAAAAGAAATAAAAAATTGGATTTGGTTCACTTCGGTTTTTCGGTGTGTGAAAAACAAAAAATGAAACAGAATCGAAGGCATTTCGGTTCGTTTCAGTTTTTACTACTTGGTTTTGATTTTTATTTGGTTTGGATTTTTCGACTTGGTTCGATCGGTTTCAAGAAACGAATTAACAGCCCTACCACCAATCGAATTGTTGCGTACAATTATGTGTCCAGAATAAATAAACATATATGATCCGGTACAAGTCACCCTAACAACAACCCACGAATAAAGAAGAAAAGTCAAGAATACAATCGGATAGAACATACAAGATATAAGTCACCCTAACAACAAGCCACCAATAAAGAAGAAAATGTCCAAGAATTTTTTTACAATGGTTGGATATACGGATGACAATGAATTAAATAATGTCAAATAATTAATGATAATAAATAAATCTAAACATCACCTAGCCAAGTACAACCCCTCACCTAACACCATCATTTCATTTCACAGTGATTCCCAGAACCTAAAGATAATCACTTCCAGTTTGGTACACTTTTCAAATGTTATATATATGCATCTATATATGCTTAATCCAATTATATCAAAAATATCACACAAGATGAGTACCTCAAGGACAATTTTAAGGTCACTGTGTATTTTCCTAGTCACGAGTATTGCATGTTCAGTTCCTCCGGAAGATCCAATCAAGTGTTCATCCAAGTTAAGAACATGTACCATAACAAATGCCTACAACCTATTTTCTGACCGAAGCATATGTCGAGCGTCACAAGTAGTCTATCCAACAACTGAACATGAAATTATTGTGGCAGTAGCCAAAGCGTCTAGGGAAAATCTAAAGGTTAAGGTGGTAACCAAAACTTCCCATAGCATTCCAAAGTGGGTGTGTCTAGACGGTCAGCAAGGGATGCTTATAAGCACGCAGCAGCTCAACCGTATTGTCCAAATCAACAAGAGGGCAATGACGATGACAGTGGAGAGTGGTATGACCCTTAAGGACTTGATTGAGCATGCTGCAAAGGCTGGACTAGCATTGCCAAATTCACCTTATTGGTGGGGTTTAACCATTGGGGTTTAATTAGCAACGGTGCCCATGGTAGTTCTTTGTGGGGCAAAGGAAGTGCGGTTCATGAATATGTTGTGGGACTCAGAATTATCAGCCCTGCAGGAGCCAAAGAGGGATATGCTAAAGTGTGGAGTCTTTACGCTAGTAGCTCTGATATGGATGCAGCTAAAGTTTCCCTTGGTGTTCTTGGTGTTATTTCACAGGTGAACTATTTATCGCAATCTTGACACTAGTACTAACTGAATGGTTTTAGGATTTTCAAAGAGGTTCATTTATTGTTTTTGCTATGCAGGTTACTCTACAACTTCAACCACTTTTCAAGAGATCTATCACAATAGTAGATAAAGAAGATTCTGACTTAGAAGACCAAATTACACATTTTGGCAATCAACATGAGTTTGCAGACATGACATGGTATCCTAGTCTACGAAAAGTAATCTACAAAATTGATGATCGGATCTCCTCAAATGACTCCGCCCATGGTGTCAGTGATGGGTTTGCACTTCGACCAATGTCTAAGGTTGCGTTGGAATCTTCAAGATCTACAGGTGCGTGTTTAATCATAATGTTTTCAACTTCACCCCTGATTTTAGTAATTGTTGTTTGCCAACCTAATAGGCTAGCTAACTGGTTTTAACAGAGTTTGATCAAGAGTCAAATAACAATATCACTAGAAAGTGCGTGAATGCGAAACAACGCATTTCAACAGCCTTGTCGAATGGACTTGGATACACAAACGATGGAACTACTTTCAAAGGATATCCCATAATTGGGTATCAAAACAACCTACAAGCCTTTGGAAGCTGTTTCACTAGTCCTTCAAGTGCTCTCAACACTTATTGTTCATGGGACCCAAGAATCAATGGTACATTGTATTACGAAACAGCTATCAGCATTGCATGGCCAAATGCCAAGAAATTTATTGAAGATTTAAAAAAGCTCAGGCAGTTGAAACCCGAAGCCTTTTGTAATTTGGACCTCTACAGTGGATTACTCATTCGCTACATAAAAGCGTCTAGTGCATATTTGGGCAAACAAGAGGATTCAATTGATTTCGATATGGCTTATTACAAAAGTAGGGATCCATTAAAGCCTAGGTTGTATGAAGATATTCTTGAAGAGGTAGAACAAATGGCGGCGTTCAAGTATGGAGGATTACCACATTGGGGAAAGAATCGTAATGTTGCATTTATTGATGTGATCAAGAAATTTGGGAATGCTAAAAATTTCTTGAAGGTGAAGGAGAAGTATGATCCAAGGGGATTGTTTTCTAATGAATGGACTGATCAAATTCTTGGGTTGAGAGGTAGTGTAACAATAACCAAAGAAGGATGTGCACTTGAGGGTTTGTGTATATGCTCAGAAGACATCCATTGTGCTCCAAGCAAGGGTTATGTTTGTCGCCCTGGGAAAGTGTACAAGGATGCACGTGTGTGTACTCTTTTGGGATCATAGAATGCTATTCAAGTTGTGTACTCTTCTGGGATCATAGAATGCTATTCAAGTTCTCCAAGGATGAATAAAATCGCACTGGGATAGGGTATAAAGATGCATCGTAATTATCATAGAACTGTTGTGGGATATGAATAAAATCCAAGGATTGTAATTTCTTTGAATTAATTTCGGTCTTCTAATTTCAAGAAGTATTTCGTTGTATGTAAAAAAAAAAAAAAAAAATTCAAAAATTCGAGAGTATGTCAAACATATATGAATATTTGGAAAAATAAGATACAAGTAAATTAACCTCAGAAACACATTAAATCTATTAAATTAAGCCTAAGTACACAAGTAATCCCTATAAATGTAATTTTCTTCATAATTTTTTGGGTTTTACATCCAAAATGACGATATTTTGGGCGAAAAAAAATATAATTTGCTTCATAACTGTATGGGTTTTACATGAAAATGTTGTAATAATTTATGTAAAAACACAAAATATTTCTCGATAACTCGAAATAACGTACTCTTTGATTTTGATTTCAATCTAAAAAAATGAAATATCTTGCGAAATTTCGTAAACTTTCACGAAATCACAATCCTTAATAAAATCCACAACTTGAGCCTTCAGAGATCCGATGTTGTTTTGTTTCAAGATAATATGTATGTGATGCATGACTTGATAGAAAAAAGTTGGAAATTAACCTACACAGCTAAGCCTAGATTGCCCAAAATAGGCCATGATACCGATTTAAATTTGTGGATTGCGTTGGCGGAAATCTACCAAAGCTAGGCATATATCATCCCAAGTAGTAAGTACAGGACCTTGACTAACATCCAAGACTCAATTACATATTCTAGATCGAAACTTAGAAGCAGATCGAGTAGGGTGGCATCAGGATCGCGATTGATCTCTAGGTTCGAGAAATAAGAGGATGACCTTTTCTACCACTCGGGATGGAGGTAGGATCGACCCCAACCCTAGCCTAAACCCCTTCGTTCATCTTATGGAGGCGTGTGTGTGCCAGAGGAATGGAGGGAAGTGGAGAGATGAGCTATTTTGAGCTAAAGTAAGAAAAGGTCTGGGGCATCATATCACCCCGACAAAGCTTTTATTATGTAACATTTCCTTCGGAGGCGTAGCTACACCCCACTCTAAAATCTTTAAACCACGGAATGCTGGGAGTCAGGTAGAGAGTAGTCAGAGATAAAGGTAGAGGTGTATATATATAACTCTTAAAAAAATTTCATTTGGAGTTCTAGATCATGCTAAACAAGGTAGAGAATTTTCAACCATTCAATTTCTCTATGGAGTTATTGACGACTGCATTTAATGGAGTTGGAAACTTGAAATACTTTCTATTTTTTGCGAGGATGATCTACAAGGTGAAGAGATCATCCCAACAAAAATCAATTTATTTTAGATTGTCTAGGTTGCTGAACATGTAACTTTCTTTCTAAAAAAATTGTCTCCGGATCCCAACCATATATATAAGTCAACGACTACCCCACACCATTATAAATGTTTTCTCACACCATTTTACTCTTCCACACCACCTAATTTCTTTCGCACACCACCTATATAAACAAAAACTAACATTTTTACCCTCCACATTAAAATCGAAACGTGATTCCTCTCTCTCCATTCGAATCTCTTCCCTCTCTCACATTTAAATATCTTGCAAATCTCTCCCCACAATCAAATCTCTTCCCTCTCCCTAAAAATCAAAACCCTTAAAAATCAAATCCCAAATTGCAACCTCCCAAATTTTTTTCAGAAAAACAAAGTAATATCATGAAAACTTCAAAAAAAATTTCAATCACAATAACAAAGTAATCTTCAGAAAAAAATTTAGAAATCACAAAAAAAATATTTGTCCGCCTGAGACAATGCAAGGTTTTTGCAAAACCTCTCATTGATGTGGGCAAACCGTAAAAATGTTTGTTGAAATTTCCTGTTCCCGGGCGAACAAAAAAATTTAGCAATTTTTTTGGAAAGATTTACGTGACTTTAGTAAAATGACCATAACTTGTTCATTTCAAAACATTTGCAAGTGATTCAAGTTGTGTTTATTAGATAACTAAGAGTATTACAACGTTTGTGTTTTGATCAATTTAAGAATCGGTCTCGATTGAGCACATAAGTTGGCCGAAAGTTAGGGACACTATCCGATTTTCATTGCACAACAGATTTGCACTACTTTAGTTAAATGACCATAACTTGCTCATTTCAAATTATTTTCTAGTGATTCAAGTTGTTTTTATTAGATAACTCATAATACTACAATTTTTTTTATCAACTTGAGAATTGATCTCGATCGAGCACATAAGTTGGCCAAAAGTCAGGTACACTATCTCGTTTTCATTGCGAGACATATTTGCACGACTTTAGTAAAATGACCATAACTTGCTAATTTCAAAACATTTTCAATTGATTCAAGTAGTGTTTAATAGATAACTCAAGTACTAATTTTATTTTTTTTATTCAACTTAAGAATCGATCTCGATCGAGCACATAAGTTGGCTGAAAGTCAGGAACACCATCCCGTTTTCATTGCAAGACAAATTTGTGCGACTTTAGTAAAATGACCATAACCTTTGCTCATTTCAAAATATTTTCAATTGATTCAAGTTGTGTTTATTAGATAAGTCGGAGTACTACAATTTTTATGTTTTGATGAGTTTGAGAATAGGTCTTAATTGAGGGTTTAAATTGATCGAAAATTACTATGTTTTGCGTTTTTTTTCATTTTTTGTTTAGGTTTCTCCGTTAGGTCATGCATATTTATTGGTGTTGTGAGTAGGTAAGAAAAAAAAACTCAATGATGGTGTAAGAAAACGCTTTTGGTGGTGTGGATGGAGAACCCATATTGGGAAGTTAAATTTGTCAAGCATCTCATAGGCAGATGGAGTGGGATCAATGGTTGAAACCACAAAATTTCATGTTATCAACCAAAACCCACAAAGGGTTCCCGAAGAGAAGACTAAGGAAGCTCCCCATCGCCCTTTCCCCTCTATTGCTACCTGATTGCAGTACCTCATCTCCACCACCACCACTATCTCCATCCCTTTTGTTTCTTCCTGATTGAAGCTTCTCACCACCCCACCACTGCCGGTAACTTGCCTCCCTCCCTCCCCCCATCGTCTCTTCGTCCGAACTCAGCCACTACCACTATTACCTTCTCTATGATTTCACTTTGACGTCTCCATCAGCCACCCCCCACCTCCACCTCATCCACTACTTCTTTCTCAAGCCATCTTGAAAACTCGAAACACAGCTTGTACTTTGTTGTTCTACTGAATTTGATAGAGAGTATGAGGGTGGGTGGGAATAAAAAAAAAGAGAGTGGGTGGGAGGGAATTAAGAAAGAGTGTTGGTCGGCTGGAACTTGGATTTAAAAAGAAATAAAAATTGGATTTGGTTCGATTCGATTCGATTCGGTTTTTTGGGTGTGTGAAAAACAAGAAATGAAATTGAACCGAAGGCATTTTGGTTCGTTTCAGTTTTTACTACTTGGTTTGGATTTTTTCGATTTGGTTTGACCGGTTTCAAGAAACGAATTAACAATCCTACCACCGATCGATTGGTTGGGTACAATTATGTGTTCAAAATAAATAAACATATATGATCGGGTATAACATACAAGATTCAAGTCACCCTAACAACAAGCCACCAATAAATAAGAAAAAGTTAAGAATTTTTGACAATCGGGTAGAACATACAAGATACAATTCACCTTAGCAACAAGTCACCCTGACAACAAGCCACCAATAAAGAGGAAAAAGTCAAGAATTTTTTAGTGTAGTTGGACATACGGATCACAATGAATTAAATAATATCAATTAATTAATGATAATAAATAAATCTAAACATCACCTAGCCAAGTACAACACACCCCTCACCTAACACCATCATTTCATTTCATAGTGAGTCCCAGAACCAAAAGATAGTCACTTCCAGTTTGATACACTTTTCAAATGTTATATATGCATCTATATATTCTTAATCCAATTACATCAAAAACATCACACAAGATGAGTACCTCAAGGACAATTTTAAGGTCACTGTGTATTTTCCTACTCACGAGTATTGCATGTTCAGTTCCTCCGGCAGATCCAATCAAGTGTTCATCCAACTTGAGAACATGTACCATAACAAATGTCTACAACCTATTCTCTGACCGAAGCATATGTCGAGCGTCACAAGTAGTCTATCCAACAACTGAACATGAAATTATTGTGGCAGTAGCCAAAGCGTCTAGGGAAAATCTAAAGGTTAAGGTGGTAACCAAAACTTCCCATAGCATTCCAAAGTGGGTGTGTCCAGACGGTCAGCAAGGGATGCTTATAAGCACGCGGCAGCTCAACCGTATTGTCCAATTAAACAAGAGGGCAATGACGATGACAGTGGAGAGTGGTATGACCCTTAAGGACTTGATTGAGCATGCTGCAAAGGCTGGACTAGCATTGCCTTATTCACCTTATTGGTGGGGTTTAACCATTGGGGGTATAATTAGCAACGGTGCCCATGGTAGTTCTTTGTGGGGCAAAGGAAGTGCGGTTCATGAATATGTTGTGGGACTCAGAATTATCAGCCCTGCAGGAGCCAAAGAGGGATATGCTAAGGTGTGGAGTCTTTACGCTAGTAGCTCTGATATGGATGCAGCTAAAGTTTCCCTTGGTGTTCTTGGTGTTATTTCACATGTAAACTATTTATCGCAATCTTGACACTAGTACTAAACTGAATGGTTTTAGGATTTTCAAAGAGGTTGATTTATTGTTTTTGCTATGCAGGTTACTCTACAACTTCAACCACTTTTCAAGAGATCTATCACAATAGTAGATAAAGAAGATTCTGACTTAGAAGACCAAATTACACATTTTGGCAATCAACATGAGTTTGCAGACATTACATGGTATCCTAGTCTACGAAAAGTAATCTACAAAATTGATGATCGTATCTCCTCAAATGACTCGGCCCATGGTGTTAATGATATGTTTGCATTTCGACCAATGTCTAAGGTTGCATTGGAATCTTCAAGATCTACAGGTGCGTGTTTAATCATAATGCTTTCAACTTCACCACTGATTTTAGTAATTGTTGTTTGCCAACCTAATAAATAAGCTGGCTAACTGGTTTTAACAGAGGTTGATCAAGAGTCAAATAACAATATCACTGGAAAGTGCGTGAATGCGAAGAAACGCACTTCAACAGCCTTGTCGAATGGACTTGGATACACAAACGATGGAACTACTTTCAAAGGATATCCCATAATTGGGTATCAAAACAACCTACAAGCCTCTGGAAGCTGTTTCACTAGTCCTTCAAGTGCTCTCAACACTTATTGTTTATGGGACCCAAGAATCAATGGTACATTGTTTTATGAAACAAGCATCAGCATTGCATTGTCAAATGCCAAGAAATTTATTGAAGATTTTAAGAAGCTCAGGCAGTTGAAACCCGAAGCCTTTTGTAATTTGGACCTCTACGGTGGAATAGCCGGTCGCTACATAAAAGCGTCTAGTGCATATTTGGGCAAACAAGAGGATTCAATTGATTTCGATATGCTTTATTACAAAAGTAGGGATCCATTAAAGCCTAGGTTGTATGAAGATATTCTTGAAGAAGTAGAACAAATGGCGGCGTTCAAGTATGGAGGATTACCACATTGGGGAAAGAATCGTAATGTTGCATTTATTGATGTGATCAAGAAATTTGGGAATGCTAAAAATTTCTTGAAGGTGAAGGAGAAGTATGATCCAAGGGGATTGTTTTCTAATGAATGGACTGATCAAATTCTTGGGTTGAGAGGCAATGTAACAATAACCAAAGAAGGATGTGCACTTGAGGGGTTGTGTATATGCTCAGAAGACATCCATTGTGCTCCAAGCAAGGGTTATGTTTGTCGCCCTGGGAAAGTGTACAAGGATGCACGTGTGTGTACTTATTTGGGATCAAATAATGCTATTCAAGTTCTCTAAAGGTGAATAAAATCGCCCTGGGAAAGTGTTCAAAGATGCATCGTGATTATCATAGTATTGTGGTGGGATAGAATAAAACCCAAGGATTTTAATTTCGACTTTCGAAGTAACTCATTCTTCTAATTTCAATAATATTTTGGAAAATATTTCGATGTACGTAGAAAAAACATAAAATTTTCGAGAAGATGTCATACATATATGAATACGTGGAAAAATAAAATACAAGTAAATTAACCATAGAAACATATTAAATATATTAAATGAAGCCTAAATACACAAATATTCCTATTAATGTAATTTTCTTCATATTTTGGGTTTTACATGAAAATATCGAAATCTCCAAAACAATGATGAAATACTTCGGCTGAAAAAATGTAATTTGCTTCATAACTTTTTGGTTTTACACAAAAATGCCGAAATTTACGAAAAAACACGAAATATTTCTAGATAACTTGAAATAACATACTTTTTTCGATTACGGTACTTCAAATTTTGAGATCAAAAAATGAAATATTTTGCAAATTTTTGTATAATTACACAAAATCACAATCCTTAATAAAATCCACAACTTGAGCCTTTGGAGATCCAATGTTGTTTTATTTCAAGGTAAGCCACATAGCTAACCCTAGATCGCCCAACAAAGACCATTATACCGATTTAAGTTTGTGGATTGCGTTGGGGGAAATCTACCAAAGCTAGCCAAATATCAGTTCAAGTGGTACATACATGACATTGATTGGCAGCCAAAACGTTCCAGATCGAAACTCAGAAGTAGATTGAGTAGGGTGGCATCATGATCCCGATTCATGGATCTCTCGGTTCAAGAAATAAAAGGATGGCCTTTTTTACCACTCGGGATGGAGGTAGGCACAAGCCTAGACTAAACCCTGTCGCTCGTCTTATGGAGGCGTGTGTGTGCCAGGGGAATGGAGGGAAGTGGGGGAGATAAGCTAATTTGAGCCAAAGTAAGAAAAGCTCTGGGGCATCATATCACCTCGGCTGAGCTTTTATTATGTTGTGATTTCTCTTACAACGTAGCTGCACCCTTACTCTAAATCTCTTTAAACCGTTGAAAGCTAGGAGTCAGGTAGAGAGCAATTAGTGATGAAGTTAGAGGTGTATATGTATATATAACTCTTAAAAAAATAGTTTATTTGGAACTCTAGAACATGTTACACAAGGTAGAGAATTTTAAAAACCATTCAATTTCACTATGAAGTTATTGACGACTGCATTTAATGGAGTTAGAAATTTCAAATACTTGCTATTTTTGCAAGAATGATCTACAAGGCGAAGAGATCATCCCCACAAAAAATCAACTTATTTTATAATTTATAAGTGGGTGAAGTACCCGCAAACATCAAACATGTTGAGAGCCTGACTGGGAGCGTGGCATCCCTGAACATGTTCATCTCCAAATCCTTAGACAAATGCCTCCCTTTCTTCAAGATCCTGAAGGGAACAAAAATTTTCAATGGGGAGAGCAGTGTGAACATGTCTTCCAAAATTTGAAGACGTACATGGAAGCACTGAGCTGCTATCAAAACAAACTTTGGGTGAGATGCTCTACCCATGCCTCTCATTCTCGGAGCATGTTGTCAGCTCAGCTCTGATTAGGGATGAGAAAGGGAAACAAAAGCTCGTCTACTATATCAGCAAATTGTTCGATGGGGTGAAAGCTAACTGCCCTAACCAGGAAAACTGGCCTTAGCACTAGTAACTTCCTCTAGGAAACTAAGGCCCCACTTCTAAGCTCACTCAATAACAGTCCTGATTGAGCAACCACTTAGGAATAATGGTCAAATGGTCAGTAGAGCTAAGACAGTTTGACATTCATTACGTTCCGATAATGACCATCAAGGTGCAAGCACTGGCAGACTTCATTGTCGCGTTTGTTGGGACAAGATAATCGGGTTTGAAAGACCTGCAAGGAGACAAGAACCCTGAGCCGCCTCTAAAGGGATGGATTTTGTGATGTGACAAATCATCCAACGTGAAAGGTTGCAGAGCCGGGACCATCCTTTATACCCCAAAATTGGTCACCCTCAAGAAGGCTATCAAATTTAGCTTTCGTGCTTCAAACAATGAAGCAGAATATGAATCCTTCCTAGCCAGGCTAAAACTAGCCAAAGGGATCGAAGTAGAAAAAATCAGGTGTTTAGTGACTCCCAACTGATGGTCTATCAGGTGAACGATAAATTCGAAGTTAATGACCCCCGAATGATGGCATATTGCAGAAAAGCAATTGATGCCAAAAGAGGGCTTAAGATAATGTTATTCCGCCGCGGTTACAGGACAGACAACCAAGAAGCCAACGATCTGGCTAGAAAGGCCACGTCCACAGAGGACGACTCCAACACACTCATAGAGTTTCAGAAGGAGTCATCCCTAGAGGAAGGGCTCCATGAAGCCTTCTTCACGAGTGAGAAGACGAGTTAGATGTGACCCATAATCAGCAAAATAAAAGATGGGGTTTTTGAGCAGATAACCTGGAGGCTCGCAAGCTAAAAAATAGAGCGGTGCGGTACATGCCCCTCAACGATAGGCTGTACAAAAGATTAGCAACTGACCCTCTGTTCAGGTGTTTGACCACCATAGAGGCAGATTATGTCTTTCGAGAAATCCATGAAGGAATCTGCGAGAACCACCCAATAGGAAGGACACTAGCTCATAAAGCTCTCATGCTAGGGTACTATTGGCTGAAATACAACAAGAGGCCAAAGACCCGGTCCGTAAGTGCGATAAGTGTCAGAGTTATGCCCCGTACACACAGATGCCTACACAAAACCTAGTCCCAATGACTAGCCCGTGGCCCTTAGCACAATGGGGGATAGACATTGTAGGCTCGTTCCCCATCTCCGAGAGGAAAAAGTTCCTCCTCGTGGTTGTAGATTACTTCACCAAATGTGGAAATAGAACCCCTCTCCAAGATATGATAGAATCAAATCAAGAACTTGCTTTGGAAATCTATCGTCTACAAATTTTGAATACCTAAAATCCTGGTCAGTGATAATGGGACTCAGTTCGAAGGCAAGAAAGTCAAGCAGCTTTGTACCGACCTGGGCATCAGTCACCACTTTTCAGTGTTGGGGCACCCCCAGGCCAATAGACAAGCAGAAGTCACCAACCAAACTATCATGTAAGCAATCAAGAGAAAACTTAAAGCAGCAAAAGAGCTCTAGGTCTCTAAGCTTCCGGGCATCCTTTGGGCAATACCATACCACAAAAAGGACTCCGACTGGAGAGACACCATTCGCCCTAGCCTATGGGTCTAAGGCGATGGTTCCAGTTTTGGAATGCCTACATTCAGAACTAAGGAGTTCAGGATGGGGAACAATGATGAAGCTCTGAGAACAGGACTAGACTTACTCAAAGAGTGAAGAGATGGAGCTAAGCTCAAACTGTGAAGGTCCCTACAAGGTGACAACAATCAAAAGGCCCGAAACTTATTGGCTAGAAAACCTGAGTGGAGAGTGTTTGAAAAGACCATGGAATATAGAACACTTAAAGAAGAATTATCAATAAAGATACTCTCTTTAAAGAATCCTATTTCATATGAATCCATGCATAGGAACAAGCCTAGTCCAACCGCAGAGCCATGATGGCACACCATTCTAGGATATTATGGTCTGATTACAAGGACCATAATGGCGCATATCAGCCGAGCCTAGTCATGTTCAAGACGTCAACAACTTGCCGCATAAGTGACCTAATCCACTTTAGGAACCAAGGTAGTACACATGTGGCCCGAACCCAGTCCATAGACAGTTTACCGCAAGCGGGCGAGTCCAGTCCCCAGATGACTTACCACTCCAAGATAACTTGGTTCGATTACGGGGACTATAATGGCACACATCAGCCAAGCCTAGTCTTATTCAAGATGTTGAAAACTTATCGCATAAGTGACCTAGTCCGCCTCAGGAACCAAGGCAACAAATAAGCGGAGCGAACCCAGTCAACATATAGTTTACCATAAACAGTGAGTCTAGTCCACATACGATTTATTGCTCCAAGATAACCTGGTCCAATTACGAGGACCATAATGGCGCACATCGGTCGAGCCTAGTCCTACTTAGGATGTCGACAACTTGTTGCACAAGTGACCTAGTTCGCTTCAGGAACCAAGGCAACACACATGCAGACCGAACCCAGCACGGACAATTCACCACAAGCGAGTCCAATCCACAGACGACTCACCGCTCCAAGATAACCTGGTCCGACTACTAAGACCATAATGGTGCACATCGACAGAGCCTAGTCCTATTCAGGATGTTGACAACTTGCTGGATAAGTGACCTAGTCCGCCTCAGGAAAAAAGGCAACCCACATGCGAACCAAATCTTGTCCAGAGCTAGTTCACCGCAAGCGAGCGAGTCGATTCCACGAACGACTCACTGCATCTATTTGTTCCAGAGCACACGAACCAAGGCAACACTCCGACCACCCAGACCCAACTAAAAAGTGAGTAAAATTGTGGTATGAATTCTAGTCTCACTAGATTGAAACGATTTATCTGTTACTTTAGTTCTACACAGAAATAAGTGGGAGTACTTCGATGGGCCGACACCTACATAGGAAGCAGCTAAACCGTGAGGCACAACCCACTCATACAAAGATCATTTTTCAGTGATTCCAACTCTATTGGTGAATCAAGTTATTTCGTTAATGGAATTACGCAAGCAGGATCAGAGCTACACACATGCCCTTTCGGACTGGGCCAACCCAGTTCCTACTCAAAGTTGAACGATCTTACACCACTGGGTCCTATCTACTCAGATAACTGACTTTTTTGATAGTTTGAAATTTGTCCACACATGACCGATATGACTCACATTCACTCAGAGCATACATAAAAAAAAAAAAAAAAGCGAATTCAAACAAAAGAATAAACTTTATTGATTATCAAAGAGTTATTACAAAGTTTGACCGACTGATCAATTCGAAGGTTTACACACTACAAGAATATGAGCTTGGTGGAAAGGAAGGTACGAACGAAGATCTGCAAGAACACATACTGGAACTTTGATATGCCAATCTGTTCTCTGGAGGAAGCATCATGAGCGAAACTAAGGAAGAAGTAGTGGGAACAACCACATAAAGTTGGTTGCTGGAATTATCTCCCAAAGATGGCGGAAGACACCATGGGAACACCAAAAGATGGAAGACAAACTCGGGACCAAAGAGGTACTCCAGACTTCTTCTTCACAATGTTAGAATAGAGTTTGAGGCCCCATGGAGCAACTAGAAGGGTGATGCTCATCGCTGCAAATATCAGAACATTCGGAGACTCCACCGATGGATGCTCCTCTTCGTACTCTGTAAAGGCCAAAACAGAAGCACACTCTCCAAAAGGGTGCATTTGAGAAACGAAGTCTGCGAAACACATGGCAACACCTGACCCAATCAAAACTAGCTTATGTAGGGACAATGTTCATGCAAGGTGGCCATCCAATAGTCACGTTGGCAAAAAATGCTACGCGGGGAATAAAGAGGCGACGGTTTCAATTGCAATTGGGTCAGCCCCCATTCATTGAATTAATGAAACTGCATGCAACCCCATTAACTGTGGGGAGTAACTAATGAGACATCGAACAATCGAGCAATCATAGCAGTACACATGGCATGAGTCAACCCTAACACGAGAAAGGCTTCAACACGATCCCAACCGGACCCATACTTAAACTACTATTCAAGCCCAAGTCTCGCCAGCCTAAGTGGCACGGATATTGGGGCTTGGCCCAGGACAATAAGGATCGAAGACAAGTCTTTGAGCCGTCATATTAGCTCTTAGTCCAATCAAGCATTGGGTCCTAAACAGAGCCAAGTGCCAAAGAGACTCACCCATGCACATGTAAGATTTTGGGCGAGATCTCCTCTCTCCATCATGCCCTCAATAGCTGGACAGTTGTGGAGGGAACACTCCCTACTTAAGGTAAGAAAAGAGAAGAAAAAATGTATGCATACACATTGCTAATTACATCTAGTCTGCATTCTTCCTTGCACTATTACCTGACTTAAACATCAAAGTGCCTTCAGCCACCACAACGGTGATCCCTGGCTCACCGTTGTTCGTTTTGCAGGCTCGAGATTAGCAAGGATGGGTTTGGATGCATCGATTAATATGGTTGGAGTCAACATTGGGTCAACTGGCAATTCAACCAGCTCTCATTGTATCAATGCCAGGGAAATTTATATGTGCCTTGTCTTGGTTAAGCAATGTCCTTGTTTTCTCTAGGCTCAAAAATATTATGAATTATTCTTAATAGTGCACTTGTTGTACTTGTTTTGCACACAATTGTTTAATTTATGTTTGTTTCTGTTATTTCACAAATTATAGGTTTTGTAATTGGATTTGAAAAGCATTATGGCATTAAGATATCCAAGGTTTAGCCAAGGCTTTGCTCAAGGGACTTCGATAACCATAGCAAACTGGATTATGTGTGTTATGCTGCAAAAGGTGCATTGTTTTCAATTTCCCAAAGATTATCCATGAACAATGCAATAGGGTCACAAAATCGTAGGCTACTGCTTGATGATAGTGTCAAGTGTTTTGCACTTGCTCAAATGGCATCAAGAGTGAAATAAAGGGATTTGTTTCTCAACCCAGTCGAGTGTATGTTACCTTTGATTTAGTCCTATAATCTACTCTCATTTTGACTTCGTAGACTCTACGACTATTAAGAGAACTTTGTTTGATGAGTAGTAGAAAAGTTAGATGTGTCTTTCACATCAGAAACATCAAACTTCTAATGAAGCTAAAACTTTCTAAACAATGAAGTCTCATGGAAATTTCAGAAATATTTTCAATTATAAAAACAAAGTAAACTTCAGAAATATTTTCTAGAAATCACAAAAAAAATATTGTTCGCCTGAGACAATGCGAGGTTTTGCAAAACCTCGCATTGATCTGGGCAAACACTAAAATTTTTTTCTGAAATTTCCTGTTCGCTCAAAACAATGAGTTTTGCAAAAACCTCGCATTGTTCTGGGCGAAAGAAAATTTTAGCAAATTTTTTTGGACAAATTTGTGCGACTTTAGTAAAATGACCATAACTTGCTATTTTCAAGTGATTCAAGTTGTATTTGTTTATTAGATAACCTAGAGTACTGCAATTTTTGTGTTTTGATGAGCTTGAGAATCAATCTTAATTGAAGGTTTAAATTGGTCGAAAGTTATCCTATTTTGCATTTTTTCGTTTTGAGTTTGGGTTTCTCGAAAGCGCTTTTGGTGGTGTAGAGTAATCGTTGCCTATTTGAAAAGTATTGATCATGCTTTTCTAACTTGTTGCATTGGGCTGTAATTGGAAATTGGATTTAGAAACTGTAATCCTTTCTTGCCCATTAATTCTATAAATATATCAAAATCTTCCACTCTTCCCCATTCAATTAAACTGAGTTTCCATCATTATCCTTATTTCAATCGCTCTCTGCTGGTTTTTTAGGTTTTCAAATATCGCTCTGGGGTCACACAAGAGGAAACCTAGTTTTGCAAACCATTGGCAACTAGAGGTGTTGCAAAGGGACATTTGAGAAAGGAAGGTTTGGACTCCGCAAGAAGATTTTGGAGTTGTCTACATTGTGCGGTATCAATGCTTGCATAATGAATTATGGACCCAATATAATGGGGAACTCAAAACATGGCTTGAAGATCCATCCCAACTTGTTTCAATCATCCCAAGGAAGGTACAATGCTATTGAAAATTATGAAAGAGATAAACGCAAGGAAGACATTGAATCATTTCTTGGACCCAGTTAAGAACGTCAACAAGAAGAAACTCCAAGATCAGTCTTCTTCTTTATACCCCACCCCAGTTGAGATAATCGACCTGATGACTTTTCTGTTGAGATAGTCGACTTGATGACTTTTCACACTAGTCTTTGAGGGGTTGGAAGCAGGGGCGGATCCAAGATTGCAGACAAAGGGGGGCAAAAAATCATGGATAATTTAATTCTTAAAATAAATAGATAAATATGATTAAAATAGAGTTTTAAAAGTATTAAAAGAGAAACATACATAATAAGTCAATGTAGATGCACAGTAGGTAGCAAAGGTAGCAACACAAGCAATATGCAGCCTCCTTTTCTATGTTATACTCTAACCATGTAGAAAATTCATCAAACCAAGAAGGATTGAAACGTCGTAAGACTTTTCCTTGCAAAGTTTGCTTAAAATTATATGCCCGAGGTTGGCAAGGACTTTTTTGCAAGTATGTTCTTCGAATTTCATCCCTTATGTTGGGATGATACTTCTTGATTGACTTACGTAATCCAGGATCTGCTAGAAGAGTTTTTGGATCAAACTCAGTCTCAATACAACTCCTTTTGGAACTAGGAAGCTCCTTATCAGACCTATCAGTAACAGCCTGAGCAGTAGAACTAGAACTCACATCATTTATTCTTTTAAAGTATCTATCCCTCACTCATCAGCACAAGTGCACAACTATTTAACTACACAAATACAATAGACAATCCCAATATTCATATTAAAAAATGATATCCCAGACTCTCAAATTATCAAATTTGTAATTTAAATCAATAATTAACACATGAAAGTGAAGGAACCTCACCAGATACCAAGAACTTGAGATAATGATTTTTCAGCAGATGAAATTAAATACCCACTTAAGCTTCAAGGATCAATACCCACTTTGTCAAAGCCTAAACAAACAAACAAATTAAATTAAATTAAATTAAAAATAAAATATGAAGCTCTCCTGTACAAAGAAAAATGATAAATCAGATGCTTAAACAAACATGAAATACCCTACCAAAGCTTAAACAAATATGGAACTCACCCAAAACTTAAACAACTAAACAAATACCCACCAATCTAAACATCAAGGTGATTAACAAAGTATGAATATTTTTATCTCTCTCTTTCATTAGAAAAAAACTTTGATATATCAGCAATTGCAATAAAATAACCTCCACCTCCTTGGACAAAATAAACGAATTTATCCCCTTGGATTTTTTTTTCTCTCTCTCTTTGATTGATTAGAATAAAACTTTGAACAAATTTAATAAAATGAAGTCTTTTCATCTCTCTCTCTTCTCTTTTTATCAAATACCCAAATGGCCAAACCCACTTAGCTCTCTTTTCTTCTCTGATATCTCTCTATTTTCTCTTTTCATCGAGTTCCTAAAGGATAAGAGGAGAGAAAGTCTCTCTGTGAAAAATGAGAGAGATCGAGTTTCATCAGAGAGAGATCGGTTTCATCCGAGAGAGATCAGTTAGGCGGATCCAGGAGAGATTGAGCTCGATTTCATCATAGAGAGATCATACTCTGAGGCGGATCTAGGAGAGTGTGGTGAGCGGGTGAATGTTAGATTTGGCGAGCGCCTCCTCTGGTCAGGTAACACTGGTGAGCGTTAGATCTGGCGAGCGTCTCCTCTGGTGGTGAGCATCTCTTTTGGTGAGAGTCGGATCTAGTGAGTGGTTTGTTGGTAGTCGTCTCTTCTGTTGTTCCGGTGAAGTGAGTGTCTCTTCTGGTGAGCAAGGTGAGGGCGAGGATCTGTTCCAGTGAGCGAGGTGAGCGTCTCTTTTGGTGCAGGTCGATTCTTTAGCGGATCCGGAGGGATTTCTTCCGACGAGGTGAAGTAAGATCGAGGTGTGGAAGGTGTGCATCTCCGGCAAGGGAGATCTGCTTAGATCAGCTGGTAACATTTCCAAATTGGGGTAATATGTTCTAGTTTTTTTATTATTTTTTCCTCTTTTTCTTCCTATGATATATGTTTGTATGTCCAAGTGTGCTTAATCCTGTGAGAAATGGGGTTAGAAGGCAGAAGTTTGCGTTTGTTAAAGATAGATGAGAATAATTTGGGGTCCAAAGGAGACCTGCTGTTGTTTGAATTGAGCTCAAGGGTTAGAATCAAAGTTTTTTTAGAACTGCATATGGGAGAATGGGTAGGGTTTCAGCTTAAGAAAGTTGTAGAATCAGGCTCCAATGCCTTCTTAGCTAGTTGGAAGATCAACAACAGATGGGTTATGATGGTTAAAAAGGCCAATATAGGAGGTGTCTTCCTTTTTGTTATGGGGGGTTGGGGGTCTGGATCGAAAACTCTGAGGGTGTCAGCTGATGTAAAAGGAAAGATTGGAAACAGTCCGCTCGGGCTCTAAAGGAGGTGGTTCTAAAAAAGGTGCCTCAGCCAGATCTCAAGCAACAAGTAAGCAGAGATGGGGTTCCCTTCTGCAAGGGCCTTGTGTTGTCCCCTCTGGGAGCAACAAAACCTTTTGTCGAGGTGGTAATCTTCCAAGTGTTAGATTACTTTTGAAGCCATTAAGAGCACAGTTTCAGCAACCTCTATCCACCTTGACTCCCCTATTAATTTTTGTCTCAAGTTTGGGAAAGTCATCATATTCTTGCAAATCTAGTTGTAGGAGAGAACGGTGTGAGATTGGTAATACAGTTACCTGATTCGATTATTCAGTGGATCATGTTGCTCTTTCCGGTGGCCGCAAAGCTTTTCTGGTCTTCGTAAACTCTCCAAGGTGACCTATTGCGAGGAACATGAGCCTTCTGCTAGGTTTTCAGTATTGAGTGATCAGTCTCGCCTGCAAGATCAAGTGTTTCCCCATTCCCCTGCTTCTCTCTCTGGCTCAGTGGGTATCCCAATTTTTTAGTCAGCTCGCCCAACTCAGCAGGACAAAGACAAGGGTGTTGTTGGGCTTTCGCCATTCCAGGGGCTTGTGCCCAATTTGAAATGTAATCTGGCCCAGTCTACAGGTCAATAGGCTTCTGGAAATTATTGGAAGGTCTTAGAAGCTGTAGAGGAAGATGTCTTCAACTTGGATCATTTATTGACCAAGATGCCTATACATGCCAACAGGGATCGCAAGCTAGCTAAAAAAAGCCGAGCGTGACGAAGCCGTTGAATGGGCTAATTTTGCAATTTTTCCAACCAGATCCAGGTTCATGTTTAAACAAATATCCTCTAAATCCAGCTTATCCAACAAAGCAGGGCGGGTAGAACTTCAGGGTTGCAGTGCCCTTGTTGGGTTGGTAAGGAGCGAGTTTCCAACCAAACTCAGGAGTGTTCAGTGTCTCTTCCTTACCCGTCGGGTTTTGAGCCACCAACAAAAAAGTGTGTTGGAGTTCAAGGGTTGCCAACAGAACAATGCACCTCACATTTGGAGTGTTGCTCATCCACACCAAACCACGTAGGCGCTCCCCCAAGTTTTGAGGTCCCTTGGACGAACAATCTAGGTTTTGTTCTTCTTAGTGAACATGCTTCTGGCCAGTCTTCAAAGGTTGTTTCTAGGGTCAACAGTGTAGAGCTCTCTATTTTTTACTATCCTTTTGATTGTTCGACTTTCAAAAAAATTGGTTAGGCAGTGGGGGTAGACCTCAATCAGGATGAAGAAAGAGTTTTAGATATGGTTGAAGCTGCGGCACAGGGTTCAATATCTGACAAAGCAATGGACAAGTCCAACGACCCCGGGGTCGAAGGTACTTCATGAACTTCAAACTTCTTTCGTGGAACTGTAGGGTGTTCGGGAATTTTGAGAGGCAAAAGGGTTTCGAAAGATTAATTTCAGATAATCGTCCGGATCTTGTTTTCATTCAGGAATCCAAATTGGAGAGATGCTCTAGAGAATTTATCAGAAAGTTGTGGGGTGACAGATCTTTTGATTGGCCTATGGTGGAATCCACTGGCAATTCAAAAGGTTTATTAGCTATATGGGATGTTGATCTTTTGCAATGATGGAAGTGTTGAAAGGGGTTTTTTCTTTTTTTATTCAGTTCCAAATGATCTCAGACAACTCTTTTTGGTCAGAATCTAACACCTATGGTCCGTGTGATCCTTCGCTGAGAGAGCACTTTTGGGAAGAACTTTATGACATTGCTAGCTGGGTGCAATCGCTGTGGGTGTTATCATGAGAATTCAATGTTGTCTATCACATGAACGAAAAGAAAGGTTGCAGAAAGTTCATTAATGAGGTGGAGCTTGTTGATTTCAATCTTAAAGGGGGAAAGTTCACGTGGTCAAATCGAATAGAGCACCCTATTCTTTGTCGAATTGATCATTTTTTGGCTTCGGTGGATGGGATTGCTAAATTTGGGGATAAAGTTGAATGGATCCAGGGAGCGGCAGGTTATGACCATCACGCGATTCTGCTGGCAAACTCATCTATTGGTAGCAGAACTCGTTTTTTTCTTTTGATAACGATTGGTTTGATTACCCAACCCTAGCAGAGGAGATGAAATCTTGGTGGAACAACTTGGTGGTCTCTGGTCACCCTGGCTACTGTTTACGGTGGAAACTAAAGGCAATCAAATGCAATCTTAAAACTTGGAGGACTAAAGTTTGGGGTAAGACCAATTTATGTATTCAAAATATTTCTGTTTTGATTGCTAACATTGATGTTGAAGAAGAGATCCAAGACCTGACTGCCGATGAGAGGTTTCGTAAAGTGCACCTGCATCAGGAGTGGGTACAGTTAACCAAAAAAGATAAGGAGTTTTGGAGGATCAGGTCTAGGGTCAACTGGACTCATCATATGGATCAAGTGTCCAAATTCTTTCATAACTTGGCCAATAGACGCAGACTATTTAACTCTATTGAAGCTCTTAGTATAGGTCAGGAGTTGGTAGAGGATGAAGCCAGTATTAGAGAACTCATGGTCTCTCGCTTCAAGGAGTTGTTCAGCAAAAGGGAGGAGTGGCGACCTTTCTTCTCACGGATCACTTTTTAGTGTACTCCCAGCTAGTGACTTCCTCATTGGTAGAGAACTTTTCAGAGATGGAAATTAAATAAGCAATGCAAGAGCTCAAATCAAAAGTTTCTCCAGGTCGTGATGGTTTTCCAATGGAGTTCTACTTGAAAATGTGGGAGGTAATCAAAGTTGATTTTCTAAAAGTTATTGAAGATTTTAATACTAGAAATTTTCTAGATTGGCGTTTTAACACCACTATCATCTCGCTTGTTCCTAAATATGCGGGAGTTCAGACAGTCAAGAACTTCAGACCTATCAGTATTTTGAGCAGGGCGTATAAGATCATTACCAAAGTGTTGGCTGATAGATTGAAAAAGGTTATCCATTCAGTCATTTCTCCATTTCAAAGTGCAGCAGGCGGTTGATAGCTCCTTGATCATCAATGAAATTATTGATTCCAGGAAAAAACAAGGTGTTCCAGGGTTCGTAATCTAATTAGATTTCTCAAATGCCTTTGACAACGTTTCGTGAAGATACTGGGATTTGATAATGACTCGCATGGGGTTTGACTCTAAATGGATTCATTCGCTTCACACTTGTAGATCCACAGCCAATTTCTATGTGAAGATTAATGGTCAGCTGCACGGGCTTTTCAATAGCTCTAAAGGCCTGCGTCAAGGTGATCCTCTGTCTCCCATTCTCTTTACTTTAGCAGCAGAAGGTCTGACCCAAATGATTCTTAAAGCGGTTGATGTTGGTCTAGTAAGAGGGTTCTCAGTCGCAGAGGGTAGTCATCCTGTATCCATTCTTTAGTATGCGGATGATACTATCCTCTTTTGTGATGCCTCTGCTTATCAGGTTCTAGCTCTCAAAAGAATTATGTTTTGGTTTGAAGTTACTTTAGGTCTGAAAATTAGCTTCCACAAATCGGTGATGTTGCCCATTGGAGATGTCCCTCATTTGTAGCAGTTGGCGGGTTTATTTGGCTGTGCAGCGGTAAAACTTCCAGTCAAGTACTTAAGCATTTTTTGGGTGCTAGATTTAAAAGTAAAGCTGTGTGGGATGAGACAATCGAAAGGATGAAATCGAGACTAGCTTCTTGGAAGTGCAAATTTCTCTCTAAAGCAGACAAGCTTGCTCTTGTCCAATCCACTTTAGCTTCTATCCCGATGTTCCTTTTGTCTATTCTCAAGGTACCCTCTTCAATAGCAGCCAAGATGGAACAGATCACGCGTGACTTCCTTTGAAGTTCCACACAAAAATTTAGAAAGATGCATCTAGTGGGTTGGGAAAAAATTTGTTGTCCCAAAATTCGAGGGGGCTTAGGCATTCGCCAAGTAAGTACTTTCAACTTAGCTTTACTTTCCAAGTGGCTTTGGTGTTTTGCAGAATAATGTGGAAATTTATGGAGATCGCTCATCATTTATAAATATGGGTGAAATAGATGGGATTGGGATTCCAAAACCAAATATATTCCATATAGGTTTTCTTAGTGGAAGTCTAACTCCCGGTGCGCAAGTGTTTTCTACCCTCACACCATGCTTCGATGTGGCAATGATGATCTCATCTCCTTCTGGCATGATTCCTGATGTAGCAACCAACCACTGAAGGATTTGTTCCCAACGCTGTTTATCATTAACAACCAAAAAAATGGGTGAATTAGCAATTTTTGGTCTAATGGAGATTCCTGGGATCTTTCCTTTCGGAGATTTCTAAATGATGGGGAGATAAGGGAGGCTGCCAATTTAATGCAACTATTGGATACTCAGATGCTCTTGGAGGGATCCAATAGTTTGGTGTGGAAGGCCACAGGTGTGGGTTTCTCTGTGAAAGATTTTTCTAATATGATGATTGCCTCTCATTATGAGACCCACTCTAACCCCTTCATTTCCTCTCATAAGAATCTAGTTTGGGTGAAAAATATTCTACCTCAGATTAATTTTTTTTGTTGGTCAGTATTGCATGAGAAGATCTTGACTAAAGATAGGTTAAAGAAAATAAGAATCCCCACAGGAAGTCTCTGTATGCTTTATAATGAGATTGACGAGACTCTAAATCATTTGATGCTTCACTGCAGATTCTCCAAATCTATTTAGAACAGTTTCTTGTCAGAATTTGGTCTAAGTTTGATGTTTCAAGTTTTCCTTTTGAATTGGCTAAGTTGGTGGTCTCAAGCTAATTCCTCCCGGTGCGCAGAGTGGTTGTGACATAGGATTCCTCATGTGCTCATGTGGTGTGTGTGGAAAGAGAGAAATATAAGGGTTTTTGAAGGGCTCAACAAATCGGAGCAATCTATCTTTAATGAAAGGAGTTGTTGTGGAGGATGGGTTCGGCTTGTAATCTTTTTAAAGATATGTTTTTTGACACTTTCATAGTGTCTTGGCATTCCTTGATACAGGAATGGTTTCCCTTATATCTTGTTTCCTTTCTTATCTTCAATAAAAATCTACTTGTTTGGCCAAAAAATAATAATAATAAATCAACACATATTTTGATAAAAGAGATGCTTGTATTAAGAAATTATCATTAACTTAAAATGGAATTACACTCGTGTAATAGACTTGATCCAATCATGTATCTATTGTATTACACTCCAATGTTTCTTACCACTCTCATGCATTCTAAAGCACACCCAGCTCAACAAACTTATTTGTAAATTTAAGTGTGTGTTTGGTTAGCCATTTCCCTTGATATGCAAACTTTTATTGTTTGGTTGTCTATTTATTGACAGAAAATTGATCTTTCATAAACTGTTTTCTCACTGCTCATGGGAATTCAAGTTTGATGGGGAGGCCTCGAAATTTTATTCACGAAAATAATTTCAATTTTCATGTCTATTTTCCATGCAACCAAACAGACCCTAAGTTTTGTCATCGTTTTCATAGTATCTTCCCATTGTAATTGCACTATATCATAGGTTTTCTTCGTATCAATCTTTGTTGCACACCTAAGGGATCAATCGTTCTTGTGGTAATTTCTCAGCAGCTCATGAAATAACATTATGTATAAATCTCCTTGAGATGATAGGTGATTGGCAAGGGTTGACAACAAGCTTTACTGCTTCCTTTGTTATGACCGTAAGGATTCTAGTGATATAATAACCTGTGCAGAACATAGCAACATGCTATGGGTCTGGAATCACCAAATGTTGAAGGATTGGTAATTTTTGGGACCAATGTGATTGCTGCAACATTTACCTCTCTAAGGAGTTTGTCGTTTTAAAGAATTTTTTTATTGCTTTAACAAAGTCGTCACTTACTATTCTCCAACAATATTTGTGAGAAGAGTAGCCGCTGGCCTTGGTGTTTCGTTGGAGCCAATGTTAGCTAGAGCTTAGAAGTTCAACAATTTCATCTCTTGAGAACTCCTTTTCAAAGGGTTTCTTTGAAAAACATTAAAGCCCATTTTTAAGAATTAAGCTTCCATGAAAAAAGGAAAAATGCTTCTAATCGAAGATGATGAAAACGAAAATAGTTATAACAATGAACTCTACAATAGCAACAACAATAGTGATAGTAATAGTAATAGTAATAGTAACAACAAGAACCTTGAGACCGAGAAAATTGACTTTGTCCCCGTGTCATAACAAATTTTGTATCCAAGAGTACACAGCTAGTTTCTTGGTCCAAAATACCCATTGCACATTATATTAAATTTGGCTTAAAAAATAAAAATAAACTTATCCATCTACCATTCGTTCAGGTTACTTTAATAAAATTACTATAATTATCTTAGGTTATCAATCATCACCATATTGAATTGTACATTGGTGAAATTAATAATCTTACGGAGCTTTCACCAATTGCTTTAACATTCAAAAGTCCTTTTGCTTTTTCGGCTTCTCGAGTCTTAACAACAACCTGAGATCTTAGTTTATGTAATCCTCAAAAAATTAGAAACAATAAGGAGAAATGAACTATGACTTAAGTAGAACGATAGAATAGTTCTCCTATTCGATCTCGAAAACTTTTGAGCCTCTCCAAATGCGAAGAATCAATAGAAGGAATATGGCTTGAGTTCCAAACCTGTTGCGCCAAGACGATGTGAGTCACAAAACTTTCCACCATAATCCTCCAAATAAATAACTTTCTCAAGGTGTGTGTGCCTATCAACCAACAATAGTGAATAAAAAACACACAAAAAACCCCTTTCCGAAGAATATGTCACATATAATCGGTTACTTATTACGCATTAGTCTTGACTTTATTACAATTTTGAAGCTTGGATAATAAATAGGATAAATATTATGACTTAATAAGTAAATATATATGGGCTCAATAATAATAACCTTTGAAAGCTTGCGGTAAAGGGACTATCTAATGTTAGGGCATTACTGGAACAATGAGAAATAAATAGGGATAAGTTTGGAAACTTACAAAGCAATGTTGAACTTAGGTGGCGTTTTTTTTTTTAGTCCTTAGAAGCTAATTTCTAACTGGAGTTAAAAATTATAAATGAGCTTTTGAATGAACTGTTTGTTTTGTTTCTGAATGAGCTGTTGATTAGAAGCTAAATTAAAATGTGTTTGTTTTTAGGTGTTAAATAAAAACCGTTTGACAATTTTGCCCCACTGAGGAGACACATACATGAATGGAGAGATGGTGGGTTGGAAACTCGACATTATATGGTGGTGATCAATTTCTCAAAGTTTTCAAAACTACATGCTACATAATGAAAACTTGAAAATATACAAAAGAGAGAGAGTTAGAGAGATGAAGAAAAGCTAGGAAAATACAAAGAATGAAACACAAAGATGGAAAGAAATAAGATATGTTTCTTACCATTAAAGAGTTTATGTGAAGGTAGGTAGAACGACAATGCTTGGTGAACAGAAGGAATGTGAGCTATCAAAATTTAGCCCTACTTGTTTTTAAGAAGACGGGGCAGCAATTGTCATCACAAAATTATTTTAAAGCTATTATTGGAATAATTTTTTAATCAATACTCAGTGCTAAGTGATCACCACCTCCTTGTTGCTTACGTCAATCAGAAGTTGAGAACTAAAAACAAATCTAAATAAAGTAACACACTTCTTATTAACACTTCTGACTCTATTAAGAAGAAAAACAAATACCCTCTTAGTATTAATCCATAAGAGCTTATTCGTTAAAAACACTAAAATTGAAGGTTTATACAAAAGACTGATACTGAAGGCTTATATTGAATATGATACTGACAAAAGTTGTTTATTAAAGTTGTTTAAATGAATCAACTTAAAGTCAATTTTTTAACATGGTAATTACTAAGATAGAATAATAAGAAAAAAAAATTGAACATTTGAACACTTACAGTTTTCGTTCTTATCTAGTAATTTAATTTGGCACTAAACATTGGTATGATTTAGACTACAGACATATTCACAAACACCACATTATAAGAAAAATACTTTTTTGTAAGTTCGATAAAATACGTGTTTAAGAAACAACATGAAAGCTTTATCATTTTAAGCTGAAATTTGGAGAAAAATTATCGATTCACATTATAGCTTAAAATTTCAGCTTAAAATCACGGATTCACATTATACTAACGCTATATCATCATACTGTACTTCATGTTGGAAAAAAAATCATAATTCCTTTTAGTACGTTGCACTACTAACGCTTTATGTTGAGTACGATCATCAAAATTTTAGTTTGATGTTTTTTGTTTTATTACAGCTTTGGAGCGAAGTATAAAATATCTGTTTGATTGTATATATTATATAGCACATGCCACTCGCTATATTAGGTCTGTGCTAGCAGCCATTAAATTTTGGTAGGTATCTTAAGCAGTGTTCTAAAAAATGGTTTAAGCGTTAGGCGTTAGAGAAATGCTCTGATTAATGGCTGGACAGGGTGAAAAATCGGGTAGACGTCTGGGCAGGATTTGAGCGGTCTAAGCGGGGTTTGGGCAGTCTCGAGATTAGTATATGTCACAAAGCATTGACATTTTATTGTTATTTTTACAATAATTTGCATATTTCCTTAACATTAAACTTAAATGCAGCTCAAACACTTTAATCATGTTCATATACTCGTTAAAGTACACAGAAGACAAATTGGATAAATCATGTTCATATGAAAAATTAATCTAATTTGTTCTGATCCTATATTTTAATTACACACAAAAATAGCTGGCAAGTGTGGCATTCTTGCAGTTGACATGCTTCCCTTGTCCACACAATTCATCTCATCGATACCTAAACCATGCAAGAACTCCCCACAAATTTTGGAGGAAGAAATGTCCTCTCTTTGCCACCTATTTTTCTGGATTCAGTTTATGTCCATTTTTAGAAAACCAAGTTACTTTATATGTTCTGTTTGAAACACAATCTCAAATCAGGCAAAGAGGCAAGTAGCAATTCAATAACAAGAATGGCTACTACCTCTTCGCTCATAGCTCTTTCATTCTTCCTCCTTGCATCTTCTGCCACTGCCTTCAACATCACCAGGATCCTCGGCACATACCCAGATTTTAGCGTGTTCAACGACTTCCTCACTCAGAACCACCTCAATGTCGAGATCAATAAGAGGCAGACCATTACCGTCCTAACCGTTCCTAACAGTCAAATGGGAGCACTACAAGGAACATCGAAGGATGTTGTCAAGAAGGTCATGCAATTGCATATTGTACTTGACTACTATGACCCAATGAAGCTAAAAACGATGAAGAAGTCCACACTCCTTACCACATTGTACCAAACAAGTGGTATGGCTGATTCCAACGAAGGTTTCGTGAATACTACAGTGGTTCAGGGAGAGGTTAAATTCGGGTCCGGTGCAAAAGGTGCTCCTTTGAACTCTCAGCTTGTTAAATCAGTTGTTGCACAACCATTCAATATATCGGTGTTGGAAATAAGCACACCCATCATTCCTCCAAGTGTTGCCATGGATGGTAAAACTACCAAGGCACCAACTGCTGCGCCAAAGAGCTCCCCTAGCCCATCAAAGGCACCCGCTCCTGCACCAAAGAAGTCTCGCGCACCATCTAAAGCTCCCACCCCATCTCCTGCTGATGCTCCTTCCCCAGCTGATGGTCCCGTCGCTGACGGGCCTACTGCAGACTCCCCTGATGCTAATGCACCCACAAGTGATAGTCCAGCTCTAGCTCCAGCTGATGGGCCTGCTGCTGATACACCCGACGCAGATGCGCCTGATGCAGATGATGCAAAAGCACCCGCACCAGCTAATTCTGGCACTACAGTGGTTCCTGGGATTGTTGGTGCTCTTATCATGGTTTGTTTGTCTTCCTGGGTTTAGGGTTATTATAAGGCTAGAGTTGTTACCAAAAAAAAAAAAATGTATACTTAATTATTACATTATCTATTAAAATTCTCATATATTTTGTACTTGTTAAGGTCGACTGGTGTCAAATGAGGAAGCTCAAAAATCAAATATGAGTTTTATTTATGTTTTGAGGGTGAATTTTTCTGCTCCAGTGAAAAGCCTCCATCTCAATGGGTTTGAGATTGTAGCCCAAACAGTTGTAGAAAAAGGGTTCAGCATGCCTAGCCCAAATGACTTAATTTTACCGTCAATCTAATAGGAAGTAGTATAAAAATTGATAACTGCCGTCCAAAATAACTTTTTAACTATTCTTTTCGAGATTTTTTTGAATGTTCCATTGGGGTAATACCCACTCTCAACCTTAAAGTGATCCACTTTAGCTTGAGGTTGAGTTCTCCATTGGAGATGCTCGAAGTTCATTGCATAATAATGCTTGATGAATAATAGGTCTGATATAAGAATGTTTGATGGATATGGATGATTGATTTATGGAGCTTGGGCCGCTTTCGGCTAAAAGCTGGCCTTTTTGAATTAGGAATACAACTTGGGCAGGCTAACTGAACATAAAAGGTCAGTCCATGGACAAATTTGAGTTGGGTGTTTGCCTTCGAATATTGGCAAAAAAAAGTTTATACAATTTGAATGAGAATTCCTTGTGTTGGCCAACTCAAATTTCTACCAAGCCCAACCCACAGTTTTGTCCCCAATCAATTCAGGTTGGATTCAGTCTGATCCTATATGGCTCCAAACCCACTAGAGTTTCACCGGTGTTGGTGTCTAAGCTTGACTAACGAGCTTTTGAATGAATAGTTTGTTTTGTTTTTAAATGTGTTGCTGATAGAAGCTGTAAAATTAAATGATATTTGTTTTTAGGTGTTGACTTGAAGTTTTTTTTTACATTTTTGCCCACTACCACAACTTTCACCGCCCACTATAAATCACAAACATTAACCTTTTTCTCCACTTGTTTTCTCTCCACCAAATTCCATTGACATCATTTTCAACCACTATTAGAAACCACACACTTATATCCCTCTCCATTCCTCATACAATCTTCAATGGAGAGGAATAGGAAGAATATGGTGGCGACATTATTCGCATGATAAAGAGGAGATGGAAAAAAATGGGATGGTTGATAGAAAAGAGGGATAGTAGCAATCATTACGAATTTAATACGAGGTTATTATTGGAATGAATTTTCATTAAGCATTCAGTGCTAAGTGATAACTCCGCCCGTTGCAACGGCCGGTCCCAAGCCCGGATAAAGGAGGAGGGTTAGTGTTAGGCTTGTGATAGCCAACCGTAAAAAACCCATCACATCCCTTTTCATGGATATTGGTTCAAAAAGATTAATGCAGAAGGATAGGGCGTCCCCCGCTATAAGCGACGTGCTGCACCTACGCTCGGGTGTAGTGACAAATGAGCAAGGCGCGTTGCAGCGGCGCCCGGCTGTAGTGTTAAATAGGCAAGGGTTCTCGCACCTTTCTGGACGGGGGCGAGTAAAGAAGCTAGTCCAGGTTAGAGCTAGAGATAGAATGATTAGATTAGCCTCTTGGAACATAGGAACCTTGACGGGAAAGACAATAGAATTAGTGGATGTCCTGCGTAGGAGGAAAGTAAACATAGTTTGTCTTCAAGAGACAAAATGGAAGGGGAACAAGGCTAAAGATTTAGGAGGAGGGTTCAAACTCTTCTATTCTGGTAAAGATGGCACTAGGAACGGGGTGGGAATAGTGGTAGATAAAGTTTTTAAGGATGCAGTAGTCGACGTTATGAGGTTTGGGGATAGAATCATAAGTATTAAATTAGCTTTAGAACTAGAGATAGTGCATGTTATTAGTGTGTATGCACCCCAAGTGGGTTTGGACGAGGAGACTAAGAAGGAATTTTGGGACTCTTTAGAGGAGTTAGTTCTTGGAATTCCCTCTTCCGATAGGGTTTTCATAGGCGGGGATTTGAATGGCCATGTCGGTAAGGATAGAGTTGGGTATGAGAGGGTACATGGAGGTCAAGGCTTTGGGGATCGAAACACCGCGGGGATATCTATTCTAGATTTTGCGTTAGCTCAGGATTTTGGGATCATAAATACTTTTTATAAGAAGAGGGAATACCACTTGGTGACCTTTGCGAGTGGGCGTAATAGAAGTCAAATTGATTATTTTCTTGTGAAGAGACACGATTTAGGTAGGTGTAAAAATTGTAAGGTTATACCAGGAGAGTGTCTGACATCCCAACATAGGCTGTTAGTTCTCGATTTTTGTCTTAAGAGTAGGGGTCGTATTGCTATAGAACAGGTTAGACCGAGAATTAAGTGGTGGACCTTACAGGGAGATGTGTGCCAAAGATTTAGAAAGAGGATTTTGGGTGGCCAGTCAGTTTCAGAGGGTGGGGAAAATCTAGAACCAAAGGATAGGACTAGTAGCGCGAATCTTTTTGAACATTTGGCAAACCGAATAAGAAGATGTGCGAATGAAGAGTTAGGACAGGCCAAAAGAGGAGGTTTCTATGGTAAGGAGACATGGTGGTGGAATGCGGATGTGCAACAAACCATTGCGGAAAAGAAAAGATGATTTAAGGCGTGGCAAAAAGATAGGTGCCTAGAGTCTTATGAGCTTTATAAGCAGGCTAAGAAGTTGAGTAGTAGAGCAGTAGGGGAAGCTAAGGAGAGAGCGTATGATGCTCTTTATAATAGGCTAGGTACGAAGGAAGGGGAAAAGAATATTTTCAAAATAGCGAAGGCTAGAGAACGAAAAACTAGGGACTTGAGTCATGTTAAGTGTGTTAAGCATGAGGATGGAAGAGTCTTAATGCAGGATAAAGTTATTTTAGATAGATGGAAGGATTACTTTTGGAACCTACTCAATGGAACACATGTAGGGGAGTTAAACTTGGAGGGGTATGCTTCACAGGAAGGGAGAGATCGCGTGTTCCATCGCAGAGTTAGTGCCACAGAAGTGAGAGAATCTTTAAAAAGAATGAAGACAGGGAAGGCCGTTGGACCGGATGATATACCAATTGAAGCATGGAAATGTCTGGGAGAAGTTGGAATTCAATGGCTAACTAAGCTCTTTAATAGGATTTTGGAAACTAGAAAAATGCCAGATTCATGGAGGCATAGCATTGTGGTACCAATTTATAAGAACAAAGGGGATATCCAAAATTGCTCGAACTATAGAGGGATAAAGCTTATGAGTCATACGATGAAACTTTGGGAGAGGGTTATAGAACAAAGACTTAGGAGTTTAACCACGATTTCAGAGAATCAATTTGGATTTATGCCAGGTAGGTCTACTACGGAGGCCATCTTCCTGCTTAGGCAAATTGTAGAAAAATATCGAGAGGCACGTAAGAGTTTGCATATGGTTTTTATTGATCTGGAGAAAGCATATGATAGGGTCCCCAGGGAGTTAATTTGGTGGGTGCTTGAAAGGAAGAAAGTGTCTCAATGTTATGTCGATATCATTAAGGATATGTATGAAGGGGCTGTAACAAGTGTTCGCTCAGTAGGTGGGATGTCTAGTGAATTTTCAGTGACAGTAGGACTACATCAAGGGTCGGCGTTAAGTCTATATCTCTTTGCTTTGGTCATGGATGAGTTGACGAGACATCTGCAAGAAGATGTACATTGGTGCATGTTATTTGCAGATGATATTGTCTTAATGGATGAGACTAGTGCAGGTTTAGGTCAGAAATTAGTTAAGTGGCAGGAGGCTTTAGAGAGTAAAGGTTTTAGAATTAGCCGTTCGAAGACAGAGCATCTAGTGTGCAACTTTGGGTGTGAACCAAGAAGGAGAAGTAATGCAATTGAGATCGAAGGTGTCGAGGTCCCGGAGTGTGAGGATTTTCGATATCTAGGGTCTATAATTCAAAAGAATGGGGCTATTGGAGCAGATGTAGACCACAGGGTTAAAGCTGGTTGGTTGAAATGGCGAATGGCGTCAGGAGTATTGTGCGATAGAAGGATGCCTGCAAGGCTAAAAGGGAAATGCTATAAGACAATTGTTCGACCAGCCATGCTATACGGTTCAGAATGTTGGGCTACTACGGGACAACATACGCATAGGATGGCAGTAGCAGAAATGCGTATGTTAAGGTGGATGTGTGGTAAAACTCGTAAGGATAAAATTAGAAATGAAAGAATTAGGAGATACTTAGGTGTAGCGCCCATAGAGGAAAAAAATTAGAGAAAGACGTTTAACTTGGTTTGGTCATGTGCGGAGGAGACCAAGCACGGCGCCAATTAGAAAATGTTTAGATTGGCAAGTTAATGGAGGGTGTAGACGGAGGGGACGACCGTTGAAAACTTGGATGAAGACGGTGAATGAAGATATCATTGAGCTTGGATTAGGTGAGGAAATGTGGGAAGATCGCATTGCTTGGAGAACCAAAATTCATGTAGCCGACCCCGAAAATCTCGGGAATGGGCTTTGATGATGATGATGATGATGATTCAGTGCTAAGTGATCAGCACCCCCATGGTACTTACCCCAATCAGAACTTCAACTTTGATCAGAATTAAAAACAAACATTATTTTTAAAGTGTTCCACTTCTTATTAAGAGTTATGAGTCTATTTAGAACAAAAAAAATATGGTTGTTAAATAACACTGCCACTTCTCCTGATGGACATCACCACTTTTTTTTTTTTTTTTACTAAAGGACATCACCACTATATAAACAAAAACAACCCAACCCTCTTCTCTCTCTCGCTTCTCCATTAGTATTACTACATTTTTTATGTTTTGATAAGCTTGAAAATGGGTCTTAATCGAGTGTCAAATTTGGTCGAAAGTTAGGAACAATACCCTGTTTTATTTACCAGACAAATTTGAGTGCCTTAAGTAAAATGACCATAACTTGCTCATTTAAAAAAAAAAATTAGGTGATTCAAATTTTGTTCATTAGATAACTAAGAGTACTACGTTTTTCGTGTTTTGATGAGCTTGAGAATCAATCTCAATCGAGCGTCAAAGTTGGTCGAAAGTCAATGACAGAGTCTAGAACTTAAATGGGTCATTCGTAGCGGCTCATGCGTGGTAGAACCTCCGTCGCTGTGGCTCATGCGAATATGGTAATGGCATGTGCATGTGCCACTGCGACGAGGGTTATTCTACTCACATGAGCCACTGCATTTGGCCCATTTTTTGTCAATTACATTGTTTCTTCCATCATTTTTTTGTTGCGATTGTACGCTTTCGTATTGTTGGTAATTCTATATTTTTCATTTTTTCTATTGATTTTATTTCTAATGTGTTTATTGTTGATTGATTTCAAATGAGTATTTTTAAAATTTTCATTTGTGTTTGTTAATTTATGATATTTTGTTGTGAAAAAAATAAGAGAAGAAGAAGAAAATTTGTCCCTCGCCATCACCACCACCAATCCACTAACTCGCCATCGCCAGAGAGGAAAAAAAAAAAGGAGAAAAAGGGAAAAAAAAATGGGAGGAGGTGAGACACCGCCATCTCTCCTCTTCCTCCCCTTCAGCACTACCGCCACCTCGCCATAACCACCACCTCCAAGGAGAAAAAAAAAAAAAAAAAAAAAAAAGGAGGAGAAGAAGAAGAAAAAAAATGGGAGGAGGTGGGGACACTGCCACCTCTCCTCCTCATCCTCCTCTCCTTCACTATTACCACCTCGCCATTACTGCCACTACTACCTTGCCACAGCCAGGGAAGAAAAAAAAAAGGAGGAGAATAAGAAAAAAATGGAAGGAGGTGGGACACCGCCACCACCTCACCACTACCACCTCACCATCACCACCACCTCGCCACCGCTGGGGAGGAAAAAAAAGATGGGAGGAGGTGGTGGTGGTGGTGAATAAGAAGAGGAATAAGGGAAGGGGAGGATGAGGAAGGGAAGAAGATGAAGAGGAGAGGTGGCAATGGCGAAGTGGTGGTAGTGATGGGAGGAGGAGGTGGCACCGGTGGTTGATGGAGAAGAAAGGGAAAGAGGAGAAGAGAGTGAGAGAGGCAGAAAGGAAGATGAAAGGATGAGTTAGGGTTTTTTTTTTATAGGTGGTGTCATTCAGAAAAATGGTGATATTCTTCAGAAAGTAGGGTGTTGATGGTGTCCATCAAGAAAAATGGTGGTGTTATATAGCAGCCGCAAAAAACATACACCCTTTAACTTTGGTACCATTCTAAAAACATGGTTTTCAGAGTTGAACGTCTTCCCGACCCCTAGATGGGTGGTACAAATGTGTTAAATTATAAGGTAAATTTCAGCAGGCAACTATACCTAGACCATCATGAAAATACAAAACCAAATTAGCCAACTGAAATCGAGACGAGACGAACTGGGCCTTTAGGTTTTAAATTTTGGGCTTAGAGTTGAATAGGACAAGGCTTGGGATGAGATTCCATCAACCAAACAGGGTTAAAAATAAACAATATATCGACGACATATAGTCTTACGAGAGTACCTAAACAATGGGAGGTGGTCGTCCCTGATAATGAAAACCATCAAGCCTAGCTAGAATTGTTGATAGACATGAGTAAGTCTAACCAGTCTTGTTTGCTAGTCTCTTTTGAGTATTTTCTTAAATTTTTTACACTTTTACCTCAGCTTTTTAAAATACAATCACAAATACCACTTATAGAAGGAGTGAAGGTGTAAAAAAAACAAAAAAAAATGACCCAAAAGAAACCAGCAAACAAGGCTGACTAGACTCACTCATAATCTTACGAGAGTACCTAAACAATGGGAGGTAATCGTCCCTGATAATGAAAGTTTTGTTTGATCTGCTCTGTTTTTTTTATTTTTTTTTTCACTAAAACTGCTTGAACAAAGTCCAATACTCCAAAAGCTAAAAATAATTCCTCAAAGTAATGATATTTAGCTGTGTATGATTGGATTGTTCCTTGAATCCCAACCATTCCTAAGTATCTGTATGATTTTGACAAATTGGTTAACTATCGGAGATATCAATGTGTACTTGATGTGCCCAAAACACAGAGATGGGCACAAATGCCAGAGCAGCGAGAGATGGTTGTAGGAGTAATAATAGCAACTTGAGAAAATTTTGGAAACTTGAAGCAGGTGTGCCACTAGATAACATCAATGGGACCTTCTGGGATCAACTGATGAAGCATTCTTTGTGAACAAGGATATTCTTTACTTTGTTAGGCTAGCTAACCTGAATTCAATCCGGATCCAACCAAAAAACTTTGGCTCATGGCTACGCGATCGCTGCAACTTGACTTCTCAATAACTTGGGTTACACTTACACATGCAAATTCTTCGGTTATGAACAACTCAGTTCAAAACTCTACTAAATCATGGACTAAAATTTTCAACTACTGTTCGTTTTGCGCACGTTGTTCCACCCTAATCTCAAACATGGCTATTGCATCAATGGTTAAACGGAGGACTCCTATGGTAAACAAGAAAAACAGGTTTGTACTTTTGAGTTAAAAAAGTTCCTTCAAACTCATCACAAACTTTACATCATCGTAATTTTTCAATCAAAAAGTTAAATGCAAAACTTAACCCAAACAGGCACCCAACTTTGAACCCTATATATTATATCAACATTGAATGTGTAGACTTTGTTATTAACACAAGTCCAAAGTTTTTTTTTTTGTTAAAGTTGAGGGATCAAATAAATTAATAAAGTTGATTGAACAGCTCAACAAATTAATGCCTCGCACCATCAATGCCACATTTTTAGGTTTTCACGATAGGTACATCAACTTAAATATCTAATAAGAAACAAAAATCTAGTTATTTAATTAATAAATGTATGATAGATCGGTGCATATGATCGGCTGATAACTATATCAAATATTATAGAAATATCAAGAGTGCCTTGTGCATCATTTTAAAATTGATGAATACGATTGCATAATAAAAAAATAAAAAAAACCGAGCCCAAATTTGTAGCCAAACACGTGAAAATGAGGTTTTCTTGAGATTTATTTTCTCTCCCTGCAACCAGACACACCCTTGATATGATACCAATAATCACGTGTTTAAGAGCAATCTCTAATTAAATAACAATTCTAGGGAGTCACTTTTGGATTAAGTTTTAATTTTTTTACACTTTTAATTTAATGAACAATGACCATAAAATTTTTTTTTCACAACGAAACGAGAAATTTAGGGTTCCTGTGTGGAGTCTTGGCCATGTAGAAATAACTAACATTGTGTGAGATTCAGATCAATCAAATTCAATTAATGGGATTGTAAAGCTTGGGTTCCTTATTTTTAAAGCCAGTCAACTTTGTTAATTAGTCATTCGGAAGGATTACCTATTTCGGTTCTTCACACAATTAGTTGTTAATTTACAATGAATATTTAATTTTGGTAGAAAAATTAAAAAAAAAAATAGGTTGTCAACAAATATCCAATGGATTTTGATCTTATTAAAAACACCTATTTTAAATCTGAAACAAGATTAAAATTTTATATGATAAAAGATAAAATACAAATCCAATAATGCTAATGGATAATCGATTTACAAAATACAAATCCAATAACGCTAATGGATAATTGATTTACAACCCTAAAAAGAAACGAATCGTCTTAACTTGAGGATGGGAAATAAATCAAAGCTCATTCTTTGTTCATAATGTAACTTTTTTCCCTTATTACATCCTTTCCTTGTAATTTTTTTTAATCATTTCAAAATATAATTAATTAAAAGAATAATATATTTATCTAGGATTGACTTATTATTAAATAATCTTAAAAGAGCTACATAAATATATCAAAATAAAATGCTTATTATATGTAAGATTATATAGTCTTGTAGTCCACTGAAGAATAAGTCTTTTAGGGTTTGGGTGAAACGTCTTCATTTGATGACCTAGGGCTGAAAATTGGAGACAGACAATTAGTTTGAAGTCATGTTCCACCTTTTTTGGAAAATTGATTTAAACCTACTTTTTACCTATTAAAAAAAAACTAATTTGTAGAGTATTTATAGTGTTAAAACATTGCAATTTTGTATAATATCACAAATTGTTGTATTCAAGGGTGCAATTGTCAACATAATTTTTACAGTTTTATCCTTGAAAATGCATGTGGTTGGAGTCACAAAATGCTCCAAGTGCATAAATTTTCTACTAAAATGAAATAAATAACATAATCTTCTTAAAAGCTCAACTCATGAGCTTTTAAAAATAATTAATTAACCTTAATTTTAGGCAATCAAATTTTATAGCCCTTTTTTTTTTTTGTTATGTTTTAGGCTTTTTACACTTCTACTTTTTCTATTAATAATGTTTGTGATTGTATTTTAAAAATAATGGATAAAAATGTAAAAAAAAAACTTTTAAGTCCAATAAAAAAATGACTTTAAAACTTGACTGCCTAGACAAATTGATTAATAGATACCATTAAATCATGTAATCAAAGCCGATGCCTTCATAGCTTACTTTAGGTACACTGCTCCTAAAAAGCTTGAGCTGTCAAGTTAGAAAGCTAATTACTAAACTACCGTGGTTTACCATTCTAATACAAATGCGTTCACGACATACATCATGACTGGGATTCAGACATAATTTCTATACATAAATATATATATATATATATTATATTTGCAAGAAGTGCCATACAAGTGTGCATTGCACGTGACCGTATATCCTAGGAAGGTTAGATAGATGAGCATGACAAGCACGTGCAACAAAAACCAACTGTTGAATAGTCTCTCACGGACTCCACGCGGGTTTGTATAGTTGTATTTGCCCCGAAAAGGACCAAAGATGGGCTCGCTATCAAAGCGCCTTTTTGCAGACGTTTCCACTTTTGAGGCCCAAAACAAATGTGGTGAGCACAAAGTGACCAAAGCCAATACCTGAGAGGTGAGGTGAGTTTTGGACCCTCCCGTAGTAATTGGTGGGGGCAACCCCACACCACTAATTTTGCAGCTCTCTAAAATTTATAGATGCTCTTAGTGTCTCCATTATAGAACTCAATATGTGGGGTTAAATCACGAAAGTCTTATTCATCCAACCAGACTATCATTGATGTTGATGTTAATGTTTCCTTCTTATGGTTTCAAAAAAGACAAGTAATAGAAATTAAAACATAATTCCCTTTTTGGACACCCAATTGTAATTTTATGGTCAGGTGGTTGAATTGCCTACCCTTCTTTTTCTTTAGGGTTTTAGGGTTCATGTACAGCCACGTTTGAACCCTCTCTTCTTTAGTTCATTTGAGAGGCTACATACAATGTTGTGAGGTTTGGGTGATGTTTATAATTCGTATGGACTTCGACATAATACAAAAGTAGAATAATTGAGGGGACTAATTAAGAAGGCCTAAATTATTCTACCTTTTTGTACATATAATTCAAACTTTTGGTCAATATTGAAAATATAAGTCATATTTGCAAATGAGTTACAAGAGTGCATAATACAAGAGAAGAACTATTGAGGAGACTAATTAAAAATGCCTAAATTAGTCTACCTTTTTTGGGCAATTATGACAAAAAATGTTGGAAAGTATAATTCAAACTTTTTGGTCAATATTGAAAATATAAGTCAAATTTGCTAACGAAATCAATGAATCATCGATCAAGAGTTAGTTGACTTTTGGAGAAGTTGCGTCCAAACGCCCTTGCATCACCCTGTTTAATTACCAAATTAGGGTTTTTCACATTTTTTTAGTATATACCTAGCATTATCTAAAATTAAAAATAATATTATATAATATATCTGTACCATATATAAAGTGTGCACGTTTTGATGAATAGTGCCCATGTCTTCAAGTTGATTTTTAGGTTTCAAAAATAACTTTTTAAAAATAAAAACTAATTCCACTTAAATATTTATAAATTATACTTAAGCTTTCCAATTATATGTAAACTATAAATAAGCCCTTACAATAGTGAGATTGTAATTTTCGATTACAATATTTTACTCCTAAATTTTTAATTTTTACTTATTATTTAATTTTATTCCTAAATGTCTATATAATAAAAAAATATAATAAAAAATGTAATGAATCCTGTAAAAAAATATATATATATTCTCTCATTTGAGTATCTACTAGTAGAAATTTGTTATTAAATTATCGGCCCTGAGTAAGAAAAATTATTGGCATTACCCCTCCCCCCACCAAAATCCTGGGTCTACTACTGGCTAGCCATCTTGTTTTTCTTTTTTTGTTACAGTAACATAACTATATAAAACACACACACACACAAAACCAAGTAAATGGTCTTCATTTTAATTAGAATATTTTCTTTAAAAAAAAATAGGTATTGGCATATTAGTGCTAAAAATATTTTTTACTAGCTCGACTTAGGGGAACCTCCTAAGTTTTTATTAATGACCCTACATATAAATGACTAAATGAAAACAATATAATTTAAGATCCGTTTGAGCTGAATTTTGAGAAAAATTAAAGACCAATAATATACATTACGGTGGGCACGGGACGGGATGGACCTCATCTTATCCCATTTCGTTTGTTCGGAATTGGGACGAGACAAGATAGACCTCATCTCAAACGGGTTCGGGACGGGACGAGATGAGACGGGATGAACATGTACTAAATTTTGGATTAAAAATTTAACATGCAAAATTGAAAATTTTAGATTTACCATACACACGACTCTAAGAATAACTATATAAATTTAAACCATTGATTATTATTTCCCTATTTCATTAGCTTTTACTTCGTTTTTTTTAGAACCACTATTGAAGATAGTCATTTTTTTGTACATTGCTAACGAAAATTATTAATGGGTTTGTCATTTAAAAACTACGAGGAGCACACATTGCTGTTGTCAAGAATTAGGAAGAAGAAGAAAAAAGGAGAGGGTTTGAGTTAGATTTATTATCTATGTGAGTTAAATGAAAGCTTGTAAGAATAAAATAGCCAAATAAATAAATAAAACAACAAATAAAAGTCATGTCAACAAATAGTTTCATACTACATATTTCATATTAAATACTAAGAAAAATCGGTTTGGGATAGGACGAAATGGGCGGGATTGAAAATCTTCATCTCGATCTCATCCCACTCTAGATCGGGGGGACGGGATCGGGATGAGATTGATCAATCCCAATAGGACCCGAAAAATCGGGACGGGACGGGATTGAGATCGCGGGATGGGATGCCCACCCCTAATATACACAATGTATAAAAAATTAGCTTATTTCGACATTGTGTGCCTCGAGATTTGTGCTAAGTGGGATAAATAGATTTCTCCATTAATATCATGAAGGGAGTGAGGGCCCACCTTGGGTGCGACACAAGAGGGCCGCCAGGCGCAACAACGACCATTGTCCAAAACCACCTGCTTGCGGGTGGTCCTTAAACACTCACAAAGCCGTTTATCAAGATATTTAATGGCAGATACCTAGACACATATCTCGAGGAATTGTGTCAAATGTCTGAAACTTAGGCGCATTGTTTTTAGTGTTAATCTGTAATTATTTTTGAAAATTTCAACTCAACGGAGCTCAAACGAATTAAAAAATAATTCTATAAATTTAATATGGTTATTAATTTACAATAAAAACTAAGGTGGTCCTCTTGGATTAGTAAAACCATTTTTTGTCACTAAACTCCCAATGCCCTTTAAAGTAAGCGCAATTCATTTATATCTTGTATTTATTAATACAACAAGTCTAGAGAGCCAGGGCCTAGCGCCAGAACGTGCTCTCTAGCATGTGTTGAGGAGGGAGACTGCCAAAACCAAAACCAAAACCAAAAACAAAAACCTAATGTTCTCTGTTAACTAACGTTAACACCCTCCCACCCTTCTTTTATTTTCTCCCTTCCCCATAAAGAAAAATAGAGAATAAGCGATCTCATCTCCCCTCCCAAAACACCCCAGAAAAAAAAAGCTTTCATTGCAACGATTGCGAGAAGCACACGAGAGATTTCTCCAAACTACTTTGATCCTCAAGACCTCAGCATACAAGAACAGTTTCGTCGTTCCGAGTACGTTGATTTAATTTTGACCCTAAAAACTCTCCTTGCAACGATTAAGAGAACTTTCTCTAGGGTTTCATCTGCCCTCCCCAAAACACACTCAAGCTCCCCCAAAACAGAAATCACTTGCTAGGCTTCTTATTGAACTAGGGTTCTTCTCCCCCAAAACATCTCAACAAGGCAAATGTACGTTTTTGCAAACCCTAATCGACCGATCTTTCTATTCTTCTTGTGTTTTATGGTTTCTTGTTCAATTGATAGGGAAAGGAAGACCTAGAATAGTAGAGAAGGGGGTATTAGGGCACAATTTAGCCGAAGGGGTATTAAGGCACAATTCAAAATGTTCTTATGGTTGATTTGTGACAGTGTTGCGATGACATTCATGATCCACTTTTCACTGTTCCCATATTTCTTCTACAATTATATTGTAGCCATATAATGTCCCCTTGTAAAATTCAAAATTTCGTTTCTTTTGATCTTGGCCACATTCTTCTAAAGCCTGTGTTGAAATGGTACTCTAGGTTACAGTTCACAAATACTCATTCTCTTCATTATAGTTCACAAATTTAGTTTATAAAAAAAATGAGCTAATATCAACAAAATAAGAGTTGAGATGGTGCTCTTGGTTTTTTGGGAGTGAATGTAATCATTGAATTGCTAGAGAAATCATGTAGGTTTCCCTTTTAGATCCTTGGTTCCTTGTATTAGAGGTTATTATCAGTTGGTAATTAGGGTTTTGGTTATTTTTAGTTGAATTGCTTGCTTCTTCTTAGTGTGGATAAAAGATTATTGTTAGTTGAATTGCTTGCTTCTTAGTTGAAATTGGGATTTTAACGCATGAATGACATACAAGGCATATATTGTGTATCACAACTGTGAATCGAGAGTATACCTAACTTGGGTAGGTTGTTTATTCTAGGTATCCAAGTATAGGGGTTGTTTGTATAAGGGGGTTACATCAGTTGCCGAAGCATACGAGAATTATGGTTTGTGGGTTCACTCAGAAGAGGTGAGAAAAGACCATGAGGCAAGAATCAATGATGAAGATGTGAAAATGAATGATTGCGAGGGTCAAGTCGAATAAAATAACGACTAAAGACATGAAATCCCAGCAAACAACAATCCTTGGACATTTAAAAGGGACTTGATCAACACATTATTAGTCATGATTATTATGATACTTGTACTTGTTTTCTTAAAGCTTTTGGTTGGTGAATGATATGTACTTATGAAGAGATTTGAACTTCTATTTTGTTATGTACTTATGAAGTGATTTAGCTTCACTTGTTATATTGTGGATTTAAATTCCTAGTGTTTTGTTAATCAGAGCCAATTCTCTTGTACAAGGATCAAAATTTTTTTTTCTTTCAAATTGTTAAGTGCGCAGATGTCTTTGACAATTGGATGATGAAGTTGGTTATTGAGAGTATTGCAAGGCGTAAGAGATTCGACAAAAAAAATATAATAGTAACAATGTGCAGGACTAGATCCACCACAATAAGCAGCATGTAGATCACTATGCATCTTTTTACATTGTGTTTGGCATGCTAAATTTGTACTGTGTCAGAAACTAAGCACCTTGGTGGCGGAACCACACACGACATGGGGGGCACTTGCCCCCCCCCCTAAAATTTAGGAAAGTGTTTTATACTTTTTGTTTACTAATTTATTTTATAACTATTGCCCCCTAATAATATTGTTAAAAAAAATTGCCCCTCTACTTCAACTCCAATCTTGTATCTTCACACGTTTTTTTTCTCACCAATGAATAAAAAACAACCTTCTCACTAATTGCAAACAATGACAAACCCACCTTTCTCTCTCCACACCACCTATTTTCATTAAAAAAATCCACCTTTCTTCAAACAACTCACACTATCCCACATTTCTTTAACAAAAAAAAAAAAAAAAACTCTCACTATCCCACACGCATAGGAAACCAGCACACACGACCATCTCGGCGAGTCAACTCCTCGTCAAGCTGTCACCCAAATCATTTCTCTACAAATCCTATTAGACCCTTTCTTGTTCAAAACCTCTCATTTTTTTCAACTAAAACCCATCTTTACTCTTCAAAAAAAAAAAAAAATCTTATTTCATACACTAATTTGAATGTTTTTCAAAACCCACCGAATTCGAAGACTCTTGAGAGGCAATTTGAGGATTGTGAAATATTTGGGGTGGCTTAAAATCTTGAGATGAAGTGGGATTGTTGAGTGATTGGAGAAATTTGAGTGAGTGAAGAGTGGGGGGGGGGGGGGGGGGGGGGTTTAGTTTTTTTTTTCATAGATGTTTCATTAATGATTTAATTGCTTAAATTTGCGTTGAGGAGGATATTGGTGGGTTTGACGAAGAATTATAACTAAAATTAGGATCACTTCATCCAAACTTAGACAAATAATAGTAACAAAATTTCAAAAAAAATTAATTTGTTGTTATTAGTTTTTAAAATAAAATAAAAAATACTAAACATCATTGTTCACTTTCTTTGCCCCTCTTGTTGAAAATCCTCGCTCCGCCACTTGTGGTGGTCCTAGTTCTTCTGTGCGTCCATCCAAACTTGGTGGCGGTGCTTGTTCTTGAGGTTCTTGTGCATGTCTAGCCACACCTGCCCAACAATGTTTGTGAACAAAGTGGTTCATCACTATGTGTTAAGCATGATTTGTACATTGGGATGCTTTTACAGTAAAATTATATTTGGATTTACAAAGAAAACTATAAGATAAAGAAACTGAAGAAATTGAGTCACTGTAGAAATACAATAGCTTCATTGTTATCGTTGTGTCAAGCCTCAATTTTTTTTTCTTCAGAAAGTTACTTCAAATTGTTAAGTGCGCAGATGTCCTTGACAAGTAATAATATACCAGTAGCTCATGAGGGTTCGGTTGCAAACAGGGAAAACTTTCTTTGTGAAAAACAGGTGAAAAAACTGACTATCCTTTTTATTAGTTCAGTAATACCAGAAATCCATAAACTTTATGGACAAGTCACGTTGCACCTAAGTTTTAAAAAAAATAAGTCTACGCTCGAATATTTGGAAATAAGGTATTTTTGAATGCCATGAGACTATTTTTCTACGGATGAATACCATTAGCTTTGTTGTAACATCATGAAATACACTTTAGTAATTCAAATATTTGTTAGCAAAACAACAGCAGTAATTCAAAAATCAGTAATAATTCAAAACAGGATCAAATCTAAAGAAATTTTAGCAAACATGATCAAATAGTTAAACATCAGCAACAATTCAAATATTAGCAAACATGATCAAGTATTTAAACATGATCAAATATTTAAACATCAGCAACATTAATTCAAATATTTAAACATCATCAGCAGTAGTTCAAACATGATCAAGTAAAAACATCATCAGCAGTAGTAAAAACATCAACAACAACAGTAAAAACATCAACAGTAGCAGCAAACATCTTGGCATGTAACTTTAGTTTGACAGTATCTTCAAATCTTCATATCTTCACAACGACCTATAGTTTGTCATTTCCATGTCGTTGCTTGAACCCGGTGGCTGCAAAAATAAATAATAAAGAGTTACATTGTGGTCGTCCTTTGCAACAAATAAATATTAAACAACAATATTTATATACCTCTGAGAGTAGCGAGTAAATATGATCAAGTTCTTTAGTTGTAGGGCAAGGTTGTAAATAGTATGACCACATAGTTTCATCCTTCAAGATGACAAACATACAAATCATAAGTGCACAAACATGCTGAGTGATTCATACCTTGTAAATACACTAAAACAAACCTGTGTACTGAGATTTGATCCACTATATGGCATAACATTGCTTGAACGAGGTGTCATACATTGTGAACTTTCAATTCCAATTTTGGTAGAACCCTACTAATGACCAGTGTTCTAAAAATCGCTAGGCGCTGGGTGGGCGGCGAGCAGGTGCCTAGCGCCCAGGGGCCTAGGCGGCGCCTAGGTGGTCTTAGGTTTTGTATTATAACTTTAATAATTTACAAAAGTTAAGCATAATACCTTATCAATTACATCCAATTTAATGCCAATATACAAATGCAAAATTTAAAACATGAAAAATTAACAATCATGAACAAAATTTATTAAAACTCAAATGACTGAAGTTGGTCATGATAAGTACTTTATATAAAATTGAATTTGTGGACAAACATCCAAACCTACTCTTTTATTTTTCTTCAAATTGCATGAATAACCTCAATCATGTTTGATAAAATCTACATTAGTAAAATTGGTACCGGCAGATCCTTTGAGAATTCCATTAAGTAATCATCATTTGCTACATTTAGACATATACTTAATAAAAAATAATTAAATAGTTTATTTCTAAAAAAAGAGGAAAGAAAAATAAAATAAGAACACAATCAGCCTTGTTAAAAAATTAAAAAAAAAATAATAAAATAAAAATTACCCAGACCGCCTAGAGCCCGCCTAGGCCGCCCAGATTGCTCGCCCAACCATTAATCTGGGCGGTTTTTCACCTTCTAGCGCCGCCTAAGCCGATTTTTAGAACACTGCTAATGACATGTGTAAATAAAACTTAATATTATTGACTTAAGAAAATATATATTCATAAAAGTAAAACATAGATTGCAAAACATACCAAATTCTTCTCAATGGCCTGTTCTTTCCTTGTTTCTTTCTTTCTTTTGTGTTGCATCTTTTTATAAATTTTCTCCACGGTGGATTTTCTCATTGAATTAGAATGTCAACCTTTGCAACGAACAACCAATGGACTATGAATTTGGGTCCCAGAACCAGTAGTATTAGTGCCTACTTCCAAAAACCCTTTTGAATCAACACGACCATCACCATCATCAATTTTAAGTTCCTCCATCTTCAAAATGATTCATTGTTGAACCTTATTTGTCTTTTTTTTCATTTTCAGCGGCGAAGTCGGCCATTTTATAGAAGGCATTGCACATCTTATCAAACCGTTCATTTTCAGACTTCATTCTCCAATCTGAATAAACAATTTTAACATTTGTATGACATCTCTTAACATCTTTCCTCCACCTTTGAAGAACATATTTTTCTTGAACAACATGAATCCCTCTTTGAAAAAATATTGTCAATACATGTTTGTATAAGATCCCCCTGAACTCAAATAATTGACAATTACACTTAATATTGAAGTCAAAGTCGACAACTTTAAAATTGTCTGATCGTTGTTTTTCTCCTATCACCAAGTCTTGTGTAACATTATGTACCTCAAATCCACTCTCATCCATAACATCACTACGAACTCTACAACATATATTTCCTGTTAGCTTTTCTTGAAACTCTATAAATTTATTTGTGGTGTAGGCAGCTTGAAAATTTTTCTCTATTGCATAAGGAGTAATGCAAGGAATCCTTCGGTTAAATGATTTAAAGTCCTCTTCAGCTTCCTTTTGAACATAACTTCGTAGTGCATTTTCATATTGTTCTACGAATTGCTTCGGAGTAGTCTTCGAATTTACATTACCATCCAAAAAATATTCATACTTTGACTCCTTTGAGTTGAAGACATCCCCGCCCAAAAAGTATTTCTTTGAAATGTTGGCACCCAACGCATCATTTCATGGTATAATCCACTAAACCAATCATTTTCTTGTAGATTATATTTCTCAATGAAACCATGCCAATTTCCTTCAAACTCTTCATGAGACAGATAATCATAAACTGTTATTTGCATTGCAAACTTAATTGCCTCATATTGATTGCAACCAGACAAATTTTTCGAGCAACTTTTTCATAATATTCCACAAACAACATCTGTGTCGTGTGTTGGGAGATACAATTTCAATGACCCTCTTCATAGCCCTATCTTGATCAATGATTATAGTTGTCGGAGTGCAATCATTTATACACACAAGGCAAGTTTTGAAAAGTCAAACAAACTCTTTTACGGTCTCACTATATATCAATCTACATCCCAAAAGTATTGACTGACCATGATGATTCACCCCAACAAAAGAAGCAAATGACATCTCATAGTTATTAGTTAAGTAAGTAGTGTGAAAAGTAATAACATCCCCAAACTCCTTGTAAGCTGCTCTGCTCCATGTGTCAGCCCAAAAGACATTTCTTAACCTCCCTTCATCATCCAAATCCATCATATAAAAGAAATCGAAGTTGTTAGCTTGCATTTTTTGGAAGTAGTTGTGAAGTGTCGTCGCATCCCCCTCACCAAGTCCAACCTCCTCATTTTATTTAGATAATTGTAACAATCTTTTTGAGAAAATGTCACAATATCATGTCCACCAGCTTCAACCACACATGAAGAAAAACTCTTGGTCTAATACTCGCCTTATCATTATAATCAAGCTTCTACTTGACATATGATCTCATAATTTTATTCTTCGGGTAAAATTTTGATTTTCCGGAGCTCAATTCATGATTGTGATCAATTGTTACTCTTGTCACTAAAATTGTTCCATCAGGGCGTATTTGACCTCTAATCTTAGCCAAACATTCACATTTACTCGTACCATGCAATCCCATGACATTTTTTCTTTACTTTTTTGTTGTCCAGATTGACTACATGAAAGCTTAATGTATTTAGGTTTTTCATTTGCATCTTTTTCAGTAGTCATTACTTTAACTGAAAATAAATTTGTATTACCAAATCATGATAATAAGCTTGGTATTCATCATTGTTGATGAATTCCATCCCTTCTGTAGGGTCCCTGATCTCCTCTAAATTTTCTTCATTCTCTTTACATTCGTTATCTTCTACACTATCTATTCCTAAAATATGTGTTATAATATATATCAACTGTTATAACATAGAGGCACAGATAACAACCCTAGTACAATTACCTTGTATAGTTTATCTTGGGGACTGCAACTAAGGATCTACAAAAGTTGTTATACAGGTAGTTCCGGTCAAATAGATTATACAATAGAAGTAATAAAATAAGTGATAACTAAAGTAACAAAATGAACCTAACATTACCCAAAAGCTTTGAGAAAGTAACAAAATATAACTTTCAACAAAATAAGTGTGAATTGTTTGCATATTTTGATACCTGCTTGTGCCTGACCAAAGTTACCAGATGGATGGAAGGGAGTTGAAAGAAAAACTTGCAGATTGAGAAGTAACACCACATGATATAGGAAACTAACAGATATAACAACACCCAAATTTGTACTATTAGTTTCTTCTCAAATGAAAAAAAAATGCAGTTTGGTCAAGTGAATCTTTGTTGTTCCACGGGTTCTCATGAACAGAGGTTAGTTTCTTCTCTCTTTATGTCTCTTACTTTCTCTCTTTAGGAAACACCACATTGAAAAGAAACTAACAGTAGAGAACTTGCAGTGTTAATATGAGAATGCACTAGAGAAGTAGTTTGAAACCTTAGAGAAGTTGAGAAGAAACTAACAGTAGAATGTTTTCCCCTTACTTTTCGTAGTGCATTATCTCTTTAGGAGTTTCAGTCCATATGTTTTTTTTTTGAAAGGCAAGCGTGGGGTATAAATGGGCTCCCCAGACCACAGAAAAAGAGTTATAAGTTACAATCTGGCATATTTCTTGCCTTTCGCATCATTATGAATAATATCCTTAAGATCTTGCGCAAAGGAGCTAGGAGTAATCTCCATAAGCACTGAACTAGGCATAGTGCTTGCAAGCTTATTTGCTGCTTGATTGGTCTCTCTAAACACATGTATAACTCTGAATTCCTCAAACTCTGTCAGTGCATTTTTAATACGCCTTACTGCATGTCGTGCTTCCCATGGGGGAACCTTGTCTGTGCATGTTAAGGTACATATGTGCATTGGATGAATCCATTCCAAGCGTAATTTTCCTTAGCCCATATTGTTTAGCTAGTTTCACTCCCATCTCAACTCCTTGGAGTTCATGTAACACTACAAACTGACCTACAACTGACCTTGCTGTCGTAGCCAGCACAACACCTTCATGGTCCCTTATAATTGCTGCAAAGCCTCCTCTATTACTAGCAAATGAGCCATCCGAGTTAATCATGTACTCTTGACATCCTGGCCGTCTCCATTGATGCGTGGTGCTGGTCCTCATTGCATATTGTACTAGCAACTTTAGTCTATCGCAAAAACTGCGATTATAAGCGTTGTCAGCCACTTTAATGTCCAGAATTGCTACTCTTAGTCTGATATCCTTAATGATCCTACTTACCAGATCTAATGATGTCATACGCACAGATTGAAATAATCTCCTATTTCTCTCTTGCCATATGTGAGATACTGTTGCATTGAATGATAGCTTCCTCATCAGTGTGCTAACATTACTGCATGTACATGAATTCATTTGATTCCAAAAGCAATATAAAATATGAAATAACATATACCTAAATTGTTGCGTGGTCGTGGTTGTTAGTAGTAAGGAGGGATGAGCTTGAAGTGCTTTGTTCGTTGCTTTTGAAGATCACGAATGAGCGATCTAGTGGAGATGAAACCCTAGAGAAGAGCTTTTTGTTCGTTGCTTTTGAAGATAGCAATCTAGGGGAAATGAAACCCTAGAGAAGTGTTGTTTTGGGGAGGGGAGATGAGCAAGCTTTTCGTTCTGTTTTGGGGAAATTTTCGATCTGTTTTGCTTTTGAAGATGAGAAGATTTTTTGTTTCTCATGAAGGGGAAAACAAACATTAATCTTGATCTAACGTTTGTTTGTAGCACATTTTACTAATTTTTTAATCACTATCTCTCTCTCCTAAACACATGCTAGAGAGCACGTCCTGGCGTTCTCCTGGCGTTAGGGCCTAGCTCTCTAGACTTTTTGTTATTAATATACATATATATACAACATAAAATGATCAATTTTTGGAACAAAGATGTCCAATGTGGTTGAAGCCACTATAAAATTTTAAAACTATTTTCTTAATAATATATAAGCATGCATTTTCAATGTTAAACTAAAAATAAGTATTTGAAAATTATAAAAGCTATATTATGCATTTTCAATGAGATCAATGCATCTAGTAGATACTCGAATGCTACAGATCGAGCAAATAATAATAACAAAAAAGCTTATAACTTTCGCCTATAGTGCTTTAATTTGCTGAACTTTTTAGACATGGTTGATGCACTACATCTTTAATTAGTAGATGAATTGTTTGGGCATCAACCTCAATTTAATTAGCACGTTGGATTTTAAGCTCTATTAGTTATGAGTGATCTAAACTTAATAAATGTTTATGAAATAAATTCCAATGTAGTAGTTTGCAAGTTACTAGTAACAAATTAGTTAAGCTCCTTTAATTATATCTAATTTGAAGCTCCAAAATGTGACGATTTTGTTGCATTGGTATAATCCATTGAACCTGAGATGGTCGTTAATTGATGAAGGGAGAGAGTAGAGGCTTAGGTAATTGTTGGGTAAATTCAAGGCTCACAAAATGGACAAATTTCAAATCAAAATTTCAGATATTAGTTATTCATCAGGACTAAGTAAGTATTTGCAAATTTCCCATAAAAGGATTACTAAAACCATGATCTATGATCAATTTATGGTTTAAGTTAACACGAGGCTGGAACTCTATAGTTTTGAGTATGGATATAAATCAATGATCTCGTGCTTTTGAGATGTCGCATCTAACCAAATGTTCATTTTTCGTTTTCAACAGATATTGAAAATTCAACAGTTTATATATATATATGTTCGCCCTAAAAGATAAATAAGGGATTTTGATTAAGAATAAAAGAAAACAAGAAAAGACTGAAATAGTTATTTAAACGTGCAAATAAACATTTTCTTATTCTTAGGCATATCACTTCGTGGGAACTTAACGTGGGGAAAAAATAAATAAATAAAAAATAGGGAAAACACTAAAGATTTTTGTATATAAAGAAAGATGTAAAAATTAAGATCCATCCCTCTCTCGCCATAGTTGCATCTTCTTCACTTGCTTTCCTAGTGGAAACAGAGGAGCCAATGAACCTAGAGAAGTTCGTCAAGTCAAAGCTCCTAGGTGGTTTTGCAGCTCAAAAAATCATTGGGACTGGATTGATGTTGCTTGTTTTGGTTTCCGTCGCTGGGGAAGACAGTGGCTTGAAACGGGGTATTGGGAAAGGTATCGAAGGAGAAGCTTCGAAGAACTCGTATGATCTAAATGCCATGACGAGAATAAGCCAAGACGAGAGATACAGATGGGAAAAGAGGCAAAAAAGAGAAGATGAGGTGAGACTGTGGTCTAATAGGAAAAAGAGATGAAAGAAGTGACGGTAGCAAGTGAGACTGGGGTTTTTAGGATTAGGTGTATAAGTGTTATAGAAACGGACCAAAACCGAACCGTTTGATTTCAAATTTTTGGAATCGGACTCAAACCATTCTTACAACATATCCAAACTGTTTATTAAATTACAAAATCAAATCCAAACCATTTGGTGCAAAACGATTCGATTCGATTTAAATCCACGATTTTTCGATCCGTTTGTCCACCCCTATTAACTATTGTACCTGGGAAGGTGTAAAACTTTGATATAAAGTAGTAGTTCAAGGTTGAAAGTTTCCTCTCTTTTCTTTAAGTTTATCTAATTACACAAATGACCTCTCTTTGGAACAGTTGGTGACCCTGGAACCTACATTTTAAAATTGTATATATATAACAAACATGAAAAACAAAACCCTGGGACTATAAGCAAATTCTAGAAGACTACCATGATGATGGTATTTATTAGAGACGACAACTGGAAAACTGATATCAATGCATTAAATATGGTAACCTAAACATTAGATTTTCTCACCCCTTTTATTTTGGTGAAAAAATGCTCTCAAATTTCAAGATCCCTTAGAAGATCCTTGTGTTCAGTTCCCATCTATACATTACTTAATCCCCATTTTTAATTTACCAAATTAGGTTGGTCAATTTGACCCTAAACCTGCTTAACACAGTATGAAACACTCATTGTTAACAGCTTTTGCCTAAATAGTTTTTCAATTTCGTGTCATTTTCAGTTTGACCCATCAACTTTGTTATGTTAACTCAGTTAAGTCTCCTTGACTCCGTATCTCATGTCATTTCTCATCAATTTATTCTATTTGGTATCAAATACATTGTTGTCATGTTATTTAAGGTCAAACATCTGTATAACAAATTGTAATGGTGTTTGAGGTTTTAGATAAAGATGATTAAGATTTATTCAAACATAAAAATCAAACAAATCACGTAAGAAAAGAAGAAAGAAAAGGGTATTTGACTAAAATTTATCAGTGTTTTAAAAATTGCTAGGCGCTGGGCGAGCGGCGAGCAGGTGCCTAGCGCCCAGGGGCCTAAGCGGTCTTAGGTTTTGTATTATAACTTTAATAATTTACAAAAGTTAAGCATAATACCTTATCAATTACATCAAATTTAATGTCAATATACATATGCAAAATTTAAAAACATGAAAAATTAACAATCGTGAACAAAATTTATTAAAACTCAAATGACTGAAGTTGGTCATGATGGGTACTTTATATAAATTTGAATTTGTGTACTCTTTTATTTTTCTTGAAATTGCATGAATAACCTTAGTTATGTTTGATAAAATCTACATTAGTAAAATTGGTACCGGCAGATCCTTTGAGAATTCCATTAAGTAATCATCATTCGCTACATTTAGACATATCATCATCATCATCATCAAAGGCCATTCCCGAGATTTTCTAAAAAAATAATTAAATAATTTATTTCTAAAAAATAGGAAAGAAAAATAAAATAAGAACACAATCAACCTTATTAAAAAATAAAAAAATAAAAATAAAATAAAAATCTCCCAGACCGCCTAGACCCCGCCTAGAGTCCGCCTAGACCGCCTAGCCAACCTAGACCGCGCCCAAACCCGCCCAGACCCTCCCAGACTGCCCAGAACCGCCAAGACTGCCCGCCCAGGCATTAATCTGGGCGGTTTTCCACCTTCTAGCGCCTAGGCGGCCGCCTAGACCGATTTTTAGAACACTGAAATTTATATTCGCATATAACTAAAACACTTCTGATCAAAGTTGAAAATTCTCATCTTATCAATGCCAGAGGCACAAGCAAGTTGTGTCAACCGTTAATTGATAAGTCGGGTTTGTTAAAGAGCTGAGTGTTCTGGCTCATTGACCCGTTCACCCGATTAGTGCTGCCCAAAATCACATAATTACTCAAATGCATAATCATTGAAATCTCACTAATTAATCAAGTGTCATTTTGGGAAACACAAAAATAACAAGTGATAAGAGGAAGAGGAAGTATGGAGATTGGAGAGGTGGTGGCAAAAGCTTAACCAGAGATGTGGGTGGAATCAAAGTGTCAACCATGGTTAAGTGTGGTAGGTGGTTTGACTAGTTGAGTTTGGTGGGCGTTGGTTCTGTTGTATCTATACAAACATAAAATCGCTATTTTCTCTCTCTCTTTCATCACGTTCTTTCACCACCTCTTATTCATTCCCACTCTGCCAACCGAGCAACGCAGAGGCACAAAGATAGAGAGCGAAACGATCGAAGCGAAGCGGCGTAGAGAGTTTTATCTCTCACTCTCTATTTCACCGATCGAAGCTCGCTCGTTCGATTGAATCTCTGACACGAACTCACGAAGATCGATCGATTGATTGTTCGATTTCTATGCAGTCGAGCTCTCCATTCGATCGACTAATGTCGGATCCTTTCGATGTCAAGCTTCTGATTCAGAACCGCGAGCTTCTGATGATCTTGACGACATCAATAGCGGTTCTGATAGGCTGTGTGTTCGTGTTCGTGTGGAGGAGAACGTCAGGCTCGAAATCGAGCAAAGTAGAACCGCCGAAGCCTTTGATTGTGAAAGACCTTGAACCGGAAGTAGATGATGGCAAGAAGAAGGTCTCGATCTTCTTCGGCACTCAGACCGGCACCGCAGAAGGATTCGCCAAGGTTCGCTGTTGTTAATTTACTTTCAGTTTTGAGTAATTTTGACCTAATTCAATCAATTTTAGTGATTTTGAATAGTTGTGCGAAGGTTTTGATTTAAATCTTCTTGTAATTTGATCGAACATGTGTTGATTTTTTAATGAATTCAGGCACTCGCTGACGAGGCGAAAGCTAGATACGATAAAGTGACATTCAAAGTGGTCGATCTGGTAAATTGATTTGTTTCGGTTGAATTTTTTTTTAGTTTGATTGGTTTTCAGAATGTTGAGATTGATTATTAGAATCGGTGTTTGTAGGATGACTATGCTGCGGATGACGATGAATACGAGGAGAAATTGAAGAAGGAATCTCTTGCAATTTTCTTTTTGGCAACGTAAGTAGAGAAAGAATGAATGAATGAATGAATGTATCAATAATGCATGTGTTGACTTTTGATTGGTTTAGTTCTAAATGACTAAGATATGCTTACTTGTGGTTAAATAATTAGATATGGGGATGGTGAACCAACTGACAACTGCGCCAGGTTTTATAAATGGTTTACCGAAGAAGTAAGTTCCTTTTTATTATTACTATTTGTTATTTGATGCAATTCTTACTTTATGCTTGTAAAGCTTGAAATTTGTTATGTTTAGTGTGTTTTTACACTTACAATGATTATGGATGTGCCTGAGTTTACAAAGTAAGGGTCTAATTTTTTTTTCGTGATTTCAGGGGAAAGATAAGGGAGCGTGGCTTCAAAACCTTCAATATGGTGTATTCGGTCTGGGAAACAGGCAGTATGAGCATTTCAATAAGGTGAGAATTGAAGTTGGTATTGTCTGAGTTTGGGGGAATGGGACCAGGATTGATATTGAGCAGTTATTTTGTCATATTATATTTTAGTTTTGTCATTGTTGAAGTTACTTATACTTTGTTTGTATAATATTAACTGGAACAGATAGCAAAAGTGGTGGATGAACAGCTTGCCGAACAGGGTATGACTTCCGATTTTCCATTTGTTAGGTTCTAAGAATTTCTAGAAGTTTATGTCTATGTTCTCAGTCTTAAAGTTGTTTTACTTGTTTTTGTATGTTAACAACTTCTTCAATGTAGTAAAGAATCCATTAGTGTCTTTTTTTTTTATGACGACATTGTTGTGTGAGGCATTATTGCAATTAAGTATAGCCAAATTACAGGCGTCTTGATTTGTATGGCGAAATGTGAGTGTGGTTCTTTAGGTATCTTGGGAAGGCTGGGTTTCTCTGATTTGTCTAGGTGTTTATCAGCTAGCCCTCTAATGCAAGATTTGGCTTCCTTTTTTATTTTTCCCGTCTTCTATGGTATTAATTGCTTCCTAAAATTTCTTGTGTAATTATTGGCATTTTGTTGAATCCCTTGATTTGAGGTTTAAGTAGCCGTTTTTGGGCAGAGCTGATTTCCACACCATTTTCGGTGAAATATGTCATCTCAAACAAATACTTGATAACCATTTACATGCAAAATGATGAAAGCATGTCAGTGATGATGTCTAGTTTTTATGTATTATAGGTAACATTAGTTTGTTTCTTTTGCTTTCATTAGTGTCTGGCATGCCTGATTGAGCCTTATATACTTGTACAGGTGCAAAGCGTTTGGTGCCAGTGGGTATTGGCGATGATGATCAATGCATTGAAGATGACTTCACTGCATGGTGTGTAAAGAACTCCATCACCTTCTTGGATATTGGTGGACAGACTTATTTCTATTCTTTCCCGTCATCCTGATTTTTTCTTGTCATATCTTCTAGGAGAGAATTGGTGTGGCCTGAACTGGATCAGTTGCTTCGTGATGAAGATGATGCAACAAGTGTCACTACTCCCTATACTGCTGCTGTCCTTGAGTACCGAGTAGTATTTTATGATCCTGAAGATGCATTGGTACAGGAAAAGAACCAGAGTAATGCAAATGGCCACACTGTGCATGATGTTAACCATCCATGCAGGTAATAAAGAAAAATGATTCTCTATGTTACAAGTGATTTTAATTTTTGTTCCTTGGATGACATGTTTGTATTTGCTTCACAGGGCTAACGTAGCTGTGAAGAGGGAGCTTCACACTCCAGCTTCAGATCGTTCTTGTATCCATCTGGAATTTGATATTTCTGGCACTGGGCTTACGTAAATTTCTTCTGCCTGCTCTTTTATTCAGACACCAATTAATTATTTCATTTTACTTTTGTTCAATAATAATGATGAGTCTCATACTGATTTCATCCACTTTATCTGATATTGATTTCATCCACTTTCCTCAGATATGAAACAGGAGACCATGTTGGTGTCTTTTGTGAAAATCATATTGAAAACGTGGAGGAGGCAGAGAGGTTATTGGGTTTTGCACCGGAAACTTATTTTTCAGTCCATTCTGAAAAGGAGGATGGCACTCCAGTTGGTGGAACTTCTTTACCACCTCCTTTCCCATCTCCCTGCACTTTGAGGAAGGCACTCACACAATATGCAGATCTTTTGAATTCCCCCAAAAAGGTATTTTGTAATCTCGGAATGTAATTTTCATGATTTGTTTTTATTTTGTGTTTGAAAGTTCATTTGTTTATTTGGATGTCTGCATTGATACCTATCCTCAAATTTTCAGGCTGCTCTGCTTGCTTTAGCTGCGCATGCATCTGATTCAAGTGAAGCTGATCGGTTGAGATTTCTTGCTTCTCCGGCTGGAAAGGTGAGATCTCTGAACTAAATATCTGTATATATGTAAGTTTAATATTTTCAGGTTGTAAGCAAGCCATCCCCTCCCTTTTGCAGGATGAATATTCACAGTGGGTAGTTGCAAGTCAGAGAAGTCTCTTAGAGGTGATGGCTGAGTTTCCTTCAGCAAAGCCTCCTATTGGAGTTTTCTTTGCAGCAGTAGCTCCTCGCTTGCAGCCTAGATACTATTCGATCTCATCATCGCCAAGGTGATTTACTTACATTAGTTGTCTCATTGTGTTAATTTCGAGAAACTAATTTTATAGGAGACTCTTCCTGTTACATATACTTGCTTAATTTGGAAGGCTTTCAAGCGTACCTATGACTGGGCATACTGTGATTAACCTTGGTTCTACCTTGGAAACCATGTGGAAAAAACCCCAGCATATAAGCATAACCAGTAAATTGTTACATTCTTGGGAATTGGGATAATGGAAGTATTGGATACTCTTAAGCCATCCAATGGACCTTATTTTTTTTTTTAAAAGAATAGGATAGTATAGAGTTAGATATTTACTGTGAGATTGAGGAGCCCCTTTCTTTTTAGCGTCAGGAGCTTCAGGATTGTTACACTCTAGGTTGTTTTACCTGGTGGACATTTATCATTAGAAATGAGGAGCCCTTTTATTTATATTGGTTAATTAAAATAGGATAGTGAAAGAGAAGAATAGGACCGTAGAATATTAACTCAGGACTTCATTTATCTTTGTTTTCCCATTGATTATTAGTCTCTGATGGAAAGGGGATTTTCCACTCGTTTGGTTCTTCCTTGGATTGTGGTCTGTTATGTTTTACTTATCATCTGCCCTGTCCTGTTACAGGATGGCATCAACTCGAATCCATGTCACATGTGCGTTAGTCTACGAGAAGACACCAACAGGTCGGATTCACAAAGGAGTTTGCTCAACCTGGATGAAGGTCAGTCTTTCTTCATACAGTATTTATTTCATTTCCTCAATCTGGAGCTTGTAAGCTATTCACTACTGGAGCTTGTAAGCTATTCACTACTGATGGTTTGTGCACTATGCACACTCAACTACTCTGTGAGGACTGCACTTGAAGGATACTAGGGGAACCTATCTGTTTGTGTATCTTTCGACTGGAGTAGATATTAAAACTGTTTAGCATTTTCCGTGGAATAATTGGTAGTTGTCAGATATCACATGTCATTTTTGTGATGTAATTATGTTTATTCTTATTCTTCTAAATTTCTGGATTTGATTGTTTTTATCCTAATAGTGATATGACTCTTTATTTTTCCATGTTTGTTAAGAGAACTGTCTTAATCTGATATTCTTGATCAATTCAATTTTTTTGTAGAATGCTGTGCCATTAGAAGAAAGCCGTGATTGCAGCTGGGCACCTGTTTTTGTGAGGCAATCTAACTTCAAACTTCCAGCGGATACGACCACACCGGTTGTCATGATTGGCCCTGGTACTGGATTGGCACCCTTCAGGGGATTTTTGCAGGTTTGTAGTTTAATCCTAATCTGCAACTTCTTGTATCCATACTCTGCTTTAATGGTGCAAACTAAGTTGTTCTCTTTTATTTCAGGAGCGATTTGCTCTGAAAGAAGCTGGTGCAGAATTGGGACCTGCAATTCTCTTTTTTGGTTGCAGGAATCGCCAAATGGTAATAACTAACACGTATCTTCTTCTGCTGTAGTTTCCAGCTGTTCTCATCTAGGTGCAGATTTTTATTGAGCATATACTCTGTTTTGCAGGACTTCATATATGAGGAAGAATTAAATGGTTTTGTCGAATCAGGTGCAATCTCCGAGTTAGTTGTTGCATTCTCACGTGAGGGGCCAAATAAGCAATATGTGCAGCATAAGATGATGGAAAGGGTAATTCTAAGATTGCATCTACTACTATTTTTTCTCTCTGCCATTTCCATTTATTTGCAGCTGGTGGTCATGTTTAGAATTCTGAATGCATATATTGTTTTTGTTTAGGCCTCGGACGTGTGGAACATGATCTCTCAGGGCGGTTATCTTTACGTCTGTGGTGATGCCAAAGGCATGGCCAGAGATGTTCATCGGACTCTTCACACCATCGCCCAAGAGCAGGTATGATCTAATCTCTCCTCTTTAGTCGTGTTAAAAAGAATGATACTCTAATCATGTGGCTTTGAATCACATTAATCTGAATGGAGAGCCTGCTTAGCTTTTATTATATACTAAACTTCGCGTGGCCACTCCATTTTGAGGGTCTTCCCAAGTCACATAGACAAACAGGCACATTATAAAGCCCCCAGGCCCAGCACACCTCTAAAATTGAAGGTCATCTAAGCCTGTACTTAGTAGCTTCCCATAAAGAATGTTTGTAGAGTATCTGTCTGCTTTGTGAAATTACTAATACATAATCATGGTTCCATGTAAGAATAATTTCTCAGGAGTTGTGGGAAATAACATAGGATGATAGTATATAGTATGTGCTGCATGTGTATGTATTGTGTATTGGTATCGACACTCTTACATACAAGTCTGCACACTCGAACTGAAAATAGTACCACCAAGAGTTCGGTTTAGAAATGGTTTGCTACGCATCTCAAGCCTAGAAAACTCGTTTCAATTTTCATTCATTTTTATTCATTGGAATATACCATTGGAATGCGTCAAATCCTCAATTTCGTCAAATCCTCAATTTCGGCATCCCTTGATAATTATACTTCAATATAAAATTAGATGGGAGTTCATTAAGTTTTTAATGTTTTGTGTGAGGTGATTTAAGAGATCGAGCTTCAAACATGATGCAATTTATGTAGTTGGTGACTAGAAGCTAGAATCCTAGGACAATGAAGGTTATTAGTGGTGTAAATTATTGGGGGAAAAGACACCTAACCAAATACATTGGCCTTCATAAATTAAAAACAAATCTCAATCAGCTACCTAACCAAATACATTGGCCTTGACCCCAGGGGCGGATTTAGGATTACAGACAAAGGGGGGCAAACAATACACAACTATTTTACTATACAACTAGACAAATATACATGGCATGATTAATTCAACTATAGCTAGCAAATGAAGAGCTTACCTTTTTGAATTGGAGAAAACAGAATTAAGCATGGTGGTATAAAATGAGAGTTGGCGAGAAACATACCTCTACTTTCTTTCTAACTTTTTGGCGTTGAGGCAAACATAACAGTACAATCTAAGTCTAAGTAGTAATAGCAGCAGTAGCCTAGGTAGTGTCTATTCTCTGGAGAGAGAGAGAGATTAAATAAAAGAGAAAGAGATGGAGTAGGATTGGGATTGGTGAATGTGGAGTTTAAAAAAAAGAAAACAATACCCTTTATTTTAAAATGATCTGGGGGTAATAGTCAAGATTGTATATAAAGATGGGCAATCTAAAAATTTAAAGGGGGGCAAGATAAAACATACAAGTGACTTAATGAGATTTTTCAAAAATATAAGGGGGTCAATTGACCCCCTTATCCAACACATACATTCGCCACTGCTTGACCCTAATTAATATAATCTTGAAAAAAGAAGTAGCGTCATTAGATGTAAGTAACTGAACATAGACTTCTGGAAATTATGGTTGCAGGGATCCATGGACAGCACCAAGGCTGAGAGCATGGTCAAGCACTTGCAAATGGAAGGGAGGTATCTACGTGATGTATGGTGACCTGTCTTCAGCTCTGCACTCCGCCAGTAAGGAAACACACTGTACAACGGATTGGCGAAAGCAATATAAAATGTTGCTAAAGCAATATCATGCAAAGTGTGCCTCGAGCTGATTAATGGCCATCCCTGAAAAAGGAAAAAGGAGTGCTGGTTCCCTCTATTCTTTGCTCTCTCCCCCCCAACAAGGATTTTGTTCGTGTAATTTATGTGCATTGTTATTAAATAGGTAAGATTTGTTGAACACCGCTTCCTCTATATATTTTTTAATGTAAGACAGCGCATTCTCAAAGAACAAGATGCTTTTTCCAAGACAATCAACTATTGAACCTATACTATGTACATACGGCAGTATGCCATGGACAACCTTTTAAGACGTGGATGATAAAAGTTCCATGTTTGAAATTCTTTGCGCTGTTGCTCCTGCATCATATCTTACTATTTTTACTTGATACTCAAATCAGACTTGCTGGCATCAAAACAGGTGCATATTCAATTCAATAAAAAGTTGGTACAATGCTCAGATCACAAGGGTATGCTATGGCGATGTTTGAAATTTTAGTTTCTCTGGATTTTGTGTTCAGTCTGTAATATCATTCTCCACGAGTTGCTATCTTTGGTGGAAAAAAGAAGAAGAAAAGACTAGGTTGAGCCACTGTTCCAATTTGAATGGCCTGACGCAAGGGATTTGTGCAAATGAAATCAGTTTTGCAAAACTAATTAATATAAAAACTCTACAGTTGAATTCAGCGGTTGGTTTGAGCGCAAAGTGTAATGCGTTATTGAAGTTCTTCTCAATTTTAATAGCAATTGAGTTTATCTGCTGGTATATGAATTTCCTGTTCTTTAGTCATCAACTGTATTTACGTTCCTACTTACAAGATTCCTTCGAGTCATCACAGATATAAACATGGTTCATACAGGTCCACGAAGGCCTTACCCTACTCTGCATGACTGCATCCTTAGTTCCATGTCATTTTCCGACTCTTTGTCATGAGGAGGCATTCAAATACTTTGGTTGTGTTAAGGTAAAAATTTATTTTTAGGTGGTCCTATTTGATAATGATCCTCCAGTTCCGCTTTGCAAGTTAATATATGTGAATTTTCTTTTTAAAATCTATTGGGAGGAAGTTATGTTCCATGAACTAGCTGAACATATGTCCTGAGGTGTATAACCCAGAGTGTTGAGGTGTATGACCCAGACTGTTGAATTCTCCAAATGAAGCTGAAATAGTATTTCATACATGTTCGCTAAAAGAGAGTGAGGAGATGGCCAATGGGGTACCAACTCAGCGGTAGACTTGTGAGAAATGGAATCACAAGTCCAGGGTTCGAATCCCGCTGGCTACATTTGGAAGGAATAGGAGGGGTTCGAACCATGAACTTATGATTCCATCCGCCACAAGTCTGCCACTGAGCTGGTACCTCATTGGTCATCCCCTCCCTTCTCTTTTAGCGAACAAATATGACATGAATTTCTCTGCTGAGCCCAAAAGAAGTTGTGCAATTGAGTGAAGATATAAGTACACTTGGCTTTGTCATTCAAAATTTCTCATTTTGATTTGATGATTCATGGAGTTGGCATAGAAATTTCTACAAAGCACTTTATTGTAACTTCTTCATGAGCAAGAAGACTTACATTGCTATATTATTTATCAGTGCCTCTTCAATTATATGAATGACATTCGCAGAAGGAAGTGTAAGAAGAAAAGGAAGTTTTAACTGGCTAATATTCTCAAACGCCCAAATAATATAATTGTGGGTCTTGGGCTTGGCTGCAGACATCAGGTCCACATGAGTCTATTTCTTCGATCCGTCCATGATGGTCTCAAATTCCAAAGTACATTACCAAAGTACCATGTTTAATTATTTTTATGCAAAATTTGAATATAGCAATTGTTAAATTCAACATTAAAAGACTAAATAATACATTCATTAAACATTTATTTCATCACTTAGAACTTAATTATAAAAAAAATCAGTAATTTTTCTGTCAAGCGGTGTTTGTTAATACCTATGAAGTCTAAACTGAACTGATGTTTGGTGCTAAATTAATGTTTAGATAAAAGAAAATTTTCTTGTTTAGATCCAGACCTTCAATCTTCATATCCATCCTTGACATATACTAAATAAGCTAAAAAACAAAAAACTTTAATTAAAGTTTATGATGAAGAAAAAACAAAATTTGCCTTAACAATTAAGCGTTTTTTTTCTTCTTTCAATATCAGCATTCAATATAAATCTTCAATATCAACTTAAGACTTCATTTTAAGAAACAAGGTCTTAGTAATTTTCATTACGTCCCACTTCATTAAATTACTAGCCATTCAGGTGTAAAATGTGCATTCTTTTATAAAATTATTTATCAATATAACCATTAAATGTTTAAAGCAAAATTTATTATGTACTTTGTAAATTGACATTTACAAGCAAGTAAATTAACACTAAAATATTGTGAATGAATCCATTGGTTGGATTACATCCGACAAAATAAATAAGTTATACTAATAGAGAATAACTACTAAAGAAAAAGAAGAAAAAAAGATATTGCATGGGTTTACCCAATATTTGGTTTTCTTCAATCTTTCATTAACATAAAATAATAGTCGTCTCATTCATCTTTATTATAATTATCTTGTGAAACCTATTTTATAATTGAAAATCATCCCAAAAGAATGAAATAGTTTTTCATTGTAAACTCGTGATTATCTCATGTCAAAATATGAGAAAGGAAAATTCCAATAATTCCTAATACCTTTATATGTATTTTCATATTTACGTAAGTGCATGTGCATAAAAACAATAACTGATTAAACACTAATTCTTTATATAAGGTCCCAACAAATATATAAATTAAAATTTGTTTAAATACACAAAAACAATAACACATAAAAATTCATAACATTAAGAAAAATTTCACTTGAGAACTTCTATTTTCTCAATTCAGTTCTTTCTCAAAATAAGCATCTATAGCTGTTTGCCTTTTCTCTCTACATAAACCGAACTCAATCTCATCTTTACTTTTTAACAAACTTATCTTTACTTTTGAAATACTTACACTACATTTGATATACTCTTTTTTATGATGTGCCAAGTAGTTATTTAAGGTCAGTAATGCTTGAATCGTCTCTTCCAAACACGATTGTCAACTGGGTCATGATCATCATCATCTTATCCATTACAATATCCATCACCCCTTGAATAATCTCTTCATGTGATTCCTGTCACTATATCATTTTCATTAGGATAATTCAAAATATGTTCAACATGCATCACATTTTAACAATCACATATGGAAAACCAGCGAGGATGTTGTCTGGGGGGAGATTTTATACTTTTGCCCCCTTTTCTTTTTAAACACCTTTTTTAAAAGGTTGTTCAGGGAGAGGGGAAGTTACCCCAAGGCAGCAACCTCGCTGGTTTTTTTCAGGCCAGTTAGAATTGGGGATAGTTTTATGTAGGGGTGGGCATCTCATCTCGCGATCCCGTTCCCGTTCCGATCCCGTCTCGTCCCGTCCCGATTTTTTCGGGTTTTAATGGGATTGAATAATTTCATCCCGATCCCGTCCCGTCCCAATCTAGAATGGGATGAAGATTTTCAATCCCGTCCTGTCCCGAACTAATTTATTAATATTAATTATTAATATTTTTATTTAATTATTTATTTTTGATATCTCCTTGGATGCTGAATATGGTGATGGGCCATTTGCATGGCTTGCATTAAAAGAGCAGTCTAGTCGTGGATTTTCTTGTGGGCCTTCTAGGGTCCATGCATGTTGTGGTGGGTTATTAGCTTCTTGCCATTCTCTGGACATTTCTGGCGTGGAGTTGCTTGATCCACTTTCTGCAAATGTAAGTTACTATTTGACAAACATTGCTTGGATTCTACTCCTGCAGAAAACTTATCATGATGATGTCAAATTTTCCAATGCTTCTTAGTATATAAGGTTTACAAATATCTTATTATTTTAAGGAGAAAGCAGCATAAAGGCCAAGAATCTCATATGTATTTTTTTTTTTTAAATTTATCAGCAAAACAGGAAATATATATTTAATGTAAAAGAGAAGGAATTTTTTTTGTCATACTAATTTAATTAGTTTTTCTAAATTTTGTATCCTCAAGCAAGGTTGCTACTTTGTATACTATTAACAAGGTACTTCCATGTGAAGTATAGAGCATGTTAAAGAGGGCAGCAGTTTCAGGCCAGCAGACTGCTCAGACTCAGATTCAGACTGCAAGTGAAGAAGATTAGCACGCTGATCCCGTCCCGTCCCAAACCCGTTTGGGATGGGACGAGGTCGGAATGGGGTTTTTTTCCATCCCGTCCCGTCCCGATCCCGTATGAACGGGATGGGATAGGGATAGGTATATCTCGTCCCGTGCCCACCCCTAGTTTTATGAAATGTTTCATGAAACGTTCCATCAATCTTGGTATAAAAAAACACAAAATGTTAACGACTGCATTCAAGGTATCTACTCATTTGATATTTAAGGGTTTTTTTTTTTTTTTGGGGGGTCGTGAGAATTATAATATGTTGAATCTAGAAGTTTGAGAAGAACAAAAGAATGAAAAATAATATAAATAAGCTCCCCCTAATTAGAATGAGATCTAATAGTAGGTAGGCTATGATTCTTGCTACCAACGCACAAAGTACTAAGATAACAACCATGTTGTCGATAATTTAATGCAAAAAAAATAATTTCTGATTGCTTGTTTTAAGTATTGTTTTGAACAAAAATGGATGGAATCCATCATTCAATTAGCTAATATTCTCAACTATTCCATTCTGCCTGTATTTTCTTTTTCTTGCCTACGTTCGTGGTGTATGCTCCCCTTCAATATTTTACAATAATATCATTTTCAGAATGACTTTTGTATTTATAAAATCAAAATTTTTCCAAGTTTTTTTTTTTTATGGGAATTTGATTCCCCATAAATTTAATAATATCACTAATAAATTTATTATTATTATTATTATTAGGGTTAATTACACTTTCTCCCCTAAAACATATACTCAATTAAGCTTTGCCGTCAATTAACATTTATATTGCACTTCCTCCCTAAGACTAACAGTCAACGTGCATTGATCGTCTGTTTTCAAAGTAGATTACCAAAATACCTCTGAGAAATCAAAGGCTGAGATTAAATCTTTCGTATCCAAACATCCCATCTCCAGAAAATTCTAAGGCCAAACTGAAATCGTATCTAGAGAAAAATCCAATAGTTGCTTTTAAAAATTCTTTCATTTAAAAGAACTCATCTCGAGAAAAATCTAACGATCCAAATTTAATTATGCACGCATCTTGAGGCAAATCAGACGGCCCTGCATGTATCTCGAGATAAATCTAACAGTCCAACGTACATCTCAAGGAAATTTGACGGTTCAAATTTTTTTTTGTTATACAAGAATTTAGTGTTTGCCTTCTTGATTTGAGAAGTATCTTTTTTAGACAACTAAGTTGTGGTTACCTCACATTCAGTACGCCTTTAATCTTATGTTGAACATTTCAACTCTAGCCTTAACTTTAACAGATTCCATATGATTGCTTTTTTAGTTACTTTTTGCACTTCCCTAATAAGTATTGATTGATTGAGGAGAATATATTCATCAAGAAGAGAAATCTTAGAGAACTAAAATACCTTGAAGTGATTGGGTTTTTGTTGAATACTACTTTTTAAAAGAAGGTAGGTAGGGTTACCTAATGTAGAATCAGTCATTATAGTGAAGTCCTTTTTTATTTATTTTTTTAAAATTGTATTTATTTTATGGGAGCTAGAATCCTAATAGTTGGTTAATGGATTCCAAGCTCCCCAATCCAAGTGGGAGGCTTCCCTTCTATTGATTCTCACATGAAGTGTGACAAAAGCTTGCATTTTTTAAAAAGCTTATAAAGATGAGGAGTTTTGTTCCTGCAAATCTCTTTTTTGACATTATAATTGTAGATAAAGGTCGTATATCAAATCATTTTATTCCTAGTTGGACATGACATGTCGCGCCTGAGTCACCGAATCTTCTGGCCAGCAAAGCGCCTATCTCATCGTCATCGTCATCTCCCTGCCATCATTTTTTTAATCTGGATTTTGAATGCCTTTGCAGATTCCGAAACCTGGACCTTTGATCTTCAAATTAATTGAGGTTGGCTTATCAAAATCGATTGCTATATATTAAAAAAAAAAAAAAAAATGCTTCTTCTCATAAAAAATACAAATAAACAGGAAAATATTTTTTTTTCAAAAAATGGGCATTTATTTTGTTTTAGAAAATTAATTATTTCTGACAGAAAGGGTGAACCCTAGATGTATCGATCATTTATGAGAATAATACTTGAGTAGATTCTATGGGTGGCTCTGCAAGAATCACAAGATCAAGAGGAAAATTTTGTGCATGGATAACTCTTTTCTTTAGTTCTTGTAACTTCAATAGTGAAGATCAAGTTAAACCTGTACGAATAAAGAGGAACAAAAGAGAGACCAGAATGCTGAGTTGAAAGAGTCTTGGGTGGTTGATGGTTTGTCTGATTGTCTGCAAATTGGAATATTGTTTTAGCTTTAGAAATGAAATTGAGATTATCCGTTTAGAATGATGACATTCGCGAATTATTCCGTGGAAAAATAGGCATTTAAAGTCATTTTCCATTAAGTTATAATCAATTAATAATATATGTTTTTTATGTGAAAATTAATGTTGCATGTTTAACTTCACAATTTCAGGAAGACAAGAAAACAAGTTTAATTGCATGGGATAAGGGTATGTTTGTTTTATGGGTTAATTTGTGTTTGGGTCCTATATTTTGTATCAGTTTTGAGTTTTTGGTCCTAAGTGTGTTCAACTTTAAGTTTGGGTTCCAAGACCATATTAACTGTCAACTTTCCGTTACAAATATAGGACCTAAATGCGAAGCTGGTATAAATTGTGGGATCTAAAGTCTAAATTTATCTATACTAAAGTCAATAAAAAAATCATTCCATTACTAGACAGACATTTAACAGTTAACATGGTGTTGGAACCCATAATCAAAGCTGAACAAACTTGGAACTCAAGCTTAAAGTTGGTACATATCATTAGTGACGGACTCAGGATTTTAGTCGATGGGGGGGGGGGGAATTGGCAAGCAAAAAAAAAATTTCTACCCGAGTTAGTAATTAAAATAAGAAAAATACATTGCATATACCAAATTGAATTAAGTGTAATCCAATTTAAAGCAAAAATAAGGTCACAATATCAATAACCTTAGCAAGGGGCAAACGAGCGTAATAACTAGAATATATAACTAAAATCACAAAATAATTAGGATAAATATCTAATTGAAGCTAAAAAAAATCAAAAATTTACGAACATAATAAGATCCTAATACAATTTCATCGAAAAATGTTTATATGAGGCTCAAATTTTGTACGAGTTGCCTAGTGGCATATATTTTCATTGAATTCTTTAGTTATTATTTTAGATATTAATTTCAAATATTTTTTTGTTGGAGGTTTTACGCCACTTGTGAACAAGCAATTCATTGCTTTAATGTTTGCAATTACATATAAAATTGCGTTGAAAACAAAAAAGTAAGGGAATGTCACAATGACAAAATTATATAGACAAAGAAATCATATGCTCCGAGATGACCAAAAATAAATTTTTATTAAACTAAACAATTTTTTTAATGTTTGCAATTACTATAAAATTGTATTGAAAATAAAAAATTAGGCGAGTAACAATGATAAAAATAGTAATTATCAGTAACCATAAAAAATGTATAGTGAATAGCCATAAAAAAAAATGCGCTCGATGAGTATCGAACTCGGGTTGTTTACAAAAATTTACAAACTTCCAACCACTACACCAATAGAAAGATGAAAAATTAATTAAATGAACAATTTACATATTGTATTATACATTATAAAATTAATTTTTTAAAAGGTTAAGTATATAATAAAATTATTTTAAAAGTTGAGGGGGGCTCCGCCTCTACATATCATAAGACCTAAAAATAAATTAACTCTTGTTTTATAGTACAAAAGGTTTTCATACAATGATAGAAATGTCCACATGGTATCTATGATAATTACACCTTCTGTAGTGCTTTAGACTATATAATAGTTGAACTAATAGTCATCCATTTTAATGACGGACGTACTTGGGAGAATAAGATGGTGTTTGTTTTTTATTCTTAATAGATTCATAAGTGTTAATAAGAAGTGGGACACTTTAAATATGATGTTTTTTTTTATATTATTTATTCTGATTAAAACTTGAATTTCTGATTAGAGTCGGCACCATGGGAGGTTGTCACGCCCCGATTTTCGAAGAAAATGAAAATCCTAAAATCCACGTAGGATTATCTGTTTCCCCCAAAACTCGGGACGTGAAAATTCAATAACAACATAAACAAATAGCAGCAACAACTAAAACATGATGAAATTACTGAAACAATTAAAACTCTAACCCGGAAAGACTCTGGCGTTGCTAGCCCACTAGCGAACTCCAGTAACACTGCTCAAAAGTCTCTAAACCTGAAAGGCTAATCGGCTGCATTCCCAAAGGAATGTACCCAAGAAGCAAAAGCTCACTTGGGTCAGCAATAAAGCTGGTGTGAGAAATCTTCATCCCAAAATCAATAAATCCACACATGACAACATCAAAATAAACAAAAACAATAAACAACCACACATCAGGTAGTTCCTCAATGAGGCAAAGGTGTTATCATCCTAACTATAGAAATTGACTATGGCAAGTTTGACCTGCAGAAATATGAGTAGACTTGTCATCCTGCATAAAAAAATTAAAAGCAACCAGATAATATTTCTAAATTATCAGTCCTCACAAATGTGATTTATTTTCAAACAATGATACAATTCATAGTCATATTGGACTATTATTGAAATATTAACAAAACACATTTTCTACCTTTAGGAAGACATGTAGTTTTCATTCAATGATTGAATGAGCATTTAGTTTCTTCCTTTAAGGTAATCATGCACATACCCAAAAAAGAAATCTCCCTTCTTTTCCACAATCGCACTATCCTCCTTGTGCCGAACACACCTCACCCAAGTGTGTCTCCCTTACCTTCGAAACCACTCGGAGCGTACATGTTCCAAGTGGGGTGCCACCTCGAGGAACATGTCATCTCACCCGAAGTTCGATCCATGGCAAACATTTCCTAAATCTACACGTACAACCGAACTCACATGGAACGGTGCACCGATATGCAAGCAAGTCTGCATACCCATAATAATATCACACGTATACAAGCAAGTCTGTATACAAAACAATTTTTTTTCTTTTCACATTTTTTTTTTCTTCGGAGTTGTGGAAAAGAGCATAAAAAAAATATATCAACTAAAACTCAAAACTCTTTTATGGAGACACTTTGTCAACCATAAGTAAATCAACCACAGTATCCACCATTCTTTTGGGGAACAAATAATATTTGACACATTGCCAAATTCACACATCTCATCTCTTTTCATCATATAAAAAACAATATGCATACCAATTCGCATAAAAATACAAATACTCAAGCTAAAACAAGTGCACAGTTAAATTTCGGCCAATATCTATTACTAGAAAATTTTCTTCTAGACCTAAACTAAATGAGGGTTTAATCATACATAAAACTAATACCGACAAGACATTATCCCTTAAGCTACCACTTCTAACAAGTTGCAGAGAATGACAGGGGCAACAGATGCTTTCTAAAATGAAATATTGAGCTTACGAGCGTTTCCAAAAGAGTAAAACACTGCTTACAATGTCAAGTTGAATTCCAGATAGCCATATCAAAGTTTTTGTAGATATTTCCTACTACATAATCAAATGAGAAAACAACAGTTTTTATATCGTACCTCAGTTGGTTACAAACGATGAAACTATGATAGGACCTTGGCAACTAGGTATACTCCAAGATGCAACATGGAAAAGCTCATTAGGCAACCACTTCATATGAATTTATTGGATGAACTATCAAAAGAGAATACATGCTAAGGTAGTTCACAACCACCATTATTATATCAGACATCACAACACCATTTCATTTTCCTCTAAGAAATTCTAACAAGCACTCAAGGTACATACAGAAAACAAAAACATTTCTCAAAATGGGGGATTCAGATTCACTAAACTGACCGTGGAGTACTGTCACTTCTTATTTTGTACTAATGAAATTAGTGTTGCTTACATAAGTTCAGCTGAGACATACATGTTACTTAAGTACACCATGACTGTGTACTACACAGGATCATACGACACAGTCCCAGTAAGACCAAAATATAATTAAGAGAATGGTTTCCAAACATATGTCAAGATCGCTATCAGTTCAAAATTCACGAATTTCTGATAGAAAATATGTTCCTAAACTACAATGAACAATCATTCGATTTCATAACTCTCAATTCATCCAAAATCAAACCAAACCCACAATCCAAAATCATCAAAGACACACAAATACAGGTCATCACACCACCAAACCAACATCCAAATCATAACCACACATTCTCACAACAAAACTCACAAACCCTATCATCAAATCCTCAAAAATCACTAATTCAATCAAGAAACAAGGATTGCAAGATACAGGGAATAAGAAAACTCACTTAATGAAATCACCAATGATTTGCGCAACCAATCCACGTCCACACGATGCCACTTCTTCTTCTCAACCACCCAACAATAGCTCATCATCCCCTCGCCCGTGATTCTCGTTCGTTTGAAAGACCGACAGCATCCTCCATTTCGCCGCCCCTTATTCATTTTTTTTCTTCCTCGCATCACAAATAAACCACCAACAGATTTCTCGCCTCCATGTTCTTTTTCTTCTCTACACATCCTCCACAGACCACATCACGAATCATCACCACCCTCTCTTCTCGACAGCCACGCTCAACCTCCACAGTCCTTGAACACCCAGCAATCAACCCTGGAACAGCCTGTAACGCAGCCCTTCCACGCCCTCAAAACCACTGCAACAACACCTCCAACAACCCCTCTGCTCGTTATCTCATCGCAACCTCCCACTGCCCTCGCACAGACACAACATCACCACTACGCAAAAAAAAACACTCACGCAGAAAAATCCCTCTCTCGCCGATCCATTGTTGCCCTTCACGCAGCTGCTTTCCCCTTTTGCTACACAGTGACCCTCAGGATCTCTCTCGCCTTCGTCGCCACCGAAAAGGGTAAGAGGAAGAGCAATCTTGCTCTTACTGTTGCACAAAAGGAGAAAAGAAAAGGAGGAAGGAAAAAGGGTTTTGTTTTTATACTATGGGTGGTTATTCGCCCCCACTAAAATTCTGAGGGCACCCGCCCTTTAACTTCACAAAATAAAACCCTAATCATTATTTTAATGAAAGCCCAAAACCAAGCCCAAATACAATTAGGTAACAACTCATCAACATTAGGGTCTACAAATTTTTGGCTAAATACGCACACACACACACTTTATTTTATTTAGTAATGACAAACAAAAATCTTTTTCCAAATAATTGAGATTACAATATATGCCATAATTAATAAATAATAAATTTTTTTATATTTATTTAATTAGGCGGGTATTACAATATATACAACTCAAAAGAATCTCGTCCCGAGATTCGGTAGAGGAGGGTAAGTACGTAATTAATTCTTAATAAACAAACTACATTCCGGATGAACCAACACTAGAGTACAAATAATATACCATTAAAAAAAATCAATTTTCTACTAACCTTCCTTAAGAAACAAAACACACATCACGTAGACAAACAAATAGCTCATGCATATGCCCATAACTTAATGAGGACAATTACACAAAGATATATATATATGAAATTTATTAAATTTAATAAATATTAAAAAAATACAGGGTGCTACAGAGGTGTTGATCACTTAGCACCGAGTGCTTAATGAAAATCCATTCCAGTAATAACCTAATAATAAATTTGTAATAACTAATGTGCTACCCCTCTTCTCACCGACCATCCCCTCTTCTCTACCTCCTCTCTATAACACGAGTAGTGTTGCCACCCCCCTTCCTGCCCTTCTTCCTTCTCATTTTCTTAGTTATCTTCTTTCTCTTTCTCTTGAGATTGTTTGAAGAATGGAGATGGATATAGGGATGGTTTCTAGTGGTGGTAGAAGGGGATCTCCATAGTGTTTGAATGAGATAAAACAGTTGGAGAATAGGAGTTAATGTCAATGGCTTGTAGTGGCAGCGAGAATTGTTGTGCTATGTCAAAAAACTTCAAATCAATACCTAAAAACAAACATTTTTTTAATTTTATAGCTTCTAATCAGCAATTCATTCAAAAGCAAAACAAACTGTTCATTCATAAGCTTGTTCATAATTCTCAGTTATAAATTAGCTTCTGAGCACTTTGTTGGGAGCCATAAAAACAAAGAAAATACTTGAAGTATATCAAAGTGTCTATGTCAAATATAAATTTCACCAGCGAGTGACGAACAAATGAAGGGCGACTAGACCAATATATCAAAATTTAGGGGATGTCTTTGAAATTATCCAATATATAAAATCAGTGCATTGTTCAGTGGGGTCTATAGCAAATTAATGTTTTGGTCCCAAAAATTGGGCCAAGGGTAAATGACCACTCAATAGAGTGGATGATGCATTTAGATTTGGAGAAAATCTACAATGCCTGGTCCTTGATACCTTTTTGGTGCCTGGATGGTGTCCATCATGTAAAACCCAACCCTTTGTGCTGTCTCTTCTCTGCAAAAACCCCATTTGTTTCTTCTTTCCTTTAGTTTTGCTCTGAAACCCAACAAGCAGAAAAGTAAAACAAGCTCCCATTTTTCCCTTTTCTATGTTTCAAATTGCGCCTCTCTGTTTCTTCTTCAGATCTACCTTCTTCTTCAAATCTACCATAGTTGGTTGTTTCATCTCTAGCCGTGTTTCATTTGAAGTGGAAGAGGCATCATGGGTATAAAGAAGAGTTTGAAGATCCAGGTAACCCTTTTCATTTAATGTTTTCTTTGCTTGTTCTCACCCCTCCCCAAACACAACCATAATTGCCACGTCATCATTCACATGATGGACAACATCCAGGCACAAAGGCCAGGCATTGTAGAATTTCTCTTAGATTTGATACTTAAGATGGGATTCCCTACCACAAAATATATTGTCCCCAAATTGTTAAGTAGGCCGCAAGATGGACGGATGGATGAAAGCCTTGTCTTGACACCACACTCCCTTATATTTGCAGAACCACCAATAGCTTGGGTCTTCAATGAGGCCCCTTACCTTTTTGTGTTGCAATGGCTTGTGGTTGTAACACACAGTGTTCTAAAAATCGGCCTAGGCGGCCGCCTAGGCGCTAGAAGGTGGAAAACCGCCCAGATTAATGGCTGGGCGGGCAGTCTGGGCGGTTCTGGGCTGTCTGGGCGGGTCTGGGCGGGTCTAGGCGGACTCTAGGCGGGGTCTAGGCGGTCGGGGCTAGGCGGGATCTAGGCGGGATCTGGGCGGCCTAGGCGGGTCTAGGCGGACTCTAGGCGGTCGGGGCGATTTTTTTTTTTTTTTTTTAATAAGGCTGATTGTGTTCTTATTTTATTTTTCTTTCCTATTTTTTAGAAATAAACTATTTAATTGTTTTTTATTCAGTATATGTCTAAATGTAGCAAAGGATGATTACTTAATGGAATTCTCAAAGGATCTGCCGGTACCAATTTTACTGATGTAGATTTTATCAAACATAACTGAGGTTATTCATGCAATTTGAAGAAAAATAAAAGTGTACACAAATTCAAATTTATATAAAGTACCCATCATGACCAACTTCAGTCATTTGAGTTTTAATAAATTTTGTTCATGATTGTTAATTTTTCATGTTTTTAAATTTTGCATATGTATATTGGCATTAAATTGGATGTAATTGATAAGGTATTATGCTTAACTTTTGTAAATTATTAAAGTTATAATACAAAACCTAAGACCGCCTAGGCGCCGCCTAGGCACCTGCCCGCCGCCCGCCCAGCGCCTAGCGATTTTTAGAACACTGGTAACACACATGTAAATGATTTGTTGGACCAGAAGTAGATATAGTATTTGATTTTGATTCACAAAATCTAACTTATTGAATCTAGATTAAGTTCAACCAGGTATCAATTATTGAGGATGCATCCATGTCTTGCTCCCAACTAAAAGAAGACAACATTTAGATTGGTAGTCTTGTTGGTGCATATAACAATATGAGGCCACCCAAAAAGTGTCAATAAATTAAAGTTTAGTTTTGGTTTCTTTTTAGACAGAAGCAGAGGAGATCAAAGTATTTATCCTTGGGATTATACAGTTTGGAACCCAAGATTCCCAGTTCTTGATTGATAAGGTCAATACTAAACTTTCGAACTGAAAATCCAAAGTCATCTCCCAGGCTGGTAGAACTGTTATGATCAAAGTGGTTTTTAATTCGATCTTACTTTACACTATGCAAACGTTCCTCCTCCTCTGTGCTATTACCACCAAACTTGATCAACTCGCTCGCAACTTCTGGTAAAATGGTGTGGTGGATTGCCAAGCCAAACACATGTGTACTTGTGACCGGATCTCCCAACCTCATAATCTCGGAGGACTCAACATTCCTTCCACTAGGAATAAAGATCTTGCATTAATAGCAAAAAAATGTGTGGCAAACCATTTCCTCACCCAACAACACTCGTGTTGTTCAACTCAAAGCTCTTTGTTTTAACACAAAGATATTTTGGATATCACAATCAGATCATCGGACTGCCCCGATAAAATTATTTGGTTGTTTGCAATCCAAGTTTTCACTAAAGAGCAACTTGAAAGTTCCACATTCAACCCACCTCCTCTACCCACTCGTGTTAAACAACTCAAAGATCTGTGGATAATCAAAGCCCCCCTTGCGCACTATTCTTGCTTTGGAAAACCAGTCAAAACATTCTTCCTACCATGAAAAATCAGGTCAGACTGCATACGCCTATTGAAGATCGGTGAATTTTCTGCCACAACACATAGATGATGCTACTTAACTTTTCTTTCTATGCCTTATCATTAACCATTTATGACAACTTTCTCCTATTCCGATTGATTGACTTTATGATAATTTTAGCAATCCTTCAATCCCCCTTTTTCACTTTTATGTGTGATACAGCTAAAGATCATCCAGAAGCAAAAGAGGAAATTTTTTCTCAATTCGCGGCTGTAATCCAAACAATTTGGCAGATTTGCAACAAGTGCATTTTTCACAAAACAAATCTCTACACCAAAATGTTCATGTTCACCGCCTACCGCACCTGGAACCCTTGGCACAAGCAATGGTTTACTAATGGTACTCCTCCATCAGATCACGTAGACTTCCAATATGAGATTACAGACAATAAGATCATATCCATTCACCATATTCTGGAAACAACCACCACAGATGTTCAGTCTTGTTCAACCATCTCGCGGGATGAGCCCAATGCTACATTTGGTCCCCTTTATGAGGTCGTAACCATCATAATTGAATTGATCCAAGCCCAGATCCTATCAGCTAGACACCACGAGCTTAACTCCACATCTGTTCAACATAGACTCATTCCCCCTGTTTTGGACCCTGATACGATTATTGTTAGTCATGATGCAAGTTTCTTTGACTCCTCTAAACAGGGTGCGGTCAGCGTGATAGCAATGAATGTTCATGGCACAGTTTTGGCTTGCGTCGCTTGTCCGATCTCAGGGAGAGTGCTTAACAACACTATGGTAGAATGCCACGCAACAGAGGCGACTCTTTTATTAATCATGGCCCGATTTTGGAAGACATGACTTATTTTGGGAGATTTCGGGATGCTCCAATCCATTTTGCAAGAAGACAAACATGAGACTGAGATGACCATGTGTTGGATGTGGCGTCCTCTTATTAGTTACATTAGGCCTCTTCTTAATTTACATAGATCCTGGATTTGTAAATTTATTAGCAGAGACCTTAACTTTGAGGCTCATAATTTAGCAACTGTAACATAACAACATTATTGTAATCACTATTATTAATCTATTTTCCATAGACTTTTAACAAAAAAAAGGTTTTGGTTAGTCTGCAAAACAATTCAAATGGATATATGACTTTGGATAAATTTTATTTTCGATAAGTTCTCAAGAGGTGAATAATTCTAGGAACATGTTAAAGATTAACACAATGATAAAAACAGGAACCGGCTAGTCGAATGTGTCATTGTTAAAAAAAAATTTGCATTTCAAATTGTGAGGTTGCAAAAGAAAAAAAAAACTCCGACTATTATCGATGCTCTTAATTAGTGCTCCAAATAAATCGTTGGTTTTTTAACGTCTTTCTAGTTGCTTTCTCCTTTAGATTATTCTATATAAATAAATATAAAACGTATATTTTTTTTCAGTTAGTAATAAATTTAAACGTACTAGTTGACTAGAAAGTCTAAGACAATTGTTTTGAATAAGGCAAAATATTCATTTTCTCAATCACCAAATTTATCCCTATCCTCGATATTCATCAGATTTTGAAATGAAGATTTTTCTTTATAATTAAAACCCTACTAGAGCCTGGCTTAAGACTGGGGATGCTCTTAGCTAATGTCGCTATGTCTGGTTAGGTTATCTATACTTTTTCAAGTGCATGCTTGAGTTCCCCATTCTACTTACTACATGAACAAATTCCAACTTGGTTATCCGAAGAATATAAGAATTAACCACCTACCTAGCTTACTATGAACGCTCTCATTGTTAGAGATTTTAGTATTCTTAATGTCTCTCTAATTGCTACATTCAACTCCTTTTTTTCCCATTTCTATTTAGAGTATTCTAAAGGGTAATTTGCAATTTACCCCGTCATTAATCATTAATATTTCAATCTCCCCCAATACTAGCGGTCAACGCGCACTGACTGTGGAGATACGGGCAATTTACAAAATAGCCACATTTTAAGGACAAAAATGCCCTTGAATGATCTGAGGCTGATTCAAAGCTTCCTAATATGCAAATGGATCCAACGTGTACAAATCTGAAGATTCAGATGAAGATCGAATGGCTCGCCAAAAATAACAATTAAGAGTCCTTGGGGGGGGGGGGGGGGGGGGAGAGAGAAAATAGGCATTGGCTTTCATCCCGTACTTAATGAAAGCCCTTTCATTCCATAAAATTCGAGTTCTTAATTTCTTATTTCACTGTAGACTAAAGGTATTTGAAGTTGAAAAGCTTGAGCAAACCAAAGTTTTGAACTTAGAGTTTCATTATATATAGGTTACACAAACATTAGATCTGAGTTATTTCATCCATAGATTTCCGTTTTGAACACCATCATGGAGGTAACTCAGTGGTTTTCATTTCATTTTCACATTTCTGTGGACATTTGTTAGAGTTGCAGGTCTATTATGTTTCAGCGGGTATTATCAAATTCAAATTTATTATATGAGATTAAGTTACTGCTAGTGATGCAATCGATTTTCGCTCCCTATTTTGACCCTGTTCTTGCTGACCTGTTGACTTGCACAAGCAACACATGTGAGCCACAGACCACCGTGGGGTGGCCGATGGCACTCCGATGCTAAAGTCAGACAGAGCTCTAAGAAAGGTGTAATGTTGTAACAAGAAACTTGTAGTGTACCTTAGCTTACCAACCTCATGTCTTATTTATAGTGCAAGGAATCCTGGTTCAACCAAGCCATCGTAGGCGTAGATTAGGGAGGGAATCTTTGTCAAGATCCCTATCTAATTAGGAGTCATGCTGTAGGAGGGAAATTCCCTGTTAGCTCTGCGCTCCTAGATACATGGGAGATAGTTTCTAATCAAAGAGCATTTCGTAGAAGGGAGTTTTCCTATGTGGAAGATACTCTAATGTTTGCTTCCTAGTTGGGAGAAAACAATAGCTGTAGTTGCCCGTCCGAAGCAGATCCTCGAGATACTTGCCTGAGGAGGGCTTACGGGTATTGAGGACAACTATGAGACGTGTGGGCCTAGCGTGTTGTGTGAGTCCGAGTTCGCCTAGCAGACTGAATTTGAGCGGGCTTAGAATCGCTTGGGCCTGTTTAGTGTTGAGCTTATGTTGGGGTCCGTATTTTTTTGAGATTATCACGACGCGTGTACACCTTAGGGGCGTTACCATTTTTATGTATCATCAGCTACTACCCCTGAGTTAGTGGGTCATCACATCAGTTCATTTTCATCTCTTGAAGGGATGCGTCGCTCATGATGATTGAGTCTGAATTGTTGCTTGAGCCGCACACCGAATTAATGGCACGTGCGTCGATTCGGCAGAAAACCATCCTCTATTTAGGTGATCCGCAGTGCAGAGTCCGATTCTTCTACTTTGTTTGCTTTCCAAAATATTGTCCTGAAAAGATCATTCGTCTTCTTCATAGCTCAAGAAAACCTTCTTGATGATGTTGTTTTGGATGAGGCGTTGGAATTTTTTGAAAATAAGTTGTTGTCTGAGTCTGGTCTTGCAGAAATTCATACGAAGTTTGGGGTTCCTGAGGACCTGCCATTGTATCTCCTAACGGGCGACCAAATGCCTGTGTCACCTCCTATCGATTACATCTATTTACATCGGGGGATGCTTCAAACTGGGGTGTGTTTCCCGGTTCTGGACGTGATTTGGGAGTTCTTGGATTTCTTAGGGATTCCTCCGGCTCAATTGGGACCCAATGGATACAGGATCATCCTCATGATTTTGCTTAGTGCTAAGGAGGCCGGTGTTAGTGTGACCCCGTGGATGATTCAGTTGTTGACCTCTCCTCAGCTGAAGAGCAATGCTTTCTATAAGATGAAGTCGCCGAAGTGCTTCGGTAAACTGCCTGATGATTTCAAGTTCTGGCAGAATTACTGCTTATTGGCTCCTGCAAATTCGAGGTATTTTCGATGCAGGGGTGGTCCGCTCGAGGAAAGTTCAGACCGCTCCATAAGTTCAATCCCTTTCTCGCAATTTTGATATGCTTGATAGCGAGCCAACTGCTCATTACTTGTGTTCCCTTGCAGGAAGGTTTCCTACCACTCCTCTCACCTTAGAGGAGCAAAACACATGGAAACATTTTGTGTCGTGTCGCAAAGGAAGGTGGTCGATGTCATAAGAGTTTTCAACTTCATCCGTAGTGGGCTGTGGGACAATTGGCGCGTTGCCCCCACTATGTATCGTGAATCGCGCATTAAGTTAGAAGATAGGACCTCTTTTAGGAAGAGGAAGGTTGTTGGGGCCAAATTTCATGTTCTGTCCAATGTGAAGGAGCCGTCTGAGACGCTTGCTTCCTTCATGAACAAGAAGGCTCACATTAGAGTTGGGCCATCTTTGGCACGAGCCGCTCCAGTGAGAGAGGAGCGTGAGCCTGTTGGGCCTGTTGAAGCGGAGACTGACGTTTCTTTCTTGGAGAAAGATTACATGCGGTTGGCAGGAGTCATGGGTAAGTCGAACCTTAGTGACACGCAGGTCGAGACTTTGAATGACCGTCTGGTGCAGGTCGCAATGGCAGCTTTCACTAGTGCTGATTCGCATGGGACCATTGTTGTTGAAGGTTCCTGTGAAGATTCGCCTGAGGTGGTAGAATCTGATCCCCCTACTGTTGATTCGCCTAAAGATGGTCGCGGTACCGGTCGTGTCTCTTGTAGTCCGCACTGCTCACCGTCTAGTTCTAGGCCACAACTAGAATTGTTGGAAGGTCCTTTGGATACTTTGCTCCCTCCTCTGCCTCCTGATCCTGTTGAGTCGTCTCGCAATAAAGGGTTGGTCGTTCTTGATAAGGAAAAAGCCACGGATAAGAGTCTGATCGAGGATGGTGGCGACCATAAAGGGCAGTGCTGGCATAGTTTATGATCAGGGGAAGCTTCATCCTGATGCACGGATAAGCCCGTTCGCACCAGACTTGGTGAAAATGAGCTCACATGTCTGGCACCAAGAGGCGGATGTTGAGTATGCTTCGAGGAAGCATATAAACAGGCGTCACAGCTGGCTGATGGACCACGCTCCAAAATCAGAGGAGGATATGCTGGAAGAGCATGTGGACAAGGGTTAAAAGTATCTCATGTTGGGTATGTCTCATATGAGCCACGCGGCCGTTGTTGGAACGAAAGTCGAGGTGGCTCGTGAAAGAATATATACCTTGGAACGTGTCTTCTCTCATATGCAGCTGATGTATTCTAATCCACTTCGTGAAATCAAGCGGCTTAATAAGCAGGCTGAAGAGAAGTGATTGGATCAATCAACCATGGCCGCTGAGGCTCAGGGGGCTCATCTAAAGGACCTTGAGTGTAGTCTGACGGAGGCGGTGTCCAAAATGGACAGACTCAGGCAGATGTTGAGTCGGGTCCGCCGAGAAGTCGAGGTTGCGTAGGATGTTGCGGCTAAGGCGTGTTCTAAGCTGCAGTCTTTTGTTGAAGATAATGTTTCGAAGGAAGCTGACTGGGCTGCTGAGAAACAACAGTTGGAATCCGATGTGGAGAGTGGCCTGGCCACAAAACAGTCTCAAGTCGGCACGCTGACTGGCAAGTTGGAGCTACTGGAGCGTGAACTTGTCGACGCGAAGGTGCGAGAGGAAAAACTTCTTCAGGAACAAGGCAAGTGTGAGTTTCGCAAAGTTGTACATGGCCGGCTGAAACTGTTGGCACTGATGAAGGAGGAGCATCCGGAGTGGGATCTTGGCTGGTATAAAATGTCATATGTTGATTTGTCTGTTGTCTTTGCATCGTCGGATGAGGAAGACAATGTGGGCCCTGATACATAGACCGTGGCGCGTGTGGATGTTATCCCTGCTCCATCTTTCTCTAGGCTTAGTTCTTCTATTTTTGTACCTTCTCCTGGTAGGGAGTTACCTTGGTGTGATTGTACTCTTTTTGTTTTGACCATTAATGAAAACAGTTTTCTTCGTTTCATACTTGGTGTCTTTATTGCATGTTTTTCGTTTCGCATTGTCGTCTTACTTTGGCATAGGTTGGTTAAATCAATAGGATGTTGTCCAATCTGTCTACGGTAGAGAGTTTGACCGCTTTGTATTGTGAATGAGTCGAGGTCATTGCTGCGTAGTTATGTCCGATAATGGGCATGTTGCGAACAGTTTAACTGAGGGTTGAGTCATCCGAGTTGTGTCATGTCCCTTAGGTAAGCTGCTTAAAGTTTACCTTGTTTGCCTGACTAGTCGGTATTAGCTGTTGTCGTGGGCAAGTTGTGGTAGCCAAATGTACGCGTCAAATTGCTTGTGCCGAGTCAGGCGTTGTAAGTTTGGGTTGGCATCCTAATTAGCTTTTATCTAGGCACGGCTGTACTATCTCTGTACCAGCACGAATGGCCTTCGCGAATATTAGGATGTCAGTATATTTGAGAGTGAAAATGCTGATTCGGCTAGATTCATGTTTGGCGACCAGGCTGAAGAGTTGTGGTCTCGTGGCAAGCCGTTGAGATCAAGGCGGGACTAACTAGGCTCCCACCTTCCAGTCTATTTACACCATCTCAGAGGGGGCTAAAAGTCCAGGTTTTGATCAGAAGCTTTCGTTGCTAGTCGTTACCAGCTAGTCTTACCCAATTAGGTTCGGCGATCATTGGCCGCAAGGGGGGCAATGATTACTGGCGAGTCGTCATTACCAGGCGTGATAGCGCTGATTAGACTCTCACCTCCTAAACCGTCGATGCCCACACTTAGGTGTCGGATTGAACCAAAAGTTGTCGTCATCGACTTCGACTGACTGCTGTCGTCATCGACTTTGACTGACTGTTGTCGTCATCGACTTCGGCTGACTAAGCTTGCCCAGTTTGAAAAGAGGTTCCATTTTTTAGGGGCGTTCGAACCTAGTGGTTCATAGTGTGGACGAAGTTACCTTAACTCAGCGAGTGGTAAAGTCCGTATGTCAGGGTTGACTAGAATCTTCAAGTGCTCGTGCCAAGCATGTGACAGGGTGTTGTTTGAATAACAGGCTAAGCTCATGGGCCCGTAAGGGAAGGGCTAAGGTATCCTACGCAGTGCGTTGTGTGTACAACGTAGATCGCGCGGTAGCACATGTATGGCGTAGGTTGCGTGACGGTTGAGTATCGGCTACTCCTCCTCAATTGATGGGGTTGCGTGCAGCGCCATTAATTGATTGACGTGGTCTGCGCAATTTTCTTGGGAACCGTCGTCTTTCATTTTTCCATACGGCATTCAATGCTCGGCAGTTAATGCTGGAGTGACCGCTTGGTGAACCACTATGTCTATATGATGGTGTTTTCCAATCGTTGTAGGCATCATCTTTTGCAGAGCTTATCTTCTGTAATGTTCTCACTTGAAGAGAGTGTTTTGGATTTTCCAAAGGCTGAGGAAAATGCTTTAGGTTTTCCAAAGGCTGAAGTTGGATTTCCAACACTGGAGTTTTCTAAAGTTCTGACGTTTACATCGACCAGGCATGATGATAGTTGCTGGTATGCGTGGTCACTTGTTGTGGGTGGGCACGTAGTTAATCTGTTGAGGTCTCGTAATCTCTTCTCATATCTCGGAGAAGTAGTACAGATTCTCTCCCAAGGGAAGAGTTTGTCTTTTATCTGCAGGTGCCTTATCGCTGTTCCTGAATGTTTGATCTCAGAGATAGCATTTGTGTCTTACTATGTGGTGGCTGCCTTCGCCACTTTTCGATTAACACCGTCGTTCCCTTGAGCTGGAAGTCGTTGAAAGTGGAGTTGGACATGGCCTGTTGGAGTGGGCCATTGATTCCCAACTATTCCAGTCCCCTTTGCGCGGGAGGGTGTATGCATTCCGAGTTCACCTGATACTTGTCCCAAGTTCACGAAGTGTGGGAATTGGGTCTGAGTTTTTGCTGGTGCTCCTGGTTGCTGATTTTGTACCCCCGCATACCATATTTGACGGCTGCGTTCCGTGGAGCGTTCTTTCACTTGCAGGTAGCTTGCCCTAGATTGTTTGTGTTTGCTTACAAGGTCAGACAGTTTGAGCAAGTCCTCACTCCATGTTGATAAGATGCCTGCAGTATGTGGTCTTTTGTATCCGCCTCAGGGCGTTCGCAGTATGTAGTCTTTTGAATCTACCTCAAGGTGTTTGTTGTTACATCTTTTCGATAATCAATAGAGTTTGTTTTTCGTAATTCTTCCTTTATTTCTTAAATGATTGTGAATCACAAGCTTTTTAAGAACTAAAACTCAATATTGACTATGGAAAGATAAACAAACAACTTAAAGCAAACTAATTATTGACGAACAAAAACTGATCCTGACCTTGAAGTGAACTCATGTTGCTCTTCGCGGATCATTTTAGCGAACTATCGAGGCGTTACATAGGTCACCTTTTTAGTAAACTTTGTAGAGGGGCGGATCTCCGCGTCGACGGAATGTCTGGGGGATGTGTTCACATAGCAGGGATCTCAACCCTCCTACTCTACTTCCCATTATAATAGACCACTAAGTTCCCGACCTCCAGTTCTTGTCCCCATCTTCTATTACTGCAGTGACACCTGTTCGTCAAATATTAAATGAATACTATAGAAACATGCAAACCTATGCAAATTAACATGAATAATAAACTAAAAAGTAAAAACAGAAGACAAACACCACATAGACAATATGATGAAAACATCCAAGGGCGTATATAGATGCAATCACTCCATGAAGAATGTTGTTACTAATCCACTAAGCATCAAACATTACTAATTTACAATCCATGAAAAAAATGTTACAAGTACTCCATTAACAAGAATGTCACTAAACTCCACTTAATGTTCAAGAATATTACTCCATGGACAAAATGTACTAAGCATACAACTATCAAATAAGTATTCTATCAACAAAATGTACTAAGCATACAACTGTCAAATCAATATTCTATCAACAAAATGTACTAAGCATGAAAAAATCCCCTAATAATGAACACCAATACCAGTACTTAATCCAAATAAACACCTGGCGAACATTTGTAAGGGTCAAATACACTGAGCATTACTCTAATCAACTACATATGGATTAGAGTAAAACAGTGATCGACCCACAAAACAGTATCACAGTGAATGATCTATGAAAGCACCAACCAAATACATAGGGGAAAAAACCCTAATTTGTACAAATGAACAAAACTCTAACAAAAATAACACCATCCATTTACACATGAAATACCGATTGAAACACCAAAAACGAAACCCTCAAATAGAAAGAACACTTACAATATCTCGTTCCAAAGAACATGAGAAGGTCTTGGAGACTGCACTTCTAGTTTCACGTTTTTTCAATATCTGAAGGAGTGAAATCTTGCCTCATCTAGTTCCTCATGGCTTAGATGCTCACTAAACTCACTCAAATCACTGAATGAACTGTATTCATCCTAATGTATGCTCGAAACAGTGCTCCCATCATCGTTGCTACTACTATTAACGATCACGTTGAATGGATTCTTCCCCTTTTCATTTTCATTCAAAATGCAGAGAATAGGGAGCACAAAGAAGAGAACATAAACCAAAGAGACTGAAAATGAAGGGAGATTTCCCTCCACTCTCCGGCCATATCTCAAAGAGTATGACCGGCCAAATCTCATCCTTCCCGTCAACTTGTGTGCATCACTTGATAGATGGTTGGGACCAACATAGCAATCACATCTTGTGTGAGATGCACATGAATGGTACTTTCGTCATGAAAAGAAGGAAGATGTCACGTGAGGGGTTTGATAGTCAACATACGTTGACCGCTATTCCTGGAGAAGACTAAAATAGTGATTAATGATTTGGATAACCTCTAAATAGCTATTTATTATGGGGAAAAATCGCAAATGAATATGAAACATATACGATGTGAATGTGTTTAAAATATATATATTTTTTGCTTTATTTAAATTATACTAAGATGACTTAGAGAGTTGTAAACAACATTCTTTAATATGGAAAATTGTTCCTACCCTCAACATTATTAGTTTTTCTCTGAAGGTGTGTTCATATATAGATTCCCAAAATGGTGGAAAAGCTAATGCAACCTAAGATTCCCCTCTTCATTAAACCTATTGGGACCCATCTAGATTCTATACAAATGGCATAAAACTACCTTTAGAACCCTCTCCTCACTGCCCAAGGGAGCTTCTCTCTATGTATTTTCTCTCTTCCACGCATATATAAACTCCTCTTCTTCAAACTTTTCACTCTATCACTTCCCCCTTCATTTCTCCCTGCTTCCCCTTCTCTTCAATCTTTTTATAACAAACCCTTTTGAGAGTTTTGATCATAAACATGTCTGGTGTTTGGGTATTCAAAAATGGGGTATATCGGCTTGTGGAAAACCCGCCCCCAGAGAAGGTCTTAGTGTATGTGCCAACAGGGGAGGTCATTTCTTCCTACTCTTCGCTCGAACAAATTCTAAGGCAATTAGGGTGGGAAAGGTATAATGATAATGCTGATCTTCTTCAATTCCATAAATCTCCTTCTATTGATCTTATTTCTCTCCCTAAGGACTTCTCTAAGTTCAAATCAGTACACATGTATGATATCGTCGTTAAGATCCCCAATGTGTTTCATGTTAGAGATGTGTAAGTCATCTTACTCTCTTCCTTACAAGTCAGTCTGGTTTGCGATGGCTTCCTTTTTCAAGACTTTTTTTTTTGTTCTATAGGTGGTTTGACATTGTCTTTATATTTTGTTCCTCTTTCTAGCATTCTTGTTCATAGTCTTCGGTGTGCGACCAAGGCCTAATCAACCTTCTTTTCCGATCCTTGTTTATAGGGTTGAAGTTGGTGTGTAGGTTGGTGTTTGAGCCACCACTTCATAATAGCTTGTGGGATTGAATGTTTGTTGCTTGTACTTTTTGGTGCTTTCTTGATTGAATTCATGCTACTACTCAATGGTAGCAAGTATTGGAAAATGAAGTTGGGATTGCTTATTACTTTTATCATGCAACTTATTTAATAGTTTTTGTCATCATCTTAATCGTTGTTTTACAATTAGGGCAATCAATTAAATGGATCCGATTTCGGATTTAGCTTCATCTTTTTGTCAAACGAGGTTTATAAGTATAGCCTAAGGGTTTCGGACAAAACAAAACCTAATCCGATAAAAGATAGCTAAACCCGAAACTCGATTTCTGCAACCCCGGGATCTCGGTGTGATGGTTAAAATGATGATGCACCATGATCTTAAGTTTGTAATTTTGTGTTCATCTGAAATGGTGTGAAGTTCAATCTTCTTGAGCTAGGTCTAACTTGGTGATTGATTTGAATCATTTGATGGCTAATAAAGGAAACATCAAATCTGATCTTTGGCAATTATGGGAATCTCAAAGCTTTAGCCATTTATCTTATCTGGATTAACCTATCCGACAACCTTGGAGGACCAGTTATTATATCTGTTCGTGTAATCATGCAACAAAGTAAGCATCGTGATGATTATGTACTTTCTGTAATGTTTTTCTCACTTTGCCCCTTATCATTTTTCATATTTCTTATTACCTTCTTAGCTCAAAACTTAAACCCTAATCCTATCTTTCACTAGATTTAGGAATAAATTCCCACTACACTATAAATCGCTTATATGCATACGTAGCGGGAGACTCCGAGAGAGACTCTTGAGTGCCATCATTCTAGAGTTAGGGCTTCGAGTCACATTACTATTGTATATATATAGGTGGTTAGTTGTCTTGCCTGAAATTACACAATCAATTGATAGTTAATAACTTAATGAGGTCTTTTGCTACTTTACCACCTGAGCCACACCAAACTTGCTGGTAGGACATGCAACTCGGCATGATGTTATGCAGCTAAGGGGTCAACCCGAATTGCTAACAGTCAAGGAATTTTTAGGTTATGTTCAAGTTGGCATGCCTTATAAGGTACATTTTCTCCAAAGAACTTTTCTTTGAATTTCACCAACTATTCATTATAAATTATAATCTATAAGGTGTTGGGATTCTTTATAATTAAGGATGCTAGCTAGGGGTACAAAAGCTCAAACTAATCTCTACTTGTACTACTAACCTATGGACCAAAATTTTTAGGTAGTGCTCGGGTCGACCCAACCAAGTCGCACTCCTACTTGTTACTAGTTGAATAATTTTTGCTAATTAATATATATTCTTGTCACAGTTTCATCGGTAACCCTAAGTAATGTCCAAACTCTTTCTACTCCTAAGAAATGAAGAGTCAACATCAAGTCAAACACCGAAGGGGTGATGATAACAATGCAAAATGTGAGGGAGGTGATTCTAAATAAAAGAGGAAGTAGTCGTATTGAATTTCTGTACAGTAAACATCATCACATCGGTCCCTTAGAAGCGAGACCAAATGGACCAATAAGAAAGGAATTAGAGGGCGCAGCCCCTCGACACGTGCCATGGTCACTCAGACTCTTCAAATCAAAAGAAAAGTATAGAAGAAAAGACCTCTCTTTTTTTAATTACAACTGTCTCCATATTCGTGCAAGTCATTGTTATCCTCTTTTTTTTTACTTTTAGTTTTTTTCAAAAATAAGAAATTAAGACCACAAATGGCCAAATGCGAAGGTCGTTGTTGTCCATTTATGGAAATTAAATTATTGAAAAATTAAAAAGATAATACAAGAAAAGTCGATACTTGATACGGATGACAACAAATTGTGAAACGTATGTCATTGTTGTCCTTTTTAAATAAAGAAATTATGAAGAACAAATGCGGAGATTTGTATAATAAAACACTATTTATAACGAGTAGGACAAGGTCCAATCTAATGGCGATTTTTCAATATCTCATCGTCTCTTTAATATCTCATCTTCGAAAAATTCTAACTATCAAGGGGGTCGGAGCTGTCCATCCCCCCGGGATGCGCGTTTGAACTTTCGGGATGCGTGTGTTGAAAAGTCAAGCGCGCATCCCAGAAGAAGATGGATGGCTCTCCACTCCCCATACCCCACCCCCCTCCCCCTGGTGGGGTCCCTCGCTGTTTTCCTCGACAATTAGACGGGTTCCTCATCTTCTCTCTCTTACTCTTTGATCTCTCTACATGTTGTTGAATATATTTGTGTTGTGAAGCTAAGAGAATTTAGGATTTTATATGATCAAGAGAGAAGACGTCTGGATTTTCTGCAAATTAGAGAAATTGAAAGGCGTCGGATGTTGTCACTAGACCAAAAGTTAATATGTTCAAGTATTTCCATCGGTGTGGGCTGATTTCTACAAAAGGAGTGAAGATTTTATTTGAAACTTTAAATTCTCTCCATTTAAATTAATAAATCTTACATTGATTTACTTCGGTTATAACTTATAAGATTATATCTTGATGATACTACAAAGATTAAATTAACTAAGGAAGCTACTTTCAAGACGTGAAAGTTTAATGATGATGACAGTGGATTGAATTTCTTGATTTACTAGGACAATTGTCAATCTCCATCTTTTATGTAAGATGAACAACATAACAAAAATAACCATTGATTCACTTTGTTATCATTCAGACTCATAGAGTAAAAAATATGAAGTCAAAATTTTGTGAAATACACCTGCAACAGTGCCAACGACACAGGGAATACTCTAGCATGACCATAACCCAAGAGATGAGTATTGAGAAACATGGGAAATATCCATCACAATATGTGTGACGGTGAGAGAAAGGGATTTGTCGTTCTCTAGTTGGATACGCTTCATATCCAAAGAATCATCATTCATCTAGCCAATCACTTGTTTATCGAATTTATACTTTAGGTTTTAAGTTTTGTTGTTGTTGTCAACATTTATTCGATAATTATGGTATCCAAATTCTTTCAAAATTAGGATATAAGAAAGGCGCCGACTACACCACACCGCCATTTCCTCTCTCTCACACCATTCTACTCTCTCAGACCACCTACTTTCTTTCTCACACTACCATACTTTCTCACACCACCTATATAAACAAAAACCATCCATTTTTTCCCCTCACCATTCAAATCGATAATGATTCCTCCCTCCCCCATTCGAAATTTTTTGCAAATCTCTTCCAAATCTCTCCCCACACTCAAATCTCTTGCAAATTTCCTCCCTCTCCTAAACTCTCAAAATCTGTCCGAAAACTCTCAAAATCCCTTCAAAGACGAAACCCTTCAACTCAAACTCAATAAATATGCATAACTTAACATAACATAGAAACTCAAACTCAAAACGAAAAAAATGCAAAACAGGGTAATTTCGACCAATTTAAACCCTCAATTGAGACCAATTCTCAACCTCATCAAAACACAAATATTGTAGTACTCTTAGTTATCTAATAAACACAACTTGAATCACTTGAAAATGTTTTGAAATGAGCAAGTTATGGTCATTTTACTAAAGTCACCGCAATGAAAATGGGATAGTGTTTCTGACTTTCGGCCAACTTATGTGTTCGATCAAGACCGATTATAAAGTTGATCAAAACAAAAAAGTTGTAGTATTCTGAGTTATCTAATAAACACAACTTGAATCATTTGAAAATGTTTTGAAATGAGCAAGTTATGGTCATTTTACTAAAGTCGCGCAATCTGTCCCAAAAAATTTATGTTCGCAGAGTGCACTGCGGGATATCTAGGATACCTCACATTGTGTCAGATACCCCACATTGCACAATGCGAAAAAGGGATTTTTTTTTTTACTGTTTACATTGTACAATGTGGGGTATCTTAAATACCCCGCAGTGCACTCTGCGAACAATTTTTTTTCCAGACAGATTGCACGACTTTAATAAAATGATCATAACATTTTTAAGTAATTCAAGTTATGTTTATTATATAACTCATAGTACTACAACATTCATGTTTTGACTAACTTGAGAATCGGTCTCGATCAAGTACATAAGTTGGCCGAAAGTCAGGAACACTATCCTGTTTTTATTTTTTGGACAGATTTGCGCGACATTTCAAAACATTTTAAAGTGATTAAAGTTGTGTTTATTAGATAACTCAGTGTACTACAACTTTTGTGTTTTGATCAAATTGAGAATCGATATCGATCGAGCACATAAGTTGGCCGAAAGTTAAGAACACTATTTCGTTTTCATTGCGAGACTTTAGTAAAATGACCATAACTTGCTCATTTCAAAACATTTTCAAATGATTCAAGTTGTATTTATTAAATAACTCATAGTACTACAACTTTCATGTTTTGATGAACTTGAGAATCAATCTCAATTGAGGGCATAAATTGATCGAAAGTTACTCTATTTTGCATTTTTTTTTTAATTTTGAGTTTAGATTTCTCTGTTATGCATATTTATTAATGGTGTGAGAAAGTAAAAAATAAAAATAAAAATAAAAAAAACTCAAATAGTATAAAAATAAAATAAAAAATGGTAGTATGATGTAGTCGTTGCCTATACAAGAAAATCATTCAACACTTTCCATTGGATCAATATTTTATTATATGTTCAATCAATATTTCCAAGCCATGCTACAAATTGACTTAGAGCAATGGATCAACCTGACGTCACAGGTACTTATGGAGGGTCTACGCAATTATGTTAATCATAAATTTTGTGCATTGAGTTTGAACTTACTGATAAAAGGTACTCGCCTGAAGCTTCAACATGCAATAATTGCACACACTGTTAAGATACATAGATCCTGGGAAAATCTAACGACGAAGAAAGAAGAAAGACTCAAAATCATGATAACCTCTGCATATCACTCCTAGCAACAATGCACCACCCCTTTAAGCATATTTTAAACCTTTTCAGTCCAAATCATCATCGACCCTAGTTTTACCATTTTGCAAACATCTAGGAAGTTGGAACTCCCAAACCCATATTTAAGAACAACATCTCCATAAACGGTATATTCATGTAACAAAACTAAGGCAGTTTTCACTTGAGCTTGCTCCTACAACCTTTCATTCAAGGTACCAGTTTCGAACATAACGGCAGCAGTAGCAACCATCACCAACAGTGTTGAAATTACATAACCTTACAAGCATCCAATAGCACTTAAATGGATATCTAAACAACACTAAAACTAAACTCAAGAAGCTTCTTCAATCTCTTCATCTTCCGGAACACCCCTCATGTAGAGAACATTGTTACACCTGTCCAGGCAATAAAATAAAAGTTCATTAAAATGTATAAAACTTCAAGGGAAACTTGATATTTATTTCATTGTCATACTCCTCGAGTTAGGCACCACCAATCTTTAGAATTACTAGATAACTAGTTCTGGATGGAAGTTAACACGTTCTTCCCTATGCATAGGAAAAAACACCACCTTAGGGTTTGTTTGGCTTTGTTAAAACCATTAAATAGTGAAACAAATAATGGGAGTGGAGACAAAGAGAGAGGAGAAAGATAGGATGGAATTATCTTCAATAAACAGGTGAATTGTATCAGATTCCATAGTTATCTTCAACATCAACATCAACATCCCTTTTATAGTTAGGTAGCATGGAAAACGAACAGGAGAATTATAACAGATTCCATAGTTATCTTCAACATCAACATCATGGGTTGCATTTTTTTCCCTAGCCCGTCGTGCAAGCCTCCCATTGGGGGCCTACTATGTCAAAAACAAGATAAATCCCATCCCTCTCTTTCCCTTTGCGCCCCCCATCTCTCCTCCTTCCATGTAAAACATAAATATAAATAAATAAAATCAAACACGGCTATAATTCTATACAGATGATAGAATTTTGAGCTGCTGTTCCTGTTTCAAAATCAAGCTCTACATCTATGATCTCATTCAATCCTGAACTTCTATACTGTTCTGGGTATGAGAACTTCAAAATGATGGCAAAGATTATCAAAAGGAGTGTCATAAGGATTTATCAAGTATGGACAGAGTTAAAGAATTAGCTATATTTACCTAATCAAAATTTCTCCAAGGTTTCCTGTGAACTGTCCATCGATGTATTCTTCAGTGTTAGCCAGCTGCAGTGAAAAAAGATAACAGATTCAACAGCTTCCCATTTAATTGTGTACGAGAATAAAATAAAAATAAAAACAATATCAATAAAGTATGAACTATAGACAATAATATTGACTTATGAACTAGGTTAACGACTTAAAAGAAGTGCATAATACACAGAGAGGTTATGTACAACAAACTGATGGAACTCGGAGGCAATACCTGCAAGTTCATATAAGAATCCACGGAGACAAGATACCCTGAAACACATTTAAAAGAAACGATATGTTAGCATGCCAAGAACAAACATTTTAACACAGTATATCAAATGGTACATGGCTGACAAGGATGCATCGACTCTCCGGAAAATCTCCGTATCACGGGTCAAATACGTGTCGGACACGGATTCGCGTCCGACACGCGCTGGACACGTATTGGACTCGGGGTCAACGGTCAAAATTCGTTGACTGGGTTGGACACGGCCTGGACACGGTCCAGACTCGGCCAAAGTAGTCAAAATTTGTTGACTTCAAAAATGCAAATAAATTGCCCGATTCTTCCTCTCCCACAGACCACCGAAAAATCGAAAAAACCAAACCCTAACCCTAAATCGATCGACAGAGAACGGTAGAGAGATCGAGAGACGGAGAAGAGAAGTCGGAACAAAGAATCCACGACGTCCTCATCGACACCAGGTACTTTCGATCGATCGACAGGATCGATCGATTTCGTTTACTATTCCGAGTATTCTCTGTTATTGTTTCCTGTGATTTCATCGATCGATCGATCTTACTGAGATTGATTTCTGAGATCGATCGATCGATTCGATTTCTTTTGTTTTTTGTTTAGTTTTTTTTATTCCTGCTATTCTCTGTTAAGAGTTCATCCTGTTATTATTTCCTTCCTCATTTCTGTGATTTCATCGATCGATCGATCTTCCTGAGATTGATTTCAGAGATCGATCGATTCGATTTCGTTTTTTTTCCTGCGATTTCCTGATCTTGCGATTTTGTTTCGTTTCTTTTTTTTCCTGCGATTCTTTTTTTCCTGTTTTTTTTTCCTGCAATTCCTTTTTTGTTGTGTTTTTTTCTTTTCTTTCTTTGCATATATATGAAAGCATGCATGAAATACTTCAAATACCCCATATTGAACTTGCACCTATTGGCTGAAAACTAAATAAGAAATTAAAACTGGTTTTAGGCCAAGTAACTGGAGATGGTCTTTGGAAGCATGTGACAATATTAGGAAGACCAAGTGAAGGTGGGGAAACCTTAGATGGAGGTGTAACTTTTTTCAGAAAGACTATACGGGCTCTCTTACTAGATTGAAGGACCACTTGTTGAAGATAACAGGCCGTGGGATAGCTATTTGTGCCAAAATCTCCCCCATACAACTTAGAGAGGTGCGACAATTTGTTGATGAAGCTGCATTGAGAGCAAAAAGTTCAAGGGTGCGAAGTGCTCCTTTACCTCCTTCAGTGGGATCAAGTAGTCACCCGCACCCGGGTTCAAGTAGTGGGGGGGTTGGCCCTTCAGTTCCATACAATGAACAAAGGAAGAGGAGAGCCACTAATAATCCTATTGCAAATGCTTTCAATATGAGCGACAAGAGTTGGATGCTTTGATTGCAAGGGCGTTCTACTCGGCTGCATTGCCATTCAACCTTGCAAGGAATCCGTATTTTCAGGAGGCTTTCACCTTTGCAACAAATAAAGCAAAGTCCATTAGTGGTTACAAGATCCCTGGGTATAATGCATTGAGGACGACATTGCTTCAAAATGAAAGGGGCAACATTGAGAGGTTGTTGGAGGCAACAAAGTTCACATGGATTACTAAAGGGGCAACAATTGTTTGTGATGGGTGGACTGATTCTCAAAGGAGACCTCATTAATTTCATAGTGATTAATGAGGGTGGTCCAATGTTCTTGAAGGCTGTGAACTGTGAAGGGGAATACAAAGACAAGTTCTTCATTGCTGATTTGATCAAAGAAGTTGTACGTGAGGTTGGGCTAAGTAATGTGGTTCAAGTTATAACCGACAATGCTCCAGTTTGTAAGGCTGCAGGTTTACTTGTTGAGAGCCAGTATCCTGAGGTTTTTTGGACACCTTGTGTAGTCCACTCTCAACCTTGCCTTGAAGAATATATGCGCTCCAAAGAACACGCCTGCAAATGAAAAGGCCCACAGCTTGTGTAGTTGAACTATTGATGTTTTTGGGGATGGGGTGATGATCGAGAACTTTATCATGAACCATCCCATGAGGTTGCATATGTTTAATGCGCATTCGAGATTGAAGTTGTTTTCCATAGCAGAGACATGCTTTGCTTCAAGCATAATTATGCTGAAGAGGTTGAAAGACATTACAAGTAGCATCCAAAGTATGGGTGATTGGAGATAAGTGGGATTCCTATAAGGAAGATGATGTTGACAAAGCACGAATTGTGAAAGGAATACTATTGGATGACTTGTGGTGGGACAAAGTGGACTATGTGCTTCGTTTCACAGAGCCTATTTATTCAATGTTGCGGAGGGCTGATACAGATAAGTCTTGTCTTCACTTGGTGTATGAGATGTGGGATGTTATGATTGAGAAAGTGAAACAAGTTATTTACCGTCATGAAGGAAAGGAAAATACTAGTGAGGAGACAGAGTTTTTTTCAGTGGTGCATCAGATATTGGTAGATCGATGGGAGAAAAACAACACACCACTGCTTTGCTTAGCACATTCCTTGAATCCAAGGTAAATAATTACATTGTTTTTAACTTTTTATTCTACTTATTTTTGAGTTTTGACTAGAAGACTAGAATTCATGAGTTATGCACTTAATGTTTATATATTAATTTGTGATTGACATTGCTTATATATAGGTATTATAGCAGAGAATGGCAGCAAGATGATCCTAATCGTATTGCGCCACACAGAGATCCTGAAATTACAAAGGAGAGAGATATATGTTTCAAGAGATACTTTCCTCTAATTGAAGACAGAAGAGTGGTTATTACAGAGTATGCAAGGTTTTCAACAGGTACTGGACAATTTGCAGAAGGTGATGCTCTACAGAATAGAGCATACCTAGAACCTGATGTGTGGTGGGTTTCTCATGGTACTTGTGCACCATTATTCTTGAATAATGCTTTGAAGTTACTTGGGCAACCTTGTTTTTCCTCATGTTGTGAGAGGAATTGGAGCACATATAACAACATCCACTCATTAAAAAGGAACAAATTGACCCCACAACGAGCTGAAGATTTAGTGTATGTGCATTCCAACCTTTGTCTTTTGTTAAGAAGAAAACAAGAGTACCAAGAAGGTGAGACAAGGATGTGGGATGTCGCAGGAGATACTATTGATTCGTTGGATTTGGATGCTACTGGAGTGCTTGAGATTGTCAGTCTTTCACTTGATGAACCTGAACAAGAGGCTGGACTGTTGGATGCAGAAAATGTGACAATGGATCCGCTAGTTAATGAAGAAGAAGAGATGTAGCCGCCTCGCTGGTGAGTTTTTAAAATTATCAATTTACATTTTATTTACATTATCAAGTTAATGAAATTACATTGCTTATGCTTTATGAGTATGACTTGAGCAGTTGAGCTTGACTTTATGATGCATTTGTAAATTTGAATGAATGAATTTGAATGTATTATTGATATGTTTGGATTGTTTAAGAGTATAATTAATTTATTTATGATTTTATGTTCTTCTTATGAGTTACAAAAAAAAATATATTAAAAAATTAAGTTTGACTGTGTCGCCGAGTCCTATTTTTTTGAAAATTGCCGAGTCGTCGTGTCGTATCCGTGTCCGAGTCCGAGTCCGTGCATCCTTGATGGCTGACGATTCTCATCTAACTGTTCAATATCTCTAATATATATATATATATCAATGACAAATAGAAAAACAAGTTTGTGAATTCAAGAAAAAAGTACCTTTGTATTCCATCCCCCATTTGAGTTTAACCATGACAGGCTTTCCAGTCAGATTGTTCAAGAAGGGTTTTGGGTTCACTGGCACACTCTGATATCAAATACAAAATGTCAAAAGTCAAAACAAAACCATTATTGTCATGAAACTCAATCAAAATTATCCAGTTCATCAAGAATGCTTAATCTAATATCCCCTAGTAAGGATGGAGCTCAAAAATTAAGCTCATAACAATCAAATACAACCAACAACAAAACCACCACGCTCAAACAAAATTTAAAAAAGAAAACCCCAGAACGCAACCAAATCCTCAAGTAGCAAACTACATCACACTTCAAGCAAAATTCCCCATGAGGCTGCAGGACAATGAAACGCATCTACAATTTAACTGATCACTTTAGCACCTCATTATCAAAATAGGAAAAATTTACAAGCAGGCCACACCTTCTATATAAAGCTCCTGGAGCCTGGAGGAATGGAATTGGGATGTTTCGATGTTCCCCTACTGAACTAATCTTTGTGTGTGTGTGTGGAAGCTCTTGATCCATTGTAGAATTATGCTATTTTGCTTCTTTAGCAAAGTGGTCCATTTATAATAATACATTTTTTTAGTTAGCCACAAGCCTTTGCAAAAATAGAGGAGTTTGAGAAGGGAAAACCAATTAAATGGCACATTATCAAAAGGTGCAACAGCAACAGAATCTAAAACTTGCTTGAGCTCAAATCCACTGACAAGAAAGTTACCTGGGTATAGTAGAATGAGTTTAGATAAAATCTATCAAAGGGACAGCCTAATTCACAAAATTTCCAATGATCAAGTTTGCCCAAATCCCAAATTAAACGTATCTTCTAAAAGAAATCTAGGAAACAGACTCTAGAAAATTCTCACGACAGTTAGACAGATATCTTTCCAGATCTAATGAAATTCCTCTCCAAAGCAAGGATGCACCGATTCTCCGGAAAACCTCCGTATCACGCATCAAATGCGTGTCGGACACAGATTCGCACCCTACACGCGCTGAACACGTATTGGACACGGGGTCAACGATCAAAATTCATTGACTCTTTTGGACACGACTTGGACACGGTCCAGACTCGGCCAGACATGATCCAAACAGTCAAAATTCGTTGACTGTAAAATTTGCAATTAAATCAGATCGATCGATCCTTCCTCCCACACAGGAAAACCCTAACTCCCACACAGGCAAACCCTAACCCTAACCCTAACCCTAAATCAGATCGATCGAGAGACGGAGGTAGAGAGATCGAGAGAACAGAGAATCTATGGTGTCCTCATCAACACCAGGTAGATCGATCGATTTCGTTTGTTTTTTCTGCTATTTTCTCTGTTTTTTGCTATTTTTTCCTCTGATTCATGAGATCGATCGATCCTGCGATTTCTGAGATCGATCGATCAATACCTGAGATTGATTCCTGCTATTTCTGAGATCGATCAATTTCTGTGATCGATCGATTCACAGGAATCGATCGATCCTGCAATTTTGTTTTTTAATTTTTTGTTTTTTCCTGCGATTCCATTTTTTTTTCTGCGATTCCTTTTTTTGCTATTTTTTCTGTTTTCTTTCTCTGCATATATATGAAAGCATGCATGAAATACTTCAAATACCCCATATTGAACTTGCACCTATTGGCTGAAAAGTTTGAAAACTAAAAAAAAACTAAAACTGATTTTAGGCCAAATAACTGGAGATGATCTTTGAAAACATGTGACAATAATAAGAAGATCAAGTGTAGGTGGGGAAAACCTTAGATGACGGTGTTACTTTTGTCAAAAAGAGTATACGGAATCTCTTACTAGATTGAAAGACCACTTGTTGAAGATAACAGGCCGTGGGATAGCTATTTGTGCCAAAATCTCCCCCATACAACTTAGAGGGGTGCGATAATTTGTTGATGAAGCTGCATTGAGAGCAGAAAGTTCAAGGGTGCGAAGTGTTCCTTTACCTCCTTCAGTGGGATCAAGTAGTCACCCGCACCCGGGTTCAAGTAGTGGGGGGGTTGGTCCTTCAGTTCCATACAATGAACAAAGGAAGAGGAGAGTCACTAATAATCCCATTGCAAATGCTTTCAATGCGAGTGAGCGACAAGAGTTGAATGCTTGCCATTCAACCTTGCAAGGAATTCGTATTTTTAGGAGGCTTTCACCTATGCAACGAATAAAGCAAAGTCCATTGGTGATTACAAGATCCCTGGGTATAATGCATTGAGGACGACATTGCTTCAAAATGAAAGGGGCAACATTCAGAGGTTGTTGGAGGCAACAAAGTTCTCATGGATTACTAAAGGGGCAACCATTGTTTGTGATGGGTGGACTGATTCTCAAATGAGGTCTCTCATTAATTTCATAGTGATTAATGAGGGTGGTCCAATGTTCTTGAAGGCTGTGAACTGTGAAGGGGAATACAAAGACAAGTTCTTCATTGTTGATTTGATCAAGAAAGTCGTACGTGAGGTTGGGCCACGTAATGTGGTTCAAGTTATAACCGACAATGCTCCAGTTTGTAAGGCTGCAGGTTTACTTGTTGAGAGCAAGTATCCTGAGGTTTTTTGGACACCTTGTGTAATCCACAGTCTCAACCTTGCCTTGAAGAACATATGCGCTCCAAAGAACACGCCTGCAAATGAAAAGGCCTACAGTTTGTGTAGTTGGATTATTGATGTTGTTGGGGATGGGATGCTGATCACGAACTTTATCATGAATCATTCCATGAGGTTGCATATGTTTAATGAGCATTCGAGATTGAAGTTGTTTTCCATAGCAGAGACCCGCTTTGCTTCAAGCATAATTATGCTCAAGAGGTTGAAAGACATTAAAAGTAGTATCCAAAGTATGGTGATTGGAGATCAGTGGGATTCTTATAGGGAAGATGATGTTGAGAAAGCACGGATTGTGAAAGAAAAACTATTGGATGATTTGTGGTGGGACAAAGTGGACTATGTACTTCGTTTCACAGGGATGATGCTGATTCGTTGGATTTGGATGCTACTGGAATGCTTGAGATTGCCAGTCTTTCACTTGATGAACCTGAGCTAAAGGCTGGGCTGTTGAATGAAGAAAATGCGACAATTGATCCGCTAGTTAATGAAAAAGAAGATATGTAGTCGCCTCGCTGGTGAGTTTTTGAAATTATCAATTTACATTTTATTCACATTATCAAGTTAATGAAATTATATTGCTTATGCTTTATGAGTATGACTTGAGCAGTTGAGCTTGACTTTTATGACGCATTTGTAAATTTGAATGTTTTATTGATATGTTTGGATTGTTTAATAGTATTATTAATTTATTTATGATTTTATGTTCTTATGAGTTACAAAAAAATATATTAAAAAATTAAGTTTGACTGTGACGCCGAGTCCTATGTTTTTGAAAATTGCCAAGTCGCCGTGTCGTATCCGTGTCCGAGTCTGAGTCCGAGTCCGAGTCCGAGTCCGAGTCCGAGTCCGTGCATCCTTGCTCCAAAGTCATGCATTTATGGATTACTAAACTCCTCCCATTGTAGTTAAGGCGTTGAGGAGGAGGTGAGGCGGACATGCCTGAAAACATAATACTATGTCCGCCTCAACGCCTCAAGTTGCATAATATAGTAAAAAGATGCATTACATAAGTGTCTAGTAACTTGCAAACATCCACTAAATCATTATAAATCAATAATCTTGAAAAAATAGAAACTTGAGAATATTGAACATTTGTTAGTAAAAATCCACAAGTATAATCAGTTAATCACTATTGGTATTCCAAAAGCATAAAAATATTGAATTAAGCTATGAAAAATCAAGATTGATGTTAATTACATATTGATCAAAACATAGTATGTTTTCTCTAAAATAATATAAAAAAGTGTAACAAATTTATCAAAACTTAAAAACGTTTTATTTTGTTTTTATCAAATTGATCAAATATTACACCCAAAAAACATAAAACTTTATTATAGAGTGGGTTGCAACCTCTTTTTGCTACAATTAGGCTGCAAATAGGCTGAAAATGGGTTGCAATTGGGCTGGCTACAACCAGTTTTTGGGCTGAGGCGGCGAAGCGAGGCGGACGTCTCATTTCACTGCACCGCATTGCCTCACTTTGAGGTGAAATTTTGTAAAAACGCCTTGAGGCGCGCCTAGGTGGTCCCTTTAACTACACTGACTCCTCCATCTCACAAGATGATCTTCCCAATAAGAACAACACCACAGCTTACACAACACTGACCTTGTTCCTATCTAAAAAAAAAAGAAAACGTACTGCCACAAAATGACCCTTCCAGTGCCATCTTTCTCACCAAATATCCACAACCACTTGGGAATTGGGATTGATTTGTTATCCAAAGATTTTAGGCCAAGTGAGATTGCAGAATTTGAGACCTTTGCGACCATTGCAAATAACAGTTCAGTTTGTGATAACTGGTGATATCAAGAAGACTAACATTCACACTTTCAATATAGATTTTTTTTTTTTTAAAGTTTTAATAGTATAGGAGACAACTAAAATCGTTGTTTGTCAGCTAAAAAGATGCTTTGGAATCGGGAGATGAAGATTCATAATGATGATAGGTAGCACGAAGTTGAGGATTCCTAACAAGGGACCACCCGAGAATGAAAAAATCTAAAAGGGATTTCTTTCCTCCATTTTACTTCGAAATGGGAGGTTTCCTTCGACTAATATTTCCAACATGGAATCAACTAAATTTCATTATCCTTATCCCGTTGAGGGAGTGGATCATGTCAAAGATTCAGACTTAGATTCTGATTTGTACTGAAGCAAAACATGTAATTATCACTATTTACGATTTTATTTGAATCCACCTTGCTAGCAAAATTGGCCAACAAGTTACAATTACACCAAAATGAATTTCATTTCAGAGCACGACAGTTAGCAGGCAAGCAGAGTTGACATTGTTCTCCTAATAACAAATCCTCTCCCTTCTTGCCTAGCTGATTACCTCATGAAAGACCATAAACGAATTCAGAAGTAACTTCAAGAAATTGCTAAGGAAATACCTAGACAAGTCCCAGGGAAACTGGAAAAGTGCCTTACGCACACCCAAATACTAGCTAGGATCCCCACATTTGTGGCCTCCTCCAGCACATCACTCCTAACAAAAATAATATTCTTCCAGAAACACAACATCCTCATGTGCACACATCAGATACGAGAGTGTAAAATCCCCAAGTTCCAAACCAAGGTCATCCTTACATGATACCCAATCCATTCAAAATGTTCAGCTAGAATCCATAAGGTATTCTATGTTGGACCAATGACCAAAATTACACGATACCCAATCCATTCAAAATGCCATGTCATCGATGCGTCTAACAGTTACTATTGCATATCCAAGTAAATACATTCGTACAATCTGTCCACCCCCAACTCACATTTACTCAATTGCAGAGCCAGACACTTCCTAATTTTTTCACTCCTCAGGAAATTCTACAAACATAATCGCAAATTACACAGATAATCCTTAGTACACATAATTAGCAGAATCAGGGACACATTAGAGTTTATTCAAACATTCGAAACATCACTCAAAGAAACCCTAACCACTCTAACAAAACGAGCAGAAAAAAAATCGACTAAAGATTTAAAGTTACATAAACCCTAAAAGGGATTGCAAGAGAAAATCGTCGAAATATGTGTGTTGGTTAGTGAGATGTAAAGAGATAGTTGATGCACTGAAAAGAGAAACTAAGCGATAAAGGATGATCTGGGGACTCACCATGGCTGTTGCTGCAGATGGAGAGACTAGGGTTGTGGCTTTTCTTCACACAGAGAGTCTCCCGCGCCTGTTTTTGTCAAACACAACTAAAATATCAAAGTCCCTTATTTATAGTTTATAAATACATTAGGGGAATTTAAATAAATTATATTAAGGATCATCGCGTAGAATTTATAGGATAACTTGATTGATTCGATCTATGTCTGCTTCGAGCCCAATCCAGACCCTAGCCTAGTCAACTGATGGGGGCTCAAATAACATTAAACCCAATCCAAACTATAAATGATCGGACAGGTATGTAATTATAGAAGTATACAAAGGCAAAGATGGCAGTTTGACACATTTGTGGCTTTTGACATAGAGTTTGGAATTAAGAAGAAGAATATTAGAGTAATTCTTCCTGACCTAGGTCAACCAGCGAGGTTGCTTGGGGGGTAAATTTACACTTTTGCCTTCTTTCCTCCACATTTTAAATACTTTTTCCAAAAAAGTTGTTAAAAAGGGGGGTCAAAAGTGTAAATTCACCCCCACAGCAACCTTGCTGATTGACCCAAGCCGCTAGAATTTCGGATGTTAGAGTGTATATGCTACAAGCGTCAAAAAGCAATTTGTGTGCCCCGTACAATTTATTGCAACTTTTAAATCTAACCAAACCACTTTCTAGAGTGAAAAAAAAAAAATGGTTTTGAGTGACACAACAATACAACAGTGATGGATTAGAAATAGGTATGTAAGTAAATAACCATGAAAGTGGAGGGCAAAATAGGTAGTTCGATGGTGTAACATATTTTGTGAACCCGGATCAATTCAATTCGCGTTGCAGTATTATGTATTACTAGTATATTACCGGTGTCATTGGCACTCCATATAAACCTTTAATCTTGCATTGGATATCCTCACTACCATCCTTACAATTTCCCTAAATCAGTTTCATAAAAATATCATATTTTAGAATGTAAACTAATTTTTTTAAATAAAATTTGATTAAAATTAAAATTGATTAAATGTTCAGGGTTTTGGTTTGAATGTTCATTAAAATGTATATTCGTTTATTTGAATATATTAAAAATACTTAAGGCACAGAAATATAAAAATACTTGCATCTTTTAATAATAAAATAAATATTTTGAAATTTTAAGTGTTTGTATTGATTACTGGTTTTGTTAGAAAGATATTCAAAATTGCACTTCAACGATATCAAGTTTACCAAAATCTGATAACTATGTAAATAGTTATAATACTTTTTATTTTGAAAATAAATATTTTATCTCTCTGCCATAGATACATTTCACCAACTTGTTTTACAATTTTTTCATTTTTTTGTTCTTCTAAATGTTTTATATTTACAAACATTTTATCATTAGATTTGAATCTTAACCCTCAACTTATTTCACAACTTTCAATCCTAGTCATCTTTTATCTTCAATCCTCAACTTTGTCTCAATCATTCATGAATAGCAAAACACAATCCTGATTTATAATATAGACTAGCATATTACTCATGTTGTTGGCACCCCACTATATTTATTTAATTTTATTGTTAATTATCATACACTTGATATCCACATCACCATCCTCACCATTGCCCTCAATCAATTCCATAAAAATATCATATTTTGGAATACTAACTTTTTTAAAGTCAAACTCGGTTAATTTTAGAATTGATTGAATATTTGGAGTCATTGTTCGAGTGTTCAATAAAATGTTCGTCTATTTGAAAAATATTATAATTGGCCATGAAAATCTTAAAAATACTTGCATGTTTTAAAAATAAAAATACATATTTTGAAATTTTAAGTGTTTGTATTGATCATTGTTTTGTTGAAAATTTCTTCAAAATTTTATTTCAATGATACCAAGTTTATCAAAATCCGACAACTACGTAAATAATTATTATAATTTTCATTTAAAAAAAAACAATACTTTTTTCACAATTTTTTCATTTTCTTTGTCATTCTACATGTTTTATATTTACAAACATGTCATTGTAGAGGAAAATTAATCTCAACCATCAACATCTTCCCAATTTTCAATCATATTCCTCTTTAAAACACATATGTGAATTGTAAGATAGATTACATTTAACCCTCGACCAAACCTTATTATGATCAAGGACTGTGATTTCGATTTTCGAGTTCATTTCGGTATCCTGATTGGAAAAAATATTTCAAGAATAACATACGCAGCGAAAATAACATACACCAGGTCCTTGGCTAAGGTTGCGGTATTTGTCGAGTCATGAAAAAGATGAATAATCTTTTCTAATCAGAGCGGTATTTTCAACAGCAAATAAAATAAAAGATTCAGACTCTACATTACGCGATAACCTAAATAGAGATTGGGTTTCCGCCTCTTTTCCGCTGAACCGACCCACGTTCAATTAATGCAACGCGCGACTCAAACAACGATTCAGACTCAATCATCATGAGTGGCGCATCCCTTCGAGTGATGACTTAGTGAACTGATGTGACAACCCACTAACTTGGGGGAGTAGCTTATGATACATAAAAATTGTCACACCCTTGAGCCGTACATGTGTCAAATGATCTCGATGAACTACGGGCCCCAACATTAGCCCAACACTGATCCGACCCAAGCGATTCTAAGTCCGCCCAATTCAGTCTGCCAAACGGACCCGAACTTTTACAGCATGCTAGATCCACACGTCTCACAACTATCCTCAATACTTATAAGTCCTACTAAGGCAAGTATCTTGAGGATCAACTTATGACAGGCAATTACAACATCTATTTACTTCTAACACCAGAGTACATTCCATACAGGGAAACTTCCTTATACGGATTGTTCTCGTATTGGAAACTATCTCCCGCATATCTAGGAGTACAAGGCTAACAAGAAACTTCTCTCCTACAACACAACTCTTAATTAGAGAAGGATCTCCACGAAGATCTTTTTCCTAAACTATGCTCTCGATGGCCTGTATAACCAGGACTCCTTGCACTATAAATAAGACATGAGGTTGGTAAGTTAAGGTATGATATAAATCTCCTATTTACAATATTACATTTTCCTCAAATCCTTTTGACTTTAGCATCGGAGTGTCATCGGCCACCATGACGGTGGTTCATGGTTCACGTGTCCATGAAACGGTTCCATAAAACTGTGTCAAGATTGATGGAACGTTCCATGGACCGTTTTACTTGTGCAGGTCAGCATGTCAGCGGGACGAGATCAAACAGGGAGCTGCATCACCAGGGACGAGCCCAAACCAGCCTCTTCTTATTATGGGTCTGGCGGGATGGTCTGAAATGTTTTGAAATCCCTAAGAGCTCATCCCGAAACCGTTTAGCGGGTTTCGGATCAGATTCGCATGCCCGAACCTAATCAACACCTACAACGATTGTTTATTAAGATATTTAATGGCACAAACCTAAACATGTGTTTTGAGAAACAATGCCGAAACAAACTGAAACTTTAACACATAATTTCTAGTATTCTCAGATGAATTAACAAACAATGTTTTTTTAGTTTGGTAAAACTAAAATAATGTGAAGTTGTCAACAACCTGCTTACGGACCTAAAATATAAAATTATCAAAAGGTAACTCCATTTCTTTTTAAATAATTTTACTCCTACAACACCTTTTTCAGTGACTTAAAAAGGAGCCTTTTTTTTTAAAAAAAAAATTTATTTACAGAACGTGAGCTTGGCATCGACCTCAATTATAGCAACACATCAAGAGTCCTGCACTATGTTTCAAATCCTTCAACCACATCTTTTTAATTTCCCTTTCTCTCATATTTTACAATTAGTCTTCGAATAACAAGAACGGTCTCAATACAAACAGTTGTTAGTTGAACTCTTATCATAAATGAAAAAAAAAAATTAATAATAAAAACCCCTAGTGTATTTATTCAAGTTTGAAAGTGGTGGGGGTTTATGTTGTAGTTAATTAAGATGTCAGGATGGTTTTGGGGATTAATCAATTAGTCTGATTGGAGCCACGAGGCATTTCAAAATCATCCAATGACAACCCAAACTAGATAAATGGAATGAGCAAAACAATTCATGTACCACCTATACATAAACTAGACCTAGTTCTTCATAGAAATTTTACGAGTTTATGTATCACCGAAAATGTAAATTGTGTACATGCGCCTTCCATGGTAGCTTCCCTGGCCCAACTCGCGAGCTAATAATGTAATCAGCCGTAGTGTTGCAGTTAAACACTTAAACCACTGCACTATTGCAGAGTTCTGAACAATAAACAATTAACCAAATCAGTAAATAATACCCACAGATTACACTAAATTCATACATGGAATTTCTGATGGTAAACATAACTGAAGGGAATTGAAAAGTACATGGAAAACAAATAAACACAGCACAATTGAAAACATGAAGCAATCGTAATTCTTCATTAACACAGAAATTGGCAAAAAACACTTGTGTGGTTTCAAAACTTCACACCAGAAATAACAGTGAGATGAGAGATCCAGCTAGAATACAGTATGACTATGAGGTGGGGATTCCTCCAAATGAATTTCCTACAAAATTGGGTTCAACAACACTCCCACTTAACCCTAACTTCTCGAAATAACTCGGGTATTACCCATCTCGGGTTTAAAGAATACTATGTTTTGGAAGATGAAAAGGAATGTCATTGTGCATGAAATAACGAAGGATGCCTTTTCATGGCTTAAGAGCGAGTGTAAGACCAACCCTAGGAGGTGCATTGACGGCCTTTGAATCGTACTCTGCTGAGAAAGTGATCAGTGACTTGGGCCTCCATTCTCGTTGGTAGAGGAATCCAACCCTTCCATTGTCAGAGAATCGTGCTTTGACCAATGTGAGAGGATCAAGGGCATACGAGCTTCCAACAGTGAAACTATTTTCATAAGTTGTAAACTTGTGCATCATTTCAGCAGCAACTGTAGCTCCATTTATAGGATCTACTGTGTGAATGTAAGACGCCTTCAAGGCCTCTCCTTTGTTCACCCTATATAAAAAGTAGCATCAAAATTAACTTTAGAAAATCAAAAAGCAAATTACACAAAACTGATAACTATGAACACAAACACCCGCATGAAAAATCTAACAAAAAAGTCAAAATGCCACCTACAGCATGACAGAAGCAGAGAAATCGGGTTTATTTAACCCAATCCCAGCATTGTACTTGGTCAACGAAGAAGTAGATGTATCAAACCCAACTTCACCACCAAGACAGAGGTCTTTGCTGCCACTTGTTGCAGAAAGCTCTACAAAAGGGGTAGGAGTCAAGCCAATGCTGGAGGTGATGGCTGCATGAGGATGTAGATAATGCACATCCAACTGAGGGAGAACAAAAACACAAATAATCAGAACTTCAAATATGTTGAATCTATTCTGCTAATAGTTCTTTAAATAAGAAAGAAAAGCTCAAGGCATACAATCAAAAAAATCCATTACAAAAGAAAGTTTATTTCATGCGAAATCAAGAATTTCTAACATATTTTATCTAAACCCTAAATTAAATAAATAACATTTCTAAATTGCATGAATCCCAATGTAAATTTTGGAAATAGGAGGCAAAACAGACCAGCTACTTAAGTCGGTCTGAAGAAAAAACCGACCAATACTAATAAAATTAACTCCCGTAGAGCAAGTCTAAAGTCAGTTTCCAGGGCATAGTTTTTTTAGAGGTATAACCTAGGATGCATGGATATCGACACAACACGCCAACTTGACAATTTCTCAAAAAACTAGGATTCGGGGACACGTCGACACGTCATAGTATTTTTTTATGTCATATAAACATAAATAATAATCTAATAAAGTGTCTTCCTAGAGTGACTTCATCTTTGTTGCAAATAGAAAAAACACGAAGAAGAAAAAACGTAGATAAGAAGAAAATGTGTAAAGTCAGAGAAAAAAATGACACTCAGTCGTAACAGAAGAAGAAAAAAAATAAAATAATATATATATATATAATAGAGAAGAAGGAAAGGGGATAAGAGAATAAGCAAATGAGAGAAGAAGAATAAGAAGCAAAGATTAAGAAGAAGTATATACCATTCCTTATTTTAGTGGCTTTTTGCTCTATTTATCTTAAATCTCAATTGAAAGAGTCATTCACTTCAAAATAGATCAACAACCATTAAATTAAGTGATTATTTGCACACGTCTATAAGTAAAAAATAAAACGAAGTCGGTTGTCGATTCTTGATTGTGTCCTGATCAAATTATGGGTGTATCGGAGGGGTATCCAACACGTTGACCAAATGTCTGACGCGTGTCAAGCGAGTATCGGTGTCTGATACACGGATACGACAAGTTTTTCAAAGAGTCTGTGTTTCCTTGGGTATAACCTTTTACCAGGTTTTTGCCAACTAGAGTTACGAAAACATAATCTCCCTCATTGCCTTGTGCGATGCCATATTGCCATCAATAATAACTCTGGAAGCAAAAAATAATCCTTAGCCCAACAGGATAAAGAAGCCCGAAGATTTGGGTCGTCCCCGAGAAGCTCAAAAATTACCCACTAAAATTACATTGTATAGAAAGCCCAAGTCTGGGCCCAATACAACTCAACAGAACACTCTTTTCTCAACAAAGGAGTAGTGTTCGACACAAACCACCATGCTCAGCTAAGCACGCAAGCTTGCAGGAGAGGTGTCTCCAAACAAGAAGTTACAACTGCCAATAGGAGGTTACAACCATCTACGAAAGTTACAACTACTTGAGAGAAGTTACAACCCTTTGCAAGCAGATGACTCACTCATCTGCCACGTGTCTCACTCATTTGCCACGTATCTCACTCATCTGCCAGCAGTTTACTCGTTCTGCCTCTATAAATAGTCAAACACAAAGCCATCCAAAGGTAACTTTTTTCTTGATTCACAATTATTTCTTCAAATACAGATAAATAAATAACTTTCTAAAGGCATTGCTCTAACTTTGGTATCGAAGTCCTCGTGGCATGCACCAGACCAGTGTCAAGAATTAATCTTCATCTTATGCAGATTGCTCCGCATGATCAGCACATGATCCGATGGAAATTTGCATCCACAAATTGGTGCTTTCAATGAGAGTTTGAATCAAATTCATTGCATGCTCTCTTCCATTCATAAAAAAAAAAAAATTGTTCATTCAATTTGAATTTTCCTTCACATACACTTTTTCAGAGTTCTTTTTCAACACAATGGTGAGAACTTGAAACCAAACTAGCAAAAATAACATTGAACAGTCATCTGACCGAACCAGACCGCCATCATCACCATGGGTTCAGCCGCTTTCGGCCGGACAACCACTGGAAGTAGGTCTACCACCACCGGTTGATCATCAATTGCAATTTTTGCTCAACAACCTAGCCCAATGGAAATAAAACAAGAAAATCTTGCAAGTCAGGTTGCCAATTTGCATTAATGACGGCATAAATGGCATGAAAGCTCAACGGTTGGAGCTTGGCGGATGGTACCACTTGGTCATGGGTTCGAACCCAACTTGCGGCATCTTTATCAATTTATGGTGTGTTCACTAGTTCTGGTCTTTAATGGATTTTGGGATCCTATAAAAACTCTGCTCGCCTTCCAAAAAAAAAAATGACGGCATAAATGGGTGTGATGACCAATTGCATCCTCAGCTTTCAAGAAATGTATGCTCGCAGATCACCGATTGTATGGCGAATTGTCCATGAAACCGGGCAAAACTCTAGCTGAAATCTTCGTCATGGCAAAACGCTATGCATTGTGATGACAAAAAAAATAGTGCTAAGGCACCAAATGTACCCGAGAAAGATAGTCAACCTGCACTAATGAATGCAGATCAGAAGGAGGATAAAAATAGCAAGGGTGAGAAGCGTAGAACACACTCCCCAACAAGAGACTCCTCAGTTACTAGAACATACACAAAGTTCACCATTCTGATCAATCAAACTCTCCAGCGCAAAAGAATCTGATGATTGTGGCAATCGACCATTTCACGAAGAGGATTGAAGCTGAGGTGTCCTAGCTTTTTTTCATTTTTAACTTATAAAAAATGTAATGTATATGCAAGAAAAATTTGATTGTATTTTATTTGTTTATTGTATTTTATCTCTTCAACAAGAGACTCTTCATCCGGTAGAACATACTTCCATTCCGGTCAATCAAAGTCTCCATGAGAAGAACCTTGGTTAAAGAGACCGCCACCAATGAAAGGAGATCTTGCAAAGAAAACATCCGAACAAATATTTATATATACCTCAACAAAGGGTACGTTATTTTGCTTCTCAACAGAGAAACACCATCTTCAGTTGAAATAGAAAAATACGAGAATTCGTTCTAAATGTCCTTCAGCATAAGACATTCCGAAATACAAATATTTACGTACTCCTCAGTAGAAAATGACACTCCATGCGTAGGTAATTCAATGTATAAAAACATCTTACTCAAGACTACTTAAATCCGTTTAAATTTAGTCAAGTGGTCAGCAGATCACATAAGCAAAATGCCTCAGTAGAGGATGGCACTCTCAGTGAGTGGGTAATTCAATGCATAAAAACATCTTACTCGGGACTACTTAAATCCATTTAAGTTTAGTTAAATGGTCAGCACACCACACAAACAAAATGCTTCAGTAGAGAATCACATCTAAGTAGAGGATGACACTCTCCGTGAGTGGGTAATTCAATGCATAGAATCATCTTATCGGGACTACTTAAATCCGTTTAATTATAGTCAAGGGGTCAGCAGATCACACAAGCAAAATACCTCGGTAAATGATGATTCTCCGTGAGTTAGTAATTCAATGCATAGAAACATCTTATCAGGACTACTAAGTTTAGTCAAGTGGTCAACAAACCACACAAACAAAATGTCTCAGTAGATAATCACATCTAAGTAGAGGATGACACTTTCCGTGAGTGAGTAATTCAATGCATAAAACCATCTTATCGGGACTACTTAAATTCGTTGAATTATAGTCAAGTGGTCAGCAGATCACACAAGCAAAATACCTCGGTAAAAGATGATTCTCCGTGAGTAATTCAATGCATAGAAGCATCTTATCAGGACTACTTATATCTATTTAAGTTTAGTCAAGTGGTCAGCAGACCACACAACAAAATGCCTTAGTAGAAGATCACACCTCAGTAGATGATGACACTCTCCGTGAGTGGGTAATTCATTTAATCTATCACCGAGCATTAAAGCATCTTACTCAGGACTACTTAAATCCATTTAAGTTTTGTCAAGTGGTCAGCAAATCACAATGTTTTCATGCAATTTTCAAGATAAAAAGATTTTAATCTATGATTAATTTCTAAACCCTCAAGTTATGCTTAAGTTTTGACTTAGCATATTGGAAACTCATAAAAGAGACCAATCAAGCTTTTGCATCGTTAATGAAAATATTTCTCAACTGACCAACCAACATAGATAAAGTTTGGGGATCATAAAAGCAAAGAAGACCACTACTTGACATGAAGTCACCATCAACTCCAAAAGAAATTCAAAATCTCACTAATAGAACATCAGTTTTGGATCGATTCTTGAGTAAATCAACAGACATGGGCTCAGTTCAAATATAGCAGTTAGCTCAGTTCTCATAAGCGAAGAGTGGGGGCACAATTTCCTCTTGGATGCTTGTCAAAATCTCATGAAATGGGCTATAAAGTTGAGCCAATACGACTTGATCTACCGGCCGATGACAACTATAAAGGCTCAAGCCTTGTCAGATTTCATCGCAGAATTCATTCCCTCTTCAACCGGGGAAATAAAGTCCGCCAGCAGATCAGTGTCGCGTCCTTCAACAAATGATGACTCCTAAACTCATGCTAAAACAGGGGCAAATCAGCAAAAAGATATGTGGCATTCATATGTGGATGGTCATTAAATCACAAGGATGCCGGAGCAGGACTTGTTTTATTCACCTAAGGATGATCCTCTACTTGGACAAAGTCCAAGAGCCTCTGAAATTACTATGTATGACTCATCTAGTAGATCAACTTATCTGCAGCAGAAGCTTCTACATGCAATCATTTTGTCTTCAACAGACTACATTTCAACAATAGCAGAAGCCTCTACATGCAGATCATCTACGTGTATCAATAAAGACAGATTAGTCAGTAAGATCAGGGGCATTCTACTTCTATTTTTTTGCGGAGCTCCTCAGTGAAAATATATCTCCTTTGCTTTTAAGTAAGAAGGAAAAGAAAAAACGGTTAGCTCAAAACCAAAGAGATGGGCATTTGTGGGAGCCAAAAATAATTCTTAGCCCAACAGGATAAGAAAATCCAAATATTTGGGTCGTTCCCAAGAAGCTCGAAAATTACCCACAAAAGTTACACGTATAGAAAGCCCAAGTCTGGGCCCAATACAACTTAGCAAAACACTCTTTTCTCAGCAGTAGAGTGGTGTTTGGCACAAACCACCATGCTCAGTTGAGTACAAACAAGAAGTTACAACCACTAACAGAAGGTTACAACCATCTACGAAAGTTTCAACTACTCAAGAGAAGTTACTACCTAAGAGAAGTTACAACCGCATGCAAGCAGATGACTCACTGTCTTACTCATCTGCCACGTGTCTCCCTCATCAACCAACAGTTTATTCGTTCTACCTCTATAAATAACCAAACACAAAGCCATCTAGAGGTAACTTTTTTCTTAATTCACAATTCTCTTCAAAGACATTGTTCTAACTTTGGCATCGAAATCCCCGTGGCAGACACCACACCGATGTCAAGAATTAATCATCTTATGCAGATTGTTCCGCGTGATCAACACGTGATCTGGTGGAAATTTGTATCCACAATAACGTTCCAATTTAAATAGTAATCACTTCTAACCAAATTTTTACAATTTAGTAGAGACGGCGAGCTTATATTGGTGATTCGTAATTGCTGATAGTTATGTTTGAAACTGCATGGCCGGTATACAAAGTAGATTTTGGCACTATATCGGTGGTCGATTAGGTGATTGGTTATGAATAATCATATTTCTCACATGTATTGGTCATTGGTCAGGGTTGATCAACAAAAGATTAAAGGGTGAATTATAGTATATTGTCAATGGTAGCTTAGTTTTTTGTCTCGAATGACCAATAACGAATGAGAAATGAGCAGCCTAATTCGGTAACAACTGTTGGAGCTGAAGTTCCTACAAGCCAAACTTGACAGATGGATTTGGGAGGGAAAGACTGGTATGTTCACAATTCAATCTTGCCACACAACGTTGTAATTTATTCCCATACTCCAATGGCCAGTCAAAAGGTGGAGAAATTTAATGATGCTACCTTTGAATGAAGCAAGTACTAAGATAAACTGATGTTTGAATCTTGGCATGAGTAATAAAGGACTGGGAAACACTATCTCCCCCTCCCCGACAGAGGTTAAGACGAAAAATATAAATAAATAAAATAAAATAAAATAAAAAATAATTCATAGTGTGGTTGATTGGGCATGGCTGAATCTTGGTCGTGTCTCGTGACTAACTTGTGCAATTGAGTAATCATCATCAATAGATGTAGCTTTTGCAAAGGACGGGAAGAAATTACTAATCACCTTTTCTACGAATGCCCATATTAAATCCTTTGTGGATGGTTACGGTGAAAGACAACAGAGATCCAATTCCAACTGACGATTGTTGTTCTAAGTTTCTAACTGGATTAGTACATGAAATTCAACAATATTCACTTCTAGAGAGAACTGGTTATTGGTTATGGCAGAGGATGCTAGTTGCAACTCTTTGGGTAATCTGGTATGAGAGAAATTGAAGGTTTTTAAGGCAGCTAAATAGAAAGATTAAGACAATTTTGTGGTTGACAATATATTGGCGTATCATAAAAGATATTCCTTTCCATAGATTGTATTTTCTCTTGAGCTAGTTTACTTGCAGCTTAACAAGGCATGTAACTCGGTGTTCTTGTTGATCTTGTGATTTACTCCATTACAAAGTCGGGTTTCTATTTTAATATAAACCTATAGCTTAGGTTGTTGTTTTGCTTATTAAAAGAAAAAAAAATTTGATTCGATTTCGAGCACTTTGTTAGCCAGTAAACATTTTTTTTAAAAACGGGTAACTTCGATGATCTATTGTCTCCCATTAATTATTTTTATCAGCAACAGTAGGCTTAAAAATTGGAGCTGCACCTTGGGTTTAAATTTTGGTTCGTACCTACTTACTCTAAAATAGTGAAGTCAGCCATACTAAACACCATATTAAGCGGCCATGTCATCTTAGAGCATCTCCAATGATGTAGTGCATGGGGGAAAGAGAACATTTTCAGCCCGGAGTGTCTTACCAGCACAAAACTGCCAACGTATGGGCCATTGCAAATTACCACGTAGTTTGTTGTGGTTTACATCATTATCTCCAGTCCACATTAAGCCCCCCGCCCAGGAAAAGGGTGCCAGAAGAATTTTCCTTTTAAATTTATTTTTCAGTCCTCAATCCATAAAGAATGGGGGTGACAAATGACTGACACCCCATAAGAATTTATTTTTTATTTTTATTTTTACAGTAAAGTTCCTTCCGTTAGCTCTTTCATAAATCTAGTTGTGTTACTTTATTCAGTCCTAAACTTGGATATCGTACAATGGAAATGTACAATCTGTAGATGAAAACCTTTCTGTACTTTTTCTTTTTCATGCCACTGCTGGAGATGCTCATATTTCATAGAGAAACTGAAATATGAGTTGAGTTATAAGAAACGTACTGACCTTGCCAGACTTGTGATCAGGAATGTTAAAGCTGAGGGTTGCCTTGGTTGAGGGAATGACTTCATTCACAGTCACTTTGGTTGAGACCTGCAAATAGGTCCGGTCACTTGATGACGCCATGCGATCAAATAAATAACAATACAATGTAGTAAACATTCTAGTTATTCAAGGTGTCCAAAATAATTATACGAGTATAAATAATTCAATCAGGATGGATGCAGGCAAAAGTGTAGTCTAAAAAGTTGTCACATTTAGCACAAGAAATTGTGTCCTTACATAAGAACTGGTATCAACTTTTACGTCCACTGTAGTATTTCCACTCTTGTACTGTGTGCTTATATCACCAAGAAAAAATTGATCCTTCTTCACACCAGTAGCTGTAACTCCCTACCACCAAAACATTAGACATTTAGTGATAATTATTAGCAGAACAATCAATACATTTTACAGTGAGCAAAGGGAATAATGGGCAAAGCTTAGTATATTGAACTAACAACATGTTTTTGTACAAGGCTTAAGTTTTTGTTAAAAATGAAGAATGTGGAAGAAAGATAAGTAAATCATAGTGTTTAAAATCCAACAGCTAGCTGGGCAAACGACCAATGAAAACAAAGTCTTCTTTTATGAATTCTATTCTTCCTAACCACACTCCATGTATAGACGCTTTTTTATCAGTAAAAATACCCGCAGTTTCATTGAGATATAAACAAAGTATCAGCCATATGCCAAAAGGCCAAACACCATCTATCAGGACCTCGTAATTGAGGACCAACTGAATTTACAATGAAAATACTGTCATTACAAGAGTTCCCTAGATGTCCACAAGCTAATAGAGTGGTTTTGGTTTTGGTTTTGGCGACAATTTTAACTTGATCAGGTGAACTCGCCTTGCTTTGAAAATCATTGCATTTCTTTGCATCATTCTCCAAACTGTTGCATGGAAAATTTCTTCTTCAAATCTAGGTCCCAGCTGTGGAAAGCGAGGAATTTAGCATCATGAAAGTCTTTCAATCTTTTAGAACCTCCAAACTGGGTTTGTTGGTGGAGAGAAGACTCCAGACTGAGAAAGAAGGCCTTTTCAAATCTCTCTTGAGAATGGCCAGTTAATGGACAAGTGTTGGATATCTTCCTCACAACTGTTGCATAGACTAATTTAGGAGAATACTGCCACGCTTCCCAACATTGTCAATGGCGAGTGTTCTGCCACTGTGAAATGTCCATGAAAAAGAAACAGACTTTTGGAAAGGGTTGGGGCAGCCAAACCCACAGTTCATACTCTTTATCTGAGATGGTATGAATTTTATTCTTTTCAACCACACTCCATGTATAGTATACATGGAAGGGCTAGGGGAATTCTTTGTGAGATAAAACAATATACGAAAGGGATACAGGAACTCTTGCAAGTGCGGAACTCGCGAAGAGAAAAGGATACAACTCAGCCTTACCAGGCTGTTAAGATTGGCCTATCTGGACATACAATAATTGATGGAGTCATCCTCTTCAAGATCCTCAGCAAAATACGCCTATTGCCACATCATACATAACCAAGTGTCCAAACATTTCTTTCGAAAATCCTAGAACTGAGTTCTCGCCACAAAACTACAAACATTATGACATAAGTCTCTCCAACAACTACTTACCTCTCACCGTGAGTCCTCTAATATACAATTGAGAATTCCACTAAGCAAAACAAAGATTGAGGCAAGAAATCCCCACATCCATTAAGAAAGCTAACATCTTAAAAAAAGACATGTTGATAGATTCTTGTTCATATACTTGCCCCACAGTAAACAGTGAATAGCAAATGAATGGCCCACATTTAGCCAAAATGTCTACCGTAAGCACCCTCCCATGGACATTTGTCCTAATGAGGGAATTGGCATGATGAGGCGCAACTGATTTCCTCCACAACAGGGAGAGGGAGCCATCCAATCCACTACAATGTTACAGGAGCGAAGAGGAGTAAGAAGTCATAGCAGCTGTCAACGCTAAACTTACAACCCGTGTTATAAAATCAGCGATTAATCGTATAATGGAGGTAGGCTGATCCAATTTGGGTATTATTCGCTTGGGTTTAACAGTTTTGAATAATTCGGCAATTCAACAATAAATCGGTTGTCCGGTAATCAAGTTATAAAGAGAAAAAAACATAGCAGCCCTAGTCACATCGTTGCTTCCTCACAAACCCAGAAACGAAGAGAAAAGAAGAGAGGAAAACAGAGAGGAGAAGAGAAAATAAGAAGGACAAAGAGAGAGATCAGATCTCTGACTAACGCTGCTGTTGTTGTTGCTGCTCTACTGTTTCTGTTGTTGTTGTTCAGCTGAGCTGCATCCTCTTCTTCCTCTTGCATTCCCATACCTGCAATTCAGAGAACTGACCTGCTGCGATTTGGTTGTTGTCGTGTTCAGTGGTTGAAGCTTCCTCTCCTCCACCTCTTTTTCCCATCTCCTTCTCTTCTAATTTGCGTTCTCTTCCCATGTGTTGTTGTTGCTTGGTTTTGTTTTTTGGAGAGATGGGTTTCTCTCTCACCTCTCCCTATATTATGCAAACTACGAGAAGTCTGGTATATGGATTGTTTTGTCTTAGGTAACTTTTGATTTGGTGGATTTATATTGAAATAAAAGAAAGTGACTTAGTGGATCTGAATTGAAATATTCATTACTTGGTTAATGCATAGTATTTAGTAGGGGTAGAAAAAAAATGCATATCTTAAAAAATAAACCGATTAATCGTGTAACACTCCTAGACCGATATGGTTCCGATTTAACTGCATAACTTACAAATTTGTTGACCCAAAGTCACGCATCACCTTCCTACTTGAGTACTATGAAGTTCAATTACCATAATGCCCATTTCCCATTCATTCAGTCCCCTTCCCAGATGCAGTTCCTAAGGGATCCTTTGCCCATTATCAATAGGAAAGTGACAGACTGACCCTAGTTTTCACTTTGAAATCTAGAATAATTATTTACGAAGGATGCTCACTGTAAGGGTTGGCTTTGAGCAACTTACAAGAACGGTGCTTTGAGCAATTTGCATGAAAGTGTTTTAATATTTGAAAATAAAATATATCTTAGCTTGTTATATAGCATGTTACTAGTGCGCCTAATAATTAGGATGTTAACTGACGCAAGCAAGAATCTTCTTTGAAGAAAAGAAAAAAAGATTCTTTGAAGCCAACTCGATGTTTCCCCTTTGTAAAGGTTACTCCAAGATACACATTAAGGGTGTTTTTGGTTGCATGAATCCTATGCCATAGGAATTCATGAGGGGACCACCTAAATCTAATCTAATTTGAGGTTCACTCACCAATTCACCATTACATTTCAATAGTGAGAATAGAAGTCCCATAAACATGAGAATCACACTCTTTGATCCCCAAAAGCATGAGATTCTCATGTTTATGAGACTTTCATTCCCACCAGTAATCACATAATCTAATGGTGGATTGGTGAGTGAACCTCAAATTAACTTAAATTAGGTGGCTCCCTCATGGATTCCCATGGCATAGGATTCCATGCAACCAAACACATAGCAAGACGTCGTTATTTATACTTGTTCTAAGTGGGATATCATACCGGCTACATTGGTTGGTAGAAGGGAGTAGTGATAATTTAGACAAGTCAATGTTATCAACTCATTTTGTACATTTTGTAAGTCAGATAGCCTTCTTATTTTCTTGGATATTACTAAATGTCATAATAAGATAACTATGATGGTGAAAAGAATGTGATTTCAACCTCAAATTGCTAAACAGCATAAAACTCTAACATTATAGAAAATAGATTGCAATCACGAGTTACTGGTTGAGCAATAATTTGCTTTTTCAATGTATAGGCATTAAAAGATCACTACAAATGTATGAGTATCGAGAAATACCATCCCAGTGTCGCTTAGCATTGTCAGGGTAAACTTCTGATCAGTGTTATAGTCTTTAGTCAAAAGATCTGCACAACATCACACATGCTTTTAAATAATAGCTTATGCAGATAATGCAAAAGGCAGCATAGACCAAGTTATATTTGATATATCATATGAATTTAATTGAGAACATCAAAATTTAAATGACCAAATAAATAAGAATATGGTAGGTCCTCACTATTTATAAAAAAAAAATATAGTCATGTGTTCATAGATTTTATAACTAAGAAAAAGAGAGAAGCCACACCCACGGCACACTTTTTTAGATTGTTGAAAGGTACTGAGGTTGAGATTGATGACTCTAGAAAATTGAAGAGGATCAAATCACTTAGACCACTCTTAAATATATTACTCTCTAAGCGTCTAGGTCGCAAGCTACTCAATGGCTTTCACAGCAAATTTCCCAGCTAATATTTTCTTTTTTTGAAAGGCGAGCATGGTTTTTATTTGATCCCATTTTTTTATCTAATACTTTTCTCTCACTTTCTTATAGACACTATCTATGAACCAAAATCTCCACGCATCTATTCAAAATTTATATTAGATTACTCCAATAATTGCATTATGGTTCACAACACACACTAAACATTTTCATGAAAACTGGCTCGAAAATCACAAACATCGTAGTTTATTTGTTATGCATGGGCTTTATATAACAATACCATTGTGCCTGAATGAAGATTATATTGTTGTCATGCCATGCTTTTTAAGGTTTTAGTGCTCAAAATTAGATAATAGCATTTCCAACTGGTGGGACTTCTGCGCAGAATGTGAATATTGCACATTAAGAAAGCACTCCAACTGACAAAATGCACATAATATGCTTCTTGTTATCCACAGTATACATTTTCTTTGTTGTGTGGCTCTTGCCTTTTCAGATGCATAATATCAGAGGATATGCTCTCTTATATGTGTGTATTACACCAATTTATTTAACTTACAATTTATAGCGCAAGGATGCAAAATGCATTTCTATAGAGCTGGAGTATTTCCAACAGGTTGCTGCTACATTTAGCGTCCTTGTATCTTGTATAGGCGAATAGTTCAAAGATAAGAAAGCGAGTTGTTTGAAAATATTTTCTGCTTGTTAGACTAAGTGGTATAGAATGTCTGCTTGGATGAACGCGGTTACCCATTTTTCATTTCATCAATTTGCTTTGCAGTTTACACAAGTAGTTGCTCGGGGGAGTTCTTCTAGCAGAACTTATTCTAGGAAATGAATTAGTCATTTTTGTAGTTAGTTTGAGCAAACAACATTTATGGTAGAGAGAAACTTTGAGGTATTAAACGCATTCCATACATGCGTCATACAAACCTATTTGACTAAATCCAGGATCAGAATCTGGTTAGACCATAAATAGCGACTTCCAAGGTACAAGAAACTCAGATGACCATTCAATAAAATTTAATCCTACCTCCAAATATTTTGAGTGGACATAATATGTAGGGAACGCATTTGGCTTTTTGACAATATAATATTTTTTTGTTCTTTATCATTTCTTGCAAAGGGAAAACTAAAACGAAGTACAGTGATGACACATCTAAATGATTAGCAACAATAAAGAGAAAGTTTGATGACAGCTATAAGTGTTTTTAATTAGTTAACATAACAATTCATTCATATAAACGCATGGAAAATAGTGGTAAGTGCTCCAGATAATTAACATATCCGCACTTATATTTGAATTTTGGATCAAACTACAGTATTGCATCAACATGTTGCATACATGCCAATGATTCTTGAAAGAACGTGTTCAATTTTTTCATTAGATGGTTATACAAGTTGATCTATATACAACTATTGAACCCCCTTTTAATTTTTTTAAGCTCAAATGCTTGTGTTAGAAGCGCAGGGAGCGCAGCTTGCCCCACTATCTGATAACCCGTGTGAGAAACAGTGGTCGTTCAAACATCTATTGGTGGGAGTGGGGGTCAGTGCATGCTGTTATGTTGATGTTGGACCATAACCATGTATACGCCATGTGAACATAAGATAATATTTCCCCAAGCTTCGGTGGGACAGATATAAAAATTAACCATCACATAAACATCTACAAAAACCAAATTCATTAACATAGTTTGCTGTCTTCGAACTAGCTTAGAAAACTAGGTTAAGAGATCCATGGACACTTTTACGAAAAAAGAAGTAAGTTAGATGTACCTTTTACTCTTTTGCCAATGTCAGCAAAGGGTGGGGGACTGCTCACCATTTCAAACGTATATTTGGTAATCAGCTAGTTACCTGTGGATCCATAAACTGATAAAATTTAGCATACTAAGGGAAAATCATTGCTTTCGACCAACGCTACTTTGATAGACAGAAAGTGATAGCTATGGGCAGCAATAACTGTCACATTCCCTGTAGAGTTGCATCTTTTTTATTGCACATTGAGAGCAAAAGAAAACAATCATTTTCCTTGGGATTTTAATACCATGAGACAATAAAATGACACCAACTTAATCACCAAAACTCGATATCAATACATTCTTCATATATGTCACCCTCTTATCCACTTTGCATTGGAAAAACAATGGTCTAATTCTCCAGTGCATTGGAGGTGAAAATTCGTACATAGATTTATCCTCTATTTGTTAATTTTTTTTAAATATTCACCACAATTCAAGCTACCAACCAAGTTTTAAACGAAAGAATTGTAGTGAAAATAGTGCAGATTTTTCTCGAACTTCAATATTCACTTTCAACACTAATACTCACCGTCAATTTTGAATTTGAGAATCGAATCAGCCTTATAGGCAGCTTAACTAACTACTCAAGTCAATCAATCAATTTAACAGTATATAATACGAGAGGGATTTTCTTATCTATTTACCCTTCTAGACAATACAAAGCTTTCTTTAATCCATCAAAATAATAAATCAATCAAAAAAAACCAAGAAAACAAAATGAGTAACAATACAATCAAGAAAGCAAGCTTTTCTATACAACCTTCTAACATTACAAATGAAGCAAATAATAATCAAATTTGCAAAGCAAACAGAAGCAATTTCGAAATCCAAGAAATTAGGGCACGCACGCTGTGAAGTCCAAAGAAACAGCAAATCAAATGCAAGAAGAAGAGATGAACAGTTCGATTCGATCGAACCAAATGCGTTTACCGAGATTCGAAACGGAGAAAGGATCTTCGACCGTCAGTGAACTCAGACCGTTTACCTCCTCCGCTTGATCGAACGGTGGCCGTCTCGACTGCACTGCCGCCTCTGCTACTGCTGTGCGATGAAGAGGAGACGATGAAGCAGGGAGAGAGAGAGGTGGAGGAGGTCAGAGGAAAAAGATCTTAAAATACATCTAAAACTCGCGAACATTACAAGAGCGCCACATGAGGTGGAATGCTGGAATGACCAAAATATCCTCAACGGGCTTTCGCTTAGTTGTCGTGGACGAGAGATTTTAGAGTTGACGCTAACTCACGTGCTTTGTATCGAAAATAGTTGGGAATCAGGGATTTTGCAACTAAGTGATATGGCACTATCTACGCAGTTGATGTATTTCTCAAATACGTGCAAACATTCATATGTCGTGAGACATCACTCTTTTCGAAAATCTTGATTCCTAAGCAAAGTTTGATTTGTATTGCAAAAGGGAGTTGCTACATATACTCGACTATTTGACTTGATTGCAGTAATTTTTTGTTGCATCGTCATTTTGAGATGTTTTTGACTTTATTGCACTAATTTAAAAGACGTAACACCAACTTACTTTTTTTTTTTAAATAAATAGAAATCATTTAGTGATTGAATTTTCTCATTTAGGAGCATCAATAAATAAATTATAAAAAATGTAAGTGATTGCAACTAATAAAAAATGCATTCTACTCCAACAACTCTACATCAAAAGCCTAAATGAACAAGTAATTTTGTTTTAGGATTAACAAAAAAATGATTGAGGATACTTAATCAATTTTTAAAAACTAAATCTAGAAAGTAAAGTTAGTGGCACTGAGCCAAACAGTCGAATATGTTATTTATTATAGAACTCATGACGATAGTTACTGTATATTTGATGTTTGTACGCAAATTTGAAAGTGAAAAATTCGTGACTGAAGTTTAGTTTTATCAATAACATTTACTTTTGTTTTTTTTATCAAGAACAAACAAACGAGAAAATTTATTTATGATTTTAATTACTGATTTGTTATATCGAATGAAATGTCTAACTTAATTGCATTTAGTGTTTGACTAACAAAAAAAATATGCACTCCATTTGGGAAGTAGAATATGCATGTTATACAAATAGTACATTTTACTTCTCAGAAGAATTTACAAGGACATATAGTCAATCATTGGTTGCCACTGAAGTTTCACATAAATTTTAAAAAATGTATTAATAAAACCTAATTTATATAATTGTAGATCATATAAGACTCTAACAATTGAAAACGCTTCAAAATGCCTATTTTTTGTAAGTCATGATTATTAAAATGTCGCAAACTTAAACCATGACTAAAAAATATGTAAAAAGATAAATATACACATATTCCTAGGCACATTGATGTGGTGTTGTTATTTATATTCAAATTCTAGTTACAATGAAATAAGTGAAATATGCAATTTGATAACTTTTTTCAAAGTTGTTTCATGTCCCTAAAACAGAACTGATCTATTCGTGCCGAGTAATTTGGAAGAATTTTTTTTTTTAAAATATGAAAGTAAACTTATGATTAATTTTAAGAAGGTGAATAAATTTTGAAATTTGATCAGTTAAGTTAATGGGTAAAAATGTATTTTTAATTATTTTTTTGGACCATGGTTGGGTATGTGGCTTTTAAAAATCTTTAAATAATAATAATAAAATATTTTCAATTGTTAAAGTACGGTGTGATCTATTATTATATAAAATAGGATTTGCAAGTAATTTTCCTAAAATTAACAGCTTATGTAACCGTAGGGGGAGTGAGAGGAAAGTAAGGGCCAAATATCAATTGTCATTCAAATGGTGTAAGAAAGTCAGATAGAGCCGAAGAGCATGCTATTTAATTAGAGCACCCCCTCCATTAAAAAAAACAAAACAATTGTACTGAAATTCAGACTTTAACCTATTTAAATTGCAGCAAAACCAACATCCAATACATAAATCAAATGTAATTAACATTCCAACATTGCAAATATAGAAATAAATGTTCTTGTTATTATAATTAGAAACTCAATACAAAAAGAATGAACAAAAAAATGATGGATTAGTGTTATGATAATCACCTAAGGAATGTGGTACAACTTAGAAGGCTTAAGATTGGCAGTAGCATTGAAGTACTGCAAAGTCTTGATCCATTTCACCTGATTCTTTAGCAGATGAACAGCAATTGTATCAGGCCATAGCTCATGGGTGCACCTTGTTGGCGGCTCCGGGTAATTGTACATTGACCACTTAGCATTGAACCTGTTTTTCCCACGATGGCCATTGCGAATCCACTCTCCAAAAACCTTGTCCTCAGGGCCTTCGGTGTTGTTTTTTGGGATATCGGACTCTCGAACCCACTCGACTAGATCCCATGATATCAAATATCCCATTCCGGACATATAGTGTACAAAAGGATCCATACTTGGACATGGAATGACATATCCATAGTACAAATCATCTCTAGGCAATGGCCTTAGGGATTCTACTAATTTGTCCAACCGAAAGTAGGCATCATCATCACCTTTCATTACGTAATGATATGGAGGGTACGGCGCATTTGGATCATCCGTATCGTTAAATATCTCTGGCAAGCTCGAAAAGTATGTGTACGTCTTACCTTTGTTCATGTTTTCTTTACAATTGAGTATAATTATGTCGTTGTACCGCATGATCTCTAGTGCTACAAGTACTGTCTGATCCTCCTTGGTGAGATTGCAAAATACAAATTTTATATCAACTTGTGCACCCAAAGTAGATTGTGTACCATAGATCATTCGAAGAAAATGGCGCCGGTGGTATTGGTCAGGCAATGTGAGGATACCTATGAGTACTCTAAGATCAGCGGGTGGTGGTGTAGAGACTTCAAGATGTGTTGTGTTTGCGGTTTGATAGGGGAAATTTGACACCGCGGATTGCCCAAGCTTTCGCAGAGCTGCAAATTGGACTTCATTGATGGAGAACCAAATGTAGAGGAATACAACGAAGAAGAACAATGAGACTGTGAATGAAAGTCTTGTAAAAGGTTTTTGGGGTGCCTTCATATTTGACATGGGAGAAGCTAATAAAGGTGAATTGGTGCTCATAGTTTTGGTTATTAACTTATAAAAGAAGCAGTATTTTGGGGTCTAAAAGTTGCTTAAATGCAAAGAATTCAATTGGAGTTCCTTGCAACTCAGCTTAGCTTTTTTGACTTTTGAGTCCTGAAAGTTAGGTTTAGATTAAGTGGTATAAAATGACCAATTACCCTTTGGAAAGGTGTATGAATATGATAATTGAGGGGGTATTTTGGCCAAGAAATAACTTGGTCAACTTTGTAGCCTGATTGTGGCCGTTGAACTATCTTCGAGATTGCATAAGTTTCATATAGAGGAGAATCCAATTTTGATGACTTGTGTGCAAATATTTCAATTTGTCTTGCTAAAGTAGAGTCAATGGTGGACAAAGTGGTGGAAATGAAACTAACTTGAGCACTACTTCAGGCTCTGTATGTCATGCATTTTTAGGGCTCCAAGTTGGATCTTTTGTCAACCTTTTAATAAATTAGGTATTTTTGCAAACACTTAGTCATACACAATTTCATAGCACACTGTTTCTTAAGAAAAGAGTTGTTAAAATGTTAATTTTCAAAGTATCAATATCCAAAGAGGCCAAGATGGGGATACGCTGGTATAAGGATTGATGGAGTTGCTATGGCATGACGGTTCAACGGTTAGAGCTTGACGAATGGTACCATTAGGTCATGAGTTCAAGCTTAACTTGCAGCATCTTTATCAGTTTATTTTATGGTGTTAACATTGAAACATCTTGAAATGGTGTGATGGATGATAGAAACTCGGATCCATAAACAGTTTGACTGTTTTAATTTGGAGAGAAGGTTATTTTCCTTAAACAACAGTGTTAACATTATATAACTTGGAAAGATCAGTATCAATGGTCTCCAAACAAATTGAGAGATGGAACAACAATAGATTTTTTGAGTTAATTGTTTAAGTAATAATCTGCCATTTCTTCCTTGGAGGAAAGCCAATGGATCCTACTGGGGAACTCTGCTGCTCCAATGGGTATGTCTTCCATCACTTTTTCCTGACCTTCGGGATAGTAGATTCCTGTCCTATGATCTGGGATCCAAATGGCCCGGTCGAATTTAGCCAAGTGGTGATTCTGGATCATCTCTTCATCTTCATTTAATCTTATTTTTGGCCTCTTTAATTCACTATGAGTAGGGGAGCTCTCTGTATGGTATCCTTTCCTTAGCACTGCCCTGCAACATATATTGAAATTTATGTTAGACAATAATGATCATGACAACAGGCAGAACCAAAATGCTTTGTGATGAAAATCATCATATTTATCTATCAAAAACCCATTTGATACAATATCAACTGCACTGAAAAGGAGAAAACTGATTTAAATTGCAATTATGATTTGATCGATTAGTGATATTTTTCGTTCACGTTCACGAATGACAGGTTTATCATCTGTGGGCCAGTGGGCCTTTGGGCTATATTTTGGGCGACTGAATGATTGGACCTTCAGAACATTTAAGACCTACAGGAAATTTAGCATTTTGTTCCGGCAATGATAGATGCAAAATCTCATCTAACCTATCTTTCAGATTTCAAGCCTTTTTTTTCACTAATTTACTCTGTGTTCAATCTTCATAAATTAAAAAATAGTAACAATAAATCACCATTTTTTTTTTCAAAAATTAGACTTAATATTGAATCACAATGCACAAATCTCTCGGCCTCACTGGGTATTCACTACATCAAATTGACATATTTGTAACAACTTAAAAAATAGTAACATTTTTTAGCTATTACAATCTATCAAACACTTTCAAGTCAAAACTAAATTTCGTCAACAAAATGAAAAATAACTACAAAAAAAATGATACAATAAATTAGATCACAGTGAATAGCATCACTTGTAAGCTCATACTATTTGTGGTGATACAATTATCAAATCACTTTGTTTGTGAAAATGTGTAAAATTGTTTTGTGGATTGTTATAGCTCAAAAGTGTTACTATTTTTTGGATTGTTACAAAAATACCAATTTAGTATAGTGATTGCATGATCATTACAGAAGGTTTCAGCAAAGAACTTCTAACAAAAACCACTACTTTCGTCGAACCTTGGTAGAACTTTATAGCACTATGAGAAAGTAAAAAAATTACAAACAATGGACTTAAACTTACTTGAAAAACTTGGAGTTCGCAGACTGAGCTCCTCTTGCAATTGCACCCACCATCTTTGGAACTCTAAAAGTTATCTCTTTCTCTAAACAAAGAAGATCAAAAGTGCTTGTTGGTTTGAACTCTTCATCACAGTTTATATAGAGATGACAATATAGGATACAGAGTTTCCCACAATGCTAATGTACGCCATGAGGTAAGGTTAGGCTAGGCTAGGCTAAGTGGCTGTTTGTTTGCGTCTACGTCAGTGAGGGGTTGGAATGTAGCTAACATTGCAACGAATTGCTGTTTAAGAGGATTACCAAAGATGCTTGTCGAAGCACCCAAAATAAGTTGTTATTTATTTATTTTTGTTGTAGGAGATGAGTTGTGACAATATTATGGCCATTGCTTCATTGATTGAAATTTTGAGAAAACTTTTTGGTATCATTGTGATATTACTTTTACAGTTTTACGAAACGAAGATCATTGAGAAATATTAGTAAAAATTATTGGATGAAATTTCAGCTCATTCTGATATTTGTAAGTTTAACGGTTATAAACATTATGTATTCAATCATTAGCTTTAGATCCCAAAAGAAAGAATAGTATCAACATTTTAAAAAAGTTAAAATTCGTTAATTTTTGAAAAAAAAATCGGAGATGTCCAAAAACATGGTTAGGTCGAGCCGAGCAACGAATTTTGCAACCTACACCTTGGTGCAGATGATCTCAATAAATTTATAATCAATAAGTAAGATTTTAAGTGAAAAATATGCTATCTTCTTTCTTTTTTTTCAGCTAACAATGAGTACTATCCATCCTTGTAGTAAGAAACAAACCTTGAAGCAAGAACCAAAAAGGAACATTCTGTAACGATCTCATGAATGAGTATGGGCATGGTATAGAGGCCACAAAACGATGGACCACAGAAGTTGCAGTCTGCAAAAATATGAGCTAGGGTTCATGCATCTAGAGACATGATCCTGTTACGCGTTATTCACACGAAATATAAAAAATAAAAATAAATGAAGATTTATCTACTTTGATCTAAAACAACTAGTTTGTCAACAAAAATAAAGAATACTTTTCATCTATGGTTCCTTGGTTGGCTGTTTCGTTTAAGCATTTGTAAATGAGAGCTTAAACATTACTTAGAGGTCATGAAAAGTGTCTTTTATTGACCTAAGCGTATTTTGATTAATGCTTTGTGTTAGTGAAAGATTTGGTTCATGGAGAATTTCAGAAAATGGTCTTCTAAGAAAATTTGAAACCTTCATGTTGGCATTCTTGAGTGGGGAAAAAGTGCAAGGTTGATTCTTGGGACTAAATTAACTGAACACTTTGGGTCTTAAATACACTGTAGGTCCTTACTTGGGGCCTTTCCTAATTCAATATGTCAATTTCTTGTCGTACACAATTTTTCGGTATATGTTGCATTCGTTAATTTACATCCAAAAATATGGTACATAATATTTTGAGGTCTGTCAAAGGATGCACCCCAATTGATCACAAAATGTATTTCCCATCAATCTTTCGACTACTTGGAGGTGGGAGCCTATCTTGGGCCAAGTTGTATCAATACAACAATAGAATTTCATCATTGTAGATCAAAGCCTCTCAATTTAATGGTAAACTCAGTCATTAACTTAACTTTGCTTGAAGCAAACTCCACAAACATCGAAATCATATTGTATAATTACAATGTGGATAATCGATTAACCTGCTTTAATTATTAGTCCTTAGTCCTCAAATGCACACACACAACTAAAGGGAATACATAATTAGTAACTAAGTAGAAATTAACTGTCAACCTTTATAATTTATTTTCAAAATTGGTGATTTTTAACTAAGATTGAGTTTAGTGATTTTTTTAACATTTTACAGTGAAATTAGTGTACTTTGATATTTTAAGGTTATTTTATATTTGGTCTTGCCAAAAAATCATCGCAATTTGCTTCACATGTTAAAATTAGAAAATATTAGTAATAAAAAAAAAAATTTCATTTTACTTTTTTATGTTACATAAAGCTTTTCTATGAAATAATTTTAAAAACACTGACTAAAAACCTTGTTTGAATTTGTCATTCAGTATCCTGAATCCATTACTAACATTTAATTCCAATTACAAATTTGATACTTGAAATTCAATAGAAAATGACTTCTAAGAACATCTATAACAGTGGCCTTATCCTCAAACTCAAATTGATACCAAGGATAAAGTTTTACGCCTTCGAGAGACACGGAACTCCGGAGGCAATGTTAAGATAAAGCATCAAAGCGTCAATGTCAAATTGCACTAAAACTTTATTTATTTGCTTGTAATTTGTCTCGCCAACATGAGTATTTAGTGTTTGTACCTTGCACAAATTCTCATCTCCATACTCAAAAACTCGAATTTATTGACCTTTCACCTTTGCCAACACAGTCTCATCCCTCAAACTTGATATTTAAGACCTCGTTTGAGAATTATAACTTCCCTGAGTCCCATATAAGTGTTATATCAACTTGCTGGCCTTGTTTAAGCTCCAAACTTATCACATTTTATCTTATAATCTTTATTTCGAGTTAAATTTTACCTTCGTGCACCGACATATATACGCAAAATTCATTTACCGAAAAAAAATAAAAAAGTTCTTCTCATTCGAACTTATAATGTTACATACTAATGCACCATCAACAAGATACAAATGGGGGCATTCTTGGAGTATACTATATACATTGGTTTAATCCAATGATATATGTAATTTACCTATATATTATGTATAGAACATTTAGAAACTTTGCATTAAATACAATTCACGTCTATATCAAGTCTCTCGTGAGCTTTATATTCACAAAACCTACCGAATAATCCAGTCCAATGGGTCCATCATTTGATTGCGTACGTCTCAACTCACCTAATCGCCTTCTTCTTACCTTGTACGTAAATCAACGTAAAACCCTCACTTTCAAGAAAACAAAAATCCATGACCATTTCACCCATACAAAACTAATCACATTTGAAATACAACAAGAGCATTTCAGTCATAAAGAGAGTGAAAAACTTTTGAATTCTCACACCCGCGAGGGCGGGCCGGTAACAAGTCCCGCGTGCGGAGCGCAAGCAAACGGCGCCGTTACAACGTCGTCTGCATTGTCTTTACAACTCATAGCACGAAAAAGTCTCCACGTCCCTTTCCATCCATCCCTCTTAACGGTTTCCGTCTCCGAACCGTCATACGTAGGAAACATAGACGACGGAACACGACGGCTCTGACGGTGTTTGATGTCCTTCAACTCCATTTCCGGCGGAACCCTTATCAACCCAAACAACAACAAATGCCACCTAGGTTTCACCTGCGAAGACGTCATAGACGATGACACGGATTCTCTACGGTGGCAAGAATCACTCCTCCTCGGTCTAGCTCTAGTAGGCGACACCTCCCTCGAACTCCTTGTACTAGATGATGATCTCTCAAGCTTCCGATAATCTAATGAACAACTACTCCACAAGAACCTTGATTTTGCATTAGATTGTGGTCTTTGTAGGTCATTAAGTGACTCCGATCTTCTTCGAACATAATTCTTCTTCTTTCCTTCTTCTTCATCAGCTTGAATTTGAATTCTTTCATCATTATTGGAGTAGCAAAACTCGTACTTCTTTGAGCCATTTCTTGAAAGAGGAGGTTGCGAATGGCTTTGTAAGTCATTAAATGACTCCTCCGATCTTCTTCGAACATGATTATTACTACTATTATTATTCTTTAATTTCTCCTCGGCATCGTCCTTCTTGAAATAGCCAAATTCTTCGTACTTCTTTAAGTATATTCTTGAAGGAGGAGGAGAAGGAGGTGAACGGTAGGGAAGAAGTTTTCCGCCAACTATAATATCTTCGGCCGATCTCATAGTTTGAGTACCCATATCATTTGGGAACTCAAACACATGATCTGGTGATTTCGTCGAATCTTTTTTGTTTGTGCAAGGTGAATCATGCATTATTTCTACGATCGGAAGATCACTGAACGAGAGCGCTTCCTTTGTGTCTGACGCGCTCGTTTCCAAGAATCGATCTTCCATTGCGAATTTGTGATAGAAATGAAAGAATTGGAAATGGGGTTTTATGAAGAAAAAAAAAGGCAGGAATTCTAGAAGGGAAGAAGAGAAAAGTAGGAGAGAATGGAAATTTGATGCCTGCTTTTAAGTTGGATTTGGATTTATTTATAGGGTTGTTTTTGTTTTGGTGGCAAAAGTTTGTCCCAGTGTTTTGAGGGAGGTTTAGGACGGCTGTCTTTCTCTTATTTTTAGGTAAATTTGCCTTAAATTTGTTTATATAATTCCTTAATTAGTTTAGGTTTGATTTGGGTGATTCAATTTGATTGGGACGCTTATTTTGTTACTTAAACAGTATCTTTGATTTAGCCTGATTTTCTAATTTGTTTCTCTAATTAAAGGAGATTTTCCATATAGTTGGAAGGGTCAAACGTCAATTTTACTTTTCAAACTTAAATTTCGTTTGGTTTACGGTTGAATAAATTGTAGCTTAGTTGGTCAGGCATACCGAGAGAGAGATATACCGTCAGGTCGAAACATACTAACAAGATTAATTTCACCAGTACTATTGTTAGTAGCATACTAACATGCTTGTGGGTACTTAGGTGATTACTAGGAAAACAAGTCTTCGTATAAGATAGAAATTGCCTGCATATCAAGCATGCACGTTGATTATGGTGTGTAGCCTTTCCCACTGTTTTGATTACATTGGAGTCATCGGTAAAATTCAATATTTTTATTTCATTTTTTCAAGTCAAAAGTTTTGTTCAAACAATCCGTAAAGATATGTAAAGACCCAAACCTACAAAAGTAGCATTTGATAACATTCTAGATGCCTTTAAGACTTAGGTAGTTCCAACGGATCACATAGTTAAAGGGCCCACCTTGGAGCAACTACGACACCTGTCAATGCTTGAAAACTGACGTGTCTTCGTGATCTCGAAACTGCAAAAATAAGCAGCGGTTAAGTTTGGAACGATCGTTATGGTGGTCAAAGGAATTTCGATGCTTAAGTCAGATATCGATGCAAGGAAGAGTGACTTCCTTCTTTTACCATCTCTTATAGGCTATAGCGAGTGTTTCGTCCCAAATGTCATTCGATTGAGAGTGTAATGGAGGAAGGAGATCACACATAAGATCTCACATGTGCATGACTGAGTCTCTTCGACACTTGACTATGTTTATGACCCAATGTTTGATTGGGCTAAATATTGATTTTGTGTGAGTAGATCTCGAGCCTATGACAGCTCTGAGATTCGTGTTCAGACTTTGTTGTCCTAAGCAAAGCCCTAAGATCTTTGCCTCTTGGACTGGCGTTAGGCATGAGCACTTGACTTGCGGACTAAACAATTGTTTATGCATGGTCCGTTTGGGACCACGCTGAAGTCTTTTTGTGCTAAGATTAGCCCATGCAACATATACTATTATGATCGTATAATTGATTGATGTCTCATAAAAAAAATATTGAATGTCTCATTAAATGTGATTTACACAATGATCCATCGCGACATAATTATGTAGTAGAAAACTATACAAATTCAGCTAAATCAGTGTAGTATTTGAGAAATCTATACTAAAACTAGTCACATTCGCATTTCTAAAATGAATTACATATTCGAGATCAAGTTAATGCGTCTTATCAAGAATTAGAATCTATCAAACAAAAGAATGTTCTAATCAAATCAAACAACTCCCACCTCCCCACTACTGTATCTAAAATTATATGGCACACCATTGTTTCATACAAAAAATGTGATATATGAAATGGCCACCAAAAATACATATGGTCCGTAGTGCTACACTGGTCGATTTCCTATATAGGAACATCAATAAATAAACTATGAATACTTTAATATGTTAATTGAATTCAACCATCCAACTTTTTGTAACTACTTTTTGTTCACCCATTCAATTATATTTTGCTTTTGTAAAAGTAAATCTAGAGTTTCTTTTTTTTTTTTTTTTGAGTGATTCTACACAGTGAGGAAATGGGCGAGGAAATGAGCGAGGGGAGTGAGGTGGCGGGGGTGGGAGTCGTTCACCTTGCTTGGGATGCGCGCGTGAAAAGTCAACGCACGCATTTCGAGTGAGGTGAACGGCTCCCACCCCCGCTACCTCACTTCCCTCGCTCGTTTCCTCGCTCATTTCCTCGACACTTAGAATTTCTGTTTTTTTTTTACTAAAGGAAAGTGAAAGTAATTTCAAAACTTTAAAAATTGTTATTGAGTCACTGTTAATTCTAGAAGAAGATGAGTGGGTTGGAAGGTGGAGCCAAAGATAAACTAATTGCTCAAAGCAAATAGAAAGAAATTCTAGTTTATAAAGTTCAGATTACTTATTTAATTAGAGTTTATTTTCTCTAAATGTACTTCAGGATGTCTTATTTGAAATAGGAATCAATCACATGTTGCAAATTTTCCACGCGTTTGTAATCCCTCATTTGAATTAGTCGATCAATCCTTAATCTATATTAATTATCAAGAATTTTAGAATATTTTTTATTTTGCTTTCTAATTCTTTATAGAGTGTATACTAACTGTTTCCTGTTAGGTGAGGTCACTAAGGTGGGCAGATTTGGAGCATTCTGTGGAAGCTATCCACGATTGGGATGGACAACCCTGGTGAGTAACAAAATATGCACTTTGGGATATACTTGTTTTTCGCATTTGTCGTGAGATTAGTTAACAATAGACCAATTGTTCGAAGACTATTCCTACTTTGGACTACGAACGTGGAACAAGCTCGGTATAAGAATGAGTTAACTACGCCAGCTTCTTATGTTAAGGGAGTTGTATGTGTACTCGACTCTTTGGTTCAGCTGCATCAATTCTTTGTTGAGCCGATGTTTCAGAATGTTTTGACTTTGTTGCACAAATCTAAAGTATGTAACAATGATTTATCATTTTTTCAATAAAATCATTTGGCGGTGAATATTTTTCATCTAAAATCATGTTTTTGGATGTTTTGACTTTATTTTTAATAAAGAAAAAATTATTATCAAACTAAATCCGATTACATATTTGTTAAATTTCAATGTGTTCATCAACCATAGAGGATTGACAAATCCAATGTGTATTAAAAATAAATTTATTAAATATATAAATTAATACAAAGTTTTCAAATTTGGTGAAACTATTATATCACATTTGAAAAACAATGCATTTAAAAGTCCTACATGCAGAAATTTATATTATGAATCTTTCATACAAAATCTTCGATCAATAATATGAGTAATTTTTTTCTTTCAGTATTTTGTTTTAGGGTTAACAAAATGTGGTATGATACATCAAGCAATTTTTAAAAAATTAAATCTAAAATATAAAGTTGGGAGCATCGAGCCGAACAATCAAATACACGTAGCAGCCCCCTATGTTAATTATTACTGCCAAATGTTAGGCCCATATGGATACATGACCGGGTGAAAGATGAAACGTAAATTCCTTTATCGCTCATGAATTTCACCCTACATCATTGTGTAGACTGTCTTAGCTTGTCAATTAAGTAATGAAAAATAGTTTTTTTTCCACTTAATACTAATTTCACCCTACATCATTGTGTAGATTGTCTTAGTTTGTCAATTAAGTAATGAAAAATAGTTTTTTTTTTCCGGTTATTATTAATTTCACCCTACATCATTGTGTAGACTTTCTTAGCTTAGGGTCTATTTGATTGTATGAAAAATAGACATGGAAATTGAAATCGTTTCCATGAATTTGATTCCTAGGCATCTCCCTCGGATTTGGATTTCATGAGTAGTGACAGTGAGAAAACATTCTTATAAAGAATCAATTTTCTGTCAGTAAATAAACAATCCAACAACTCAAATCGACATAATAAGGGATTTGAATTCCATTTCCCAAAGAAAATAGCAAACCAAACATAGCATTAAAATTAATTTCACAAATACCAAACCCTTTCGATATCTTTCATGTGAAGAATCCTAATCCCATGTCATGGTCAAGAAGCTTCCATATAGTTGAAATACTATGAATTTTGCCATAAATTCTCTCCATGTGTTATGGAAATTTTTAAAAGTCAAACCAATTACTCCTAAACACTTGTAATTTCTATTTGACTCATGAGCAAAAAGACTTGTATAAGCTTCTGGTGACTAGCTTGGCACAAGATCCATGCATGCGTGTTAAGAGATTTGCCAATAACTGACATATCACTAAAGATTGCTTAATCACCTAGGCTTCCACAAGAAAATTTGTGAAGCCAAAGCAGAGTTGTGGACTTTGAAATCCAGATGAGTTGAAAGGTTTGATATTTCAGTCAAGCTTGACTATCATGAAAAGGAAAGAAAACAGAACTTAAGTAGCATTGATTTTTGAAGATTACTGAGATAGTTTTGATTGTACGTTCATCAAGATCTTGTTTAGTTGACCAGCAGGGATCAATCTTCTAGAAAATTAGCATTTTGTTGCAGAACGTTGGAGTCTCAACGCGCTCACGGGTGTTTTGAATAAGGCGACTTGTGTGACACTCCGTTTGAGCGTGTCAAAGAGATTGAACAATTTAGGGAGAATAAGAGGGGGGGAAATATGTTGTGATGCTCTAAGTATACGCGTTCCGTTTGGAATTATGGAACTAATTACTGCATCAGTTCATGAAACAATGACTTGTTTTAAAGTAAGTTGCAGGCAATGTAACATTAGAGGCTTTAATTGTTCATTTCTTTGAGGTAACCTCTGATTAAGGTCAGTGACAAATAATATATCCCTGTTTTTTTAAGGGCAATTACACAACTCATATATTAAAGTTAAACTGATAAAGATTTATCTTTTTTCTTGAATGCAAAATAGTAAGTATTGACAGACATTAATATTTGTGTTGTGAAAGAGTCATGTAGGTTGTTTCGTTAATGACATAGCAATGTCATGCACAGTTCAGGAGGGTGACATAACTGTTTTAATGACAATTGGCATTGCATTATAACATTTTTTTTTTTAAAGACAAACAGGGTTTTTATAGGATTTCAGAACCCATAAAGATGTCGCAAGCTGGGTTTGAACCCATAATCTAGTAGTACCATCCGCCAAGTTCTAACCGTTGAGCTGTCATGCCATTGGCCATTGCATTATAACATTTGGACGCAAAAAGAATATTCCAAATTTCAAGCCCAAACTAGTTGCTTCAGGAAAAGAGTAGTTGCTTCAGAGAAGAGTTCTAATTGAAATTTGCAACCTCATTTTTCCAAGAAAATGTGGTTTAACTTTGACATTTTCATAGTCTTTTCAAGTCTAAATTTATTCAATCTTACCAATTTCAAAGGACTGGGTAAGTTGTTTCGATAATAATTTGAAAATTAAATGTCATATAGACATCCATTTGGCTAGATAATTAGCCTCACGGTGTTGGTGCCAATCGGGTATTAGTTTAGCTAGTTAGACTTGTGGTGAATAGTGCCACTTCTAGAATTCAAACCTTGGTGGCAACATTTGTGGTGGGAGGGATTAAAATAAATAAATAAAGGTTATTTTGACTTTAGGATCAATTTTGTTTATCGTAATTAAATTTGAGCTCCATTTTAAAAAATATTTCATTTAGGGATCAAAATGATATAGTCAATCCAGTTGACTCACTTTAAACACCATGTAGACAAAATTACCCATCAAAATGGACCCCAAGTCTAATTTTGATAAACTAAGTGGATCCCAAAATTAAAATTACCCTTAATTATTAACATTATAGGCAACTAAGATGCTTGTGCCATTTTAAACCCCAACTTGAAATAGTTTTCAAACTGGACCTTAAACTCAACTATAATAAACTAAATGGACCTCAAAGTAAATTAAAAATAATAATAAATAAATAAATAATCGTCATTGTGTTGGTGACATAATTGATCTTGAGTATAATTGATCTTGAGTGATGAAATGCTTGCCCAAAAGCAGGGCATAGGCATGGATGGGAATTGGGTTTTTCGTCTACGTACGTATGATTGGTTTGGGATTTTAGTTAACTCTGATATAAACTTTAACAAAATCAAGATCGATGCCCAACCTAAACTACTAATCAAACTACAAACAATCCCATTTCTTGCCAAAAAAAATTTTTTAATAACCTTGAATGTAGAATAGGTGGCAGTCACAAGATATTAACTCTAAACTCATATGGATGTTTGATAAACATGGTTTCTTCAACGTCAAGGGTGTTACACAGGCTTTCACCTCTAACCATTTGAAAAGTTCCACTTCTAGCATGATGATTAGACATCCTCGGGATAAACAATTTAAAGAACTTTGGAAAATTAAAGCGACCACCAACGCACATTTCTTTCTCTGAAAGATCAGTCAAAACATTTTTCCTACCATGTCTAACCTGGCTAGGCTTCACACACCTATTGATGATTGTTGCATCTTTTGCCAGAATCACACGGAGGATGTCACTCACATTTTCTTTCTTTGTCCGGTCATTAATCGATTATGGCTTCTCTCTCTTCTTCCCATAAATTGGCTTAATACCAACTTCAATCCTCCCTCCATTTTCGAATTTTTTAAGTTCATGTGGGACACAGCCAAAGCCCACCCGATGGATAAAGATGAGATGTTGTCTCAATTTATGGTTGTTCCGCTCACTATCTGGCAGATACGCAACAAAGCTATTTTCAACAAAACCAAAATCAGCACTCAATTGTTCCTCGCCTATTTCTACCAAACCTGGACTTCTTAGCACAAACACTAGTTCACGACTAGTAATTTTTTACCAAACCAAACTTCTACCAGCCGAGGGGAACCTGCCATTAGTATCCTTTCAGTTCCCCAAATTCTTGAAATAGCTAAAACAGTCACTCAAACTGCCACTCACACCTCAACATCTTACCTAGAAACCCCGCTGGCATCCCGCCTTGAAACTAGGACTTGCCGTATGAACATAATCCAAGCCCAACCCTAGGCAACTAGACACCACAGAATCAATCTCAGATCTAACCAGCCTAGGCCAATCCCCCTATTTTGGACCCAGATACTATTTTCATCAACTTTGATGTTTGTTTCTTCAACACCTCTAGACAAGGAGCGTTAGGAGTATGTGCGGTTGACTTGCATGAACAAGTCCTTGCCACAGTAGCATGCTCGATAGTGGGTATGGTTTTTGATAACACTTGGTTGAATGTTATGCGGCAGAGGCAACACTCCTCATTCAGGCACAACAATGGAGGACAGGTTTCCTGGTTGGTGATTCGGCGAATCTTATCGAGCTTCTCCATGATGATGATTCTCAACCCACTTTTGCTATGGAATGGGTTTGGCGTGCACTTATTAACAATATTATATGCTTGTTCCTTTTGTTTTCATCATGGCACTGTAAATATATTGATAGAGACCTCAATTTGGAGCCTCATACCTTGGCCTCAGTCGCAAGGCGACAAGTTTGTAACCACACTTAAATTTATGTATTTATTATGCCTATGGCTTTAACAAAAAATAATAATTTAATCCTTATGTATTAGAGTGAGGGGGCATGTAGAAGGATGTATTTGTTTAAAATCAACCATTCAGATTCACTAAATATGATACCCTTGGTCTTATTTTAAATGAGCAGAATGCAAATCCTAGAAAATGATGGCAGCCAAACACTATGATCCCTTTCCACACCCCTGTAATCATCCATTGTCGAAATCAAGAACAATTCCATTAGTTTCACCGCTAATCCATTACAATGCATGGCCTCAACCATGATGAATTCAATCACAAATTCCTCACTTAAGACTCGTGTAGTTTTTGGTCTCATACAGAAAGAACGTTAATCAAGTTTTGATTATACGAAGTCCTTATGCTTCAGCACAATAGATTCATAGATTGATTATATGAAGGAATAAATCTACAGTGCCTGGAGGCTGTCAAACACGTGACTGCTAATGTGGCAGGGCAGGTAGGGGAGGTTGCACTCTCTTTTCTAGAGATGGAAGAAGTTTTTGAAAACAATCACTACAAAAAAAGGCCTTTAGGACGTAGTCAAAATTGTCACTATAGACAACATTTCGTTGCCATAAATATTAGGCGACAAAATATAAGTCGCGCAAAGGTTGTCGCCACAGCTCTGTCTCGCAAGCCTTTGCGCGACGAAAATTAATCTTCGTCGCTACAAAATCCTTTTTGAGCGACGACACCACAGCTCTGTCTCGCAAGTCTTAGCGCGACGCAAATAAATCTTCATCGCTACAAAATCCTTCTTGCGTGACGACACCAAAGATCGTTGCAAAAGGGTGCGTCGCGTAATACTGTTTTGCGCGACGCTAATTTCGTCGCAAGAAATAGAATTGTTCTTCGTGCATAATATACTTACGCGACGATCCCTTTCATTGCATTAAACTTTGTTGGCATAACTCAATCGTGACAATCCCTTTCGTCGTGTTAGACTTTGTCGGCTTAACTCAATGGTGACGAACCTTTCATCGCACAAGATATTCTTTACGCGACAACAATATTCATCACTCTAATGTTGTCACAGAGGTTACGTCGATCCAAACACGCTTGATCTATTCTTATGCGACGAAAATTTTTGTCACTTAAAGTTCTGTTTAATAATTTTGAAATCTTTTAATTCAAATATTTATTTTAATTAAATTTGAAATATTTATTAATTGAATCGTCTCACGCATAGAAAGGTTTGGCTAATTTATTTAAATACTATTAACTTTACAAATTAATAATGTAAAATCATAATGTATCCATTACAAATTAAAAATTTTAAACTGTACTGTATAGTTACAAATTAAAAAAACACATCAGTACATTTTTTAGGGATGTGGTGGCTGATGATGGTTTGTCGACAGTAGCGGGAGGCTCGACAAATTAATCCCCGACTGTTGGAGAGCTTCTAATAACATACTCCACCTAGTTGCCTCTTGTGCTTGTCGTTCCCCCTCCCGGGCCTCTCGGGCCTCCCTCTCCGCCTCACGCGTTTTGACAGCATTTAACTCATTCTGTAATTCCTCCACTTTCGACTGTAATGATGAAACGATTCCGACTGACCGCTGCGAAGCTGAAGATGAGGTGTTGACCTCACGAACTTTAGCTTTTCCCATCCCCCGAACAATCTTTCCGGGTCTTGGACCTAGCGATACCAATGTCTCCGTCAAAATATGTAATCCTGCATCAAGATTGTCCATTGTGAGCTGTTCCAACGGAGTTCCCAGAGGATGCTGCGAGGCCACTCGCTCCATGAAGGCATCCCGCCTCTCCACCATCGTTTCCTTGATTAAAAAAATTATTAAAAATTAATAACTTTTGAAACAACAGAAGTGACAACATGCAAAAAATGCAAAGAATAAAACTTACATGCAACTTCACGGCCACCTCATTGCAAGGTAGTGCATAAACATCCTTGAACATGTCAATTTCTGGGAATTTTGAACCCTCCTACAAAACATTGTTAAAATAATAAACCAACTAATATAAACATTTAATTGAATGTATTGACTAAAAATAAAATAATGAAATGAAACATGAGTTCACTTACTAGACGTCGTTCCTCCACCCTGTAAGAAAAGGGCAATGAACCAGAGTGATGTAAAATTTTCTTTTGACGTCGGTTCGCCTTGTTCGCCTCAGATTTTTTCTGTATAATCATTCAAAATATATATTAAACATATGCATTATTACATATATAAAAAAAAATATGTTTATTTTAATTAAATAAAACATTAATGCTTACCAAAAATGTGGGAGTTTGAAAATGATCGCACAACCACACCCACTCATCAGGCCTATGCTCCAATTCGATTGGGGGTTGTGCCTTATCACTATCCACATCAGAAAACGTTTGGAAGTATCGATGGAAATCATGCTTCCAATTCCTGTATCGATCCACGCACGTACCGGTGATATATTCATGAATGTTTGGATCATTCATGTCAAACTCAAAGTTAACCTGAAATTTTAAATAATATTTATTAGAGAATATTAAGGCCCAAAGAGATAAGTTATACCAAATCATGTAAAAATACAACCATAAACATGCAAAACCTTCAAAACTTTCTGCATTATAAAGATTTTAATTATTAAAGGTTGAGATGAATGGCTAAAACTTACTGTGAGCGCGTCCAACACCTCAGCCTGCGTCTCGGGCTTGACCTCACTCCAAGATGAGGATGTCATCGGGCAATGGTTGCGAATGATTGCACCGATGTCATGCACCAACAAGCTATTAATCTTCGCCGATTGCGAGCGACGATGATTAGGATCCCACACTACGGGAATGCGTGTGTTAGTGGTTCGTGTGATCCTTTCGGATTTTAGTTGTCTACAGGGCCCCCTTGTTTTCTTTGCTGTTGTAAAAAAAAAATCAATTTGCCGAATATGATGAGGAAAACTTAAGTTTATTACCTCTAGGGAGCTCTCCATCTCCTTGGGGGGAGGGATTTACATCCCCGGTCATGGTTACAGTCTCGAGTGCAATCTCAGGAGCCGCTGATCAACGGTTTGTTCGTCTGGCGCTTCGTCGAGTGAGAACTTGAGGAACTAATCCAGACGATGAAGATTGATCAACTACCGGAACATTTGATCCATGTGCTGGTGGAGTACTGATAGAAGCAACCCTTGTAGCGGGAGCATTAATGGTGGAATGAGCTACATTGGGCGGAGGAGCGGCGATCGAACTACTATCAGCAACAATTACGAACCTACGATTTCTTGTAATCAAAGAAGCCATCTGAACCAAAATAATAAAAACACAACACAACAATTACAAAGTAACATGAAGACAAAGTAAATAGATGCAATCAGTGGAAGATCGTATAAAACAATACATTAACTATACAATGTATAATGAAGGAGAAAACTTGAATTTCATAAGGTTCAGGAAGAAAACTGGATAAATGGGGAAGAAGAACAAAAAAAATTTGAATTTCAACAGCAAATGTAGAGGAGATATAAATGTACATGTCTAGCATTTATATGCAAATGTAAATCACTATAGTACAATAATCAATAAGAGAGACTGGAGCTTTACTATCAGAAAACTCATTCAAAATTAGATCAAAAGAGGGGGAAATTTAGAAAGATTGAATCAATGGGGAACAACCAAAACTGATCATGGAATCATAACATTATACTTAAGAACAACTGAAGTAGGCTATTAGCTCATGCAAAAAAATATATCGATGGGGTGATTTCAAGGAGCATCCTAGTACAAACACTTAAGCCTGTCACCTTCTAGATTTTTTGAAGATAAGAACAACTGAAGTAGGCTATTAGCTCAATAATGGTTTCCTTTTATACTTAACTGAAGGAAGATATTGTTGTTAGTGATCCAATATAACTGAATGTTTTAGAGTCATGGGTTCTCTAATGGCAGGTTGGGGATCTCATTCCCCAGATCCAAAAACTGGTAACTTCACTCTGCTCTATTGGTTTATGAAAAGGCATATTGTAGGTAGTATTTCTTTTATTTCCTGTATTAGACTCCATTTGATTATGACTGGCATTTTGTAGTGATATTTCAGAGGAACAAATCCTATACTAAAGGAGAAATCGAAGCTTATTGGAGATCAAAAAAGGGGACAGAGGAGGAAGAGCATTTGAAAGTAATTTCAACTTCACCTGAGAGTATCCAGGTAATTATCTCTCTCAAAGTTCAGAGACTTGGTTGATTACTAAAAAGCTCAGACCTGAGAACCAATTGTTTCAAATGGAAAAGATGCCAAGTGAGGACATAAGCGTTTGCGCATGGCAGTATGAATGTCTCCATTGCTGCCAATTCCTGTAACCTACATCCTCAGTTTAACATATACCTTGTCCCTTTCCAGGGCAAAGTTAGTCATACATTCAAGGCTATGCAGTAGGACCAAGTTCCAGACACACTGCCCATATAAGCAATAGAAACTTATTTTTATCTATACTGTATTCAAAACTTTCTAAGTTATATTATCCTCAAAGGCATTCCAATTGCCACATCAAGAACCAGGTTGGAGTTTTCCAATCTCAAAGATATGTATTTCACCTGACAAACAAAATCTTCCAGGTTCTAGCTAGTCTATTCAAAATTTCGCAAAACCAAAACCCTTGCTAGCCCTTAAATAAAATTTACAGGAACATAATTAAAGTCGAAACAGAAATGACTATTTGCATTTATTACAGGATGGTGTGCACAAGGAGCCGAGAATTTTTCAGAGATCAAGCTCCGTGCTATTAACTGATCGAAAAGGAAACCTCCTAGATGTTGATGCAGATGCATCTATAGAGAAACTTAAAAAGAACTGGTGAGTGGAAATGAATGAACTCTTAAACCAAATGCCGAGTTTATGATTCCTCTATCTAGAGAAAATATAATGTTTTGATATATTTAATCTCCTACAGGTGGACCAGGACTAACTGATAGCAATGTGACACCAACAACTTGCTCAGGAAGTTTCCAGCTAAAACCAATGCAACCTAGATCAAAACCAACTCGTCCCACCCCGAGACCCAGACAACCTAGATCAAAACCAACTCCACTGCTCGACTGCAGCCCAATGCTCAGCTCCACTAAGGCGTGAGGAACATTATTGTTAACATGTCAAATTATCATTCCTGTGACATGATTATGATAGTAAAAGGATTATGATTAATTAGCCAAATCAAACCTCACTTAGCAATTTAAAGTCCCACTGTTCAAGGTAATTTCCTGATCAGCCTTGTCCACACTAGCAATATATGTACAAATTTTCCAAGTTAGCTTGTATTTTCTGAACTGGACCAATGACAACGAACTCAGATCAACATAGAAAACCCGACTTGACACCCAATATGCAAGAAAAATAAAAATGCATACAACACAACACAGTAGCACATGTTTCAGTTTATGTTTACATAAAGAAATTCAAAACCCCAACAAAAGTAATCCAATAATCTCCCTTTACATAGAAATCAGAATATCTACCATTAGATAGTAGATACGAAAGAGCACTGCAACTTTAATAATAAAACAAATTTAAGACAAAAAAGTGAGATGTATGTATTAGATATCTTTAAATCAAAAAGAATAAAGGGAGGCTAATCTTACCTGGATGACTCTGCGATGATACTTTTGACTCAGAGTATGACCAACGGTATCAAGAACCAAACCACTCACTCCACCACCAAATGAGATCTATGAAACAAGAGATATAGTATATCATCAGAAACATGACATTTAGTATATCAAATAATTCACCGTTACCAAAAAATGACGAGTTCGCCATCTACCAAAGTCTAGTCCTTATACAAATTACAGAACTAGAACTTTTACAGCAACTCAGAATGCAGACTACAAAAGTATGTGGAGGAAAGATCAGTGACCATGATTTCTTGAACAAGAACAGGGATGAAAGCAAGCAAAACTGTTGAAACCATTCTCAATTCAGGAAGGAAGTCTAGTTAATTTTTACTAGTGCAGTATTTATTCACGATTATTGAGCTTTGCATAGAGTTTGAAGTGGCTTACACTTTTTAAGACTGATTCAATCCGAGCAAGCTGCTTTGCTTGCCAACAATTTCAAGATCTAACTTGTAAAAAACACTTAAAGATGTCACAAGATGCATCTGCTGAACTCAAATGTATAAAAACACTTAAGCAGAGTTGAGCAATGTGACACCAACAACTTGTTGGAGTGGGTTTTCAGGGATCAAAAGAACATTAAGGGAACTAAACAATGAGGAATTTCATCAAACAATGACAGGGCAGCTCTTGTCTTGAATTGAATAGAGATTGTTACCAACAACACCAATCAAATACGTGCAATTGTAATTGAAATCGATAGATTTTGAAATCTAAAGAAAGAGAAAGGATGGAAGTTGCAGAGAAGATCCTTACCTTCGATTTCGATTGAAAGTGAGATCTAGACGAAGAGAGTTGCAGAGAAGATACTTGGGGGATATTCGGCCGAGAGAGGAAGGCGGTGGTGGGCAGCTTGTGGTGGCAAGAGAGAGGAAGGGGAAGGGAGATGCATCCGGTGGTGGGGCGGTGAACTCAGAGAAGCAATCACTGGTTCAGTTGAACTCAAAGATGTCTGTGATTTGGGGACGACAGAATGAGAGGAGACGTGGGTTTGAGTTTTGATAAAATGGGTTTGAGTTTGTGCGACGAAGCCTCCATCGCTATATATCAGAGAATTCGTCGCGCCAGTATTCAAAATTTCACCCCCAATTTTTTTGCCTCCAGAAATATTCTAATTTCGTGCGAAATATTTCACCCCAATTTTTTTGCCGCCGGAAATATTTTAAGGGGGGAGCATTTTGTGGGACGAAATATTCTAATTTCGTCGCACAAACATCACATTTGTTTATTTTAGAGAAAATTTTTATATCATTATTTAATTAATTAATTGAACTTCGACATTCATTTAACAAATTTATGGTAAAAAAATTCATAGTACATTAACAAATTTAATTAAATGAACTAACAAAATACATAATATTATTAACATCTTGTAAACGACCTAACAAATTATATTCCTTCAAATGTATTTAATCTGAATCAGTAGAGTAATCACTTTCGACTTCTTCTTCAAATTCATCTGACATGGTTGCCTCAGATTCTCCAAAAACTCCATCTTTTGCAGGTGATACCTCAACATCATATTCGTCATCAATCGGAGGAAGTTCGACAAATAACTCAAATGGTTGTTGGATAATGGGAATGCTTGAAGATGATTTCTCTTGATCAGCGGTGTCGTCATCGCTGTGGTCATCAGAAGCCTTTTCAGGAATGTCCCATATACTTCTGTGTTGGATCGTCTGGACTACTTTCCATCCACCATCGGCTTTAGGATCATCTAGATAAAAAAATTGTTTTGCCATAGTTGCCAAAATAAAAGGATCGTGCTCGTATCAAAGTGTGTTTGTGTTCACACTTACTAGACCATATTCTCGTTTAATACTCCCGGCTTTATGTGGGTTTGTATCAAACCAACGACAGTTGAATAAAATCACCTGGCAACGGTCTTTGTACAGTAATTGAATTACAGATGTCAGTTTACCATAGAAATCAACATCGGCGGTGTCGCCGTCCCCGCCAGGTACCGATACGCCGCTATTTTGAGTGTTCAAATTGTTGTCTCGCTCGATAACCAGAAACTTAACACCATTCACATAACAACCCGAAAATGTTTCAGATCGAATAGGACCTCTCGCCAGTTTTGATAATTCATCATCGTAAATAGCCGAATTTACTTCATTCAATTGTAACATCTATTAAAAGAAAATTTATATATATTCAGAATACGTTGAATACCAATTATAAAAAAATGCAATATTATCAAATTTTCTTATAGTTATCAACTTACGTGTTTGCGAAACCATTCAGGAAACAATTGACGGTGCTTCTCGACCCGTAAATGTGCAAGATACTTACGCCTAATTAGTTCTTCATGCTCCTCCAAAAATGGCAAGGCCTCGTCACAATTGTTGAGTATGAACCAATGCGCAACTTTCATGTCGTTATCGCTAAACTGATCATTTGTTGGTGGTTCGCCAAACGGTCGTGCGAGTTGCGCAAAAACAGAAAGTATCTCACTTCTAGTACCACCGTCATTATTTCGTTGAGTTCGGTTGAAGGACGTCTCAACATTATGGAGATACATTGCACAATAAGTAAGTGATTCATTTGCAATATATGCCTCCACTATAGATCCTTCGGGTCTTGCCCTATTCCGTACGTACCTTTTGTATGTGCTTAGTATTCTACAAAATATAAAAAATGTCAGACTCGTTACAATAAATGAAGAATAGTTAGAAAACAAGCATATGAGTTACCTTTCTATTGGGTACATCCACCGATAATTGACCGGCCCACCAAGCTTTGCCTCACTCGGTAAATGTATCATCAAGTGAATCATGCAAGTAAAAAATGCCGGAGGAAATATCTGTTCGAATTTGCATAAGATGTTAATAATATCGTGTTGCAACCTTTCTATATCCGATTTGCGCAGAGACTTTGCGCATAGCTGCTGGAAGAATCTCGACAATTCTATAATAGGGCCAACAACACTCGATGGCAAAAATCCTCGAATAGCGACCGAAAGAAGACGTTGCAGTAGTACATGACAGTCATGGCTCTTCAATCCAGACATTTTCCCATCACTCATTTTCATACAACGGGCAATATTAGATGCGTACCCATCTGGAAACTTCACAGAAGAAAAAAACTTAAAAAATTGTATCTTTACTGGCGGTTTAACTGCAAAATATGGATGTCCCTTTACCCATTTTTCACCGACTTTCTTAAGCCATAACCGTTTCTTTATACCCATGTTGATACAATCTTCCCTCGCTTTCACAGTGTCCTTCGATTTTCCTTCGATGCCAAGAATTGTCCTAACCACACTATCACACACATTCTTTTCAATATGCATCACATCTAGGTTGTGCCTGATCTTTAATTTCGACCAGTACGGAAGCTCGAAGAATATACTCTTCTTCGTCCAGTTCAGATGTGTAGCTGACCTGTGCAAATTAGTATCACGATTATCGGGATGTTTGCCAATCTGACCAAATTTCAAGCTATTCAACTTAGCCAAAAATTCATCCCCCGACCATTCTCTAGGTCTAGTGTCGTTCTCCATTTTTCCATCAAAGTCTACCTATTTGTTCGCCACTCGTGATCCTGGGGCAACCATCTACGGTGACCCATATAACAAACCTTTCCCGCGTGCCAATCAGACGTTACATCATCGTTGCATATCGGACATGCCTTATAGCCCTGAGTACTCCAACCTGAAATATTTCCATAAGCGGGAAAATCATGTATAGTCCACATCACTGCTGTTCTCAACATAAACATTGTGTTGGTAGACTTATCAAATGTACGTACACCATTTTCCCATAAGTCTTTTAACTCATCAACCAACGGCCGCAAATAAACATCAATGTCCTTTCCGGGATGACCGGGAATTAATAAAATCATCATTGTAAATTCTTTTTTCATACTCATCCAAGGGGGCAAGTTATAAGGAACAACAACGACAGGCCAGGTGCTGTGAGTAGAGCTCATATTCCCGAACGGATTAAATCCATCAGTTGCAAGCCCCAATCTGACATTGCGCGGGTCTTCTGCAAAATCGGGATACATAGTATCGAATGCTTTCCAAGCCTCTCCATTAGCAGGATGTCTCAAAAAATCATCATCAACCCTTCCTTCCTTGTGCCCTCTCATATGACTCGCAGTGTGCGTCAACATGTACAGTCGCTGCAATCTGGGCTTCAGTGGAAGATAACGCAAAACCTTTTGTGAAATTTTCTTCGTTTTATTACCAGAATTAGGCTTATATCTTGGCTCATTGCACACAGGGCATGCATCCATCCCTTCAATTTCCTTATAAAATAATGCACAGTTGTATTTGCAAGCATGAATCTTTTGATACCCCAAACCAAGACCATTCAACAATTTCTGAGCGTTACGATAATCCTCAGGCAAAACGTTTTCCTTCGAAAGCATCCGCTTCATAATTCCCATTAAATGAGAAAAACACTTATTCGACATATGATGTTTCACTTTGCAATGCATCAACTCCACAATGGCAGTAAACAGGGAGAACTCTGTGCAACCGGGGTATAATGCTTGTTGGGCTTGTTTCAACAGTCTTTCATAGTTTTCTAACTCTTCACTTTGCAGCATGTTGGGAGGTACGGTATCTCCTTCCATATCATCAATGTCATCTTCGTTCATCGATGCATATGGATAAGCGTCATTTATTATACCCATAACTTGGTCATTATCATTCATGGACGTTTCTTCAATGTGCGGCACAAGTGGCTGGGAATTCGATGAAGTCGAACCAAATTCTCGTTGCTCCCCATGATAAATCCACCTCGTATAATTATGAATCATCCCATACCTCGCCAAATGATATCGAACCATATTGAATGTCTGCCACAAACAATTGTTACAACATTGACACGGACACTTGATATGATTCGTCGTACCAGTGACATGTGCCCTTGCAAACTCAATGAAGCTCTCGATCCCATTTAAATATTCATCACAGCATTTGTCCTGATTTTGTATCCACTGTCTTTTCATTACGCCTGTTTTCAGTTTATAAACAAAACATGAGAATTCAAGAGAGTTAACGACACTAATGCGATTAGGTTTTAATGTGGAAAAATTTCAGCAGCATCTCAATTACAATTCTTCAAGTGGACGATGTAGATATTATTAATTAATAAATATCTAGTATGCACTCGAAAAACAATGTGAGACACTCCCAAAAATCCACATGATAGCAACCTAATTTCATGAAATTTCAAAAAAAAAAAAAAAAATTAGTAATTTCCTCACCGTTCTCCAAGTGAAAGAGAGAGATGATTGGAGGTGTGGCCGGCGCCAGCGATGCAAAGAGAAGACGAAGCCTAATTAAGTGCTGGAAGCTTGGAGTATATAGTGAGAGAAATCAATCGAGCAGAGAAAAATAATAAAATGAGAGGAGAAAATAGTGAAAAATGCAGATCTGATTATTCTAATTCGTGGAGAAGATGAAGAGGTCAGAGCTTGTGCTACGACACCGTTCGTCGCCCCGGGATGTTTTAGGCGATGAACCTGCTCGCTTTACGCGACAAATCTTGGTTGTGAATACTTTATGCGACGGAGGTTTCCAGTTCGTCGCGTAAGATATTTTTAGGCGACGACAACGTTTGTCGCCCTAGGATGTTCAAGTTGGTTGTTCAAAGTGACCGACACATAGCCCTAGGTATTTTAGGGCGACGAAATATTTCGGTTTAAGCGACAATACTTTGTCGCTTATATTTTAGGCGACGAAGGCTTCATGTTCGTCGCGTAAGATATTTGATGCGACGAAGGTTTCCAGGTCGTCCCGTAAGATATTTTATGCGACCAAACAGTGTGTCGCCCGAGGATATTCAAGTTGGTCGTTCAAAGTGGTCGACACGTAGCCCTAGGTATTTTAGGGTGACAAAATATTTCGGTTTAAGCGACAATACTTTGTCGCTTATATTGTAGGCGACGAAGGCCTTCTGTTCGCCTCGTAAGATATTGGTAGACGAAGGTTTCCTGTTCGTCGCTTAAGTTATTTGATGCGACGAAGGTTTCCAGGTCGTCGCGTAAGATATTTGATGCGACGACGGTTTCCAGGTCGTCGCGTAAGATATTTTATGCGACCAAACAGTGTGTTGCCAGAGGATATTCAAGTTGGTCGTTCAAAGTGGTCGACACGTAGCCCTAGGTATTTTAGGGTGACAAAATATTTTGGTTTAAACGACAATACTTTTTCGCTTATAGTTTAGGCGACGAAGGCTTCCTGTTCATCGCGTAAGATATTGGTAGACGAAGGTTTCTTGTTCGTCGCGTAAGATATTAGATGCGACGAAGGTTTCCAGTGCGTCGCGTAAGATATTCGATGCGACGACGGTTTCCAGGTCATCGCGTAAGATATTTTTATGCGACCAAACAGTGTGTCACCCGAGGATATTCAAGTTGGTCGTTCAAAGTGGTCGACACGTAGCCCTAGGTATTTTAGGGTGACAAAATAGTTCGGTTTTAAGCGACGACACGTTGTCGCATATTAGGTATGCGACGAAGGCTTTTACTTTGTCGCAAAAGAGGTTTTGACGCGACGAAACAGTTCGTCGCGTTAAGTATTTAGCTATTTTTTGTAATTGCGTGACGAAATTAAATATGTCGTCGCGTTAAGAGTCGTCGCAAAAGGGGATTTATTTAGTAGTGAATGACGAAGCTGATGAAGAAAATTTATTTTTCTTCAAACTTTAGTTCTTCTTCTTCAACTGTTTGTTATCTGGAAGAAAATTTTCACCCATAGGGTTTAATATTGTTTTAGCTTTGATCGAAAAATAGCAAAGAAATAATTGAAAGAAAGAAAAAACTTAGAGGGTAGGGTTTTTTGTTAGAGTTTTAGACAAGTAGCATTTGCATTTGCATTTAAAAACCTAAATTAAGAAAATCTTGAACAACGAAATTAAGTAGGTGGAAGAAGAAGAAGAAGAAGAAGTTGAGTAATTGAAGCGGAGGAAGAGAATGAGGAATTGCATAAATGGAAGAAGCCATAACTATAAGACAATGAGAAATTACTAACTCTTTCAGTTCCTGCCCCGCCACGTCAACAGTCACGTGTATGACAGCCTCCAGGCACAAAGCAGACACAACCCACCAGGCACTATAGATTTACTCTATATGAAGTTCGTGAAACAATTCAAGTTTTGTAAACAAGCAATCGACACAAAAGATCAAATGTTATGCAACTAAAGGTGTGTTTGGTTGCATGGAACCCTATGCCATGAGAATTCATGAGGGGGGCCCTATATTTTAGGCTAATTTGAGCTATCACTCCACATTCACCATTTGATTTTGTGATCAATGGTGAGAATGAAAATCCCATGAACATGGGAATCACATGCCTTGGGGGACAGACTATACATGAGTGAGCATGTTATGAACTTTTAATTTGCATTCGAGCAACCTCCTTGCAGTCAATTAGCTTCTGCCAGACCTTCCGCGCCACTCTTGCCTCTCTACTCTTTGTATCAGGGCATAAAAAAACTTTTTTACTATGCATTTGCTTGTCCGTCCCCGTGCATGAGTAGAAGAAATGATTGCATGGCAATCTAATGAATCAATTCATGTATATATGCTACATTCTTGTAGACTATTACAAAAAATATCATTACACTTATCGTGGTTATAATTCTTAACTGAAAGTATATCAATGTTTAGCGAGATGCTTTCTGAAATAGCACACTTGTCTACAGTATCGGAGAAGCTGTAGTGCTGAAGACGTATTTCTTTATCGTACGATTCAGACAGAAAATAAGTGTACCCATTGGTATATAACTTCCTGACTGGGCTGATCCATCCAGATAGAATCCAAATGCGAGAGAGATTGGAAATTCTCAAGGGATCCAACCATTAAACAGAGATGGTAATTAAAATGAGGAAGATGGCTTGGGTATCACTTGCTCAACACAATTAGAGGGAGATTTGCATATACAATAATTGATTTGAACCCGCAATAGTAGTTATAACGGTGTTGCCTCTTACTAGAAATCCAAAATTCTCATTAGATGACTAAATCTCAGCAGATATGGTAAGTTCATCTGAAATTTCAAGACATGCATTGATCTGAAATGTCCATATGTCGTCTTCTTTGTCGTCAAGGATGGTGCTGAAATATTGGTGTGAATTTAAAAAATAAAGGGAAATGGTTTCTTAACTTTCAAATTTCTCTCTAAATTGTTTAATCTCGTATCCTCTATGTAACTCACTTTGGAGGAGTTAATAAGGATAGTTTTTGGACTTGGGTTTTGATCCCAAGGGGTACCCACTTTTGTGAAGGAGGGAGGAGATAGACCAATGTTGGTCCACTCCACGCGTGCGCGGACGTCTGACTGACTTGGCCGAGTCGGGTCAGGTTGAGATGAAACCTATTCTTTTTGTTGAAATTTTATTTGGAAAAATAAAATAATAAATATCTTTTTATTTGCTTTAGAGAACCAATCTTCTCTCCACGATTTCCACACATTTTTCATGATTTCCTTCACTTATTTAACCACGATTTCTCTCAAACGGATTTGTTCTTTCTCTCTTATAAAAAAAAAAGATCAAAAGTAAACACAGTTTTAATAGAAAAAAAAGTTTTTCGTTTCATAGTTTTATCTGTAATGCCGAGAAACCCAAATTGTCTGCTGAACCTGATGAAACCCAAACTAAGGAACTAGATTGCTGGATTGAAAATGACTTTTTTGTGTAAGAACTTTATTCTGAATGGTTTGTCTGATGATTTGTATGATTATTACTATTCTGAAAAATCTGCTAGGGATATTTGGGAAGCCCTTAGGAAGAAATATGATACTGAAGAGGCTGGTACAAAGAAATATGTCATTAGTCGCTACCTAAAATACCAAATGACTAATGACAAATCCGTGGAAACCCAATCTCACGAGCTACAGAAAATTGTTCATGAAATCATATCTGAAGGCATGTCCTTAGATGAGCAATTTCAAGTAGCTGTTGTGATAGATAAACTGCCCCCTAGTTGGAAAGACTTTAAGAATGCACTTAGGTATAAAACCAAATAGTTATTTCTAGAAAGTCTGATCACCCAACTTTGGATTGAGGAGGAAGCTCGAAAACAAGATCAGAAAGATGAAATTTTGATTATTTCTAATCATAAGAAATTCACCCCGGTGGCTCTGAAACCCAGTGGAAAGACTATGAAAAATTAGAGTCACGATAGAAACCAAAACAATCAGAATTGAAACAACCAGAACCGCAACCAACAAAATTAGAATCCTCCGCGAAATCAGAATGGACAAAAACACCCCTCAAGGAATGAAACAGCATAGTTCCTATGTTATACCTGTAACAGTCCAGGGCATATGGCTAGGAACTGTCGGAATGGATCTCGTCCTGTTCTGCAAGCGAACCTAATTGAAGACCAACTTATAGCCATGGTCTCTGAGATCAACTTTGTTGGTAGATCCGAGGGATGGTAGGTTGACACTAGTGCTTCTCGATATGTCTGCTATGATTGAGAAATGTTCAAGTCCTATTCTGAAGCTGAGGACAAGAAAGTGTTGCTGGATGATTCCCACTCCACTATCGTTGTTGGAACTGACGAAGTAGAATTGAAGTTTTCCTCTGTAAAGACCGTCATCCTGAAGGATGTCCAGCATACTCCAGAGATGAGGAAGAATTTATTTTGTGGTTACCTTCTGAACAAGGCTGAGTTTACTCAAATTATGAAGGTTGGTTTGTATACCATCATTAAAAACAATGTATTTGTGGGGATGGGGTATGCCACTGATGGTATGTTTAAATTGAATGTTGATGCTAATAAAATTTCTAATTTTGCTTACATGTTGTTTTCTTTTAATACCTGACATGCTAGACTCTATCATGTTAATAAGCGAATAATTAAAAACATGAGTAACTTAGGACTAATTCCAAAATTGTCTTTAAATGACTTTGAGAAATGCAACTATTGTAGCCAAGCTAAAATAACCAAAACACCACATAAATATGTTGTTAGATAATCTGAACCTTTAGATTTAATACATTCAGATATATGTGAACTTGATGGTGTTTTAACTGGAAATGGAAAACGTTACTTTATTACGTTCATTGATGATTGCTCCGATTATACCTTTGTCTACCTGATGAAAAATAAGAGTGAAGCATTTGACATGTTCAAAATATTTTTAACGGATGTTGAAAATCAATTTAATAGAAAGATAAAGAGGTTTAAAAGTGATAGAGACACTGAATATGACAGCAGCAATTTCATAGAGTTTTATAATTCTCGTGGAATTATTCATGAAAAAATTGCACCGTACTCTCCTGAGATGAATGACAAAGCTGAAAGGAAAAATAGAACTCCTACTGAATCAGTAGTTGTAATTCTACTTAACTCTGGTATTGCATCACACTGGTGGGGAGAGATTATATTGACGGTATATTATGTGCTAAATAGAGTCCCTAAATCGAAAATTAAAACTTCTCCTTGTGAGATTTTGAAAAATAGACAACCAAACTTGTCATACATCAAAACTTGGGGTTGTTTTGCTTATGTAAGAATTTCTGATCCAAAAAGGAACAAGCTTGCCAGTAGGGCATATGAGTGTGTATTCATAGGCTATGTCGTTAACAACAATGCCTATAGATTCTATAACCTAAATGATCTTGTTGTCATAGAATCGAACGATGTTGATTTCTATGAACATAGATTTCCTTTTATTTCGAGGAATAGTGGGGTACATCCTCTAGTAATGTGCCAATGATCAGGATGAATGAAAATGATAAAGCAACAGAATCTGACCCTAGGAGAGGTAAACGAATCCGAACTTCTAAAAACTATGGCCCTGACTTCTATGCCTTTACAGTAGAGGAGGATCCCTTTAACTTCCAAGAAGCCTTGTCTTCTATAGATGCCAACTTTTGGAAAGAGACTATTGATGATGAAATGGACTCTCTTGAGTTTAATAAAACCTGGCATTTAGTTGACTTGCCACCAGGTTGCAAGACAATAGGTTGTAAGTGGGTATTTAAGAAGAAATTGAAACCCGATGGAAATGTTGAAAAGTTTAAAACTCGTCTTGTAGCCAAAGGGTTTAGATAGAAATAAAATGTTGACTTCTTTGACACATATTCTCCTGTTATTGGGATTACATCTATTCGAGTGCTAATTTCTCTTGCTGTAATACACGATCTAATATTGCATCAAATGGATGTTAAGACTGCTTTCCTTAATGGTGATTTAGAAGAAGAAATTTACATGGACCAACTTGAAGGTTTTGTAATTCCAGGGCAAGAAAATAAAGTTTGCAAACTAGATAAATCACTTTACGGTTTGAAACAAGCACCAAAGCAATAGCATGAAAATTTTGATAATCTTATTATCTCACATGACTTTGAAATGAACGAAAGTGACAAATGTATTTATTATAAATCTTAAAATGGCATTTGCACTATTATATGTCTATATGTGGATGATTTGCTTATCTTTGATTCTAATATTCATGTCATGAATAATGTGAAATCTTTATTGCGTGCGAATTTTGATATGAAATACCTTGGAGAGGCGAGTGTAATCCTTGGTATTAAGATTACTAGGTCTAAAAGGGGAATTTCTTTGGATCAATCACATTATATTGAGAAGATCCTAAAGAAATATAATTACTCTGGTTGTAAACCTGCATGTACTCCTAATGATCCTAGTGTAAAGTTGTTCAAGAAAATCGGTAATTGTGTTAGACAACCTGAGTATGCGAGCATCATTGGTAGCCTACGATATGCTACTGATTGCACTAGGCCCGACATAGCTTATGTTGTGGGACTACTATGCAGATTTACCAGTAGACCGAGTATAAAGCATTGGCATGCTATTGAAAGAGTCATGAGGTACCTAAAGAGGACTAAGAACCTTGGATTACACTATCAGAAGTTTCCTGTTGTCCTTGAAGGATATAGTGATGCTGATTGGAACACCCTCTCAAATGACTCCAAAGCAACCAGTGGCTATATTTTTAGTATAGCTGGTGGAGTTGCTTCTTGAAAATCAAATAAACAAATTATTTGGCACAATCCACAATAGAGTCAGAGATGATAGCACTAGCCACGGCTAGTGAGGAAGCAAGTTGGTTAAGAAATCTGCTAGCAGAGATCCCTCTATGGGAAAGAACGATACCAACTGTCGTGATCCATTGTGATATTACCGCGGCTATTGCAAATATATATAGCCATTATTATAACGGCAAGAGACGACAAATTCGTCGTAAGCATAGTACGGTTATAACGTTTCTATCTATTAGAGCTGTTAGAGTGGATCATTAACGAACTGGTGAGAACTTGACTGATCCTTTGACAAAATGATTAGCTAGAGAGAAGGTTTTCAAAACCTCGAAAGGAATGGGACTTATGCCCTTAGATTGATGAGTTATTCATGATGGTAACTCAGCCTATAGACTGAAAATCCCAAGAAATAGGTTCAATGGGTAATAACTAGTTGTGAATGATATGATGTGAATCATGCTGATTTTATTGTAATTCCATTACTAGATTGAAGCATGAGTTCCTGAAGTGATAGTAAGATGAGTTAAAACTCTTAATGAGATCTATACTCTATGTGAAGTGGAGTACCTAGCTACAGGAGCACTCTTGATAGACTCGCTTCAGTGATTGTAGAATTATGGCCGCTTCTTATGAAATTTGTAGGCAAAATTCCTAGAGCCTTCACTAAACTGGGAAATACATGTATGGCCTTAAAGCACGGGCTTTTTAGACTTCACCCTGGTAAGGTTGTGCGTGTAATGTTGTTAGAGATAGAATTCAAAACTACGAGTTACTCTAATATAATCAAAATCATGAACACTACGCAAGAGTTCAAGTTGAAAGACATTTTTATTTATGCACAATCTTATATTGTATATATTGCTTGATGAAAAAATAAATTATTCAAGTGGGGGATTGTTGAAATATTGGTGTGAATTTCAAAAGTAAAGGGAAATGGTTTCTTAGCTTTCAAATCTCTCTCTAAATTGTTTAGTCTCATATCCTCTATGTAACTCACTTTGGAGGAGTTGATAAAGATAGTTTTTGGACTTGGGTTTGGACCCCAAGGGGTACACAACTTTGTGAAGGAGGGAGGAGATAGACCAATGTTGGTCCACTCCACATGCGCGTGCCGCTGCTCCGTCCGACCGATTGAGTTGGGTCAGGTTGAGATGAAACTTATTCTTTTTGTTGAAATTTTATTTGGAAAAATAAAATAATAAATATCTTTTTATTTGTTTTAAAGAACAAGACTGAATCAGAGGAGACCCAGTCTTCTCTCCACCTTTTCATGATTTATTCCACTTATTTAGCCACATCTTTCTATTGGCCTATAAATACGGTTTTGTTAGAAAAAGAAGTTTTTCGTTTCAGAGAGTTTATTTGTAAACAGTTTCTAATATTTTAGACAGTTTCCAGAACTTTGTTTTATCAAACAGAATTTGAATTTTGTTTTCAAAATACTTTGCTTATTTACTATAATTGGTTTTCGTGATTCCGACCAAAATAAACTTGGTGAATAGATTTTCGCACTTCAACAAGTGCATATGACTGAACAAGACAGAAAAGATATTTTGGGTTGTTTTATCCTGGGGACGATGGGGCTTACAAACTGCTTGCACAATCTTGAGCAGAGTCGCGAAAATTCTTAAAGAAAGCGACCTAATATGCGACTCAACCCAAAAAAACTTCACAACTTCATTCCAACTTAAATTTGCAGCAATTGGATTTCCAACAGATGACTTCTATTGCAAATAACGCATCTTCCAGCAATTGGTTGTTAATTCTTAGCTGATCCTCTGACAATTCAGTCTCTTCTTTTTCCATGCTTAATTTAAGCTCTTCTTCTAATCTATTCATCACAGCATTGTTGATCTCTTCACAACACATTGTGAACATCCTCCATAACAAGTTCAAAAACCCCTATATATATTATTTTTTCTTCAAACATATAGAAACTAAGCTAACAAATAGAAATTGGAAACCAAGTGATTTCATAACTAAATCACCAAGAACAAAAATATAGGATTACTTTTAATATTCTGCATTTTAATTCTTCATTTCAAACAAATCAAATCAAATCAAATCTTAATAATTCAACTTGAGTTTCCAACATTTCTTCGCAATAATTTTCATTTTCTCCATCAACAACAATTATGTTCTGGAGCTAACTAATAATCTTATATTGGAATAACAATTTATAGCACAAACAATCTGAAATGGAAGCATTTACTCCTCTAAAAAAAAGAAAATGAACAAATCAAACCATTCAAAATCAAATTTACCAAAAGCTTCAAATTTTATAGCATATCATTAAGTACCAAGTACATTAACAAAGACAAGATAAATTCACAAAAACTAAACTAGCCCACATTCACTTCATATCAACAAAAGAAGCTTTCCATCATAAACCCTAAAATACCCAAAATACAGATTTCCATCCCGAAATGATAAAGAGAAACCCTAACCCCCAAATCCATAGAGGGTCCTGCCCTGCCTCTTCAATGCATAAACAACATCCATAGCAGTGACAGTCTTCCTCCTGGCATGTTCAGTGTAAGTGACGGCATCACGAATGACATTCTCCAAGAAGATCTTCAACACCCCTCTCGTTTCTTCGTAGATCAGACCGCTTATACGCTTCACCCCACCACGCCTCGCCAGCCTCCGAATTGCAGGCTTGGTGATGCCCTGAATGTTGTCTCGAAGCACCTTTCGATGCCTCTTTGCTCCTCCCTTTCCCAAACCCTTGCCTCCTTTGCCTCTTCCAGACATCTCTTCCCTTCCAAATCTTCCTCTGAGCTTTCTCTTTTGTGGACGTTTCAACCTTGAAGAGGTGATGGAGGCTCTCTCTGATGATTGAATGTTATTTATAGCTTTCAACAAGTCTTTTGTGGGGGAGGGGGGACAGAGTGATTTCGAGGGTTCGATGCGAAGTCGATCCGTGTGAAGGGTAGGAAGTGAGTTTTAATTCGTTGGATTTAGGCTCCACCAATTTGATTGGTCAGAGAGTTTTTTTTGCGGATTGGGTCAATTCTTCTCTCTTTTCAAGTTTCCAACACTCTAGTGGCACCTCAAATTTCTCTCATCTCCCCCACTTAATAAATACTTATTTTTACATATAGTGACACATTAGTGGAACAAAAAAAAAAAAATTTTGACAGCCAAATGGTGCCTCTTTAATTTATATCGTAAATTAAAGGCGCTAAATATACATGCCTATATGAAAATTATATCATTTGAGCTCCGTTAAAGATGAAATTTTGAGTAAATTAAATACCAACATGAAAAATAATGTGTCTAAGTTTAGCTCATTTCAATATGTGTCTCGAAATATGCAATTAAGTGGGAAAAAAGTGAATTTCTATATCATAATCATAGAGCGAGCAAGGGCATGGCACATGGTCACAAACATTGTTTATTAAGATATTTAATGACAAGGATCTCTCGTATCTTGATAAATGTTTCAAAGCTTTAATAATTTCCACAATAAATACTCATTACCACATTTTCTTTAAAAACGTTATCTAGCCATAGCAAACCAAATATAGTGGTCTCCCTTACCGCATTCGTGCATGTTGTATCGTTTTCATTATTTAATTTGCTTTCTCATTTCGACACTTCGACATCAAAACTAATATATGCCAAAATTATTTAGAAACCTAATGTCGACAACTCTTTGATTAACTAGGATTGCACTTAAATAATACTTGCAACCCTCATCTCAAAATTTAGAATACTTGCATCCCTCATCCCCACGACACCCAATCCATCAATGGGTACTTACACTCGTACTGTTTCACAACTTCCCCTATCTCACTTTTCTTGATTGGTGAATTAACCTCACCCTTCAACCCCTCCTCCAAATTTCACTCCAATCTTTTCTCAAACAAAAAACAATACAAAGAGCAGAAAAAAAAAAAAAAAAAATTCCAACATTGTTTAAAAACTTTTTTTTTGTTTGCACTATTTTGTGACTTAATTAGGAGTTTTGATGACAGAGATATTGCGAAAAAAAAAAAGTGCTATGAAGAAGAGAGATATGAGTTTCAATTTTGACAAAAAAAAACCATGTCATTAAAATGGATTTGACTTATTTTTAGACTTTATCAATTAAATTGATTTTCTTAATTTTTTTAAAAAAGTGATTGTTATGTAGTTGCATAACCTTTACACCTGCAAAAGGCAATCTCATTTTGCAATTTCATTTCAAAGGTCACTAAATCATTAACAAAATAATATTTAACCCATAAATGAAGTATGCTTGATGAGTGAATGCGGGAGTCCTTAAAAAATACAAAAATATGAGAGACAACATTTGAAGTGGTAAGCCAAATCATTGTAACTTAATGATAATATCATGTCGACATCGACTAGCTGGGGAATAAACATATGTTATATTAATTATATTTTCTCATATTTTACATTAGTTAGGCTATTTAATTAGTTGATTTACTTTAATTAGCATTTTTTTTTCATGTAAGTTAATTAATTTTGGATCATCAAAGTTAGTTTAAGAAAATTATGCATATTTTGAACGATAAAGTAAGATTTTTGATAGCGAATATTAATTTGGATCCAACTTTTAAAATTTATATTTTGTCTAACAAAATCTCAAACGAAACTTATAGTATATCAAAATGATGGCGACATAATAAGCTACACCTAAGACAAAGAATTACTCAACTGTGAGTTTTGATTATGGATATTGATGCGTCCGAATCTCATTCTCCTGTAAGTTTGACTTGCAAAACAGATGTTAGATTGTCAAATACTACATTTCTAGTAGCTGAATATGCTTCAATGCTTAAGTCAACAACTCTATTTGAAGAAAGAAATAACTCTGGACAAAACTCGATTAAAATTGCATACATTTGTCGAATGTTCTCTTAACCTTATATAATGATCGTAGTTAATTATCTGCGTAACTTAAGCATGTGAGGCACAACGGAAGAAGATGTTATTGGTGATGTATTTTTCCTATTTAAAAATTTGTTCTAACTATTCTTTTAGATTCTTACTACTTTATTATCGAGCATTGTACAAGGAAATCTTCTTTATGACAATGGTTTTTTATTTTGAATTATCTTGGTTGATACATTATCATCATCCTTTTTATTAATATAAGGTTCGGGAATCCTAAAAACCCCAGCTCACTTTTCAAAAAAAAAAAAAAAAAAACATTGATACTTAAATTGTATAACTAAATATTCTAAAATACATTCTCACTAATCAATTCTAAACTGCAAAATGAAAAATAGACCATTGACAATGTTTCTACCCCAGCGTGCGTCGCACAAATCCTTGATTTTATTAAAAAAATATTCAGCGTTGTGCAATTGCATAACGTTATAGCTGTACAAGGCAATTTCATTTCACATGTTACTAAATCATTAACAAACTCATCTTTGACCAACAAGTAAAGTAGATTTGATAAACAAATGTGGGAGTCTTTGGAGAAAATGCATAAATATAATAGACAACATTTAAGGTGGTAAACCAAATCATTGTAATTTAACAGACTGTTATCTCTAAATCAACTATATTGGTAATGAACACATTTTATATTACTTTTACTTTTCACATATTTACATTAGCTGACTATTGTATTTAGGTAATTTTTGAGCATCAAAGCTAGTTCAGTAAAATTCAACATTTTTTAGTGAGGAAATATGATTTTACTAAACAGAATCTCAAATAGAACTTATAATATATCAAAACGCCGGACTAAAAGATAAGTTACGCTTACAACAAAGAATAATTCAATTGCGAGTTTTAACTGAGTGAGGCTAGGGAACCAGGTTTTGTAATCAGGTTCTGCAACAAGGATGATGTGACATCATTATAGGAATTTTTTACAACCTCAAGATACACATAAACATTTTGGGGATTTCATCATTCGTTCAAGATCACGCCACGTCACCCAGGTTGCAAAACTTGGATGCAGAAACCTAATTTCCTAACATTTTTGTTTTAACAAGGGGGATACAACCACAATAAGGAGATTGTCCAGGTGCTATGGAAGAACAATATTTTCATCAAATTATTATTTCCAAAGATATTTGGCTATTTTTTCATTGTTTAACATTTTTTGTGTATTCGTAATAGGATTATTTGTTAGCCTTTAAATAAGACCATATGCTTAGGGTATTGATGATTTTTAATAAAAAAAATCCGTAGTTAAGTTAAGATAGTTTTTTTATTTATTTATGTCAAGATGGAAGATGACCATGATTTGGGTATTTTGTTTAGTTTAACTCAATTGTTTTTTATTTGATTTAATTGAATTAATTTCACTATTTTTAAGATTAATGCATTCGTGTTATGTTTCATCTTCTATATCATGTATGATTAATAGTTAGGGAGTTGATTATATTAATCGTTGGTTTGGATGCATATTTTTAAATCAAGGGAAAAGTTTAACATATTTTACAATCAATCAATGCACGATTAAAGTTATATGATCCAATTGTTATAATGCTTTGTGCTTTTGAACAACTTATTTAACATTAGCAAAATATAAGAAATACGGTAGATTACCTAGTCTTGACATTTTTATTGGTTTTTTTAACTTTTACCCTAAAATGAAATCATTCATTGTTGTTCTTTAGGCTAGATTTAGGTTAGACTTGCCAAAAATAATTTTGTTTTAAACAAGATAAATAACTTATCAAGCAAAAGAGAAAAAGAAATGGCAGAGAGTGTTATGAGCTTGGTCATTCCAAAGTTGGCATGTTAGAGCTTGGTAATTCCAAAGTTTTCATATTTTTTTTTTGAGCAAAATTGATTATCACAGAACAGATCTGTTTTAGATCTTGAAACAGATCCAGTGGCTGAGTCATATCCTACAAAAATAAAACTTAATCTTTTACTATTCTATTTCATTTTTAGTCATTTCATTTTCCGAGAAGATAAAAAGAACTGAAGCAGAAAGAAGAAAAAGACAATCGAAGTCGACATATTGTCCAACTGAATAAGACATTTTCTTAGCCTTGAAGACGATTGAAGAAGATGATCTCTCTCAGTTTGAGAGGAGAAGAAGACGATTGAAGCTCTATTTCTATAAGATCTATGATTCTATATCTCATTTTCTCTTTGTTTTACATTTTTGTTTGATTGAATTGTAATCTCTTAAACAAAGAGAAGAGAAAATTATTGTATCTATCTTATTTACACTTTTGTAAGTTTCCTAATTGTAAGGAGCCTTTTAAATTTTAAACTTTTACTATTATAGCATGCTTTCGACCATTAACTCATCGATGACCTATTTTTCCATGCGTATAAATTATTAGATTACAACATGAGAACGTTAATTGGCTTTGTGTTAATGCAACTCCTTTAGTAGTTTTTTTTTGTCAACTAAGGAACAATGATCATTGTCTGCGGTCCTCAACTTTGACATTTGATCTAACTTTGGTAAGATGTGAATTATGCTTTAGCACTAATTATCATACAGTCAGTCTTCTTTATAGGTAAATAGTACTACTAAACACAATGATTTCTAGGCTTGAATGATTGGGATTCAACATTTTAAGTGTTTTTTCTTTGGATTAGACACACTTATCATCACCAACTTTGTCTTTGATGAGGACTAGCACCCAAGGAAAATTTTTAAGTGCTTTGTTGTTTGCCTTTTTTTGGGTGTTTCAGTTGAAACAAAAAAACTCAGTGATATTGCTTTGAGTTTGATTCTCTATTTTTTTTAATCTCTTTTGTTGGTTGGGCTTTGTTTTCCTTTGCTTGTTATCCAAGATTGACACACACAGACTCTTTTGTTGGCTTGGCTTGGCTTGGCATTGTTTTGCTTCCTAATTCATTTTTATAAATGTAGATGAATTTCATTTCAGTTATGAGTATGGTTTTTTATTACAAATTTGTTGACATCTTCAAAGTGACATTTTTGTTTATTTTCCTTTTTGTATTTGTAGATGGGACCGCATAGGACTACGAATGATGAAGGCAATGACCCGTGTTGGAAGCATGGTGTTAAGGTCTCAGGGAAGGGATTATGTACGCACAATGCAAGTTCTGTAGTCAAGTGCTTAAGGGGGGAGTGCATTGATTGAAGAATCATCTAACAAAACGACATAAGGACGCATGACCTTGTCCTAGTGCACTGGATGAAATCTACCGAGAAGTGAATGCTTTACTAGAGGTTGGTGAAAAACAAAAAGAACTTAAAAAACAAGACACTGAGTTTCTAATTAACAGGGGTTCATACTATCAAGGAAATGTGAATGAAGATGTAGCTTATGTTTCCAATGTGAGTGTCACCCGTCCTAGTGGTCGTGAATCCTACCCATGTTCTGATGGCATAATGAGGGGGTCAATGAATAGGTTTGTGGTGCATACTAATAATGACATGGATCCAGGTAGAGCTACACAAGAAATGAGACCACCACCGGTCAATGCAAGTGAGTATAGAAACCAATTTTGTCTAGACATTGGGAGTTTTTTTTAATATTGAGAATGACATTCCCTTCGATGTTGGGGGTGGCAATTCTTTTACCAGTAAGTTTTTATCGGTTTCAAAATATGTAGCTCACAACAATGAACATTGTGTGAAACCACTGTCATCCATGAGCTAAGTAATTGGATCATCGAGGAGGAAATGAAGTCAACTAATGTGATAGTCGACGATGTAAAAAAATGGCCTCACACAGAAGTTACAATCATGCCCGATGGTTGGAAAGATACAAGGGGTCGCTAATTCATTAATTTTCTCATGAATAATTCTGAAGGAATTATGTTCCTTAAGAGTGTACATGCTTCAAATATTGTAAAACATGCAAATGCGTTATTTGAGCTTCTTGATGATGATGCTTAGGAGGTGGGAGAGAAGAATGTGGTACAAATCGTCACTGATAATGCAGCTAAATAAAAAGCTGTTGGAAATAGGTTAATGGAGAAAATAAAACATTTGTATCAGACACTATATGCAACACATTGCATAGATATGATGCTTGAGGACTTATTTAGCTTGCTAATGTCTATCACAAAGCTAAGATAGTTATATACAACCATGGTTGGGTACTTGCTTTGATAAAGAGTTTTACAGGAAGAGATTTGGTTTGCCCGACACCTACTAGGTAAATATCAGTATATACTTTTGTATTTTATATTATTTTAAGGTTTTAACAATACTTATGTGTTCATTTATGACTTTTAAATGTAGTTTTGACACGTGATACTTGACTCTTGAAAGTATTAAAAAGAATCAACAAAAGTTGGAGGAAATGTTTGTATCCAACAAGTATACAATGAGTCAATATGCTAAGCAATCTAAAGGAAAAACTATAAAAAATAAAAAAATAAAAAATTTGGCCTGGTGTCTCCTACTACATGAAGGCTACAGAGCCTTTACTCAGTGTGTTGAGGATAGTGGATTCAGAGAACACCCCTGCTATGATTTTCTTGTAAAATGCAATGGAAAAAGCAAAAGACTATAAGAAAGGAAACAAACATGACAGGGCACAAATGTTATCTGACTAAATTTATGTTTATGTTATATTTTGATTTTCAAGATTATTTTTCTTACTCACCAAGTATGTTTATTTTAAACAGTATACTTATAATTAGTTGGAGGATAACTTATGGAGATGCCACACCTGACTTGACACAATTTTACCATTAAAGTGTTAAGCCTTATTTATTCATCATCAGCTTGTGAGCATAATTGGTCAACCTTTAACAATGTAAGTAATAATTACTTTACTTGGTTATTGTTTTAATAATTTGCATTTCAATTTATATGTTGTTACATGTTTGGTAAGTGCATACAAAGAAAAGTAACAGATTAGCGGCAACAAAGCTCAATGCCTTGGTATATGCCATGTACAATAAAAGGTCAATAACTAAAAAGTTGATGTTGAAGGGACAAAGCGAAGCTCAAAATGCACCATTTTCAATGGATTCAAATGCAATGGATAGTGACAATGAATGACTAGTGAAACTTGATCCTGAAGCTGAATCCCTACTCAAACCACAGATGATGGAAATGGTGTAGGGAACCCACCCCGAGTGCTAGTGCCAATGGTTTCAAACCATTATCCTGAAGCTCAATAACATCAAAATATTGATGAAATTGATATTGATGCTATTGTGCCTGACGAGAATGAAGGAGGTGAGAATGATGAAAGTAGAAAATGAAGAAATGAATCGAGGCCAAGGCGTATCTAATGGTATTGGAAGAAAACAAGCGAAAACATATGAATGTTCAATTAGTGAAAAAGGTAAATGATTATTGAACATAAATAATTACTGTTTTTATTTCATTGTAATTGTAATATGCTAAACACTAATATTCCACAATCATACTCTAAATGGCGTGGGGAAAGCTCTGATGCACTTGATGGATGATGAGGAAAAAGAAGATTGGATGACGCATGACTATGAGACAAACGAGAGATATGATGTGATAGATAGTGATGATAATAAGATTGAAATTGATAACGAGGACTATAAGTTCGTTATTTAGTATTAATGAATTTATGGACTATTTTATATAAATTTATCGTATTTGTATCGTCAATAAACTTGTTGTCATGCTTATGAGATTGTGATTATTAATTGTTTATTTCTCATATTTGGGCTAATTTTTTGTACAACTTGAGCTGAATTTTTATACTAGTAAAAGCCCTTTTGTTGATTACTTCCCAAGTTTCAAAGTTATTGTTACTTCTAATTCACAATTAGAACTTACTAAGCAGTCTAATATGTTGAGATTCTAACAAATTATAACTCAGTAACTCAAATAATTGTATTAGTAGTTTTACACTCTGATATGATGTTGTTTCACATTGTACTTTATGCAACTAGGTACTACTCATGACTCGGTTCCAACTAACTTCAGTATTTTCAAATTTCTTTTGATTTTTGCCTCACTCTTGCAAGCTGAACATTGATCAGAATGAAATTCTCCTGCATAAAATGTGGAATGGAATTGCTTGAACATTTACTTTCCCGAGTGGCTGATGTGGATTCAGAAAGTGATGTGGTTTCCCATTGATTTTGGTGTTGTTGGACGACCGATCGGGGAAATTCAATCTTCATTTTCATTTTTTTCTTCATCGCAGTTCGCTAAAGAATTTCATAATTGTTTCAATTAAACTGCAAGTCTTCTAGAATATACACTATAATTAGGTAATTCTACTGCCTCAACCACATTTATGATTTAATTAATGTTATCTCTTGCATTGATGATTGCTAATATATATATATATTATTTTTAATGAAAAAAACCTCGTTTCGTCTCGGAAAAAGCTTTACCGCCTCAAGGTTGAAAAACATTTTTTTAAATCATCTGTTACAATTATTTGGCTTACCGCTTCAAATGTTATTTTTCATATTTATGCATTTTTTCGGAGGACTCCCGCATTTGTTTATCAAGGCTACTTCATTTATGGGTCGCAGATGGGTTTGTTAATGATTTACAGACAATGTTTGATGCAGGTAGTACAAAAATGACAAAGAAAAAAGCAAATAAAATTATCTGGACAAACTTATTGCTAGGATTTTGATTCAAGTGGGAAATTTTGAGTTAAATGGGGTGGCGAGAACACATGGAATTCATGATGGTTTACATTATTTCCTTATAAAAAAATATTGTAAAAATGAGTTTGTTGATTCTCAAGCAAGGATTGTGATTTTGCTTTTCAAGTTAATTTCGGTCCTCTCATTTTAAGAAATATTTCGTTTTGTGTACAAAAAAATGTAAAAATTTTGGTTATGATTTTGAATTTAACAATACGAATTATGCATTTTAAACTCTTAAATACTACATAAAAAGTCTCACATTACGTGTAGTGTCATACATACTACACTTACATAATAATAATCACTCACATAACCAACTTTTGATATTAAAATAATATTATAGCGTGTTAAAAATATACAGAGATTAAGATATTTATTTCTTTTCTCAAGAAAATTTTGACATATTTCATATTTCGAAAGAGAATTTTGGTAACTTAAAAATAGGAATTTTTTTTATGAAATTTCGACATTTCGAGAAATCACATTCAAGTCAGTCTGATGTCGAATCATATGGTTGATCACCACATCCAAGGATGTCCAAAGGATTCCCACTCGCAAACCACCACATCCTGAGACTATGAGGTGTTGGCCTCTGTGATTCTCACTTGTTTAATAATAATAATAATAATAATAATAATAATAATAATAATAATAATAATAATAATAATAATAATAATAATAATAATAATAATAAGGGTTTTTTGGCTTGACACTCATTAGTTTATGCCCAATTGAGTTTAGTACTCATTTTAAAAACTAATTCTGTCTAACACTCAAATCGTAACAGTCAACGTAGTCAACTTCCATTGACAGTTTAAATTTTCTTAAAATTCAAAAATATCCTTCAATAGAAGGCACATGCAAGACACATGCCAAGTAAACTTCTCTGAAATTCATCTTAGGGTCAGAATATATTGATAGATCTTTGAGACATGTAATGGTCATGGTTAAAAAAAATTCTTCTTCCTCATATATCTTCCTCAGATTTTAAAAAAAAAAAAAAAAGATCTTTGAGATATGAAATTTATCTGAGAATCATCGGCATGTGATCATGGCCAGGAGGAATAGAGAGCAATCCAGCAATGTCCACGGTCCTTATCGACAGGCCGAAATCTCAAGCAAATAGTAACTGGGGTTCTCCATTGTTAAAACAACAGGAGCTCCCTTTCTACTTTCCTTTGCCCTCCAATCCAAAAAAATCCAAGCTTGGAGCCATTTGTCCTTACTGGATTTGTTCTAAACTCTTTTAAGTAACAAGATTTATCACAAACACTTATAAACACACAAAAATCTTCATGACCCCAGATCTTTCAACAAGTAACTTCAACACTCCATTTAAGGATACACAATTGTTGGGGCGTCGCACATGTGCACTAGCGCGAATCAATGATATTGTCCCTAATTTAAACACAACTTATCGGGTGTGGTCTTCCATCTGGGCCTAGGTGATGTAGGGTTTTCTCTTAAAAAGTCTCGTTGCTATTAAGGAGTGGACCATCTCTTTATAAACCTTTGTGACAACTCTTCCTTATTTGATGTGGGACTATTCAAGCTAACACTTTCCCAACAACAACAGATGATTAAAAAGAAAAAAAAATGGATCCCCACTAAAAAAACTCAATTTCTCCACCACTTGATTTGATTCAAACAAAGGGGCATAACAAAAAAAAAAAAAAAAAAAACTATAAACTGCACAAGAAAACTTCACAAACCCAAACCCAGATCTCAAAACAAGAAACCTCCACACATCCAATCTGAAGCAACACCAAACTAAACAGATACCCAACTCAAAATCTCAAAACCCCATTTTTTCACCTTAACACACCCCCTTCCCAATGCATGAAGGATAACCCAAGTTTTCTTTGTATTTATTTGGTTTATGCAACCATACAAGGATAAGATGAAGTGAAACTTTCACCCTAGTTTCACTTTTTTTGTTTGTTTGTGAAGTCTCTGAAAAGACGGTGGTGGCGGTTATATCAGAGGAAGATGTCCGAGGAAGAAGAAGAGAAGGAGATAGATTTTTTTTAACCAATAACAATTACGAGTCCTTCTAGGGAGTGAGGGTAAAGGGCACCCATCCCCTTCGAAATAAGCGATGCTGCACATCTCAAAACGATTTTGCTTATCTCGAGGGGATTGAGGGGTTACGCTCCCTTTCCCTCGCTCCCTAGAATTTCTGAACAATTACATATCTTAAAGATCTATCAATATATTCTAACCTTTACATTGAATTTAAAATTTTTTATTGTTCATGTGCCTTCCAAGTGAAGGACATTTTTAGGTTTTAAAAAACTTAAACAATTGGTGAAAGTCAATTATGTTGACTTAACCTTAATTAATTTTTAAAATGAGTACTAAACTCAATTAGATATAAATTAATGAAGATCAAACTCAAAAAAAATCATAATAATAATAATAATATAATCAATGACATTCTCTGTGACACCACTTTTTTTCCTAAACTACTCTAGCCTATTTTTTCCAAAATATCCTTAAAGATAATATTTAATTACTAACATAATTATCATCATAAGATCTAAATAAAATATAATATAAAAACTAATACATTATCATGTAGATATGATCCGCGTGTTCCTCTTTTGAAATTATGTATTACCGTTTGGTTAAAAGAAAAAATCATTCGTAAGACTCTACAACACCTTAGCTTTGGTCACAAACATTTTTCACGTAAATATTTTTAGCTTATTTTGGTAATTAAGTGACATGAATAGGTGTGTTTAATTAATAAATACAATTCCTAAAATGTGATAAAATATTTATTTCACAAAACTCTGAGTAACCAACTAATATGATCTCACGGCCATAATGTGAAATCTCGCATTTCCATGGAAGTGACTTTCATTGAAACTTCTCAAGAAGATGGTAAGAGTTGAATCGAAAATATGGAGAAGAGGGGAAGATGAGGTATCTGCAAGTAGCTTGTTGTCCTAGGGATGGCAGTGGGCGGATTTTCATGGATATCGGCCACACTTGCCCCGTTTTAGACGGATTTGGTAAAGGGTCTATGGAGGTTGGGGCGGATACGAATTTTAAATCTGTATCCGTTTATTAATCGGGGCGGATACGGATTTGGCCATATCCGCCCCACGGATATCCGTTTAACCGGTAAAATTACAAAAATGTCATTCAGCTATATAAAGGAAATACTAACCTCACATTTTAATTTCACAGTTCTCACTTGAAGGAGCCGAAGCCGCCTCACTCTCCCCTCCCCCGCTTTACTCTCATCCCCTCCCCGCCTTAATCTCCCCTCACTCTCCCCTCCCCCGCTTTACTCTCATCCCCTCCCCGCCTTAATCTCCCCTCACTCTCCCCTCCCTTCTCCACCTTACTCTCCCCCTCCCTTCCCCGACTTCCCCACTCGAATGAGCCAAAGAGGTCTCACTCACAGTCGTCTCAAGTCTCCTTCTTCTTCTTCTTCTTCTCTTTTACAGTTCGCAGTAAAGAACTCAAAGTCAATAACAGAGCATCAGAGATTTGGATCTGAGATCAGAGATCTGAGATCTGGGCTTCTTCTTCTTCTCTTTTACAGTTCGCAGTGAAGAACTCAACTCAAAGTCAAGAACAGAGCATCAGAGATTTGGATCTGAGATCCGAGATCTGAGCCCAAATCTGAGATCTGATCCATCAGAGATCTCAGATCTCAGAGATTCTTTAGATCATTTTTTTTTATAATTTTTGTAAATTTTTTTTATAATTTTTGTAATCCCTGTAATCTCTGTAATTTTGGTAAATTTTTTTTTTTTTTTATAATTTTTGTAATCTCTGTAATTTGTTGTATGATTTTTTTTTAATAATTTTTTGTAATCTACGTAGAAGTATCTTTTACTGTATGTATTTATGAATGAAGAAAATTTTTTAACGGATATGTGGGCGGGGCGGATATTCTCCAATCCGTGCGGGGCGGAGGTGGTTTTTAAATAATTTTGTAAACGGATTGGCGGGGCGGATTTAGGGATCCGTTATTCCTGACGGGACGGGGATGAATTTGCTCAAATCTGCCCCGTTGCCATCCCTATGTTGTCCCGTGGTTACACGAAGAAGAGAGATGCAAGAATAAGAGAAGCGTTAAATCTGTAAGAATAAGAAGAAAAATACTCGATCGAATAAAAGAGTTCAATTCAGTCCACGCCACACGCATGCACATAACCTCTCTTACTATCAAAATTGATAAACTCAATCCAAATCCTAACTCGTTCTCTTAAATTATAAAATTTATAACCCAATCAAACCATAACTCATTCTCTTAAATCCTAAATTTTGATAAGCCTCAGCAAAGTCCAGCCCAACCAATTATTCAATTAAATAAATTATTTTAGACTTGGACTTCATTATCCAGGCCAATCTGAATAATTATTCAAACAAATAAATCATTTCAGTTCTGGGCTTAATTACTCAGCACACTCCAAATGTATATTCAACTAAACCAACTTTTACAACTTTAGGTTTCACTATTCAATTCAGCCCATTCAGACAAACAAACTATTCAGCCCAATCAAACTCGAACCCGCATCACACAAACAACACATGACCCACACAAGCACCACCACCTCTTTCTTCTCTCCCCATTTTATATACCTCAAACCCAAATCAAAGATCTCATTTTTATATCGAGCTTCCAACAAATAATGTTCCATCCATATACTCAAAACTATTGTGTAGGGCAACCTGACCAAAATCTCAAATGCGTCAAATGTGAGGTCCAAGGTCATCCATTCCTGAAATGATAAAAAAGTACATCCAGATACTGTCCTAGCAGCATGAAATTCTGCAAGAACGAACTACCAAATTCATTTGGAGTAAGAGCAATTCATCAACCAATGGTTAATATTTTCATCATGTTGCTCACAGAACAGGCATGCATTAGTTTAATCATACCCCATATCCTGAGATAATCTATTGTTAAAATTTCTCTTATAAATAATTCCATAAGCTTAAGTGGGATCTGTAAGATTGAGCAAGCAAAACCACTCTATGCTAAAACCCAAAACCAACACGAAAATTGTATTATACAATAAAAGAAGAACCCTTCCACTGTCCCCAAACAACCACAGAAATCAAAATAAGATGAAGCAATAATGGACTCCAGTTTATGACAAATAAACCCATATTGGGTTAAGAGCTCAATATGCAGAGGCAATGAACTAAGCAACGAGTAGCCTTCAACTGAACTGAAGTGACATTATTACTTCAAGGTGATAAATTTCACCAATACCCATTAACCCAACTAGACTTAAGACCCCAAAAACAGAATAACAAAATTATTGGCATAATTCAGATACATTCTCTTGAGAGAAATCCTTAAAAAAATGTACTCAAGAGCATAATTTATTGGCACACGTTTTTGACAACCTGCAATTTATACACGAATACTGCAAAAACTCATCTCACTGCTTTGGTCACAACATAAGTGCAAGAAGAATTATTGTCATTCTGTCATTATATCAATATTTCATCATTTATACCAGGTGTTAACATTTCATCATTTTCATGGATGAACAACTCATCATTAGGAATAACCAATCTGTCTCCTAGTTCAAAATTCTATAAATAGGAAGGGAAAAGCTCAAGATAAAACATAGCTAATCAAAAGGTAAGAAAGATCACCACATCCAATCTCTAAAAATACAAATGCAGTACATATGATGATTAAAAGCTTGTGGAAACCATGGGACAAGTAGCTTAACCATAAAACCTTACAGTCCAAGGAATGATCATTGTACAAGTCGCAAACTCGCAAATGACAATTTCTAAGCCCCCTTACAAATGTGAGAAAAATATGTCCACACACATATATATAGAGATTACGCATTACGAGCCATTCGGAGAAGTGGAATAGGCTAAATTGCATCATGGACGTGACCCTCTTACCACGTAATGGATGAGACTGGCCTCCAAAAAAAGACACATATAAACTGTAAAAATCTAAAATAGGAGGATTAATGAAAATAGACGAAGTGCAGTGAATAGATCACATTGTCCAATGGAGTTGTGTTGCTACACAGGAGATTAGCCAACATTATAAATATGGGCGTTTGGTTCTGTGTCCGCTTCGGGAAGGTCAAGCCAAGACGATCACCATTTCGCTATGAAAGACTTTGCTTAGCGAAGTGGAAGGAATATATATCACTCACGTAAATGTAATAGCAGGACACTACAACTCCTATGACTTTAGTAGAACAGTCGGTGTTAAAGAATTTATAGCAGAACTTTTAACGTATTTGCAAACAAATTGTCTTGAAAAATTTCGCCGACAGTGATAGTGATATTTTTGACACATCGATCTATTTGTGTCAAGGGTCCTAGACACATAACTTCTAAATACATCATCTTACCGCCTTCGTTGGATATTGTTGATGATACGCAACATATAGCTACATTGGCGCTCCCAATTGAATTGTGTCTTGAATTAAAAGTCGAGAGTATTTGGGGAATCATGTCTAAGAAGAGAAGATCGACTGCCAATAAAATATGTTTCTATAATTCCATTATACTTGCCAATTAGAAACATTAATTATTTTATTAAGTTCTTCACACACACACACTCCCCACCCCCCACGCACACGCACACGCACACGCGCGCGCTTTCACACACACCTTCATATTAACAAGGATGTGAATAGGAACAAAAACCAAATTAGTGGGTAGGGAGAAAAAAAACTCACCGGTTCAATTTTTTCTATATACACCCAACCGTCACCACAACATCGTCATCTCCTATTGCTTGCAATCAACCACACCCCTTCTCGATCACACGCCAACCCTCACCACTCTAACCATTGCTCCCTCATCTCTTTCTCATAAAACTGATCGCACCTCATTCCTCTATTGAAGTTCAAAATCACGTACAACTCTCTCTGGCTGTGCGAACCTGTTTTGGTGCTGAAATCAAACGGGAAGGAGAAGGGAGAGAAAAGAAGGAGAAAAAAGAGATAATAAGAAGGTTTGGGTGAAGGGAGCGACTGTAAAGGCAGAGGAGAAAGAGAAGCGTGCTTGCCGGTGAAGAAAGAGAAAATTTGCAGGGGAGAGAAGGCAGAGGCACGGTAGGGAAGGAAGAAGAAGAAAAAAAATATTTTCTTTTCATAAGGTGGGTGACTATTCGCTCCATTAAAATTCTGAGGGCACCCACCCTATAAACTCATGAAAATAATGCCATAAAAATTTGAAATTTAAATTCAAATATATTTAACTCTATTATAATTAATTAAAAATAAAATAAATTAGTTTTATGAAATTTAGGATTGTTACATACACGAAGTAGAGAGATGCAAAAATAAGAGAAGCATTGAATTTATAAGAAGAAGAAAAATACTCAATTGAAGAGAAGAGGAAAAAGAAGAATAATTGAATCAGATAAAAGAAATAAGAGGGGATGACGAGGTACTTGCAACTTGCAAGTGTGGTTGGTGCTCGCTGGTTGTCTTGTAACTTCACCACGCAGAGAAATTTGCAAGAAGAAATAAAGAGAGAAATCACAACCCCCAAACACGCACGCACGCATGCGCGCGCACACAGACACAAAGAGCTCCAATTAAATCACATAGAATAAGAAGAAGAAAATAAACAGAGACACAAAAAACTCTCACAGTGTGTAGAAAAAAAAAAAAAAACAAAAACAAAAACAAAAACGAGAACGAAAAGAAGAAGAAGGGAAGACAAACTTGTAATACTTGCAGCTGGTTATCTGCAGTTTCACTGTGATGCGGCAAAAAGAAGAGTGAACAGAGGATCGGGTTTAATAATATGTCTAGGATTTATTTTCTCTGGCTTCTATTCTTTGGTGGCGTGGAGGAGGAAAAAACACGAAATTTTTAATTGCATGAAAGTTTCAATTCCATGGAAAATAATATCTCTAGGATTCCTTTTCCATGTGAAAAATGGCTATCATACCGATCCTTAGGTAATTAATTACACATAAATGGGATGAGAGAAAGGCTGGGGGTGATGAGAGAAAATGTTAAGTGTAAGTAGAGCTATCTCAAAAGTGTTGAAGGGAGATGAAAGCCAATCCGCCACAAAAAAGTTCCAACCAACCAAATAGCTGGAACCTAAATCGAACGAACGAAAGCTCATTTCCTACCCTTCACACGGATCGACTCCGCATCGAACCCTCGAAATCACTCTGACCCCCCAAAGAATTGAAAGCTACAAATAACATTCAATCCTCAAAGAGAGCCTCCATCACTTCTTCAAGGTTGAAACGTCAACAAAAGAGAAAGCTCATAGGAAGATTTGGAAGGGAAGAGATGTCTGGAAGAGGCAAAGGAGGCAAGGGTTTGGGAAAGGGAGGAGCAAAGAGGCATCGAAAGGTGCTTCGAGACAACATCCAGGGCATCACCAAGCCTGCAATTCGAAGGCTGGCTAGGCGTGGTGGGGTGAAGCGAATAAGCGGTCTAATCTACGAGGAGACGAGAGGGGTGTTGAAGATCTTCTTGGAGAATGTCATTCGTGATGCCGTCACTTACACTGAACATGCCAGGAGGAAGACTGTCACTGCTATGGATGTTGTTTATGCATTGAAGAGGCAGGGCAGGACCCTCTATGGTTTTGGGGGTTAGGGTTTCTCTCTATCATTTCTTGTTGGAATTCTGTATTTTGGGTTTATGAAGGAAATGTTATGTTGTTGATATGAAATGAAATGAAATGGTGTTGGAAATATAATAGTTTGATTTCATTTTGGTTTAGATTTTGGGGTTGATGTGGAAATTGATAGAAATGCTTTCTTCTGGGATATTAGATGAATGTCCGATGTAACTTTTCACTAATACAATGAAATGAAATCACAAACTTTTGGTAAATTTTTATTATGATTGTGTTTATTTTGTGCTTGTGATTATGTTATTCACTTCAGTGTTAATTACTTTGCTGTGAAACTTGAAATTGTCTGCTGAGCTTTACCAAATCAATCCATGGTTTTTAAGCACCGAGAACTACATGAGCTAATTTCATATCTTTGAATGAAGTTTGATAGAGATCAAAATTGTGTAATCTAAATGAGTGAAATTCCATGCTTCAATGTTACTTGCTTTTCTGTGATAAATAAACATTGAGGCCTTTGTTATAGAATATTTTGATGGCTTAACCTTTTATTTTATGTTTTTGTCAAAAAATGGATTGCATGTGAATCTCTTTCAATGAACTTATTGATCTCTGGAAATTGAATAGAGATCTTGAAATTTTTGCTTCAATGGTGTTGAAGCCCAGGGACCATGTTTACCTTGGTCTTGTTAAGCATTTCCTCAGGTGAGATTTGTGTAGATTGATATCGAATTCTTAAGAATGTGTTTAACTGACCGCAAAATGTGTTAATCTAAAGCAAACTAGAGATACGAATTGGCACTTTTTAAATTCACTCATAGTGGACGTAAAAGTATCACCACCAATATCAAAATTTTGTACACTCGACTTTAATCAAATGCTAAAATTGAGTTTTGTTTGAAACTTGATGGTTCATTTTTCAGTGGCCAGTTTGAGATTTCAACCCAAACCCAAACTGCCAGTATAAACATGTGCTGTTCTAACTTGGGTGGAAGTGCTGATCCACGCACCCAAAACAATTGAGTGTGCAGAGCACATTCCAACTTGTTTCAAACAGCCCAAGTTTGAGGTCAAGATATCCATTGGAGAATACTCTAAAAACCCTTTTAAAGTAAATAGCAAAAACATCAGGGAATCAGAAAAGTTTTAAAGTAAATAGCAAAAACCCTTTTAAAGTATCTATAGGAGAATACTCTAAAAACCCTTTTCAGATGATGTGTCAAAATTTTGGGTTAGGTTTTGGACTTTTTACGATGATGTTTGTAATTGTGTTTTAAATAGGGTTAAAAATCAAACCGTCGATTAGGTTTTTCACCTAAACCATGAACCGAACTGAACCAAACCGATTTAGGTCGGTTTTAAAATTTTCAAATCGAAACCGAATCGACCATTAATAAAACCGCTCCAAAACTGAACTAATTCTAATATATGGAAACCGTAATTGAATCGACTAAAATTGAACCAAAACCGAACCGATCGACTATTTTAAACATATTATATTATTTATATATAAAATATATATTATTTATTATATATATTCGGTCGGTTAAAATCACATAGATACATAAAACCGAATCGACCACTTCGATTTGAATTTTTTAAAACCAAAACCGATCCGAACCAAATTTAAACTGAATCAATCGGTTCGGTCGATTTAATCGGTTTTTTGTCCAACCCTAATTTTAAAAAGAATGGGTAAAAGTGTAAAAAAGCTCAAACCTGACAAAAAAATGGCTGCCAAACCTGGCTGCCTAGACTTACTCCTTTTGGAGAACAACAGTTCTAGGGAGCTAGGTTTGGCAACAGGGAAGTTTTAATAAGAAGTGAACCACCTTGTTATGAGTGTTTGCTTTTAGTTCTGATAAGAAGTTCTGCTTCTGATTAGAGTAAGCAACAGGGAAATACTGATCACTTAGCACTGAGTGCTTAGTAAAAAATTATTCCAATAATAACCTTAACATAATTTTGTAATGACAATTGCTGCCCCCATCTTCTTAAAAGTAAGGCTAAATTTTGGCGGCACACCTTCATTCTCTTCACTAAGCATCGTGGTTCTCCATTATCTCATTCATCTTTATTTTCGTTCAATGTATTTTCAGGTTTTTCTTCATCTCTCAATCTTACGTATATTTTCAAGTTTTTAGCATGTAGTATTTGTGCCTTATGTGTATCATAAGATATCAAATCAAACAACCCATGTTTAGATTAATGATTTCATCAAATAACTAATTAAAACGCCACAGTCGTATTGCTCAGATTCAACAATAACGCCACAGTCATATTCGGTATGATTTTAAACACAATATTTATATCATAATTTTTTTCAGCTCAGTGGGGCAAAATTGTCAAACAGTTTCTATTCAGCACCTAAAAACAAACACCTTTTAATTTTACAGCTACTAGTAGTTCATTCAGAAGTAAAACAAACAGTTCATTCAGAAGCTCGTTCAGAACTTCTAATTCCAATTAGAAGTTAGCTTCTAAACACTTTAAAAAAAACAAACGCCCTCGTACTCTTTCGTGAATACATACATCATCCTCCACATTCGTGCTACCTCACCCCGGTTGCAAAATCGAGTTTATGAAGTATTTTCGAACTCAAATTGGCTCTCAAAGTAAGCCCACCCTCATAGGCCTTGGCCCATTGAGAAGCCGATCACTTGCACACACGCCAACTCTTTCTTCTTCAAGCAACAAGAGATCCCCTCACCAATCCAAACTCTCAACACTTGCATCAAATCTCCTCTCCACAAACCCTCACTCAATTCTGTTTACAATCCTATCCTCTCTCACGCACCATGGCTTCCCTCCCAGACGAGCCTCCATCACTCACGCCATATTCTTCGACATAGACGGTCTCTTGATCGGTAATTTCACCAAACACTTCAACTCCAAAAACTTTCACTATCTCTCTTTATACTTAATTCATTGCTTTCACATTGTTGGTTGTAGACGCTGAGAAGAACTTTTATACACAAGTGCAAGAAGTTATATTGGCGAGATATAGGAAGACGTTTGATTGGTCACTAAAGGGAATATGATGGGGACGGCAAAGGTTTTCATCGAAAGAGACTGGAATTAGTGATTCTTTGAGTGCCGAGCAGTTTCTGATTGAGCGAGAGGATATGTTGCAGTGTTTTTTTCCAACTTGCAGACTAATGCCAGGTTTGATTCACACATTTGTGTGTATTGAATTGTGTTTGATAGTTGTTGTTGTTGGACTATGCATTGACATTGAAATTGAATAGTGTTACTGAGCCATTTAGTCTATGATTGTGTTAAGTGGTTTTTTATCTAAAGATGTATATTGTAAGGAATTAGAAGCTAAAACCACATTGAAATGTAGGTGAATGTAAAAAAATTGATGGTGGACAATGCAGTTTGATTTATATGAAAATGAAGTTTGTAAGTGTAGATGATAAAAGGCAGCATCAAAGTAAGGGCAACATTTAATAAAAACTGCGGTGCTTAGGAGTTAGGACACACTAATCTGAGTTGTTTGTGCCATGTACAATGCTCAGGGCGTCTGTGCCTTAGACACCTTGTACCTTAACAATTCATGCATGATCGCGAGGTTACGAGCACAATTTGTAAACATATGAATGCATTGTTGGTTGTTCAATTTAAAGTATGTCACCACGACTAATGAATAAATTCATAGTTATGCTATTTTTTCCTAGATATTTGGTTCCGACTTCCTAATGCGATAAGAGGTTTCTCCCTTTCTAGCTCAGCTTTCTGTAAGGAAGAGGGATATAAACAGGATTGAATGAATAGAACAAGTTGGAATTGATTGTTTTAACTATGTAAACAACCCTAGGGGTTCATTGTATTATTACTATTATTGGTATTGTTTGTCCAAAAACTCATCACAAACTCTTCAAGAAATCTCGAAGTTACTATGCCCCCTTCCCTTGTATTTCTTGATTCCATATATAGCACATCAAAGAAATTTCTCTGTGTGAATGGTTTGCTAGTTGCTTTAACAAGCTATTATTCGTAAGACGTGTCCATTGAAGAAGAGTTGATGATCTATATGAGGAGTATTTGCTGGTTTTTAACAGATGTCCAATAATCCTCCATTACACGAGTGTCTTTGTAGTGTCCCATCCTCCCTAGGTTAACCAAGAGTACCGAATTTGTGAAACACTTATTTTGAATAATCCGTGGAGCAACCAGCTCACCAAATGGTTCCATGGTCTAGTGGTCAGGACATTGGACTCTGAATCCAGTAACCCGAGTTCAAGTCTCGGTGGAACCTCTCTTTCCTTTTTTATTTTTCGTCTTCCACCCTAATCGGGAAAGAAAGGGTAATCTGGTCAAATGAGAGGTTAAACTTTGGAGTGGCTGGAGAAGAGAAAAAACATTTATTATAAAAAGCAAAATTAAAGCTAAATCCCAAAACTAGCTACTAATGTCTTTTACGCATAACTCCAACTTGTAGTCGTTGAGTCTCTTGTATCTTCTTCTCGCTCTATCTTGACCAGTATCAACTCTGATATGACTGGATTTTTAGTGAAAAAAATAACGAATCTCAACCGGATCACCTACAATGATACCATATCCGAACCCTTTTTTAAAGTTCGGACATTTTTTAGAATCCATATCCCGCTTATTTGGATCCGGTCGGTTGTCAGATTTTATCCATAGCATTTTATGCTATCTCCATCATTTAATTCCATAACCATTTCTTGCCTTCTTTGCCACTTCTTTTTCCCTATTTAACTCTATACTTCTCTCCAAAACTTTATGTCAACTCAGTTTTTGTCCAAAAAGGGGAACAAAAAGATGGCTTGTTTTGGAACGGAAGGCATGGTTTACAAACCATTCGAGGATCTCGTTTCGGCCCTGATGTTGGGTCTCTTAAACAATCTTAGAATCTGAAAGTGTCAATGCATTTGACTTGATCTGTGAGATGTTACTTCTTTTATGTGTTTGTGCCCTTAAACAACACTCAAAGCTCTGGATGTTACTTCTGGATTCTCAAGGTGCTGTTGTTCAGTAGAACCTGGAACCGAGCCTAGACTACTCTCCAGGGCTAGACTACTCTCTTGTGGACTCTCTAGTGGTGGTTGTTGAGTAAATCCCACTTGTGATTGTGTTTGCCGTCCTTGGTTCTGTATGGGTTGCCCGAAAGGTCCTCTGCCACCATGAATTGGCTGACCGAAAGGAGGATGAGCAGGGGCCAAGCTAGGAGCACTAATAGACCCGCAGTTCTGGTTAACAATGGGGTTGTCACTAGCCTTCCATTTAAGTTCACCATCCTTGCTTCTTATTTGCATGTCACCAGTGTCTACCGACACAATTGACTCCAAATGTTCACGTTCATCAGTATCCACATCGGTATCCCATGTAGATCGGCTTCCATCAAAGATTTCTAGGCCAGCGTCTGAGAACACTAGGCTACATGTGTTTACATTGCTTATTACAGTGCATTCTGATTCCCAGACACTTTCACCCAAGTCTTGAACTTGGACATAGTAGAAGTTGGAGCCAAAGCCTCCTGCACCAAGAGAAGTCTCACGGCGTAGGAGGAAGACTGCATATTTCCTGGAAGGGGAGGTGAGAACAAGCTGGGAAGAGCCTGTTGGCGTGGGTTCTTGACTTGGTTGGAGACTTGCAAGGACTTGTTGCTTGGTAATCCTTTCTATTGTTCCAGCAGGAGAGATAGCTTGAATATAGAGAATCTGTGAGAGAAGTAGGATGAGAAGAGGAAGAAAAACGTTGGGTTTTTTAGTCTTGAAGCTCTCCATGTTTTTGAATGCAAGAGATGAGTTTGTTGTTGTGTTGATGAAATGATTAGGGAGGATGTGAAGGATTATATAGAGAAGAGTTGCTTAAAAGTTTCCAAAACTGAAGTAGGAGTAGTTGAAAGATAAGCTAATGAGAATGTAATGGACTAATGGCTTTCAAAACCATGATTTAGCAGATAAAGATTCTCCTTCATCGAATCGAAGACAAAATGAATTTATCATCATAGTGGATCAAGGTGTCAAAAAGTTTAATTGTAGAGCTTCCTCCATGAAGTATCCTTGCAGTCTTAAACAAAATTGTATTCGTGTTATTCTAAAACCAGTTTACATATTTGTTGAATAGTACTTCGGGAGGTTTGACAGAAAATACAGATCTTTCAAATTGTGACATGTATACCATGTGAATCAAATTCTGAGAGTTTGAATTCCATTATAAAGTTGTTCCGCACTGTTTCTTTGGTAGCGATTGTTTCAAGTGTTGTATTGTAACTACTAACTACTTATATGGTCTCATTTCAGTAGTTTTATTTGTTTATCTTACCTTTACTGGAGTAATTTGTTTGATTAGTCATCTTCATGCTAATGGAATACCTATTTGTGTGGTCACAGGGTAACATTTTGTACACTTTCCTTTATCTTTTGTGCTCACTTTTTTGCTTAATTAATTAATTAATTAATTTATTTTTATATATTTACCAATTTATCATGCCATGCTCTTCTGATACTATGTATCTGTAGAATTGAAAAAATGTCTTGTGCAGTTCTCACAAACGGCATTTTGCATTGAAAAAGCAAAACCATGGCGACCTTTTTTTAGTGATGCATCATATAGTTATATGTGACAATCCTGAAGTTAAAAAGGGCAAGCCATCACCAAATATATTTTTGGCAGCAGCAAAATGATTTGAGGTATTAATGTTCTTGAAATTGTGAATGTTGGCCGAAACCTGTGATCTGTAGCTCATATGGACAGTTGTAACTACTGTCAAGCAATTCAAAATTATTTATGAAGTTTTCTTTCAAGTTATCCGGCATCAATAACTACACTTCTTAATTGTTTAACGATTTCTGTGATTTTCTAGGATGCTCCTGTGTCCTCAAAAGATTATTGTGTTTGAAGATGCCCCTGCAGGAGTTGGTGCAGCTAAGAATGATGGGATGTAGGTTTCGATCTTCACATACTCTTATCTCTGTTTGCAGTATCTCGTGGTCATATAATAATTTTGTTTTACTTATGTTTCATAAATAAAATTGAAACATAGAGAACACATATACTTTCTGCAAATGGTAGCATTTGTTCTACATAGAAAAATGAACTAGCTTGTGAAATTTAAAGTTGCCTTTTGGTTTTAGTTGCTTACATTGACCAGATGAAAATGCACAAGTTTTTCTTAGAGCATCCACAATAATGAAAGGGTGATTTGGACCTTCCTAGCACTGTTTATTAATTTTTTTTGTTAGGTGCTAAGTCAGGCAAACCTCCCAAATCGAGCCCTCCTCAATCTGCATAGCAGGAATGGTTGCTTAGGGCATTGACTTTGGTCAAGCGGCCTATGGATAGCCAATTGACCAAAGTAAAAGCCATTGTTCAAATATTAAGAAGTACACGAGAAAAGAATAAACAAAGATTAAAATGTAGCATAGAATCGTCCTTTCTATCCTGATTCTTAAATCGTATTTGAAACTTTCTCACTTCCTTCAAATTAGATGTTATTTGAGTCCACCTAAAAATAAATTAAAACAAAGTTGGTTGTCGAGTCTTAACTGTGTCCTGACTGAATTTTGGGTGTCGGAGGGGTGTTCGACACGTTGACCACATTGATCATGTGTCTGACCATGCCAACACGTTGACCAAGTGTCGGACATGTGTCGAAGGTGTGTCGAGCGAGTGTCGGTGTCGGATACGTGTCAGACACAAACATGATAAGTTTTCCAAAGAGTCCGTGCATCCTTAGTCACCACTATACAATCCCAATTAAGCATACAAGAAGAAAAATTAATGTCTCAAAATTTCACCCAATTGGAGGCCCACAACCAAAAAGTGATTTTAACATCTATCCATAGATTGACCACTTCCTTTCAGACCTCTTTAAAGATTTTGTTGTTTCTCTCACTCCAAACCATCCATATGAAAGCATAAAATACGCTCTCCCAAGCAATGTTTTAAAAAACATTTCCAATATTGAGGTGATTAGGCTTTTCTCAATGCGAAGTGTCGCATTGATGTGTAATGAGGCGTACGCATCAACTTCAGGGAAAAGAAAAACGATGAAAAATATTTTTAAAAAATCATAAACAAATAAATTTTTTTGAAACAAACAATCAATGAAAGAGATACATGAAACCAATCATAAAAGTAGTTGAAGTGTTAAAGAATAAGAACAATCATCGTGCGATTATAGCCAACATTCAACTTGTATGCATTGAATCGATTTTTGGCCGCTTCGCCTCAATCACCTTTTAAAATTGTGCTCCCAAGCCCATTTCTCAAACGGGGGTAGATTGGAAGGTGGCTGATTCATGGAGTGCCACAGGTCTACCCATTCAAGGAAGGAAACAAAGAAGAAAACTTGAACATGAAAGTCAGATAAGGCCATTCCCTAAAGCTGCCTCAAGACTTAGCAAGAAAGAAACAAGTGTTTAATAGATCCACATGACTCCTACTTATGATTAGGGAGATGCAAGCCCCTTCTATTAATATTATCAACAACGAGAACTCTTCCATGAAGACTGGTCCACATTAGAGGTAGCTCTAGGAGGAACTTCCTTTATCCAAATGAAGGAGATGAGCTTGTTGATTCTCTCTTGATTGTTAGAGTCAGGAGGGGGGGGAGTCAAATATGTGTACCATTCAGAGTAGATATAGTATCTGTTCGAGTCAAGAGTGTTGTTTCTTGTTGTCAAGTAGTTGTTTTATTGGTTTGGTTGGTAGATCTTAGTTGTTCGATTCCTATCTGTAAGAGAAATCTATAATGACCTTCTTCTCACTAGTATGGCGTGCATGTCACCTGCTAATGGTGATTATCTACTTCTGGTGGATGTTCAATTGAGTTTTCCATCTTTCTCCATGGTGTTATGGATTGATCATTTAGAAAAGAGAAAAATATGGCTTAGTAAATATAATTTCTAAAGGCAATTTGGGGGTATAAAACTCTTTCAACACTAGGATGTACGGTAGGGTAGGGGTGGGCACGGGATGGACCTCATCCCTATTCCATCCCGTTTGTTCGAGATCGGGACGGGATAGACCTCATCCCGGTCACGTCCCATCCCAAAGGGGTTCAGGACGGAACGAGATGAGCATGTACTAAATTTTGGATTTATCAAACACACAACTCTAAGAACAACTATATAACTTTAAACCATTGATTATTATTTTCCCATTTCATTAACTTTTACTCCATTTTTCTTAGAACCACTTTTGAAAATAACTATTTTTCTGTACATTGCTAACGAAAATGATCAATGAGTTTGTCATTTAAAAACTACTAGGAACACACATTGTTGTTGTCAAGAGTTAGGAAAAAAAAAAAAAAGGGAGAGGGTTTGAGTTAGATTCATTATCTAGATGAATCACATGAAAGCTTGTGAGAATAAAATAACCATGTCAATAAATAAAACAACAAATAAAATAGCCATGTCAACAAATAGTTTCATAGTTTCGTACTACATAGTTCATACTAAATATTAAAAAAATCGGTTCGGGACGGGACAGGATGGGCGGGATTGGAAAACTTCATAGATCGGGATGGGATGGGATCGGGATGGGATTGATCAATCCCAATAGGACCCGAAAAAATCGAAATAAGACGGGATCGGGATAGCGGAATGGGATGCCCGCCCCTAAGGTAGGGCATGACAAAAGGAGCTAGAAAACCAACTTTTCTTGGTTGAGACATCGTGGAGAGAGTAGACCTTGGAAGGCTTCTCTACAGAATGGTAGAAGTCTTGCATACCCATTCCCTGTTAGAGGTTTGGTGGAAAGTGGGGATGATCGATCATACGATTAAGTTGGGTTGACTCGGTTTGTACAATGTACACTAATAATCCTGATTTGTATGACATAAATTTTTTTACATTTTGAAAAAAAAAAGTTCATGTTTACTTGACGGAACCTGAAGATCATATATATGTATGTGTAAATATTTAAAGGAAAGCAACCAAAACAAATGGAATCTTCTAACACCTCAAAAGAACCTCAGTTAACCCAGGCATCATCCATTCCAATTCAAAAAGCGCTTAAAAATGCCTCCAAGATAACTTGCCCATGAACAATGAAGAATGAGATGTTGAGACCTCTCAGATCTGAAGCACATGTCACTCCTCTTTAGAAATTAATATTCTTTCTGCTACGGAAAGAAACATCATTAGAATATCTCCTATCCAAAAGCACAGTCCACATAACCAATGAAACTCTTGCCCAAACCAATTTCTGGAAAGTTGTTAAACTAACCATAATATAAGAAGAAACCGATAACCCTTTTTTTCCTTATCCTCATTCCACTCCTACTTTATCTCCCTCTCCTCTCCTCGTAAATGGTCATTTACCAAATTAAGGATGTCAAAAATCACTTTACTCCCCAATAGATAAAGCTGCCCTACGAAGATATAGATTCCAAACAAAGCACTCATTGTCAATAGAACTGAGCTCTCCCACCGAAACATTCGTGACCATTCCAAGCAAGCTAACTTTATCTTTATTTCTTGGGGAAGTTGGAGTTTCTTGATCATATGTATTTGGGAAAATAACCATGATAGTCTTGCACTTTTGTCCGTTTAGTGGTGTTTTAATATGTGATTTGGCAATCGCGTTAGGGTCGTTATTAAACATTGAGGGGGAAATTTTTTCCTAAAATGGTCTTATGGGAGTAAAAGGAGGGTGTAGTTTTAAGTGCAATTATATTTGTGATCACTGAGAGAAGCTAGATGGGAACTTTAGAGTGTTTGCAGCATATGTATCTTTTAGATTTTGGGGTGCTTTTTGGCTACATATCTATGAGTGTGTTTTGTGTAATCCTGTTTCCAATCTCCGTCGAGCATGTCGTCTTTGATGGGGGCTGTAAGAGAGAAATCTGTATTGGATGGGTGTGATTTGCCTTCGGGCTTGATGAAATTTGAACCTTTCTGGCTGCAGTGCAAGCTCTGATTCTCACTTCAGTAGGGAGGCTGGCATCAAAGCTATTGATTTGGTTAACACGCTTTGTTTAATGTTTAAAGACCAGAAACATAAGTTGATCATGTTTAAATGCAATAATGGTAAATTGGGAGCTTCCTTTGTGGATTCGTTGGGTGTTCAAGGACAAGCCAAACATAGTCAGAGTAAGATGGATTCTTATAACTATTCCCACCTAGAACTTTTTTCTTGCCACAATGGACCTAATCAAGAGGGGCAATGTGATGACTTCATCATCATCATCATCAAAGCCCATTCCCGACTATCATATTCAATATTTGTGAATCAAGGGAAGGATCTATTGATCACACTTTGTTAACTTGTCCATTGTCACAACTATCTTCTTGCCTAGCCAAGTGAGGTTAGCAAGTGTAAATAATGCAGAGTATTCCACATTGTTCTAGAGAGTTCTCTAGAACCTTCCATAAAATTTCATAGAGTTTCATAAGATTCTAGTCCTTAGATATTTCTAAGGAAATGTGTAGAAGTTCATTGTAGACCGTTAGATCAAATTGATCACCACCGTCCATTGAGGATGTGGAGTTGTATAAATAGGCTAAGGCCTCATTTGTTGTAGGGACCTAAGAGAATTCAAGCAATACAAGTTCTAGTTCTCTTAAGGTCTCTTGTGTGTTCTTAGCTTGCTTAGCTTTCCAAAGTCTAAGTAAGTCTTTCGTGGGCAAGACTGACTAGCTTTCTTTGATAAGTCGGGGCAAAGTTTGCTAGTGCCGCACGAGAAGTACTTGTGAAAAGAAAGTCCGTGACAGTTGGTATCAGAGCCAAGTTTGGCAAGATTGGTGAAATCATTCTACACAAGAGAATGTTGTCGGAGGTCAACAACCCATCAATTGGCAACAACGACAAAGGTGGGAAAGTCCGCAAGGACAAGTCGAAGGACATGATCGTTGCGATGGATGAAAGGTTGGCTAAGTTGTGTGCCACCATGTCCGACTTGAGGGAGAAAGTCGAAGACACGGACCAACGCATCGAGGGGCAAGCGTCCAATGGGGAGGACCAAAAGCTCCGGGAAGAGATGTAAGAAGCCTTAAACGCAGTAGTGGACTTGGTGTCCAAAAAGATCGAGTCCCTAGAAGCCAAAGTTGTTGCTAAAGATGAGGAAATGGAAGCTTATAAAAAAAGAGTTGAGAAACTTGAAACTCAACTCATGGTGTGCATGGCTGCGGTAGCCAATGGTGGGACTACACCAGGGACAATCACCCATAGAATCGAAGCTCCCAAACCTAAGGCCTATGGTAGGGCAAGGAGTGCAAGGGAGATCGACCACTTCTTGTGGAACATGAAGCGCTACTTTGATGCGGTTGGCATAATAGATGAAGCATCAAAGGTACGTAGTGTCTCCTTATATTTAAATGATGTTGCCACAGTTTGGTGGGGCAGAAGGTCCGATGATGTCAAGAAGGGATTGTGCACCATTGACACTTGGGAAGAATTCACGAAGGAACTCAAGAGACAATTATATCCGGAGGATGCCGAAAACGAAGCTAGGGCCAAGCTTCGCCACCTTCAACACAAGAAAGGCCACATAAGGGAGTATGTGAAGGAGTTCTCGGAGTTGCTCTTGGAGATTCATGACATGGGAGAAAAGGATGCTTTGTTTAGCTTCCTTGATGGCCTAACAGGTTGGGCCAAGTTGGAGTTAAAGAGGCGAGATGTGCAGGACCTTGCAACAGCTATGGCTGCGACTGAGTCCTCACTACAACACCATTGGCTATTAATAGCATTTGACTATAGCGTTTTTAATACTTATGCTATGATAAGATTAGTTTTAATCACATTGCACTATTAAAACGCTATGGAATAACTGGCGGGAGATTGAAAAAATGAAACCGCTATAATTTTGCTCAAAATTTTTGGAAAACCGCTCCTCTCTTTTCACCAAAAGCAAAAACAAAACACAATTCCCTCTCACTCCCTCCTTCCTTCCCTCTCGCTCATGTTGTTGCCCTCTCTCCCACTTTGTCTATCCATCTCTCTATCTTCTTCTCTACTTTCTCCATTTTGTCTAGCTTTTCCTCTTTGATTATCTGCTTCTTCCTTTTCTCAATTGATTTGGAGCTAGGGTTATTGAAAGTCCCCAATTTTTCTTTGACTTAAGAATACGAGCTCTCATCTCCGTCTCGCTCTTCTTCCTCCACAACCAATTAAAGAGATTGAGAGACAGATTAAAGAGTTCTTGTTTGCTCTAATTTGATTCATACTGGCTCCTATATTTCAGCTGTCCCAGTTTGGTCCTTTTTGGGGTACCAGTTGCACCTTAAGAAGAAATCAAGATTTCCAGCAGCACTTGTTCACTCTGGACTACGACAACAATGATGAAGCTTTCGGTGCTGGTGTTCGGAGACGTCCTGGGTTCTTGGCTATGTTACTCTTCACTACATGTTGCTGCACAAATCACTGATCCAAAAGAAGGTGACTCAACTGGATCTGCTCTAATTCTTCTTTATTTTTCACTTGTATCTTTTATGTTATTTGATGGAAATTTCAATCAAACAGTTCTATGTTTCTATTCTTCAAGTTAACTGAATATGATTTATTTCTATTCTTGCTTCTTTACACACAATTATAATTTATTTTTTATGGCTTATAGTGAGTGCATTACGGGCCGTCAAGAAGAATTTACATGATCTTAGGAGATATTTGAGGAGCTGGAGTAGGAGAGATCCATGTAATTACAACTGGACTGGGGTTGTCTGCTACAATACCACAACAATGATGGCTATCTACATGTCAAAGACCTGTATGTCATTTCTCCTCCTCTAAGCCTTTTCCATTTTTTTCCAAACAGATATACGTAGATGACGTATATCAACAACAATAATAATAGAATACCAAATTATAAAACTATATTGCATAAATATTTCATCGAAATTAGAGATTCAAAGTAGATATCGGAGTTATCTTCTTCTTTGAACACTCATCTACAACAAAATATCTTCACTTAATATATTTACAACCCCAAGCAGAGGTATTTGTCTCTGAAGCACTAATCGTAAGCAGTAGTTGCATTGAGTGCTGCAGCTGAAGCAGTGGAAAAAGGGGTGGGAAGCTCCCCAAAATTTAATTGTATCGGACATGTCATTATATGTCTTTAGAATCTGCATAATACTGATTTGCATCAAATGATCATCGCATTCTAAACTGTCATGCATCTGTTTTGGCAACCCAAACCAGATCTCTGTATCGATCAACAAATCAGTATGATTTATTCTTGTATATTTATTTTATTGAAGTTTGATATGTTGAATGATAATCGAGTATATGCTAAGATGATGTAACTTATATTTAAAAAACAAAAAAAAAAATTGGTACACATATAGTTTACTACAAAACCCATGGAAGCATGATGTGAATGTCTGTCCGCATTGTTAGTTCACCAACATATCCAATGAGTGGACAAGGACAAACTTGGACTAATAAGTTTCATTTCAACTATTAATAGATCATCTCATTTGCATATTGAAACTTCCTTCAAATGCTGGAGGAACATTGATGTAAGGTTTGATATACACAAGTTTAACCACATCTTACTTGGTCTGTTTCTGCATTGTTCTTTGCCCCACTTTTTGCAGGCAACTTCTGAACAGAAATCTGTCAGGAACTTTATCACCTGAGCTTGGCCAATTTTTTTATTTGAAAATATTGTGAGTTCTTACGAAATGGATAGTTGAAGATTTATTCTCTTAGGCACCTAAAGTCTCCAGTGTCACACTTACACCTTGGTCTTTCTCTTGGTTTTGGCAGGGATTTCATGTGGAACGAAATTAGTGGGACTATACCGAAGGAGATAGGCAACATTAAATCCTTGGAGCTCTTGTAAGCTACTTATTACTGGATATTCTTTACATATGTACAACATGTATATAAGTTTCTGTCTTATCCAATGCTTCAATTACCTTTTCACACTTATAATTCTCTCTTTTTTCGTTTTTGGCTTGAAACTTTAACCTTTTTCTATTGAAAAAAAATAGAACTGGAAAATTGTACATTTTTCTTAATGTGGTTCATCTTAATCTCTTGGATGTGCAGGCTCTTGAATGGGAACCAAATAACAGGCCCTTTACCATAAGAGTTGGGTTATCTTCCCAACTTGGATAGAATACAAATAGATCAGAACCATTGCCTAAATCATTTGCGAACTTGACCAACACAAAACACTTGTGAGGAGTTTTGTTGCATTTGTTTGTTTTATTTGCCAATAGTTCACCATTATCATAAGTGGACTCAATAATTCAATATCACCACTTATTGCATTTGCCTTTTTGTTAAACTCCCATAATTTGACAAATTCAGTGGTGATATTGAATTATTGAGTCATTTTAGTTCACCCATGGGATTAGTATCTATTATTGACCAGGATGATTTTTGCAGCTTGCTTGACAACAACTTATCTGGATATCTTCCACCACAGTTCTCCGAACTGCCTAATTTGATGATAGTGTATGTTTCTTCTTTCAGTGAATCAATATAAAACCTCATTATTTGATGTCCACATCTGTACACTCTCTTGATTCTTAATTTTTTTTCCCTTGTATATCTTGATTGAGTTGTCCAAAGATTTCAATCTCACTTCCACCACCAACAAATAGTAAAGGATGTAAGAGTTAACTGGTTTCTAACAAGAGGAATTTCACTTCCCTTATGGTTCCACTTTTCAATTATTCTATGCAGATTGCTAAAGTTAGCTATTATTGTATAACCATTGGATTATCGTGTTTAAATGTGTCTTACTCGTATGTGGATCAATACTTATTTAATATACTCTAAATTTATGCAATGATCAAGTTCTGTCCTTGAAAAACACTACAGAAAGATGCAAGGGTCACCTATTAAATTGTCTGCAGCTATTCAAGAGGAACTTTCATTATAAAATTTTATGCATCATATCATATTTAAGTAATATTTTATTATTTCTTTTACTAAATTTACGTGCGGTCAGTTTATATCAGTTGCCCATGAGACCTGGATTGGCTTTGGGTTTTGTTGCTTGAATCTGGATTCACTAAAAATTCTTTCTGTTCAAGATAGTAATTTCTTCCATACAAGTATTTTGTATATGGAGTGATATTGTAGCAGGAACAACATGATAAAATGATAATGGCCTAATCTCTCTTTAGAAGTTCCTTTCTGTTTGGCTCTCAAGGTTCTCTCGGCATCACGAAGGATTCTTTTGGTATTTTGAGAATCTATTCTATGCAAATCGTCTTTGGCTTATGTTTTTAGACCCCTTCTAATGTTGGTTTTGCAGTCAACTTGATAACAACCATTTCGATGGGACAATTCCAGCTTCCTATGGCAACATGTCGCATCTGTTGAAACTGTAAGTTTCTTACGCAGTCAAGTCTTTATTCTGTCAGCTGAAAAATATAAGAAGGCCTTTGTTATGTATGCATTAAGGCAGCTGGTAAACAATAAAGAATTTTTAATAGTTTATATAGCATAAACACTATGGAGAATTGCTGTTATTTTTTTTAGTTTATATGGCATAAACACTATGAAAAAGTGCTTTTTTTTTATATGATAGGAGAAAGTGCTGTCAATCCTTCTTACGTAAATTCATGGCTAGATCTTCTGTCGCATACACCAATAATTGGCACTCTTGGAGTATGTTCTTTGAGATCCGCAAGCACAAATATCTTGAACTACTCTATAAGTATGTGATTTTTTGCATTTCTACTTTGTTTTGCGATTTTATCAGTCTGTTTTTAGAAAAATGAAATGTGGCTTAGTAGTTGGTCTTGTGGCGACCTGATCACTATTGGTAAGTGATTGTTGCCTAGATGTCCCTATATGATTATCCGGTGTTCATCGAAACAGTGTAATGCTATGATTTTCAAGGGTAAGAGCCGATCAGAGATGCATATTATCTAGATATCAAGGCTATGTCATGGAGATGGGGCAATTTATGGAGCATTTGAATGAACGTTCCCTTATTAGTACAATCTCTAATTTCCTAATGTCGTTTTAGGGGTTTCTCTCTGTAAGTGAGTTTCTCACTCACCTTTAATTTTTTTTCACCTTATTTCTTCAATATAATCTCTTGTTTCACCGTGTTAAAATTTTTTTTTTTTTTTTTTTAAAAGATCCCATATTATCTATCCTATATAAGTTCTTAGCTCTTCTTGCTTGAGATTCATATTTTAGACAGTTTTTAAGGTGTTGCTTCCTAGAGTTGGGTTAGGGCATTTAGTTACTTTCCTGTGGATCCACCATTCTCTAGTGATGAATTTTAATATTGAAGGCAAAACCTTATCTCATTGAAGTCCTCATGGAGCAGGCCTTTTTCATTTCAGATTCAAGCTGAACACTCAAAAGCTTAGATGGTGGAGGATCTCTCCTATTATAATTTCTGGGATGACCATTAGGAGCTCAATATTGGAACAATTGCTCTTTTGAAACAATTATGAATGCTTTTCATCGAAACTTAAATATTGAATGCATTTATAATTGTTTTCCGTTGTGTTTTTCTACTATCTATCCTTCATTTTGTGCAGTTAAATATGTGAAAGTAACAAAGTTGGGCATCATTAGAATTTCACGTGAAGAATTCCAAAAAGTGTGGGCAGCAATCACCGTGTCCGATGATATTCAACTTGTTGGATTTGAGTGGTGAGTCTCAAACTACAACTTAAACAAATATTGAAACATGGAAATAATTTTCTGTAAAGGCATAGCATTGTCTTGTGGCTAATTGTGATAGTTTTATTTATTTATTCAGGTTTCTTTTTTTTGTGTGTGTGTGTGTGTGCGCAGTGCATACACATGTCTGTATTAGACTATTAGGCTTTACTAGTATTCTTTAAATAAACTTCATACAGATTTTCAGAAATATGTTCTACATGTACATCTCTGCTGCAAGCTATTATGCTCAATCTTCATCACCCTTTATATTGGGGCTGAATCATGTGATATATTTAGTTTCCCAAAACCTCAGAACAATTTTATATTTTGCTTATTGGTTTAATTCCTAGACTTCCAGAAATGTAATTCTTGTTTTGCAAACTACTGTTCATCTTCGTTATACCTTTGTATGGAGTTGATGAACTTGCCAACATCCCAATCATTGTTTTTTCACACAATTGTTTGAAAGTGCATTTGTTTTATAGTTACTTAGACTAAATCTTGGTCACATAATGAAATGAATCAAGACGAGACAAAGCAAAAGTTTGAATTTTAAAGTTTATGCACATTATGAAAGGTCTTAAATACTAATATTGAAATGTTGTTCTAGGCGGGAGATTAAGAGATTACAAGGCTTGTTCTCAAGACCAATATAGACGTGAATGAGACTGATGGAGAAGGAAACTCCGCATTCCATTGGCACCTAAAGACCTCCTCCCACAATAAGAAGCTCAGGTTTAGCCTAAGTTCTTAAGCTTCAGTGAATTGTGCTAACTCACAGGATCCCTTTTTCGCAGTTATTTACATAATGTCTCTGTTGATTATTTCTAGAATTGTTTGACTCCTACTGAAACATGGAGCAATTACCAGCCTTAGAAACAGGATGGGTCTGACCCCTCTACATGACTGCTAACAGAAACTACCAGGCTCTTCAGGTATATGTTAATCATCCCAAGTCATGAACAACAATTTTCTTCTTGTATTTAAAAATTCGACATGCCGCAGATACTACTGCTTCAAGACCCAAGTGTCCTCAATTCGCTTTCAGAAAGAAACTCCCCTGTTTTTTGCGGTGAAGAATGATTTCACTAACTTTGCCAAACTACTTCTAGTCTATGGAGCCAATACCCAGATTCTCAACTTACGGTAATTTCTTATTTTCTAACTTGTACCTTCCTAAATGGTATCATTTTTTTTTATACCAGTGATATGGTATCATTTTTTTTAATTGAGTTTGATTAGAATGTTTAATCAATTGAAAGTACCATAAAATTACTTTATTATAGCATCACCCATAATGTGGTCTGTCACATGTATTTTGCTATTGATGTAAGATTAACAGTGTTGATCGAATGTTACTAGGACAATTTTCTTTTGAGCATGTGAAGATAGTCTAAAATTTTTACGCATCCATTTGATGAAAACAATATGTTAATATCAGAATTTCAAAAATAGAATATAAATTCACTATTATTTTGGGTTGAAATGAAATGATGGGTTTTTGGTTGTCATTTTCAGGCAGGATTTGAGCAAGGCACTAGAGGCTCTTATGGACTTGAAAATGTTTGAGGTCTCACATATTACCACCACTGCAGCCATCACCATATCCACCATTTGCAGGACAGGCTACTAATTCCATTTGAAGGATGTGAAAGGGAAAGGTGGTGCCATGTATTAGAGGTAAGGAAAGATTGAAAATCCTGAAGTTCAGACATTGAAATTTGCATACACATTCAGCACACTACACCAAATGATTGGGATTGTTAGTATTCATAAATGTTACCTCATTCTGGATTTTCTGATGATTTGCTTAACATCAATGAATCAATCCCCAATTTTATCCAATAAAGAAATGCTGGATGAAGTCAGGAAAATGTGAAAAATAATTATATGCTAAAACAAGTCTAGGCATAAGCTCACTTGGGCCTATGAGTGGTGGTGGATCAACTTATGGCTATTGAGGAAAAGTAGTTGTTGATTGGTGCTTGCATGTAGTTCAAGTTTAATGTTTATCTTGTTACTTTGTGTATTTGCAGCAGACCAATTTATGGTCATCGAGGGACAATCGTTTCTGTAGTGGAAGAACATCGATCCTACAAATGTGGAGTCAGATTTGATACACCAATTCCTGATGGTAACGATCTTGGGGGTCTTTGCGAAGAGGATCAGGGTTTCATCTGCAGTGGTGATTCCTTTAACCAAGTCACCATGTTTTTCCTCTCGGATATTGTCTTTTGTATAATCCTTAACAGGATACGCTATTTACTATTTCTGGAAATATTTGTTTCTTTTGATGCAGCTGATTTACTTTGTTTAGAGAAATCTCGAATGGATGATGCTGACAAGCTTGCCTTGGATGAATTGTTTGAGGTTAATGTTTTCGTACTCTCTAAATGAAAGAATGGGTTGTTTGTTAAACTCCGAGTCTTTTTCATGATACATTTCATTATAACAGATTGCCGCTGGTGAAAGTAAAGATGTTCCACTGATACTTTTCATGAAAGATATAGAGAAGTCCATGTTTGGGAGTGGAGAAACCTCGACTTCTTTTCAAATGAAGCTTGATAATCTTCCCAAGAATGTAGTTATTATTGGTTCATATACGCAGATGGATAACCGTAAAGAGAAGGTAACAAGTCAATACCTTCCAAATTGCTATACTTATACATCACATGTAGAAATAAAAGTTCAGAAATGAAGAAAGAATCAAAATGATTTTTTTTTGGGCACTAATTTTACTTTTAAAATATAAAATATTCAGATGCTCAGATATCTCTGTGGTTAAATAATCTTATGTTCGTAATGCCCACTAACTTTTTGAATTTGCAGACAAATGGTGGTAGTTTTCCGTTTACAAAGTTTGGAGGAGCTCTACTAGACTTTACTAGCAAGTAAAATTGCTCCTTGTGTAATCTTTGTTGATGAGGTTAGTTCAATGTTGAAACATCGTTTTGAGTCGTAACTTCTTAAAATCATAGTCTCTTAAACTTAGGTGTTTACTTCTGTCAATTGAATGTGGAAGTAATTGAGCAATCCTGTTCCCCACAATCATAACCCCCACTGAAGAGAACTTAGGAAGTAAGACATATTTTAAGATTTTCAACAGGATTTGGGGAATGTCTGTCCTAGCTTTCTATTACAATTTTACTTTTACATGATTATTTTTTGACGATGGGAGTTTTATTTTTATTGCTTATGTGCTGTTGGTTTTATTTGTTTTTGCTACTTCATTGTTATAGGTTGACAGTCTGCTAGGAAGGCGTGAAAACCCTGGAGAACATGAAGCTATGCGAAAGATGAAAAATGAATTTATGGTAAACTGGGATGGCCTACGTAAAAAGGACACAGAGCGAGTCTTAGTACTTGCTGCTACCAATAGGCCTTTTGACCTTGATGAAGCTGTGAGTAACATTTTGCGTATCTGGTTTTGATTAGTAGATAACAATCCTAGGTAAGTTTAATGAAAATATATGCTGTAATCATTACTGCAGGTTGATGGTACACTTACCAGATGTTAAAAATCGAGAAAAGATCTTGAGTGTTATATTGGGCAAAGAAGAAATGACACCTGATGTTGATCTAGAAGCTCTTGCAATGATGACTGATGGATACTCTGGAAGTGACTTAAAGGTTTCCAGTTTTCAGCTTTGCAATTAGTACCCATTCCTTTGAATGCTTAGCATGTGTTCTTCCTCTAAAGCATTTCCTGGTTTCAGAGTCTCTGTGTTACTGCATCGCATGGTCCTGTAAGAAAACTTCTAGACAAGGAAAAGAAAGTAAGGTTCACAATCTTAGAACATAGATATTTCACTCGGGAGTGAAAAATTTACCATACTGTATATGTATTTTTTAAAAGCAATTTACTGTATATGTTGAGAAAATTAAGGCTCAAAGATGTTTTAGGATGATCTTCCTAGAAATCTAAATGCAAACTATCTTTCCTCTTTTACAGGAAATAAGTTTAGCATTAGTAGAGAACAAATCACCACCTGCATTGTATGGAAGTTCAGATGTCCGTCCTCTGAACATGGATGATTTAAGAAATGCTCATGAACATGTATGTTCCCAAAAATCCTGTTACAGTTCTTAACACACTAAATTATGTGCCACATTTGAGGACTCGTGAATATATATATATTTTCAGGTATGTGCCAGTGTGTCCTCGGAATCTAGAAATACAGATGAGCTCCTTAGATGGAATGACCTATATGGAGAAGGAGGATCGCGGAAGAATAGAACACTCAGCTATATGGATGTAAATTATTTGATATATTTTGTGACTCAATGTTTGGTATGGTGTGACCATGCTTCAACTGAAATAAATGTGGTATGATTTTTATTATTTGATAGATTTTGTGACTCGATGTAATACATTATCTTATTAATTATAGTACTTTGCCTCCATTCATATGGAAATGTTTAAGTTTGGCACATTTAGATTTTTATTTTTCTAGAAATAAAACTTATAAGATGTTATAAAAAGTCATGATAGCAAAAAAAAAAAATAAAAAAATAAAAAAATAGTCAACTTACAATAGTGTTTTTAAAACGCCATAATAGACTTACTATAGCATTTCAGAAACGCTATAAATACTATAAATAGTCAACTTACAATAGCGTTTTTAAAACGCTATAATAGACTTACTATATCGTTTCATAGTAGTTAACTTACAATAGTGTTTTAAAAATGCTATAATAGAGTTACTATAGCGTTTCAGAAACGCTATAGTAAGATTATTTATAGCGTTTTTGAAATGCTATAGTATTCAACTTACAATAGCGTTTTTAAAACGCTATAATAGACCCTGTATCTATTATAGCTCCGACAGACATAGCGTTTGCTAAAACGCTATTAATGACCCTGTTTCTTGTAGTGCCTTGATTGAGTTCAAGAGAAAGGATTAATCCAAGGGGCAAGGGAAAAAGCCGAGTAATGATGGCAAAGGTGGGAGAGACAGAGAAGTCCTCCAAGGAGCACAAGAACTCCAAAGACAAGGGGAAGTAGAAAAGAAATGGATCACCCAAGAAGATATCTTGCTTCTTATGCAGTGGACCCCATCGGGCATTCGAGTGTCTCAACTGGGGGAAACTTGCCGCGCTTGTCATGGAGGAAGAAGCAAAAGAAGAAAGGAGGATCGCCTCAATGAATCTCCTAAGTGTCATTCAAGCTAAAGTCGAGGAACAACCACGTGGAAGGATGTATGTGGAGACCGAGATCGGGAACAAGACTTTGAAAGCCATGGTGGATACCGGAGCTGACACAGTCTATATGGCCAAAGACCTTGCTGAAGAAATTGGCCTATCATATACTAAGGAGAAAAGATATATCAAGGGAGTCAATGCTAAAAGTCACTCAATTGAAGGAATAGCTCGTGGCACCGATATTCGGCTTGGACAATGGCGAGGTAAAATCGACATAACTATTGCTCCAATTGATGATCACAAGTTCTATTTGGGTATAGATTTCTTGGACATGGTGAAGGCTTTCCTAGTCCCATATGCCAACACCATGTGCATCATGGAGAAGGGACAACCTTGTGTTGTGCCCATGGTACGGGAGATAAGTAAGGAGAGAATGATGTCCGCTCTCCAACTTTCTAAATGAGTAAAGAGGAATGAGCCTACTTACTTGGCTACCCTCAAGGAAGACAAATGTCCCATGGATTGAGGGGTGAATGCACCTAAGGTCGTCCAAGATGTTCTTAAGGAGTACAAGGATGTTATGCCTGCCGAGTTGCCTAAGAAACTTCCACCAAGGAGAGAGGTGAATCATACTATTGAGTTAGAAGTTGGAGCAAAGCCACCCGCATTTGCTCCTTATCGTATGGCACCTCCTGAGCTCGAGGAGTTAAGAAGACAACTGAAGGATTTACTTGATGCTGGTTATATCCGACCCTCCAAAGCTCTATATGGTGCGCCGGTCTTATTTCAAAAGAAATATGATGGATCCCTACGGCTTTGTATTGACTATCGGGCACTCAACAAGGTCACTATCAAGAACAAGTACCCGATTCTACTTATTGCGGATCTCTTTGATCAACTTGGTGATGCAAGGTACTTTACCAAGCTTGACTTGCGCTCGGGATATTATCAAGTTCGCATAGCCGAAGGAGATGAACCAAAGACGACACGTGTTACAAGGTACGGGTCTTGCGAGTTCTTAGTCATGCCATTTGGTTTAACTAATGCGCCGGCCACATTTTGCACTCTAATGAATAAGGTACTAGCTCCTTACCTTGATCGGTTCGTAGTTGTGTTCCTTGATGACATTGTGATCTATAATAAGACATTGGAGGAACATGTGGATTACTTGAGGCAAGTGTTCCAAACTTTGAAGGAGAACGAGCTCTATGTCAAAAGGGAGAAATGCTCATTTGACCAAGAGGAGGTGACATTCTTGGGTCATATCATTTGCAAGGGCAAGCTTTGTATGGACAAGTCTAAGGTACAAGCCATCCAAGAATGGGAACCACCGACCAAAGTCACCGAGTTAAGATCTTTCCTTGGCTTGGTGAACTATTATAGCCACTCCATTGAAGGACTTGCTCAAGAAGGGACGAAGTTGGGATTGGAGTTCAAAATGCCAACAAGCTTTCGAAGGATTGAAGAAGGCAATTGTGGAGGAACCGGTGTTGGCACTTCCCAACCATTCTATGTCTTTTGAGGTACATACAGATGCTTCCGATTTTGCTATTGGTGGTGTGTTGATGCAAGAAGGACATCCTATTGCCTTTGAAAGTAGGAAGCTCAATGATATTGAGAGGGGGTACACAGTGCAAGAGAAGAAAATGACTGCAGTTGTGCATTGCTTGCGAACATGGCGTCATTACTTGCTTGGGAGCAAATTTGTGGTCAAGACCGACAATGTTGCCACTAGCTATTTTCAGACACAGAAGAAGCTCACACCAAAACAAGCTAGATGGCAAGATTTCTTGGCATGGTTTGATTACACTTTGGAGTACAAGCCTGGCAAGGCTAATCTTGTTGCGGATGCTTTGAGTAGAAAAGGAGAACTTGCTGACATAAGTTAACCTCAAAGCAACTTGAAGGGACGCATAAAAGAAGGATTGACACATGATTCCATGGCTCAAACCATCATAGCTCTTGTCAAAGACGGGAAGACAAGACAGTTTTGGGTGGAGAACGACTTGATATACTCTAAGGGAAGACAAATCTATGTTCCACCTCATGACAACCTAAGGAAGGAAGTCTTGAAAGAATGCCATGATAGCAAGTGGGTGGGACATCCAGGTATACATCGAACTCTTGCTCTTGTGGAAGATTCATATTATTGGCCACATATGAGGGATGATATCGAAGCATATGTGAAGACTTGTCTTGTATGCCAACAAGACAAAGTGGAACAACAGTCACCTGCCGGCTTACTTGAACCCCTCCCCATCCCAGAGAGACCTTGGGAGAGTGTTTCCTTAGATTTTATAGTTGGGTTGCCCGCATCGGAAGGTTGCAATTGGATAGTTGTGGTCGTGGACAGATTTTCGAAGTATGCCACATTCATTCCCACACCCAAGGAGTGCACAGCCGAGCAAGCCGCACATTTATTCCTCAAACATGTGGTGAAGTATTGGGGTGTGCCCAAATCTATCATCTGTGATCGGGATACTCGGTTCACGGGAAAATTTTGGACTGAGTTATTCAAGTTGCTGGGTACCGACATTAACTTCTCTACTAGTTTTCATTCTCAAACGGATGGTCAGACGGAAAGGATGAATGCCTTGCTGGAGTTATATCTTAGGCACTATGTGAGTGCCAACCAGCGAGATTGGGCTAAGTTGCTGGATGTTGCCCAATTCTCTTTCAACTTGTAGAGGAGTAAAGTGACGGGTCGTAGCCCATTTGAGATTGTCATGGGACAACAACCTATGACCCCGAGTTCTATTGTCACTAGCTACATTGGAGTGAGTCCATCAACCTATAAGTTTGCCAAAGGATGGAATGATCAAGTTGATGAGGCTCGAGCTTACCTGGAGAAGGCATCCAAGAGGATGAAGAAGTGGGCAGACAAGAAGAGACGACCTCGAGAGTTCCAGGTTGGAGACCTTGTGCTTGTCAAGATGCATGCTCATGCCAGACTTTTAGGATTGCATCGTGGCCTTATCAGGAGATATGAGGGTCCTTTCCCCATAGTCAAGAAAGTGGGAAAGCAAGCATACAAGGTCGAGTTGCCGCCGATGATCAAGTTTCATCCAGTCTTCCATGTGAGCCTATTGAAACCGTATAAGGAAGATCAGGATGATCCAAGCAGAGGAGTTTCACAAAGAGTACCAATGGGCATGAGGATCCAACATGACAAGGAAGTAGAGACTATCTTGTCAGATCGTGTGGTGCGTCATTCCAACCAACCTCCCACACATGAGCTACTCGTCAAGTGGAAAGGATTGCCAGAAAGTGAAACTAGCTGGGAGCCAATCCAACATTTGTGGCAATTTAAGAAGAAAATCCAAGCGTACGAGGATTTGAAGGCAACGAGGATGTCGCCTGATTAGGTGGGGGAGAATGTCGCAACTATCTTCTTGCCTAGCCAAGTGAGGTTAGCAAGTGTTAATAATGCAGTATTCCACGTTGTTCTAGAGAGTTTTCTAGAAGCTTCCATAAAATTCCATAGGATTCTAGTCCTTAGATATTTCTAAGAAAATGTGTAGAAGTTCATTGTAGACCGTTAGATCAAATTGATCACCACCGTCCATTGAGGAGGTGGAGTTGTATAAATAGGCTAAGGCCTCATTTGTTGTAGGGACCTCAGAGAATTCAAGCAATACAAGTTCTAGTTCTCTTAAGCTCTCTTGTGTGTTCTTAGCTTGTTTAACTTTCCAAAATCTAAGTAAGTCTTTCGTGGGCAAGGCTAACTAGCTTTCTTTGATAAGTCGGGGCAAAGTTTGCTAGTGCCGCACGGAAAGTACTTGTGAAAAGAAAGCCCGTGACACCATGCACAACATCCATTTAGGTTGCACTCCTATATTCCTTCAATTGTCATAGAGTATTTCAATTCAGGTTACCACTTACTTTTGCAAGTGGCATAACAGTGATAACCTCATGGATCATGTCTGGGTTAGTAGCAGAATTCCACATGCAGTATTCTGGAAGATGTGGATTGAAAGAAAGGAAAATTAGATGTTTTAAGTAGGGTTGAAAACCGAATCGACTTTGGTCGGTTTCAAAAATTTCAAACCAAACCGATCATTAACAAAACCGAATCGATTATACTTTATGCAAACCGTAACCAAACCAAACCGACTAAAATCAAACTAAAACCGAAATAAAATCGAACCGACCGACTATTTTAAACATATTATATTATTTTTAAATTAAAATATATTATTATTATTATTATTATTATATATATATTCGGTCGGTTCGATTTAGTCGGTTCAAATCACATAGAAACCGAAAACCGAATCGACCACTTCGGTTTTTAATTTTTTTAAAATCGAAACCGAACCGAACCAAACTTAAACCCAACCAATCGGTTCAGTTTTGATCGGTTTGGTCGGTTTATTCGATTTGGTCGGTTTTTTGTTCAACCCTAGTTTTAAGTGTGAAAAAATAGATGTAAACCAACTGCAAATGGTATTAGTCAATATGTGGATATAGGGTGATACTTGGGTTCCTAATGACATTTCTTTTGATACTTGTATATACATGTGGGATAGATTCATCAAAGTCTTCAGCTTACAGAATTCAAGATGTTGAATTCCAGACTGCTTTGAGCATGTTTAGCTGGTAGCAGATCTGAATTGAATCAGACCACTTATGATGAATTATGATGTTAGGCGTTTATGGTTTGTATAGGAAGGTAATACAATTTATCTTATCTTATGGCTTCAGATGAATATGATTTTGTTGCCACTGTGCAAGTTAAATTCTACTGATGCAAAGGTTGCATTAGAAAGTGAGTTTTATCTCTGCTTTTTTATAATTCTCATGCATGTAAAAAACTGAAATGGAGTTGAGTTTTTTTTTTTTTTTTTTTTTGATGCCTTACCTTACCCAAATGTTTTCTCTTGCAGTGGTCCATTAAGGTTTGAATGGGATAGAAGTACTAAATCCTTGGTATACAGGCGTACTAAAGCCAATTTGTTGCAACTTTTTGTAAGTGAATTCGAACAATTGTGTGGTACACTCATTTTCCTTTCTTAAACTATCTATTAATGAAGTGTTGTTTCTTTGGAAGTTGTCTAAACCACCAAGTTTGTTGAAAGATTCATTTAACTAGTAAAGTTATTGTTTACTAGTATATTACCCATGCCGTTGGCACTATCGTACAATCACTCCTATTTTCATGTACTATAGTTCATTAACACATTTACAATAATCAAATACATAAATTTATTTAATTACTATTGTTTTCAATAAATTTATACATCATTCCTGGGTTTAAGTGAAAGGCCTAAGTCATGTATTTTTCAAAATTAAACTACATGGAATCCGTTTGTAAAAGCTGAGGCATACATACAACATATACAAACCATAAACTTTGGTAATTTTTTTAGAGTTAGCTCTATCACACCAACATTTAAACCATATTACAAAATAAAATATTTGATTGATACACTCAAAAGATGATCTTTTCAATATATGGATGATGTGTACATCCTAGCAATCCACAATTTTGAAAGAAACTAATGGAAAATAAAAAAAACTGACATTTTCCATGAAAGGTGATCATACCATGAACTTCAACCGATACCTAATTGAGAAGAAAAATCAGCAATAAGATCCCTAAAATTGCAAACCAAATGTTGATGAAATTTGTTTACGCTTGTGCTAGTGGCTAGTAGGTGTATGTTTTCATATACATGATTTGGCCACAATGAAACAAAATTGGAGATTCCAAACTACAATGACAACCCAATTTCAGAAATCCCACTACTACATTACAATGTATATAAACAACAAAAAACCATTCAAATTGAAAGGGACCATGGTTCATCTCTTTCAAAGTATAACCATTCAAATTGAAAGGGACTATGGTTCATCTCTTTCGAAGTCCATCTGAGAGTCAAACAAAACCCATTGAAGCATTAAAAACCAAGCAATGAATTGTAACTTAAACCCACATTCTAAGGAAGTAATCCACCATCCTCAACCTATCCAACCCACCAACTGAAGAAAATTTGAAAAATTATACCCAGAATTGGTATAGGAGTGAAAATTGAACCCTAAGAAGTTCTAGTGCTTGACAAAAGATGCCGGTGATATATTATATCTAGGGCTGGGCTGGTCCGATTAACCAGTCCAATTACCCAAGATCAAGGACTGGACTGATCTTTAAAAGATCGGATTTTTAGGGACCGAGCCCGGACCGGATTTTAAGAAAAACTCTTGAAATCATAGGTGAAAGAAATGTCCTCATAGTCAGTGGTATTACTTGAGACAAATGCATGCATTTTCTCCATTGTGAAAACATTTTTTGGTCTACTTTACGACTACAAATGTGGTATCATAGTTGCTGCCGAGGTCACAAAGCTGTTAGGATATTTAATTTGTGGCATTACCCATTCTTGGTGTCTGCAAGTTGCCCATTGAATAAGTGAGCATGGCAAAGGTGCTTTCAATGCATCATGGAGGTTAGTATGTAAAATCCTATTGTCATCCACACAAAAAAATGCGAAAATGTATATTGAATTAGATGGTAAAGTCTCATTCATCACAAATGTCAGTGCCTTATCTAAAATGCATAAATTCAATCCTAATAATAAGCTTTCTTTCATACGCTCTTTAATCAATTGCATATAAGACGCATTGTTTATATGTATAAGCTAACAATGGCGTATGGTACATGAACTTTACGATAAAGCCTCCTAATTTAGGTCATTGGAATGTTTATCGTCTAAGTTGGGTACTATATATATCCTAATTAATAAGCAATCGAAACAAGTTTTGATTATTATCCAATGAAGGTGTTGTCACAGAGAATGGGTAGAAGTGGAAACTCATTTTTCCACTTAAAAGTAGCTATCTTTATCTCATCCATGCATGGGTAGATATGATATTCCATTGTGCTTTGTAGGTTGGAAACACTCCTCTCTTATACACCTAAACATCCATTTTCAAGGTCTAATTAAGCTTAGATGTGACCTCCAAAAGCAAACCAAAGTTTTCTTCCTCATTCAGATAATGACAATGGAAGCTCAAAGAAGAAGACACATTTGTTGGTTGGATTCAATCCTATCTATTTCATATCCAACATCTCTTTTAAGTCTCTTCTTTAGCTGTGTGTATGGACTATGGATGGTCAATGTAAATCAAAATCAATGGATTCTTCTGCCCATTTGCCAGGTTTAGATTACAACCACACAATGCAATACAGACCCTCCTCTCAGTCTCACCCATCAAACTTCTTCTGCCACTTGAAACCTTCCACTTATTGACACTTGTTTCCAATAATATTCGCTGACCCCGTTTGTTCTTTTGACAAAATAAATAAATAAATAATTTATTGCGGGGTGGGAGGGAATCACAATCATAGAAAATTGTTACACTGTAATATAAATTTTTTAAAATAATATATATAAATTGAAGAATTGTTTGATTACTTGGAATCATGCCTACTAAGACCGATATAAACCACATGTTAATTTTGTTTATCGAATATATTTGTTAGCTTAGTGGTGAAGATTGCGTCTCAAGTTAGAAGGATATTTTCTTTACATGTGATTAAAATATTAAATGCATGTCAGCATTAATATTTAGAGTATAGTTTTATACTACCAACAACAATGTTTAGAGAGCATAATTGTAATACTCTGAGTGGGCGGGCTCAGAGGCTGACGGGCTATCATGTGTGGGCGGGCTCAGAGGCTGGCAGGCTACTAGGAGGTTATAGTCTCACATCGCCTGGGTGAGGGAATGATATGTGCTATATATGTACGAGTTTGGATTTACATGACACAACTCGTTTTAAAGCCGTGCGAGTAGTTAGATTGGATCCAGAACTGACAATATTGTTTCATGTGGATGGGGTCGTGACAAAGCATTTGGTTAACCTAGGCTATATGGGAGAATAGTAGTTTAAATGTGTGAACTTTGAACTTTTAGTATTGTTTCATTTTCTTCGTGAATCTAGTGATGAGATTCCTTTGACTTGTATGTACGAGGCTAATCATACCTTGTTTTTAACGTCAGTAGTGGGTGACATTATTCCGTTTAGATTTTCATTTAGATGTTTTGTTTTCAAAGCGTTTAGTTAGCCCTTTCAGCGAATTTCGAGACGAGATTCCTTTTGAGTTAGTTGCCCACCAATAAACTTACAATAAACTTATTCATTGAGTTAGCTGCCCACCAATAAACTAGCAAGACAGCCCCATGCATGTTTGTGGTGAGGTTGTATGATATGATTCTACACACAATAAATCATCCATAGTTATAACTTATAACCCAGGATTGTGATTTCTCGAAATATTTACTATTTTGAAGTTACCAAAATATAATATTATTTTAGTATCAAAAGTTTGTTATGTGAATGAATTCTTATATAATATGCAGTTGTATGATACTACGAGTTGTGTGAGATTTTTTTTTTTTTTTTTTTTTAATGTAGTTTTAAAAGTTTAAAATACATAACTTATATTGTTAAATACTTCAATTTGAAACCATAATTGAAATTTTTACATTTTTTATACACAATAAAATATTTCTTAAAATTAAGGATCCGAAATTAACTCGAAAAATGAAATCACAATCCATGGTTATAACATGATAAGTTGCTAACCATACTTAATTGGGTTATTTGCATTTTCCACCTAAAATATATAACCAATTTAGCTTTGCCCCCAATTAACATTCATATTACACTTTCCCCCTCAGACTACCAGTCAATGTGCCTTGACTGTCAAACACCTCACGTGCCACTATTCTTCCTATTTTGCATGACGAAACTGTCATTCACGTGCTTATCACGCCTGTTGTGATACCATATCAATCCCAACCGTCTATTACCTGAACCAGACACGTGGACGGCTAGGGATTACTCCCTGTCAGGTCGTACCATTGAAGATACAGACATCAGTGAAGGGAAAACTCCATCCGTTTTCGTTCTTTCTGTTCCGTTTCTCCCCTCTCTATTCTTCGTGCATTCTTCCCCAACCTTGGTGTTTACAAGAATGGACATGTTGAGATCATAGCCAACGACCCTTCATGAATAGCATTTCCATATTCATCACACCATCCCCACCACTTTCCCTTTTATAAAAACCAACCTCTAACCCTAAAAAACCCTAATATCAATCTCTCAGAAATATCACTTTTGAGAAGTTGGTGGAAGAGCCCAGAAAGAAGAAATTATAACTTTGGAGATACCATGTTTTGGACAGAAAGCCAAAGCCGAATCAAAAGAACAAAAGAAACGTTAAGTACACAGCGTTGAAGACGAAATTGAGAGAATGGTTTATTGGTGAACGGAGGTTCAGAAGCTCTGCTGCAAGAGAATGATCTGGTGAGATGTGTTGCTGGAATGCTATGTAACAGGTGGTGGTGTATTAGTGGAGAAAGGGATGTGAGGTGGGATTGTGTCTATCTGTATGAGTGATCGAATCGATGGCCATGGCTTCTCCACCACCACCTCCACCTCCACCTCGGAAAGACAAGCCAATCGCCATTAGAGCCGTGTGGTTGGACAACCTAGAGTCTGAGTTAGACCTCATTCAAGACATGATCGATGGGTACCCCTTCATCCCCATGGACAGAGAGTTCATTCTCATCTCCATTCATCCATCCAACATTTTAAACCAAATTTTGATATGAAAGATGTGTTTCTACACATTAGATTGATTGAGCAAACTGGGATTGATGAACATCCAACAATTTTGATTCAAGAAGTCTCAGATGATGAGACACATGAGGGATTGTTCATTAGAGATAGTGAGATTTGTGGGAGGTATGTTGGTTCTGGTAAGGGAGAGTTGATTGGTGAGATACTTAGATACCAAGGTGTTAGTCACCTATTAGTTGATTGGGTTGTGATGTCGACCATACAAACCAAGTGTTAATGGTTCTGGTAAGGGAATTTGTAGCATGTTGTAATCAATGTAATGGGTGCCAAAGAAGGTTGTCATCTCACTCTCAACCAAACTCGCCTTTTACAAGTATGAAAATCATAGTGATAGTGCACACCATTTACCATGGATTGGAGAAAAAAAGAATAGAGGATGTTGTGTCATGTTGTAAATTCAGCTTGGTTATTGATGCTTGAAAGTGCTATGTCAAGTTTTGAATTGCAAGATTGCTTATTGATGTTTGAAAGTGCTATGTTAGGTTTTGAATTGCAAAGATATTGTATCATTTGAATTGCATTGTGTTAAATCAGGTTTTTGCAATGATGTTAAGGCATTTAATTATAATGTGCTATTAACATCCAATGAATATCAAATGAATTTACATTGTGCTTTAACATTCAATGTCCATATACTCCTTAAAAAACTTGCATAATTCAAACCTCCTAATCATTTGTTTGATTGTGCTTGTGACACTATGGGATCTGTAAGAAAATCAATTAAAAGTTGTTAATTGGCAGTAACTTAACCCCTTAATATAAATTACTGGCAGGAACTTGACCCCTTAAAATAAATTTGAATGTAACTTTGCCCCCTACAACAGAATTGACCTAACAGATGATGAAGATGAGTTGCAACTCAAGCTTGCCATCAAAACTTGGCAGAGATGAGTAGTAGAAGCAGATATGATGTAGATGTAGTAGTAAAAGCAAAGGTGAAAGTTATTGGTGGTGGTGAAGTGGAGACAGTGGTGGTGAAAGAGAAATTAACGATTATCCCAACATCTTAGTGAAAGTTTAAATTTCAGCCTTCAGATCATTAAAGGGTATTTTAGACTATAAAATATGATATTTTTGAATCTAGCACATGCCTAGACAAGACATGATGACTGTTAGTCTGAACAAAAAAGTGCAATATAAATGTTAATTGAAACACAGCTGAATTGACTATATATTTTATGAAGGAAAATGCAATTAATCCTAATTAATTTGGAGCTATCATGGGATAGTTGCGTGACGATGATTCTTGATTCATAACAATGATGTCTCCTACTTTTGAGTTAGGGTTTGTTATACAAAAGCACATGTAAAAGTTGTTGCCTGCCATGAAATTGAAATGGCTTTGCTGACATGAGTGGATTGAATGATCCATCATACGTACCTTATGAGCAGGTCAGATATTTGTACCTCTCCACAATGAGTATGTACTGTAAACTGTAGTTTAGCTTCAGGTTATAGGTTAGGCAACCGGCGTACGTTAGCTAGAAACAATCACTCACCACCACCCACATCTCTCTCTCTTTGTGGCTCCAAAGCAAACCTTCATTTTTTTTTTACTTACACTGACATTTTATTCTACCAAATCAAGATTAATTACAAAAAAATTACACCAAAACATGAACGTAAAATCTATGATTACTCACTGATTTGTTGTAACAAAGAGAGATTAACTAGAGACATTTTGCAAATCTCCTGTGTGATTGTTGTTGTTCATCACCCCTTCTTTCCTACTAAACGCTTCTGCAGTTCATTCAGTGAGGCGAATATTGCCACCGATTCTTCTGAATCGGACCGAGTTATGTGGACTTCTCTCTTTTGCTGTTTAGAAGGCCTACTTGATGATGATGATGATGATGATGAACTCGCTTCTCTTGCAGTCTCTACTATCTGTCAAAAAAAAAAATTAGATCATTTTATAACATAATCTCTTAAATAAAAAAATAAAAACTATAAAAAATGAATCACACACACAAAAAGAAGAGTAAGGTTATATCTACATTTTTGCACAAATGTTTCAAAGACAAATCCCTATCTATTTCTTGATCATCTTCATCTCCACCACCGCAGCTTGAATACTCATCATCACTACTACTACTACTAGGCGGAGGAGGCGGAGTGGAAGAAGTCCACGGCACCACTTGATTCTCCTCGTCATCCTCTTCAATTTCATCTTCACTCTCTTCATCATCCAACAACTCTAACTCATCATCATCATCATCACTTTCTTCATCTTGATCAACAACACCACCACCACCTTTACAATTACCAATACATCTTTGGCAGATCGACACCGTTGGAGGAAGCTTCTCCCCAGAAGCTTTCCATGGTGTCGGAGATTGACAAACTTGACATAGAAGACTCCTCAAGTGCCTCGCTACAAGAAAATTCGCAGAATGAACCTTCGAATCGCAGCTCCGACATAAACTCGCTTGGTCAGATTCGCAGTACATCTTTGCAGGCTTCTCGCAAAGCTCGCATTCCTTCATTTTGCAAAACTCAATTAAAATTAAAATTAAAATTAAAATATAGTAATCTCAAGATATCTCTCTCTCTCTCTACTTCTACTTCTTTTTCAATAAGAAACTTCGCCAGCAAAAATCCAGACCATCCAGGCTTGTTTTATTTAACATTTCAGATCAGGGGTATTTTCGTCATTGAGAAACTCTCCACTCCACCGAAATATCCAACCTGCTGTTACAGTTTTGCGTCGTGGTTATCTGCGTTAGAAAATGACACGTGGTGAAACGCTTGGGTGGGAGGGCTCGAAGACTGTTCGGATATTTGTGATGTCTGGTCGAGAAGGCCACGTGACAGGCACGAGACTTTGGAGCGCATATTGTGGGGTCCAAGAAATTTCTGGAATCTTTTTGACCAGATTGCGGCCTTAAATAAAACGGCATTATTTTATTGGGGGTGGTGGAGCCCATGGGGGCGGAAATTGTTTTCCGGGTGTAAAAGATTTTTCGAGGAGAATATCCAATGACGTGGCGCAATGGGAGCCATGATTTAGGTATTCTCTTTGTGGGTAATCTAATTCGTGGTGGTGGAGTGTGACACGTGGAGGAAGAGACGGGTTTTACTTTTCATGTCTTTGGAGAGACAGACAAAATGTTTGTTCGATGTGATGTTTATGTAAAATTGTATTTTTAGAGAGACGCACGTGCGTTGCACATGAGTAGGTAAGTGGGTTGGGCGTGTAGGACATTTTGTCCAGCCCAAGGTGGGTATATGTTAGCCCAAGTCCAAAGTTAGGTTTGAATAGAAACTCAATTTGTACACCCACGTTTTACACGAGTTCTTTCCTTCTTGGGATTTTTGCTCTTTTGTGTCATGTGTTTTTTTCTAGAAATTTATTCGTGTAAATGATTAATTCGGTGTTAGAGCATCTCCAAGGTATCACCTAATTAGCCAAAAAGCTAATTTGGGGGTCTTACGTGAGAAAAATCATACTGCAATGGAACCCCTATTTATGCCCATATTTTAACTTGACATATCCCTTCTCCTATATTTGAGGGCATCTATACCATCTCCAAATTCTAAAAAAAATTAAAAAACTCTTAACTCTTTTAATTTGTTGAATTAAAACTAATAATAGTATAATTGAAATTAATAATAGTATAATTAAAATTAAGTTGAAATTAATAATTGTATAATTGAAATTAAATTGATATAAAAAAGTAGAAGATATATTTGAAATAATTATGAAAAAAGTGAAGTAGGAAATGTGGTTGGAGTGATGAAAAAATATGAGATCCCTAAATTTAACTTTTGGCTAAAATGTGATATTAAATTTAACTTTTACCCTTTGAGATGCTCTTATATGCCATCAAACTATGTAACAACAATACTATTTCTATATGTAAAAAAAAAAAACATGTCGATATGTATCATGTCGAAATTCACTAGAATCATGAACTTTTTACATATCTTTGAAAATTTTCAATTTTATAATAATATTAATAACATATTTTGGAAAATTAGTAGTACATGAATAACAATGTCAAATTAGTAATATATGAGTAAAAATATTAACCTACAAGTGAATGAGTACGACTAATACTTACATGAGTAACAATATTGACCTACGAGTAAATGAGTACGACTAATAGCTCAAAACAAATGTGTTCCCTAGTATAGTGTTTTTCTAATCCATATGTCTGACACTTCGTAATCGTATCGAATGCTGATACCCAAATCCGTGTTGTTGTTACATAGGTATCAAACAATAAAGTCTAAGCTTGTACAACAATTATAGGCAGCCATGTTTATTAGTTTTTTAGGCATGAAAAAATAAACGTCGACAGCAGGGTTCGAACCTGCGCGGGCGTAGCCCAACAGATTTCAAGTCTGTCTCCTTAACCACTCGGACATATCGACTTTATTGGAAGAATATCTATAAAATAAAAATAAAAACACTTTAGTTGTCTAATTAGAGAACAATGTTAGTCTAACTGATCTTAAATGAAAAACATTATCGAAAATGTTCAAAGGTCTAACCTGGATGGAAATAATGGAACAAAATGATCGAATTTATTATGATCAGAGATCGAATTTATTATGAAATCTGATCAATCGCATGTAACAGTATCAAATTGCACGTTTGGAATTTATACTTATTTCACACATTAACAAGTAAGTAGTCATAACAGGATTAGACATATACTAAGTTACTCTCTAGCGATCTTCTCCAATAGCTTCCTCCTCTAACCACATTTTTGAACCATTCATCAACTCTGGACTCAACCTAAACATGAGAATACAAAATTCCATCTGATTCAAAGCTCCATCTCCATCCAAATCACCTTCTTTCAACATGCACATAAGTTCATCATCACTCAACTCTTCCAACCCCAAAACAGCTGAGTTTCTCTTCAAGCTCTCAAATGTGATCGAACCCTTCTCCCTATCCATCAACAAGCGAAACCCATTGCAAAGCTCCTCTACAAATCCTTCCGCACCCAATTTCTCCACCATTGACGGAAAGAAGTCTTCAAACATTATAACGCCATTTTGTTTTGCCATCTTTGATATATAATTATTTGAGAGATATAATAATATGGATGTTTTTTGATAATATGAGATTGGGAGAATAGAAATGGGGTGTTCAATATATAAGGATTGAATGAAAGAGGTTCTTGGAAGGAGTCACCCTTGTTGCCAACCAAGTTACAGATAAGATGTGTGAAAATTTCTTAATGGTTGTTGTTGCCGGCTTACTTCTTGATTCTCAAATTCCTGGTTCCTGTAAAGCGTATTGCTCTTTCTTGGAAGGTGCATGGGAACTTAATATTGTTTGCATGGGTCTCCATAACAGTTGACATGTCTTTGATAAAAAAAACTATACAACCATAAACATTTAGTGGAAGACTACATGTTGGGAATTATGAAATTATATTACTTACTTCAAAATTAGGTATTGTTTTGATTAAAAAAAAAAGACCTGTGGGAAGTTTCCATAACTTAGAAAGTTATGTTTAATCATCAAAGCTATGTTTAATCACTACATGCCTTAACCCAACTTTAAGGTATTTTTGTTTCAACATTGTTGGATCTTTAAGATTAGTGTTCTAAAAATCGCTAGGCGCTGGGCGGGCGGCGAGCAGGGGCCTAGGCGGTCTTAGGTTTTGTATTATAACTTTAATAATTTATAAAAGTTAAGTATAATACCTTATCAATTACATCTAATTTAATGCCAATATACATATGCAAAATTTAAAAACATGAAAAATTAACAATCGTGAACAAAATTTATTAAAACTCAAATGACTAAAGTTGGTCATGATGGGTACTTTATATAAATTTGAATTTGTGTAATCTTTTATTTTTCTTCAAATTGCATGAATAACCTCAGTTATTTTTTATAAAATCTACATTAGTAAAATTGGTACCGGCAGATCCTTTGAGAATTCCATTAAGTAATCATCATTTGCTATATTTAGACATATACTGAATAAAAAATAATTAAATAGTTTATTTCTAAAAAATAGGAAAGAAAAATAAAATAAGAACACAATCAGCCTTAATAAAAAAATAAAAAAAATTGCCCAGACCGCCTAGATAGGCCGACTAGACCGCCTAGGCCGCCTAGACCCGCCCAGGCCGCCTAGATCCCGCCCAGACCCGCCCAGACAGCCCATAACAACCCAGACAGCCCGCACAGCCATTAATCTGGGCGGTTTTCCACCTTCTAGCGCCTAGGAGGCCGCCCAGACCGATTTTTAGAACACTGTTTAAGATACACAGCCAACCCTTTTGGATCGAGCCTAGACCAGACACTTGAATCAATATTGTGGCTAAGTCCAAGCAAGCAATGGATTGGGTTTGGTTATGAGAGGTTTCATCTTGCGAGGCTCGGTGAGGTTTTGGATCTAGGTATGTATTTATTCTATTGCTTAGAGCATTACCGATGGATGGAAAGCTCAACCTAAAACTTGAAAGTATGGACACATTTGAGGCAGATTATTTTGGGCACGTAAGGCAATCTCATGCGCAAGGATTGTGAATTTTTTTTTCGAGTTAATTTCGGTCTCCTGATTTTAAGAAATGTTTCGAGAAATATTTTGGTGTGGAAAGAAAAAAAGTAAAAATTTCGAAGATACATGAAATATATAATGAATTTGAAGGGTATATTAAATATGTGAAAAAATAATATACAAGTAAATAAATGTATTAAACACATTAAATGAAAACAAAGTACCTATAATTCGAAAATCAAGGAGTAGTTTAAAAAATCAATATTAAGTAGAATAAATGATAATTAGAAAAAAAAACTCGAAATTTTTCGTAAAAATCCTCGGAAAATGTAATTTGTAGTAGCTGGTTTTTGTATTTTTACGAAAAAAACAAAATTTATAAAAAAAACCCCAAAATTTAAGAGAAAACCTCAAAAATTTGTAATTTTTTCTTTCGCACATTTTCTTTTTGTAATTTCAAAAAACGAAAATTTCGGCCAAATTTCGTATAATTTCTCAAAATCACAATCCTTGCTCATGAGTATGAGTTTTTCAGCCTTCTATTCTTCGTCAATTTGCAAAACATGCATTGGAACTACCATTTGGGCTAAAATCTAAAATTTGGGTTTCGGAAAATTCATATTTCGGATTGAGCTTGGACATATTAAAGGCCCATAGATCCAATTTAAATTGGGCTTCTTCATTTTTAGCTTTGAGAACCATATTAGGCCTGAGATTACGTAGAGTTGTTGGTTACATGTTTTTTGAATTATGAATAAGAAAATTATTTGCTTTAACTACTATTGATTCTATAAATATGATTAAAAAATCATTTGTACAGTTTAGAAAGACACGTCTCAACAAAACTTCAATTCAACTAAATCTGATGACATTAATTTTTTTTTATTGTTCTTTTCAATTCTTTACATTTATTCAATTTACATTTTAACAATTTATCTTTTAAGGTTTGCATTTTCATTCTTTTACAATTTTTTGCACTATACTTATTTTCGTATTTTGATCTCTTTCACAAGTTTTCAACTTGGATAATGCACATAAAAAAGTCCAGGCATTAGAGTGATTATTTTACGAATTCTTGATGCTCCCTACTCAAATATTTTTAGAGTGATTATTTTACGAGAAACATATACGCATACAATACAATGTTGTGCCGCAAGATTATTTGGCATGGATAGCTTTTCGCAAATCATCACTTTTATGAGAGAAATTTGGGCAAGTTGTTCTTAAAATAAGCAATTAGTACCGTTGACAGCGAAAAGATCATAATCTTCATCCGATGAAACTTTAGACTGTCTCCAGCAGGAATAACTGAGTCTAAATGTAGAGTATGTACGTCATTCCCTCAACATCTCTTCCCTCCTCCATGGGATTATCACTGATGCCACTCCAGAGTGTCTAGAATTTACTACCTCAGTTTTGCAAGCTAGTCAGGCCAATCAATCATTTTTTTTTGTTAGGGTTGTGTCTTTTTATAATTTTATCCATTCTATTTAAAATACAACCACAAACATCATTTATAGAAGAGATAAAATTATAAAAAGGCCCAACCCTGATAAAAAATGACTGGCTTGCCTGACTACTTAGAATTGTTGTTACAACATATATCATATTTGAATGGTCCTTTATTCATGTCATTGTAGAAAAAAAATTCCTTAAACAATCACATTAAAAGAAAATCACAATGATCATATTTAGTAAATAAAAAAAATTAAATAAAAAAAAACTTGAAAAAATCTATACCTCATTGCCTTTAGCACTAGACTAATCCTTCAACTTTGATTCAAACGTTGAACCTTGTCATGTTGATCTTAGAATTTGTTGATGAGTGATTAAATCAAATATCATCATTGTTTTAGTGTCTGAGTTGTGGTTAAGTACAGGTTTCCACATTGTTTTTCTTTTTAAGGTATGTTTGGTTAATCATTTTTCTAAAAAATGAAATCCGTTTTCCTTGTCATGCAGATTTTTGTTGTTTGGCTGTTTATTTACTAACAGAAAATTGATTATTCATAAAACAATTTTCTCACTACTTACGAGAATTCAAGTCCGAATGGGGGAGGTCTCAGAATCAAATTCACAGAAAAGATTTCAATTTTCATGTCCATTTTTTGTGCAACTAAACAGACAACAACTTGATCTTCCTAATTTCTGATAACCCCAAATCGAAGCCCAGTTTGAACCCTAAACTCGCCAATCATCGAAACTTAGTGAACCCATCTCTCAAGTTCAAACAAAAACCTTTATCTTTTTCTCAATGTTATCCAATAACCAAATCTTCCACAATCAACAACCACGCCTTGCATAGTCATTCATCTTCTTGTTGAGAGAAGTTCAAAACTTGATTGGAGTTTGCTTCGGTAGAATTGATCGCCATCTCTAATGTGCACAACATTTCGGCAACACTACAAAATATGTAAAACAAATGCAACTTCGAGTCCTCAATGTGCAAAAATTGGCCAGATTTTATATGCGTGTCTGCCCTAAATTTAGACAACACATCGAGTTTTGCAAATTGAAAATTTTTACATGTCTATTTTAGACATGGAATAGAAATATTCAACCTCATTTTGGGATGGTCTGTATAAGATCGCCCCATTTACTTGGGATTGGGTTGAGTACTAAACCCGACCCAACCTGACTCTCCTATCTCAGACTCTCTGCGTCACTAGCCTTATCAGCCACCTCCAGCAATGCTACCGTAATACGTTGTGGAGTTCGTCGATACTGATCTGTTAAGCAATGACAGAAGAATAAAGAAGTGTAAATTAGTTAGTTAGTTTGTTAAGCTATCTGTTAGTTTGTTAGCTTGCTTTGCTAGCTAATCACACATTAGAATGTCTATATAAACAATGTACATTGTACAATTCATACACAGTGAAATATACAGAACTTCTCATAACATAGTCTGTCTTAATTTCTAACATGGTATCAGAGCTATCGTCTCTTCATCTTCTTCTTCTCAGTTTATCATAGTTAGTCTAATGGCAGATGCAACATCATCTAGTGCTACACCATTCTCTACCTCTGCTTTAGCAGATTCTAAACCTGTCATGTTCACACATGCTTTGTCTGTCAAGCTGAGTGAACAAAACCACTTACTGTGGAAACAACAAGTTTTGGCAACCATTAGAGGACACAAGCTTCAAAGGTTTCTTGAAAAAGACTCAAAACCAGCACAGTTTCTATCTAATGAAGATCAAGCCAGAAATCGTGTTAATCCTGAATTTGTTACTTGGGAACAGCAAGATCAATTACTGCTATCTTGGCTTCTTTCTTCTATGACAGAGTCTCTACTTACCAGGTTAGTAGGATGTCTAACCTCAGCACATGTTTGGCAAGTTCTTGAGGTCTTCTTCAACTCACAGACAGTCGCCAAGATTTCTCAGTTTAGGAATCAACTTCAACATCTCAAGAAAGGCGACATGTCTATCAATGCTTATTTGTTGAAACTCAAAGCCATTACTGATCAACTAGCATCAGTAGGACATCCGTTGTCTTCTAGAGATTATGTCAATGCCATCTTTGATGGTTTACCACAGATTTATGACACTTTTGTGGTTTCAGTAAGTTCAAGATCTGACGAGTATAGTGTAGCTGAAATAGAGTCTCTCCTACTTGCTCAAGAAGCTAGAATTGAGAGACATACAAAAGATCTTGACATATCTGTCAATTTGGCTCAGTCTTCATACAGACCTTCACCTAGGTCGTTTGTGTCCAGCTCACACAGTTGGAGACCTCAGTCTAGAGGATCTTCTAATCACAGAGGTGCCAGATCTGGAAGAAATTTTCGGCCTTCTGGAGCTAGCTCTCAATCAAACCGTCCTCAATGCCAAATCTGTGGCAAACTTGGTCACATTGCATTCAAATGCTACAATCGTTTTGATGATTCTATTTCAAGTCCATGGAGTTCTGGTTTTTCATCTCAATCATCAAATCCGAGGCAGGCCTTCTCTGCATCTACAAATCAGCTTCATCATCCTTCTTGGAGAGCTGCTTCTTCATCTCAGATACACGCAAATGCAGTGGCACCTCAGATGCAGCCTCATACTGATAATAGGTGGTATCCTGATTCAGGAGCCACTGATCATTGCTCACCTCAAACCTTGATGAATGCCATGCCTTATCATGGCAATGAGCAGCTTTTTGTGGGAGATGGCACTGCCTTACCAATTGAGAACATAGGTCAGTCCTCTTTTCTTGCTCAGCACTCTTCAAGAGTTTTACACCTCAGAAATATTCTTCAAGTCCCTCAATTAACCAAGAATTTATTGAGTGTGTCTAGGTTTGCTAGGGATAATAACGTCTTCTTTGAGTTTCATCCTGATCTCTGTTTTGTCAAGGATCAGGTCACACACCAGATCCTTCTGGAAGGGACACTTAAGGGAGGTCTTTATGTGTTTCCATCAATGACCCTCTCTAATGAGAAGGCTGACTCTACTGTTGGTACTTCCTCTGCATCCTCCACTGCTAGCTTCCAGTCCAAAGTTCTCAACTTTAATCATACTAATCCAAGTCAGTCTTGCAGTAGCAGGGGTCAGCAATCTGTTCTTACAATCTGTCCTTCCGCTCAGTATTCTAGCTTTAGTACGGGTCAGTCCTCACCTCAGCAGTCTACGCATTCTAGTTGTCTTGCTCAGCTTCCTGCTCAGCATTCTTCTCAGCTTTTCAGTAGTACGGGTCAGCATATGAGTGTTCCAGTTTGTCGTGCTCAGCACAGTTTTCAGCATTCCAGTAGTCCCACTCAGCCTACTTCTCAGCATCTCAGTCACCTGTCTCAGCATTACTCTCAGCATGGTGCTCAGCATTCTGCTCAGCATCTCAGTAGTTCCACTCAGCACATTTCTCAGCATTTCAGTAACCCGTCTCAGCATTATTTTCAGCATTCCAGTAGTCCTGCTCAGCCTCATTCTCAGCATTCCAGTAACCCGTCTCAGCACAAGTCTCAGCATGATGCTCAGCATTCTGCTCAGCATCTCAGCAGTCCCACTCAGCACTTTTCTCAGCATTTCAGTAACCCGTCTCAGCATTCTTTTCAGCATCACAGTAGTTCCACTCAGCATAATTCTCAGCATTTCTGTAACCCGTCTCAGCACACTTCTCAACATGATGCTCAACATACTTCTCAGCATCTCAGCAGACCGTCTCAGTATACTTCTCAGCAGTTCAGTGGTCAGTCCCAGTATTTCTCAGCAGTTCAGCCACATGTCAATAGGGATGTCTGTCATTCCAGTTTTCATGCTGCTAAGTCCTCTGATGTTTTGAGTTTGTGGCATGCTAGGTTAGGCCATCCGTCTTTTCCACTTGTCAAGAACATACTTACTACTTGTAAGATTCCAGTTCCTACATATGCCAATATGAGTCTCTGTTCATCTTGTTGCTTAGGCAAAATACATAAACTTCCTTTTTCTAAGTCATCCACTGTGTATACAAAACCATTGGAATTAATTCATTCTGACCTATGGGGTCCTGCTTCTTCCACCTCTTCATCTGGGTTCAAGTATTACATTCATTTTATTGATGCTTTCAGTCGTTTCACTTGGGTTTTTCTGTTACAAAATAAGTCTGATGCGTTCTCTACTTTCCTTCAATTTAAAGCCCAAGTTGAGTTAGAGTTTGGCCTTCCCATCAAGAGTGTTCAGTCTGATTGGGGAGGAGAGTATCGGTCTATTTCAAGGTTACTTGCTCAACATGGGATTCATCATAGACTTGCCTGCCCAACTACACATCAACAGAATGGTGTGGCTGAGAGGAAACACAGACACATCATAGAGTCAGCCCTCACTCTTCTTGCTCATGCCTCACTTCCCATGACATTCTGGGATGAAGCAGTTAAAACGTCTGTTTTTCTTCTCAATAGAGTACCTTCTGCTGTTCTTAAAGGTCTCTCACCATATGAAACTCTGTATCACAAAGTTCCTGAGTATCATAGTCTCAGAGTGTTTGGGTGTTCCTGTTATCCTAATATCAGGCCCTACAACTCTACAAAACTACAATTTAGATCAGTCGAATGTATGTTCATTGGTTATAGTCTACAACATAAAGGGTTCAAATGCCTATCTTCTACTGGCAGGGTATACATTTCTCGAGATGTTCTATTCAATGAACACTCGTTTCCATATGTCAAATGGCACAGTCAATCTACCTCCTCTCTCACTGATTCTTTTTCTACTCCTGCTGTCATTCCTATTTCTGATCATAATCTTTCTTCTAATCCACTGGTTACTTCATGTCTTCCTAGTACTACTTCTCCTAGTCCTTATTCCAGTCCAGTTCTTCATCCTAGTACTACTTCTCCTACCACTGGCACATCACTGCCTTTGTCTAGTCCTATCTTGTTACCTACTGCTCCTACTACTGTTCCTACTGCTGCTCCTATTCATCCTATGCTCACAAGGTCGAAAGCTGGCATCTATAAACCCAAAGTTTACATGGCTTCTACCACTGCCCCATCTAGTCTTCAGGAAGCTTTGGACACTCCACACTGGATGTCTGCTATGCAAGATGAGTATATGGCATTACTTCGAAACAACACATGGTCTCTAGTAGATCTTCCCAAGGATAGAGATGTAGTTGGGTGTCGATGGCTTCTCAAAGTTAAACATAATTCTGATGGCACTGTGCACAGGTATAAAGCCAGGTTAGTGGCTAGAGGTTTTCAGCAGGTGGCTGGCTTCGATTATTCAGAAACATTTAGTCCGGTTGTGAAGCCGACTACTATACGTGTTATGCTCACAGTGGCAGTTACTTATGGATGGTCTATATTCCAGTTGGATGTCAACAATGCGTTTTTGAATGGGGATCTCCATGAGCAGGTTTACATGATGCAACCCCCTGGGTTCTTAGATCCTTCACGGCCTAAAGCTGTTTGCAAGCTTCATAAGGCTTTGTATGGCCTCAAGCAGGCTCCTCGGGCATGGTTTGACAAGCTTCGACATGCACTTATCATGCTGGGTTTTGAGTCTACAAAGTCTGATTCATCCTTGTTCATCAGACATACTCCTTCTCCTATCTTTCTCTTAGTCTATGTTGATGATATACTTATCACTGGTGCTGACCCTCATGCTGTGTCCCAAATCACCAAACAGCTGAATGCTCAATTCTCTTTGAAGGATTTAGGCCTTATGCATTTCTTCCTTGGTATTCAAGTACAACATACTATAAATGGTTTGTTTTTGTCTCAGTCCAAATACATTGGAGATCTCTTGTGTAGAGCCAAGATGCAGTTTGCTAATGGACTACCTACTCCTATGAGTGGTGGGGAGAAACTGTTTGCTACGGGTAGTGATCCAGTCAGAGATGTTCAGCTATATCGTAGTATTGTGGGTGCATTACAATATGTTACGATTACTAGGCCTGAAATTGCATATTCGGTCAATCGGGTTTGCCAATTCATGCAGGCTCCTCTTGAGTCCCACTGGAGAGTGGTGAAGCGCATATTAAGGTATCTCAAGGCTACACCCAACTTTGGACTTCGCATAGTTCCGACTCCTTCATTTCAGCTAAGTGGATACTGTGATGCTGATTGGGCATCAGATCCTAATGATAGGAGGTCTACATCAGGTTATTGTGTGTATCTAGGTGATAACCTCATCTCCTGGTCGTCCAAGAAGCAAAGCACTGTATCTCGAAGCAGTACCGAAGCAGAATACAGAAGTTTAGCATCTGTTACAGCTGAGTTAACATGGATGCAATATCTGTTTCATGAGTTAAGGATTGGTTGCTCAACTCCAAATATATGGTGCGATAACAAGAGCACTGTCATGCTCAGTGCTAATCCAGTGCTTCATTCTAGAACTAAACATATTGAGATTGACATCTATTTTGTTCGGGAAAAGGTTGCTCGCAAGGAGGTTCATGTTCATCATATTCAAGCTACTGATCAAGTTGCTGATGTTTTCACTAAAGCAGTTGGTCGTTCCAGGTTCTTTTTGTTGCGTGACAAACTAAGTGTAATAGATGAATCTACACTTAGTTTGAGGGGGCATGTTAAGCAATGACAGAAGAATAAAGAAGTGTAAATTAGTTAGTTAGTTTGTTAAGCTATCTATTAGTTTGTTAGCTTGCTTTGCTAGCTAATCACACATTAGAATGTCTATATAAACAATGTACATTGTACAATTCATACACAGTGAAATATACAGAACTTCTCATAACATGTCTGTCTTAATTTCTAACATGATCCCACAACCTATTAAAAACCAGAACTGGTCAACACACCATAAACTAATAAAGATGCCGCAAGCTGGGTTCCATGACCCAGTGATAGCATCAACCAAACTCTAACCGTTGAACTGTCATGCCATTGGCATTTTTTAAATTTTTTTTATGCTTCTTTGTGCTGGGGAGTTCTTAAAATGTGTGGTTGCATCTGTAATGTGAGGTTTTGGAGTCAAAACCATGTATTAAGGATGAAGGTTCCAAATGGGATAGAAAGTTTAGAAAACATAGAAACAGCTGTGAAATTCAGGTTCATGTAGCTTAAGATTGGTTTGCATTCTACATAAAACTCTCATTCAACTTGGATTTTATGTATTAGTAATACCAGCTCATGGTCATTATTGTTGTTTGTTAGATTCTCCTAGATCACAACTATTTTGTTAACAAGTTTGTTCCCCCATCCTAGCTGTCTGTACTTAAAACCTATGTTGTTTTGATACAATTTAGTACCAGTTCTTGGTTATAATCGTTGCACATGTTAAATCCAACGCAAAGAGTGAAACTCGGGTTAGAGATTCGCGGAAACTTGGTTGTAAGGAAGGAATGCTAATGGCTTTTAAAATACAAATCCCATGAGGCTGCGTGGGTTTATTTAAATGGTTTGGAGAAATTAATGACTTAGTTGACATTCTTTGCAAGCTAATTTTAGTATTGTTTTATGGACAACTTGCTTAAGATGTATTAACATAGAGAATCTTTTGTGCATGACTCATTAGTTCTATAAACAAGCACATTATGATGCACTAACTGGTTTGTTTACGTTAGATTATAAGTCCATTCATTCATTCATTCATTAAAATAGTATCAAATGATACTCCATAATTTGACATTAGCATATGTGTATATTTAGTTATGTCTCAAGACTATAGTTTATGAATCTAGAATTCAGCTAATTGAATTAGGGTTGCATAACTCCGTCATTCCTTTTAAGAAGCACTAGGTATCCATGAACAACAAGAATGAACTTTATACTCAATAATTAAGAAGTGCTAGCAGGGTTCTATCTAGTGACCTGTACATACCAGACAAGTTCCCTGAAACTCAGGTATTTACATGAGAAGTTCAACATTTTGAATTGGTAGAACGGAAGTCATAACCAAGACATTGAAAGTTAATCTCTATAATATCCTATTAAAGCATAGTTCTAGTTGTGACAAAAGGAAAACTAAAATGTCAACCAATGTTCTGAAAGTGCTAAGAATGAAAAAAGCCACTATTCTTCATATTTTACTTTTCCTCTTTGTCTTCATCTTCATACTCCCAAAAATTTCCAGTGCAGCTGACACCATAACTCCATCTCTATCAATCCAAGATGGTGAAACCATAGTCTCCTCGACACAACATTTTGAATTAGGATTCTTCAGTAATGATGATACAAAGAGTACATATTTGGGAATATGGTACAAGAAAATTCAACCTCAAACAATAGTTTGGGTTGCAAACAGAAACAACCCTATCACAGATTCAACTGGAGTATTGAAGATCGGTGACAATGGCAATCTTGAACTTGTTGATCAAGCATCAAGAGTTGTTTGGTCATCAAATGTTACTCAAGTATTTAATCCAGTTGCTCAGCTTTTGGACAATGGAAATCTTGTTATTCGCGAAGAAGGTAATATTGATCCAAAAGATTACTTATGGCAAAGTTTCGACCACCCAACAGACACATTGTTACCAGAAATGAAACTTGGATGGAACTTAAAATCTGGTCTAGAAAGAACTTTAACGTCATGGAAGACTGCAAGTGATCCTTCCACTGGTGACTATACATTCAGGATCGACCGACATGGATTGCCACAAACCTTTATACTAAACAAATTTGTACCTCGTGCTCGAAGCGGTTCTTGGAATGGTAAAATCTTCACTGGGTTGCCTCTAATTAAGCAAAGTCAGATTTTCAATTTCAATTATAGATCAAATGAGGATGACTTGTTCTACTCATTTTCTCTGAAGAATGAATCGGTGTATTCAAGACTTGTGATGAGCCAATCAGGTCAGCTACAACGATACACGTGGCTCGAAAATGCTCAGGCGTGGAAGCTTTTCTGGTCCTTCCCCACAGACCAATGTGATGATTATAATGAATGTGGTGCTAATGCAATATGCAGCGTTAAGGATTTGTCTGTTTGTAGCTGTTTGAGTGGGTTTGAACCGAAGAACCCTGCGGATTGGGACATGAGAGACGGGTCAGGTGGGTGCATGCAGAAAACCAGGTCTGATTGCCAGAAGAGCAATGGGTTTTTACAATTGAAGAAAATGAAGTTACCTGATACGTCTCTTTCGTTTGTGGATAGTAGTATGAATCTTAAGGAATGTGAAGCAGAATGTAGAAGGAATTGTTCTTGTAAAGCTTATGCGAATTTGGATATTACTAATGGAGGGAGTGGTTGTATTATGTGGTTTGATGAATTATTAGATCTTCGGGAGTATGATGTAGAAGGTCAAGATCTATACATTCGGGTGGCGATTTCTCCACTAGGTATGTACTTCATCCCATGAACTATGCTTAGATTTGGATTAGATATGCTCTGTCAAAGTTTTTTTTATTTTAACAAGTCGGTTCATATTGTACTTCACAAAAAGCTTTGCTTGGATGTGCTGATTGATTCCTAGCACCAAAGTTGGGACAACAAAGCTCCATTAACATTTTGACTATTTTTACTTGTGTCCGAAAACCCCTGTTTGTGAATTCTCAGTTATTTTGATTACCATATTGTCATATAATTTTCTCATTGAAGCTTTGATTTTCTTCAGGAGATGCTAGAAGAAAATATAATAAAGATGATTCTAAAAGGAAGAAAACAGTAGTATTGGTGGCTACACTTACGTTGATTCTCACATTGTTCTTGTTAATATTTGGTTTTTGTTTGGCATTGAGGAAGAAAATAGTGAAAATTATGAAGAATAGGACAGCAAACAAAAGAGGTATAGATAAGTCTTAGCGATTTCAAAAATATGCATTACCATGTATTCTTATTTATTGGATTTTTGAGACAATTTTTGAAAAACTCTTTAAATCAGTTCACCAGGAGACAAGTCAGGAATTACCTTTAGTTAATCTGGGTAAATCTCCTACCAGAGAGTCTGCAAGTAGTGAGCCCATAGATGAGCTAGAGTTGCGGTTGTTTGATTTGTGCACCATGGCAACCGCAACAGACAACTTCTCTTACGTAAATAAGCTTGGTCAGGGTGGCTTTGGTTGTGTATATAAGGTAAATCACTTGATTGGTTTCATGTAACTGAAATGATTATTCTTCTACAATGAAGTATTAAGTGGTTTGGTTGTGACTGACAGGGTATTCTGGAAGACGGACAACAGATAGCTGTGAAAAGATTATCGAAGAGTTCATCACAAGGTGTTGAAGAATTCAAAAATGAAATTATATTGATAGCTAAGCTTCAACATAGGAACCTTGTTAGACTTTTGGGGCACTGCTTTGAAGGGGAAGAAAAGCTTCTAGTCTATGAATACATGGAGAATAAAAGCTTGGACTCCTTTCTTTTTGGTGAGTCCTCCACTTATCATGTTTCAGTTTGTCAATCCAAGAACAAAAACTGAACTTTGTGAATTATACCTGTTTTAGATACATCAGACAACTTCACATTGGATTGGCAAACACGTTTCAATATTATCGTTGGGATTGCTCGAGGACTTCTTTACCTACACCAAGATTCTAGATTCAGAATTATTCATCGGGATCTTAAACCAACCAATGTCCTACTAGACGCGGATATGAATCCTAAAATCTCAGATTTTGGAATGGCAAGAATCTTTGGAGGTGATCAAACTGAGGCAAATACGAGGAGAGTGGTTGGAACATAGTAAGTACCATTGTTCATCCACCAAATGAAACTCCCAAATGGAGTCCCCTTATCGATTTTCATCTTTATTGTATGCAGTGGTTACATGTCACCTGAGTATGCAATGGATGGGCGTTTCTCTATCAAATCGGACATTTTCAGCTTAGGGGTTTTAATGTTGGAGATCATCAGTGGAATAAAGAACGGCGGGTTTTATAGCTCTAACAGTCATGTTAATCTTCTTGGACATGTAAGTGTGTATATAAAATGACACTATTGTGTGGCTTTCTCCTTTAGATGATTTTCTAATTATGGATCAAAATTTGTTTAGGCATGGAAACTATGGATAGAAGGAAACGGTTTGAATCTTGTGGACACATCAATAGGAGATTCATACCCAGCTAGCGAAGTACTACGATGTGTACAAATTGCTCTTTTGTGTGTTCAAGAACGTGCGGATGATAGACCGAATATGGCATCTGTTGTGTTGATGTTGATTAGTGAGAATCCAACAATGCCACAGCCAAAGAAAGCTGGGTTTTGTTTTGTTGAAGCAACAGCACCAGCACCTGCAAATGAAGATAGATCAGATAATTCAAACCAAATTACGATCACTATGCTTGAAGCTAGATGATGCTTATTTCGTTCTGTTCAGCTTCTTATCCATTGATGCATGTCACTTGTATTTTTTTTTTTTTTTTTTTTTTCTATCATTGATGCACCACTTGTATATATTTTCATTCCAATTTACTTATTTATTTTGTCATTCCAATTTCTCCCACCACTTGTGAATAAAATGAAATGACCTTTTAATTTTATACATCTGAGATGGACAAACCTGTAAGAACAGTGGACTTTCGAACTCAGGGGAATCAATTTTAGGATGGTTCATATTAAGATCAGAAATTTAGCATCAGTCAGATATATTAGTAATTTATTTAAAGTGTTTTTAAACTGACCAACAAAGTCGATATGTCCGAGTGGTTAAGGAGACAGACTTGAAATCTGTTGGGCTACGCCCGCGCAGGTTCGAACCCTGCTGTCGACGTTCTTGTTTTATTTTTTTTAATAAATTTTAAAGGTATTACTAGTTTAGGCAAAAAACCATTTTGACTTGTCCATTTAGAAACCACTAAGTGATTGCGCACTACTAAACTTAAAAAAAGTAAAAAATAAAAAATAAAATTTTTTTTGAGCTCCGACTCTTAAGAAAATTATGGATTAAGACCAGATACAACAACCCAAAGTTAAAAAACAAATGACATTATCCATAAAATAAAAAGAATTTTGATCAAACCCTCTTGCATGGTTAAGGGTGAGATGGTTAGTTTTGAATATGATGAACACGTTTAAAAAAATGTTGAATCTTTCTTAAAAAAAAATAAAAAAAAAATGAAAGAAAAATCTCATATAAACATTTTCACAATTTTGCCAGGAAGCCAAAAATTTCAACCAAGGTGACGTAATGTGATATGAGAATGATGATGAATCCTCTTCATGAGTCATCTTTGTTTTGAAGTGTTATATTTGAGACTCCTTTGGGCTCATCAGTAACTAGCAAGTAAGAAATTAATAAGTCCATCAATTGTAGTTCAGTTGATCTGACATTTACATTAGATCAGAGCGAAGTGAAAGCAAATTTTCATTCAAGATGGAGGCATTTAAGATGGAGACGATGGACCGGAGCGAAAGAAAGTCTCCATGCGAGATGGAGGCGATGAGGATATTAAGTTGCAATAATATTGTAGTCTATGAGCCTGGTTTGGTGTTCATGGGACTTTCACCATTGATCACAAAATCAAATGGTGGATGTAGAGTGATATATCAAATTAGACTAAAATATAAGGGTCCCCTCATGAATTCCCATGATATAGAATTTCCATGCAACCAAACACACCCTTATTGTATTTGGTTTGATTTATTCTTTTCTTTGTACACTTATTGTTATTTGATTATAGTTTCTAAGCACTTCAACAATAATGCACATGAACTATTAGAGAAAATTCTTCATTGCTGATTTATTAAATACTTTTTTAATTATAAATTCTGCATTGCTGATTTATCAAATACGTTGCTTTTTCTTCGATAGAACTTTTGGGTAGAGAAAGTACCTCCTATTTATTTGTTAAAGCTTTGCAAATCAACAATTTATCTATATGATGGGGAAAGGTTTGGTTTATTTTTGCATTTTGTTTCTGCTAGAATCACCAGGATTCAAGATTAATCACTGTCTAATGATCTCAGCGATAGAGATTAAATAAATCAACATAGGATATGGTGGGAGTCTAGGTAATGCACATATTATCAGCTGAAAGTAAAAAGCAAAGCGAAACAGCCAGAGCTTTGTTTGCTCCACCTGCTGGCAGGCTGCCAATCTGAAAATAACAGGCTCCGATAGCAACATGCAGAGTTGACTTTGAATGTGGAATGGCTTCAATAAACCATACGTGATGAATAAATACTAAAGACTTCCAAATAAAGGTATTAAAAAATGGTCAATAGTTGTGTTTCTCCCTTTATCATGCGCAAGCAATGTTCAAGTTCTGTATTTTGAATTGAAAGGGCATGCTCTTGAAAGAATGAGAAATGTCACAAGCTTGCATATTTGCTCTCCTCTCTGTCTCAATCTACATATTCTCTATTTCAAAACTTTCCATTGCAGTTGACACCATAACTCCATCTTTATCCATTAGAGATGGAGAAACGAATGAAACCATTGTCTCCGCCGCAGAACAGTTTGAATTGGGATTCTTTAGTCCAATAGATTCAAAGAATAGGTACTTGGGAATATGGTATAAAAAATTTAAACCTCAAACAGTAGTTTGGGTTGCAAACAGAAACAATCCAATCACAGATTCAAATGGAGTGTTGAAGATCAGTGACAATGGAAATCTTGAACTTGTTGATCAAACATCAAGTGTTGTTTGGTCATCGAATGTAACTCGAGTATCTAATCCAATTGTTCAGCTTTTGGACACTGGAAATCTTGTCATTCGTGAAGGTGGTAATACTGATACACAAGACTTCTTATGGCAAAGTTTCGATTACCCAACGGATACTTTATTGCCACATATGAAGCTTGGTTGGGACTTGAGGTCTGGTCTAGATCGAATGCTAATGGCGTGGAAGGCACCAAATGATCCTGCCGCTGGAGACTATTCATCAAAGATTGTTCTTGGTAGATTTCCACAAGGTTTTATATACAACAAACAAGTCCCTACATCTCGAACTGGGTCTTGGAATGGTCTAACGTTTACTGGTGTGCCTCAAATAAATCAAAGTTTTATTTTCAATTTTGATTTTACATCAAACCAGTATGAATCTTACTATTCATATTCTCTCAAGAATGACTCTATATATTCGAGACTGGTTTTGAGTCAGTCTGGTCTGCTTCAACGAATAACATGGCTAGAAAAGGATCAGAGTTGGAATGTGTATTGGAACTACCCCAAAGATCCATGTGATTCTTACAAAAAATGTGGTGATTATGGTATATGCAGCTTCAAAGATTCGCAGACCTGTATGTGTTTGGATGGATACGAACCAAAAAATCCACAGGATTGGTTTTTGAGAGATGGGTCAGGAGGTTGCACTCTGAAAACTAAGTATGAGTGTCAGAAGAATGATGGGTTCCTACAGTTGAAGCAGATGAAATTGCCCGATACATCGAATTCGTTTATTGATAGTAGTCTGAGTCTCAAGGATTGTGAAGCAGAGTGCAAGAGGAATTGTTCTTGTAAAGCTTACGCAAATTTGGAGATTACTGATGGAGGGAGTGGTTGTATTATTTGGGTTGATAATTTAGTTGACCTCCGGGATTTCAATGTTGGGGGCCAAGACCTATATGTTCGAGTGAAGGATTCGCTACTAGGTATGTTTACTTGCCATCAAATTATAGAATTGCTTAGATCAACAATGCTTTGATTTGGATTGTATATGTTCTGTTTCTGTTCTGCTTTATCCCTTAGTAGCATGTAATCTCAAGGTTTTATTTTATTTTTTGAAAATCCCTTAATTGATTCATAAATTATTTGTCATCAGAGAGTGGTGCCAACAAAGATTCCACAAATGATTCTAAGAAGAAGAAACCAGTAATGTTGATAGTTATTGCTACCGTGGTTCCAGCAATTTTTCTGTTAGTTCTCGGCTTGTGTCTTGCGTTGAGGAAGAAAATAATGATAACTATGCCAGTAAAGGCAATCAGAAAAAGAGGTAAAGAGGAAAATTTTAATTTCAATGAAATGTGCGTACCATGAATTCTCATTGATCATACTGAAATTTCACATTTCTTTTACTCTTTGAACCAGTTTCTCATGAGGGAAGTCAAGAATTACGATTATTCGATGTGGTTAAAACGGGTAGTAGAGATTATTCCAGCGAAAGAAAAGATGAACTTGAGTTACCTGTATTTGGTTTATATACAGTGGAAATAGCGACATACAACTTCTCTAATGCAAACAAGCTTGGGGAGGGTGGTTTTGGTTCTGTATATAAGGTAAGTTACCAGCTTGATAGAATTTAATTTCTGCTAATATATATTATTCTGAAAGTACTTCCAAATGATTTTAGTTGTATGATTCATATCAATAGGGTACGCTAGAAGATGGACAGAAAATAGCCGTGAAAAGACTATCGAAGAATTCAACACAAGGAGTTGAAGAATTCAAAAATGAAGTTGTGTTAATCGCCAGACTTCAACACAGAAACCTTGTTAGGCTTTTGGGGTGTTGCATTGAAGGAGATGAAAAGATTTTAATCTATGAATACTTGCAAAACAAAAGTTTAGACTACATTCTATTTGGTTAGTAGTCCTACAATTCTTGTTTTCATCTTCTTAATTTAAGCAAGAAAACAAAATCCTGACTTTGCGAGTGAAACTTATTGTAGATAAATCAAGCAGTTTGTCATTAGATTGGCAACAGCGTTTCAACATTGTCCTTGGCATTGCACGGGGACTTCTTTACCTACACCAAGATTCAAGATTCAGAATTATTCATCGTGATCTAAAAGCCAGCAACGTTCTACTAGATGCAGAGATGAATCCTAAAATTTCAGATTTCGGGATGGCAAGAATTTTTGGAGGTGATCAAACTGAGGCAAATACAAGGAGAGTAGTGGGAACATAGTAAGTACCATTGAAGAGCTCGGATATATATCATTAATTCTAGACTTGTTCAAATGGTGAACCCAATTTAATAGATATTATTAAAAATTTCTTCAATGATATATATGCAGTGGTTACATGTCTCCAGAGTATGCCATGGACGGGCTTTTTTCCATCAAATCAGATGTTTTCAGCTTCGGGGTTCTAGTGCTAGAGATTGTCAGTGGACTTAAGAATAGAGGATACTATTGTTCGAGCGATCAAAATAATCTTCTTGGATATGTAAGTATATGAAGAGCCAAATTTATTGTGTATTTCTTACTTGTAGATAATTATGAAGCTAATGGTTTACTGATATTTCTAGGCATGGAAACTTTGGAGAGAAGGAAATGCCTCAGAACTCATTGATGCATCTGTAGAAGATGATTTTACACCAAGTGAAGTAATGAGATGTATACAAGTTGGTCTTTTGTGCGTTCAAGAACGTGCTGAAGATAGACCGAACATGGCATCTGTATTGTTGATGCTGAGCAGTGAGACACCAACAATGGCACAGCCAAAGCAGCCTGGGTTCTGTTTTGCGAATGGTCCCTATGAAACAGAAGCATCCTCTAGCAATCCAGAATTGAGTGATTCAAACCAAGTTACAGTTACTATGCTACAAGCTAGAGAGTGAATTTCTTACCCATCGATGCTTATACATGTCACTACACCAAATTGGCATATTTGTAACAACTTAAAAAACAGTAACACTTTTGAGTTATTACAATCCACCAAACAATTTTAAGTCAAGATTAAATTTAGTTAACAAAATGAAAAATAGCTACAAAAAAATGATAAAATAAATTAGATCACTATGAATAATATCACTTGTAAGCCCATACTATTTTTGGTGATACAATTATTGAATCACTTTGTTTGTGAAAATGTGTAAAATTGCTTTGTGAATTGTTATAGCTAAAAAATGTTACTATTTTTTTTTTATTGTTACAAAAATGCCAATTTGGTGTAAGTGTGTATATATCATCGATTCATCTTACTAGTATATCTTTATTTTTCATGCCATTGCTTCTCTGTATCAACGAATAATATAAACTAACTCAATGCATTTTTTTTAATAAATTTAATCCTGTTTGAGAGATTGGAATTACTTACTGTACACAATTGGATTGATTCATGTGTGTTCTCATTAACAATGCTGTCATGCCATTGGCAATTCTGTCTGATCTTAGCATAGCAACTTAACAGAAAAACCAGTGAATACAGAAATCGGGAATTTTGGAATTAATATACAAGATGTTAAGAAACCGAGTTGATGTAGTAACAATGAATTGAAAATGGTTCTTTGTTTACTGAAGTAAATTCATTTATTATTCACATGAGGTCAGAACTTACACTTCTGGCATCCCAATTTAATTATGGTGTTTGAATCAGTCTTCTCTGTGATTCTAATCTCTCCCATAATCACATATATGATATTTTATGCAGCAACTCTTGAACACTAATGTGTAGAAATAGTCAATCAGGAAATATTGGTTGTTGTGTCAGTATGTCACATGTTTGTTATAAATTTCTGCAGTTGGGATTAAGACATGTTCCGTGATCTAATAAATACCATAATCACCTAAAAAGAGGGGTTCGGATCAAGGTCTCAATCGATAAATTGATAAGAGGATCGACTTCCTTAGCATATTAATCATTCTACCAAAAAAAAAAATACACAAACAAGAAAACCCCTTAAAATAGTGGCTTAAACAAAGTTATACAAGTAACTTAGAGCATCTCCATCATTGGAGGTTGAATTTGTACATGTGGCAACTTTATTGAGTTAGGATTCTATTTTGTGTTTCCAACATACTCGTTAAGGGTGACATGGGTTTACAGACACAATGTGTTTGGTTTTACTCCTCAAAATAAAGAGGAAATAACTACTTGCTAGTTTGTTATTTAGGCTTCGGTTGGTATCCCGCAAAATAATGTAAATGCATTTCTTTGGGAGCGGTTACAAAAAATAGGTGTTTGATAAGATTTACGTAAAGTGGTTATAGAATTAAAATGCATAACATCCGCATCTTCACGTTATGAGATTCTACATTATTTTACGGGATAAAACATCCTAAATTTTTTTGCAGAGAACTCTCACATTCACATGTTAGACAATATTTTTTTATAGAGTCCATATTTTTAAGAGACTGTGAAATTCAATAGAGTCCACGTTTACAAGAGTTATTATAATTAAAACTCTTCGAAAGATTTTTATTTTTTATTACATATTATTCAGTTACATATTTGAAGAAAATATATGCAATATAATATATATGGGGGAACATAAGGTATGTGAAATGCACGTCAATGAGATAAAATAAAAAAAATTGTGGAACTAGCATTGTCGTTTTCTCTCTTCTAGACTATCTACAACCAAGGAATGTGTTTTCGTGAAATATCGGTGAAATATTGTTTTTTTGAATTACGAAACGAAAAATGACGAAATGCAAAATTACATATTTTAGATGATTTTTTTTGTAAATTTTGACAAAAAAAAAAACAGCTAAGAAAATGCCAGATTTTTTATGAAACTTTTCGACCAAAATCTTCCACTTTGGTCTTCCTCTTCAATCTCTGATCTTTGATCAACACAGTGTTCTAGTCTTCCTTTCCCATTGATGCAGTGCTCCGACTTTGCTCTTCTTCTCCGATCGACCAATCCTTTCCCTGTTGGCCCCATCTCCTTCATCTGTGGGTTGGCGTGGATATTCCAAATTTGAAACTGGAGTTGTATAGTTCATGTGTAGTTGCAGAGAGTCTAGAAAAGAGAGACCACTTGACCCTTGAGATGTCAATGAACCACCACTTTTTTTTTTTTTTTTTGATAAAAATCTCTGCTATGGAAAGGCAGTTATGGTATGCAAGACCTTAATTACTTGTCCCAAAATGGGATATAATAACAAATTGGTAAGGAAAAAACATAAACTAGACAAATATATCATGTAGACTGACCAAACCCCTAGATCAATGTCTGTACTTGCTGTTACTTTTCTTCATTCTAGATGATCTTCGAGGAAATACATTGACGTCTTTGAAGTAGTCATGGTCCATCTTATCAAATCTTTTCAATAATCGAAGGTGGTCTGTCTTTAAACCTGACACTATTCTTGACCTAATGGTGTATTCATCCAAATCTTCTTCTTCCGAACTGATTTAATCTGAAATGTCGATATCGGTCTCCATTTCGGTTTCGCTGTTAGCGTTACGAACCAAATAGTTAATATGTTTTATATTTGGCGCTTCAATTACTACTGTGTCCACTAAAGTTTCATCATCTTGTACATTACCCGCATCTGCTGGAACCCCTACCTTCCGGCAATGCACCTTGTCACCACTATGAACACTAGTCTGAGCACCAACGTGAGCTCCACCGCCAACACCACTGCCCGCACCATTGCCAGCGCCATAGAAAAACCCACTGTCAACATGATCATCTTCAACTACTGTGTCCTCCTTTGTTGGCCCTGAGTTGCTGCTTGAAACCATTGAATTTATCTGTAGAGAAGCGTCCCCACAACTTTTCTTTTTCCTTGGGCTAGAGATCCCGACCTCCCCGTTCTGCTTCCCTGATTCAGCATGAAGAATTGAATCTTCACCCATTGTTTCCCCATCAACATCTCTCGTGACCTCCCTTTTTAGGATCTTGACGTGGATGTTCCCGTCATCAAAACGAGCACTCGACGCTCGTGGGCTTACTAAATTGTCAAGTTTAATTGTGTCTCCTTGTTTCCCAATCGCCTTTTCAATCTCAACAGTTGTGTACCCCGCCTCAAGAAGTCCTTCCTCCGTTGTTTCTGACACTACCATGTCACTGGCTTGAGTCTTCTCCTTACAATCCAATTGATTATTCATTAGGTTACTCTCATCTTCAACAATGTTCTCCGTAAGTGACTCGAATTTGTTTGACAACATGCTTGAAATGAAAGTAAAAAGGTTGTGGGTCCCTTAAATATTCAATGCCCTCAACCATCTAGTACTTTTGTTCAACTTGTCGAAGTAAAGAGACAAGATTCCCCAATTCTAGGCAGGCAGGCTTTATAACAACTTTTTTTTATCAGGTTTGGAATTTTTACACTTTTACCCCTTCTATAGATAACGTTTGTGATTGTGTTTTAAAGAAAATGAGTAAAAGTGTAAAAAGAAACCCAAGTCTAGCAAAAAAATGGTTTTAAAGCCTAACTGCCTAGACAAAATCAAGAAGATTTGTTCTGGAGAGATCAATAGATGTGAAATAAGTGAAAATGAGGGGTTGTTAGCTTGAGGAGGATGTCATTCGTCGTTGTGAGCATTCTGCATGAGTTTAGATGAACTCGTCAAAGAAGAGGTAAGAAATGGAAAAAACTTTAACTGATTTGTTTAAATGAAAACACGGTCACTTACTGACTTTCAATTCATGTCATGTATCATACCCCCTATCCTCTGTGTTTGGATCAACAAAATTTGTTTAATAAGTTTATTTATTTACATCTTATTATTTTATTGTACATATTTCATATACTCTCAAAATTTATTATATATGTTTTATGTATTATCAAATTTTTTACGTTTTTTTCTTTACAGATCGAAATATTTTTTAAAATTAGAAAATCGAAATTAACTAAAAAAACGAAATCACAATCCTTGCTTTTTACAGTGTAACGAGTAGAAACTTAATAAGAAAGAATAAGTAGGTCCCACCAATTTGACTTTGAATGGACTCAATTCATCACATCCCACATTTATCCAATTTATAATAAAGAAAGATATTTATAAAGGATATCTAATGAGTTTGTTGGAGAGGATTTACACAAAAATTCTCGTTTCTCTTAAGGAGCTCCTTAAATAATAGTATTTTATTTAATTTAAAGATCCTCATATTGAAGTTATTGGAGATGCTCTTACCAGTACCATCGACATTAGTAACGACTTACTAAGTATTTGCCTTTTGTAATGACTTAGTAAACAAGCATCCAATAAATTAAAGCACTAAAAATTAGGAACCGAATCATGTTCTTGGCCTCAACAACAGATCTTAACATTGTTTTTTGATTCATTATTTTATCCTGTGACTATATCTCCTCTTTGACGCCACCACTTTTTTTTGACACGCTAAAGAACACGACCACTATACAAATTTTTTTCCCTTTCTTTATTCCTCTCTTCTCAAGAACAGCAACAACACGGAGCAACAACAACAACGGCGGTGTTGCCGTCCACTATCAGCCCTACATTCTTTCACTTCTCCTCTCTTTTTCTATTCTCTTCTCGTTTCTCACTCTTATCTTGCAGCTAAGGGGTGACGGAGAGAGCGATCGACTAGGCGAGACAAGGAGAGGGCGACTGACGAGAGGGGGCAAGGGCTACCGGCAAGGCATGGCGCAGGCACAACTGCTCCTATTCTTGTTCAAAAAGAAAGAAATAAAATGGTGGTGTGCCCTTGAAGATTGATAGGTCTGTACCCAATTTTCTCACCTAATTTCTTCATTTTCTTCTCATCTCCAATCACAATTTTTTTTGTTATCGCTCGATCGTCCCTCCCCCCTTATTTTTTCTTTCATTTGCTCTCACTCGAACCTTTGTGTGGACGGGTTCCATCGTCACGGAGGTTCGAGCGATATCGAAGGAGAGAAAAAAAGGAGGGGCGATGGCGATCGGCAACACTCGCTGCTGCTATTGTTATTGATGTCTACTGTTGATGAGAAGAAAAGATAGGGAAGAGAAAAAAAAAGGCAAGTAAGCAGCGACGGTGGCAGTAGTAGCGGTAGCAATGTTGCTGCTCCTGTTTTTGTTGTTCTAAAAAAAAGGTGGTGGTGTAAAAAAGCAGGTAATCGTGTACAATAGAACTGCGGTGGTGTTAGATAAAAATGTGGTGTTAATAATATCAAAGAGAAAATATGGTGGTGTCAAAAAGTCACAAACTATTTTATAATAGTGTCATTGCATATTATTCTGTTGAAACACACGGTAAAACCTATTACGTAATGAGTTCTATTTGTATAATTGTATAGTCAATCAAGTGTTTTTTTTTTACAGAACCACCTTCAAACCCCAATTAAAAAAAAAACATAGCTGAAATTTGGTGAGATAAATTATTTTGTGGTGAAGATTGCTTTTCTATCAGAAAGGGAAAGCGCGTTTTCTGTTTTGCTTTTGAATATTATGACATGTAAGTGCTTAGTGTTCAGTGTGGTTGGTTAACTTTTTGATGACAAAAAAATAGTGGGAAGAGATTTAAAATGAAAAAATAAAATAAAATTTTGATGAACCTGTACTTAAATAAAAAACCAAAATTCAGGAAAAATTAATGAAACTAAAGATATAAAGAAGAGATTTAAAATGAAAAAAGGTAAAAGGAAGTGAGAATTATATTTTCGTGTTTTCCGTATTGGGAAGGAAAAAGTGGGAAGGGGAGTTATTTTTTTATTTTTTTTGAAAAATAAAAAGAATAATGATCATTTTCAACTTCAAATTTTCTAAAACAAAACAACTTTCCCCTCAAACACAACTTCAACTTGTCATGCACGTCCATTATTGAAATCTGTCCTCACGTAGAACAAAACAAAGAGGAAGATAAACAAACACCCACACCACACAAGTCAGTCCTTCCTACTTTATTAGTCAACTAGGGCACCCACACAAGTCAGATTTTCTTGGTTAGGGATATTTTAGTCTTATGCAAAACATAAATTTCAGTCAAACATTCTATCATTTCCTTTCTATGTGATCCGCTAGATCTTTATGTTTGGATAGATCTCACCCGTCTTTAATTTCCAACTTGAAACGCTATTTTGATTTGTTATATAGACTATGGTAATTCTTGTGCCTTCGACACTCAAATTCAATCTGAGCCTTTAGATGTGTGATGGTTAGAGTTGGTTTGGGTATAAAAGTTATAAAAAAGAAAACTTCTTTCTCCAACCTCCTTCTTTGTGATCCATTAGATCTTTATGTTAGGGTAAATATCTTAGTCGTCTTTTATCTCCAACCTAAAACACCATTCTGATTTGTTATATAAATACTCTATCATTTTCATTCTCATGAACATTACACTTACCCAAGGATTATGATTTCTCGAAAAATGCTAAAATTCACGAAATATTTCTTTTTTTGAGTTATCAAAATTTCTTTCAAAATCAGAAGTATTTATTTTTTTCATTACGTTATTATCAATTTTCGTACATTTAAACCCGTTACATCATTAGTTTAGTATTATTTTGGTGTTTAAGGAAAAAAGTAATTTCGAGATATATGAAACATATATAATAAATATTGAGGGTATATGAAATATATACAAAAATAAGATGCTAGTAAATAAACTTATTAAACACATTAAATGAAACCTAAACACGAAGTATCTCCAAATAAATTATATTAGAGGAATTATGGATAATTCACCCTTAATTGTGCAAATTTTATCCAATTACAATGACAATGAAAGTTTACGTGTTACTAAATGTAGTCAATCATAAACCTCTTCAAATTGAATAATACACTAATATCGTGAATAAAATGACCGAGAAAATTGGTTCAACAATAAAATTTTCCGTGATTCGGGAATTTAAGATTTTATTAATTTAGGATCTAACCCCTAAACAAACAAAATGAAAATATCAATGCAATTACAAACCTAGAATTGGAAACAAATTAAGATTTTTCAACAAAAACTGAAATTTCTGAAAAAACTCCGAAAATCTGAAATTTCCGAAAAAACCCCTCAAAAGAACGTGAATTCGTATTTCAACAAAAATTTCCAGGAAATTTCGTGAAAACTCATTCCTTGCACACTTACCTTCCCTACAAGACATCAATTCAACATGCCCTCTTACAAACCAAACATCCACCCATCTGTCAAGCCAGAGAGGAGGTTCCTTTGTTGCCATGAAACTTGCAAAAACTCTATTTTTTGCCTCACTTTTAGTCCTACTTTTCTTCACAAAACTCACAACTTCAGCTGACACCATATCTTCAACCCAATCAATCAAAGATGGTGAAACTCTTGTATCTCCCAAGGAGGAATTTGAGTTGGGCTTCTTCAATCCTGGAACTAGTCCAAACAAGTACTTGGGTATCTGGTTCAAGAAAATAAACACTTCTACTATAGTCTGGGTCGCCAACCGGAACGTCCCTATTACGGACTCGTCCGGGGTCCTGAAATTTGGTACAGACGGTAATCTTGTAGTTGTGAATGGGTCAGCTGGCATGGGCATGGTTTGGTCTTCTAATGTATCCAGGAGGGCAGTGAACCCAATAGCGCAGATTATGGATAATGGAAATTTTGTTATTCGGGAACAGGGAAATCTTGATCCAGATCAATACTTATGGCAGAGTTTTGATCACCCGACGGATACTTTGTTACCAGGCATGAAAGTGGGATGGGATTTAAAGAAGGGGTTGGAACGATACTTGACTTCATGGAAGAATGAGAATGATCCTTCATTTGGGGATTATACTTATAGAATTGATCTGCATGGACTCCCACAGGGTTACACGTACAGAAAAAATGATACAATCCTTCGTACCGGGTCTTGGAATGGGGCGCAATTTGCAGGTGTTCCGGGGATAGTTCAGAGTTATATTTTCAAGTTTAGTTTTATTATTAATCAGGACGAAGTTACCTATTCGTTCTATCTCAAGAATGAATCATATTATTCGAGATTAGTGTTGAACTACTCTACAGGAGTGATACAACGGTATACCTGGCTTAATTCAAGTAAAGTATGGAACCTGTTATGGTACATCCCAAAGGATGACTGTGATACATATATGAAGTGTGGTGTATATGGAGTTTGTAATCAGGATCTTGAAATTAGAGGCAACCCAATTTGTAATTGTGTTAAGGGGTTCAAACCTAAAAATGGACAGGATTGGTACTTGCGGGAATGGTTAGGTGGGTGCGTTCTAAAGACGAAGTACGAGTGTCAAAAAACTGATGGTTTTTTGACAATGAATAAAATGAAAATACCAGATACTTCACAAGCTTCCGTGAATAAAAATTGGAATCTTGACCAATGTGGAGTGGAGTGTCGACGGAATTGCTCATGCAAAGCGTATTCTACTTACAATGTCACAAATGGTGGGAGTGGTTGTATCATGTGGACAGATGATCTTAGGGATCTACAGGAGTATAGTGATGGTGGTCAAGATTTATACGTACGAGTCGCAGCTTCAGAAGTCGGTATGTTTTCATTATTAATGAATTTTTCTTTCCTATTTGCTGATTATAGTGTAATACTAGTTTCATAGATAAAGGATTTAAAACCATTTTTCAGAATCCTGTATAACCCATTCCATTGAAGATGACAAAGTCCATCTTTATTATGACTTCTGGGTTTCATTTAATCACTCAACGAGTCATCTTCTTGACTACTGAACCTCCCTTAGCTGCACTGGTCAACAATGGGTGCTCCCTGATTGAACCACGATAACGCAGCGTGGGTCCAACTCATCCAATAATTGTTCAGTAAGCCAATGTTAATGGTACCTGGTCCAGGTTCGTGTCGGGTAAGTAAATGTTAAATCACCATTTACTCTATTGTGCATATGGTCTAGGTCGTGTTGTTAGGTGTAGTAAATGTAAATTACTGTTTATTCTAAAAGCTTAAGCTATTAACGAAGTTTGAGTAGCAAGCAAACCCGTGGTCAATATAAGATCTACGTGTTATATTTTAATGACTTAAATAATTGCAATACACACCCACACCAAAATCTCATCTAACAGTCATTGTGTGAACACCATCAAATTCTGGTTTTTGACAAAATTTGAGTGGTGAGCATGACATGGAAACCACCAAACTTTCTTGTGGAAATTATTTCCCTGTTTTGATGTGTGGTTCTCTCAATAGTCCATATTGACCCACTCAATTCAAAATACCAAATTTGGTGCAAACAAGCCAATAATCTTAATGGTTTGATCTCCACTGAGTTATGTAAGAAATTTTATAATAGTCAAACTAGGTGGCCCTTACTAGGAATGTGATTAGTACCCCATTGTTAGTCTGATCGCAAGCTGATATTCCTCCTTTTTTACAACATTGGGAAAACTTTAGACTGGAAGATCTTGTACATGTTTTCACTGGTTAGGTTCTTTATTGACTTTGCTTGCAATAACAATGACAACACTTGAAAAGAAAAGAAAAGAAAAAAAAATCATCTGATGGAACTTTTCAAAATGATAGTGGGGGTTCGGTTAATTTGATTGCTCTTACCAAATGGCAGAACTTATCCATTATGAACTGAAGTATTGCTCAAAAATCAACAAAAAGTTGTAGCAGTTCAATTCTGATCAACACACTAAAAGATTTATGTCTTAAATTAATTACATAGTTTGCAAAGTGATTTTGAACTTTAATGGTGTTTTTCAATGCTGATTAATTGTGACAATTTTCAGAAACAAGTGTTGTGCCAAAAGAAACTGAAAGTGGTAAGGGAAAGAAGAAACCAGTCAAGGTGATAGTCATAGTTTCAGTGGTTTCTGCGACTTTCATCTTGGGATTTAGTATCTGTTTGATATGGAGGAAAAGGATGCTTAAAAACATACCAAGGAATAGCCTATTTTACAAGGTGAAAAACCAAGATCCACCATTTTGTGAGGTGTTTATACATGGTAATAAAAGAGATTATCATGGCGAGAATGACGATATTGAGTTAAATCTTTTTGATATGGATACCATTGTGAGGGCGACAGACAACTTCGATAATACAAGCTTGCTTGGAGAAGGTGGTTTTGGATGTGTTTATAAGGTAGAACTCATGTTTTTTTTTTTTTTTTTTTTTTAAGTCTTAAAAAATTTATTTGTTCAAAATGTATTTTAAGGCATTAAACATATAGTCAACCTTTTTTCGACAGGGTACCTTGGATGATGGACAGGAGGTAGCTGTGAAGAGATTATCAAAGAATTCAAGACAAGGAGCAGAGGAGTTCAAAAATGAAGTTATGCTAATTGCGAGGCTTCAACATAGGAATCTTGTTAGGCTTTTAGGTGGCTGCATTGAAGGGGAGGAGAAGATGCTGGTCTATGAATACATGGAGAACAAAGGATTGGACTCCATTCTTTTCAGTGAGTTTCCTTAACACGTATTTATATTTCAGATTAAGTCTCAAACTAGTATACAGTAATGGATTGTATGTCATCTGAATTGTGATCTAGAGCGCTATGATTATGACATGGCGAAGCTCTAAGATTATTCATTTTTAATGTATGTTAAATATAAATCTTTGATACATTCTATACTTTTTTTGTCAGATAAGGAATACAGCTTCTTATTGGATTGGCCAAAACGGTTTAACATTATTGTGGGGATAAGTCGAGGACTGCTATATCTTCACCAAGACTCTAGATTTAGAATTGTTCATAGGGATCTCAAAGCAAGCAATGTTCTACTAGACGGTGAAATGCATCCTAAGATATCGGATTTTGGAATGGCAAGGATCTTTGGAGGTGATGATACTGAAGCAAAAACTAAACGAGTAGTCGGAACATAGTAAGTTTCACTAATCACATTTATTTTTTATTCCTTAATTATTTCTACCGAAAAAAATTTCATGAATATCGATCTAATATATTGGTTGAATAATGATTTGAAGTGGCTACATGTCTCCTGAATACGCCATGGATGGACTCTTCTCGGTGAAGTCTGATGTTTTCAGCTTTGGAGTCTTAGTGTTGGAGATAATCAGTGGGAAGAGGAACAAAGGATTTTTTAGTTCAGACGACCAATTTAACTTACTTGGACATGTAAGTACATCCGATTTTTCCATAGATTTCTGATTATATGTTGTCATTTAGATCTTTTCTGATTAGCTGATGAGTTGAAAATATTAGGCATGGAGTCTATGGAATAAAGGACATGCAGTGGAAGTAATTGATGAAGCTATGGAGGATACATGTATACCTAATGAAGCCTTGAGATGCATACACGTTAGCCTGTTATGCGTTCAAGAACGTGCAGAAGATAGACCAACAATGGCGTCAGTGGTTTTGATGCTAAGTAGTGATACTGCCACATTGCCAAAACCAAAGCAACCAGTGTTTTCTTACATTAAATCTCCCACGGAAACAGAGTCAACTTCTACGAAACAAGAATCTGTAAACAATGTAACAGTGACAATGCTACAACCTAGGTAGTTCGATATGTTTTTTTTGTCATTCAAACATATGAGACTTATGAAATCATTCAAACGGAGGCATCGATCTTTGACCCATATGCTTATTCAAGCTTTGTAATATATATCCTTTTCTAATGAATAACAATTTTTGATAGTACGCACTTGCTCTTAATTTTTTTCTTTTCTTTTCTAAAACTGCATGATATTGGACTGTCACATACAAGAAAGTTTTCAATGTTTAGCCGATACTTAAACCTTCTGATCACTCTCATTCTCTGCCAGACTGATAATCACAGGAAAGAAAGAACCTAATCCAACCAAAGGATACCAAGAAAGGTATTTTACCTAAGCGTGAAGACAGACCATTTTGTAATTCCAGCTGGTTTCTTAAAAAGCTTAAGCTATTAGATAGCGAAAATCCAGCATATCTATCTGAAATTCGAGGTTCATGGACAATGGGATTAGACTTTAGTCTCAATAAGAAAGAAAACAAGAAAATGACTTTGAGAAATGACCAAGAGGGCATTGATCATATAGTCAATTTCAACTAATCCTTCTAGTCAATAGTCTATGATTCTGATTTCACTTTCATACTAAGCACTTTAAGGTGCCTTAAAACATAGAAGAAATCCACCAAGTTGTACTAGGAGCTTTCTTTGTTGTAATGAAGAGTTTCACACCTCTGTTCTATGCCTTACTTTCACACTTTTCTTCCCGAAAATCTCAACTGCAGCTGACTCCATACCTCCAAATCAATCACTGAAAGATGGTGAAACTCTAGTCTCCCCCAAAGGAACAATTTGAATTGGGATTAACGAGTACAAACCTGTACATGGGAATCTGGTACAAGAAAATTGAAATTCCTACAATAATTTGGGTTGCAAATCGTTACATCCCTATTCCAGATTCATCCAGGGTTTTAAATTTTGGTTAACGATGGCAACCTTATAATTGTGAATGGATCAGTGGGCGCAATTTGGTCTTCGGATGTATCCAAGGCAGTGAACCTGGTTGCACAACTTATGGATACTGGAAATTTTGTTATTAGGGAACAAGGTAAGATTGACCCAAATCAATACTTATGGCAAAGTTTTGATTACCCCACCAATACTTTGTGAATGGACCTTCGTATGGTGTCTTGGAATGTTTTGATTACCCCACTTGGGAACGCGGTTTCCAAAAAATTTCACCGAGGTTTTCTATCATGAGAAATTCTAAATGGCGAGGAAATGAGCGAGGGGAGGGAGGTGGCGGGGTGGGGACCGTTCACCTCCCTCGGGATGCGTGCCATCAATTTTTGTGCGTGCATCACGAGGGAGGTGAACGGTCCCCACCCCGCCACCTCCCTCCCCTCGCTCATTTCCTCGCCATGTAGAAAAGCTCTTCTATCATATTTACTTCCTGCTGACATTTTTCCTTAAATGGGTGTTGGACATTATGGAATGATTGATTTCCTCGAGTGTCATATTGCCAAAGGACAATTTCTTGATATCATTTCTGCAATGAATGATTGATTTGATGTCGCTAAAAAATGGGCTGTCTAAAATGACAAAGATTTGGTTTTTGGCATTCACCACTAGTTCAGCATCCACCACAACAAAATCAACTGGGAAGTAGAACTTATTAATCAGAACGAAAACATCTTCAATAATTTCTCTTGGAATTTTGATAGACCTCAGCCAACTGGATAGTGACGAGGTAAGTTTTAACTCCCCCAAACCTAAGGCCTTGTGTACTGAAAAGGGCAACAAATTGACACTGTCTCCTAAATCTAACAAAGTTTGTTTGATCTCATTATCTTCAATGGTTTTCTGTTGGATATAAGAGGTTGATTGTTCAGTTAAGAACGCTTGCCTAAGAACATTGGTTTTCCTTTTCACAGTGTAAAGGTCTTTTGAGAAAGTTGGCATAAGAAGGTATTTGCTTAATGACCTCTAAGAAGGGTATGATCGTTCTTCCGCAAACAAAGCAAGTTCCCTTGAACTTCTTAGGATTATTGTTGTTTCCCCTTGGTTAGAAGGGCACTTTCTCGTTAAGGAGTTCTTCTATTTTGAACTTTCTATGACATGTGTTTTGGCCTTAACAGAGTTGTGTTTTTCAGTTCCATGGTTGTCCTTTTTTAATCTTTATTCGCACTATTAGATCTTCAAGACTCATCTCCTCGCACTTATGCTTCAACTAAAGCTTGAAGTCTTTCCAAGAAGGGGAGCTTTCCAATAATAGCAGTGACTAGTCACTGATCTCATGTTTTTCAACATGAATTTCATGGATCATCATCTGAAGTTCCTGAATTTTGTCAATGCCAAATTTTGAGTCATTCATTTTGTAGCTCATGAACTTGTCAACTACAACTTTTTTATGACAAAGAATTGTGATTTTTTTTTTCGAGTTAATTCCGATCTCTTGATTTTAAGAAATATTTCGCCGTGCAAGGAAAAAAAAAAGGCAAAAATTTCGAGGATAAATGAAATATATAATGAATTTTAAGGATATATGAACACATTAAATAAAGTCTAAATATCAAAAAAACGTGAAATCTACATATAATTAGAAAATCAGGTGGTGGTTTCAAAATCAGTATGCAGGTAGAACAAATGATAATTAGAAAATCAGAGGGGTGGTTTCAAAAATCAATAAATAATTAGAAAAAACCTTTAAATTTACAAAAAATCTTCGAAAATTTCCCAAAAACCCTAAAAATTTTCAAAAAATCATGTAATTTTTGGTGGTTGATTTTTTTTATTTTTTAAGAAAATTTTAAATTTACAAAAAACCCCGAAATTTATAAAAGTACCTCAAAAATTTTCGAAAAATGTAAAATTACATTTCGCCATTCTTCTTTTCGAAATTCAAAAAAACCAAAATTATCGGCAAAATCTCATTCCTGACTTATGACCAACGTCTTTTGTCTTGTATTTCTTCTCCAAAGCCCCCCTCAATTCTTTGGCAGTCTTGAGAGAATTATAGATCTTGTAGAGAACTTCATCCATGAAGTTTAGTATTTAGTTTTGGTATAGGAAATCTGAATGCTTCCATGCATCAATTGTAATGAAGACTTTCTTGTTTGTTTCAGGGATTTGTCCTTCCGGCTTAAGAACGTCTTCGCTTAGAAACCTTGCCAATCCCAATGTTGTCAGATAGAACAACACTTTGCTTTGCCAAATAGAGAAGTCATTTCCCTTGAATTTTTTCAGGACGATCATGAGCACTCAGCACCTTGGTGACATTTGAGGCTACTCTAATAATAAAAATAGCTAAGGTATTGTCACTACAAAAAAAAGACAATTCAGCAACGGCTAAAAATCGTTGCTAATTATCAAAATACCGTAGCTAAAATGAATTAGCACGGCTCAACAACCGTCGCAATACCGTAGCTATTTGAATCAACAACGGTAAACTATCCCGTATCTAATTCGCAACGGCTAAAAACCGTCGCTAACTCGAAAAATTCCGTCGCTAAAGCTGTTTAAAATTTTGGGTAAGGCTGTCGCAAATTGAAAAATAGCGACGGTATTTGCCGTGGCTATTTAGCATGCCGTCGCTAAGTTGCAAATCCAATTGACAAAACAACCACGGTATTTGCCGTGGCTATTTAGGGACAGCTTTGAAGCCGTCGCTAAGTTGCAAATCTCTGAGATCTCTTAATTAGTTCTGAATGATTTTTTTAATTAAAACTTAATTAGCTCTGAATGATTTTTAATTGCAAATCTCTGAGATCTCTTAATTAGCTCTGAATGATTTTTTTAATTGAAACTTAATTAGCTCTTAATGATTTTTTATAATGAACCAAAATTAATTGAAACTACCATAAAAAAAAATTACACAGAACCTCTAGAATATCATACAAAAATTACAAAGAATCCATACAAAAATTACAAAAAACCATACAAAAAAAAAATATTCGATCTATAAAATATTTGAGATCAGGAGATCTGAAATTCTAGATCTTTGAGATCTCAGATCTCAGATTTCAGATCTCTGAGATCTAAGAGCTAGGGCGGGGAAGGGAGGGGAGAAGGAGGCGGCCACGGCGAACTTCTCCTTGGTGTCGAGGGAGGTGGCCACGACAGATCTGCGGGCTTCTTCTCTTCTTTGGGTGCTATTGGTAGTGAAGGGTAGTTGAAGGGGATTGGTTTGGTTGAGAGAAAATTTATATATAGAGAGAGGTACTTGAAGGGGATTGGTTGGTTTCTCGCGGATCGGTAACGTGGTTTGGTTTAGTGCGTTGGATTGAGCTAAAGTTTTTGGGTGTTATTGACGGTTGAGATGAGGTTTTATTTTTGTGTATAATTTAAAAAAATCAATTAGGGATTTTTTTGCCGTAGCTAATAAAATAATTTTTGTAAAACTTAGCGACGGTTTTTTGCCGTCGCTAAATGTTTTTATGTATAATTTAAAAAAAAAATCAATTAGGGACGGTTTTTTGCCGTAACTAATAAAATAATTTTTGTAAAACTTAGCGACGGTTTTTTGCCGTCGCTAAATCTTTTTGTGTATAATTAAAAAAAAATCAATTAGGGACGGTTTTTTAGTGTAGCTAATAAAATAATTTTTGTAAAACTTAGCGACGGTTTTTTGCCATCGCTAAATGTTTTTGTGTATAATTTTTTTTTTCAAAAAATCAATTAGGGACGGTTTTTTGCCGTAGCTAAAAAACAATCTTTGTAAAACTTAGCGACGGTTTGTTGCCGTAGCTAAATGTTTTTGTGCATCATTTTTTTTTCAAAAATTCAATTAGAGACGATTTTTTGCTGTAGCTAAAAAAAAATATTTGTAACACTTAGCGAGGCATTTTTGCCGTAGGTAAATGGTTTTGTGTATAAATTTTTTTTCAAAAAATCAATTAGGGACGGTTTTTTGCCATAGCTAATAAAAAAAATCTTTGTAAAACTTAGCGACTGTTTTTTGCCGTAACTAAATGTTTTAGTGTATAAATTTTTTTTTCAAAAAATCAATTAGGGACGGTTTTTTGCCGTAGCTAATAAAAAAATCTTTGTAAAACTTAGCGACGGCTCTTATGCCGTAGCTAAATGTTTGTGTATATATTTTTATTTTCAAAAAATCCATTAGCTACGGTAGAATACCGTAGCTAATGATTTTTATTTGTAAAACTTAGCGACGGCTTATGTGTCGTAGCTAAGTTTTTTTTAAAAAATCTATTAGGGACGGCAAAAACCGTAGCTACCAACTTTTCTTTGTAAAACTTAGCGACGGCTAAGAAACTGTAGCTAATAAAATAAATAGCGACGGTTTTGTGCTGTCGCAAAATAATTAGCGACGGTTTTGTGTCGTCACAAAATAATTAACGACGGTTTTTTATGATTATGAGTTGAGTCAGCTATCAAAAGCATTAGCAACAGTTTTTTGCCGTTGCAAATCTTTTAATTAGTGACGGTATCAAAATACCGTCGCTAGTATCTGTAGCTATTGAAGCTTTTTTTTTTTGTAGTGTGTCTCCCGTTATGCTTCTGTCACACAAAAAAAATTCAATCACAATTATTATTTCTTATGATAAATAATAAAACAAAATATGACACATAGTAAATATAATTAGATTATTATTGTAAAACAATATTTTAATTAGAGGTATAATTTTTATAAACTCTGAATCTAATTTGTACAAAATGTTGTAATAAAACAGTAGCGTAGTTAAAGTTTGTATAAACTCTGAACCAGATTTGTACGTATTGTACAAAACAGTATATTGAACAAGTTTGTACAAATAAACTTTACTATAAAAAACAATATTTTAAACAGATCGTAATCTGTACCTAATAAACCAAAAACGATTTGGTTCAAATGGTCTATCAGAACTTGAACAGAGTTGTGTTCAAAATCTGAAACTTGAATGGATATAGTTGTAGACTCTTGATGTATTTGAACATAGTTGTAATCAAGGATTGTGATTTCGTTTTTCAAGTTAATTTCGATATTCTGATTTTAAGAAATATTAGAAATATTTCTGTGTGTAAAGAAAAAACGTAAAAATTTTGAAGGTAAATGAAACATATAAAATAAATTTCTTAGGGTATATATAAGAAGTAAAAATTATCAAACTTTTGAAATAGAAATTTGCAGATTGACATGCAGAAATATTGATACAGATGTAGAAATATTGATAAGATTGACATACTTTTGAAGGTACGCAAAAAATTCAAAATTTACGAGAAAACTCACAAAAAAATGGGATTTTTAATTTCGTACAATTTCTTTTAGTATTTTCAAAAAATGAAAAACTCGCCAAAATTTCGCAAAATCTCATTCCTTGGTTGTATTCGTAGTACTCTAAAATTGATACAGATGTAGAAATATTGTCTTAAGATTGTAGGAGTACAATCTGCAAATCAGAGTTGTAGTTTGACCCAAAGTTTGCTAGAACATAATTATTACTACATCACAGGGCATCAAAAGAGAATACATGAAAATCGAACTAAATTTGCCAAAACAATTTTCTTAAGACAATAATAACAACCCAGTCTTGGTGCAAACAATAATAGTCGGTAGTTTTCAAAGATACAATAGTTATTCACTTTGTTAGTCTATATTTGTGGATGCAAATTTTCGTCGGATCACGTGCTGATCATGTGGAGTAATCTACATAAGATAGAAGTTAATTATTGACACCGGTGTGATGCCTGCCATGGGGATTCCGTTGCCAAAGTTAAAACAATGTCTTCAAAAAAATGTTTATATCTCTATATTTGAAAAGAAAATTCTGAATCAAGAAAGAGTTACCTCCAAATGGCTTCGTGTTTGGCTATTTATAGAGGCAGAATGAATAATCTATTAGAAGATAAGTGAGACACGTGACAGATTAGTGAATCATCTGCTTGAAGGTGGTTGTAACTTCTCTCAGGTAGTTATAACCTCCTTATAACTTCATGTTTGATGACACATCTCTTGGAAGCGTATATACTCAGCTGAGCATGGTGGTCAGCGCTAAACACTACTCCTCTGCTAGGAAAAGAGTATTCTGCTGAGCTGTACTGGGCCCAGACTTGTGTTGCATTGGGCCCAAAGTTGGGCTTTTTCTTTTTGTGACTTTCATGGGTAAATTTTAGGCTTCTCGGGAACAATCCAAATTTTTTGGCTTCCTTATCCTGTAGGGCCAATGATTATTTTTGGCTCCCACAAATGCCCATCATCTCCTTTGCTTTTGAGCTGACTGTTTTTCTTTTCCTTCTTACTTAAAAGCAGGGGAGATGTATTTTCACTGAGGAGCCCCACCAAAAATAGAAGTAGAATGCCTCTGATCTTGCTGACTTATCTGTCTCTATTAATACAAGTAAATGATCTGCATGCAGAGGCTTTTGCTGCAGATGAGATGATCTATCGGATAACTCATACATAGTCATTTCATGGGCTCTTGGACTTTGTCCAAATAGAAGATCACCCTTAAGTGAATAAAACAAGTCATACTTTGGCATCCTGGTGATTTGACGACCCATCCACCTATAAATGTCACATATTTTTAGGTTGACCTGCCATGTTTCAGCATGAGTTGAGGAGTGTTCATTTAACGTAAGACACGACCCTGATCTGCTGGCTGACTTTGTTTCCCCAGTTAAGAAGGGAGTGAATTCTACTATGAAATTTGCTAAGGCTTGAGCCTTTATAGTTGTCATCGGCCAGTTGATTTGTTGAAGGACGCGACACTGATCTGCTAGCTGACTTTGTTTCCCCGGTTGAGGGTGGAATGAATTTTGCTAAAGCTTGAGCCTTTAAAGTTGTCCTCATTCGGTAGATCAAGTCTTATTGGCTCAACTCTAATGCTTATATCATATGTTACTGACAAGCATCCGGGAGGAAGTTGTGCCCTCAATTCTTTGCTGACGAGAACTGAACTAACTGTTATAGTTGAAACTGCAAGTAGATGTATAGGTCATCTCCTGGATTTGTCTGCTGATCTACTCAAGAATCGATCCAAAGCTGCTGCTCTAATAGTGAGACTTTGAATTTGTTTTGGAGTTGATGGTGACTTCATGTCAAGTAGTGGTTTTTTTTACTTTTATGATCCCCAAACTTTGTGTATGTTTGTTTGTCTACTGACTTATAAATATTTGCATTAAGGGCACAAAAGTTTGATTGGCCTCTTTCATGAGTTTCCAATATGCTTAATTCGGAATTTAAACATAACTTGAGAAAATTAATCATGGATTTAAATCTATTTATCTTGAAAATTGCACGAAAATATTGTGTGATCTGCTGATCATTTGACAAAACTTAAAGAGATTTAAATAGTCCAGAGTAAGATGTTTCTATGCTCAATGATTGATTAATTGAATTACCCACTCACGGAGAATGAAATCCTCTACTGAGGCATTTGGTTTGTGTGGTCTGCTGATCACTTGACTAAACTTAAAACGAATTTAAGCAGTCTTGAGTAAGATGTTTTTATGCATTGAATTACCCACTCATTGATAGTGTCATCCTCTATTGAAGCATTTTCTTGTGTGATCTACTGACCACTTGACTAAACTTAAACGGATTTGAGCAGTCTTGAGTAAAATGTTTTTAAACATTGAATTACTTACTCACTAAGAGTGTCATTATCTACTGAGCTTTGATTCTATACTAGTACATTTTGTTTTTGTGGTCAGCTGACCAATTGACTAAACTTAAACGTATTTAAGTAGTCTTGAGTAAGATACTTTTATGCATTGAATTATCCACTCACGTATAGTGTCATTCTTTATTGAGGTGTAAATAAATATTTGTATTTCTAAATGTCTTCTACTGTATGACATGTAGAACAAATTCTCATATTTCCCTATTTCAACTAAGGAAGGTGTGTTCTTTGCTGAAAAGCAAAATAATGTATCATTTGTTGTGGTACATGTAAATATTTGTTCAGATTTTTTCTTTGCAGGTCTTCTTTCATTGATGGTAGTCTATTCGGCCAAAGTTGGTTCTTCTCGTAGAGATTTTGATTGACCGAAATGGTGAACACTGTGTATGTTCTACCGGATGAGGAGTCTCTTGTTAAAAAGATAAAATACAATAAACATATACAATACAATCAAGTTTTTCTTACATGTACATTGCATTTTTTTTTTCTAAGAAGTTAAAAATGAAAGAGCTAGGACGCCTCAACTTCAATATCTACTTTGTAAAATGGTCAGTTTCCACATTTATCAGATTCTTTTGTATCGGAGAGTTTGATTGATCGGAAAAGTGAACTCTGTGTATGTTCTGTTGGCTGAGAAGTCTCTTGATGGGGAGCGTGTTCTACGTTTGTCACTTTTTTTATCCTCTTTCTGATCTACATTTGTTTGTGCAGGTTGACTATCTTTCTCAGGTATATCTGGTGCCTTAACACTATTTTTTTCGTCATCTCACAATGCACAACGTTCTGCCATGGTGAAGATTTCGGTAAGAGTTTTGCCCGGTTTCATGATCAATTTTCCATACAATATGTGATCTGCGGGCAGACCCTTCTTGAAAGCTAATGATACAATTTGGTCATCACACCTATGGATGCAAATTTTCGTCATATCTCGTGCTGATCACGCGGAGCAATCTGCATAAGAAATGATCACGTGTTGATCACGCGGAGTAGTCTGCACAAAGTAGAAATTAACTCTTGACACCGGTGTGGTGCCTGCCACGGGGACAATGATGCCAAAGTTAGAACAATGTTTATAGGAAAAATGAAAAATATCTCTATACTTGAAGATAAAATTGTCAGTCAGGAAAGTGTTATCTCCAGAAGCTTTTGCATTTGACTATTTATAGAGGCTGAAAGTATTAACTGCTGGCTGATTAGTGAGACACGTGGCAGATTAATAGGTTATCTACTTGCAAGTGGTTGCAACTTCTTTTATGCAATTGTAACTTTCATGATTGGTTATAACTTTCCGTTTTGCGATATCTCTTCAGCAAACCCACGTGCTCAGCTGAGCATGGTGGTTGACGCCGAGCACTTATCCTTTGCTGAGGAAATAGTGTTCTACTGATACTGAGTTTGTATTGGGCCCGGGTTCGGGTCTCCTATTCTTGTAGCTTTCGTGGAAAATCTTCGGATTTCTTAGGAAATGCCCAAATCTTTGGGCTATTTTATCCAATTGGGCTAAAGGTTATTTTCTGCTCCCATAAATGCCCCTCATCTCCTTTGTTTTTTTATAAAAAAAAATTAATAATATTTTTTTTAATAAAGGAGATGTGCCTAGGGAGCATGCCAAAAAATGAAGCTCCTTCTATAATGAGAAACTTCCACTGAGGAGTTTCATCTGGATTAGAAGTCTTCTTGTGCTCAAATATCTTCATTGAGGAGTCTATTAGGAACATGAGTCTTCTTGTACCCAAATACCTTCATTGAGGAGTCTATCATGACTAGGAGTCTAGTTTGAAATAAATTCTCTTTCTAAAAAATGGTTATTTTATTCTTTTTTTTTGAATTTACTAATCTTTTTAAAAAGAAAAAAATTTCTTCTTTCTTCTCCATATCTGTTAGACGGTGAAGCACATGAGCTTGTACTTTTTTTTTTATTTTTTTTTATTTTTTTGGCTTGGCTAATTGCAATATAAGATTTTCTTTTCTTAGTTTGTTGTTGTTGTTGTTGTTTTTTTTGTATTTTTTTAACATCAACACAAAATAATACTGAAGTTACTATGTGAACTAAACAAAAAATAAATAAATCACGTTCTATGGATAGCTTCTGCCCTTTGTGCCAAACTGAAGAAGCATCGTATTTTCACTTCTTTTTCAAATGTCATCCTGCTTCTGTTGAGGCATATGTTGCCAATCTGAGGCGAACGAATCGTTGTCGGAATTGTGGAAAAAACATTTCGATTCAAGGAATTCACTGATTGAAGCAAGCCAATCTCAACCCAGCTGAGATCTTGTACATAACGAAACCGAACACTGCAATAGTGCCTCAGTGTGTATGGGATGAAGTTTGTTCACACTAAGACAAGTAGAATCATCAGGTTCAGACCCTTTTGCAACAAACATAGGGTTGTAGAAGAAAATAAAATGAGAGTGGTTGATGTTGTAGTACGTGAGCGAGCTAATTTGATGAAAACACGCCTTGGTTGCGTTGATGTTGTTGGGTCATCCATGTGAGCCACCACCAAATACTCATCCATAAATATGAAGCTGCTTCTCTGTAACAGGGTTCTTTCAATCCATGTTGGATATAAGGACAAGGAGTTGAAGGATCCAAATCAAATAGAGTTCCTTCAATCCATGATTTGTGGTACCTTGATTTGGGTATATTGACCCTGTTACTGTGGAGGAGGAAAGTTGAAGGATCCAAACCCAAGTCAAATAGTCTCTGTAAATTTGGCCTTTTTTCTTCCTTATCCGGGGACGCGGCGTAGCGATGATGATCCACTGTCCATGGTTGCGAAATTTTCTTTCTCCCAATTTGAATTTCATCAAAGGATTCAAACCCAAATCAAATTTGGGTTCATCGTCCCTGTAATTGGAAAAGACTGTTCTTCCTGTTGAGTTTCTTCAACATCAGCCAAGGTTTGGTTCTTTATTCAAGTCTGCTTCCTGTTGGTTTTCTTCAATTGCAAAAGAAGTTGCAAGTTTGCTTCCTGTTGTGTGTTTCCTTCAAACCCAAATCAATTCGCTTCTCTATTGTGAACATGGGAAAGAGTTTGCAAATTGCAAGGAAATTACAAACATGGGTTCACTGTTGTGAACATGGGAAAGAGTTTACAAATTGCAAAGCAATTACAAACATGGGTTGTAAAGAAATTGCAAACATGGAAAAGAGTTTGCAAATTGCAAAGAAAGGGTTTTTGTAAATGTACCAGAGTGAAATCAGAAACTCTGATTACCGAATCAGAAACCAAGAGGCCAAACCATGGTACATAATGTAGACTATCAGCTATTTTGAATGGTGGTATGGCAAAGAAGCAGATACTGGATGGGAGGGTGATGCAGCAGTGTCCTGCTCTTCTGAAGATGTTAATGACCCAAAACTACTCTTGGGTGTTTAATCAACCAGTGGTATATGCCCCTGCTCAATGTTGCCCAAATGTATACAGAGCAATCATGTGCTTCTCCAATCTCAGTACTTTTTTTGGGCTTGAGTTGACTAAAGAAGAATTTTTCTTCTGCTTAATTTGAGGTGAGAAGGCATGGTGATTATGCTTAACTTAAAGTAAAAAATATCAAACTCTTTGATGAGCTCAGCGCTGGCGACCATGATTGGAAGAAGGACACTTTGGATATCAGCGGTGCCTGGGAAGGTGATATAGCAGATGGCCTTCTTGTGAATATCCTCTTCTGCCCATGTATGCATTTTCAACCCCTTTAATCTATAATTGTATATACATGCATTTTTGTAGTCTGCGCAGATTGCTTACTTTGTCACCTTTGTTTGCAGGTGAGGAGATAGTGAAAAAAATATATGTAAAACCTGACATGGACAAGATTTGAAGGGCGCTTGGCATACCATCCGAATATCGCAAATGGAGGTGGTTGTTGAGCCCATTGAGAAATGAAGAGAAAGGGCTTCCTCCGACTGAAGACATAGAGAGTTGGAAGAAGAATGATGCTGATCTTATTGGCTTTTCCATCTCTATTAGTGAGGCTCGATCTGAGGGTTCGTCAAAGAGAAAGAAGATTCTCCAGGAATCTGCTAGAGTTGAGGTCGACTCCTCTACTGGGGAGGAAATATCTATTAAATCTCTTAAAAAGAAAAAAACTTCTAGGCTATCTCCCTTGGTTGCAAAGGGATTATCCACGAGAGTTGGAGCTTCTTCTGAAAAATCTCTTTCCAAAAAGACCAGTTTGAAGACTGTAACATCTCCTCATCTCCTTCGTCTGGTAGTCCTCCTATTCCGAATACTAAGACTGTTCAACGTTGTTTTGCCTCAACCAAGAAATCTACTAGCCATAAAGTTACTTCTTCTCGATCTTCCCCAGAAACTTGACGCTACCCAACATTGTTCTGCCAAGACTGAGAGATCTGCTAATCGAAGAGACGTTCTTCCTCCTCCATTGGCCATGAAGGTTATTCCTTATCTTGGAGCAGCAAACTCTCAAGTAACTGAAGATCGTGTCGTAAGTTTAACTCGAACTCCTCTTGAAGCTAGGCTTATGCTGATCTCCAGAAAGTCTGATCTCTTGAAGCAAAACAGAGTTGACAATTCTGATATAAAACTGAAAAGTCTTGGTTCTGATACGCCTGCATTGGATGTTCCTTCAAAGTTAAATATTGTTCCAGGACCCTTTCCTATACAGGAAAACGTTATCTTGTCTCCTCCTATATTGAAAGCTAGTGTGAACACTCCAATTGAGGCACCCACTTGCAAGGTATTGTTGATTGTTTTTGATTTTTTTTCTTTGGAAATATATTTTCTGCTCGTTGATCTGCCTGTTGATCTGCTTTTATTGATATGTAGATCATGCCTTCATCTTCTGAACAAATGTTGATTGATAGCGACGGTGAATCCAGTTCGGCGGATATTGTTCCCTTAGCCGATCTACTGAAAAGAGATCTTCTAGATGACAAATCTGGGTGTACTAGCTTGGTTGAACGTCTACGTAGATCAGCCAACTTCACTAAGTTTCAAATGAGTTCAATCACCGAGCTACGTGAAGAGGCGTTTTTCTCTCTTTTGAGAGGTTTCATTATGCTGAAGAGTCTATGAGACATTTATCTTATGTGTCCGAATCTGCTACTGTCACTGCCCCTACTGCTGATCAGCTGAAAAAGTTGGAGGAAGATAATGAGAAGTTGAAAGCTAACCTTGGAGGTATCGAGAGGTTTCTTGAAGCTGAGCAGCAGTTACATCAGGAAAAGAGTATCCAGATCCTCAAATTAGAAATAAGTGTGTTGATCTGCAAACTTCTTTGTCTAAGACAAACTCTGAGCTGGTCTCTCTGAATATCAAGTTTAATGATCTTACCCAAAAATATGAAACTATGAAACTAGATATGGAAGAGTTGGAGACCTTAAAACGAACCCATGAATTACTTGAAAAGGAATGCAACGAATTCAAGTTGGAGGCAATTCAGGCAGTTGAGAAGCGTGCAAAGGCTGAAGAAGACTTCTATAAGCTCGGTTATGTTGAGGGTAAAGGAGGATGTGCACCTTTTTTTTGCAATAACTGATAAAGATGTTGATTTTCACCTGCAGGTTATAAAACTTCCATCTACTCCCCCCGAGTAGACTACTCCTGCTTCTCTTGCCAAGGTTGCTGGTTCTTCTACTCATGGTGAGCAAGGAGATATCGATGCTGCTAATGACCTTGGCCGGCCCTTCAGCTCTTTCTAAGAACATGTAGTCCTTAAAATGCTTTTGTTTATCAGTTTTGTTTTTGTTTTTTCATGATTTGAATTGTGGTCTGCTGACCGACTTTGGTTATTATGAATCCAAACTTTCCTTGTTTTTAGAATGTTCAACTATCGTCTCCCATACCAAAAAACAATGCATGAATAATAAACTTTAGAAAATATTTCCATAAAATTTTTATCATACATGCATGGATGTACATTTCACTTGTTGAGAAGAGGATGTGCCCTTCGGTTGAGGAGAGGATGCATCCTTTCATATGCCAAGGAGTGGTATTGTACCCTTCACCTACTGAGGAGAGATTGATCTCATGCACCTGCTGAGTAGGGTTTACCTTTCGCCGGTTGAGGAGAGGTATTCTATTCTTTGCTTATAAGGAGAGGTATCCTACCTTCTGCTTATCTGAAAGAATAGTTGTTCCATACATTGATGTACAAGAACTTTGAGTTGTGATCTACCAAATGGGGAATTTGAGTAGATTTGTGAGTGAGAACTCAATCTTGCTGGGTTGTATCGTACATACTCTCATCTGCTGAAGAGATATATGTTTTTTATTCGAAAAAATACAAGTACAACCTTTTGTAGGACTTTTACATTCCTCGACTGAAGAAAGAAAAGTGCAGCGCTTACACATTTCCAATAGGTATGTTCATCTACTGGAAAAGGTAAATGCAATCAAGTCTTTTTAGTATCTATATTGCATTTTATTTTTGAAAAGCTAAAATACTATAATATACTTGATAGGTAGTTTGCCGACGACAGAATGATCTGCTTGTAGGGTCCTCTATTGAAGATGAGTTACACATAGTACTTTCTGAGGTTGTTGGCATTCCATTGTCTAGGGATTTCTTTGCCTTCAAGCGTGTCCAGTGTATAGCTTCCCCGACCGCCAACTCTACTCACTACATACGGTCCTTCCCAATTAGGATCTAACGTTTTTGACCCTTCTACCTTTCTGGTGACGAAGGCCTTTCTCAAAACTAAATCCCAGGTTGGAATTGTCTGATCTTGACTCGATTATTGTAATAGGACATAAGTTGTTGATGATAAGCGACAACTCTTGTGATAATTCTCTCTTGATTCTCTTCTACTAGATCTAAGCTAGTTGCCATTTCATTGGTATTTGCTGCTAAGTTGGATACTTCTGTTCGCAAGGAAGGGACTAATACATTAGGTGGGATGATAGCTTCGGTTTCGAAGGCCAACGAATATGGCGTTTCTCCAATAGGTCTCCTTTTGGTTGTGCGGTAAGCCCATAGTACTCCAGGTAACTCCTCAACCCATTTTCCTTTAGCCTTATCTAATCTTTTTTTTATGCAATCCAGAATAGTTTTGTTGGATGCTTTAGCTTGACCATTTCCTTGTGGATACCTACAAGTTGAATTCTGTCGTTTTATGTCGTGCTTCTCCAAGAAGAGTGTAATTTCCGTTCCCACAAATTGAAGACCATTGTCGGTCACAATGGAATGCGGAATACCAAATCGGCAGATTATGTTTTGCCAAATAAATTTCTTTACACATGCTTCCTTGGTAGAGGCGAGGGCTTCAGCTTCAATCCATTTTGTGAAATAGTCGGTTGCCACGATCATCATATTCTTTTGTACTTGAGCCATTGGCATTGGTCCTACAAGGTCAATTGCCCATTGCATGAAAGGCCGCCATGGACTGATCTGCGGATTCAATTCTTCTGCGGGCTGATTAGGAATTGGTTTGAACCGTTGGCATTTGTCACATCTTTGTACGAAGTCTCTCACATCTTGATGCATGGTTGGCCAATAGTAACCAACACTCAAAGCTTTTTGTGCTAGTGATCTGCCCCCATAATGATTTCCACAAGATCCTTCATGAATGCTACTCAGAACTTCAAGTACTGCTGGAGAACTAATACAGGTGAGGTCTGGCCCCAAATATGATATGCGGTAGAGCTTTTCTTTCTTTACATAATATCTTGCAGCGTTTTGTTGAAGTTTCTTGGCATGAACCTTGTCTCTTGGCAGATTACCATTTAGTAAAAAATCGATAATAGGATCTTACCAAGTAGGATTAGCATCGATTATCATCATCTCGACTTCTTCTTCAATACTTGGTATCTCCAAGTGCTCTACTGGGATGGAACGCTTGAATTGATAATCTAAGGCTGACCCCAAGTTCGCTAATGCATCTGCATGAGAGTTTCTTACTCTAGGGACCTGTTTAATTGTGAATATTGAAAAAGCCTTAAAAAGTTTTTGGACTTTGTCTAGGTAGAGGATCATCCTTGGGTGTTTTGCAATGTATTCATCAGATGCCTAACTAGTTATAAGTTGAGAATCCGAATAGATGGCTAGCCTTTTAACAGACAACTCCTTTGCTAGGCGTAGTCCAGCAAGCAAGGCCTCGTACTCTGCTTCATTATTGAAAGCTTTGAAACCAAGTGTAATGGCTTGTTCTACCATGGTTCTGTCGGGTGTGAATAAAACAAGTCCTTCTCCGGCACCCTTGTGATTTGACGATCCATCTACATATAAGTGCCACATATCTTTGTGCTGATCTGCCCATATTCCATTATGAATTGAGGAATTTTCTGCTGTTGAGGGGTGCGACACTGCTCTACTGGCTGACTTTGTCTCAGCGGCTGAGGAAGGTGTGAATTCTATTATGAAATCTGCTAAGGCTTGAGCCTTTATAGATGTCTTTGGCCGGTAGATCAAATCGTATTGGCTTAACTCAATGGCCCATTTCATGACTCTTTGAGATGCATCCGGGTTGTGGAGGATTGACCTCCATCATGATAATCACTCTATGGGCTTGAAAGTAAGGTCTCAACTTCTTTGCTGAAACCAAAAGAGCTAAAATTAATTTTTCCATTGTTGTGTAACTGGTTTCAGCATCGAGAAGAGCTTTAAATATGTAAAATACGGGAAGTTGTGCCCCTAGTTCTTCTCTGATGAGAGCTGAACTCACTGCCACATTTGAAACTGCTATGTAGAGGTACAAGTCCTCTCCCGGCTGAGGTTTTGACAGCAGAGGAGGAGAATATAAGTAAGTTTTCAAATTCTTAAATGCAGTTTCACACTCTTCATCCCATTTGTCTCTCTTTCCTTTTTTCAATGCTTTAAAAAATGGTTTACACTTGTCTGTTGATTTGCTTAGGAATCGATTCAAAGCGGTTGTTCTACCTGTGAGACTTTGTATTTCTTTTGGAGTTGATGGCGACTTCATGTCAAGGATGGCTTTAATTTGATTTGGATGAGCTTCAATTCCCCTTTGAGTGACTAGGTACCCCAAAAATCCTCCTGATGAAACTCCAAAAGTGCATTTTCTGGATTTAACTTCATTCGATATTTCCTTAGAATTCCAAACGTTTATTCAAGATTTCTGATGTGATCTGCCCGCTGAGGACCTTTAATTAGCATGTTGTTTACGTAAACCTCCATGGTTATTCCAATTAAATGCTTGAAGATTCTATTCATTAATCTGTGATAGGTCGCTCCGACATTTTTTAAACCAAAAGGCATTACCTTGTAGCAGTAAGTCACCCTTTCGATGACGAATGAAGTTTTGGCTTTATCAGGTTCGTACATCATAATCTGATTATAACCTGAATAGGCATCCAGAAAGCTGAGCAACTGGTTACCAGATGTAGAGTCTACTAACTGATCAATGCGAGACAGATGATAGTTGTCTTTGGGACATGCTTTGTTGAGGTCAGTGTAATCTACACAAACTCTTCATTTTCCTTTTTCCTTTTTCTTTTTTCTTGACTAATACCACATTTGCCAACCAGTCGGTGTAAGATACCTCCTCGATGAAACTGGCTGCCAAGAGTTTTTCAATCTCGGCCTCAATGATTGCTACTCTTTTCGGGGCAAAGTTTCGCCTCTTCTGCACAGTAGGCCTACAGGTCGGGTCTACATGCAGTTATGGCAGATCACAGTTGGATCAATTATGTGCATGTCTGAGGCTGACCAAGCGAACACATCTTTGTTGCTTTGGAGGAAACTAATAAGTTCTGCTTTCTCATTTGCACTGGGGCGAGAGCCAATTTTCGCCTTTCTTTCTGGCAGATTAGGATCAAGAATTACAAGTTCTGTGTCTTCTTCTGGTCTCGATCCCTCCTCAACTGAGGATTCGAATTGAACTTCTCCTTCTTAATCCTGGTGCTATAATTGCTATTGGGGGGGGGGGGGGTGGGGGGGGAGAAGGTGTCTTCCCTTTCGCTTCGGCTGAAGTGACGGGAATAAATTCCTTCTGTTTCGTTTCCTTCAAGACTCGGGCTGCACACCTCCTTGCAATGGCTTGATCACTCTTTATTTCTCCAACTCCACCTTCTGGGATTAGATATCTGATTTTTTGGTGTAGACAAGACATGACATCCTTAATTTTAGTTATCCATGGTCTACCCAAAAGTCTGTTGTAGGGAGAAGACTCATCTATTATCATGAAGGTCTGCGAGCAGATGACTAGCGGTGAATAGACGTCTAGAATCATAGTGCCAATTGTTACTGATGTAGCCCCATTGAAGGCGGTCAAGACTTTTGTCTTTTTGGTGATAAGTGATTCTAAATTCATCTGTTTGATAGCTGAAAGTTGAAGTATATTGGCTGCACTTCCCTCATCTACATGAATTCTATCAATCATTGCATGAGCGATCTGGATGCTGATGACGAGTGCGTTTTCATGTGGTAGATCAAGGCTTTGCAGGTCACTTTTAGTGTGGCCGATCATCTGATTTTCGATTGAGGAACTAGTTGTGGGGCCATCGATTGAGTCGATTAGCACTTGAGCAACCGAAGTTGCTTGTTTGATTTTTCGCTTCCTTTCATTATTTGTGAAACCAAAAAGTTCAGATTCAACAAAAACTCCATTGATTCTTATGACTTTCTTTGGACGTTCCTTGGCTGCATCTCTCTCTTCAATTTACTGAATGGCTTTTTTGGCTACATACTCTGTGCAATGTCTTGTTTTGACTAACTCCTCAAGGTGGTACTTCCATGCTCGACATTCTTGTCAAATGACCATTGGCTCCATGGAATGCACAATATTTATTCGGATATCTTTTTGCGGGATCTACCTTCATAGGTGGCAGTCTCTTCAGCCAGGGTTGGTTTTTTATCTCGTGGAGAATTTGATTGATTGGAACCGAGAACTCTGTATATGCTCTACTAGTAGAAAAGTTTTTTTGCTGGAGAACGTACTCTACGCTTGTCACCCCTGTTATTCTTATTCTCCTTTTGATCTGTATTCTTTTGTGTAGGTTGGCTATCCTTCTTAAACACATCAGATACTTTAGCAATATTTTTTTCATCGTCTTACAATGCATAACATTCTGCCATGGTGAAGACTTCTGCAAGAGTTTTACCTGGTTTCAAGGTCAACTCGCCATATAACGGGTGATCTACGGGCAGACCCTTCCTGAAAGCTGAAGACGCAATTTGATCATCACACCCAACTATGCTCGCTTTTTCTGCCTTGAATCTTTTAATAAATTCTCTGAGTGATTCATTTGACTTCTTCTTCATGTTGAAGAGGTGGTCGGTGGCACGACCCGATCCACATAATATTATATTATCCGCTTTGGGCCTAAGGTCGGCAAGGATTTAAAGCGCGTAGTACTTTGTAGTTCCAAACTCGTACATATATAGCACATTACCATCTCCCACCTAGGCGATGTGGGACTATAATCTCCCCTTGGTAGCTCGCCCAACCCCTCTTGGGATCCACGGGCCTATTGGGATTCTCTCGCACCCTCCCCCTCACGTCCGCAGGGTATTATAGTCCACCCCCCTAAGGGAGCCCAATGTCCTCGTTGGCACACTTTCGGCTAGGTTCGACTTTGATACCATTCTGTCACGACCCGATTCACATAGTACTATATTGTCCACTTTGGGCCTAAGGCCCGCACGGCTTTAAAGCGCGTAGTACTTTGTAGATCCAAACTCGTACATATATAGCACATCACCATCCCGCACCTAAATGATGTGGGACTGTAATCTCCCCTTGGTAGCTCGCCCAACCCCTCTTGGGATCCACGGGCCTATTGGGCTTCTCCCGCACCCTCCCCCTCAGGTCCGCAGGGTATTATAGTTGGCATGCTTTTTGACAGTTTGGTAAGATGAATATTCTTTTGTGAAGACAAGGGATAGGTCTCCAACGTTGCTGATCGACTGGGGAGTCAAAGTGTGAAACCAATCTTGGGCTATTCCCTGTAAAGTCATAGCAAATATTTTACACATAAGCGGATCATCATTTTTGTGCAGAGTCATGACACTTCGAAAATGCTTTAAGTGCCTCTCAGGATCAGAATCTCCCTTGAAAGGGGTAAAAGTTGGTGTGGTAAACCTTGCTGGTAGAGGAGCCTTTTCGATGTTATCTGTAAAAGGCAAAGTATTCACCAAGGCCACTTCTCTGCGCAGAGTATCATCTGGATTTCTCATAACCTGTAAATTCATCAACTGCTCTTTGACCATTCGTGCCACATCATCTGCTCCCAAGGGCTTGTGTGTATCCTGTTGATCAGCCGTAAGGTGATTTCGGTTCTGATTATCTGCGGTAGATGACTCATCACATTCCGAATTTGATGGTGACTTGCCGACATGTGAGTGAGGTAGAGTTTTAATGAGATTCGCCTGAAGGTTCCTCTTGTTTCGATGAGCCTCTGAATGTGGGACGTGGGACAAATCAGTGTAGTGGTCTGATCTCATGCGTTGTTCGCATCCATCGGGATTCTGTCTTCTGCGCTGACCACTTATATTGGGTGTAATCTGCGGTCCTAGTCTTTAGTGCACGGTTGCTTTGGAGCCCAACCTTGAAAAGACTCCCCTTTGAGGTCCGAGCCTAGAGTGCACACTTACTTGTGGTCCTAATCTCGAATGAATGCTTCCAGAGAGATTGTGTCCCTTTGATGGATGACCACTCCCACTTCTATGCACATGATCTACTGGTAGACGATGATGTGTCATCTGCCTTGGTTGTTTGCTCACTAATCACTCTACCACCTGGGCTTGTTCTTCCAATATTTTGGTCAGATTGGCTATCTCACCTGCAAGATTCTCTTGTTGTGTCATCTCCATTTGGCTTGTGGCAGAAGGTTGCGATTGATGGTCAGTAGGCGGTGGCAGACCCACTATCAGTGGCTGTCCGGCTAGTAATGGTTGATCCTGTGATGATGACGGCAGCCTAGTACGAGTAAAATACCTTGTAACATTATTTTTGCTAGTTTGTTTTCGAGCTCCCACTATTGTATAGAATTGAAAAAAGTGTTTGTGAATGAAATTGAAACTGAGTGAATGAAAGTTCTTTTTTATGGATGGAAGAGAGCATGCAATGAGTTTAATTCAAGCTTTCATTGGAAGCACCAATTTGTGGATGCAAATTTTCGTCGGATCACGTGCTAATCACGCGGAGCAATCTACATAAGAAATGATCACGTGCTGATCACGCGGAGTAATCTGCACAAAGTAGAAATCAACTCTTGACACCGGTGTGGTGCTTGCCATGGGGACTCCGATGGAAAAATGAAAAATATCTCTATACTTGAAGATAAAATTGTCAGTCAGGAAAGTGTTACCCCCAAAAGCTTTTGCATTGACTATTTATAGAGGCTGAAAGTGTTAACTGTTGGCTAATGAGTGAGACACATGGCTGATGAACAAGACACGTGGCTGATGAGTAAGACGCGTGACAGATTAGTAGGTTATCTACTTGCAAGTGGTTGCAACTTCTTTCAGGCAGTTGTAATTTCCATGATTGGTTATAACTTCCAGTTTTGCGGTATCTCTTTTGCAAGCCCACGTGCTCAGCTGAGCATGGTGGTTGACGCCGAGCATTTCTCCTCCGCTGAGGAAATAGTGTTCTGCTGATACTGAGTTTGTATTGGGCCCAGGCTCAGGGCTCCTATACTTGTAGCTTTCGTGGATAATCTTCGGATTTCTTAGGAAAAGCCCAAATCTTTGGGTTTTTTTATCCAATTGGGCTAAAGGTTATTTTCTGTTCCCACAACACCCATTTATGCTCGCCCTTTCTGCCTTAATTTTTTTGATGAAGTCTCGGAGAGATTCATTTGACTTTTTCTTTATGTTGAAGAGGTAGTCAACATGTTTTTTTATGGTTTGATAAAATGAATACTCTTTTGTGAAAGTAAGGGAGAGTTCCCCAAAATTGTTGATCGACCAAGGGGTCAAAGTGTGAAACCAATCTTGGGCTACTCCTTGTAAAGTCATTGCAAATATTTTGCACATAAGTAGGTCATCATTTTTGTGTAGAGTCATGAGACTTCGAAAATGCTTCAAGTGTCTCTCAGGATTAGAACCTCCTTTGAAAGGGGTAAAGATTGGTATGGTAAACTTAGCTGGTGGAGGATCCCCTTCAATCTCATTTGTAAAAGGTGAAGTGTTTACCAAGGCCACCTTTCTGCGCAAAGTATCATCTGGATTTCTCATAACTTGTAAATTCATCAATTACTCTTTGACCATTCGTACCACATCATCTGCTCCCAAGGGCTTGTGTGTATCCTGCTGATCGACCGTATGGTGATTTCGATTTTGATTATCTGTGGTAAATGACTCCTCATATTCTAAATTTAATTGTGACTTACCTGCATGTGAGTGAAGTAGAGTTTCAATAGGATTCACCTGAAGGCTCCTCTTGATTTGACGAGCCTCTGAATGTGGGACGTGGGACAAATCAGTGTAGTGATCTAGATCTGGTCCCCTGCGTTGTTCGCATCCATCAAAGTTCTGTTTTCTGCGCCAACCACTTATATTTGGTGTAGTATGTGGTCTTAGCCTTGAGTGCATAGTTGCTTGAGAGCCCAACCTTGAGAAGACTCTCATTTGAGGACCGAGCCTAGAGTGCACATTCACTTGTGGCCCTAATATCGAATGAATGCTTCCAGAGGGATTGTTTCCCTTTGATGGATTACTACTTCCACTTCTATGTGCATGATCTGCTGGTAGACGGTGATGTGTCGTCTGTCTTAGTTGTTCGCTCACTAATTGCTTTACCACCTGGGTTTGTTCTTCCAATATTTTGGTCAGATTTGCGATTTATTCTACAATATTTTCTTGTTGTGTTATATCCACTTGGCTTGTAGTAGAAGGTTGCGATTGATGGTCAGCAGGCGATGGCAGACCCACTATTAGTGGTTGTCCGACCGATAACGGTTGAACCCGTGATGACGATGGCAGCCTAGTACGAGTAGAATACCTTAAACATTATTTTTGCTAGTTTTTTTTCGAGTTCCAACCATTGTATTGAATTGAAAATAAAAGTGTGTGAATGAAATTGAAGAGAGCATGCAATGAGTTTTATTCAAGCTCTCATTGAGAACACCAATTTGTGGATGTAAATTTCTATCGGATCACGTGTTGATCACATGGAGCAATCTGCATAAGATAGAATCATATGTTGATCACGTGGAGTAATTTGCATAAGATAAAAGTTAATTCTTGACACCGGTGTGGTGCTTGCCACGGGGACTCCTATGCCAAAGTTAGAACAATGTCTTCAGAAAATGTTTATATCTCTATATTTGAAGAGAGAATTTTGAATCAAGAAAGAGTTACCTCTAGATGGCTTTGTGTTTAGCTATTTATAGAGGCAGAATGAGTAATTTGTTGGCAGATGAGTGAGACACGTGGCAGATTAGTGAGACACGTGGCAGATTAGTGAGTCATCTGCTTCAAGGCGGTTGTAACTTCTCTCAGGTAGTTGTAACCTCCCGTTGGCGGTTTTAATTTCCTGTTTGATGACACCTTTCTTGCAAGCTTGTATAATCAGCTGAGCATGGTGGTCAGCGCTGAACACTATTCCTCTGCTGAGCTGTACTGGCCCAAACTTGTATTGCATTAACCCAAACTTTGTCTTTCTCTTTTTGTGACTTTCATGGGTAATTTTTGGGCTTTTCGGGAACAACCCAAATCTTTGGGCTTCCTTATCCTGTAGGGCCAAGGATTGGTTTTGGCTCCCACAGTATTGAATAACAAAGTCTAGCGAATAGAAATTGAAAATACTATAGAAAAGATAAACCTTTTATTTGTAAACTATAATCGAATATGTTAATTTCTTATGAATTGAGTTATCTCAAATGGCCAGTTTGAATTCATTTTCATAGCACGCGAAGCAACATACTAAATTGCTGGAAACTGAAGACATGTTGATTGAACAACAAACCGAAAAACAGTTTAGCATGGAAGCTGGGACACAATGGTTCACTGACGAAATGAGGTTTGGGAATCCTCAAAACCCCTGCTCGTAAATAAAATAACTGATTTTTAGTTAAGGGCCCAACTAAAATTTGCCCAAAAAGATAAGTAAACCCAATAAGGCCAAGCCCTCCAATCCAACAGAGGCGGCCGCGTGTGTTGTATTTAATAGTGTCCATATATATCATGCATGGTCTCCATCCATAAGGACGTAGTGAACCCCTTGGGGCACACCCATATGTGACTAACACATAGCTAAAAAACAGTTCTCATACTAAATATGGGACTAAAGAAGTTCATCTCAAAAGTCCTTATGATTTCTTAATTGTTTTAATTTTTAATTTTTTTGTTAAAAGGATTAGGGAATATACTAATACCTACTAGCTATTACATCCAAGTTTACCGACATCCGATGTCAAGTGATGAGCCTTACCATTAAAGTCTCTAGATATATATCTTCATTGCAAAAAATGAAGCATAAGAAGTAGACGTTTATTATTACAAATAAGAGGGTGCCAGACTTAATGCATAGTAGAGAGTTGTTGAGAGTTGCCATCTTGGATGAGGTCTAGAATGGTCGTCGAGTCTAAAAAAAGAAGCTTGGTCCTCCATCTCTGAGCCTGCATGAGTAGCAAGGCCGCTTCCGTTGCATATCCTTCTGCCATCGTGCTGTCACAAACTTTTTCGCTTATCTGAATGATAACAGAAGCTAAAACATTTTCAGCAATGTCGGTTGTTGAAACTCCCACGCCCTCTACTTGGTAGACTAAAAAAAGCAAGCATCAAATGTGACTATAACCATATATCTATCTAGGTCGTGTGGAAGAGGCCGAAGGTGGTTTGCTTTGAAATTAATTCAGTGGGTGTGCGCTGAGTGAATTTTGGAGTGGATTTGGTCTTGGATAAGATGTGTTGGTGAAGGTACATTAACAAGAATAGGAACCTCTGAGACTATGGTCAAATTTATAGCGGAGCGAGAAGCCAACTGTTTGTCTGTGATGGCCGTGTCCAGGATTTGGGGGTTTGATGAAAAATGAGGTGTGTTTGAGTCTGATCTGGTAAGGAACCACTGCTTGGACTAAGACTCCCAAATATTATTACAATGAGATACAAAGGTCATAGGGGAGACTCTGATTTTGTTGAAAATAGTTTGATTATACAAATACCAGATAGTCATAAAGATGACAGTAATCTAGGAAAACATCTCATCAGAATTCATAACATGGTTTTAGCAGAATTCCACATGAATTCAAAAACTCTCAGAACAGAGTGAAGGTTGAGAGTTGGGGCTACCCAATTAATAGGAAGAGGAGAAAAGAGTCAGAATCGGGAAATTATAGGGCAAATGAATAAAAAATGGAGCACATCTTCCTTTTGGGCATGGCAAAAGGTGCAACTGTCCATAATGGGGACATAAATCTTAATTAAATTGGCTCTTGTGGGAAATAAATTCTTGCTAATCTTCCAAAGGAGAAACAGAACACTAGAAAGGGCTTTGATTCTACAAATGGAAAAATTTAGAGCCAAAGCTGGGGGGGGCGGGGGGGGGGGGGGGGGGGAAGTAAAGCTTTCCAAAAGACTCATGGTGAAAGCTTGCGTTGCACTTTTGATCGAAAAAAGTCATCTTTTGTCAAAGTTCCAAAGTAGTTTGTCAGGATTGAGAGTGGGTCGGATTACTATATCTTGAATATCCCTAGCCACTAAACTGTAAAAAAAAGAGTTGATAAGATCCGAATTCCAATGGAGTGAACCTTTAGGAGTAGAGGTCCAAAGGTCTCAGATAGAACAAGGAAGACTTGGATCGGTAGAGTCATAGACACAATCCGCAAAAACAATATCTGGTTTGACCCAGCAATCCAGCCAGAGGTTAGTTTGATTTCCAGACATGATTTGCCATATAAGAAATCGTTTCATTTTGAAAAGGGATGTTAGGTTCCCCCTCCAAGCAGATGAAGCTAAGGAGGGGTGTCTACCTAACTGGAAGATACTCTTGTCTCAAAAATAGAACTTTTTGAATTGTCAGGTTCGGTGGTGTTGAGGCAATGAAAGGGCATTCCAAATGTTATTGGCCAATAAGGCAATATTTCCGTTCCTACACAAAGGAATATTGAGACCCCCAAGAATTCGGGGCAAACAAGCCCGATCCCAAGTACAAAGATGTTTGACCTTACTTTCTGTTCCCCCAATCCACTAGAAGTCTAGCTAGGTGTTCCTACTTTGTTGAGACAGTGCAAGGCAACAAAAAAGTTTGCACAGAGTAAATGGGGATTGCATTGAGAATCAATTTAATCATCACAGTGCGACCCGTTTGAAAAATGATTTTGGCTTTCCAACAATATCAGGACGGATAATATGTCAAAATATCCACAACATATTAATTTGACATTTTTGATGATGGTATGCAGTGGATACATGTATCTAGAATATGCGATGGATAGGGGTCTTTTTAATATCCGGTTTGACCCAGCAATCCAGCCAAGGGTTGGTTTGATTTCCAGACATGATTTGTCATATAAGAAATCGTTTCATTTTGGGAAGGGCTGTTAGGTTCCCTCTCAAAGCAAGGAAGCCAAGGACAAGTATCTACCTAACTAGATGATACTTTTGTCTCGGAAATAGAATGCCTTGAATTGTTGGGTTTTGTGGTGTTGAGGCAATGAGAGGGCATTTCAAATATTCTTGGCCAATAAGGCAATATTTATGTTCCTACACGAAGGAATATTGAGACCCCCAAGAATTCAAGGCAGACAAACCCGATCCAAAGAACAAAGATGTTTGACCTTACTTTCTGTCGCCTCATTCCACCAGAAATCCCTAGCCAGATGGTCCAACTTTGAAACATAGAGTAAATGGGGATCGCGTTGAGAACCGATTTAATCATCGCAGTACCACCTGCTTGAGAAAGGATTTTGGCTTTCCAACAATATCAGGATGCATGATATGTCAAAAAAAATCCATATAACATATTAATTTGACATTTTTGACGATGGTTTGCAGTTTTAATATCCGGTTTGACCCAGCAATCCAGCCAAGGGTTGGTTTGATTTCCAGACATGATTTGTCATATAAGAAATCGTTTCATTTTGGGAAGGGCTGTTAGGTTCCCTCTCAAAGCAAGGAAGCCAAGGACAAGTATCTACCTAACTAGATGATACTTTTGTCTCGGAAATAGAATGCCTTGAATTGTTGGGTTTTGTGGTGTTGAGGCAATGAGAGGGCATTTCAAATATTCTTGGCCAATAAGGCAATATTTATGTTCCTACACGAAGGAATATTGAGACCCCCAAGAATTCAAGGCAGACAAACCCGATCCAAAGAACAAAGATGTTTGACCTTACTTTCTGTCGCCTCATTCCACCAGAAATCCCTAGCCAGATGGTCCAACTTTGAAACATAGAGTAAATGGGGATCGCGTTGAGAACCGATTTAATCATCGCAGTACCACCTGCTTGAGAAAGGATTTTGGCTTTCCAACAATATCAGGATGCATGATATGTCAAAAAAATCCATATAACATATTAATTTGACATTTTTGACGATGGTTTGCAGTGGATATATGTATCTAGAGTATGCGATGGATGGGGTCTTCTCAATGGAATATGAAGTTTTTAGCTTTAGTGTCTTAATGCTGGAAGTAGTCAGTGGGAAAAACAATGGCTTGTTTTGTTCAGATGATCAACTCAACCTACTCAGATATGTAAGTATGAAGTTTGAATTATCCAATATCCCTAACAATGTATTTTGGTTTATTCCTAAAACTATTAGCTAATGGACTGAAATTTTTAGGCATGGAGATTGTGGAAAGAAGGGCATGCATTGGAACTGGTTGATGAATCAATGGAGGTTACATGTCATGCCTAATGAAGTATTGAGATGTATGCAAGTTGGCTTGTTGTGCGTCAAAGAAATACAGAACATAGACCAACAATGTCACATATCGTCTTGATGCTAAGTAGTGATACAACAACTTTGCTGGAACCTAGGAAACCTGAATTTTGTTATGCTCGAAATCCTATTACTCCATAATTAATTTCTGGCAAACCAGAAGAATCTGTAAACCATTTAACAATGACAGTGCTATAAGCTAGGTAGAGATGAAATGTTAAAACTAAATGATGATTGTATGTGTAAAATTTAAACAAAATGTGAATTTTGACGTTTTCATGCCATACGAACATAAGTCTTGTATAGAAAATTTTGGCATCGTTTCTACAATAGAAGAACGAGTATGCTTCGGTTCATATAGGAATTTGGATGTTTGGTAAATCCATAGAAAGTTACTACCCAATGAACATCAACTATCACTTGGCATATACAAAGTTAATTACCATACCTTTAGTTACTAATGAGGCGTACAAAAAATACCATTCACTTCTTTTTTTTAATCCCTTAACCCCTCCCACCCAGATGCCTTCGGTTGGAATCGACCCCCTGTGACCTAGTGATACCATCTGCCACTGCTCAACCACTGAGCCATCACACCTTTGGCAATACCATTCACTTAACTTACTATCCAAATTCACATAAGTAACTAACCTTAATTCGAAGTTACCTGAATGCATCATACTCTACAAAACTATTAACATTTTTTAGTTATAACAGTCCACCAAATAATTTCAAGTCAAAACTAAATTTAGTAAAAAAATAAAAATCTGTTACAAAAAAATGTTACAATAAATTGGATATCACTATTAATAATATCACTTGTAGAGCACCATACTCTTCATGGTTATATAATTATTGTATCACTTTGTTTATGAAAATGTGTAAAAAATTTTGGTAGACTGTTACAACTCAAAAGTGTTACTATTTTGGAGTTGTTCTAAAAATGTTAAATTGGTGTAGTGCGTGCATCCAATAATTTTTGCATGCATAGAAGAAAATTCATTAATAAAAATTATTATATATATATATATACAAAACAGAATGGTGTTTGGGGTGGGAGACAAAAGACGGCTGAGATTTCACTAAATATATGAATCTAATGGATCACATAGAACTTAAAGCACCAAGAGTGCATGAGTTCAATTCTCATACCCAACATTATATATATATATATATATATATATATATATATATATATATTTTTTTTTTTTTTCAATTGTTGATGGTGGTGACTAGGCATGTAAGTATGAATGATGAAAACTTAAGGATGATCATGTTTTGACAAGTTTTAAACTTTTATCATGCCAACTAAGTATGATGACACTCATCATCATCACGTGGTTGCTCGCTAATATTGAATATGTTGACATCCAGGGTCATGTTCCCAAAAGACAGCTTCATTAGACCGTTCCTGCAATTGATAAGAGCGTTAGCTGTGGCAAGAAAAGGTCTACCTAAAATAATCGGAACTGTAGACTCCATATTAACCGTAGAATGAGTATCTAAAATAAGAAAGTCGACGGGATAGTAAAACTTATCAATCTGCAGCAAGACATCCTCAACTATTCCTTTTGGCTTCTTAACCGATCTATCGGCCAATTGTAGTACCACGGATGTGGTTAATCTCTCCTAAACTCAGTTGCAAATAAATAGAATATGACATCAGATTTACACTTGCCCCTAAATCCAACAAGGCTTGGCCGAACTCATGAGTCCCAATCTGGCAGGTGACTGTAGAACACCCTGGATTTTTGTACTTGGGTGGTGTCCTTTGCTCAATCACCGCGCTTACCTGTTCTGTCAAGAAGATAGTCTTTTTGACATGATGTTTCCTCTTGATAGTGCATAGATCCTTGATGACCCTCGCATAAGTTGGTATTTGTTTAATCATATGCAGTAAAGGTAAGTTAATTTTAACTTGTTTCAAGTGTTCTAGAATCTCACCATGCATTTCTGATTTCTTTCCAGTAGGTCGTAGTGCTTGAGGAAAAGGAACTGAAACTGGAATGTTTTTGTTGGGGTCATCCTCAGGGATGCTCTCCTTTGCACTTGGGGATGTGCCTATAGTCGTGGACGAGCTTGATCCATCTAAAATTTTACCACTCCGTGTAGTGATGGCATTAACCTCTTTGAAATTTTGAGAGTCTGAAGTAGAGGTTTGTGCCATAAGTTGGCCCTTCGGATTTGCTTGAGACTGTGACGGAAATTGGCCCAGCTCTTGTACTGTCAATGAACTTGTTAGCTTGGTTATCTGGCTTTTGATCTCCTTATTCTCTTCTGCCAACTGTGTCAATGCAACCTCAAAATTCTGATTAGTTTTACCTTGTGCCTCTATAAATGCATGTAATGTGTCTGATGAGGAGTTTCTGTTAGATTGCGCATTGTATGGTGGTTGTGCCTGTGAGTGTGTATGTTAGTCTGCTTCAGACTTTCAGCCTAAGTTAGGGTGATCTCTCCAGCCAGAATTGTAAGTGTTAGAGAATGGTGAGTAAGGCTTCTTGTATATCCCTGAGGCATTACATTGTTCCTCATAAACCCCTCTCATCTCAGTCAAGGTCGGGCAATCTTGTGCTAAGTGTTCAACTCACCCGCATATAAAACAGGCGTCCTGTAGCTCAACTCTGGCAACAGTATGTGTGGGCCTACCATCCTTGGTCTTAAGTGCTTCTAACTCCCTAGTCACTCTATCCAATGGGCTCTAAGGTTGTCCTCTTCCCTAAGTTGGTAGACTCCAGCTTAGCGTGTTCTATCCGTGCTTTCAGTAGCACTTGGACCAGTCCAAGTATGAGCCTTTTCAGCCAAGTCATTCAGGTACTCAATGACCTCGTCAGGGTCTTTTTGCAAAAACTCTCCATTACACATCATCTTAACGAACTGACGTTCTCTACTGGTGAGCCCCTCATAAAAATAACTGACTAAGCTCCAACTCTCATACCCATGGTGTGGGCATGTATTTAAAAGATCCTTGAACCTTTCCCATGCTTGATATAATGTTTCGCTATTCTTTTGGGTGAAGGTAGAAATCTATTTCTTTAGACCATTGGTTTTGTGGTGAGGAAAGTATTTATTAAAAAATGTTTGGGTCATTTCCTCCCATGAACCTATAGACCTTAGTCGCAAAGAGTATATCCAACTCTTCGCTTTTCCTTAAGGGAAAAAGGAAAAAATTTTGGTCTAACCGAGTCTACAGCCTCAACTTTATTGTGAAAAGTGGCCACAACTTCGTCGAATTCCCTAATGTGAACATAAAGATTCTCACTCTCTAGGCCATGAAAAGTGGGTAATAATTGTATCATACCCGGCTTAAAATCTAGCTTTGGTGTACTTGGTGCAAACATGATAAATGATGGAGTAGCAGTACGCGTGGGGTGGAGATAGTCCTTTAGCGACCGAACATGGTCATCTTCGTGATTATTCATGGTGTTAGAATTAGAAGTAGAACTTAATTTGGTCTCAATGTGAATTTGTGGGTGTTCTAAATTTGGGGTCCTAATTAGTCTCCCTAAGTGGTCTCTAATCCAACTCACTCCCCCAATGTCTTTTTTTTTTTTTTTTTTTTTTCTTTTTTTGCAATTTTTTTAAAAATAAAATAAAATAAAAATTAAACTGGACCTAAAACCTAAAAATAGAATAAAATAAAATAAAACAATGAGCAAGAAAGATAATGCCCGAAACCTCCCTTGTAGAATGACGCTTGTTCCCCGGCAACGGTGCTAAAATTTTGATTACGCCCAAACAGTACACGCGGTCAATTGCAGTAAAGATTGGGGTGTCGATCCCACGAGAAAAAGCGATCTACAAAACAAGGTCAAGGAAGAAAAAAACTACGCGAAACTAAATGTAAGAAATTCTAGCAATTTTAAAATGTGAAATTAAATTAAATTTAATAGAAATCAAGTTTAGAGAAATCACAAGGTTCCAAGAATCCCTCCTAGATTTCATGCGCCAACTAGTATTGATTCGCTATGATGACTCGATTATGTGTTTCACATCCCAAACAATATAATCGAAAAAGTAGTCTTTAATGCATTAATATATCCTAATGTAAATGAATTTTAGATTTCACTTTTTCTAGAAATCACAAAGGTTGGTCATATGTGATATCCTAAATTTACGATATATCCGGAGACAATAACATAATAAAAAACGGTCACATATAACTAACCTACCGGAATCAGTTGATCCTTAAAAATTCTACACATAAGAAAAACGTGACTAAAGTTATATGGAGAAGAAAAAGACAACCACCGGAATAATAATCTACGAAGAAATTGATGAAATCTTTGTCACTAAAATAACATAAATTCCTATATTAAATAAAAGTGAGAATCATAAACACCATTATTCATCATGAAAGCATACAATGAATCAAATACTAATTAAGTGCGTTACATCTAGGAGTTCACCTCTTCGCCTTGCATGGGGTTTAGTGACGCATGGTGAAGGTGATGACATCAACAACGGTGTGGAGCTTCATCGACATGGCAGCACGTGGTGAATCAGCGACGCACTCTGTTGCTATCCTGCAATGCGTTCCTTGCTATTCTGCGTGTCCACTACTACTGCGTCGTCGCTACTGCGCTGCTGTCCTGGACAGCTTCTTTTCTTTTCTTTCTTTTTCTATGTTGCGTTCTGCGTCCTTTTCTCAACCCCAAAAAATCTCTTTTTTTTTGTTGCGTGATGTTCCCTGAGCAAAAACACCCTGTTGCTGCCGTATTTCCTTGTGCTAAAAAGGAAACAAAGCTCCTCCTATTGGCCACCCCAATTGGAAATCAAATCTCCATTGGTCCCAATTTGGAAACCCAAAGAAACATGTTCCTTCCTGTTGCTAATTAGACTAAGACTCCTTTTTGTTTGGGCTTCTCATGGATTATAATAGTAATTGCTGATTCAAGCTTCATTTCTAAGCCCAATTAAATCCAGCTATGATGTGAAAAGTCGGTTTTGCTCTCCATTCTTCCTTCGTGCCCAAATCTGTCCAGATTTCGCAGTTTTCAAGTATATCCAAAATCGAGTATGATAACTCCAGAATATGGAAATGTTATGAACATATGAATTTTAGCCTTTCAAGTCTTCTTTCCAACGCTTTAAGAACCATCCAATTCCAAGGTCTACAGCTCAAATTATCATAAAATTATAGAAGCATGTTCAAGAACTTGCAAATTGCACTCAAATCTTCTTGCTTTTATTCAAAACTTTTTTTCTTTGGTTCTCTTAATCTTTGGCTTGAATGTCTCCCGCTCCACTTCGTTAATTTGTCTATGAATTTCCAAATTCGCCACGCTAACACACTTTTTTCATTTTAACTCCAAATCCTACAAAAATGCAAAAATAGAATAATTAAACTAAAATACACTATTTGAAACACTAACAAATATATATTAGGAGGTTTATTATGTTATAATTATGTGAACATCAGGGAGCTAGAGGAGGCCGCGAATTTAATGCAACTGTTGGATATTTAGATGCTCTCGGAGGGATTTGATAGTTTGGTGTGGAAGAGCAAAGGTGTGGTTTTCTTGGTGAAATTTCTTTTCTGATATGTTGGTTGCATCTCATTATGAGACCCACTCCAACCCCTTCATTTCCTCTCACAAGAATTTGGTTTGGGTGAAAAATCTTTTTCCTCAGATTAATTTCTTTTGTTGGTCAGTATTGTATGAGAGGATCCTGACTAAAGACAGGTTGAAGAAGAGAGGAATCCTCATAGGAAATCTTTGTGTGCTTTATAATGAAAATGACGAGACTCTGAATCACTTTGTCACGCCCCAATTTTCGAAGAAAAAGAAAATCCTAAAATCCACGTAGGATTTTCCGTCTCCCCAAAACTCGGGACGTGAAAATTCAATAACAACATAAACAATTAGCAGCAACAACGTAAACATGATTTAATTACTGAAACAAATTAAAACTCTAACCCGGAAAGACTGACGTTGTTAGCCCCACTAACGGAACTCCAGTAACGCTGCTAAAAAATCTCTAAACCTGAAAGGCTAATCGGCTACATTACCAAAGGAATGTACCCAAGAAGCAAAAACTCACTTGGGTCAGCAATAAAGCTGGTGTGAGAAATCTTCATCCCAAAATCAATAAATCCGCATGTGATAACATCAACTAAACAAAAACAATAAAGAACCACATCAATAGGTAGTTCCTCAATGAGGCAAATGTGTCATGCAAGAAAAACATAATTCAAAATATTTAGTTCCTCAACGAGGCAATCATGTCATCATCCTAATAAGTAAATATTCATTTACTAGTACTTAAACTATAGAAATTGACTATGACAAGTTTGACCTGCAGAAATATGAGTGGACTTGCCATCCTGCGTGAAAAGTTAGAAACAACCAGATAATATTTCTAAGTTATCAATCCTCATAAATGTCATTTACTTTCAAACAACGATACAAATCATAGTCATATTAGACTATTATTAAAAATCAACAAAACACATTTTCTACCTTTAGGAAGACATATAGTTCTCATTCAATAGTCGAATGAGCTTTTAGTTTCTTCCTTTAAGGTAATCATGCACAAAAAAAAAAAATCCCGCTTCTTTTCCACAATCGCACTATCCTCCTTGTGTCGAACACACCTCACCCAAGTGTGCCTCCCTTGCCTTCAAAACCACTCGGACCGTACATGTTCCAAGTGGGGGGCCACGTCGAGGGACATGTCATCTCACCCAAAGTTCGATCCATGGCAAACATTTCCTAAATCTACACGTACAACCGAACTCACATGGAACGGTGCACTGATATGCAAGCAAGTCTGCATACCCATAATTATATCACACGTATACAAACAAGTCTGTATACAAAAATAATTTTTTTTTTTGGAGTTGTAGAAAAGAGCATAAAAAAAATCAACTAAACCCAAAACTCTTTTATGGTGACACTTTGTCAACCATAAATATATCAACCACAGTATTCACCATTCTTTTGGGGAGTAAGTAATATTTTCATAAATAAATTTTCTATAACACAATAGAGATCAAACTCATTCAATATAAGATTCATATTCCTATGAGCATGAAGAATATCACACTTGCAATCATAGCACCTTATTGAGCCCAATTCAATCGATTAAAAAACACCACTACACCAAAAACCCCCATTAGCAACGGTTCTGTACCGTGGGCGTAACCCATTGCCACGGCTAAAAGCCGTGGGCTACAGAGGTGTCGCGAAATTTGTTGTAACGGCTATAAACCGTTGCTAAACATTGTAGCAACGGTTTTATGCTTGAGCAGGGGTGGTGATTTTCAGCATTTAGCCACGGTTTTAAACCGTTGCAAGAAGAATAGCAACGGTTTTTAACCGTGGCAAAAACAGCCATGGTTTTAAGCCGTGACAAGGTGTAGATATTAACAACGGTTTTAAACCGTGGCTAACAAGGTAGCAACGGTTTTTAGCCGTGGCTAACCCTGGCCACGGTTTTAAGCCGTGGCTAAACAGTGAGAAATAGCAACGGTTTTTAGCCGTAGCAATAGTTAGCCACGGTTTAAAACCGTGGCAAATTTTTTTTTTTTTAATTTTTTTTTAATTTTAATTTTAATTTTAATTTTTTTTTGCTATCAAATGACTAAAAGCATAAGCATCCAAATTTTAGTAAAACCAATACCTAATCAAATAGACAATGGGATTATTGAATTGATGGGTTTTAATTCCTCAATAACTAAGAAAAAGCATTGTTATATATACAACCTAAAAAATGAGTCTATACAAGAATGCCAATCCAATATACATATAACAGTTTCAAGACTCCACAACTAAAAAATGCCAGTTATGCAGAACTCGATTGAACATAACAAAATTACAGGGCGTCACAAGTAACCTTAAGCTTGATGTTCTCCTTCTCTAGGGTTGCAATCACTCCTTTTAAAATTTCAGCACTTTCAACTTCTTGCTCTTCATCATTCCTTCTAGTCAACTCTAATTGCAGTCGCTTTATTTCTAATATTTTTTCATTCAATTCATTTTGTAAAGTTGTCATCTCTGCCACAGACTTCTGCCCCTAAAGACATAAAAATCATAGAAATTAGAAAGAATTCTACCGAAAGGCACATGGTAAACACGAAGATGGTTAATAATCAACAGACACAAAGATAAACACACATAATTATCATAAATAACTATTCATTAATATTATCCATTCACCAAGGGTACATGGGGAACCATGCAAGTGAGGGGGAAGGTAAGAGAGAGGGGACATATAGCCTCTTGTTTTAAGGTAATGAACATCAAATTTCCTATTGTTTAGTTCTTGGGTTTTATATTTCCAGATTGAACTACCAAACAGTTAAGTCAACTAGACAAACACAATCAAACCTTTGTATCAAAGACTCTTTACTTCCACAAGAAATATATAAACAATAACAACCAAAATATAAGCTTTGTAGCCAGGACAAGTACTCCACGCTTAAGGGGAAAAAAATATGAATGTTATGACTTATGAATATATGGCAATATAGAAAATGATCAATTTAAAAATGACTAACAAAATGAAGTTTATAAAAGTGAAAATATTGCACCCTCAATTTGGTTGGTAATTTGGTTAACATGTCTGACATGCCATACGGCCCATACCCAAGTTCGTCACTGACATGTATTTGCCAGTGTTACATAGAAGAATTACACCAAAGCGTATTTTGATCAAGATTCATAAGGGTTCCCTTTCAATAAGTCAATCTTTCAACTAATTGACTGGGTATAAATGTACCTAGGACAGATATGCATAAAACATCAGGTAGCCAATGATCAAGGGTCATTTAGTGAAACATAAAAACATGGTAATAGACTGTAATCAACAAAAAAAAAAACCTGGAAAGGTGCCAGCGTGGACTACATTATGCATCTCATCAACAATAAATTAGTTAATTAAGTTCTAGAAATTGAAGTAAAACTTACTGTATCCTTGCTCAACTTTAAAATATGGACTTCCTTCTGAAGGTCTTCATTTAGTTTGTGTTCCTCTGGAAAGTAAGCAAAAACTTATTAAAGAAATTGTAAACAACAAAAGGTAAGGAGCAACATTTCAGCTCTGGTATTAAAAAAAAAAAACCTTGCAGCTGATGATGCCCCTAGAAGGTTAAAAATGCATTCCAACAGTGCATATGACCGATATGTATATTACTTTTCTAGACCAAATGTCTCTAATTTTTTTAATGTGAATTAGAATCACCATTTTTTTTTAATTAAAAACATTAGTATTGTTGCCCTACTTCAAAATGGCATGGTACATTAAATTTATGTTTATTGAGTGTTACTCACTTCTCAGATACTCCATAAACAGGCATTGCTCCAAAAAGTACTAATTGGATCGCAGCTATTTAGTTCAGCCCAATAACTATAGGATCTAAATTTTATAAACCGGATCCAAGTTTGAAATACAAAAATAACAAATGGGATATTAAGTCTTCATGGTCCATTGTCAATTCTAGACATTGGCCATAAAGGGGTATTATCCAAAAGAAAATAAAGGCTTTTGAAGTTTACAACCCCCCCCGAGCCACCACCTCCTATCCAAAAAAGAATAGAATCAGAATTGAGCTCTCTCCACTGCCTCTGTTACTGAAATGAAACTATCTTCATAATAATTAAATCAACAATATCTACCCCCTCGGTTTCACGTTTTTTGTTGAATGCGTTTGGGCCTCTCTTTTTTCATACATAAATGCCCTTGTTGCTACCTCGGAATAAATTAAACTAGAAGCTTCAGTGTGAAAAATGCCTTCAAATCAACAGTCAAAATCCTATTTCACTCTACATCACAAAAATCTGGAGAAAATACAACACTAATTTAAACAGATGCATAATTTCCCCCAATCAAAATATCAAGTCTAACCCACTTGACAACACCATAATAAATTTGGTTCACAAACAACAAACTTCTTTCAGAGTTCGTTACAAGCAGACAAGCACATCCATTTTTTAACCAAAAAATTTATATCTAAAAGCTCCATTTGAGGCAAACCATAAAAGAAGTTTCAGATAACAAGGCCTATAACACATTATATATGAAAGAGAATCATTCATCGTCTGGAATAGAATGAATAACTTAACAAGCCTCGAAATAAGAATGGGAAAAAAACAAGAAAAGAAGATACAATTACTAGAACTGACCTTTTTGCTTATCTTTACAGCCAATGAATTTGTGTCCCACAAAACAGAGAGTCTAAGTTGTAGAGGATAAACATCTGCCATATCATCTTCTACAACTGATAAGCCCCCAGCATCCTTTGCTGCTGCATTAAAGTCACTATGCCTACATAAAAATTTGAAGCAAACAGTCAAAGACAACACCAAAACCAATACCTTACAACACCAGCAACCAACTGCTTAGTGCATTATGAGTTGTATCACCTATCACATGGCAAATGTATCCCAGATTGAAATTTGAAAACACCACTTCATATTTAAAAACACAGTTATTGGTACATATCACTAACATGTCAATGTTCTTGTTGCATGGCACAAGGAAGCAATATATCATTGATGAAATAGCTAGCTATTGGCAATTCCAATATTCTTGGATCCTTGGGTTTTCATTTCCATGTTAATCTATTATTTCCGCTAAAAATGACTTTATACCCTAATACCACAAATGAATTAACACACGAGAATTCTAATGACCCTTGAACAGATTCAGTCCATTGCCAAACATAAGAATGGATTGTAATAAAGGCATTTAAAAAAAATGTAAGAAGTTTATGTAAGGCCACTTAAGGAAGCCACATACCTAAGGAAGCCACTCACGCAGCCACGCAGCCCTCAGCACTCAGCACTCACGCAGCACTCAGCACCCACGCAGCACTCAGCACTCACGCAGCACTCAGCACCCACACAGCACTCAGCACCCACTCAGCACTCAGCACTCACGCAGCACTCAGCACCCACGCAGCACTCAGCACCCACGCAGCAAGTCAGGCCGCAATAACCGCATCCACGCAGCCGCAGAATCTCAAAACCCGCAACCACGCAGCAAGTCAGGCCGCAGCACTCAGCACTCAGCCAGAACACAGCATCGCAGCAGCAGTCCATGTCATCGCAGCTTCGGACCGCAGTAAACGCAGCACCCATCCAAACAGAGAACACTCTGTTTTGCGACAGACTGCCCAGTCCAGTGCGCACCCACCGTGCTGCTGCTCGTCCCCCTAATTGCAATCCTGTTTTGCAGTTCCCTGCAGTCCAAAAAACAGAGATATTCCCAGTTTAGAAAGCATACCAAGCACATTAGATTTGCATTAGATAACTACAACATACCAAGCACATTCCAGTTTTCAATCCCTTATGTTCATCACATAAGTGTGCCAGAATCATCCTTCCCTGTAAATTCAACATTAGCCTTCTTACATGATAAGATGAGAACATTGCTGTATAAATACACGCAAGTACATGGATGAAGAGCTTTATGTTCTTGGATCCATTAGCACCCTGTGAACCAACAAGGACCCTGTCAAGAGGCTCCTTTGGGCCTCCTTCATTGGGTTTTGTAATGTAGTTGAAGACCTGTAGAAGTGCAAATGACAAACAATAAGAAAATAAATATGAATACAAAGACAGAACAAGCCAAACATGCAAATGGAACATCTTATATGTTTCAAAGAGTTGTCACCTCAATCCCTCTTTTATGTGCTTCCCTAACCAGAGTCTTAACTTCATTTATAGCGTCACGGCCACAATTACGTGTGCCGGCAGAAGAATATCTTAGCATTGGTGAAAAAAAATTGATAGTTGAATATCCCCAAAAGTTCAGCCTGAATCAAAAAATCAACAATGACATATCATGACTAATAAGATGGAATTTGATTTTATCGAGGGGAAAACAAGCGAATATGAAGAAGATAACAACATATTATTTTTGTCACTTTGAATTTTATATGTATCAAACACAATGGGTTCTAAGGGAGGACATTGTTAACATCCAGAAAGCACTGATTGAACAACTAATTTCATCCAGTACTAATGCAACACTTCACACTTTCACAGGGTAGTGACTTAAAATAGGGAGAAAAAAGTCGTCAAAAATTTTAGACATCTTCAATATGTAAGAGTTCGAAAAGAAGATAATAGCACTTGGACCTATGCAAAACCAATAGTAACCACCAATAACAAAAACATGATCATAAAACCCTTTGGTATGTGAAAATTATTTTCTTTTTCCTAGGCATAGGCCCTAAAGAAGGACTCGAAATTCATATATGATTTCCTTCAACAACATTCTTTGAAGTGGTTCCTGTACATGATAGTGTATTCCAAAATGACTATTTATAAACACTTCTATTACTGCATTCTATCATGGATAATATACCTTAGTCTATCCCAACTGGCTAGCACAGTTCAGCTTATTTGTCTAATATGACTTAAGACACCACTAAGTGAAAATTTTCCCTTGAAACATCAGAAGACTTCATAAAACATAACTGTAGAGATAAGGGTGCCTAATGATTCATCAAATCCCAGAAGACTTCCTATTTATTTGACTTAATGAAGTAGATACTCAATGCTTTAATTGAATTGCTTAAAAACAAATATATTCCAGAACAACATGCAAGTACCCTAGCTTGAATCTCCAGAAAATCTAGATCACTAATGAACTTGTACCTTTAAGTGATCAAGTTTCTCTACTACACCAAGGTATGTCCCCGGGAAGTTCGTGTTGCTTGAGTCATGTTTCGTAAACCCACGAACATGCATTTCATAAATTATGAGGTCTTTTTGAGGATTGTTCAACGGCAAATCCCCCTCCCAATCAAACTGCAAAATTTAAATGGTCAAGGGCTATTGCAGCAAATAAAGTAAAATGGACGGAACCAACATATATGAATTTGTATTATACCTCATTATCAGATGACGGCACCATGCCAGCCATTTGAGGCCAGCAATTACCATCAGGTCCCAAGGCACCATACGCCTCTCTGCTTACAACTGCCTAAAATAAGGATTAGTTTTTCCATTTACCTTAAATGCATAGAAAGAAAAACAATTTTAACACTGTGCAGAGGGCACTAATGACTCTAAAATTGCAACAATAGAATCAATCAATTTTAACACTGTGCAGGGGATGAAAATGTCTTTCTCAAAAACTAAAAGGTTCTATTCAAACGCAGAAACAACTAAAAGAAATGTTTGCAGCAGACTTGCTAAAAACTCAAAGTTTCATCAAATTTCCTACTATGAAAATCAATAAGTAACAAAATATTGTGAACCAACTTCATTATCATATCTTTGAACTTCAAAAGAAGCACCATTTCCATCCTATAAGGGAATTTCAAAATCCTCGACTCAAAATATATAAATGAAAATTAACACCCCTCTACACTGTCCTCACTTAATCAACATCGCACAACAAGGTGTGGGATTTTCTCAAAAGGCTGAGTTGCTAATAGGGGATTCACCACAATTGTGGATCGTTACCACTGTAATTTCCCATTCGAAGTGGGGGGATAATACCCCAAGTGCTCCTCACACCCGTGCACTATGCGTATTAGACAGGATGTTATATCTATTCTCACTGATATTAACCCATTAGACGATGCCACACACTGGTGTTTATTTTGTGACAATCAGAGAAGATTTTAATACTCTTTCATTGTTACCACAGCCGACTCAATGTGGGAAAACACTAACATCTGAAAGACATTATATATGGGTCACATAGTGAATTAATACAGTAGTGATGAGCCCCACACAGCCCAAGGAAGAACAACACAAAAATTTATTGATAGGCACTCCTAATACACTATCACATAGCTAGGCAGGGTGCTTCCTCCCCCCTGAAAAAAAAAAAAAAAGAACAGTATGCCTTGGTATATTGAAGCCAAATGATGATTCAGAATGGTTATAGTTTCTTAAGCACTTCTCTGATTCTCATAAAATGCTAGAATAGGGAAGAAACTGAGCTGTATCATGTATAACAAATTAGAAATATCTATCTTCAGCACATAACTTAATTAAATAACACTATACACCACCATTGAACCAGAAAGGTCTACCTTCCTATTTCGTATAGACTTAGACATATAAAAATAATCAAACAAACAAACAGAAAATAAATAAATAAAAACAAATGTACAATACTCACCACCACCTTTGTTCTCCTCATTTGGGGAGATGAGTGACAGAGAACCAATAAAGCTGGACATTCTCTCCAGTGTTGTCTCGGAGATAGATCTCTTGAAGGGCTGCAAGAAGAAAAGAAGAAAGACCTTTATACACCAAATGCATAGAATGTATGAGATATAAAAAATAACTGGGATGAAACTCCTCACAGGCAAAAGAAATGCACTCATATGCCATACAGACGATTACTACCAAGGGCTGGGCTAGAAGTTTAACTTGGCCCAGCTAATAACGCCACCTTAATTTATTTATTGTCTGGTCATAGAAGAATATTTACACGAAATTGTATAAAATATATGAGTTAATGTTCCATTTCCTACAAACCTTTAAAAAGAATAAATAAATTGTGTCCAGAAACTTTATTGTGTATTGTGTTTGTATTTGGGAGAGGTGTAAACAAAAACTTTCTTGAAGTTATATATATCATGTAACATAATTTTGTATGAAACAAACATGATTATATCAGTTTCTTACAATAACTGAACAAACATAACCATTCAAACGACACTCTGTAATTTTTTCATAAAATAAACAATTAAAGTTCAATGAATGTGCTCAAAAGCATCCCAAGTCAACTATTTGCAAAGTCGTCAATCATGATTGATTCTATTTCTGCCTCTTGCCACTCCCCTCCAAAACAAAAAATTTGAAAATCGACTGAACTGCGAATCCTGTAACATAAAACATATAAATAGATACTCGTATTCATTTAAATACATTTTGAATGAAATAAATATTTGGTTTGGCTATAAATATAAAGAAAGTTTTGACATCGTTGATATATTAATAGTTTGTTTAGCATATGTGGGCTGGAACCCTATATATGGATGTTAATTCTAAAACAAATAGAGATCAGAACCAAACGTTAAGCATTTCATGCCTGGTCACGATGGTGTTTATAGTTCTAAACTTGGAAGTGGTCGCCAGTGTGAGATGACGCCTGTTTGCAAAAATTCTGTCTAAGCTAACGCCAAAGGACCCACTGGGCTAAATGAAATATTTTTTACTTTAGCCCTAAGGTAAGCAATTTATCCTTCTCTGTCAATTCAATTTTCTTTTGTAAATATGTTACCAAGCCTATAATCAGGGTAATTTTTGAATGGTAGCACCCACATACAAAAATATATAACATAATATCAAGAAACCATACTCATTCGAAGAATTTAAATTTAAGAATCTTACAGTTTCTTTATTGCTGCAGCCATATTTGCTTTGTATCTGTAGGAAGCCAATGACAAAATCCAAAAAAGCGTTTAGGGAGGATAAGGAGTAAGCATTTAGGCAGGGTAAGTAGAAGACTGTGTCTACTAACCTTGAGGGAAAAGTCGGTTGCATCTAATAACAATAGCTTGGCTTCAAAATAATGTGCTAAAGCTTTGGCAAGCATTTGTTGGTACATCTCTTTGCCAATCAAAAAAATGCCAATTAGGATGACAACCAAATGATGAATGAATGCAAACTTCCAACATATCAAACAGATCACATGTAAGAAGCAACTTACCAGCAGGGCCTGAGAGCAATATCGAACGACTTGCAGGTGATAAATTTCGGGTGTACTTGGAGAACTCAGCTTGCTTCAAATGAACAAATGCAGCACTTGTCAATAACACCCGTGTCAGTAAGAAAGACCCATTTTGTGCTTCCCGGTAAACAAATATCCTAGACCTTCAAATGGGATTGTCGAAGCTAAATCCATGATAAACCAGGTTGACAAGTACCTGGAACATGCATTTGAAATTCATTTATCAAGCAAAGATGAGGCCTAGTGTTTGAGATAGGTGGGCATCATAAGAGTGCTTACTAGAAGTAGAAAAGCTATGCAGAAAAAACATTGATGATCTTAATTAGCTGGGGCTCGTGATATGAACACATAAGGAATGCTCTTGTAGCTCATCAACGTAATAAGGATGTTTTGGTTTGACCTCTGATATATAAATATGGTTTGATAACTTTAAAAAAAAAAAAAAAAAAGAGTACGACCGTATCTTTAAAAAAATGCATGGTATAGAAGCTAAATCATGCATTCTTAAACTTCAATGTGGGCAAATAATTGTTGATCTAAGCTGAATCAAATATCAATCGAGGAGGAGTAAATGGCTCCTTTTCTCTCTGGCATCATGCCTTGAAGACCCACCCCTTTGAGAAAAAAATACAGTTGGAGAAACAAAAATGCATGGTATAGAAAGACTATAATGTTTGACAAGTAATCAATCTTCATATTAGATACTCACGAACTTGGCCCTTAAGCTTTATGTATTGCATAACTTATAAAGGTTACACTTGCATAACTGAACTACTGAAGTGATTGTGATTGTATAGTGTAGCATCTACGACTATATTTTGGGCTCCTCAAGCACCTAGGCCACATGAGGAGAGATACAAGATGAAATGCATCACGCCCCAAACTACCCAACTCATAACAATATTGCCCAAGCTCAAAGAATTCTAAAGAAACAAAGACTATGAAAGTTTGTTGAAAATTGATGATCTAAGAATGGTGTCGATGAGTGTCTGAACAAATGCCCCTTTGTACGACTGCCCAATTCATATGGAATACGAACAAGGAATTTCTTTGAAAATGGAGTGTGGTTAAACAGATTTGTTTAGCTTAGACAAAATTCTCACATGAGATCAATCTCGACTAAAGGCTATGGATAAATAATGCTCATCGAGTTTACTTGGAATTTTTCAACAGCTAAACGAGGAACAAAAAAAACACTAACTAACTAATGAGCACTTCGAATAGATGATTACAAATATGTATCACTTTTTTGTAAAGCATGAATTGATCATTCGAAGAAAAAGTGACCCAAAAAACTAAATGGTGCTGATATATCAACTGTACAATTAAATTTCGTCCCAATGAAATCTGTGTTTTGGTGACAAAAAAACTAAACAAAAAGAAAGGTAAATTTGGATGTAGTCTAAATAATGAAGGTATGTCTTTTGACTTGAAAAAAGCTCTATGGTTCAAGTCACTGGTTGTCCAACTAAATGGTGCATTCGTGCTGAATACGAGAATCCATCAACCATTAGAGGGTAAAATTCAACAAATAACAAAGTACATAAATAAGAATATTGATAAGAATAAGAATATTGCCAAAAGGAGATTGATTCCACCTTTTAAGTTTCATGCTAGTTAGGTCAGACATCAATAAAAAAACAATCATCGATTGCAGTGGCTAATTTCATGCTAGTTAGGTCAGAGATTGATTCCCTAATTTCATCATAAATAAAAGAGAACCCTAATTTCATCATAAATAAAAGAGAGTGAGAGAGAGAGTACCTGTTCGGTTGCAGTGGTTGATCGATTTTGAAGTCGAGGGAGGAGCAGGGAAGGAGGGGAGTCGAGGGAGGGAGCAGGGAAGGAGAAGCAGCAGGGAAGTCGAGTCGAGGGAGGGAGCAGGGAAGGAGACGAAGTCGAGTGGAGGGTTTGTGAAGGGGAGCTTCGTTTTTGTCGATGGAAGTCGAATGGAGGGAAGGTCGAGAGCCAAAATAGCCCGCCCAATTTTTTTAGCTTTTAGCCACGGTTTAAAACCGTTGCTAAATTTGTTTTTGCAACGGTTTTGAGCCGTTGCTAGATCTAGCCACGGTTTCCAACCGTTGCTAAATTTTTTTGTTGCAACGGTTTTGAGCCGTTGCTAGAAATTTTTTTTGTTGCAACGGTTTTGAGCCGTTGCTAGCTTTAGCCACGGTTCAGAACCGTTGCTAAATTTTATTTTTGCAACGGTTTTTAGCCGTTGCGAATAATTCCCACGGCCTAGAGCCGTTGCTAATATTAGCCACGGTTTGTAGCCGTGCCAACTATACCAACGGTTGTAAGCCGTGGCCAGGTTGTTTATTACCCACGATTTTAAGCCGTTGGTACTTATAGCTACAGTTTTTGGCCGTGGCAAATACATCAACGGTTTAAAACCGTGGGCAGCTCGGCGTAGCTAAATGGCCCTTTTGGTGTAGTGCACCATTACTTAATAACATTGTTATCTATATAAAGGCCAACATATGTATATATGAAACCATACTCAAATTCTAATTATCAAACATTACAACATATAGCAAGGGAGTTCAAAATGTTCACCACCACCAATGCAAAACTATTTTGTATATCAAAAATAAACTTTCTTCAACCTATTCTAAGCCCACCTACCAAATCCCACATACTACACCAATCCCTATAGAGTAAGTCATCACACTATAGTGGAGGCATAAGCCTTAACACCATGAGTAAACTCTCTTGCCTTTTCTAATGGTAATGAAAAGCACCAACAGGTGGATGTTAGCCAAGTCAAGAATCTTCAATGGCTCTGGATAGTCAAATCCAGAAAACTAAAGATTAAAATTGCTCATGTGAGAATTGGGAATAGGATGTGGAACCTACAGATTCCAAAAAGCTTGAAATGAAAAGTAGCCCTATGGATACTGCTCTAAGAGATCTAGATGGGTCATGGATAGTCCCAAACAAGTTTCAAGAGAAAAAAATAATGAGATTTGTTGATGTCAACAATTTCAATTATATAATTCTATAAAATGACCAAATGCATAACTTAGCTTTCATATAGAACTTCAATCCAGTTATAAGATTCTGACCATTAACCAATGACCCATTATCGAGAGAAACGCATATCAAACTCTTCTCATCGCTTGACCATAAACACTCACCAAATTAGATAATGCATTTCAAAGTCGAGCTTTTTACTTGATCCCACTACAATACTGGATACCCATTATGGCTAAACACCACAATCACATACACATAGTTGAAGAACAAGCAAGACATAAGATTAAACACATGGTGTGCAACAATCAAAGAACAACAAACACAAAAGAAAGGAAACAGATTTGATGTTGGGTTCTCAAAATCAGTTTTGTCAAGCTCCACTTACCCAAGAATGCAATGGAATAATAAAAAAAAAAAATTCACCTCATCACTTCGTTGAACCCTCAAACCAAACCAACCCAAACCCTAAATTTCTCTGAAATCACAGTAAAAGTGAAGGAGATGTAGAAACTCACCTGAGAAATCACAGATGATTGCGCAACAAATCCACGCAATGTCACTACTCAGTCCCTCTCTCGCTTGCGATCTCTCCCACGCCATCCACAACGCCGCCAACGAGAAGAAGAAAACATGAATGGGAGAAAAGATGAAGGAAGGAGGAGAAAAGAAGAAGGAAGGAGGTGGGTGACTATTCGCCCCCACTAAACTTTCGAAGGCACCCACCCTCTAAACTCACTAAATAAAACCCTAAATTTTTAAATTTAAATTTAATTAAATGTAACTCTATTTTATTTAATTCAAAATAAAATAAATTATTTTTATGAAATTTAGGGGTGTTACATTATACACACATTAAATGAAATCTCGTCCCGAGATTCGGAAGGAAATAAAGTTAAACAAATTTTGAAAAATACAACTTGTCAAACGAAATAAGATTTTAAAATAAAATTTTCAATTGAATTTTAGTTGGATAAATTTTTATTGCCACTAAAAAAGTAGGGGTGTTACACACTTGATACTTCATTGCAGATTCTCCAAATCCATTTGGAACAGTTTCTTGTCAAAATTTGATGTTTCAAAATTCTCTTTTGGATTGGCTAAGTTGGTGGTCACAAGTTAATCCATCCTGGAGTGCGGAGTGGTTATGGCGTAGGGTTCCTCATGTGCTTATGTGGTGTGTGTAGAAAGAGAAAAGTAAGAGGATTTTTTAAAGGGCATAACAGATCAGAGCACTCTATCTTTATCGAGATTAGAAAATTGTTGTGGAAGATGATTCAACTAGTAATCTCTTTAGAGACACTTTTTTTGACACCTTCATGGTGTCTTGGCATTCCTTGATATAGGGGTAGTTGTATTTTATTTCTCTTCTTATCTTCAATAAAAATCTTCGTGTCTGGAACAAAAAAAAAGAATGAACATCTTTTATTTCTCTTCTTATCTTCGATAAAAATCCACATATTCCATCTTTACATAAAACTTTTTAACAAATATAGATAGACATATATAATAAAGAAAATGCAAAACAAAGACTAAAAATGAATGAACATCTTTTATTGAATTTGTATATATGCTTCTTCACATATTCATCAGCTGCATGTGTCACATTACATGAGTATTGTTAGATTATGCATGTGTCACTTGCATATTTTTTTTTTCATATATTTAATATACTCTTAAATTCATTATATATTTCATTTATTCTCAAAATTTTTACGTTTTTTCTTTACACACCGAAATATTTCTTAAAATCATAAAACCAAAATTAACTCGAAAAACGAAATCACAATCCTTGGTTGGATGGCAAATTTATGAGGACATTGGATACAAACACTTATGGGTGTCTGCGGGGAATCTATAAATTTTTTTTAGTAAATCATTGATTCGATCTATCCATCCATAAGAACCTTTCCACAGTAATGCCACTACCATCAACATGTTTCTTTTGGTGTAGTGGTTGGAAGTTTAACAATTTTAGTAAATGACTCAAGTTTATTCTCTTGAAGCTCGCCTAATTTTGTCAATGGTAACCTGGTTGGATGGTTGGTTGTGGTGGTTTAATCCTCACGTTTTGAGTTCTATACCCAACTGCATCATACTTGTTTTTAAAAAAAACGAAAAACGACTTTTAAAGATTACTTCATAAAATAGACCATTTAAATATCGTAGTTGATATAATGGCTAATTTGTGCCTACTTTTATACTTTTATTATCAATAATGACTCTTTTATTAACCCAGGTTAGTTCATAAAGTTATAAGACATTTTTATCCTTCATAAACAAATAGAAAACTTAATTTTATACTTTTATGACTAACAATGATTCTTTTATTAATAATTCTATTATTATTTTTTTACCCTTAACCCCTCACACTCCATGTTGCTGGTAGGTATAGATATTAATGATTCTAATTATGAGCAACCAATTATAAGTTTTCATTGACTGACAAGTTAATCAAATTATTATGCTAAGGTTTGGTAAATTTTTCATAATGTAATTAATGATGATTAGAAATTTAGTTTTAATTATTTAATAAAATTAATTTGATTAACTTGTCATAAAATTTGATTAGAAAATTTTACAGGTATCGTGCATTACCTTTCCTAATAATGATTATAAATTTGGTTTTAATTATCATTGCTTCTTATTCCATAATGTAGTTGATAAAATAAAATTTTCCACTATCGAAATTTGATTTCCTGCTCTTCAATGCATGGATACCTGTAAAGTAATATATTTTTATTATATGTCGCTATTTAGTCACAAGCTATCTACCACAGAGCAGTGTTCTAAAAAATGGCCTTAGCGCTAAGTGTTAGAGAAACGCCTAGATTAATGGCTGGGCAGCGCCTAGGCAGAGTCTGGTCGGGGTTTTTTTTTTTTTTTTCCTAGTTGTAAAAATTTATGTGAACAAGGAGTTGAAATCGGTTGTTCTCAGGCCGATGAAAGATGATGCTGAGACTAATTTGAATAAGGTTGATTATGTTCTTATTTTATTTTTCTTTCCCCTTTTATGGAAAGAAACAATTTAATTGTTTTTTATTCAATATATGTCCGAATGTAACAAATGATGATTACTTAATGGAATTCTCAAAGGATCTGCCGGTACCACTTTTAGTAATGTAGATTTTATCAAACATGACTGGGGTCATTCATGCAATTTGAAGAAAAATAAAAGAGTAGGTTTGGATATTTGTCCACAAATTCAACTTTGTATAAAGTACCCATCATGACCAAATTCAGTAATTTGAGTTTTAATAAATTTTGTTCATGATTGTTAATTTTTCATGTTTATAAATTTTGCATATGTATTTTGGCATTAAATTGGATTTAATTGATAAAGTATTATATTTAACTGTTGTAAATTATTAAAGTTATAATACAAAACCTAGGCGCCCGCTCGCCGCCTAGCGCTTTTTAGAACACAGCCACAGAGTATGATCATAACCTCATAGGTAAAATGAGAACCAATATTGAATAAGGTAATTTCATGTAAACTAAATAGTGACAGAAAATTGAAGGAAAAAAATTTTGCTCTTCAAACTCGGATATACCTTCACAACTAGTCAAATCAAACACATCATGAGTGGCAAAACATTCAAGAATAAAAAAAATCTAACATGAAAATATCAATGTAGCCATTTGTAGCTAACAACTGTCAAAATAATTGCTCAAATTTCAATTAAAGAACAAGATAACATACAAAAATAAATAAAAATGATTAATGGGGTGGGAGGGGTTAAGGGTTAAAAAAAGTAAAAATAAAAATTAGAATCGTTAATAAAAGAGTTATTGTTGGTCACAAAAGTACAAATTTAGGTTTTCTATTTGTTTAGAAAGGGTACATATGTTATATAACTTTATGAGTTAACATGGGTTAATGAAATAGTAATTGTTAGTCACAAAAGTATACAAATAGGCACAAATTAGTCATTACATCAACTACGATATCTAAATTATCTATTTTGTGAAAAAGTAGGCCTTAAAAATCATTTTTCGAAAAAAAATGCCACTACCATTAGGGGTGGGCATGGCCCGGGTTGAGGCCTATCCCAGTCCTGGTTCAGTCAATTGGGAACAGTCCGGGTCGGGAAAGTCACTTGTTTTGGGATGACTTGGTTGGACCCGGACTGTTTGGAACCGAGACAATCCGAGTCGGGACCATGCCTACCCGGTTTGTTCATTTTCCAATTTAGACAACCAAATTTTTGTGGGAGGACAAAAATGCAGCCCTATAGAATGGGCACAGAGTGAAGTTGGGCCGACTTGCCTACTTGGAAGAATGGATCAAGAAGATCGCTTCGTTGGCAGCTGACAAATCGATATTCCAAGTCACATTTAAGTGGGATGAGGGAATAGGTGTTCCAGGAGCTTTCATAATAAAAAACTTTCATCACAGTCAGTTCTACCTTAAATTTGTTACACTGGGAGATGTTCCTAGTGTAGAACTTTCATAATAAAGAACTCAAAACCCTGTTTGACATTGGGTTGGGCTGTGGTAAAACATTGGGTTGGGCTTTGGTTTGCTAATAACTGGGCTTGGATTTAGATATTAAGTGCTACAGTAACCGGGACGAACCGAAACGGTCCGAGATTATTTTTGTTAAAACCGGTTCCGTCTCAATTCAGACCGGTCTAGGATTGGAATCGAGATAAAAACAGTGTAGACCGATTTGTCCTAATCTGAACCGATTCGGAACCATTCCAAAATGGGTCGAACAGGTCGAGATTGGGATTCTTGCCCACCCTAACCACCATCACCACCACAATCATCAGATACTACTACTACGATTGCTGTAGGAAGGGAAATTTGTGGTGTTTATAAAGGCAAGCATTATTTGGTAGTAAGGTACTAATTTATTGGATAGCATTTAGAGAGTGACATCTGACACTTTGTTTGGTTTATATCTTTACCATGCTTGGCAACGGATATTACCACCAAGCTCTTTTATCAGGTACACCACGTAACACAAGCTGATCTTCTGCGTTAAACTATATCAAAATGAAATGTTCTTAAATCTTGATCTAATTAATCCATAAGTGAAAACCTGGATCCTGGGGGAAGATAAACCTGGATCTTGGAAAAGAAAAAAAAAAAAAAATTATATATATATATATATATATATATATTTTAAACTCTATCAAAATGAAATGTTCTGATCTTAATTGAAATCCATAAACCAAAACTGGAAAAAAAAAACATAAACAAATAAAAAAAATGTTAAACTGTATCAAAAGTTAAACACTATCAAATTGATATGTTCTTGAATCTTGATCTAGTCTATAAGCCAAAACATGGATCCTGGATCTTGGAAAAAAAAAACAAAAAATATATATATATATATATTTGAACCCGACGTGAATCGAACACGCAACCTTCTGATCTGGAGTCAGACGCGCTACCATTGCGCCACGGATCCAGTTATCAAATTTGGCATATTAAACATATTTAATGGTTATGAATGAGAAAGAGCGGAACTTGAACTCAGGATATTGTATTGGCTTTTTTTTTTTTTTTGGAAAGTATTGTATTGGCCTTGATTATAGTATAAATGCTAGAAACACAGTAGAGATGAAATGTAAATCTTCTTTTGAAACTTGAATATAGCTTATAGTTTGTGTGTGCCAAATCACACGTCAAAATGTACACACTTCTGCCTTCTATATCGGTGTCATCTCTGGTTTTGTTGCTGAGTAATCATTGATACTTACAACATTAATTACAACATCAAAGAAAACCTGGATTCTGATTTAGTAATTCCTACAATGAATTTAAGTACTGAACAAAACATCAAAATTTTCAGCACATGCAAACATTACCTGATTTCAGCTAGCTTTTACCAACCAAATGACAATGTCAACAAGAAACATAACCCATTCCATCATTGCCAATTAAGTAACAATAAGGCATCTTTGGTTGCAGTGAATTCATTTTGAAATGGGAACTGAGTGAGCATCCTTCATAAGAAGAATTCAATTTTCTACAACCGGTGTGTAAGACTTGTTTTCACCTCTTAATTTAGCAGAAAACAAACAGCAGAACAAGAAAGCAAACTGAATGAACAATTCTCATTGAATCTGATTTAGTTCTTTACTCTTCTTTCCTCACTTCACAATATCAAATTTCTTACCTTTCAGCCTACACAATAACTCAATCACAATCGATTAGAGATGGACAGATCTTAACTTCCCAATCTCAAATATTTGTAATTGGTTTCTTCAGCCCATCCAATTCCAAAAACCGATACCTTGGAATGTGGTACTAGAAAATCCCAGTTCAAACAATAGTATGGGTAGCTAATAGAGATTGTCCATTGAATGATTCACCAGGAATTTTCACGATATCATCCACAAATAATCTTGTTATTCTCGCTCAATTATGGTTGAACCCAAGATGTATGATGAAATTCCTTACTCAATTATGATTGCAAAATTAAATGATACAAATGATTTGGAATGAAAACATGGAGTGGAAGTTCATCTACGAGGCAAAATAAGTTAAAATATTTGACTGAAAATCCTCTCACAGCTGAGGATAAAGGATATGAGGATTGGATGTGTGAAGACTCGATAGTTATTGGTTAGTTGTGGCATAATATGGAGGCACAAGTTGCCAAAACAGTTGATTTTTGTACCTCTTCCAAGAACATTTGAGATTCTTTGGCGGATTCATTCTCCAATAATAATAATGTTTCTCTAATATATGAATTATATGAGCAGATTTTCAGCATGAAACAAAATGGAAAGTCTATTTCTGATTATTATAGTTCTCTAAAGGGGTTGTGGGAACAACTCTTGCAATATCAACCCCTCACTACAGATTTGAAAACCCAACAAGAGCAATGGGAGGAGTTTATGGTAGCTTCTTTATTATATGATTTGGATCCTGTTCTTCGTGGTTATAAAGATCAGATCTTAGCAAGTGAAAAACTACCTACTGCTGCTAATGCTTACTCTCAATTCAGGAAGTTTTATCTTGGTCAAAGTGCTCATGTATCTACAAAATCCTCATCATTTGTGTCTAGTGGTAGTGGTGGTGGACTTAAAAATAATTATGGTGGATCTCGTGGTGGTTGGTTTGGTGGAACTCGTGCAGGTCGTGGTGGTCGTTGTAACAAGCCTTGTGAATATTGTAGTCGCCAATCACATTGGTCGATTTAGTTGGCAGAAATGGAAAAAACCCGACAATGGTACATCAAGTTTCAAAGTATACATCTTCTCAGCCTACTCCTAGCTCCACTTCATCCAAGTCTAATACTTCGGTTTCTTCAAATATTACCACTCAAATGCAAGAACTACTACAGACTTTGAAGACAGTGAATCTTACATCATCTTCCACTGCTACCCTGGCCAACTCATGTAGTGTTGCATGTGTGGTCAGGTCTCCCTCTACCCGGGTCATTGATTCTGGCAATAGTACTCACATGACTGGTATCTCATCTATCTTTTCTAACACGTCTCCTATTAAATATAGTGTTGTGTTAGCCAATGGATCTTTTAAGCCTATCATTGGTAAAAATGATATTCAGCCTACGAAGTCTATCTCCTTGTCATCCAGCTTATACGTCCCCAATTTTCCTTTTAACCTGATATCAGTTAGCCAATTAACTAAATCATTACAATGCTCGGTAATTTTTTCTCATACTTCTTGTGTTTTCTAGGATCTGTAGATGAAAAAGATGATTGGTTCGGGGTATGAGCAAGACGGTCTTTATTATCTAGACCCTGGTGAACCATCTAGTTCTATTTCTCCCGCCTTGAATGTTACGATTTCACTGCATTATTGCTTAGGACATTCGTCAATAAAAAAGGTTGTGCACAACTCTTCCCAATTTGAGTCAGATTTTCACTTTGGAGTGTGAGGCATGTCAATTAGGAAAACATCATCGAAGTTTTTATTCTAGTCATTCAGTGTGTCAGTCCAAGTCTTTTGCTTTGGTTCACACAGATATTTGGGGTCCATCATAGGGTTGAAAATTGAACCAATGGTTCAATTTTTCACCTAAACCGTGAACTGAACCGAATTGATTCTAATTTATACAAACCATAACTTAACCGAACTGACTAAAACAAAATAAAATCGAACCGACCGACTATTTTAATGAAAAATCGCTCAGAATTGCCTCATATCATTCATAAATTCTATAATGAATCCTTGTTCATTTTGAGAAGCGCGTCAAAACTCTTCGATCTGATAATGCTTTGAAGTATGCTGAAGTTCTTTTTGTGATGCCTGATTAATTACCAAAATAGTTGTGCTCATACTTCTCAACAAAATGGTGTTGTCATAGCCAGTTGTTGGATGTTGCTTGTACTCTCTTTATTAATATGCATGTCCCTAAAGTTTATTGGTCTAATGCACTTTTGACTGTCAATTATCTTATCAAACGCATGCCTTCCTCTGTTAGGAATAGGACTCATTGGTCTCTTCTCTATCCAGAGGTTTCCCTTTTTCTCTTACTCCTAGAGTGTTTGGTTATGTCGCATTCGTTCACATTTTGGATCAAGGACTTGACAAATTATCTCCTCGTGCTTGCAAGTGTGTTTTCCTTGGCTACTCTCGCACTCAAAAGGGATATCGATGCTATCATCCCGAGTCTCATCGTTATTTTGTAAGTGCAGATATCACCTTTTTTGAATCAGTTGCCTTCTTTTCCACTTTCAGTCAAGCCATTTCCATAGATCTTGTGTCTTCACGTGAGGAGGAGCACCTTCCATTACCCATACCCATTTCAAATCCTTCAACTCCATCAATAAATCCATTACAAGTTTATCAACGCTCTTGCAAGTAGACAATTGTCTCCCCCATTACTGGGCCAACTACATCATCTTCTTCACTAATGGTTCATGCTCTAATGCAAATAGATGCACCTGTGGCTTCCCGCACTCGGAGTAAGTATCCTATTGTTAATTTTGTTGGGTTCACTAATCTTTCATCAAATATGCAATCATTTTCCCTTTCGTTGTCCACTATTTCTATTTCATCTTCTTACTAGAGGCACCGTCTTCACCTAGTTGGAAACTTGCAATGTTCGAAGAAATACAAGCATTAGCTCAAAATAACACATGGGAGCTTACTTCTATCCCTCATCATCATCATCATCATCATCATCATCAAAGCCCATTCCCGAGATTTTCGGGGAAGAAAAAAAAATTGTTGGGTGTCCTTGGGTATATACAGTGAAGTATCATCCAGATGGGTCAGTGGAACGCCTCAAGGCAAGGTTGGTTGCCAAGGGCTACACTCAGACATATGGGACTAATTATGCGGAGACCTTTTCTCCTGTCGCTCGACTTAACACTATTCACATTCTTCTTTCTATTGCCGTGAGTCTTTCTTGGCCTTTATACCAGTTAGATATCAAGAATGCATTTCTTCATGGTGACTTACAGGAAGAAGTTTATATGGATCAACCCCCCGATTATGCTACTGACTCTCGCCTAGTTTGCCAACTTCGTAAGGCCCTTTATGGTCATGGTTTGATCGATTTAATTCGGTTGTAACTGCTTATGGGTTTCACTGCTCTTCTTGTGACCACTCAATTTTTGTAAGACGCTCATTGTTTATGTTGATGATATTATTATTTCTCGTAACGAATCTACTGAGATTGCTTCATTGAAAGATTATTTATCACGAACCCTTCATACCAAAGATCTTGACCACCTTCGTTATTTCCTTGGAATTGAGGTTGCTCGTTCTTGCCTAGGTATTACTCTCTCCCAACGAAAATGTGTTTTGGATCTTTTGTCAGAGGCGAGTCTCTTGGGTTCTCGACCTGTTGATACACCCATGGATCCTAATGTTAAACTTGATGATGAGCAAGGGGAGTTATTTGAGGATATTGGGCACTACCGTCGTCTAGTTGGTAAGTTGATATATCTTATTGTTACTCGTCCAAATATAACATATGCAGTGGGTGTTGTTAGTCGCTTTATGCGTGCTCCTAGGAAGCCTCACTTTCATACTATATGTCGTATCCTTCACTATTTGAAAAATAATTTTGGTAAGGGACATTTGTATCGTCCTGCTATTTTAACTGTTACTGGACTTAGTGATGTTGATTGGGCAGGTAGTCGCACTGATAGGCTCTCTACTTTTGGGTATTGTACCTTTGTGGGTACAAATTTTGTTACTTGGCACGATAAGAATCAAAATGTGGTTGCTCGCTCTAGTGTTGAAGCCGAATATCACTCCATGGCACATAGCTTCCGAGATGATATGGGTTCATCACTTAGTTTTTGATATGGGTATTATTGTTCCAACTCCAATGAGAATGTATATATTGTGACAACTAAGCTACCATTTTTATTGCCAACAATCTTGTTTTTCATGAGCGGACAAAGCATATTGAAGTTGATTATCACTTTATCTGCGACTTGGTTATGAGTAAACAGATTGCTACTCATGCTTGTTCTAGCGACCAATTGGCCGACACTCTTACCAAACCATTGGCCTCTTCCACACTCCGAGATTTAAGTTCCAAGCTGGACATGTTTGACATCTATGCTCCAGATTGAGGGGGAGTGTTAGGATTTAAGTTACTATATTGTTATATATGCGGTATCATGTTGTAGCTTGGGGTGTATTTATAAACCCTAAATCTTTATAATAAATAAGAGGTCTCTTACCGAGATAAAATATTTTCCTCTCCTTCTCTTCTTTGTATCTAACCCTAAGATTCAACACATTGTAATAATATCTAATAACTTTGTTTACTTATGACATGCAGTGGTTATATATCTCCCGAATATGCCTTGCATGGGATCTTCTCGGTCAAAACTGATGTTTTTAGCTTCGGGGTTCTAGGTTTGGTAATCGTTAGTGGGAAAAAGAACCGAGGAACTTTATCTTCAGACAGCCAATATAACCTACTTGGATATGTAAGTACACAGGCTTATATCATCTAACGTCTTTTATATAGCAATTTGTATGTCAGTCATAAATAGCTAATGAATTGATAATCTTTAGGCATGGAAACTATGAAAAGAAGGGCATGCATTGAAACTGATTGATGAAACATTAAAAAATTCATATTTACCCTTCTCTGCGTTCAAGAACGCACCAAAGATAGCCAACAATGGCATCTGTGGTTTTAATGCTGAGTACTGATACTACAAACTTAGAACCGCCAAGACAACCTGGAATCTGTTATGGTAGATCCTTATTTTCCCTTGAGGCAGACTCAACTTCAAGCAAACTAGAAGGATGTTCTGCAAACAATGTTACAATTACAGAGTTAGAGGCTAGCTAAAGGTAGTATACTTTTTCCTCTAATATAATTCAAAACTGTATGTAAATTATAGAAATGATACCATAAAGTGTTCAGTACATGCACAAGTGCTTTGCATTGCAAATTATTTAAAATTTTCTCTTAAGAGAAACATATGGATTATATATTATGAAAAAGTTTCTAATGATTTGATATAGGTATTTTACATATGTAAATCACTGGAATTTGTCTAGTAAATATACCCAATGTTCCATGTTAGAGTTTTCCTACACAAACCTCTTTAAAGAACTTTATGACTGCAAATATAACTATAAGCTCATTTATTTATCATGGCTCGTGGAGAAAATCAGCCAAGAATCAATCTCATAAATTTGATCAAGAAAATTTGTTTTAATGTCAATCTGGAGAGAATATGTATGTTGATAGAGCTTTGGAAGAGAATGTATCTCCATTCTTCTGGAAATAATTAGGTTGGTGTTGATTAATATTACCCAACCAAATATACATGCAAGCAAGATAGTTGAATTGTAAATTAGTATGCAAATTGGAAAGGGGGTCTTTCGAACATATCGTGACATGTTTTAAGTTCTTCCAGTGTAATGTAGAAAAAATCTAAACAATACTTATGTATTTCCATACAAACAATCAAACAATTTATTTCAAAAAATAAAGTACCCCTGCTCAATCATCATCTATAATATCCTCAAATTTCATTATCAAAGGATGTCAACCATTCTAAGTTTTCCAAAAAAGGACAAAATAACTAACTCCAAGAAAAAAGGAACCCTTAGATGCTTTGTGAAGTTTTGAATGTCTTGGCATACGATTTTATGAAAGAATGTGTTAGTCAAATAGTCTTTATTTGATTTTTGAGATTCGCTACAATTAATAAAAACCCAAATAAATATAATAAAATCAAGTTTAAAAGCTTTGAAAAGTCGTATGAAACCTGCATATCAAATCGCACAATCCAAGGTCAAATCGTGAATCACAATTTGGAATACGATTTACAAAACGTGTAATTTGATAGTTTCCGATTTTTTCATCTGATTTAAACCAACTCTGATGAGATTTGATTTGAATCGCAAGATTTGGGCAACACCGCATGCAAGCAGAATATTTTACAGTTACCAAATAATTAAAAGAGATGGAGAAAAAGTAAAACAGATACAATTTGTTGCAATTTATTCTGAAGAGTGATACTACAGTGTACCGGGCTTTTGGCTGGTGTTGTGCCTGGTGCAACCAGATACCGTGATACAATTTGTTGCAATTTGCCTCGAGATAGGAATAATGGACGGTGCCTGGTTTGCACCAGGCAAAAGCCCGGTGCACTTAAAAAAAGCCCCATTCTGAATAGAGACTGTAGCATTAGACATCTCAATGCATCATTAACAGCTAGGCAGTGATTTAGCTAAGGACCGTAGCGGTCCCATTATTTTAACTCCTTTGGAATCCACCATAAATGTGCAACATAAATTAGCTGCAACCACCCTCTTATAAATACCGACTTTAAACCTAGGTAACACATGTATTGATCAAGATGGACCCGCGAGAATGACTTGGCTCTACTTAGTACACAGATATAAGTCGGTCACTTTCTGTCTAGCCTTTCCACACCTGCAACTTCGATACAAATCTTCATGAGAATTGATTGGAAGAAACATTTGAGAGAAGTGACAAAATGAAATTCCTATGTTTTATGATCATTTTCTACTCCTTTTTCATTGCTTTTCTCTATGTAGATCAAGCTTCCTCAATATCAGCCTACACTATAAAAGCATCACAATCTCTCAAAGATGGGCAGCTCTTAACTTCCCAATCTGAAACATTTGAACTTGGTTTTTTCAGCCCATCCAATTCCAAAAACCGATACTTAGGAATCTGGTACAAGAAAATCCCCCTTCAAACAATAGTATGGGTCGCAAACAGAGATTCTCCATTGAATGATTCATCAGGAGTTTTCTTGATATCCTCCACAGGTAATCTTGTTATTCTCAATCAAACAAGCCAAGTCGTTTGGTCTACAAATTCATCAAAAACGGCAGCAAGCCCGATTGTTGAGTTCCTAGAGTCTGGAAATCTTGTTTTGAGAGATAATAAGTCAGATGGGTATCTGTGGCAAAGCTTTGATCATCCAACGGATACATTGTTGCCAGGTATGAAGCTTGGCTGGGACTTGAGGACTGGATTGAATAGATATCTAACCTCGTGGAAGAGTATAGATGATCCTTCCACTGGAGACTATACTTTTGGGATTGAGCTAAATGAGTATCCTGAACCTGTTATGAAAAATGGTTCTAGTAAGTATTATCGCAGTGGCCCGTGGAATGGAATTCGGAATAGTGGCTCACCTGAATTAAGGAATCACATAATTTTTATAAACACAGTTGTTCATAACAAAACTGATGTTTATTACAGTTACCAACTTGTTAATCGAGCTGTTACTGCAAGGTTGATGGTGAAGCAAAGTGGCAGTGATGGACAAATCAACCGCTTAACATGGGTCGATCAAAGACAGAATTGGTTACTTCAAGCTCCGATTCCAGTAGACCGTTGCGACTCTTACGGTCTTTGTGGTGCCGGCGCTACTTGTGACATAAACGATGTACCAGTTTGCCAGTGTTTGAAGGGGTTTAAGCCTAAATCAACCTATGACTACAACGAGATGGATTGGTCTCGGGGATGTCAACATGCAACACCGTTAGATTGTCATAAAGGTGACGGATTTCTGAAGTTTACGGAGCTGAAATTGCCAGATACAACTCATACATGGTTGAATACGAGTATGAATCTTGAGGAATGTAGGTACAAGTGTTTGAAGAATTGTTCTTGTATGGCTTATGCTAATTCTAATATCAGCGGAAGTGGGAGTGGATGTGCGATGTGGTTTGGGGATCTGGTTGATATTAGAAAGTTGCTTGGTGCGGGGCAAGATCTCTATATTCGCATGGCGGCATCTGAACTAGGTACGAATTACTATTTGTTCTCAAATTTTCAACACAATTTTGTTGATAAATTACCTAATCAATCTGTTGCAGTTCTAATAAAAAATAGCATTGAACCTAAATCTGTTTTAGTGCACAGTACTACCATATTAAAGGCTCGCCAATGCATTATTGTTACTTTATTATAATAACATATGTTGTATGATAGAGCTACAGCCCATAAGATATCAAGGTTGCTCAAATGTCACAAACCATTTCTTTTGAGGTTGGTTCTTTATGAGATTGATCTTCATGAGATGTGACATGATACGCACCTGCCACAGAGATTTAGTGCAACAAGAAAGCAATTTAATTGGACTAGCCTGAAGAACCGATTGAAGAAGTCTTTTTCTTCATGGCGTAAGCCGATCTGAAATGGGTATTATTGTTAGCAAAAAATTTATTTAAGTTGGGTGTGCAAACAACTGAACAAAATCAACTTCTGTTGCACACCCTTTACACCTCTTGGTCGTCCTCACTCAGATACGGACCTCTCACGCCCTCACTCAAAGCTCAGTTTAATATTAGCAGAACTTTTAATGCTTCCACCTGAAGCTTTTAATTTTCAAACTTTGAATGAGAATGGTTCAACTATTACACATGCTATAAGCCTATAGCACATGTCCTAAATTTATTTGAAGTCATAGAATATATTTGTCTGATTTAAGTTTTCGACCTTTCTGAATCTAACCTTTAATTTGGCTAAGAAACTTCGTCGAGTAAAAATGATTTGTATGGTCTTCTTTTATCAGTAGCATAGTTTATTACAGTGGGCAGTCTTCCGACTTTCTCAAATTCTTTCAGTTTCCAAACAATTTTACTATCATGTGTCTAACTAGGTTGAATTTTCTAGCAAATACATATAACTTGAGACCATTCGGAGTTGTGGGAACCCTTTTATATCATTCATACATTTATATCATATTTGGCTTAGACGTATGAACAGATACAGCCAATCATTCAACCTTAACTTTTTCATCTGGTTCTCTATGTTTTTCATTAACTCGTTTCAGAATTTTTCATAAATCTTGTTATACAACACATATCTATCTACATATAGGCTAAAGATGATAAATCAAGCAACAATCATACAAGTAGAAAGCAAATAATGTCAGTGTTCCTTCTGACATAAGCCGTGGTTACTCAGTCAATATTTGCCTAGTACCTTCTTTAATAAGCACATTTTTCTCTATTAAGCACATTTTCTTCTCCATGCAACAAGGAAACACTCAGGGCAGCATATCAAACAGTTAATTCTATATTCTACAGAACCATTTGGTGATACCTCTGTTTTTCTCATTTACATTCATTGTGATTTTCAATTATATTCAGCGACTGATGCACTGAAAGGGAATGGAAGTGGCTCTGGAACAAAGAAACCATTGGTGATTATCACCATTTCAGTGATTTTGGCATTTTTCGTGCTAGGATCTGGTGTCTGTTTCATATTTAGGGAGAAGATAATCCAGAAAGTACGAAAAGTTTCGTCAAAAGACAGAGGTAGTTATCAAACACTTACCCTAAAGAAGGAGCCTGCACATGCAATTTCATGAGTTTCTATTCTAACTCTATTGAATCTGCTATTATATTCAAACCAGCAGAGGTGTTTATACATGGAAAAAGAGACTATCAAGGAGAGAAGAATGATGATCTTGACGTAAATCTCTTTGATATGGATACAATTGTAAAGGCAACATACAACTTCTCTGATATAAGCCTGCTTGGACAAGGAGGTTTTGGGTGTGTTTATAAGGTAAATAGAGTAATATATATTATTTTTCAAGTGCTCAAAATAAGCTTTTTAACTAATGCATCCAATTCAATAGGGTACGTTGGAAAATGGAGAAGAGATAGCTGTGAAGAGATTATCAAAGAATTCAGGACAGGGCGTGGAGGAGTTCAAAAATGAAGTTATGTTAATTGCAAGACTTCAACACCGGAATCTTGTTAGGCTTTTGGGTCTATGTGCAGAAGGGCAGGAGAAAATATTGGTGTATGAATATATGGAGAACAAAAGCTTGGATGCCTTCCTTTTCGGTCAGTTCCCTTAACAATGCACTATAGATATTGTTTATTTTCGAGTTCCACGTACCTGTTAATTGTCACCATCCTATGCGCTACACTGCTTTTGATATCAAACATCTTATATCATCGCTATGAGGACTTCAGGGGAGTTATTAAATTATCGTCATTATGTTACAGACAAAACACTTAACCACATACTGGATTGGTCACAACGGTTCAATATTATCATGGGGATAAGTCGAGGACTACTTTATCTTCACCAAGATTCCAGATTTAGGATTATTCATAGGGATCTCAAAACAAGCAATGTCCTACTAGATGGTGAAATGAATCCAAAAATATCGGATTTTGGAATGGCAAGGATCTTTGGAGGTGATGATGCAGAAACCGAAACAAAGCGAGTAGTGGGAACATAGTAGGCTCCATAACTTTACATTTTAGTTATATACAATGCATTAAATCTTCAAAAATTTTTGATATATCTAAAAACTCGGTTCACCAATGGATGCAGCGGTTATATGTCTCCTGAGTACGCCATGGATGGGATTTTCTCGGTGAAATCTGATGTTTTTAGTTTTGGAGTTCTAGTGTTGGAAATAATCAGTGGGAAGAAGAATAGAGGATTTTTTTGTTCAGAGGAGCAACTTAACCTACTTGGATATGTAAGTACACAAGTTCATGTTGTATTGTGGTTCAATTAGTCCTACAAATTACTAGTTAACGAACTTATAATGATAGGCATGGAAACTATGGAAAGAAGGGAAGGCATTGGAACTGATTGACGAAACAGTAAAAGATTCTTTCGTACCAAATCAGGCTTTGAGATGTATACACATCGGCCTTCTATGCGTTCAAGAAAATGCCAAAGATAGGCCAACAATGCCTTCAGTTGTTCTGATGCTGAGTACCGATACAACAAAATTGCAACAGCCAAGACAACCCGGATTTAGTTATGGTAAATCTTACCTTGGAAAAGACACAACTTCAACAAGCAAACGAGGATCGTATTCTGCAAATGATCTAACAGTTACAAATTTAGAAGGCAGATAGTGGACTTTTTCTTCAAAATTATTCATAGATGCGAACAATTCAACAAGTGATTCATTATGCCTATAACGTATACAAAAAGAAAATAATTTCTTACATGTCTTTATTATTTTTCTAATGATGTCGTAGTGGTTATTTCTTGCATTTGCAAATGATGGGAATATTTATCCATAATATACAAACATTGGGGTCTTACATTTAACCTACAGCTTTAGTGCTAAAAGTTACACCTACACTAAAACTGGTTAGCTGCTTCGGTGGGTAGTTTTCATCACATAGTCAAATTTTGATTTGATACAACAAACAACACCAAGAAAAAGAAAGATGAATGTTTGCATTGAAACCTAAAAAAGAGAAATTTGTTTTCAAGGGGAAAAAAATTGAACGAACCAAACGTAAAACCATTTTCATTTCAATCAATTTCATATATTTTTGGATTCTTTTTAGATAAGAAGTTTCCATTCTCGTTAGTGAAAGATTCAGTATTGAAAAAAATGGAGAGTTAAAGCAAATATTGAGATAACAACAGATGGAGAACAATTTAACTTCAAGTTTTCAAATGAAAATGATAGACAAGAATATTGAATATTGAAGAAGAAGATCGATTGTTTTTTATTTCCTTGATAATAGAATAGATTATAATGAGCCCTATTTATAGGGTACAAGGAATTAATGCTTATGGTTGGGGGTTGGAGTTGGAGACTCGCAACTATGAGTGGTTGGAGGTTGGCAAGTGCGAGTCGGTATAGCATTGATTATTTCAACACTCCCCCTCAAGCTAGTGCATAGATATCTCGCATGCCCAACTTGTCTAAAATTTTTGTGAAAACTTGATTTGAGACTGCTTTAGTAACTTCAGAATCTTGTCATCTAATTTCTCCTTAATGAAGAATCTGTCAACCTCGACATGCTTTGTACGATCACTTTGAAATGGATTATGAGCAATATCACATGCAGCTTTATTGTCACAACATAATCAAATTGGTTGTTGAGGTGGATAACATAAATCTTGTAAGAGAAATTTTAGGCACAATGCTTCAAAAAGTCCGAGAGCTATGCCTCGGTATTCTGCTTCTGTGCTTGAACGAGAAGCAACATGTTGTTTCTTGCTTCTCCATGTGACAAGATTACCTCCTACAAAGGTGAGGTAACCTGAAGTAGACCGTCTATCATCAATCGCTCCAGCCCAGTCAGCATCAGTATGCACATCTATGCTCCAAGAGTCTGTATGTTTAGAGAATAAAATTCCCTTCCCAGGTGCAGACTTCAGATACCATAAAATGTGCATCGCTACATTCATATGTCGTTTTCTAGGATTATGCATAAACTGACTGATAATACTCAATGCATAGGCAAGATTTGGTCTGGTGTGAGACACAAGTACATCAATCTTCCAACGAGTCGTTGGTATCTTGCTTTATCAATAGGAACCTAATCAAAACTAATACATAGCTTCAGTCCTTCTTCCAATGGTGTATGAGTCGGTTGACAAGTTGACATGATCGTCTCATGTAATAAATCTAAGGCATCCTTTCTTTGAGATATAAAGATTTTTTCCTTAGATCGTGAAACCTCGATTCCGAGAAAATATTTAAAAGGACCTAAATCCTTCATCTCAAACTCTTTTGATAAATATTTCTGGAGAGCTTTCCTTTCTTCTTTGTCATTTCCTGTAACCACCATGTCATCTACATATACAATGAAGGCAGTGATCTTACCATGTTGCTTCTTTTGCAATAAGGTGTGGTCCGAATTGCTCTGATTGTAGCCAAAAGCTAACATGGACTTTGTGAACCTTCCAAACCATGCTCTCGGAGATTGTTGCAACCTGTACAAAGATTTCTTTAATTTGCACAACTTGTGACTCTGTTTTCTGACAAAATGCATCCTGGTGGGAGCTCCTTATAAACTTCATCGGTCAATTCGCCATGTAAAAAGGCATTCTTCACATTGAACTGCTGTAATGGCCAATCTAAGTTTGCGGCTAAAGACAATAAAACCCGAACTGTGTTGATTTTAGCTACAAGTACCAATGTCTCTGTATAATCAATCCCATAGGTTTGAGTGTACCCTTTTGCTACTAGTCTTGCTTTAAAGCACTCTAATGTGCCATCTGCTTGGTACTTCACTGTGTAGATCCATCGACATCCAACTGGTTTCTTAATTTCCTGTTAGACGATCAACGAGTTCCCAAGTTTCATTTTTTTGTAGGGATGTCATCTCCTCATTCACAGTAGCTTTCCACCTTTTGTCAGCTAAGGCTTCCTGCACACTGTTAGGAATAGATACAATAGACAATTGATTCACAAATGACTTATTTGATTTGATATTGACAAATGATGGTTAGATACATGGTGACTCATGGGATACTTGAGATTAGGTTCACATGTGGGTTTAAGAATACATTTGTTGTTACGAGGAGGATTTTGTCTTCTGGAAGTATTCTGAATTGTCTCAGGAACATTCTCAACAAACGATTGGTTGGATGTGTCGATTCGTGGTGAGATAGATTCAGATTCTTAAACAGGTTCAGATTCACTTTCATTTGTGTCATTGCTTCCATCCAACTGTATACCACTTTCATTTTTGTCCAAGTCTCCCACATTTTCATCATTTGGGCTTTTGTCTAAGGTTGAACCACTTATGTCTAACTTTTTAAAATGTGGTCCATCGGATAAGTGATTTCAGGATACTCTAGAGTTTGAATTTCCTGATGGTTCTCCCCTTGAAGTTTAGACTCATAGTGGAAATACATTTTATCTTCATGAAACACAACATCTAGAGTAGTATGCATAGCTTTTGTTTAAAGGATGGTAACATCGATATCCTTTCTGATTTGGAGCATATCCCACAAAAACACAACATAATGCTCGAGGAGCTAATTTACTACGTTGATGTTTATGAAGATGAACAAATGCTACACATCCAACGACCCAAGGAGGGAGGTTGGAAATAGTCGGAGCATTGATGGAAGCATGCAAAGCTTGGAATGGTGTCTGAAATTGTAAAGTTTGGGACGGAGCACGGTTGATGAGATAGGCAGCAGCGATAAGGGCTTCACCCCAATATGAAGTAGGCATATGAGCTTCAATTAATGATGCATGAACGACTTCCAGTAAGTGACGGTTCTTCCTTTCTGCCACCCCGTTTTATTGTGGTGTATCAGGACACATGGTTTGATGAACCATACCATGTGTTGTCAAGTATTGTTGTAGTTCAAACTTCTTGTATTCTCCACCATTATCACTACGGAGTACCTTAACCTCCGCATTATATTGAGTCTTAATCATTGTATGGAATTCCTGAAACAATGAGTTAACTTCACCTTTGGATTTCATCAAGCATGCCCAGATCATCCGAGTGCAATCATCAATGAACGTAACGAACCAACGCGATCCACCCAATGTAGCAATCAGAGATGGACCCCAAACATCATAATGAACAACCATAAAAGAAACCAGACTTTTATATAAATTGGATGGAAAGGAGACACGGTGACTTTTATCAAGTTCACAAACATCACAAAGGAAGGTAGATACATCCCCCTTCGAGAATAAACTAGGAAATAATTTCTTTAAATAGCCAAAAGAAGCATGTCCTAGACGTCGATGCCATAGCCAAATATATGGATTTGTTACCTCCGCCTTAGAACCATCCACTGTCAAGAATTGGTGTAGTCTATCTGAGCTCTTTGACATCATGTCCAAGTAGTACAGCTGCCCACGTCTAACACCACAATCAATTGTTTGCCTTGTTTGAATGTCCTTAAACACACACAAATCAGGCCAAAAAATTACAACACAAGATAAAGTAGTGGTTATTTGGGAAACAGATAATAAGTTGTAATTTAAAGAGGGAACAACTAATACTGAATCTAAATTTAAAGTATTAGTGAGGGCAAAGATCCTTCCCCAATGACTGAGGTTGAGGTACCATTGGCGGCAGTGACAGATTGCCAAGAGGAAGGTTTTAATGGTGAAACTTGTCTAGAATCAAACATCATATGATTTGTGGCACCTAAATCAATTATCCATATACTATTAATACCAGGTGTAGAAGTATGGAGAGCCTTACCAACAGTGTCTGAAGTTGCTATAAATGCAGAGGCAAGATCTGCATCTGTTTTGGTTGCAACAGTAGTAGCAAGGGAAGTCGACTTGGAGTTCTTCTTTCGATTGTGATCCCACCAGTTTGGATATCCCACAAGCTCAAAACATTGATCTTTGACATGACCTTTTTATGGAAATGAGTGCATTTGGAATTCATTCGATCTGACAGGTTCTGAGTAGATCAATTTCGAGCCACTAGTGCAAAAGCTTCAGAGTCGTCATATTTCTCCTTTTGAGTGGCACGCCGCACTTCCTCACGTCGAATCAAGGAATAACATTCTTCTAAATCGGGGAGTGAGTCTTTGCGCAGAGTTTCACCACAAACTTGCTCGAAATCACCATCTAATCCGGCAAGAAATATGTGCACCCGAAGTCATTCAACAGATTCCGGGAAGTTTGAAAAATTAAAACGCCCACCAATGCATTCTCTTTCTCTGGAAGATCAGTCAAAACATTCTCCCTAACATGTCTAACCAGGCTAGGCTTCACACGTCTATCGATGATTGCTGCATCGTTTGCCAAAAGCACACGGAGGATGTCGCTCACCTTTTATTTCTTTATCCGGTCATCAATCGATTATGGCTTCTCTCCCTTTTCCCATTGATTGGCTAAATACCAACCTCAATCCTCCTTCCATTTCCAAATTTTTTGAGTTCATGTGGGACACAACCAAAGCCCACCCTAAGGATAAAGATGAGATTCTATGTCAATTTATGGATGTTCTCCTCACAATCTGGCAGATTCGCAACAGACTATTTTCAACAAAACCAAAATCTGCACTCAATTGTTCCTTGCCTCTTGCCACCAAAACTGGACTTCCTGGCACAAACACTGGTACCGGTAATTTTTCACCAAACCAAACTTCTGCTATGGAATGGGTTTGGCGTCCACTTATTAACAATATTAGACGTTTGTTCCTTTTGTTTCCATCGTACGTCAATTTGGAGGCTCATAACTTGGCCTTAGTCACAGGGCGACAAGTTTGTAACCGTACTTATTCTCTGCCTATGGCTTTAAACAAAAAACAAAAAACAAAAAACAAAAAACAAAAAACAAAAAACAAAAAACAAAAAACAAAAAACAAAAAACAAAAATAAAAAAAAAAACACACGCACACACACAACTTGAATTGAAGATTTTGATATATATGAAAACATGAAGAAACATTTGAAGAGCATATGAATTCTGATACAATGGAAAGCCTTTGATTTATTACTTTTTACTTAGTTTTCTCAGTCAAGACCAATCCATTTCCATCTATACTCCTACACAATCTATCAATAATGGGCAGACTTTAACTTTCCCAATCTGAAACATTTGAGATTGGGTTTTTCATCCCACCCAATTCCAAAAACCGATACTTAGGAATGTGGTACAAGAAAATCCCAGTTCAAACAAGAGAGTTTCTCCCTTGGATAATACATCAGGAGTGCTAAGGCAATCTTGGAAAAATAAATACTCTGCTCAAACATAATGCTAAAGAAACTACGACCAATAAAAGTTGTTAAAAAATTATGAAAAAAAGGAATAATAGGAAGTCTTAAAATTTGAAAATAGGAATCAGCAACAAACGATTTAGTTACTGGAAATTGTAAAAACAATATGAATACTTTCACTCGACATGAACACCTGAAAAGTAATGTACCATCAACTAGACAAAATATAAAGGTCCCAAAATACAATACTCACCAGATGCAATGTAGGTTCGGGTAGGCTTACATCCTGGACTCGTCAACCCATAAATACAGTGGCTGCAAAAACACTTAGGAACTTGTAAGTCTTAAAACTGGTCTATACATACAGTAGTAGCATTCTACAGTAAGTCTGCAAAAACAATTAGCTCATACATACAGTAGCATATTCAAAGACAAGAAAAATATAATCTTATATATAATTGGTGAAGAAGGTTCACAGAAATTGGCTCAGTGTGAACAAATATGCAAAACAAAACACAAACTGTGTCGATATTGCTCGAAAAATAGCAATTTTTACTTTTCACGTAAAAAAAAAAACCCCAACATGTAAAAACACGAATTAAGAATAGAAGTGAGAATGAAAACCACCTTTTCAACGTGGGTGCATGAAGGCTTTTTAAGTGATCTTGATTGGGAGAGAGAGATGGAAATGGGAGTCGATTTTAATGAAGTGTAGGATTTGGCCCGCTTTCTTGAATTGAATTTTAAGATAAATTGAACCCCGCGCCAATTCCTCCTCATGATTTACTAGAGAAAACCTCATTCATTTATTTGGGACATCACAAAAGTTCTAATGATTGAGTGCTGAATAAAAAAAAAATAACAACCCCTAAGTCAAAATTTTATTTTTCATTTCGGTGCATTTGGAAAGCAAAACCATAACCTTTTAGCCCCATTAATTAATGCGGAATAAGCAATACCCATTTTGAGTATTGACTGTTAAGTCAATGGGTTTGACTATCAGAAGCCATTAAATGTTTTGAAATACCTTAAATACCCTCACATGTCAAGCATGTGATGGATACCAAATAGGAACTGCCAGAATATTGTGGGTGCCAAACAGTAAAAAATTGGCTTCTAATTTGTCTCTCTCTGTTTCGCAACTGTCGGCCGCCCCTTCCTTTTCCCCTTCTCTCTGTCTTTTGTCTTACTGCATCTTAATACAACAATGACATAATATTGCATATTGAAGGAATGCCTTTGGCTAGGGGATGGTACGGTCCTTGTTGTTACTTGTATAAACACAGTTTTACATAGGGGTGGGCAAAGGTCTGTTCGGTTCGGTTTGAGGCCCAAACCGTTTTTTAACTTATTTCATTCGGTTGGGTCAAATCTCAAACTGAAACCAATTTTTTAATTTGTAAACCGAGGAAATCGGTTAGGCCGAATTTCGAATCGGTCTGATTCAGTTGGGCCAAAATTTCTGGCTCATACAATTTTTTTAACAGGTCCATCATTTCACAACAACCACTCTTATTTCTTTATTTTTTTTCGTCTCATCATTTAACATCACATCACCTTGCCCACATCATTTCACAACAACCCCCTCGGTCACCCCACCTTCTCACCATTTCTTTCTCTCCAGTACTTCTAAATTTCAAGTTTCAACCCAACTACTCCCTTGGTTTTTACACTTTTCTCTCTCCCTCCCCCCTTCGTTGGCTCTTTGTTGGTTTTATGTTTTTCCAACCACCCCCCCCCACCCCCCCCCCCCCCCCCCCCCCCCCAAACACTGAAAGATAAACAGAAACCTATTGTTTGAAGAAGAAGAAGAAGAAACTCCTCACCCACCATTTTTCTGTTTTATTTTTTATTTATTTATATATATAATTATTCGGTCGGTTTGGTTTTTAATCGGTCGGTTTAGAACCGTGGACGGATTTCGAACCGTTTATAGTCGGTTTTTGTTCAGTTTTATTGCTTCATTTTTCACTCCTTTTTCGGTTCGGTTACCGACCCGAAATTGGCAGACGATTTGGTCGGTTAATCGAAACTAAATTGGTTTATGTTCACCCCTAGTTTTAAAGAACTTTAGATTGAGTAAAAACATATCAGAATAGGTAAATACCTCTTAAGAGTTATGTTGGTACATCCCAAAGTGTTTTTACACCTTCCAACATGCATCTACCAAAAGAGTAATCAATGATTTGCTCCCTTTGAAAGAGATATAGTTAATATCAAAGTCTATGATATGTCTCTCTTTTATTCTCCATATTTCTGATTTTTTTTCTTACAACCAAACATAATAGTAGTGAAAATAGATGCAATTTCGTTTTCATTTCTTCTTTGCATTTTCATTGTGCATGATGTTTGTATGGTGAATTAATGTAGCTTAAAAAGGTTGAGCATGGGCACACATTAATCGTGAAGAAAAAAAATGAAGGAAAGCACTGGTTACCAATTCGTTTGGAAGTTAACTAGCTTAAGTAGAAATCATGTGACGTGCTTTTAATCATCCTTTCATACTAGCTGTCGAATAAATTTGAGAATGTTTAGATACCTTCCATAAACTTTGTGGACATGCAAATCTTAGATAATGAAACCAGTCTGAATGTGTTAAATGTTCACATAGTACATTGGAAGCTAGCGTGACTTGTTAAACACAATGGATAAACATTTGGATAATGGGGCATTTGAATGAAGAACGGGAAGAAGTATGAAACATTTCAAACTTAAACCAAATGGCAGAATACATCTATTCATTTTGATTTTATGAAAACTAGTTGCTGCGGCATGTGCAAAATGTGTTCCTCGCTAACCGGTTGGTTACATGTGGGAAGTATTGCAACTAGGTTACATTGATTAGAATCAACTACAAATTTGCTCTATTCGTACGAGACTATCTGTTGACGATTTTTGCCAGGTTGATGCTCATCCAAGTCACATACAAACAAATGGTCTATTACAAATTTTATTTTTGTTTTACATCATCATCTAGTATGAATATAACCAATACAAACATTATTGGAGAACAAAACCAATACCGAGGGTTACTATAGAACAAACTGAAATTTTACGTAATCTATAATAGAAACTCTGAAAACACAATTGAAAATATTGTATTGGTATATGAACCAATCAACCAAAATGATCTTAAAATAATAACAAACTGGTAAACTTTCCTTCGACTGGTTTGTATATACCATCTATAGATCAAGAAATCCGAAACCCACAACTAATTTCATTTAAAAAAAAAAACTTGGCTACCATAATTGCCAGTTTTATCCTCCTACTATTTATCTCTAACTATTTACTTTGTTGCTGCTACGCAAACATGTTTATGAGAAGAACTTGTAATTTGAGGCATCGAGATATGCTTAGCCCACCAATGGGTGATAAGATCATCAACAAAAATCTTAGAATGATACAAATCTGAAAATACACAAAGTCGAGAGTTATTGTCAATTTCTTCATTTTTCCCAATAAGAACTAACGTTTTGAAACGCAAAAACAAATCCTTTCAACTTACCCAATTTGTCATCCATGATAATAAGTTTAATCTCCTGTGTTTTTTTATTGCGAGCCACATGATGCAAGGGAGCTTGAAGGGGGAAAGAGGCAAAGTTTAGTATTAATAACAACGAGTACGCTAGTATTCGAAAGAACATGAGATATAAAAAGACTTATAAAATATGTTATAGGGGCAAAAGCAAATCCTCTAAAGAAACCAATAAGTTCTTCAAAGAAGGGGAAACAAATAGCAACAAACATTGAAAATGTTGCTTAGAGACAAAAGTAAGAAGAGTTAGATTTAAATTGCCATTAACAAAACTAAGTACAAATACTTTTGATACCATGAACAAATGATATACAAAAAGATTGACATTACTTACCAAAATGTAACTGTTTGTTTGAAAGTTTTAAGAACCCAACAAGTAGCCTTTTTCACTTGTAATAAACATTATCTTCCTAGAAAATTATTATTTTTCCTCCCACTCATTCTATGTTTTCCCCCAAAATCTTCAAGAAAAAAACTCTGTAAATGATCACAAAACAAAATCAAACCTCTAAACATCTAGCTTTTCTAACCATTAAAAAAAAAAAAAAAAAGAGTTTAACATACGCTATCATGTTTAACTACAAATCAACCAATAAACAAGATCCTAAAATACAAACACAAAACTCATAGCAAACGAACAATTAAAATACTACATAACATGTACATGAATCCAATCTCTTAGCTCTCTATAAAACAATTAAATTGTTGAACCAACAAATTTTGTATGTATGATTCATTCCTCATATAAACCATTATCTGTTATTGTGGTCTTCTAATTGGCGTTGTTAATGAAGATTACTTGGAGTTGGATAAGTTGAAAAGAATATGCTAGGGATTTGCTTTAGTATTATATTTTCCTTCTATTTGTTTTTTTTTTGTTCATTGTGAGAAGATTTCGAGAGCACTTAAAACTACACACAAATTTTGACAAATAATTGAAGTCCAAGTTTGAGGACCATAAAGTTCAACCTAGCAGGCATGCACGAGTCCAATTAGAAAATCTAGAAAATATTGGGGGTTTTTAGTATGGGATTTTTCTAGTAAAATTTGGATTTTTTTCATGAATTCTTTTTTTAAATGAAATCAACAACTCACACCCCGAGTGTCCATGAAAACTTTTTGTCGGTATTCCGAAATCATTACCAGTGAAGCTTTGTAGCAAGTTTCAAGTTGTTACTTCATCCGGCTATATCCCATTACTAAATGGAGCCAAAATTCACCAGAGTTCTCCTAGTAAACCTCAAACTCGTGTTGCAGATGGAAACATCCAAAACGTGGTTGCTTCTAGACTCGGATGCTCCACCCACAGTAAGCAGATTTTAGCGTCTATAATTACTCATCATTGTTAACGAAGTGTCACATTTGACACTCTGCTAACAAAATGTATAACGTGGTCGTGCTATCTCAGATGGCACATGTAAGTTTGACCCTATTAAATAGGAAAAGAAGATGAGAAAAGAGAGGTTGTTGCTAATTATAATCGTCACACTTTCCAGCACTATTTCAGATAGTGCGGCGCAACACCATGTGATATGGCACGGGAAAAGATTACTACCGTGGGTAAAAACAAATTGCAATTCTATTTAGGGTTGCAAAATTGTCTTGTTAGTGCTTTTATAGCCTTGCTTAGGGGTGGGCACGGGACGGGATGGGACAGATATACCCATCCCGTTCATACGGGATCGGGACGGGACGGGACAGGATCAGCATGCTAATCTGGACATATCAACTAGAATACATTGGTGATGAATATATTACCTACTTCGCTTTACGCCTCCCTGAGGTGAGTGGACTATAATGTATGGTACACATTTTCTTAAATTGTATTTTCTGTCTGCCTTTCAACATATTATATATATATTCAATTCCATTTTCTATGACGCTGTCTTAGGTATTTTGTGAGGCTTATTTATAGACAAGTTCAACCCAATCAATATTGTGCCATGTGCCACTTATTTCGAACATGGTCAACTATATTCCCACTTTCAGCCCTTCAAATGATTGAGGCTGAGCTGCAGTTTTCTCCTGTTGTCAACAATCAACCATCTGCTTCAGTGTCTTTGAGATCTTCTGAATCTCCTTCACCTCGCCCTGCACATGGTATACATGTCAATCCTAAATACTTCAAGACAAGACGTCAATTCGAACATGCAGCAGCAGCAGTAAATGTAATCTGTTGGTCATCTAGTAGTGACATTTCATGGACACATTTGGGTCCACATTCACTGCAATCTGTTGGTCATCTAGTAGTGACATGATCTAGAAATTAATACTTCTACTTATCCCCAAAGGGGTATGTAGGAGGTAGTAGGGTTTGTTTGAATTAATTCTGACTGTAATCTCAAAAGAACTAGGGTTCTTGTGAATGAACAAAATAGGATTTTGTTTTCTTTCTTTTTGGTCTTGATTAATCAATTTATATGTTGTTAATAATCAGTGTTGTTTTTCGCAATCAATTTATATGTTGTTAATAATCAGTGCAATGCGGAGTAAAATTGAGATGCTAAAAATTTTATATACATCAGTGAATTTGTATGGGCATCCACAATCCTAAAATAAATAAATAAATAAAAATATTAATAATTAATATTAAAAAATTAGTTCGGGATGGGACGGGATTGGCAGGATTGAAAATGTTCATCCCATCCCATCCCATTCTAGATCGGGACGGGACGGGATTGGGATCGCGGGATGGGATGCCCACCCCTAGCCTTGCTTACTGTGCTTATTGTGGATGTTCTTCCATGACAGAGTATTAAAATGAATGTCAATGTAGATTTTATGGGAGCTACTATTCACATCCACATGTTCTTTTTTCCACACCCACATAAAAAAAATTTCCACAAGTTCCTCTTTCCACACTCACATATACATGGTCAAAACCTTATTTTATTTCATTTTAAGATAGAGAAATAAGAGTTTTCTCTCTCAAAACCCCTATTCTTAACCAAAAAACCCTCCTCTACCATGCCCCAAATTGCTTTCTCGCTTTTTGAAGGTTCCTAAGACAACTTTCTCGCTGTCTGAAGGGTTCCTCCTCTCTCTCTTCTTTGCCCGAGTAAATTTAATTTAGGGGTTTCTCTAAAGAAAACCCCAAAATTAAAGCATTCTACTCAATTTTCTCCCATATCTCATTCGTTCTTTGATTTTTTTTTCCCCTTAAATCTCTTTGTCAAAGATCTCTACCTTCACCATTTTCACCATGGAGGGTTTCTCCAACTTGAAACTCTTTTGGGTGAAGAAGACAACCCATACGACATGCGTATGGACATTGTAAGGACATAAAAACAAAGATTTCTTTTTTTATTGAACTTAAACACATTCAAAGTGTGAAACACCAATAAAACTCAACACAAACATGTACACTAAAATTTTTTCGCGAGCTAAAACACTGATATCCAAACAAAATTTTTAGTTACTAAACAATGATACCCAAAGCGGAAATTTTCGCGACTAGACCCTCCCCCCTCCCCCTCCCCAAAAAAAGAGACAAAACACAAAAGCATAAAATGTTGTGCGTATAGGGCTATCTCTACGCCAAAAAATTTGCATTTGCTTGGTTGTCAATTTTTTTTTTTTTTTTTGGGGGGGGTGGAGGGGAGGAGCTCTAGATGCAAAAATTTTGCTTGGTTGTCAATGTTTGCTCATTGAATTTTTGCAGGTACATGTTTATGGTAAGTTTTAATGGCATTTCACACTTTGAACATGTTCAAGCCAAAAAAATTGAAGAAACAAACTTTCATTACTTTATGTGTCCTTATTGTCGCTCATACAGTCGTCTTCTTCACTGGGCAGAGCTCAGTCGAGTTTCAGCTCAGCTCAGTTTATTTTAAAGTATAGTAAATGAATTTTAAGCTTTAAATTTGAAAATAAACTATTAACTAAGTTGATTAATGCCCAAAGTGATCGAAAAAGGGTTGTTCAACCCTTGCTGGTTCGGTGTGATAGAGATGATTGGGTCTGTAGTTTGAGGAATCCTTCAGAGAGAACAGTTGAAGCCTTGAAGGAGCGCTTCAGATAGAGAAAGAGAGAACATAATCAAAGTAGTTGGGGGAACTTTCTAAAGAGAGAGAACACAATTGATGAAGAATAAGGGTTTACGGGAGAAAACCCTAGTAAGCTAATGAAGATGGGTTTTGAGGGAGAAAGCTCACTATGAAACTCCTTCTCTATTCGGATGAAAAGAATGGATTTTAACCTTTTTATATGAGAGCGTGTTGAGTAAGTGGGTGTGGAAATGGAAGGTGTGGGTATGAATAGTAGGTCCCGATTTTAAATCCACTTACCCGTTCCCAACAATCTCAGTCTTGACCCTCGGACCTGGAGGGGCTCATGCGTACAAAGGGTAGGAGGGGCTCCGACGCACACATCTGGGCCGTCGGATCTGATGGGTGACTCAGATTAGATGGATGTCAAAAGGGTTTTATTTCAAAGATTTTAACAAATGGGAAATGAAAAGTTTGGAAAATCAGGAGGGAGTTTTCGGTGGGAAACAGGACCTGAAGAAGAAGAAGAGAGTCTCTTCCTTCAGCGTCGAATTTTGGCGTCGATCCAGGCTGCAAACACAGGCTACACCCACCCCCTTCGATTCCTCCCTCTTGGTACGTTATGGCTTATTTTCTTTGCTTGTGCCAGTTCATCCTTGCACTTTTCAAAAAGCTTATAAATCCAATTTCAAGCTTGAACAAAGCTTATTTGTTTAGGATCTATCAACTGCTGCAACTCCTATCTCATATTGCATGATAAGGACTGTGGGTGCTTTTTCTACTCTATATAAAAATGTAATCTTAATAAATACCTTGATTATATTATGGTGCAAGAGCTTCAACGTCCTTAATTGATTGGTTTAATATTCAATCCATGGCATTTGAATTAGAATCTTCTCAACTGCTGTGTTGTGAATTACTAATTCTAAGGTTGCTGCCTGAAAAAATTGTTTGTTTCTAAAACGATTGGATTAAGTTCATTATCTTTGATTTTGTTGTCTTTCTTATTTGTGTCATAATCTCATGCATTACAAGTATGTCCCCCAGTTATGGAACTATATTCGTTTTCTGAGTCTGTCAAAACTTTATATATTGCATTCAAATTGCATGAGAGGGGCGGCAACCAACCTTGTTTCATGGGTGCAAGTATGAATCATTCATTATTTATGTTGTTAAGCTTAAAAATATCACTTGGAGGACTCAGAAAATTTTATAGAATAGTTGATTATTCTTTACAAGAATCTAGTGGAGACTGGGGCCCATGATGGAACTAGTGAGGTTATTACCACTTAGTTTAATTAAAGATAATCAAATCAATCTAAGTATAAAGTATAAAACAAAGTATTTTGGGAGGACAAAGTGAAACCCCATAAATGATTTGAGCACATGAACATACCTTATAATAAGAACAAGCCTCCCTTTTATATCACAAACATGATAACAACACTTAGAAGCTGCACTTCCCAAAGAGCAATTTTTTTTTGTGTTGGATGAGCTTGAGAGAATGTACAAGCCTCAAAGAGATAGTTGTGTCATACAAATAAAGAGAGAGCTGATCCTAACGGTTCTAATTTTCTTAGGAATTAAAAAGGGCAGCTCTACTCGAAATCTGAATGAGATGATCCTACTAATTTTATAAAAAAAAGAGAATGCTTATGTCTTGTTATACCGGTAACAATTTAGCTAATTGAAAGTTACACCGGTAACAGTGTAGCTAATTGAAAATTGAATATGTTTTTTTTTTGTGCAGAATAGTTGTGTTAGTTGGCACTGATGCTATAAATGTTGATGATCCAAGTGTGGGCATGATGTTTGATTCATTAGAATGTGGTTGGGAATACTGGAAAAATTATGGGAAAAAAAATGGGTTTTGGAGTTAGGAAGGAGTACTTGAATAAGAGTAGAATAGATAAGATAATTATCAATGCAGTGTATGTTTGTTGTAAGCATGGTCTCAAGAGAGAAAAACACCCACAAAAAGGTGTTGTCACTCAACAAAGATGGGATGTTAGAACTAACTGCAAAGTAATGTTCAAATTGGGTTTCGATAGAGTGACAGGCAAATACAGAGTCAAAGAATTTATTACCGCGCACAATCATGATTTGGAGCCCAATGAGACGACCCATATGCTAAGGTCACATAGGGAGGTAAACATATCACAAGCCTTAGCGATTGAATTGGCTTCTAACTCAGGTATTACTCCTAAGACTACACAAGAACTTTTGAGTAAGGAAGCAGGAGGTAGAGGTAATCTTGGGTTTCTATTAGAAGATCAAAAAACTTACCTAAGATCAATGAGACAGAAAGAGATGGTCATTGGAGAGCTTGGAGGTATTCTACGGTACTTTGAGCAACAAAACTCAAAAAATGTTTCATTTTATTATTCATTTCAGCTAGATAGTGATGATTTAGTTACTAATATATTTTAGGCAGATTCTAAAATGCTTGCAGATTATGCGGACTTTGGTGATGTGGTAACGTTTGATACCACTTTGACACTAACAAAGAATTTAGACATTTTGGAGTGTTCACTGGATTTAATAATCATAGAAAAATTGTGATTCTTGGTGCAACACTTTTATACGATGAGACCATTGAGTCATTTCTGTGGCTTTTTGAAACTTTTGTGAAGGCACATGGTGGTAAGAGACCACGTACCATCTTCACTGACCAAGATGCTGCGATAGAAAATGCTTTAGCTACAGGATGGCCAGATACATATCATGGGTTGTGCACTTGGCTCATAATGCAAAATGGAATCAAGCATTTGGGAGGCCACATGAAAAACAAGAATGTTGGTTTTTTAAGGAGTTTAAAAGGTGTATGTTTGAGTACTTGGATGAAGTTGAATTTGAAGTCAATTGGCAAAAGATGCTTCATGATTTTGACTTAAAAGAGAATAAATGGTTGGGTCGCATATATGCTTTAAAGGAGAAATGGGCTAAGTGTTATATGAAAAACACAATGACCTTAGGGATGCAAAGTACACAACTAAGTGAATCGTTCAATAGTGACTTGAAAGATCACTTGAAATCCAACTTGAACATTTCATGTTTTTTCAAACATTTTGATAGGGTATTAGAGCAAAAGAGGAATAATGAGTTGGAGGTTGAATTTTTTGCAAGGCAAAAAGTGCCTACATTGAGATTATCTAGATCCCCTTTGTTGAAACAAGCCTCACAAATCTACACACCTTCAATTTTCAAACTTTTTTATGAAGAATTTGATCTTGCATCAATGGCTTTGATAAAAAGGGAAGATCAAAATAAACACGAGTACATTGTTGCTTTTCATGATACAAAAGAGATGAATTTAAGGTGTTTTGTGACCCTAGCTTGAATGTGGCAAATTGTAATTGCATGAAATTTGAGACAATGGGAATATTGTGTTGTCATGTTTTGAAAGTGTTTGGCCGACATGATATCATGGAAATTCCGAAAATGTACATATTGGATAGATGGACAAGGGGAGTGAAAGGTAAACGTGTATCAAATGAAGTGAGTTCAAGTACGGAAGAAAGTGTAAGTGATTGGGTTAGTAGGATCCAATCATATCTTCTACGAATGACATTTCAAGCTTCGTTGAATAAGGACACACGTGCCAACATGGAAAGGTTTATAGATAAATATACAAGGTTGCATAAAGAGGTCATCATGAACAATGACAGTGCACCCCAAGAAGCTTTGAAGCAAAATAGTGTACTCCAAATGGGAAATATGAAAGGTTTGAAGAAAAAAGAAGGTCGAAAAGGTTCAAAACGAATGAAACCCCGACATGAGATACGTATAGGAAAGGCTAAGAGAACAAATACCTCGTCCTCCAAGGTAATCTTGTTTTAATTCATACTAACTAAATGTATATTTCCAATTGTGACACTTATATAATTATGTGTATATTTTCTTGTAGGGTGATAACACAAGCTTTAATGTTGATGGAGAAGGTGTATGCAATGTCAATGTACCCTTTCAACCTCCAAAACAAGCACACCCGGGTGAGGGGTTGAGCTTGAGTTTGAGTTTGGGAAGTAACGACTCTGTAAAAGGATTTTATCTTCCTTTTGGTTTGATGTAAAATGCTTTTGCTATATTAATTGCTGGAATTGTTTATTAAGCTTTGTATAGCTCTGCAGTGATTTTTTTGTTCAGCTCTGTATTTCTACCATCTCCATTCTGGGTTATAGACAAATATAGAAGAAATACAGTAGGCTTTGGAATCTAATAGTTTTTTGTTCAGCTCAAGGCTTTGGAATTTTTTGCTCAGCTCTGAATTTGAATGAGAATTTTTGCAGAATTTGTTTTGTAGTGAAGTCTGACAGTAATGAATTTGCAGAAAATTTTCCCACATTCTGCCTTCATAATTGTTTGTTCAGTAGTGAAGTTTGACAGTAGTGAATTTGGATGAGAATTTGAATGTAATAGAGAATTTGAATTTTTTGCTCAGTAGTGAAGTCTGACAGTATGGAGTTTTTGTTATAATGTGAAGGTGCCTGAAAAATGTGAAGCCAGAATGTGTGAAAAATTGTAGTGAAGACAGTATGGAGTCTGACAGTAACTCTAATTTTGTGAAGCCAGAATGTGGGAAAATGTTTTCCAACAGAAACTCTGATTTATATGAGTTTTTTTTTTTCTTCTCTTATGGTTCCGCAAAATGAGTTTATATGAACTATATGAATTGTTCCAACAGAAAATGGTTTCGCAAAATGATTTTTTTGTTTCTGTTCTTATGAACTCTGAAAAATTGATATCTGATCACATTACTCAAAAGGGAGTTTTCTGATTTATATATGCAGAAACTCTTTTGCTATGTGAAAAACTGTAGTGAAGACAATATGGAGTCTGACAGTAGTGAAGCCAGAATGTGGGAAGACAGTATGGAGTCTGACTAAATGAATTATTCCAACAGAAAATGGTTCCAAAATCTGATCACAAAATGAGTTTCAAATGAACTATATGAATTACAAAATACTGCAAGAGAACTACAAAATCCCTTCATGTAGATTACAAAATACTGCAAGAAGGATTACAAAATCTACTCAGTACAAATACTCCAAAATGAACTGCATGAATTACAAATCCCTTCATGTACTTTACAAAATATTGCAAGAAGGATTACAAAATCTGCTCATTACACATAATCTGTTTTTTTACACATAATCTGCTCCTACACCAAAATCTGAACAAAATCTGTTCATGTACATTACAAAATAAAACTACAAAATAAAACCTCACATATCATTCACTCAAAAGCTTCAAAATGACAAGTACAAGAATCGTTATAATTAACACTAACATGGCATTGATCAAATCCCTTGTAAAAGCCCAGGGATCGTTGACTTGGGTTTCATGTATTTGATCGTGAATTTCTTCACCACTATGCTCGCGAATGTGGTTTGGTTGATTGGGTTTCATATCTTCGTCGTGGTCTCTTCTTGGCGGTTGCTCTCTTCTCAATTCTTCTAAGTGCACCCACATTCTATAATTTTCATATGCTTCTTCAATTGACGTGAAACCCTTGTACACACTACCCTTATACCCATCTACTTGTAGTAGACAACCTGGCCAAGTCATGTATATTCCCGGTATACGACCACGATAAACAACGTAGGCTTTGTATGCCATTCCTGCATTAAAACCCCAATTTCAACTAAGAAGCAAGCAGTTCAAGAATCAGATTGAAGCTAAACATTCAACACAATCTAAATAAACATTCAAAAAAAAATTTCAGATTGAAGCTGCTTTGAGCACAAACTGACAAAAAAAACATCAGATTGAAGCTACTTTAAGCACAAAGTGACAAAACATCAGATTGACAGCACAATTAGAGCACAGTGGTTATATAAACATTAAAAAAAACATCAAATTGATTGAAGCTTCTTTGAGCACAAAGTGACCAAAAAAAAAACATTAGATTGACAGCACAATGGCACGGTGGTTATATAAACATTCAAAAAAACCATAGCTGCTTTGAGCACAAAGTGACCAAAAAAATAAAACAACTGACTGTCGAACTTGTAAAACATCAGTCCTTGTAATAACCCATTAACCAAGAAGAAGTCCTATATTTCGGATTTGGATTGGTGAAGTGTAGATCAATCTGTGGATTGAATTGTATAATTAGGATTGGATTTGGAATCCCCCACTCATCCTATTGGCAGAATTGCTCGTGAAGCAAACCTATCTTCTGCACAGATTTCTGCACTTGAAAGTATGCATTATAGCCATATGATACGATTTGACAATGTTGATGAAGCTAGGTAATTTTTTTTTAGCGAATTCATTATGCCACAGCGGCAGTACTAGCTAATAACTCTACTAAAAGAGTACATGTGTGTGTGTTTTTTCTAGGAGGTTGAAGCATAAAATTCAAGACCTAAAATGCTCAAGAAGTGCTGACCTTGAAATGCAAAATAGGGTGAGAGAGTTCTGTTCTGAAACTGACACAGATGGAGAGGGTAATTTATCAGATAACAAGTCCAATACATGCAATTCACCAAATACAAGATCAAAGCAACGCAGAAGCTTTGAACAAATTGAAGATGAAGAACCTTTGATTTCTCTTATGCGATCCAGTAAAACTTTTTCTAAGTCAAAATCCCCGATACGAGCTCACCACCACCACTCCAATTAAACCCAGATCAACGAAGAAGAAGCAAAGTGATGAAACTAGGAAGATATGAAGATTACTTGGAGTTGGAAGTTACCTACCTAAGTAATGAAACCCAGATTAGTCGAAGCCCTAGATCGATACTCTTTCTTGCTTCTTCACTACCTTTGGGAGTGGCCTCCTTGAAAATTTATTCGTCGCGGAGAGAGTAGAAACCCTAGCTTCAAGGGAGAAAGCTTGAAGGGAGAGTAGAGTCTGGAAGGGAGAGTAGATAGCTCTAGATTTCACTGGCATCCTTAAAGCTCTCTTCATCGCGAAAAGAGCGACTTGAAGGGAGAGTATATCTCAGACTGATGGATCTGAGAGTACTACTCTTCGTCGCGAAGAGTAGATCTGAGCTCGAAGATGGGAGACCTTTCATTCTCCTCCTCCCAAAACTTTTTTTCTTTTCAAAATCTTTGAAATAAAACCCTTTTGACATCCATCTAATCTGAGCCGTCCATCAGATCCGACGACCCAGATGTGTGCGCAGGAGCCCCTCCTGCCCTTTGTACTCAACAAAACCTCAAAATTTTCAGCATATGCAGACATTACCTGATTTCAGCTAGCTTTTACCAACCAAATGACAATGTCAACAAGAAACATAACCCATTCCGTCATTGCATGATTCAAACAATAGTATGGGTAGCTAATAGAGATTCTCCATTGAATGATTCATTGGGAGTTTTCATTATATCATCCACAAATAATCTTGTTATTCTCGCTTAATTATGGTTGAACCCAAGATGTATGATGAAATTCCTCACTCAATTATAGTTGCAAAATTAAATGATACAAATGATTTGGAATGAAACATGGAGTGGAAGTTCATCTACAAGGCAGAAAAAGTTAAAATATTTGAATGAAAATCCTCCCACAGCTGAGGATAAAGAATATGAGGATTGGATGTGTGAAGACTCGATAGTTATTGGTCGGTTGTGGCATAATATGGAGGTACAAGTTGCCAAAACAGTTGATTTTTGTACCACTTCCAAGAACATTTGAGATTCTTTGGCCAATTCATTCTTCAATAATAATAATGTTTCTCAAATATATGAATTATATGAGCAGATTTTCAGCATGAAAGAAAATGGAAAGTCTATTCCTGATTATTATAGTTCTCTAAAGGGGTTGTGGGAACAACTCTTGCAATATCAACCCCTCACTACAAATTTGAAAATCCAACAAGAACAATGGGAGGAGTTTATGGTAGCTTCTTTATTATATGATTTGGATCCCGCTCTTCGTGGTTATAAGGATCATATCTTAGCAAGTGAAAAACTACCTATTGCAGCTAATGCTTACTCTCAATTGATGAGGTCTTCTTTTGGTCAAAGTGCTCATATATCTACAGAATCCTCATCATTTGTGTCTAGTGATAGTGGTGGTGGACTTAAACATAATTATGGTGGATCTCGTGATGGTCGGTTTGGTGGAACTCGTGGAGGTCATGGTGGTCGTGGTAACAAGCCTTGTGAATATTGTAGTCGCCAATCACATTGGACAATTTTGTTGGCAAAAATGGGAAAGCCGACAATGGTACATCAAGTTTCAAAGGATACATCTTCTCAGCCTATTTCTAGCTCCACTTCATCTGAGTCTATCACTTCGGTTTCTTCAAATATTACCACTAAAATGCAAAAACTACTACAGACTTTGAAGATAGTGAATCTTGCATCATCTTCTACTGCTACCCTGGCCAACTCATGTAATGTTGCATGTGTGGCCAAGTCTCCCTTTATCTGGGTCATTGATTCTGGTGCTAGCACTCTCATGACTGGTATCTCATCTATCTTTTCTAACACGTCTCCTATTAAATATAGTGTTGTGTTAGCCGATGGATCTTTTAAGCCTATCATTGGTAAAGGTGATATTCAGCCTACCAAGTCTATCTCCTTGTCATCCAGCCTATACGTCCCCAATTTTCCTTTTAACCAAGGTGTTAGTTAGTCAATTAACTAAATCATTACAATGCTCGGTAACATTTTCTCTTACTTCTTGTGTTTTCTAGGATTTGTAGACAAAAAATATGATTGGTTCGGGGTATGAGCAAGATGGTCTTTATTATCTAAACCCCGGTGAACCTTCTAGTTCTGTTTCTCACGCCTTGAATGCTACGATTTCACTGCATTATTGCTTGGGACATCCGTCAATAAAAAAAAAGTTGTGCACAACTCTTCCCAATTTGAGTCAGATTTTCACTTTGGAGTGTGAGGCATGTCAGTTAGGAAAACATCATCGAAGTTCTTATTCTAGTCATTCAGTGTATCAATCCAAGTCCTTTGCTTTGGTTCACACCGATATTTGGGGTCCATCATAGGGTTGAAAATTGAACCAATGGTTCAATTTGTCACCTAAACCGTGAACCAAACCAAACCGATTCTAATTTATACAAACTGTAACTGAACCAAACCTAACCAAACTGACTCAAACCAAAATAAAATCGAACCGACTGACTATTTTAATGAAAAATCGCTCAGAATTGCCTCATATCATTCGTAAATTCTATAATGAAATCCTTGTTCATTTTGAGAAACGCGTCAAAATCCTTCGATCTGATAATGCTTTGGAGTATGCTCAAGTTCTTTTTATGATGCCCGTGGTATTATTCACCAAAATAGTTGTGCTCATACTTTTCAACAAAATGGTGTTGCCGAGAGCAAACATCGCCAGTTGTTGGATGTTGCTCGTATTCTCCTTATTAATATGCATGTCCCTATACTTTTGACTGCCAATTATCTTATCAAATGCATGCCTTCCTCTACTATTAGGAATAAGACTCCTTGGTCTCTTCTCTATCCAGGGCTTTTCCCTTTTTCTCTTACTCCTAGAGTGTTTGGTTATGTCGCATTTGTTCACATTTTTTATCAGGAACTTGACAAATTATCTCCTCGTGCTCGCAAGTGTGTTTTCCTTGGCTACTCTCGCACTCAAAAGGGGTATCGATGTTATCATCCTGAGTCTCGTCGTTATTTTGTAAGTGCATATGTCACCTTTTTTGAATCAACTGTCTTCTTTTCCACTTTTGTTCAAGCCATTTCCATAGATCTCGTGTCTTCACGTGAGGGGAGGCACCTTCCATTACCCATACCAATTTCAAATCCTTCAACTCCATCAATAAAGCCATTACATGTTTGTCAACGCTCTCGCAAGTAGACAATTGTCTCCCCCATTACTAGGCCAACTACATCATCTTCTTCACTGATGGTTCTTGTTCTAATACAAATAGATGCACCTGTGGCTTCCTGCACTCGGAGTAAGTATCCTATTGTTAATTTTGTTGGGTTCACTAATCTTTCATCAAATATGCAATCATTTTCCCTTTCCTTGTCCACTATTTCTATTTCATCTTCTTACTAGGAGGCATTGTCTTCACCTAGTTGGAAACTTGCAATGGATGAGGAAATACAAGCATTAGCTCAAAATAACACATGGGAGTTTACTTCTATCCCTCATGGAAGAAAAAAAAAAATTGTTGGGTGTCGTTGGGTATATACAGTGAAGTATCATCCAGATACAACAATTAAGGCATTTTTCAAGAAAACATTTCCTTGACAAAAATCAAAATTTTGTTGGAAAAAATTTTTAACAAGGAAAAAATTCATTATTGGGTTCGTGGAGGCATCCCCGTAGCTAAAGGTTTTTACCAAAGAATTACATTTTTGTTGGTAAAACAATTGATAAGTCAAGGAAACACGGTGTTGGTAATACTGACAACTACCAAGGAAATTCGTTGGTAAAAATCAAATAGTTTTACCAACAAATTGTTTTGTTGTAATTTTCTCGAAAAAATTTAGAATCTTCAAGGAAAATTGTCGTGTGAAAATGTAATTTATCAAAGAACTTTTTCATTTGTAAAATGAATGTATATCAATGAAAGTTGTCATAGACGATCATTCTCAACTCTTAGACGAGCTAATTAGGTCCCAATCTCTAAGGACACCACCCACTAACCTCTCAAACTCTAGGGACACCACTCATGATGATAAGACCCCACTATGGAACTCCATTTATAATATATTTATTTTTAGACTCAGTGGGAATCGAACTCCTGACCTATAGTAAAATATATTGCAATATTTACCAATTGAGCTATTTGAATAATTGTGTTGTGTGAAGCAACTTTATAGCTTATTAAATCAAATTACTCATTTTTTGCAATTAAAAAATCATTGCTACGTATATAATAGAGACCAATATATAATATTTTGTCACTATAAATTAGAATTAATATTTTCACGATTATAAGATTTATGTTAAATATCTACCACTTTTAGGAATGAAAAAAATTCACAATAACACCATTATAATTAACAATAAAATAGTAATAGCATTTCAATGCTATATGTTATTGAAATTGGTTATATCCCCAATGAAATTAAATTAAATTGTTGTAAATAAGAAAACGAGCCTTAATAAGAAAAAAGTTCATGAAAATTTTATCAATATTTAGCAATGAAATAAATTGTTACCATTAATATTATAATTAACAGTAGAATAATGTTGTATTGTTAAATAAATTTTATTTGATTTTTCAGATGATATAATATCAATGCTACTAATAAAAAAATTCAAGGAATTGATATTTTTCCACTATAAAGAGGTTAGGAGCTTTAAATATAAATAAATTTCATGAAAAAAAATTCATTATAAGTAACCAAATAAACCGTTGCAATAATGCGGTAATTAACTAGAGAAAATTTAGTTTTATTAGTGAAGAGACACGAACAAGTGTTATAATGCATTTACTAAGAACATGTTTTTCAATAATATTAATATTTATTAACAATGAAATACTTTATTGTAAATGACGTCATTATAACTAACAAACTAAAATTTCGTTGAAATAAAAATATTTTGTTGCTAAATAATGTTGGAGGCAAATTGGTTTTGGAATGAATATTTTTTGCCACCTCTTTATAAAGAAAAGTTGCCAACAAAATATATTTTGTTACAAAGTGACAACTCTATGGTTTTTTCAATGAAATTTATTTTTGTTAGAATTAGTAACATATTAACAAGGAAAATAAAATTTGTAGTAAATAAAATATTTTTTGTAGTGAGTATACCAATTTCAAACAAAATAATGATTTGTCGCTATAAAATAGTTAGTGAGCTTTAATGAGAAACAAATTTTCATGAAAATAATTATCAGCTTTTACCGAGAAAATAATTTGTTACGAACAAGGTTATAATTACCAACAAAATCTTATTTCATAGCTACAAAGATTTCATTAAAAAAATATTGTTTCCAACAAAATAATAAACGTTGCCAATAGTGTGAGAATTCTCAACGAAATATTACTTTGTTGCTATAAATTAATAAACGAGCTTTAACAAGAAAAAACCTAATGAAAAAAATTATCAATCATTATCAATGAACCGAATAATTACTAATAATGTGATTATTGTCTAGGAAAACAGATTTCCTTACTAAAGAGAAGTGAATAAGATTTAATATTCGTTATCAAGGAAAGTGATTTGTTGTTAAAATTAGTCTTCTTTAGCAACAAAATATTTCATTGCCAATGGTAGCCTGGTTGGATGGTTAAGGTTGTGGTGGTTTAACCCCCACGTCTTGGGTTCTATACCCACCGGCGGCACGCTCGCCTTTCAAAAAAAAATTTATATATTTCATTCCAAATGATGCCATAATTACCAAGGAACAAGTATTTTGTGGTCATAAAAATAACTTCGTTGTTAAATCAATTTGGCGAGAAATTGGTTTGGAGGGAATGTTTCCCTTCACCTATTTGACAAGGAATGTTTTCTACAAAATATATTTTGTTGGAAAACAGTAACAAGTTTATGGTTTTTTCAAGGAAATTTTTTATTCGTTGATAATGCTACAATATTAACAAGGAAATCAATTTTCGTAGCAATAATTTTGTTGGTAAAAGATAGATTTCTTGTAGTGATGGATCAGTGGAACGCCTCAAGGCAAGGTTGGTTGCCAAGGGCTACACTCAGACATATGGGACTGATTATGCGGAGACCTTTTCTCTTGTCGCTCGACTTAACCCTATTCGCATTCTTCTTTCTATTGTCGTGAGTCTTTATTGGCCTTTATACCATTTAGATATTAACAATGCATTTCTTCATGGTGACTTACAGGAATAAGTTTATATGGATCAACCCCCCAGTTATGCTACTGACTCTCCCCTAGTCTGCCAACTTCGTAAGGCCCTTTATGGTCATGGTTTGATCGATTTAATTCGATTGTGATTGCTTATGGGTTTCACCGCTCTTCTTGTGACCACTCAATTTTTGTAAGACGCTCATTGTTTATGTTGATGATATTATTATTTCTGGTAACGACTCTACTGGGATTGCTTCATTCAATGATTATTTATCACGAACCCTTCATACCAAAGATCTTGACCACCTTCGTTATTTCCTTGGAATTGAGGTTGCTCGTTCTCACCAAGGTATTACTCTCTCCCAACGAAAATGTGTTTTGGATCTTTTGTCAAAGACGAGTCTCTTGGGTTCTCGACCTGTTGGTACACCCATGGATCCTAATGTTAAACTTGATGATGAGCAAGGGGAGTTATTTGAGGATGTTGGACGCTATCGTCGTCTAGTTGGTAAGTTAATATATCTTATCGTTACTTGACCAGATATAACATATGCAGTGGGTGTTGTTAGTCGCTTTATGCATGTTCCTAGGAAGTCTCACTTTCATACTATATGTCGTATCCTTCATTATTTGAAAAAGGATCCCGGTAAGGGACTTTTGTATCTTCCTACTATTTTAATTGTTACTGGACTTAGTGATGTTGATTGGGCAGATAGTCGCACTGATAGGCGGTCTACTTCTATGTATTGTACATTTGTGGGTACAAATTTTGTTACTTGGCGCAGTAAGAAGCAAAATGTGTTTGCTCGTTCTAGTGTTGAAGCCGAATATCGTGCCATGGAACATAACTTCCGAGATGATATGGGTTCGTCACTTACTTTCTGATATGGGTATTATTGTTCCAACTCCAATGCGGATGTATTGTGACAACTAAGCTGCCATTTTTATTGCCAACAATCTTATTTTTCATGAGCGGACAAAGCATATTGAAGTTGATTGTCACTTTATATTCACGACTTGGTTATGAGTAAACAGATTGCTACTCATGTTCGTTCTGGCGACCAATTGGCCGGCATTCTTACCAAACCATTGGCCTCTTCCACATTCCGAGATTTAAGTTTCAAGCTGGGCATGTTTGACATCTATGCTCCAGCTTGAGGGGGAGTGTTAGGATTTAAGTTACTGTTTTGTTATATATACGGTATCATGTAGTAGTTTGGGGTGTATTTATAAACCCTAAATCTTTTTTTTTTTTTTGGAAAGCGAGCGGGGTTATTTAGGATCCCCGAACCTTAGAAATGAAAAAAGAGGATGATAAAGTTTACAATCACTCATACGTTCACTCGTTACAGCATCCATAGGACAATAAACTTGCTTCAAATCTTCAACACAAAACCTAATTAGTTCTAGAATCACCGTCTCCAAGTTGGGGAGTAACCCTGCAAAATGTTCTGCTACTAAAGTAGTTGCATGATAGACCTGCCATAACTTTTCTTCCTCATAAGTACCAATCAATCATTTAATCACTCTCATGAGTGATTTATACCTAATGTGGCCCCAGGATGTATGAGAAGTCGTCGTAAGGATACGAACCACAATGAATCATGAAATAAAAACCATTGAATGCTAGCACTAATCTAGCATCCATACAAGGTTCTAATAAGCATTTGCATTCTACTTGTATTATCATTATCAGTTACCTGAATTTAGGATTTGTCTTCTTGCTTCAAGAGGACCTTCGAGGAGCATATGCCGTGGGAGGCTGTATTGTGGTAACCTCACGTTCTTCTTCACTAGTGTTTTGCCCCACCTTTGTTGCGTCCGCTTCAAGTGAAGTTTGAATTTCAGCGACCAATGCATCCCTACCTATTCTTGCAATTGTTGAATGCACAGCCTTAACGTCTTGGGGTGTTAGGCAATCCATGATCGTTGTGGGATCTTCCCCCAGTCCTCCTATACCAGCGATTGCGCGAAGCACCTCCACTACTTGCATTGGGTTTTCCTCTGAGTTAGATATGGGGTAGACAGACCTGGCTCTGCTGCTACTTCAGCGTCTGAATCCGCAGCCTGAATCGCCGTTTCAATCATCCCTGCAATCATCCCTGAATTCTTTGAAGTGTTTCAATCCGCAGAGTTTGGTTGCTGTTGTTAAGGAACCCTAAATCTTTATTATAAATAAGAGGTCTCTTACCGAGATAAAATACTTTCCTCTCCTTTTCTTCTTTGTATCTAACCCTAAGATTCAACACATTGTAATAATATCTAATAATTTTGTTCACTTATGGCATGCAGTGGTTATATATCTCCCGAATATGCCATGCATGGGATCTTCTCGGTTGAATCTAATGTTTTTAGCTCCGGGGTTCTAGTTTTAGAAATCGTCACTGGGAAGAAGAGCCGAGGAACCTTTTCTTCAGACAACCAATATAACCTACTTGGCTATGTAAGTACACAGGCTTATATCATCTAACCTCTTTTATATAGTAATTTGTATGTCATTCATAAATAGCTAATGAATTGGTAATCTTTAGGCATGGAAACTATGGAAAGAAGGGCATGCATTGAAACTGATTGATGAAACATTAAAAAATTCATATTTACCCTTCTCTGCGTTCAAGAACGCACCAAAGATAGCCAACAATGACATCTGTGGTTTTAATGCTGAGTACTGATACTACAAACTTAGAACAGCCAAGACAACCTGGAATCTGTTATGGTAGATCCTTAATTATCTTCCCTTGAGGCAGACTCAACTTCAATCAAACTAGAAGGATGTTCTGCAAACAATGTCACAATTACAGAGTTAGAGGCAAGGTAGTATACTTTTTCCTCTAATATAATTCAAAACTGTATGTAAATTATAGAAATGATACCATAAAGTGTTCAGTACATGCACAAGTTTCAAATACAAGTGCTTTGCATTGCAAATTATTTAAAATTTTATCTTAAGGGAAAAATATGGATTATATATTATGAAAAAATTTCTAATGATTTGATATAGGTAGTTTACATATGTAAATCACTGGAATTTGTCTAGTAAATATACCCAATGTTCCATGTTAGAGTTTTCCTACACAAATCTTTTTAAGAACTTTATGACTGCAAATATAACTATTAGCCCATTTATTTATCATGGCATGTGGAGAAAATCAGCCAAGAATCAATCTCATAAATTCGATCAAGAAAATTTGTTTTAATGTCAATCTAAAGAGAGAGAGAAAAAATGTTGATAGAGCTTTGGAGGAGAAAGTATCTCCATTCTTCTGGAAATAATTCGGTTGGTGTTGATTAAGATAATTGAATTGTAAATTAGTATGCAAATTGGAAAGGGGGTCTTTCGAACATATCATGACATGTTTTAAGTTCTTCCAGTGTAATGTAGAAAAAAGCTAAACAATCACTACACCAAATTGACATTTTTGTAACAACCCCCAAAACAATATCACTTTTGAAGTGTAACAATTCACCTAACAATTTTACACATTTTCACAAACAAAATGATACAATAATTGTATCACCATGAAGAGTATGGTTATAAAAGTGATACTATTCATGGTGATCCAACTTATTGTATCATTTTTTTTTTGTTACTATTTTTCATTTTTTTGACTAAATTTAGTTTTGACTTGAAATTGTTTGGTGAATTGTAACATCTTAAAAGTGATACTGTTTTTAGAGTTGTTACAAAAGTGCCAATTTGGTGTAGTGAATACTTATGTATTTCCATGCAAACATTAATCAAATAATTTATTTCAAAAAATAAAGTACCCCTTCTCAATCATCATCTATAATACCCTCAAATTTCATTATCAAACGATGTCAATCATTCTAAGTTTTCCAAAAAAAGGACAAAATAACTAACTCCATGGAACGATTTCTTCATGGTGTTTAGAGTGAAAAAACGCTCTAATAAAATGGACCTGAGACAGTGAATAAAGATCCCTTAGATGCTTTGTGAAGTTTTGAATGTCTTGGCATAATGGTATATGAAAGAATGTGTTAGTCAAATAGTCTTTATTTGATTTTTGAGATTCACTACAATTAATAAAAACCCAAACAAATATAATAAAATCAAGTTTAAAAGCTTTGAAAAGTCGTATGAAACCTGCGTATCAAATCGCATGATCCAAGGTCAAATTGTGAATCGCGATTTGGAATACGATTTACAAAACGTATAATTTGATTGTTTCCGATTTTTTCATCTGATTTAAATCAACTCTGATGAGATTTGATTTGAATCGTAAGATTTGGGCAACACCACATGCAAGCAGAATATTTTACAGTTACCAAATAATTAAAAGAGATGGAGAAAAAGCAAAACAGATACAAAGCAATGAACAATTCTTGAGATTGTCAGGTACACAGTTTGTTGCAATTCATTCTGAATAGAGACTGTAGCATTAGACATCTCAATGCGTCATTAACAGCTAGGCAGTGATTTAGCTAAGGACCCTGGCGGTCCCATTTATTTAACTCCTTTGGAATCCACCATAAATATGCAACCACCCTCTTATAAATACAGACTTTAAACCTGGATAAATACAGACCCTCTTATATAAGTGATTTAGCTAAGGACCGTGGCGATAAATTAGCTGCATGAGAATTACTTGGCTCTACTTAGTACACATGTATTGATCAAGATGGACCCTGAATTACTTGGCTCTACTTAGTACACAGATATAAGTCAGTCAACTATCAGTGGCTTTCTCCCTAGCTTTTCCACTCCTGCAAATTCGATACAAATCTTCATGAGAATTGATTGGAAGAAATATTTTAGAGAAGTGACAAAATGAAATTCCTCTGTTTTATGATCATTTTCTACTCCTTTTTCCTTGCTTTTCTCTATGTAGATCAAGCTTCCTCAATATCAGCCTACACTATAAAAGCATCACAATCTCTCAAAGATGGGCAGCTCTTAACTTCCCAATCTGAAACATTTGAACTTGGTTTTTTCAGCCCATCCAATTCCAAAAACCGATACTTAGGAATCTGGTACAAGAAAATCCCCCTTCAAACAATAGTATGGGTTGCAAACAGAGATTCTCCATTGAATGATTCATCAGGAGTTTTCATGATATCCTCCACAGGTAATCTTGTTATTCTCAATCGAACAAACCAAGTCGTTTGGTCTACAAATTCATCAAAAACGGCTGCAAGCCCAATTGTAGAGTTCCTAGAGTCTGGAAATCTTGTTTTGAGAGATAACAAGTCAGATGGGTATCTGTGGCAAAGCTTTGATCATCCAACGGATACATTGTTGCCAGGTATGAAGCTTGGCTGGGACTTGAGGACTGGATTGAATAGATATCTAACCTCATGGAAGAGTATCGATGATCCTTCTACTGGAGACTATACTTTTGGGATTGAGCTAAATGAGTATCCTGAACCTGTTATGAAAAATGGTTCTAGTAAGTATTATCGCAGTGGCCCGTGGAATGGAATTCGGAATAGTGGCTCACCTGAATTAAGGAATAACATAGTTTTCATAAACACAGTTGTTCATAACAAAACTGATGTTTATTACAGTTACCAACTTGTTAATCGAGCTGTCACTGCAAGGTTGATGGTGAAGCAAAGTGGCAGTGATGGACAAATCAACCGCTTAGCATGGGTCGATCAAAGACAGAATTGGTTACTTCAAGCTCCGATTCCAGTAGACCGTTGCGACTCTTACGGTCTTTGTGGTGCTGGCGCTACTTGTGACATAAACGATGTACCAGTTTGTGAGTGTTTGAAGGGGTTCAAGCCTAAATCAACCTATGATTACAACGAGATGGATTGGTCTCAGGGATGTCAACATGCAACACCATTAGATTGTCATAAAGGTGACGGGTTTCAGAAGTTTACGGAGCTGAAAGTGCCAGATACAACTCATACATGGTTGAATACGAGTATGAATCTTGAGGAATGTAGGTACAAGTGTTTGAAGAATTGTTCTTGTATGGCTTATGCTAATTCTGATATCAGCGGAAGTGGGAGTGGATGTGCGATGTGGTTTGGGGATCTAGTTGATATTAGAAAGTTGCTTGGTGCGGGGCAAGATCTCTATATTCGCATGGCGGCATCTGAACTAGGTACAAATTACTATTTGTTCACAAATTTTCAACACAATTTCTTGATAAATTACCTAATCAATCTGTTGCAGTTCTAATAAAAAATGGCATTGAACCTAAATCTGTTTTAGTGCACTGTGCACAGTTAAAGGCTCGCCAATGCATTATTGTTACTTCATTATTGGTTCTTTATGAGATTGTGATATGAGGACCACTAATCTTCATGAGATGTGACATGATACCCACCACGCCACAGAGATTTGGTGCAACAAGAAAGCAATTTAATTGGACTAGATACTACCCTCTTCATTTTCTAAATGAAGAACCGATCGGAAATGGGTATTATTGTTAGAAAAAAATTATTTAAGTTGGGTGTCCTAATCAACTTCTGTTGCACACCCTTTACACCTCTTGGTCGTCCTCACTCAGATACGGACTTCTCACGCCCTCACTCAAATCTCAGTTTAATATTAGCAGAACTTTTCATGCTTCCACCTGAAGCTTTTGATTTTCAAACTTTAAATGAGAATGGTTCAACTATTACACATGCTATAAGCCTATTACACATGTCCTAAATTTATTTGAAGTCTTAGAATATATTTGTCCGATTTAAGTTTTCGACATTTCTGAATCTAACCTTTAATTTGGCTACGAAACTTCGACGAGTAAAAATGATTTTTATGGTCTTCTTTTATCAATAGCATAGTTTATTACAGTGGGCCTTCAGACTTTCTAAAATTCTTTCAGTTTCTAAACAATTTTACTATCATGTGTTTAACTAGGTTGAATTTTCTAGAAAATACATATAACTTGAGACCATTCAGAGTTGTGGGAACCCTTTTATATCTTTCGTTCATTTTTGTCATATTTGGCTTAGACGTATGAACAAATACAGCCAATCATTCAACCTTAACTTTTTCATCTAGTTCTCTATGTTTTTCATTAACTCGTTTCAGAATTTTTCATAAATCTTCTTATACAACACATATCTATCTACATATAGGACAAAGATGATAAACCAAGCAACAATCATAGAAGTAGAAAGCAAATAATGTCACAGTGTTCCATCTGACATAAGCCGTGGTTACTCAGTCAATATTTGCCTAGTACCTTCTTTACTAAGCACATTTTTCTCTATTAAGCACATTTTCTTCTCCATGCAACAAGGAAACACTCAGGGCAGTATATCAAACATTTACTAGTATCTAAAGAATAAGAAATTATACCAAGTGTCTTTAATTATATATTCTACAGAACCATTTGGTGGTACCTCTGTTTTTAATTATATATTCTCATTTACATTCGTTGTGATTTTCAATTATATTCAGCGACTGATGCACTGAAAGGGAATGGAAGTGGCTCTGGAACAAAGAGACCATTGGTGATTATTACCATTTCAGTGATTTTGGCATTTTTCGTACTAGGATCTGGTGTCTGTTTCATATTTAGGGAGAAGATAATCCAGAAAGTACAAAAAGTTTCATCAAAAGACAGAGGTAGTTATCAAACACTTACCCTAAAGAAGGAGCCTGCCCATGCAATTTCATGAGTTTCTATTCTAACTCTATTGAATCATATTCAAACCAGCACATAAAGAAGGCAGACAAGATTCACCCTTCGGCGAGGTGTTTATACATGGAAAAAGAGACTATCAAGGAGAGAAGAATGACGATCTTGACCTAAATCTCTTTGATATGGATACAATTGTAAAGTCAACATACAACTTCTCTGATATAAGCCTGCTTGGACAAGGAGGGTTTGGGTGTGTTTATAAGGTAAATAGAGTAATATATATTATTTTTCAAGAGCTCAAAATAAGCTTTTTAACTAATGCATCCAATTCAATAGGGTACGTTGGAAAATGGAGAAGAGATAGCTGTGAAGAGATTATCAAAGAATTCAGGACAGGGCGTGGAGGAGTTCAAAAATGAAGTTATGTTAATTGCAAGACTTCAACACCGGAATCTTGTTAGGCTTTTGGGTCTATGTGCAGAAGGCCAGGAGAAAATATTGGTGTATGAATACATGGAGAACAAAAGCTTGGATGCCTTCCTTTTCGGTCAGTTCCCTTAACAATGTTCTATAGATAATGTTTATTTTCGAGTTCCACGTACCTGTTAATTGTCACCCACCTATGCGCTACACTACTTTTGATATCAAACATCTTCTATCATCGCTATGAGGACTTCAGGGGAGTTATTAAATTATCTTCATTATGTTACAGACAAAACACTTAATCACATACTTGATTGGCCACAGCGGTTCAATATTATCGTGGGGATAAGTCGAGGACTACTTTATCTTCACCAAGATTCCAGATTTAGGATTATTCATAGGGATCTCAAAACAAGCAATGTCCTGCTAGATGGTGAAATGAACCCAAAAATATCGGATTTTGGAATGGCAAGGATCTTTGGAGGTGATGATGCAGAAACCGAAACAAAGCGAGTAGTGGGAACATAGTAGGCTCCATAACTTTACATTTTAGTTATATAATGCATTAAATCTTCAAATTTTTTTGATATATCTAAAAACTTGGTTCACCAATGGATGCAGTGGTTATATGTCTCCTGAGTACGCCATGGATGGGATTTTCTCAGTGAAATCTGATGTTTTTAGTTTTGGAGTTCTAGTGTTGGAAATAATCAGTGGGAAGAAGAATAGAGGATTTTTTTGTTCAGAAGAGCAACTTAACCTACTTGGATATGTAAGTGCACAAGTTCATGTTGTATTGTGGTTCAATTAGTCCTACAAATTACTAGCTAACGAACTTATAATGATAGGCATGGAAACTATGGAAAGAAGGGAAGGCATTGGAACTGATTGACGAAACAGTAAAAGATTCTTTCGTACCAAATCAAGCTTTGAGATGTATACACATCAGCCTTCTATGCGTTCAAGAAAATGCCAAAGATAGGCCAACAATGCCTTCAGTTGTTCTGATGCTGAGTACCGATACAACAAAACTGCAACAGCCAAGACAACCCGGATTCAGTTATGGTAAATCTTACTTTGAAAAAGACACAACTTCAACAAGCAAACGAGGATCGTATTCTGCAAATGATCTAACAGTTACAAATTTAGAAGCCAGATAGTGGACTTTTTCTTCAAAATTATTCATAGATGCAAACAATTCGACAAGTGATTCATTATGCCTATAACGTATACAAAAAGAAAATAATTTCTTATATGTCTTTATTATTTTTCTAATGATGTCGTAATGGTTATTTCTTGCATTTGCAAATGATGGGAATATTTATCCATAATATACAAACATTAATTGGGGTCTTACATTTAACCTACAACTTTAGTGCTAAAAGTTACACCTACACTAAAACTGGTTAGCTGCTTCAGTGGGTAGTTTTCATCACATAGTCAAATTCTGAGTTGATACAACAAACAACGCCAAGAAAAAGAAATATGAGTTGATACAACAAACAACACCAAGAAAAAGAAAGATGAATGTTTGCATTGAAACCTGAAAAAGAGAAATTTGTTTTCAAGGGGAAAAAAAGTGAATGAACCAAACGTAAAACCATTTTCCTTTCAATCAACTTCATATCTTTTTTTATTCTTTTTAGATAAGAAGTTACCGTTCTCGTTAGTGAAAGATTCGGTATTGAAAAAAATGGAGAGTTAAAGGAAATATTGAGATAACAACAGATGGAGAACAATTTTACTTCAAGTTTTCAAATGAAAATGATAGACAAGAATATTGAATATTGAAGAAGAAGATCGATTGTTTTTTTATTTCTTTGATACTAGAATAGATTATAATGAGCCCTATTTATAGGGTACAAGGAATTAATGCTTATGGTTGGGGGGCTGGAGTTGGAGACTTGCAACTGTGAATGGTTGGAGGTTGGCAAGTGCGAGTCGGTGTAACATTGATTATTTTAACACTCTCCCTCAAGCTGGTGCATAGATATCTCGCATGCCTAGCTTGTCTAAAATATTTGTGAAAACTTGATTTGAGACTGCTTTGGTGAGAATGTCGGCCAACTGATCTTCTGACCGAATTTTTGGTAACTTCAAATTTTTGTCATGTAATTTCTCCTTAATGAAGAATCTATCAACCTCGACATGCTTTGTATGATCATGTTGAATTGGATTATGAGCAATATCACATGCATCTTTATTGTCACAATATAATCGACTTAGTTGTTGAGGTGGATAACATAAATCTTGTAAGAAAATTTTAGGCACAATGCTTCACAAAGTTTGAGAACTCAGTATTCTGCTTCTGTGCTTGAATGAGAAACATGTTGTTTCTTGCTTTTCCATGTGACAAGATTACCTCCTACAAAGGTGAAGTAACTTGAAGTAGATCGTCTATCATCGATTGCTCCAACCCAGTCAGCATCAGTATACACATCTATGCTCCGAGAGTTTGTATGTTTAGAGAATAAAATTCACTTCCCAGGTGCAGACTTCAGATATCGTAAAATGCATCGCTGCATTCATACGTCGCTCTCCAGGATTATGCATAAACTGACTGATAATACTCAATGCATAGGCAAGATCTGGTTTGGTGTGAGACAAGTACATCAATCTTCCAATGAGTCATTGGTATCTTGCTTTATCAACTGGAATCTAATCAGAACTAATACATAGCTTCAGTCCTTTTTCCAATGGTATATGAGCTGGTTGACAAGTTGACATGACCGTCTCCTATAATAAATTTAAGGCATACTTTCTCTGAGATAGAAAGATTCCTTCCTTAGATCGTGAAACCTCGATTCCGAGAAAGTATTTCAAAGAACCTAAATCCTTCATCTCGAACTATTTTGATAAATATTTCTGGAGAGCTTTCCTTTCTTCTTCTTCATTTCCTGTAACCACCATGTCATATACATATTCAATGAGGGCAGTGATCTTACCCTGTTGCTTCTTCAGCAATAAGGTGTGGTCTGAATTGCTATGACTGTAGCCAAAGGCTATCATGGACTTTGTGAACCTTCCAAACCATGCTCTCGGAGATTGTTTCAACATGTACAGAGATTTCTTTAATTTGCACACCTTCTGACTATGTTTTTCTGACAAAATGCATTTTGGTGGGAGCTTTATGTAAACTTCATCGGTCAATTCGCCATGTAAAAAGGCGTTTTTCACATCGAACTACTGTAATGGCCAGTCTAAGTTTGTGGCTAAAGACAATAAAACCCGAACTGTGTTGATTTTAGCTACAGGTGCAAATGTCTCTGTATAATCAATCCCATAGGTTTGAGTGTACCCTTTTGCCACTAGTCTTGCTTTAAAGTGCTCTATTGTGCCATCTGCTTGGTACTTCACTGTGTAGATCCATCGACATCCAACTGGTTTCTTTCCTATTGGACGATCAACGAGTTCCCAAGTTTCATTTTTTTGTAGGGTTGTCATCTCCTCATTCATAGCAATTTTCCATCTTTTGTCAGCTAAGGCTTCCTGCACACTGTTAGGAATAGATACAATAGGCAATTGATTCGCAAATGACTTATTTGATTTTGACAAATGATGGTTAGATACATAGTGACTCATGGGATACTTGGCTTTGCTAGTGAGATTAGGTTCATATGTGGGTTTAGGAATACGTTTGTTGTTACGAGGAGGATTTTGTCGTCTGAAGTATTTTGAATTCTCTTAGGAACATTCTCAACAAACGATTGGTTGGATGTGTTGACTTGTGGCGAGATAGATTCAGATTCTTGAACAGGTTCAGATTCACTTTCATTTGTATCATTGCTTCCATCCAACTGTATACCACTTTCGCTTTCGTCCACGTCTCCCACATTCTCATCATTTGGACTTTTGTCTAAGGTTGAACCACTTATGTCTAACTCTCTTAAAATATGGTTCATCAGATCAGTGATTTTAGGATATTCTAGAGTTTGAATTTCCTGATGGTTCTCCCCCTGAAGTTCATACTCATAGTGGAAATACATTTTATTTTCACGAAACACAACATTTAGAGTAGTATGCATAGCTTTTGTTGGAGGATGGTAACATCGATATCCTTTCTGATTTGGAGCATATCCCACAAAAACACAACGTAATGCTTGAGGAGCAAATTTACTACGTTGATGTTTATGAAGATAAACAAATGCTACACATCCACAGACCTATGGAGGGAGGTTGGAAATAGTCGGAGCATTGATGGAAGTATGCAAAGCTTGGAATGGTGTATGAAATTGTAAAGTTTGGGACGAAACATGGTTGATGAGATAGGCAGCAGCGATAAGGGTTTCACCCCAATATGAAGTAGGCATATGAGCTTCAATTACTGATGCACGAACGACTTCCAGTAAGTGTCAGATCTTCCTTTCTACCACATCGTTCTGTTGTAGTGTATCAAGACACGTGGTTTGATGAACCATACCATGTGTTGTCAAATATTGTTGTAGCTCAAACTTCTTGTATTCTCCACCATTATCACTACGAAGTACCTTAACTTCCGCATTATATTGAGTCTTAATCATTGTATGGAATTTCTGAAACAATGAGTTAACTTCACCTTTAGATTTCATCAAGCATACCCAGGTCATCCGAGTGCAATCATCAATGAATATAATGAACCAACGTGATCCACCCAATATAGCAATTGAAGACGGACCCCAAACATCAGAATGAAGAATCATAAAAGGAACCGGACTTTTATTTAAATTGGATGGAAAAGAGACACGATGACTTTTAGCAAGTTCACAAACATCACAACGGAAGGTAGATACATCCCCTTTCGAGAATAAACTAGGAAATAATTTCTTTAAATAGCCAAAAGATGTGTGTCTTAGACGTCGATGCCATAGCCAAATATCTGAATTTGTTACCTCTGCCTTAGAACCATCCATTGCCAAGGCCTGGTGTAGTCTATCTGAGCTCTTTGACATCATGTCCAAGTAGTACAGCTATCCACGTCTAACACCACAACCAATTGTTTGCCTTGTTTGAATGTCCTTAAACACACACAAATCTGGGAGTGAGTCTTTTCGTAAAGTTTCACCACGAACTTGCTCGAAATCACCATCTAATTCGGCAAGAAATACGTGCACCCGAAGTCGCTCAACAAACTTCTGGTATGCTTGAATATCACTTGGATCCTTCATGACCACTTTATCACGATGGTCTAATTCTCGAAAAATTGCAGTCAATTCTCCAAAATATATAGAGAGTGATTTGCCATTTTGTTTGGCAGTAAAGGCCCTCTGATTCAAGAAGAATACTTTGAGTTCATCACTGCCATCATAGAAAGCTTTTGATAAAGCAATCCAAATTTCCCGAGCAGTGGATAAGCGTAAATAACGCTTCACAATTTCTGGCTTCATGGACATTAGCGACCATCTTTTGACTTTTTTATTTTCTACATACCACTTCTCGTATCCTTTTGCTGATTCAGCAGGTGGTGGTGTTTTACCACGGATATAGAGAGTTTCTCCCACTCAACAATATGCATTTCTATTAGTTGAGACCAAACATCATAGTTTGTCTCTGTAAGAATGATTCCGACATTAAAAACAATATATGATTGAACAACAACAGGAACTGATTTGTTCCACTCATTTTTAAATTTTTTTTTTTTTACAAATGGGTTCTCAGAAACCTAGCTTTTCCCCAATATTACCTACCATTAAGTGTAATGGTGAGTGGTGGTACAGAATAATGTGACGGGTGTAAATAGCAAGAAGACATTAACTCTTTTTCCTTTTCTTCTTCTGTGTATCTGCAATTTGTGTTGCGACTTGTGACGTCTGTGCCTGGCTGCGTAGTGGTGGCGACTGCGTGGATTAGAAGATTGAAGGTATCAGCGAGAATGGGGTGAGTGGGGGGCTACACTAGTTGTTCGACGGTGAGGGATTTGTGTTTCTGTCGATGGCGTGGTGGTTGTTGGTGAATAAGGAGGTTGCAAGGTGCAAGGATGGATGGGGTTGTTTTGGACGACGGCATGATGGTCGATTCCAGGATGGAATGGTAGGTATTTTTTTCAATTTTGGCTCTAATACCATATTGAATATTGAAGAAGAAGATCGATTGTTTTTTATTTCCTTGATACGAGAATAGATTATAATGAGCCCTATTTATAAGATACAAAGGAATTAATGAATATGGTTGGGGGATGGAGCTGGAGACTCGTAGCTGTGAGTGGTTGGCAAGTGCGAGTCGGTGTAGCATTGATTATTTCGTGTAGCATTGATTATTTCAACAAAGAAGCCTTAGAAGGGGGGGGGGGGGGGGGGGGGGGGGGGGGGGGGTGTATATGTGAGGTGGAAACTTCTGATAATTAGACTATGGGGAAAAGATATAGAGAAGAAGGAAAATTTTAACAAAATCCCCATTTGGATCAAGTTCCACAAAGTTCCAAAACAATATTGGTCTGCTGAAGGGCTTAGCTACATAGCTAGCTTTGTAGGAACCCCAATTTGCATGGACAAAGCTACAAAGGAGAGAAGTAGGTTGATATTTGCTAATGTTTGCGTAGAATTGGAAGCCAACAAAGAACTTTCACAATCTTTGAAGGAAGGAAAAGGGTTTGAAGTGTTGCGCAAATACCCTTGGAAACGACAAAAATGTGTAAAATGCTTCCAATTCGGCCATACTAGCAATGGGTGTGGTATTGAGCAACAACCAACAATTCGAATCTGGAAGCCAAGGTGGTATAATAATAACTATAAGAATTTGGACATTGTACAAACAAAAGACTGAGGAAAGAAGCCTACAGAAGATGATAAAAAAGGAAGCATGTGGGAATATGTTCAAGGAAGAGCTTATTATGACCAAGTAATCAAACTAGCTGGTTGAATGGCTACAATAAAAAGAATACTGAAAAAGTCAACAACAGATTTGAAAACTTGAACAACATTATTGAGGTTGATGAGCAAGAAGGATCAATAATTCAACATCCTAGCAAGAGGACAGAGGGCATAGAAGGAAATCAGAAAGGCGTTGAGAAAGACTTGGGTAGCATTGGGAATGACAAACGGAGAGATGTGAATGAGGTAGGTCAAATAGAAAGTAACAAGGTGTGAGAATCGGGAACTTTAGATGCAGGAACAAGTTCAGATGTCGAGACAGGGAAGGATACACTAGAACACTTTTAAGTCAGACTGTTTGGGTGTTGATTATTCAAATAATGAGGTCGATAAGGCGATCGAGGAGCATCTGACTGAGGTTGTACATTGAAGGGACTGAACAAATTGTTCACAACTGTGGGGAACACGTCACTGAAGTGGTACGAGAGATGACTGCTGAAAGACATAAAGAAGAACAAACAAAGTCTCCAAAAACACCAAACAACCCCCAAATGGTTTCCACATCTTCATCCATAGATGAACAAAAATCCCTCTTTGACGGTATAGATGGAAGTCCACAATCTCTCTTTAAGGTTAAAATCTTTTGAAAATGATTGAAGAACATGACAATGGGAATGAAGTTAGCAATGCTATGAAGAAAGCAATAAAAAGATTGGACAGAGATATGATAAAGGAAAAATTCACCGAAATAAAAGCTCTATTGGAAAATGAAGCAACTATGGGGAGTCAAAACACTATTGAAAATGAATGTGAGTTTACCACAACTCTTGGTGGTCTCAGCATTCCTTGGGATAGGATTTCTCTACCACGATATCTTTGTGGTTTCAACATTCCTTAGGCCCGGAATAAAAATCTGGCCCTAATGGCAAAAAACGTGTGGCAAGCCATCTCCACGCCCAACAACCCACGTGTACTTCAACTCAAAGCTCTTTACTTCAATAAAAAAGAACATCTTCCAATTATCCACACCCCCTTCAATTGCCTCCTTTGTTTGGCAAGGTAATCTCACAGTTTTTTCTAAGATGAAACCTCATCTAATTTGGAAAGTTCTTTCAGGTAAGAGCATTGACCTCTGGAAGGACTTTGTGGTTAAGCCAGGTATTATCCTTGTTGACTGTCTACCATCCCTCCCTAATGCTTCTGATCTAGCTACCATCCAAGATGTCTAGATTCATTCCTCTAACCAGCCAACTCACTGGAACACAAATTTGATTTGTCCACATTTTCATCTCCGATAGCTAGAGATATCCTGGACATCACTGTCAGACAGTCAGAAAGTTCAGACAAACTCATATGGTTGTTTGATAAACATGGTCTCTTCTCCATCAAGAGTGCTACACGGGCTTTCACCTCTGACCATATGGAAAGTTCCACTTCTAGCACGATGATTATACATTCTCGGGATAAACAATTTCGGGAACTTTGAAAAATTAAAGCGCCCACCACTGCATTCTTCTTTCTCTGGAAGATCAGTCAAAACATTCTCCCTCACATGTCTAACCAGGCTAGGCTTCATATGCCTATCGATGATTGTTGCATCGTTTGCTAGAAGCATACGGAGGATGTCGCTCACCTCTTATTTCTTTGTCCGGTCATCAATCGATTATGGCTTCTCTCCCTTTTCCCATTGACTGACTAAATACAAACCTCAACCCTCCTTCCATTTCCAGATTTTTTAAGTTCATGTCGGACACGGCCAAAGTCCACCTAAGGATAAAGATGTGATGCTATCTCAATTTATGAATGTTCTCCTCACAATCTGGTAGATCCGCAACTAACTATTTTCAACAAAACCAAAATCTGCACTCAATTGTTCCTCGCCTCTTGCCACCAAAATTGGACTTGCTGGCACAAACACCGGTTCACTACCAGTAAATTTTCACCAAATCAAGCTTCTACCAGCCGAGGGGAATCTGCCATTAGTATCCTTTCAGTTCCCCAAATCCTTGAAACAACCAAAACAGACATCATTGTGCCACTCACACCTCAATATCTCATCTAGAGACCACGCTAGCACCCCGCCTTGAAACTAGGACCTTCGCATGAATATAATCCAAGCCCAAATTCAGGCAGCTAGACACCACAAAATCAATCTCAGATCTAACCAGCATAGACCAATGCCCCCTATTTTGGACCTGGATACTATTTTCGTCAATTTTGATGCTTGTTTCTTCAACACCTCTAAACAAGGAGCGTTAAGAGTTTATGCGGTTGACTTGCATAGACAAGTCCTTGCCACAATAGCATGCCCCATAGTGGGTACGATCCTTGATAGTACTATGGCAGAATGCTATGCGGCAGAGGAGTGATCTCCTCATTCATGCACAGTAGTGGAGGACAAGTTTCCTAGTTGGTGATTCGGCGAATCTTATTGAGCTTCTCCATGATGATGCTTTTCAACCCACTTTTGCTATGGAATGGGTTTGGCGTCCACTTATTAACAATGTTAGACGTTTGTTCCTTTTGTTTCCATCATGGCACTGTAAATATATTTATAGTGACCTCAATTTGGAGGCTCGTAACTTGGCCTCAGTCGCAGGGCGACGAGTTTGTAACCGTACTTATTCTCTACCTATGGCTTAAAAAAAAAAAAACACACACACACACACACACACAACTTGAATTGAAGATTTTGATATATATGAAAACATGAAGAAACATTTGACGAGCATATGAATTCTGATACAATGGAAAGCCTTTGATTTATTACTTTTTACTCAGTTTTCTCAATCGAGACCAAATTTCATCCATTTCCACATATACTCTTACTCCTACACAATCTATCAATGATGGGTAGACTTTAACTTCCCAATCTGAAACATTTGAGATTGGGTTCTTCATCCCACCCAATTCCAAAAACCGATACTTAGGAATGTGGTACAAGAAAATCCCAGTTCAAACAGGAGTATGGGTAACTAATAGAGTTTCTCTATTGGATGATACATCAAGAGTGCATAGGAAATCTTAGAAAAAAAAATACTCTGCTCAAACATAATTCTAAAGAAACTACGACCAATAAAACTCATTCAGAAATTATGAAAAAAAAGGAATAATAGGAAGTCTTAAAATTTGAAAATAGGAATCAGCAACAAAGGATAAAGGTACTGGAAATTGCAAAAACAGTATGAATACTTTCACTCGACATGAACACTTGAAACGTAATGTACCATCAACTAGACAAAATATAAAGGTCCCAAAATACAATACTCACCAGATACAATGTTGGTTCAGGTAGGCTTACATCCCGGACTCGTCAACCCATAAATACAGTAGCTGCAAAAACAATTAGGAACTTGTAAGTCTTAAAACTGGTCTATACATACAATAGTAGCATTCAATAAGTCTGCAAAAACAATTAGCTCATACATACAATAGCATATTCTAAGACAAGAAAAATATAATCTAATATATAATTGGTGAAGAAGGTTCACAAAAATTGGCTCAGTGTGAACAAATATGCAAAACAAAACACAAACTATGGCGACATTGCTCGAAAAATAGCAATTTTTACTTGATTTTCACGTAAAAAAAATAAACCCCAACATGTAAAAACACGAATTAAGAATAGAAGTGAGAATGAAAACCACCTCTTCAACGTGGGTGCATGAAGGCTTTTTAAGTGAGCCTGATTGGGAGAGAGATGGAAATGGGAGTCGATTTTAATGAAGTGTAGGATTTAGCCCGCTTTCTTGAATTGAATTTTGAGATAAATTGAACCCCGCGCCAATTCCTCCTCATGATTTACTAAAGAAAACATCATTCATTTATTTGGGACATCACAAAAGTTCTAATGATTGAGTGCTGAATAAAAAATACAACAACCCCCAAGTCAAAATTTTCTTTTCGTTTCGGTGCATTTGGAAACCAAAACCATAACCTTTTAGCCACCATTAATTTATGCGAAACCTTATTATGTCTAATACCCATTTTGAATGTTGACTGTTAAGTCAATGGGTTTGATTACCGGAAACCATTAAATATTTTGAAATGCCTTAAATACCCTCACATATAAAGCACGTGATGGATACCAAATAGGAACTACTAGAATATTGTGGGTGCCAAACGGTTAAAAATTTGGCTTCTAATTTGTCTCTTTCCGTTTCGCAACTGTTGGTCGCCCCTTCCTTTTCCCTTTCTGTCTGTCTTTGTTTTACTGCATCTTAATACAGCAATGGAATAATATTGCATATTGTAGGAATGCCTCTAGCTAGGGGATGGTACGGTCCTTGTTGTTACTTGTACAAACACAGTTTTAAATAGGGGTGGCAAAGGCCGGTTCGGTTCAGTTTGAGGCCCAGACCATTTTGGAACCGATTAATTCGGTTGGCCCAAATCTCAAACCGAAACTGATTGTTTACTGTGTAAACCAAGGAAATCGGTTGGGCCGAATTTCGAATCGATCCATTTCGGTTGGGCCGAAATTTTCGACTCAAACAATGTTTTTAACAGACCCATCATTTCACAACAACCATTCTTATTTCTTTATTATTTTTCCTCTCATCATTTAACATCACATCACCTCATGCCCACATCATTTCACAACAGCCCCCTCGGCCACCCCACTTTTACACCATTTCTTTCTCTCCAGTATTTCTAAATTTCAAGTTTCAACCCAACTACTCCCTTGGTTTTTACTCTTTTCTCTCTCCCTCCCCCCTTCGTTGGCTTTTTGTTGGTTTTCCATTTTTCCAACCACCACCAAACACTGAAAGAGAAACAGAAACCTACTGTTTGAAAAAGAATAATAAACTCACACATTGCCCCTTCTGTATGAAGAAGAAGAAGAAACTCCTCACCTCACCCACTGTTTTTCTATTTTATTTATTATTTATTTATATATAATTATTCAGTCGGAACCGTGGATCGATTCCGAACCGTTTATAGTTGGTTTCAGTTCGATTTTATTGCTTCCCTTTTCACTCCTTTTTCGGTTCGGTTACCAACTCGAAATTTGCAAACGGTTTGGTCTGTTAACCAAAACTAATTTGGTTTATGCCCACCCCTTAAAGAACTTTAGATCGAGTGAAAACATATTAAAATAGGTAAATACCTCTTAAGAGTTATGTTGGTACATCCCAAAGTGTTTTTACACCTTCCCACATGCATTTACGAAAAGAGTAATCAATGATTTGCTCCCTTTGAAAGAGATATAGTTTAATAGCAAAGTCTTTGATATGTTTCTCTTTTATTCTCCGTATTTCTGATTTTTTTTTCTCACAACCAAACATAACAGTAGTGAAAATAGATGAAATTTCGTTTTCATTTCTTCTTTGCATTTTCATTGTGCACGATGTTTGTATGGTGAATTCATGTAGCGTAAAAAGGTTGAGCATGGGCACACATTAATCATGAAGAAAAAAAATGAAGGAAAGCATTGGTTACCAATGCGTTATTGGAAGTTAACTACTTTAAGTAGATATCATGTGACGTGCTTTTAATCACCCTTTTATACTAGCTGTCGAATAAATTTGAGCAAGTTTAGATACCTTCCGTAAACTCTGTGGACATGCAAATCTTAGATAATGAAACCAGCCTGAATGTGTTAAATGTTCACATTAGTACATTGGCCAGAGCGACTTGTTAAACACAATGGGTAAACATTTGGATAATGAGGTATTTAAATGAAGAACGGGGAGAAGTAAGAGACATTTCACACTTAAACCAAATGGCAGAATACATCTATTCATTTTGATTTTATGAAAACTAGCTGTTGCGGCATGTGCAAAATGTGTTCCTCGCTAACCGGTTGGTTACATGTGGGAAGTACTGCAACTAGGTTACATTGATTAGAGTCAACTACAAATTTGTTCTATTCGTACGAGATTGTCTGTTGACGATTTTTGCTAGGTTGATGCACATTCCAGTCACATACAAACAAATGGTCTATTACAAATTTTATTTTCGTTTTACATCATCATCTAGTATGAATATAACCAATACCAAACATTATTGGAGAACAAAACCAATACCAAGGGTTATTATAAAACAAACTGAAATTTTATGTAACCTATAATAGAAACTCTGAAAACGCAATTGAAAATATTGTATTGATATATGAACCAATCAGCCAAACAGATCTTAAAATAATAACAAACTGGTAAACTTTCCCTCGACTGGTTTAAAAATACTATCTACAGATCAAGAAATCCCAAACCCACAACTAATTTCATTTAAAAAAAAAAAAAAAAACTTGGCTACCATAATTGCCAATATTATCCTCCTATTATTCATCTCTAACTATTTACTTTGTTGCTGCTATGCAAACGTGTTTATGAGAAGAACTTATAATTTGAGGCATCGAGAATGATTTGCTTAGCCCACCAATGGGTGATAAGATCATCAACAAAAATCTTAAAATGATACAAATCTGAAAATACACAAAGTCGAGAGTTATGTCAGTTTCTTCATTTTTCCTAATAAGAACTAACGTTTGAAACACAAAAATAAATCCTTTCAGCTTATCCAATTTGTCATCCATGATAAATTGAATCTCCTGGGCTTTTTTATTGCGAGCCACATGATGCAAGGGAGCTTGAAGGGGGGAAAGAGGCAAAGTTTAGTATTAATAACAATGAGTACGCTAGTATTCGAAAGGACATGAGATATAAAAAGACTTATAAAATATGTTATAGGGGCAAAAGCAAATCCTCTAAAGAAACTAATAAGTTCTTCAAAGAAGGGGAAACAAATAGCAACAAACATTGTAAATGTTGCTTAGAGAGAAGCATAAGAAGAGTTAGATTTAAATTGCCATTAACAAAACTAAGTACAAATACTTTTGAAACCATAAACAAATGATATACAAAAAAATTGGCATTACTTACCAAAATGTAACTGTTTGTTTGAAAGTTTTGAGAACCCAACAAGTAGCCTTTTTCTCTTGTAATAAACATTATCTTCCTAGAAAATTGTTATTTTTTCCTCCCACTCATTATCTCAGATGACACATGTAAGTTTAGCCCTATTAAATAGAAAAAGAATATGAGAGAAGAGAGGTTGTTGCTAATTATAATCATCACACTTTCCAACGCTATTTCAGATAGTGCGGTGCAACACCATGTGATATGGCACGGGAAAAGATTACTACCATGAGTAAAAAAAATTTGCACTTCCATTTAGGGGTGCAAATTTTCTTAATAGTGCTTTTATAGCCTTGCTTGTTGTGCTTATTGTGGATGTTCTTCCACGATGGAGTGTTAAAATGAATGTCAATGTAGATTTTACGGGAGCTACTATTCACATCCACATGTTCTTCTTTCCACACCCACATAAAAAAAAATTCACAAGTCCCCTTTCCACACTCACATATACATGGTCAAAACCCCTTTTTTTGTTTTGTTTTTTTTCATTGGAAGATAGAGAAATAAGAGTTTTCTCTCTCAAAACCCCTATTCTTAACCAAAAAACCCTCCTCCACCATGCCCCAACAACTTTCTTGTTTTCTGAAGGTTCCTAAGACAATTTTCTCACTGTCTGAAGGGTTCCTCCTCTTTCTCTTCTCTGCTCGAGTAAATTTAATTTAGGGGTTTCTCTAAAGAAAATCCCCAAAATGAAAGCAATCTACTCAATTTTCTCCCATATCTCATTCGTTCTTTGATTTTTTTTTCCTTAAATCTCTTTGCCAAAGATCTCTACCTTCACCATTTTCACCATGGAGGTTTTCTCCAACTTGAAACTCGTTTGGGTGAAGAAGACAACCCATACGACATGTGTATGGACATTGTAAGGACCTAAAAACAAATATTTCTTTTTTTAGTGAACTTAAACATATTCAAAGTGTGAAACACCAATAAAACTCACCACAAACATGTACACTAAAAATTTTTCTCGAGCGAAAACACTGATATCCAAACAAAAATTTTAGTTACTAAACAATGATACCCAAAGCGGAAATTTTCACGACTAGACCCTCCCCCTCCAAAAAAAAAAGACAAAACACAAAAGCATAAATTTTTGTGAGTATAGGGTTGTCTCTACACCAAAAAATTTGCATTTGCTTGGTTGTCAAAATTTTTTTTTTTTTTTGGGGGGGGGGGGGGGGGGGGGGGGGGGTTTGTCCAGACGCAAAAAATTTCGCTTAGGTGTCAAACGTTTATTCATTGAAATTTTTGCAGGTACATGTTTATGGTAAGTTTTAGTGGCATTTCACATTTTGAACATGTTCAAGCCCAAAAAAATTGAAGAAACAAACTTTCATTACTATTGTATCCTTATTGTCGTCTTCTTCACTGGGGCAGAGCTCAGTGAAGTTTATTTTCAAGTATAGTAAATGGATTTTAAGCTTTAAATTTGAAAATAAACTATTAAATAAGTTGATTAATGCCCAAAAGTGATCGAAAAAGGGTTGTTCAACCCTTGCTGGCTCAGTGTGATAGAGAAGAATTGGGTCTGCAGTTTGAGGAACCCTTCATAGAGAGAAAGAGAGAACACAATCAAAGTAGTTGGAGGAACTTTCTAAAGAGAGAGAACACAATTGATGAAGAATAAGGGTTTAAGGGAGAAAACCCTAGTCAACTGATGAATAAGAAGGGTTTTGAGTAGGGGTGGGCACAGTCCGGATCGGTTCCAAATTTTGAGGAACCTAACTCGGACCGTTTAAATTTAACAGATCCGGTCTGGTCCGAATTCCCTTATTTTGAACATTGAGACCGAACCTAACTCGAACCGTTTGGAACGGTCTGGTTCCTAAGGTTCCAAAATGAAAAATGTACAACAAAATTGCAACAAGAACACCAAATCATGCTCCTCCTACCAAGAAACTTTGGGTTATCACAGCCCAACAAGTTCCAAGACAATTCAATGGGGTTGAAAAGCACTGATCTTCTTTCCAATTTGACGAACATTCAATCCCAAGCATTGTTATAGGAACCTAAACTTTTGCTCATGGCGTCAAATTCCAATATAATGGACATTGAATCGAAGCACATAAAGGATTATCCCAACTGTAATCTCAACAACTCCTGGAATATTCACAACAACACAATGTTTGTTTTGTACAATTTTTTACTTTAGGACAGGACATTTCTCAAGGGGTTAAAACCCATTCTGCTATTGGATTAGGAGTTCTATACAACTAGGTGTTTACTTATAATTAGGAGTGTATAATACATCGATTTAGACATACAGTTCTAGTAATCCGACTTCTTCAAACATTGAAGATTCAAGATTCCCCTTAAAGTGAAATGATAATTAGAACTATTAGAAACCCAAAAGAAAGAAGAATCACTATAAAAATCACAATCAGAGAGAGTAGAAAAGATAAGATTTATACCTCAACACCATACTTGATGGCCACACCTGCAGGCGTGTTTGTCTTTGAAACTATGTGTTGGATGTAATTAGCACCACCACCACCACTAGCATTGGAGCTTGAATCGGAACTGGTGGACATTGTGGTGTTGTTGGATCTACCATAAGAAACCAATTGCGTTCATTAGATCTGATAAGCTCTTCTTTGGAGACACTGGTTTTGGTCTCTCTGGTTCTTCAAACACTGCTGCTGGCGGTGGTGGCTATCTTCGTTTACGAGAGTTTCGTTCGTTTCCAAGGGTTTCTAATGGTGTCTCCGACTCCATCTCTGCCTCCGCCCAAGAATCAGAACCAGTCATCTTCATCATCTCCGACTCCACCTATACCTCCGCCCAAGAACCAGTCATCTTCATCGTCTCCGACTCCACCTATACCTCCGCCCAAGAACCAGTCATCTTCATCGTCTCCGCCATCTGCTGCTGCTGCTGCTGGTGGCTTTCTTCTTGGTCTTGCTGCTGCTGCTTCTTCTCAAGACAGAGACACCATTAGAAACCCTTAGAGCCGATGTCGATGTCGACTCCACCGCCATCTGCTGCCTCAATGTCGATGTGATTTTAGGTTTTTTTGGGAGAAACCTAAAGTACAATATTTAGATTTTTTTTTTAGTAAATGTGATTTGAAACGGTTCCAACCCGGACCGTTTCTTTTTAAAAAAATAGGAACCGAGACCGGACCGTTTTATAACGGATCCGAACCGATCCGAACCATATCTAAAAACATAAAATTAAAATCCGGACCGTTTAGATCAAAACGGTTCGGTTCGGTTTGAACCCGCGGATCCTCGACCCGTTTGCTCACCCCTAGTTTTGAGGGAAAAACCTCACTATGAAACTCCCTCTCTATTCGTATGAAAAGAATGGATTTTAACCTTTTTAGACGAGGGGGTGTTGAGTAAGTGGGTGTAGAAAATGGAAGGTGTGGGTGAGAATAGTAGGTCCCGATTTTAAGTCCACTTCCCCGTTCATAACAATCTCACTCTTGACCCTCACGCTGCCCCTAAACATTTTTGGGAAATTCTAATTGTCGAGGAAACCACGCATGCATCGCGAGGGGGATGGAGGGTCCTCCCTCCCTCGCTGGTTTCCTCGACAGGTAGCCTCAACATTTTTTGGTCAAACTCGCCCCAATTCCATGGATAAACGATCGATCGATCGATCATGTTAACTAATGGTGATTTGGTTACTCTCTTCTCACTCCTCACACAGGTAACATTTTCATCTTTTCTACCTAAATGTTGTAGCTGCTTCTTTAGTAATTTATTGGAAATGGGATGTCAATGTTGATGCCATGGAAATGTTACTGTGTCTACATTTTTCTCCAAGACAGTTTACAATCAGAGAAACTGAGCTTCCATTGCTAACTGTTTGAAACATGGGTGAAGAGTCAATTTTTCTATATTGACACATTAGGGTATACCAACTAGATTTAAATTACATGATCGATCAGGTAGGCCGGTGTCCACATTGTTATAAACTTACAGTTATGTACTAGTCTGTCATCTTACAGCTGGTTTAGTTTCTGCTCTCTTTGCTTCCTCTATTTCGGCCTACACCATTACTCCATCACAATATATCCAATATGGGGAGATCTTAACTTTCTAATCTGAAGCATTTGGACTCGGTTTCTTCGGCCCATCCAATTCCAAATATTGATACTTAGGAATGTGGTACATGAAAATCCCAGGTGAAAAAGTGGTATGATTAGCTAATAATAGAAATTATTCATTGGTTCATCAGGAGTGCTAACGTCATTTGGTTTACAGATTTAATAGTGGTTTATTCCTAAATGTTATTAGCTAATGAATTCTTTAGGCATCAAAACTATGGAAAAAAGGGTATGGATTGGAACTGATTCATGAAACAGTGAAACCTGTAGGATATTCGTTATTTGTTATTCGATGTTATGAGAGCACGGGTATATGCGTCAGTGTCCAACATTGGTAGTATACTAGGACACATTTACATGATGGACACATAACGTAGATAAATAAACTCAAATCTATTGTAGGATCAAAGTCCAGCATCAACATTTATTACTTGTTCTACTCCATCAACAATAAGAGTCTTCATACCATGTGATAATACACCAAAACGTCCAGTAATCCGCACGGTACATGTGTCATGACGATCTCGTCAACTGAGCAAAGTGAGCCTAATTGAGCGCCCAATCTGGCAAAGCCCAGATAACACTTAGCCCACTGAGGCAGGGTCCAGGAGGTTGAGCCCAATCAGCGATGCCCTATTAAGCCCATACGACGTCCCCATATTGTTGTCGTATACTCCGATACCTGTTGGGGATTCTTCCCTTATGAAGTGTTGTCCATGCAGAAGAGTTTCCATGCAGGACTTATACTCTATTATTTGCTTCATAGTCGGAGTCAATGTATTGCTGGCGTCTTAGGTCAAACTTCTAGTCCTAGATACTTGCCTTATTAGGTGTTACGGGTATTGGGCTTGACCGTATGATGTATAGGCTTAATAGGGCATCATTGTTTGGATCCAACCTCTTGGACCATACCTCAATGGGTTGAGTGTTATCTGGGCTTTGCCAGATTGGGCGCTCAACTAGGCCCGCTTTACTATGTTGACGAGATCATCATGACACATGTACAGTGCGAATTACTGGACGGTTTGGTGTATCATCACCATGTATGAGGAATTGGAAGCTTCAAAAGATAAGTAAAGAAATTGAGGTTCTAAGCATGGCATTTCTATTGGAGTATCCAAACATGTGTCCCAGTGTTGGAATGTTTATGAACACAAGATTTCTTTTTTCAAAAAATAACAGTCCTCGTTACATAGTTGTTTTGTACTAAATGGTGTTTGACTTTTATAAAAGGAAAGTTTGAGACTTGGTCTGTTACTGTTATCCCATATTGATGAAAAACTAACTTAGACTCAACTTTATTAGTTGTTGTGCGGAAAGAGCAAAGGCTATGATTACATACGAGCTGAGAATCTTCAAAAACTCATTACTTTGTTCTTGGGATTCAGGCAAGTAAGATTTGTGTCTTTTTGTACTTTCCTTTGGAAGTCCTCAATTTTGCTACATTTTAGGGCTCATGTTAGTGAGTTTTCTTAATGATATGAAGTATATAAAAATTCACTCTAGTTATATAATTGTTTTCTTGCTTATTCAATATTATAGTCATATACTAGAATTTTATCTTTAAGCGCCATCCTGATGATCAACAAGTACTTTTTGGTGGTTCAAAAGATTCCTGGATGTAGCACGCCTTAATTGAAAAAATATATGACCAGCTAGGACCCGTGTTCAATACAGTTGGTTTAATGTTTTCGAGCAAATATTCTAGACTGGAACAAAAGATTTAAATAAGAGACCATGAAGAAACATGTGAGAGCATGACCACAATGATGAGCTTTTGGTTTATACTATTCTACTTCTCTTAAATCACTTTTCTCGGCTAAGATCACATTTTTTCCATTTCGGCCTACAGTCTTACTTCTACACTATCTGTCAAGGATGGGCAGACCTTTACTTCCCAATCTGAAACATTTTAGCTTGGCCTCTTCAGCCCATCCAGTTCGAAAAAATGATATTTAGGAATGTGGTACAAATAGATGCCAAGTCAAACGGTAGTATGGGTGGCTAATAGAATTTCGCCATTGAATGATTCATCAGGAGTGCTAATGCTATCCACCACTGGTAATCTTGTTATTCTCAGCCTATCAAACCACATCGTTTGGTCTACGTATTCGTTTAAAATGTAAAAAAACTCAATTCTCGAGTTCCTAGAGTCAGGAATCTAGTTTTAAGAGATGGAGACTCAGATGTATACCTATGGCAAAGCTTTGATCATCCATCAGATATGTTGTTGCCACATATGAAGCTTGGTTGGGACTTGAGGGTTGGATTGAATAGGTATCTAACATCCTGGAGGAGTTGATGGTCCATCTCTTAGAGACTATACTCATGGATTTGATCTTACTGGGGATCCTGAAATTTTTTTTTTTAATATGGGTCTATTAAGTACTATCATACTGGCCCATGGAATGGTATTCGGATTAGTTGAGCACTCGATCAAAAGAATGTCTGAGTTTTCACATACAGAGTTGTTAGTAATGAAAATGAAGTTTATTAGCATTACCAACTTTTTAACCAAAATGTGACTTCAAGGTTGATGGTGAACAAACTGGTAATGATGGTTTCCTCGAACATTTTATTTGGGTCAATCAGAAACAGAGCTGGATCCTTCATGTACCGATTCCAGGGGATAGTTCTGACTTTTATGGTCTCTGTGGTGCAGGCAGTATCTGTGACATGGGTAATACACCAGTGTGTCAGTGTTTGAAAGGGTTCAAGCCCAGATCACCCCATGATTACAATGAGATGGACTGGTCTCAGGGACTTGAACATGAGACGCCGTTAGACTGTGACCAAAAGAATGGGTTTGAGAAGCTCAGAGAGGTGAAATGCCCGATACAATGCATACATGGATGAAGATGAATACGAGTCTTGAGGAATGCATGGTTTAGTGTTTAAAGAATGGTTCTTGTATGGCTTATGCTAATGTGCATATTTGTGGAGATGGGAGTGGTGGTGTGATGTGGTTTGGGAATCTGATCGATATTAGAAAGGTACTTGGTGCTGGACAAGATCTATATATACGCTTGGCAGCTTGGTGCTGGACAAGATCTATATAAACGCATGGCAGCTTCTGATTTAGGTACAAATCTCATTGCCTTAAATTATTTTCAAAATCTTGAAGTAAAAAGTTTATTATTGTGGGATCACCTAGTCAAAGCAAAATCTGAACAGGAAGTATATTATTACACTTTAGTCCAGAACCTTGAAACAAGGAAATAAAACTAATTTCTACTTGCCAATTTCCTGCATCAATTCCAGTTGTAATTAATGATGGTAAGATGGTCATGGTGGAGATTGAATATTCTTGGCGACCGTCAAAGTGATGCCACTGAATGGGGTTTGATCATACAACTTCTAGCTGCCCCAAACACAAGAATCAAAACCCATAGTCACTAAAGTCTAGAACGTGAATGGGGAAGGGAATGAAGAAAATAAGGTTGTTAAGCCAACATAAGAAGATGGTTGGGTAAGTGCTAGTGGCAGGCATATGACTAGAGTACCCCAAACATTCTAGTGGTGATTGATGAGATAAGAATGGTGACGAAGATATGATCTGTGATACTGAGAACAATGCAATTGTAACTAATAAAACCAAGAACCATGATGAAGCATAGGTGAGTAGGGAGACTGTTAATAATGATGTTGCAGATCTATTTTTCTTTTTCGCAGCCAAGTGGAAAAATTCTATGTTTCTGTCCCAAAAAATAAAATTTTGCCTTTTAAATCCTGCTCAAGACTTCAGCTGCTAGAATGAATAAAAAAGGGGAGAGGGGGTTCCCTGTCCCTCGTCCAGCGTGAAGGTCTTATCTCGAACAAAATTTTCACTCATACCACCACCATGCAACTAGTCTTGGTCAGTCAGACACCACGGAGGTAGTGGTAAAGGAAGGTCAACCTGAAGCAGATCAGCAATGGCATTCCAAGTCGCCTAGTGAGCTTAGGCAGAAAGAAGCAGTTCATGCCCCCCTTGTCTTGGAGGCTCTCCGACCGGGGAGGGGCTTGCTATCGTCATCCTTTTTCCCGGTGTATGTGATAAATAGTGACGAACCCACTTGAGTTCGGTCATAGGTTAGACCAATAACCAATCCAGCAATGCAAGAATCTGGGCGAGACTGGATAGGGTGCTCTTCAATTCAGCTTGGGAAGCGGATGCTAGACGTGGAGATGCTGAGGGGATGACCGGTGGGTGGAACCGCCTACTATGGCAATACTGCCCTTGAGCCATCCCACTCGCGTTATTATGTTCTGGTTGCCCCCTGCATCGGGCTGGATAACCCCAACCGCTATTCAGCAGCTTCGAAACCTTCTCTTCCAAGCTCTCTTGCTTCTGCCAGGCTAGCGATCAACCAAGGTTCCAAACCTCCCTTGGTCCCTCAACTTCCTCATTTGAATCCCCAGGATCAAGAACAACTTTTGAACATCCGAAGGTGGAAATCGGGCAAAGGGGAAACTATCGAAAACAAGTATGAGCTACCTCTATTCCTCTGTCTCAACTCCCTATCTCCCTCTCCTAGATCCACTCGATCGAATGATATAACACCTGTTTTCTCCCCAGCGCGGCGATCAAGTCCTCCATTTTTCTTTCCTGGTGACCTGAACCCTGCTGGCAATCGATCGAATGGAATGACAACAAAGGCATTCCGCGCCCCTAGCTGGCTATCTCTAAATGGGAAGGAAGGGGAAGCTCACTCTTTAGCTATATCCAGGCCCTATGGAAGAGGTATGGCCCGGTTCCGAAAGTGACTTTGGTTCGCCAATTCAAGCTCAACTCCTCGTTTTACGTTAGCAGACCCACAGGTCGGGCGGGGGCTCTGCGCTCTTTCTTCGGTCGTCCCAACAAAGCATTATAACATGTTTCCATGTCGATGGATGAACGCTTTAATTCAGATGGAACAGTTGAACGGAATAAATAGAGGAACGTCTGAGAACTATACCCCTTATAAAGGATGGAATTCTTAAACAATACTAGAGAAAGGAGGAGCGACCTAGTCCTAGTCAGGAAGAGAAAGCCCAGGATGCATGCGTAGCTCCCGCAGATATAGGCAATGGTGATTAAATGATTGATTGTTGCTTATGAGAGAGTACAATTATTGTAGATGCACCAAGCAACTACTTCTGTAGCAGATCACTTTGCAAGATTACTCCCCAATCTGGAAACCGTTGAATTAGAACTAATTAGGTGCTTCGTTGGGATTTTGAAGTAATTCTATGTTGTTGTTGATGATGTAACGAGTGAATATTTGAGTGATTTTAATCTTCATCATCAGTTATTATTATTATTAATATAAGGTTTGGGGATCCTCAAAACCCCTGCTCGCTTTCCAAAAAAAAAAGATGGGCAAAACTTAACATCCCAATCCGAAACATTTGAGCTTGGTTTCTTCAGAATCATCCAATTCCAACAACCAATACTTAGGAATGTGGTACAAGAAAATCCCAGGTCAAACATAGTATGGGTAGCTAATATAGATTCTCCGTTGAATGACTCATTAGGGGTGCTAACACCTTTTGCAGAGGGTAATCTTCTTGTTCTCAATCAAACAAACACATCATTTGGTCTACAAATTTATCAAAAATAGCAACAAATCCAATTGTAGAGTTCTTGGAGCATGGAAATCTAAGAGATGGGAAGTCAGATGAATATTTATGGCAAAGCTTTGATCATCCATCAGATACATTGTTGCCAGGTATGAGGTTTGGCTGGGACTTGAGGATCGGATTGAATAGATATCTAAGGTCTTGGAAGAGTTTTGATGATCCTTCCCTTGGAAACTTTACTCATGGCATTGAGCTTAGTGGTGACCCCAAATCATTTATAAGAAAAGGTTCCAAAAAGTATGATCGTGCTGGTCCATTTAATGGAATTCGGAATAACAAATCACCTGATCTGAATAATAACTCAATTTTCTTATACAACGTTGTTGTCAATGAAAATGAAGTTTATTACACTTTACGACTTGTTAATCAATCTGTTCCTTTCAAGGTACATATGCTGAAGCAAAATGGTAATGTGGGTTATGTCGAACGCTTTAATGGGTAAATCAGAAACAGAGTTAGGCCCCTCATGAGCCTATGCCAAGAGATACTTGTGACACTTATCGTCTTTGTGGACCTGGCTCTACTTGTGATAAAAATGACATACCATATTGCCGATGTTTGAAGGGGTTCAAGCCTAGATCACCCCATGACTATAACGAGTTGGACTGGTCTATTGGATATGAACATGAGATGCCATTAGATTGTGAAGAAGGAAGTAGTTTTATGAAGTTAACTGAGGTGAAGGTACCTGATACAGTGCATATGTTGATGAACACGAGTACAAGTATTGGTCATTGTGGTAAAAAATTTCTTCTTGTGGGATAATCTAATTAATTTCTTGAGATTCTAATGCTGAAGGAAATAAATGGAACACACGATGGAATTTTGTGGAAGATATTTAATTGAATGTTTATGCAAAAATGTATACTTTAAAAAAAAAGATATTTTATTGAAAAAAAAATTTCATCAAAAGAAAAAAGTTTTTGAATGGGTAGGGACTGCTCCTCATTCATTGATTGTTTAATTCAAAATAGCAGGTTCTTTATTGACTTCTTGCTTTTAATTAAAAAAACCATTGCAAGAAATATTGAAGTAGTTGATGCCAAGGGCTACTAACTCAGATGGTAAGACTTCTGGTTGATGGTGTCCCAAGTCCAGGCTTCGAGCCTGCCAAAAGCATTTAAATGGTTTCTAGATTCAATAAAGCTCTTGCCCACCCTTCAAAATAATTAGATAAGTAAACAAATAAATAAATATTATTGAAAACTGTTGTTTCTCTTAAATGTTTCATCTGTGAAATGAATCCAAAAACAAGCAATGTCCTACTAGATGGTGAAATGAATCCAAAAATATTGGATTTTGGAATGGCAAGGATCTTTGGAGGTGATGATGCAGAAACCAAAACAAAGCGAGTAGTGGGAACATAGTAGGCTCCGTAACTTTACATTTTAGTTATATATAATGCATTAAATCTTCAAATTTTTTTGATATATCTAAAAACTTGGTTCACCAATGGATGCAGTGGTTATATGTCTCCTGAGTACGCCATGGATGGGATTTTCTCGGTGAAATCTGATGTTTTTAGTTTTGGAGTTCTAGTGTTGGAAATAATCAGTGGGAAGAAGAATAGAGGATTTTTTTGTTCAGAAGAGCAACGTAACCTACTTAGATATGTAAGTACACAAGTTCATGTTGTATTGTGGTTCAATTAGTCCTAAAAATTACTAGCTAACGAACTTATAATGATAGGCATGGAAACTATTTAAAGAAGGGAAGGCATTGGAACTGATTGACGAAATAGTAAAAGATTCTTTCGTACCAAATCAAGCTTTGAGATGTATACACATTGGCCTTCTATGCGTTCAAGAAAATGCCAAAGATAGGCCAACAATGCCTTCAGTTGCTCTGATGCTGAGTACTGATACAACAAAACTGCAACAACCAAGACAACCCGGATTCAGTTATGGTAACTCTTACCTTGGAACAGACACAACTTCAACAAACAAACGAGGATCATATTCTGCAAATGATCTAACAGTTATAAATTTAGAAGCCAGATGGTGGACTTTTTCTTCAAAATTATTCATAGATGCAAACAATTCAACAAGTGATTAATTCGTTATGCCTATAACCTATACAAAAAGAAAATAATTTCTTATATGTCTTTATTATTTTTCTAATGATGTCGTAGTGGTTATTTCTTGCATTTGCAAATGATGGGAATATTTATCCATAATATACAAACATTGGGGTCCTACATTTAGTGCTAAAAGTTACACCTACACTAAAACTGGTTAGCTGCTTCGGTGGGTAGTTTTCATCACATAGTCAAATTCTGAGTTGATACAACAAACAACACCAAGAAAAAGAAAGATGAATGTTTGCATTGAAACCTGAAAAAGAGATATTTGTTTTCAAGGGGAAAAAAAGTGAACGAACCAAACGTAAAACCATTTTCCTTTCAATCAACTTCATATCTTTTTTTATTCTTTTTACATAAGAAGTTACCATTCTCGTTAGTGAAAGATTCAGAATTGAAAAAAATGGAGAGTTAAAGGAAATATTGAGATAACAACAGAGGGAGAACAATTTTACTTCAAGTTTCAAATGAAAATGATAGACAAAAATATTGAATATTGAAGAAGAAGATCGATTGTTTTTTATTTCCTTGATACTAGAATAGATTATAATGAGCCCTATTTATAGGGTACAAGGATTAATGCTTATGGTTGGGGGGCTGGAGCTGGAGACTCGCAACTGTAAGTGGTTGAAGGTTGGCAAGTGCGAGTCGGTGTAACATTGATTATTTCAACACTCCCCCTCAAGCTGGTGCATAGATATCTCACATGCCCAGCTTGTCTAAAAATTTTGTGAAAACTTGATTTGAGACTGCTTTGTTGAGAATGTCGGCCAACTGATCTTTTGACCGAATTTTTGGTTAATTCAAAATTTTGTCATCTAATTTCTCCTTAATGAAGAATTTGTCAACCTCAACATGCTTTGTACGATCATGTTGAACTGGATTATGAGCAATATCACATGCAACTTTATTGTCACAATATAATTGAATTGGTTGTTGAGGTGGATAACATAAATCTTGTAAGAGAAATTTTAGGCGCAATGCTTCACAAAGTTCAAGAGTTATGTCGTATTCTACTTCTGCGCTTGAACGAGAAACAACATGTTGTTTCTTGCTTCTCCATGTGACAAGATTAACTCCTACAAAGGTGAAGTAACCTGAAGTAGATCATCTATCATCGATCAATCCAGCCTAGTCAGCATTAGTATACACATTTATGCTCCGTGAGTCAGTATGTTTAGAAAATAAAATTCCCTTCCCAGGTGCAGACTTTAGAAACCGTAAAATGTGCATCGCTGCATTCATATTACCCTGTTCCTTCTTCAGTAATAAGGTGTGGTCTAAATAAGGTGTGGTCTGAATTGAGGGTTGTGATATTACCCTGTTAATAGACCCATTTTTAAAATGAGGGTAATACCACACCTTATTACCTAATCAATCCCATAGCTCGTCCACCTGCTGCGTCAAGATCCAATCCTCCTCCACGCTCCATGGCCCCTTTTTCCCAACGAATTCCTTGTCACCATACTCGACTTCGACGAAGAGGATGAAGTGGACGAGTTAGATACTTGCCAGGATCATTTCCTAGTGGGTTTAATGCCTTGCCTTGTTCGAAGCGGTTGAAGATAAGGATTTCAAAGAAGAACTAAAAATCTTCGTCTTTTCTTTGAAAAAGGTGAAAAAGATTTCTTTGAAGATGGATGAAAATAAGTGAGGCGGAGTGAGAAGTGATAGCCTAGGGTTAGGGTTTTTTTTCCTTTTTAAGGGTCAAGGGTATTTCAGTAATTCTCATGATTAGACGGATATCCGTGGGGCAGATTTGTCCAAATTCGTATTCTCCCCGAAACTCGTTTAAGCATACCCAAAATCGTATGAGATGTTTCTTCTGAATGACAAAAAAAAGGCAATGAGAAATCTGAAAATTAATAGAAAGAGCTAATTTCATTATAAAAAATGAATTTTCATTTGTAATTTTTTTAGCCACGGCAAATACCGTCACCGACACCGTTTTGTCAATTTGATTTGCAACTTAGCGACGACTTCGAAGCTGTCCCTAAATAGCTACGGCAAATACCGTGGCTGTTTTGACAATTGGATTTGCAACTTAGCGACGGCTTCCATGCCGTCGCTAATTTTCATTTTGCAACAACCCTAGCCGAAATTTTAAACAGCTTTAGCGACGGAACTTTTTGACTTGGCGACGATTTTTAGCCGTTGCGAATTAGCTACGGGATAGTTTACCGTTGCTGATTCAAATAGCGACGATTGAAATGGTTACGGTATTGCAACGATTGTTAAGCCGTTGCTAATTCATTTTAGTTACGGTTTTTTGACAATTAGCAACGGTTTTTAGCCGTTGCTGAATTGACTTTTTTTGTAGTGTGTTGTTTCTCTTAAATGTTTCATCCGTGATTTGATATTGAAAAGTGTAAGCAAATATGTACATGATCTGCGTGAACTTAAAAATTACAACAATGTACATACACCATATTCAATTTCCCACTTCATCGCGTAAATGTCATATCTTGATAGTCTTGAACACAATTTTCTTGTGGATGTGGCTATGAAAATGCTTCAAACATAATAAAATTTTCAAAGTAGAAGCGGAGCTATGATATCTGAAGCTCCTATGTTCTTCCAGGTAAACAAAAATGTTCTCTTTTGAAATGATAGAATAGTTTCTTTCACAATACCTCTCCTATAGTAAACAATATTTTTCTTCTCTACCTCTCAAAAAAATATTTTTCTTCACCAGACAACATGAATTATTTTTATTAGTACTTACAGTGTTCAACTATATATTTTGAAAATTCGTACCTCTCTTCATTCAGTATAGTCACTGATTCTTTGTAAATATTTTCAGAAGCTGGTGTGCCTAAAGAAACCAGAAGTGTCCCTGAAAGAAAGAGAAGCAAAAGGGCGATTATCATCATTTCCGTGATTTTTCAATTTTACTCTTGGGAGTTGTTGTTTATTTCAAATGGAGGAAAAAGATAATGCAGATACTACAGAAGGAATATAACAAATAAAAGACGAGCTCATGACATATTTTACCATCCCGGAGAGAATAGCGACAATCTCAGAGTTAAATTTCTGTGATATGGATACCATTGTAAGAGAAACACATAGTTTCTCTCAAATAAGCATGCTGGGTAATGGTGGTTTTGGATGTGTTTATAAAGTAAATACTCGTATATAATTTTTTTCTTCTAGTGTTTAAAATAATATTTTTAACTAATGCATCCAGTTCAATAGGTTATGTTGGAAGATGGACAAGAGATATCTGTGAAGAAATTATCAAAGAATTCAGGCAAGGGATGGAGGAGTTAAAAAATGAAGTTATGTTAATTGCAAGACTTCAACACAGGAACCTTGTTAGGCTTTTGGATCTATGTGCGGAAGGGGAGGAGAAGATATTGGTCTATGAATACATGGAGAAAAATGATTGGATGCCATTATTTTCGGTCAGTTCTTAAAATGCTTTACATGTAGATATTTGGTGAAGGTATCTGTTCAGTCATACTTTTCAGTTTTGACTAGGAAAACTTCATTTCAGTAGTTATTAGAACATCTTGTTTCAATTTATTTATACTTGTATGTTTAACTTTTAGTTTAATTTTTGCTTTTTTCTTTTTATTTTAGCTTTATTTTTTGAAGTTTTTGTTTTAGCTAGTTTTTGAAATTATACTGATATGTCCTAGCTAGTTTTGCATTTCAAGGATTAGTAAAATCTTATCTGAAACGCTGGATAAAACTTGTGATAATTTGACTCAAGTATAGTAGCAAATGATAATACTCATGCCATTACACCTCAAAATAACTTATCTACCAGGACTAAGAGGATTCATCGGAGTGTTTATGTAATATCTTTCTTCTTCATTTTTCACAGATAAAACAAATGACTTATATTAGATTGGCCAAAGCGGTTCAGCATCATCTCAAGGATCAGCCGAGGATTACTTCGTCTACACAAAGATTCTAGATTTAGAATCATACATAAGGATCTCAGAGCAAGCGATGTCTTAGTAGATGGTGTATTGAACCACAAAATATCATATTTTGGAATGGCAAGGATCTTTGGAAGTGATGATACCCAAGAAGAAATAAAGCAAGTAGTTTTGGAACATAGTAAGTCCCGTAATTTTACATTTTAATTGCATAAACTATTACAATCATAGCAATCTATCCAATATTTTTGCTCGCTATTCTTATGGAGTGATTATATGTCTCTCGAGTACGTCATGAATGGGATCTTTTCAGTTAATCTGATGTTTTTAGCTTCAGAGTTGTAATCAGTGGGAAGAACAGAGGATATTTTTTCTTCAGACAACCAAATGAACCTAGTTGGATATGTAAGTTCTCTGAGAACTAAGAATATGTTGAGGTTTCGTTCTAAACATAATTAGCTAATGAATTGACAATGTTAGGCATGGAGACTATGGAAAGAAGGGCATGCTCTGGAATTGATGAGGAGGAACTCTTAACGTCTCTTGGTGTTACCATCAAAAGAGTTCATTTCCATAGACAACCAATCACTATCTTGGAGTGATGAGGAGGAACTCTTAACGTCTATCTTTGGAATTGAATGTGTGGTTGCAATTCCCGCAACACCTTACCCAATCACTATGACGCGTTTGATAAAAGTTCTGACACAAGAATAATACAAGGGCAAATGGGAGATGGAGACTCATCACTAGCCTTTATTTCATGGACTTGACAAAGTCTATGTACTTGCACACCATATATATCTAATCCCTTACGATGGGAGCAGAACAAAGCATAATCTCTTTTCATTTTCATTTGGATTGGTTTACATTTAATAATAATAATAATAATAATAATAATAATAATAATAATAATAATAATAATAATAATAATAATAATAATAATACGGATCAATGTGATCCGTATTTGGATCAAAATTATTTGATAGAGACATGGATCCGACCGGATCATAAAACTCATATCATATCTGGGAAGAATTACTAGTGGCTTTCTTCCTAGCCTTTCCACACCTGCAACTTCGATACAAATCTTCATGAGAATTGATTGGAAGAAACATTTGAGAGAAGTGACAAAATGAAATTCCTATGTTTTATGATCATTTTCTACTCCTTTTTCATTGCTTTTCTCTATGTAGATCAAGCTTCCTCAATATCAGCCTACACTATAAAAGCATCACAATCTCTCAAAGATGGGCAGCTCTTAACTTCCCAATCTGAAACATTTGAACTTGGTTTTTTCAGCCCATCCAATTCCAAAAACCGATACTTAGGAATCTGGTACAAGAAAATCCCCCTTCAAACAATAGTATGGGTTGCAAACAGAGATTCTCCATTGCATGATTCATCAGGAGTTTTCATGATATCCTCCACAGGTAATCTTGTTATTCTCAATCAAACAAACCAAGTCGTTTGGTCTACAAATTCATCAAAAATGGCAGCAAGCCCAATTGTAGAGTTCCTAGAGTCTGGAAATCTTGTTTTGAGAGATAACAAGTCGGATGGGTGTCTGTGGCAAAGCTTTGATCATCCAACGGATACATTGTTGCCAGGTATGAAGTTTGGCTGGGACTTGAGGACTGGATTGAATAGATATCTAACCTCATGGAAGAGTATCGATGATCCTTCCACTGGAGACTATACTTTTGGGATTGAGCTAAATGAGTATCCGGATGCTGTTATGAAATATGGTTCTAGTAAGTATTATCGCAGTGGCCCGTGGAATGGAATTCGCCTTAGTGGCTCACCTGAATTAAGGAACCAAGTTTTCATAAGCACATTTGTTCATAACAAAACTGATGTTTATTTCAGTTACCAACTTGTTAATCAAGCTGTTATTGTAAGGTTGATGGTGAAGCAAAGTGGCAGTGATGGACAAATCAACCGCTTAACATGGGTCGATCAAAGACAGAATTGGCTCCTTCCAGCTCTGATTCCAGTAGACCGTTGCGACACTTACGGTCTTTGTGGTGCCGGTGCTATTTGTAACATAACCGATGTACCAGTTTGCCATTGTTTGAAAGGGTTCAAGCCTAAATCAACCTATGATTACAATGAGATGGATTGGTCTCAGGGATGTCAACATGCAACACCATTAGATTGTCATAAAGGTGATGGGTTTCTGAAGTTTACGGAGCTGAAATTGCCAGATACAACTCATACATGGTTGAATACGAGTATGAATCTTGAGGAATGTAGGTACAAGTGTTTGAAGAATTGTTCTTGTATGGCTTATGCTAATTCTGATATCAGTGGAAGTGGGAGTGGATGTGTGATGTGGTTTGGAGATCTGGTTGATATTAGAAAGTTGCTTGGTGTCGGGCAAGATCTCTATATTCGCATGGCGGCATCTGAACTAGGTACGAATTACTATTTGTTCAATTTTTCAACACAATTTTCTTGATAAATTACCAAATCAATATGTTGCAGGTCCAATAAAAAATGGCATTGAACCTAAATCTGTTTTAGTGCACAGTACTACCATATTAAAGGCTCACCAATGCATTATTGTTACTTTGTTACAATAACATATGTTGTATGATAGAACTATAGCCCATAAGATATCAAGGTTGCTCAAATGTCACAAACCATTTCTTGTGAGCTTGGTTCTTTATGAGATTGTGATATGAGATGTACATGAAGAACCGACTGAAGAAGTCTTCTTCAATGATCAACTCTTCTTCATGGCGTAATCAGTGTCCTAATCAACTTCTGTTGCACAACCTCTACACATCTTGGTCGTCCTCACTCAGATTGTTACATACCTCTCACGCCGTCACTCAAATCTCAGTTTAATATTAGCAAAACTTTTCATGCTTCCACCTGAAGCTTTTGATTTTCAAACTTCTAATGAGAATGGTTCAACTATTACGCATGCTATAACACGTCCTAAATTTATTTGAAGTCAGAGAATATATTTGTCCGATTTAAGTTTTCGACCTTTCTGACTCTAACCTTTAATTTGGCTAAGAAACTTTGACGAGTAAAAATGATGTTTATGGTCTTCTTTCATCAATAGCGTAGTTTATTACAGTGGGTCTTCTGACTTTATAAAATTGTTTCAGTTTCCAAACAATTTTGCTATTACGCATAACATGATTGAATTTTCAAGCAAATACGCATAACTTGAGACATTCAGAGTTATATCTTTCATACATTTATGTCATATTTGGCTTAGACGTATGAACAAATACAGCCAATCATTCAACGTTAACTTTTTCATCTAGTTCTCTATGTTTTTCATTAACTCGTTTCAGAATTTTACATAAATCTTCTTATACAGCACATATCTATCAACATAGAGGCCAAAGAACATTTGATGATGAACGAAGCAACAAGCATACAAGTAGAAAGCAAATAATGTCACAGTGTTCCTTCTGACATAAGCCGTGGTTACTCAGTCAATATTTGCCTAGTAACTTTTTTACTAAGCACATTTTTATCTATTAAGCACATTTTCTTCTCCATGCAACAAGAAAACACTCAGGGCAGTATATCAAACATTTACTAGTCTCTAAAGAATAAGAAACATTTGGTGGTACCTCTGTTTTTCTCATTTACATTCATTGATGATTTTCAATTATATTCAGCGACTGATGCAGTGAAAATGAATGGAAGTGGCTCTGGAACAAAGAAACCATTGGTGATTATCACCATTTCAGTGATTTTGGCATTTTTCGTGCTAGGATCTAGTGTCTGTTTCATATTTAGGGAGAAGATAATCCAGAAAGTACGAAAAGTTTCTTCAGAAGACAGAGGTAGTTATCAAACACTTATCCTAAAGAAGGAGCCTGCCCATGCAATTTCATGAGTTTCTATTCTAACTCTACTGAATCTGCTATTATATTCAAACCAGCACATAAAGAAGGCAGCCAAGATTCACCCTTCGGCGAGGTGTTTATACATGGAAAAAGAGACTATCAAGGAGAGAAGAATGACGATCTTGACCTAAATCTCTTTGATATGGATACAATTGTAAAGGCAACATACAACTTCTCTGATATATGCCTGCTTGGACAAGGAGGGTTTGGGTGTGTTTATAAGGTAAACAGAGTAATATATATTATTTTTCATGTGCTCAAAATAAGCTTTTTAACTAATGCATCCAATTCAATAGGGTACGTTGGAAAATGGAGAAGAGATAGCTGTGAAGAGATTATCAAAGAATTCAGGACAGGGCGTGGAGGAGTTCAAAAATGAAGTTATGTTAATTGCAAGACTTCAACACCGGAATCTTGTTAGGCTTTTGGGTCTATGTGCAGAAGGGCAGGAGAAAATATTGGTGTATGAATACATGGAGAACAAAAGCTTGGATGCCTTCCTTTTCGGTCAGTTCCCTTAACAATGTACTATAGATATTGTTTATTTTCGAGTTCAACGTACCTGTTAATTGTCACCATCCTATGCGCTACACTACTTTTGATATCAAACAGCTTCTATCATCGCTATGAGGACTTCAGGGGAGTTATTAAATTATCTTCATTATGTTACAGACAAAACACTTAACCACATACTGGATTGGCCACAGCGGTTCAATATTATCGTGGGGATAAGTCGAGGACTACTTTATCTTCACCAAGATTCCAGATTTAGGATTATTCATAGGGATCTCAAAACAAGCAATGTCCTACTAGATGGTGAAATGAATCCAAAAATATCGGATTTTGGAATGGCAAGGATCTTTGGAGGTGATGATGCAGAAACCAAAACAAAGCGAGTAGTGGGAACATAGTAGGCTCCGTAACTTTACATTTTAGTTATATATAATGCATTAAATCCTCAAATTTTTTTGATATATCTAAAAACTTGGTTCACCAATGGATGCAGTGGTTATATGTCTCCCGAGTACGCCATGGATGGGATTTTCTCGGTGAAATCTGATGTTTTTAGTTTTGGAGTTCTAGTGTTGGAAATAATCAGTGGGAAGAAGAATAGAGGAATTTTTTGTTCAGAAGAGCAACGTAACCTACTTGGATATGTAAGTAGACAAGTTCATGATGTATTGTGGTTCAATTAGTCCTAAAAATTTCTAGCTAACGAATTTAGAATGATAGGCATGGAAACTATTTAAAGAAGGGAAGGCATTGGAACTGATTGACGAAACAGTAAAAGATTCTTTCGTACCAAATCAAGCTTTGAGATGCATACACATCGGCCTTCTATGCGTTCAAGAAAATGCCAAAGATAGGCCAACAATGCCTTCAGTTGCTCTGATGCTGAGTACCGATACAACAAAACTGCAACAGCCAAGACAACCCGGATTCAGTTATGGTAACTCTTACCTTGGAACAGACACAACTTCAACAAACAAACGAGGATCATATTCTGCAAATGATCTAACAGTTACAAATTTAGAAGGCAGATAGTGGACTTTTTCTTCAAAATTATTCATAGATGCAAACAATTCAACAAGTGATTAATTCATTATGCCTATAACCTATACAAAAAGAAAATAATTTCTTATGTCTTTATTATTTTTCTAATGATGTCGTAGTGGTTATTTCTTGCATTTGCAAATGATGGGAATATTTATCCATAATATACAAACATTGGGGTCTTACATTTAGTGCTAAAACTAAAACTGGTTAGCTGCTTCGGTGGTTAGTTTTCATCACATAGTCAAATTCTGAGTTGATACAACAAACAACACCAAGAAAAAGAAAGATGAATGTTTGCATTGAAACCTGAAAAAGAGAAATTTGTTTTCAAGGGGAAAAAAAAGTGAACGAACCAAACGTAAAACCATTTTCCTTTCAATCAACTTCATATCTTTTTGGATTCTTTTTAGATAAGAAGTTACCCTTCTTGTTAGTGAAAGATTCGGTATTGGAAAAAAATGGAGAGTTTACTTCAAGTTTTCAAATGAAAATGATAGACAAGAATATTGAATATTGAATATTGAAGAAGAAGTATTGATACAAAAATGAATTTTTTTTTATTCTTCTTCCATCAACCATTGGTTGATTCATGTCAACTTTATTGTTGGATTACAAGATGTTAGCTACAAACCCATAACTATAACATGTTATCCCTCCAAGAAAAAAAGAAAGAATTTTGACTGCAAAGATGAACGCTTAATAATTTACAAAAAATTACCAGGAACAAAAAAAAACAAAAAATTATGAAAGATGGATCGTTCCTTGGTCAGCTAGGTTGTCAAGCACGCCTGAAGTGATCCAAAATTTGATTTGATCTTTTCACTGAACGAATGGGATGAGAAGGTACTCCGCGTACAATAGCTATATCATCAATAAGATAAAGAACAAAATCAGTCAACTGTTCATATTTTATTTTTCATTTGAAAAAATGCCTTAAAGAAACAGTCATCGATCTGTCTCACCTTCCAAACATATAAGTAGAAAGCTAATGTGGATGCTGGCTTTGAAAGCTCTACGGATCGGGCACGAAATAAAAGATGGGTAGCAAGGGCGCAGTGGCCTAACACAGAGATGATCTTGTTGGACATCAATGTAGATGTAGCCCCTACTGCAATGGCCATTCCATATGCCATCAACAATGTTGAAACCCCAGCCCAAAATACCTGAAAGTTCCAAATAATAATCATGATTAGTTTGATTAATTCAGGTCTTCTTGATCATCACTGAAATCTCATTCAAAGATGGAAATATTAATTATGAATTTTTGTACAATGACCTACTTTTTCTTTGCCAATCCTTGTAGTCAAGGATTGCAGGCCGAAAGCCTCATCACCATCCACATCAGGAATGTCCTGTTTGAATATAAACACAAGAATAAGTCAATTATTAATAAGTACGATCTTGTCACTAAGGTTATTATTTTAAGACAAATTGGTTTTCAATAAAGAATAAGCAATATATACCTTGATTACTGCAATAACAGTAGAGATTATGGTCATGAAGGCAACTGCAAACATCACTGGTTTTGTAATAACTGCTGCCCTTCCAAGTACATATTTCTGCATGCGATTATTAAATAAATGACATTATTAAACAATGAAGCGCCTTAACATTTAGTACATACTACATATCCAATTAAGAAGTTATAACTTTTTATATGAAGCATACCTGCATGTGTATGAAGAAAGCAAGTGGAATTACAAGTGCCCGTACGCCTATGATGCATACAGATGTAAGAATTGCGCTGTTCTTCCATCTAAGAAAGGGTAGCTGATAACAAAAACAAAAAGGCAAGGTACTGTTAGATCGATAAAAATATCAATCTGTAACTGGTAAATAATAACATTTGGTTAGTGTTTCATCATCAAGATAAATGAATGTATGTATTGTGAACTTACATGAAGGGAGTATGCAGTAGCTAGTCCGAAGACGGTGGATATGGCATATAACAATGGTGGAGACTTGAATAAGAATCCCATTGTGAAGCTCTGTCAAATATAAATAATTGTTTAAGAGGGAGCATGTGTCATTACAAGCAGATAAACTTGATAAGATATGAGCTTGCATGTGGATACATTGAACTGATTAACATACCGCAATGGCTGAAAGGCCTGTTATTGCTGTTGCATGTGTTATAGAAAATTCTCCAGATGCAAGAGGAAGATCAGGCTTGTTAATCTGAAAATGAAAATAGGTAAGCAAAAGATATATACTTAAAGACAAAATTTGATAATAAGGATAAACATATACCTTGTCGATTCCGACGTCAGACAATTGGTTAATTCCAACCATATAGAAGTTGATCAAAACCATGGGTACTAATGCCTGAAAAAGCAACAAAAAAATTTTAGGTACTGAAAGTAAAGTTCATATTGCAAGTTATTTGAGAAAATATACTCTCTGTTCAATTCATTACCTTTAGCAATCCCATGAAAAATTTTGGTGAGAGATCAGCCATTGATTGTAGGGGAAGAAGAGAAATGGATACTATTCCTACAACGGTCCCAATTACTGTGTATGGACGAGAAAACCTATAAAATGCGTCATACTGCTTCGACAGCCTAGCCCAGAATGAGCTCGTCTGGTCCTTAATTTCTTGCACTATCACATTCTCATGGTGATCAGATGTTGTAGAATAAGAACATATTTTCAATGATTCTTTCTTGTTATAAAGAGGATTGTCCGCGTTTTGATTGTTGTTTGCCAATCCCATTACCAATGGAGTCTTGTACATCTTCGAGTCCTGAAGCTTTGTTACAAGGCCTGCAATATGAAAACCAAAGTTAGACCATTACGACACCTAATCAATCAACAAAGTATGCACAACAAAGTGAACTAAAAAATACCTCTTCTTTGAGGTAATGGTTTCAGACTTCTCAAGAACATCCCTTGCTCTTGATGAAAAGAGCATTTTGTAGAAACAAAAGATGAGCATGCAATAGTACTAGACATCATGGTTTTTTTTTTTTTTTTTTTCTCTCTGTATTTCTGGCTATGAGTGTTGTTGCTTTCTTCTCTCAAAATGGGAAGTACTTGAATGTATATATACTACTTTAGAGATAGAATGGGTAGTGTTTCTTTATATATACTTTAATACCTAGTGTGATCTGATCATCAATTTAATCAAGCCTGCCTCATTAAAATACTCAAAGAACCTTTTATGGATTCAGATGTTTGTACATGTATGTATTAGGTTTAAGAATTTAAGATGGTGTCTGGTCAAGATGATTTGGTCAAAATATTAGGGGAAAATGGGGTTTGAACACAAAGCCAAGTAGTAGAGATCAAAGTTTACAAGTATTTTAATATTGAACTTCAAAGGGATTGCTGAGTCAAAAATTATAACAAAATGAAGTGTTAGGAGCTTTCACAACACTTCAAGTTCTTTGACATTCTTTTTGACATGCACAATAGTGGATGGAGCTGGTCATAAGGGATTTGATAAAGAATCAATTAAGTTATGAAAACTGAATTTCCATGCTGTTTCTTTTAAGTTTGATTTTTAATAAAGAAGGTTATCTATCCTTTGATTGGAGTGTCAGTTCATGAACCAATATGCTTATTTTGTGTCTAATCCCACTTTGTTTCTTCTTACACATGCAGGCATGTACTCCATATATAAAATTACAACTTCTTCGATATGGACTCCATCCATATTAAACATTAAGACACTTCATTGTTTGATCAATGAAATTCATACAATAATTGCAGAAATACGTACTTGGAAGGCCAGCAGTGATTACAAAACCAGTGATGTTTGCAGTCGCCTTCATGACCGTAATCTCTACGGTTATTGCAGTAATTAAGGTATTGTTTGTTGTTTCTTCCAAATTAATTTATTTGGAAAAATATTATTTTTTTAGTGAAACTTCAGTTTTTTTTTTTTTTTTTTTTTTTTTTTTTTTTTTTTTTTTTTAATTTTAAAACCTCCAGAGGGGAGGGGCAGCTATGGGATGCCAGACCTTAATTAAATATCAAAAAATGACTTACATTCTGTACGGGGGTGCATTACGACTTTACCCGTATTAAGAACCAAGCAGAAACCAAAAAAAAAAAAAAAAAAAAAAAAAAAAAAAAAAAAAAAAAAAAAAAAAAAAAAAAAAAAAAACAAAACATATTTCTAAACAAGATACGACAAAACCACACCCATACTAAACCAAATGATGGCATCCAAAGATAGCACAACACACTACCTGTAGAAAAGCACTCTCATTTAAAAGCCGGAAGTCTAAGGTATGCCGTCTTATTCTTGTCAAGAATAATTAGGGACTTTATTCTTTTAGGAAGCGATTCCCACGAATAATTCCGAGAAATATGTTCCTTTTGAGCTAAAGTAGCCAAGGCGTCAGCTACAGAGTTTGTCTCTCTGAACACATGGATGCAATGCCACCCCGTATCCTTAATCATCGCCCATATCTCCCTCCACCAATTACTTAGGAACCAAGGAATTTTTGATTGATGGAAAAGCCATTGTTTAACCACCATTGAATCCGTTTGAATGACAAATGGTCGGACACTTCAGTTGTACTGCTTAACAATTTAATTAATTAACTTAATTTTATGTTTATCTTCAAACAGGACATTCCTGATATGGATGGCGATGAGGCTTTTGGCCTGCAATCCTTGACTACAAGGATTGGCAAAGAAAAAGTAAGTCAAGATATACAGAAATTATCTAAAATTTTCTATCTTTGAATGAGATCGATTTTAACTGATGATGACCAAGTACATATTTCTGTTAAATAAATATAAATAAAAACTATTAGCAGTTGATTAAGGAAATACAGATTGTTAATAGACATTTTTTTATAGAATTTTTGATAAATGGAAGTTTGGGAGTAAATACCTGGATATGTACAATAAAGTAAATCAGTTAATTAACTATGGATACTAAATGCAAAATATTTCAAAAGAATTCAACATGTGGAGAAGATCGAAGAATCATATATTGTTTAAGTAAATTTACGAAGGCTAAATTTCATTTCGTTTAACATGAGATAAATGAACATTTACTATGTGAACTTACATGAATGGAGTATGCAGTTCCAAGTAAAAAGACGGCGCACATACCATACAACAATGGTGGGGACTTGAATGTGAATGCCATGGCGAAGCTCTGTTAAATGTACAAAGAATATTTAATTTGACATTTGTTAATTTATCAATAATAGTACATACTCATTAACTACTAACATCTAATCTGTGTATATTTGTAAGATATAACATAAGAATTTGTATTGTGATACTCTAGGGTTAACATACCATGATGCATGAAATTAAAGGCTGTTATTGCTCTTGCAAATGTTATTGAAAACTCTCCTGATGCAAGAGGAAGATCTGGCATGAAAAGGCTTGTTAACCTGTTTAAGAATATAAAATAAAACATCAGTGATTGATTAGCAGAAAATAATCACACCCTTATGTATGTCATGGATGAGTTAGATCACAGCTTGAGATGCACTATAATGTTGAACAAGGGAGATTACAGTCAATCCCCGAAACCCCTTTTATTTTTATTGTTAAACCCTAGTTTGAGCCAAGTAATAGAAGTCCACTGGCTGGTACACTAAATTGACATTTTTGTAACAACTCCCAAAATAGTATCACTTTTGAGCTGTAACAGTCCACCAAACAATTTTACACATTTTTCACAAAGTGATACAATAATTGGGTCAGAACTCCCAAATTGCAGCGGCTAGGGAGTCTATCATCCAAGGTCCCCCATTACCAAATTGCATTATATGAAAAATGACAAGTTCCACTAAATTGTGACAAATCTTTATGCTTATATACCTTATCGATGTCAATATCAGACAACTGATTTATTACCACCATGTATATGTTAATCAACATCAACGGTATCAAGGAATTAATGCTTATGGTTAGGGGGGCTGGAGTTGGAGACTCACAACTGTGTGGTTGGAGGTTGGCAAGTGCAAGTTGATGTAGCATTGATTATTTCAACACTCCCCCTCAAGCTGGTGCATAGATATCTCGCATGCCCAACTTGTCTAAAAACTTTGTGAAAACTTGATTTGAGACTACTTTGGTGAGAATGTCGGCCAACTGATCTTCTGACTGAATTTTTTGTAACTTCATAATTTTGTCATCTAATTTATCCTTAATGAAGAATCTATCAACCTCGACATGCTTTGTACGATCATGTTGAACTGGATTATGAGCAATATCACATGCAGCTTTATTGTCACAATATAATCGAATTGGTTGTTGAGGTGGATAGCCTAAATCTAGTAAGAGAAATTTTAGCCACAATGCTTCACAAAGTCCGAGAGTTGTGCCTCTGTATTCTGCTTCTGCGCTTGAACGAGAAACAACATGTTGTTTCTTGCTTCTCCATGTGACAAGATTACCTCCTACAAAGGTGAAGTAACTTGAAGTAGACCGCCTATCATCGATCGCTCCAGCCTAGTCAGCATCAGTATACACATCTATGCTTCGAGAGTCTGTATGTTTAGATAATAAAATTCCCTTCCCAGGTGCAGACTTCGGATACCGTAAAATGCACATCGCTGCATTCATATGTTGCTCTCCAGGATTATGCATAAAATGACTGATAATACTCAATGCATAGGCAAGATATGGTCAAGTGTGAGACAAGTACATCAATTTTCCAACGAGTCGTTGGTATCTTGCTTTATCAACTGGAACCTGATTAGAACTAATACATAGCTTCAGCCCTTCTTCCAATGGTGTATGAGCCGGTTGACAAGTTGACATGACCGTTTCCTACAATAAATCTAAGGCATACTTTCTTTGAGATAGAAAGATTCCTTTTTAGATCGCGAAACCTTGATTCCGAGAAAGTATTTCAAAGGACCTAAATCCTTCATCTCGAACTCTTTTGATAAATATTTCTGGAGAGTTATCCTTACTTCTTCATCATTTTCTGTAACCACCATGTCATCTACATATACAATGACGGCAATGATCTTACTCTGTTGCTTCTTCAGCAATAAGGTGTGGTCTGAATTGCTCTGACTGTAGCCAAAGGCTATCATGGACTTTGTGAACCTTCCAAACCATGCTCTCGGAGATTGTTTTAACATGTATAGAGATTTCTTTAATTTGCACACCTTCTGACAAAATGCATCCTTGTGGGAGCTCCATATAAAATTCATCGGTCAATTCGCCATGTATAAATGCATTCTTCACATCGAACTATTGTAATGGCCTGTCTAAGTTTGCAGCTAAAGATAGTAAAACCCGAACTTGTTGATTTTAGCTATAGGTGCAAATGTCTCTGTATAATCAATCCCATAGGTTTGAGTGTACCCTTTTGCCAATAGTCTTGCTTTAAAACGCGCTATTTTGCCATCTGCTTGGTACTTCACTGTGTAGATTGCATCGACATCCAACTGGTTTCTTACCTGTTACGATCAACGAGTTCCCAAGATTCATTTCTTTGTAGGGATGTCATCCACTCATTCATAGTAGTTTTCCATCTTTTGTCAGCTAAGGCTTCCTGAACACTGTTAGGAATACATACAATAGACAATTAATTCACAAATGACTTATTTGATTTTGAAAAACTATGGTTAGATACATAGTGACTCATGGGATACTTGGCTTTGCTAGTGAGATTAGATTCATATGTGGGTATAGGAATACCTTTGTTGTTACGAGGAGGATTTTTTCGTTTGGAAGTATTATGAATTGTCTCAGGAACATTCTCAACAAACGATTGGTTGGATGTGTCGACTTGTGGCGAGATAGATTCAGATTTTTGAACAGGTTCAGATTCACTTTCATTTGTGTCATTGCTTTTATCCCACTGTATACCACTTTTGTTTTCGTCCAAGTCTCCCACATTCTCATCATTTGGACTTTTGTCTAAGGTTGAACCACTTATGTCTAACTCTCTTAAAATGTGTTCATCTAATCAGTGATTTCAGGATACTCTAGAGTTTGAATTTCCTAATGGTTTTCCCCCTGAAGTTCAAGCTCAGAGTGGAAATACATTTTATCTTCATGAAACACAACATCTAGAGTAGTATGCATAGCCTTTGTTGGAGGATGGTAACATTGATATCCTTTCTGATTTGGAGCATATCCCACAAAAACACAACGTAATGCTCGAGGAGCTAATTTATTACGTTGATGTTTATGAAGATGAACAAATGCTACACATCCAAAGACCCTAGGAGGGAGGTTGGAAATAGTCGGAGCATTGATGGAAGTATGCGAAGCTTAAAATGGTGTCTGAAATTGTAAAGTTTGGGACGGAACACGATTGATGAGATAGGCAGCAAGGATAAGGGCTTCACCCCAATATGAAGTAGGCATATGAACTTCAATTAACGATGCATGAACGACTTTTAGTAAGTGAACAGTTCTTCTTTTCTGCCACTCCGTTTTGTTGTGGTGTATCAGGAACCATACCATGTGTTGTCATATATTGTTGTAGCTCAAACTTCTTGTATTCTGCACCATTATCACTACAGAGTACCTTAACCTCCGCATTATATTGAGTCTTAATCATTGTATGGAATTTTTGTAACAATGAGTTAACTTCACCTTTGGATTTCATCAAGCATACCCAGGTCATTCGAGTGGAATCATCAATGAGCGTAACAAACCAATCTGATTCACCCAATGTAGCAATCGGAGACGGACCCCAAACATCAGAATGAACAATCATAAAAGGAACCAGACTTATATTTAAATTGGATGGAAAGGAGACACGGTGACTTTTAGCAAGTTCACAAACATCACAACGGAAGGTAGATACATCCCCTTTCGAGAATAAACTAGGAAATAATTTCTTTAAATAGCCAAAAGAAGTGTGTCCTAGACGTCGATGCCATAGTCAAATATATGGATTTGTTACCTCCGTCGTAGAACCATCCACTGTCAAAGCCTGGTGTAGTCTATCTGATCTCTTTGACATCATGTCCAAGTAGTACAACTGCCCACGTCTAACACCACAACCAATCGTTTGCCTTGTTTGAATGTCCTTAAACACATACAAATCAGGCCAAAAAATTACAACACAAGATAAAGCAGTGGTTATTTGGGAAACATATAATAAGTTGTAATTTATAGAGGGAACAACTAATACTGAATCTAAATTTAAATTATTAGTGAGGGGCAAAGATCCTTCCCTAATAACTGAAGTTGAGGTACCATTGGCGGTAGTGCAGATTGCCAAGATGAAGATTTTAATGGTGAAACTTGTCTAGAATCAAACATCATATGATTTGTGGCACCTGAATTAATTATTCGTGTACTATTAATACCAGGTATCATATTTAGGAGAAGATAATCCAGAAAGTACGAAAAGTTTCATCAAAAGACAGAGGTAGTTATCAAACACTTATCCATGCAATTTCATGAGTTTCTATTCTAACTCTATTATATTTAAACCAGCACATAAAGAAGGCAGCCAAGATTCACCCTTCTGCGAGGTGTTTATACATGGAAAAAGAGACTATCAAGGAGAGAAGAACGACGATCTTGACCTAAATCTCTTTGATATGGATACAATTGTAAAGGCAACATACAACTTCTATGATATAAGCCTGCTTGGAAAAGGAGGGTTTGGGTGTGTTTATAAGGTAAATAGAGTAATATATATCATTTCTCATGTGCTCAAAATAAGTTTTTTAACTAATGCATCCAATTCAATAGGGTACGTTGGAAAATGGAGAAGAGATAGCTGTGAAGAGATTATCAAAGAATCCAGGACAGGGCGTGGAGGAGTTCAAAAATGAAGTTATGTTAATTGCAAGACTTCAACACCGGAATCTTGTTAGGCTTTTGGGTCTATGTGCAGAAGGGCGGGAGAAAATATTGGTGTATGAATACATGGAGAACAAAAGCTTGGATGCCTTCCTTTTCGGCCAGTTCCCTTAACAATGTTTTATAGATATTGTTTATTTTCAAGTTCCACGTACCTGTTAATTGTCACCCACCTATGCACTACACTACTTTTGATATCAAACATCTTCTATCATTGCTGTGAGGACTTCAGGGGAGTTATTAAATTATCTTCATTATGTTACAGACAAAACACTTAACCACATACTTGATTGGCCACAGCGGTTCAATATTATCGTAGGGATAAGTCGAGGACTACTTTATCTTCACCAAGATTCCAGATTTAGGATTATTCATAGGGATCTCAAAACAAGCAATGTCCTACTAGATGGTGAAATGAACCCAAAAATATCGGATTTTGGAATGGCAAGGATCTTTGGAGGTGATGATGTAGAAACCGAAACAAAGCGAGTAGTGGGAACATAGTAGGCTCCATAACTTTACATTTTAGTTATATATAATGCATTAAATCTTCAAATTTTTTTGATATATCTAAAAACTTGGTTCACCAATGGATGCAGTGGTTATATGTCTCCCGAGTACGCCATGAATGGGATTTTCTCGGTGAAATCTGATGTTTTTAGTTTTGGAGTTCTAGTGTTGGAAATAATCAGTGGGAAGAAGAATAGAGGATTTTTTTGTTCAGAGGAGCAACTTAACCTACTTGGATATGTAAGTACACAAGTTCATGATGTATTGTGGTTCAAATAGTCCTACAAATTACTAGCTAACGAACTTATAATGATAGGCATGGAAACTATGGAAAGAAGGGAAGGCATTGGAACTAATTGACGAAACAGTAAAAGATTCTTTCGTACCAAATCAAGCTTTGAGATGTATACACATCGGCCTTCTATGCGTTCAAGAAAATGCCAAAGATAGGCCAACAATGCCTTCAGTTGTTCTGATGCTGAGTATCGATACAACAAAACTGCAACAGCCAAGACAACCTGGATTCAGTTATGGTAAATCTTACCTTGGAACAGACACAACTTCAACAAACAAACGAGGATCATATTCTGCAAATGATCTAACAGTTACAAATTTAGAAGCCAGATAGTGAACTTTTTCTTCAAAATTATTCATAGATGCAAACAATTCAACAAGTGATTCATTATGCCTATAACTTATACAAAAAGAAAATAATTTCTTATATGTCTTTATTATTTTTCTAATGATGTCGTAGTAGTTATTTCTTGCATTTGCAAATGATGCGAATATTTATCCATAATATACAAACATTGGGGTCTTACATTTACACTACACCATTATTGGCAATCTGTAACCATAATTAGCATCATATTTTTAGTGATACTCATTGTATTATATTGTATCATGTATTTTATGTTACTATTCAAAATTGTGACATTATTAAATTGTCATGTGATATGCACGTGTAAAACAAAGTGTTACTGATTGGGAAAAACTCTTAGCACTCACATTAGACTCCAAACTCTCGGTGTTTAGAGTTTCCATTTAAATGTAAAACTCTTTCTTCCCTCTTTTGATGAAAAACTTCAAACTCTATGTAGCATTATCAATCTGATAAACTTCCTGTTGCAAAATCAATGTTTAATCGTTTGGATCTACTACACTCTATTAGTTAGGTATTCGAGCATCCAGAGTGGAATCCGATTTGAAAACGCTCAGCAATGAAAGGTATTCTGTTTTCAATGAAAGGCATCTCCAAAAAACGCACAGTAGAACAATTTTTTCGATGAAAGGCATCTTCATCTTTGCATTTGTCGCAGATTGAGTCACTCGTCTGCAATCAACTTCACATTTGAGCAATCGATGGCTCTCTAATCGATCTCAGAAACAATTTATGGTTAACAAGGTGATTTTTAATCTCTATTCTTCTTGACATTTGTACAATCGATGGCTCTCTAATCTTCTCCATCTCTCTAATCGATCTCAGAAACAAGCGATCTCATAAATCAACTCTCAGAGTAATCGATTTCTAATGTACTCCAGCTTTCCAATCGATCTCGCACTTTATCTTCTCCAATCGTTCTCTCTTATTTGTGGAAACCCTAGCTCTTGCTAGAAGTTGAAGGTGAGTTTTCTTCTCATTTGATTGGCTGGACTCATCATTTGAAGGTGAGTTCCCATTGATAGAACAAGTCACTGATATGTTATGAAGTTTGCCTGTATATGCATTTCTATTGGTTTTGAACTTCCATATATACCATCCCAAATTTACACTATATTTATGCTTTGAATTTGAAATGAACTTTAATATCCATGGTTAATTTGAAAGTTCATTTCAAATGCCCTCTTTTCCCCCATTTTGATGATATTGGATGCTAATGTTTTGTGTTTTCTTACATTTAAAGTGAAATGAAGTGTTTCTACTTCCTCCTACTACTCTTTTGATCTCATTGTTTTATAGTTTGATGAAGTCTTTGAGAATAGATGAGGTTTACAAAGAAAATGAAATTCATAAAACGATCCTAGAATACTTGTGTGTGTTTGGTTGTGTTTGGTTTTGATTGAATATGTAATACCCTCATGTATCTGCTGAGTATTACGGTAGAGACAGAGTATCCGCTGAGATTGAATATGTGATACCCTCATGTGGGCGGACTTGAAGGGGAGGGTGAGGGAGAAGCCCAAGAGTCCATGGATCCCAAAAGGGTTGGCAAGCTACAAAGGGGAGATCATAGTCTCACATCGCCTGAGTGCGGGAGGGTGATGTACTATATATGTACGAGGTTGGATCTACAAAGTGTACAAAGTACTATATTTCGCTTTGGGCCCAAGGCCCACACGGGTTTAAAACACGTAGTACTTTGTACATCCAAACTCATACGTATATAGTACAACCCCTTCCCTCACCTAGGTGATGTGGGACTATAATCTCCCCTTGGTAGTTCGCCCAACCCCTCATTGGATCCACAGACCTATTGGGTTTGCCATCACGGGCCTCTCTCGCACCTTCCCACTCAGGTCCTCCCACACAAGGGTATCACAGCTCTGTCATGAACCAATCCACAAAGTACTATATTTTCCACTTTGGGCCCAAGGCCCGCACGACTTTAAAACGCGTAGTACTTTGTAGATCCAACCTCATACATATATAGTACATCACCCTCCCGCAACCAGGGACTATGATCTCCCCTTTGTAACTTGCCAACCCTCTTGGGATCCATGGGCTCTTGGACTTCTCCCTCACCCTCCCCCTCAGGTCCCCCCACACAAGGGTACAATACTCTGTGGATCGGGTCGTGATCAGTGTTGTTCAAATCGTTGAAAAATCATGATTTGAATCGAATCGGACAACAAACGATTCAAATATGTTTTTAAATCGCATCTTACCCAAATCGTTAAAAATCGCATGCAATTAAAGGAAAGGTGGGTGCGATTTATGGTTGAGAATAAAAAAAAAAACCCAAAAACCCAAAACCTAATTTGTTTTTGTTTTTGTTTCTGTCTGTGTTGCAACACGTTGATGAAAAAGAATAACCTTTAACAAAAAGAAAAATAAGAAGTGTCGATCCATGTAGTCGACAGTTGATCCGTGCACTCATTTCAGTGTTGAAGAAGAAGAAATGGAAGAAGAAAAAGAAAAAGAAGAAGAAGAAGAAGAGATTGTTGTTTATGAGTCTTGATGCCTTGAGAAAACAAACAACATTCTTGAGAAAACAAATCCCTTTGACTTACTTTCTTGGTTTTCTCTCTTAGCTATCCATCTGCCTCTTTATCTGTGCAAAATTAAAGCATGCAATATCTCTTGTTTTGGGTCCATTTGAATGTATAAAGACATTGGACTTGGATGTGTTTAAAGATTTTGGAAGGAAGTACTCATGAAATTTCATTTATTGATACTCAATTTCATATACAGGTTAAGTATGATACACAATTAGAAAATGTAAAAAGCCTTCAACCTTCAGGTTTGTATAAAAAAATAAAATAACTAAAACCCTCGAAATAAGTATGGATATTTAATAATTTAAATATATATTTATAATATTGTGAATCTTACGATTTACGATTCGATTTACGATTAAATCGAAATCTTATACCTTCCGATTTAGTATACGATTCATGATTTACTAACACTGGTCGTGATAGTTTGGTATCAGAGCCGAACCTAGCCGAAAGTGTGCCAACGAGGACGTTGTGCTCCCTTAGGGGGTGGACTGTGATACCTTTGTGTGGGCGAACCTGAGGGAGAGGGTGCGGGGAAGGCCCCGTGGAACCCAATAGGGGTTGGACGAGCTACCAAGGGGAGATTATAGTCCCACATCGCCTAGGTGAGGGAAGGAGATGTGTTATATATGTACGAGTTTGGATTTACAAAGTACTACGCATTTTCAAGCCGTGCGAGTCTTGGGCCCAAGCGGACAATATAATACTCTCTGGATCGGGTCGCGACAGAGTATCTGCTGGAAGGTACATGAATAGATGTCGAAACAGGGAAGGATATGCTAGAACATTTTAAGTCAGAATGTTTGGTTGTTGATTATTCAAATAGTGAGGTCGATAAGGTGATCGAAGAGCATTTGGCTGAGGTTGCAGGGATTGAACAGTTTGTTCAAAGCTGAGAGGAACACGTCCTGAAGTGGGACGAGAGAGGACTACTGAAAGATAGGGGAAAAAGAAACAAAGACTTCAAGTACCCCAAACAGCCTCCAAACGGTTTCTACCTCTTCATCCATAGATGAGCAAAACTCCATCTCTGACGGTATTGATGGAAGTCCACAATCCCTCTCTAAGGTTGAAAATCTTTTGAAAAATGATAGAGAATATGTCAATGGGAATGAAGTTAGCAATGCTATGAAGGAAACAATAAAAAGATTGGACAAGGATATAATGAAGGAAGAACTCACCGAAATAAAAGTTCTATTGGAAAATGAAGCAACTATGGTGGGTCAAAATACTATTGAAGATGAATGTGAGGTTACCACAACTCAGTCACGTAAGAAAGACGCTCCTTGAAGATCTTCTCGAAGCAAGAGGGCAAATCCTAAGTTTAGGTAATTGATGATGATAATCCATATAGGATGTAGATGTTTATTGGAGTCTTGTATGGATCCTAGTTTAAAGCCATTCAATGGTTTTTTTGTCAGGGTTCATTTATCTTCTGTTTTTTACATCGACTTCTCTTACATCTTGAGCTCCATATTATGTATGAATCAAGTCATGGGGGTGATTAAAGGATTGATTGGTACTTATGAGAGAGTAAAATTATGGCAGATGCACCAAGCAATTACTTCTATAGGTTATCACTTTGCAAGATTACTTCCCAACCTAGAAACCATTGAATTAGAACTAATTAGGTGCTTCGTTGGGATTTTGAAGCAATTTTATGTTGTTGTTGACGATGTAACGAGTGAATATTTGAGCGATTGTAATCTTCATCATCTGTTATTATTATTAATATAAGGTTTGGGGGTTCTCAAAACCCCTGCTCGCTTTCAAAAAAAAAAAAGGGCAAAACTTAACATCCCAATCCGAAACATTTGAGCTTGGTTTCTTCCGTCCATCATCCAATTCCAAAAACCAATACTTAGGAATGTGGTACAAGAAAATCCCAGGTCAAACATAGTATGGGTAGCTAATAGAGATTCTTCGTTGAATGACTCATTAGGGGTGCTAACGCCTTCTGCAGAGGGTAATCTTGTTGTTCTCAATCAAACAAACACATCATTTGGTCTACAAATTCATCAAAAATAGCAACAAATCCAATTCTAGAGTTCTTGAAGTATGGAAATCTAAGTGATGGGAAGTCCGATGAATATTTATGTCAAAGCTTTGATCATCCATCAAATACATTGTTGCCAGTTATGAGGCTTGGTTGGGACTTGAGGATCGGATTGAATAGATATATATCAAAGGTCTTGGAAGAATTTTGATGATCCTTCCCTTGGAAACTTTACTCGTGGCATTGAGCTTACCGGTGACCCCGAATCATTTATAAGAAAAGATTCCAAAAAGTATGATCATGCTGGTCCATTTAATGGATTTCGGAATAGCCAATCACCTGATCTGAAGAATAACTCAATTTTCTTATACAACGTTGTTGTCAATGAAAATGAAGTTTATTACACTTTATGACTTGTTAATCAATCTGTTCCTTTCAAGGTACATATGCTGAAGCAAAATGGTAATGTGGGTTATGTCGAACGCTTTAATGGGTAAATCGGAAACAGAGTTAGGCCCCTCATGAGCCTATGCCAAGAGATACTTGTGACACTTATCGTCTTTGTGGACCTGGCTCTACTTGTGATAAAAATGACATACCATATTGCCGATGTTTGAAGGGGTTCAAGCCTAGATCACCCCATGATTATAACGAGTTGGACTGGTCTATGGGATATGAACATGAGATGCCATTAGATTGTGAAGAAGGAAGCAGTTTTGTGAAGTTAACTGAGGTGAAGGTACCTGATACAATGCATATGTTGATGAACACGAGTACAAGTATTGGTCTTGAGGAATGCAGGATCAAGTGTTTGAAGAATTTCTCTTGCGCGACACGTGCTAATGCAGATATCCGTGGAAATCTGAGTGGTTGTGTGATGTGGTTCGTGATCTCATGGATATCAGAAGGGTGCTTGGTGCTAGGCAATATCTCTATATTCGCTAGTCGGATTCTAGGTTAGGTATATCTACATTTCTTTCTTTATTGACTTCCGAATATTTTGTTGCTTTCCAAAAACTTCCAAATACAATTTAGTGGTTAATGTAACATGCATGTATTTTGTTCTCGTCGAATTTACCACAAAATCCTCAGTAAAAGATGTAGATTTTTTTTTTTTCCGTTTTCATTTTTCAGCATCATTGTAGTAAAAAATTTCTCGTTGTGGGGTAATCTAATTAATTTCTTGAGATTCTAATGCTGAAGGAAATAAATGGAACACACGATGGAATTTTGGGGAAGATATTTTATTGAATGTTTATACAAAAATGTATACTTTCAAAAATAAAAATAAAAAGATATTTTATTGAATTGTTTTTCATAATTTTTTTTTTAATGGGTAGGGATTACTCCTCTTTCATTGATTGTTTAATTCAAAATAGCAGGTTCTTTATTTACTTCTTGCTTTTAATTAAAAAAACCATTGCAAGAAATATTGAAGTCGTTGATGCCAATGGCTACTAACTCAGATGGTAAGACTTGTAGTCGATGGTGTCCCAGGTCAAGGCTTCGAGCTTGCCAAAGGCATTTAATTGGTTTCGAGATTCAATAAAGCTCTTGCCCACCCTTCAAAATAATTAGATAAGTAAACAAATAAATAAATATAATTGAAAACTGTAGCTACAAAAAAAAATTCTCAATAGCTACAAGAACTAGAGACGAAATAAAAAAACCATCGCTAATTAAAAGCTTTGCGACGACAAAAAATCGTCACTAAATGTTTTCGTAGCCCTCAGCACACAAAATTTTAAAAACTTTGATTGTGACAGGCAAACCATCGTTAAATTCAGAAACATCGTCGCTAATTAAAGAATTAGCCACGGCAAATGAACCATCGCTACGCTTTACAAATAAAAATCTATTAGCTACGGTATTTGCCGTCTCTAATGGATTTTGAAAAAAAAATAGATATATAAAAAAGACATTTAGCCACGGCAAATGAGTCGTCGCTACGCATTACAAATAAAAATCTATTGGCTACTGTATTTGTCGTCCCTAATGGATTTTGAAAAAAAAAATACATATATAAAAAAACATTTAGCCACGGCAAATGAGTTGTCGCTAAGCTTTAAAAATAAAAATCTATCAGCTACGATATTAGCCGTCCCTAATGGATTTTGAAAAAAAATCCATATATAAAAAACATTTAGCCACGGCAAATGAGCCGTCGCTAAGCTTTAAAAATAAAAATCCATTAGCTACGGTATTAGCCGTCCCTAATGAATTTTGAAAAAAAATCCATATATAAAAAACATTTAGCCACGACAAATGCGCCGTCGCTAACCTTTAAAAATAAAAATCTATTAGCTACGGTATTAGCCGTCCCTAATGGATTTTGAAAACAAAATACATATATACAAAAAAAAACATTTAGCCACGGCAAAAGAGTCGTCGCTAAGTTTTACAAATAAAAATCATTAGCTACGGTATTAGCCGTCCCTAATGGATTTTGAAAAAAAAAAAATACATATATACAAAAAAAAAAAATTTAGCCACGGTAAATGAACCGTCGCTAAGTTTTACAAATAAAAATTATTAGCTACGGTATAAGCCGTCCCTAATGGATTTAAAAAAAAAAATTAATATATAAAAAACATTTAGCTACGATATATTAGCCGTTGCTAAGTTTTACAAATAAAAATTGGTAGCTACGGTATATTAGAGAGAAGAAATCGAAGAGAAAAAAACCCATCCTTCTTCATATTCGATCTTCATCTTCTTCTGCTCTCCCCATTTTTTTCGCTTTTTGCGGCTCTTCTCTGCATATTCTTCTTCCTTCAGAGTCAGAGAAGAAAACCTAAAACCCATCATGGATTCAGATCAGGGAAAGCTCTTCATCGGAGGGATTTCATCGGAGACAACAGAGGAGAAGCTCACGAAGCATTTCGGCAATTATCAAGGAAGAATATATGTAGTCTTATCCTTGACAGTTTTATAACTTGTTAAAAATTTTCCTTTATTATTATGTGTTCTTTGAAATTGAACAACCTGTTTTTGCTCATTTTTTGTTTTGTTTCCTCCAATAATTTTTAGGAAATTGTGAAGATAATGAAGAAAATGAACGTGGATACTTACAGGTTCTTCGTTTCTTGGTCAAAAATTATACCAAGTGAGTAGTAGCATAAGCATAATTTTGATGTGGATGAATTGCTAATAGGGCAATTTCGAAAAGTTAAAAGTGTCCTTGAAGACTTTGTTACTATTCTGAAAGTCCTCAATTTTTACGATTATAAGGTTAAGAACAATAATTAATTGGTGACAATTGTTTTTTGGCTTTAGATGGGAAAAAAATGGATGAAGTGAACCAATAAGGCATAAATTATTACAAGATTATGCAGAGGTTTGTTTCAAGGAGTTTGGTGACAGAGTGAAGCATTAGATCACCTTGAACGAACCATGGACCTTTGCGAGTTGTGCTTACAACCTGGTGATCCATGCACCTGGTAGTTGTTCTAAATTCATTGAAAACTGTACTGCTGGGGACTCCGCAACAAATGGCTACTTCAGTAAGACAGTATATACAATCAAAGTTGCTTAGACTACGTTGGACTCCTGATCTTCATATCTCTTTTGTTCATGCTGTTGAAAGGCTCGGTAGACAAGAAAGTAAGTTTTAAAATTTCTTTCACGAACATCTGCAATATTTTGATATCCATATACATCAAAGTTTCGGTATTTTCACTTAAAAGAAGAAAACATATCAGTCATGCATTAATGGTAGAAAATAAAGGATTTCTAACTCTTTATCATTTTTTTTCCTTTGATTGTTGCAGAAGCAACTCCCAAATTAGTCTTTAAACTAATGAATGTGAGAGGACTTAGCATTGCCCATGTTAAAAGCCACTTGCAGGTATGAGAATGATTTAGAAATTTTTTTTGGATCATCTCCTGCATCTTACCCATATCCTCTTTGATATTCTTACTGCCTTCTAGTCATTTTTTTACTCTTTTTGACTAGTTGAAGTGCCTTCGTTTTTTGCAGGCCAAAAGATTGTTTCATTTCTATAAAACTTGCAGACGCTTTGAATTTGGACGAGGAGAAAATTTTATTAAGATTGAAAAGTCATGGACACTCCGGATTTGTCTTTCCAAAATCCTTTTTGATGTTTTTTGTTAAACCTTGATTCAAAATTGGTTAGTTTTATTTTGTCCTTGATTGTAAATCCATGTAAGTTTTTTGCTTATGTAGCTCCCTGAATCATATATATATATAATTTCAATTTGAGGTTGATAGAGTATAAACATGTTTGAGATTGTATTTTTTGTGATGGACAAGTTATTGATTATACGAACAAGGTTAGTGTATTAGTCATTATTTACGGTGAAAAATAATATAATTGTGTTCAAGTTTGAAATGTTTCTTCTAAGTGACAAAAAAAGGCAATGAGAAATCTGAAAATTAACAGAAAGAACTAATTCCATTAGTAATTTTTTAGCTACAACAAGTTAGTATTAGCCACAGGAAATACCGTCGCTAAATTTGCAACTTAGCAATGGTTTGATGCCGTCGCTAAATTTGAAACTTAGCAATGACATATTAGCTGTCGCTAAGTTTTACAAATAAAAATTGAAACTGCTATAGTATAAGTCGTCCCTAATGAATTAAAAAAAATAATATATAAAAAATATTTAGCCACGGTATATTAGCCGTAGCTAAGATTTACAAATTAATAAAAACACTTTGCTACGGTTTATGCTGTCCCTAAGCGTTTTTAAAAAAAATAATAATATACAAAAAAATATTTAGCCACGATATATTAACCGTAGCTAAGATTTACAATTCTTTGCTATGATTTTTGCCGTTCCTAATTGAATTAATATATATATATATCTATCTAACATTTCACATTGGTTTTTTCACTGTTCATGAACAGTGATTTTAGTGTGTTTGTCCTACGTGGCAACACTTATGTAATTGGCATAAGTTAAGTAAAAAAAAAAAATCCCGATAGGTTTCCTCTCCCTCTCCTTTCCCCTCTCTTCCTCTACCCAAACAAGCATTGAAGAAGAAGAAGGAAGAAGCTCCTCTTCCTCTACATCTCCTCCTCTGAAGTTGTTTCTTCTTCTTCTTCTTCTTCTTCTTCCATTCTCTTCTTCCTCTCGCAGCCCTCTCGCAGAGCAGCCCCTCTCGCAGCCCCTCGCAGAGAGGATCTCAAGTTCTTCAGCCCCTTTCTTGGTTGTTTCTTCTTCTTCTTCTTCTTCTTCTTCTTCCATTCTCTTCTTCCTCTCGCAGAGCATCCCCTCTCGCAGAGCATCCCCTCTCGCAGAGCATCCCCTCTCTTCCAGGTGAGATTTTTTTCGGTCTTATAACTCTGAAAAGATTGTTTCTTTTGATGATGATGATGATGGACGGGGGGCGGATTTGATGGGGAAGTACGAAATCGATGCTCCAAAGGGTGTTGCGGTTGGATCTGTGGAGGATGTTCGAAATGCGATTCAGGATGTTTTCCCCAAGGAAAATGAAGTGAGATCACTGTTTCTATCTCTTCCTTCAAGTAGTAAAGTTGAATTTTTTTTAATATGTGAGTGATTTGCAATGCAGTTGGTGGTTAAGAGTCAAATTCTTGCTGGTGGAAGAGGTTTGGGGACCTTCAAGAGTGGGCTCAAAGGTGAAGTGCACATTGTTAAGACTAATGAAGTTGAAGATATAGCTGTAATCAATTACTTATTGCGTTCAAAGTAATTGTTTTATGATGATTTTATGATTTTGTTTAAAAACTGTATTTTTTTAAAAGCATGTTGATATTGTCTTAGTTAGTGTTCATATGACCAAGAAGTTGTTTATAATTTCTAAATATGTTGCCTTGCTATTGCATTTTCATTTCAAATGTGTCATTGTGCAGTTTAATCATAATAATTTACTTCTTTTTTTTTGCTTTGATAAGATGTCATTCGAGGGTTGTGTTCATGAATAACTCATGTTAATAAGTTTTGGCTTAGATATCATGTTACCGATTCTCGCAAGGTTTCCCCAATCTCTCCCTAATTTCGCCCTAATTTCGATTCTAATCTGATCGTATTTGTGTTTTTTTGTGATTCAGGCTTTGAGCAAGATCGCTTGCAACCATCTGCAGAAGGAGTTAGTGGAATGGCAGGTGAATCCCCCATCTGGATTCAAACACAAAGTCACCGATAATCTCCAAAGGTTGGTTGGTTAGGGTTTTACTTTGTTTTGGTGATTGATTCTTTTGGTTTTGCTTTGTGAAATAATTTATGAATTTGATAGTTTTTGTTTGTCATCTTAAGGTGGATTATCGAAGTGAATGGAGCAGCGGGGACTCTCTACGAGAATGAGACCTACCAGCTTCAAGTCGAAAATTGTCCATTGTCCAATGGAAGCACCGCAGGTTCAATTCTCTACGCGATTTCCCTGAACATTATCCAATGGAAGCACCGCAGGTTCAATTCTCCATTGTTTTCATCTTATTCTTTTTTTTTTTTTCCTTTTTTTTTGTCTCTCATCAATTCTGTGTTTTTTCAACCTGCACGGCCGCATCCTCATATTTATAGCAACGGCCACATATGTTTAGGTAAATTTAAATGTGAATTACGATATTTAATTTGTTTGCTTAGGTATTTGATTTGATTGTTACAATTGATGACAGTATTGATTTTAGTGGTTCGTAGGATTGATTTTTTTTAATGGTTCTTAGGAACAATTCAGCCAATACCTTTCTAACTCAAATGAGTACCTATGCGAAGTTATGTTGTTTTTTCACACTCTAATGGGCAGCCCAGACATCATTCCATTTCAACTTCTTGCACAAAAACCGGAGCCAGAAATAAGTTTGTGTGTCATTGTTATATGAGCGAAGCTACCCCTTAGTTGAAAAATGTCCTCACATGATACTTGGTTTCTCAAATAACATCATTAACCTATAGTGATTTAGTTGGGAATTGGATGCTTAATAGCTAGAGATCCTAAATACCTAACTCCACACTATGTAATCTTAATAGTACTGTCATTAATACCTTATTCAATGTTCTTTTTAGGATATAATCTTAATAGTACTGTCATTATCCTTATCCCTGACCTAAAACCTATTAGTTTGGTGGCGAGTGCGTGCAAAATATAGCCAAAATGCATCCAGCTTATTAGGCTTAAAAGAGTGATTTCTAAATTGACTGAGCCAAAACAGAGGCCTTTTTTATAAACAAATCGTGATGGGCTCTACCAAGTGAATATACTGCAGAGCTCCACTGCAGAAACTTTGAAACTGATTAATTTTCATATGTTTATTTGGCATGATTAATTTTCATATAGTGCGTGCCATGTTTCTTTGGCATGATTAATTTTCATTATGTCCATTTCATATTGTTTTTGGTTTTGTTACTGCGTTATGTGGTTTTGCTTCATGCAAGTATGCACTTGAGCAATGTAAATCTTCACTATTGAATTTAGGGTCCAACCTCATTGAGTCCCTTGAGATAAACTTCATTGAATCACCCATCTTTCTTACATTGTTGCTCGGGGAGATAGGAGGATATATTAATCATGGAAACCAGTCACAAGGCAAAATAATATGGATAAAAAAAACAATAAAGAAAGAAAAAGATAATTCTTCAGAAGCTCAAAAACAGTAGAGTAGTAGTGTAGATTGTATGAGAACACTCACAATAAAGTGCTCTGTCTCCACAGTAGAAGTATATTCTAACAGACTCCAATCTCGAACTCACTTTATCTCTCTCTCTCATTATCAGCTCATCTCTTCTATCTTGAGAAGAAACTCGAGGTATGATTGAATCCCTTTTTGATGATTTTTGGGTATTTCTCATCTAGCTGATTTCCCTTTCTAAATCCTTGGTATTTCTCATCTAGCTGATCAAACAACTTGCTGCGGGTGACGTGAATTGGGCTGTAGATTGAGGACAACAGCATGATTTCAAGAAGTGGTCCATGAACCTGACTCTCACTCCACTTCGTCCCAGTTATGAACTTTGGTCACAAGAGGATGTCGAGTCTCTGAGTCCATCTTGCTCATAAGGTACGAGTTTTCATAATCAAACAGTAAGACCTTAATTCCAACTTTGGCACACTCCAAGGCATAGCGTGCATTTGTCATCAACATTTAAGCACCTAAGTATCTGTTTTTTTTTTTTTTTTATTTCACTCGAAAATTGTTAACTCTGTGGTGCAATTTACGTTGAAAAGATGTGATGGGTTTTGAACCACCCCATGACTTAAATGCTAAATTTGTTTTCAACGTTTTTGGCGCTTTATTTTTAGTGCACCGATTTGCTATTGACCAAGTACTCGAAAGCATATAGAGATATTTGTTGAGTTCAAGCATATACTAGGCAAAATAAGTTACTGCATAACTATATTGTGTCACACCTCCTCAGTAAGATAAATATTCTAATTGGGAATGACCCTTTGAAGCTTTAAAACTTATGTTTTTGAATCCATTCATAGCTGAATTGAGAATGACCCTTTGAAGCTTTAAAACTTAAGTTTTTGACAAGGGCTATAATATAGCTTCAAGTTCTCTAATAAAAGTAAACTATACCTTCTTTTAACCATTTGAAAGCTTGATTAAGCTAACTTCATGATCAGAAGCATATGAAGCTAACTTCAAGACCAACACCCATTAATCTATATATTTATTAGAAGCATATGAATCTCTTTAAGTTGTTCATTCCATATTAAATTAATTTCTTATGAAGATGTTGTCTTGCCTCTGTTGAATTAGAAGTCTACGCGAAGGGAAACTATTGCATTTTCATCTCAAATGTGTGGTTGTGCTGTTTAATCATAATATCTACTTTTTTTGCTTTGATAAGGTGTAGATTCAAGGGTTATGTTCATAAACAACTCATGTTAATAAATTTTTTTCTTAGATATCATGCTATGATACATTTAAAATGTTTAAAGCATATTGATTTGCCAAATTTTAAAATAATTTCTTAGATCTCGCCTTTAGGCGATTGAGGCGTACGCCTTTAGGCGCGAGTCGAGGCGGGGCGCACAGAAATCGCCTCTCCGCGTACGAGTTGAGGTGCCAATTGAAGGCGTTTCGAGGTGTAAGCCTCGCGGCGTACGCTATTTTATTTCCTGATCAGTTGGCATTATTTGTTAAATGGCTCCCCAAATGCACCTACAAACACTGCAGTTGACAAACAAATGGTTGATTGATTCATTGCTTGACATGCATGACGCATTTGTTGTTCGCATGCCTACCTCTTCTACGGGGATTGTCTCTTTTGAGGGTATTCCCTATACTGCTTTCTTGACCCTATACTTGACCCTAGCTTCAATGTGGATTCCTCTTCAATGTATTCTCTAATAAAAAAATCGATTTTTCCTCAATGGTTTCCTCTGATAACTTGCCTCCACTACTGGATGCACCATATTTGTTTGATGAAATTCTTATTTTTTAAGAGTGCTTAAAGGTTGGAGTTTTATGGTTTTTGAGTATTGGGGTTTGGTAGATATTATGTGCTGTTCATGACATTGATTGCCATTGTAATTTTTTATGACAGGTTCAGACAGGTTTCAATATTGATAAATACAGAGGAAACTCTGGCGAAATTTTGATTTTTTAGTTGTTCATGACATTGATTGCCATTATAGTCACTTATGACATGTTTAGATAGATTACTTTATTAAAAAAAATTACAATTTTTTTGGATATAATGATATTGTGTGCATGTCTCTTTCGACAATACAAATGCACCTACAAACACTGCAGTTGACTAACAAATGGTTGATTGATTCATTGCTTGACATGTATGACGCATTTGTTGTTCGCATGCCTCCCTCTTCTACAAAGATTGTCCTTTTTGAGGGTATTCCCTTTTAAGGAGATTTGGTTGTTACTTTGCATGTCTTAATGATTGATAGTATTTGTAGTTGAGAATGCCAGCTTTCGAAAAATCTAAACTTAAAGTATAGGAGTGTCGTAGGAGGATCAGTTAGTTTAAAGATATCGTGAAGAACAAAGCTTCAGTTTTTCCATCTTGCAGCTTCTAAGTGGAAGAATCAAGTAAGAAAAATCTAAGTGGAATATCAAGTAATATAGAAACTCAAGTTACAGTAATACAAGTGGAGACTTAATGACTTGATTGTGTTTCAACATTCTGCTTTTACCCTACCCCTACAATTGTAGTCCATCTTTAGCAATAGTGAATTATGCAGTCATTTTGATGCTCTTTTGTTTGGAAACAGGTGGAGGCTTTGAAGTGTCTGTTTTCACTTGCAGACTTGGCAAGAATCTGGAGGAACGAAGGAGTCATTCAAGGTAACAAGTAACTCTATACTGCTTTCTTGACCCTATACTTGACCCTAGCTTCAATGTGGATTCCTCTTCAATGTATTCTCTAATAAAAAACGATTTTTCTTCAATGATTTCCTCTGGTAACTTGCCTCCACTACTGGATGCACCATATTTGTTTGATGAAATTCTTCTTTTTTAAGAGTGCTTAAAGGTTGGAGTTTTATGGTTTTTGAGTATTGGGGTTTGGTAGATATTATGTGCTGTTCATGACATTGATTGCCATTGTAATTTTTTATGACAGGTTCAGACAGGTTTCAATATTGATAAATACAGAGGAAACTCTGGCGAAATTTTGATTTTTTAGTTGTTCATGACATTGATTGTCATTATAGTCACTTATGACATGTTTAGATAGATTACTTTATTCAAAAAAATTACAATTTTTTTGGATATAATGATATTGTGTGCATGTCTCTTTCGACAATACAAATGCACCTACAAACACTGCAGTTGACAAACAAATGGTTGATTGATTCATTGCTTGACATGCATGACGCATTTGTTGTTCGCATGCCTCCCTCTTCTACATCAGATTGTCCTTTTTGAGGGTATTCCCTTTTAAGGAGATTTGGTTGTTACTTTGCATGTCTTAATGATTGATAGTATTTGTAGTTGAGAATGCCAGCTTTCGAAAAATCTAAACTTAAAGTATAGGAGTGTCGTAGGAGGATCAGTTAGTTTAAAGATATCGTGAAGAACAAAGCTTCAGTTTTTCCATCTTGCAGCTTCTAAGTGGAAGAATCAAGTAAGAAAAATCTAAGTGGAATATCAAGTAATATAGAAACTCAAGTTACAGTAATACAAGTGGAGACTTAATGACTTGATTGTGTTTCAACATTCTGCTTTTACCCTACCCCTACAATTGTAGTCCATCTTTAGCAATAGTGAATTATGCAGTCATTTTGATGCTCTTTTGTTTGGAAACAGGTGGAGGCTTTGAAGTGTCTGTTTTCACTTGCAGACTTGGCAAGAATCTGTAGGAACGAAGGAGTCATTCAAGGTAACAAGTAACTCTATACTGCTTTCTTGACCCTATACTTGACCCTAGCTTCAATGTGGATTCCTCTTCAATGTATTCTCTAATAAAAAACGATTTTTCTTCAATGGTTTCCTCTGGTAACTTGCCTCCACTACTGGTTGCACCATATTTGTTTGATGAAATTCTTCTTTTTTAAGAGTGCTTAAAGGTTGGAGTTTTATGGTTTTTGAGTATTGGGGTTTGGTAGATATTATGTGATGTTCATGGCATTGATTGCCATTGTAATTTTTTATGACAGGTTCAGACAGGTTTCAATATTGATAAATACAGAGGAAACTCTGGCGAAATTTTGATTTTTTAGTTGTTCATGACATTGATTGTCATTATAGTCACTTATGACATGTTTAGATAAATTACTTTATTCAAAAAAATTACATTTTTTGGATATAATGATATTGTGTGCATGTCTCTTTCGACAATAGTCTGCAATAGTGCCAACGGCACGGGTATTACACTAGTGCAATTACATGACAGACTCTTGTACACCCATAGAATATGAGCTTCACATCGCTGAAACATAATCTTTGTTTTGAAATTTTATTCTTTGTTCTCCTACTTGGATGATTATTGAATTACAATATATGAGGAATGGTAATAGATTGAAGAGAGAAATCTCAAATGTATAAAACTTCAAATCTGTGAATTTTGCTTGGACTTCAGTTAACCTTCTGAACTGCACCTTTGTTTCAACAAGAGGTATTTTTTTGTTAAAATCAACAAGACAAAGTTGAAGATTTGTATTCAAGTTGTATGGAAGAATATGGTAAATTGATGTTTTGTAGAAGAAAAAAAAAAGTTGTGTTGATGTAACTCTCAAATTTGTTTCTGTTTCACTAAAAAAGACATTCTTACAAAACTGCCAATTGAGAAGAAATCCTATAATAGGGATACTAGCAAAGTGAGCTACATGATTACATTGAAGGCATTCCGAATTTTAATAGAGCTTACAATATTTTTTAGCACTAAATTATGGTTTAAAATATTTGGAATTACACATACAACAAGATTTGATTCATGTAAATGAATATAAGAAAGTGCATGTGAAATGGATTTCTGAAGGAGCATCAAGTTGTTTGGGAATTAGATAATGCTAGAGCGGAAAATAGGTGTCGAGGTCTTATTTAGATAATGTCTTAAGTAATAACTTAGATTACTTGTAACACTCATTTGGTTTCAATAAAAAATATTAACCATTTTCTCTCACATTTTAATGAACAAGCTTGCTTTTGATGTTTAATCATTGATGATTAGATTGCCATTCACAAATTCTCTGACATGGAAGTTTCGATTTTTGAATTCTTATGTAAGACTATATATTGTTATGCATGAGAACTTTTTGTCATAAAGCTTATCTTCATATTATCCTGATTGTTTCATTTATTTTGAACTTTGGGTTTGTTTGATATAATTGTGTTGATCCCCCATTTGCATGGCTTTTAGGGATAGAGCATCCCACAGAAATAACATTTTGAGTTTGTAAAACCTTACAAGAGCAAGCTTCAGATTTGAATTGCTGTAAAAGATAATGTATAATAGCAACAGATGTATACTTGTTTTAATTCATCTTTTTAAAAGAACATGTTTAGATATGCTTTTCAATTAAACAAAGTGGCGGGATCACAGGTATTACGCAATATAAAATCTGTCATGTTTATGCGAACTTAAGAACAATGTGTATATGAACTTATTTTCTTGTTAGAAAGATCTCATACAGCAGCCCTAGATATCATGAAAAAAATAAATTGTATGAAACAGTGGTGTTTGCATGTGTAAGGACATGTGGACCTTTATGTTCAAGTAAGCAACACCAACTAACAAATACATTATACATCTTTCTGCATTATAACATCTAAATTAGGGGTTGAGTTTTTCAGATGATCCAAAAGCATAACTTTTTTGTGAACTTAAACTCATCTCCTTCACAGAGCATTACCTGAAGAAGGTATTGTTTAGGGAGTTTGCATAAACTGTAGTGGTCATGTATGCATTTGCTTTGCTTAGCGGTAAGCTTTGCATGTACCTTCATCAAGGAAGCACAGACTCTTCGAAAACTTGTCGTATTCAATTCTTTGGTCAAGAAATTTCAACTTCAAGTTGGGTCTCCTAAGTTCATTGAGTTGTATGAAGTTGTTATTCATATTTTAAAGTATGAGCACATTATCTGCATCTCAACTTGAATGCTATTTTATTCTATGCACATTATATGACTGCTACTTATATTTTATTCAATGGATGAATATATGTGATTCAATCTATTTGGCTCCATGGTTGAAAATAATTTGATGTTGCTTTTTGAACTTATATTTTTTTCTAGGCATGAATATGTGCAATCTTGAATGTTATACAAGGTTAAAAAAAGCTAGATATGAAGCGTCCAACTCAAAGAAGACAGTTGCATTCTCGAAGATCCACCTTTTCACAACATGCTTCTACTTCACAAGCTCTATCAAGTCAGGAAAGGTCACAAAATGTTGTTAACTATCATGATGTCTATTTGATCATTTATAGTTTATGGGTATGCGCATCTCTGTTGCTGCAAGCGCAAATGGAGCAACTAACGCGACCAACAAATGGCGAGAAGGGAATGAATAGGGAGGAGACGTTTACAGATGTGATGGGGGGGGGGGGGGGGGGGAGATGGACATTGGAGGGTCTTGATGTATGAGGTTGGCGTCACTCCAAAAATGCTCCGTAATGAAGATTGCCAACATCATGAGCAAATGAATGAGGTCATTCAGAGAATGGCGGATGAAGCACATGCCAAAGTACGTGAACTAGAGGAATCACATGAGCTTACTAAGCAAGAGCTGATTACAGCTCATGATGCAACTGCACAAGAGCTCGCAGCTACCAAGGAGAAGCTAGCAGCCACTGAAGCAAATCTGGAGACAACCAATCAGAAGGTAGACTCGCTGTCCAATGTCCATTGATCTTGAGGCAATTGGAGCATTCATGACAAGCATCCAACCTCTAATGGGATCCGCGACGCAGCCAAGCGGGGTGAGTAATTAAACTTTAACCATACGCACCTAAATACATGAAACTAATCCTATATTGCTTTTTTTTTTAAACTTAGGCAAGCTATTTGTTGTTGATACATGAAACTAATCCTATACAGTAATTAAACTTAGCCAAGCTATATATGAAACTAATCCTATATAGTAACTAAACTTAGCCAAATTTTTTTTGTTGCCAGTTTGATTGCTGCCAGTTTTTTTTTTTGATTGCTGCCATATTTTGATTGCTGCAATATTTTGTTTGCTCCCAGTTTTTTTTTTTGTTTGCTGCCATATTTTGTTTTGTTTTGATTGCTGCCATATTTTGTTTTATTTATGTTTTGTTTTGATTGCTGCCATATTTTGTTTTATTCATATTTTGTTACACTTTCTGTTGTTAGTAGAATAAAGAATGGGAATAATGGTTGGAGAGGCACGGTAACTGGTGCTGCAGCCGCAGCAACCGGCAAATCTGGATTTCTATCTGGGGCTATTGCTTTCTCCTTTAATAACTGCAAAAGCAGTGATGTAGAGACCGATTTTAGCTCATTGAAGAAAAAATATCATCTGTTGGTGTTCTCTCCTACTGGATGTCTTGTACAATATGTATTACGTCTTTCTAAGGGGTCACATTGTGGAACAACTGTGTCAAGGGCACCTGTTCATCCTAATGAAACAGATCCAGATTCTGGTGCAAGGTTGGTTGTTGAAGCACTCCAAAAGTGGGATATTTGCTAGAGACAGAATCGACGCAAACGAATGGATAATGTAGACATCTATGGTGAGCACATGCACAGAGATAGTTATAAGATCTTTCCTGAAGAGATCAATACAAGAAGAGGTTCTTATCGACTTGACAACAATGCTCTCACAAAAGCAAAGATCAGTTCCCAGGAAAGACATAACTTTTATATTTCTGAAGCTGAACTTCAGATGCACCAAGCAAGGTCCCCATTATGGGCAAAGTCTCAGGTACCTCTACATGTAGAACATTTGAATTTTTTTTCTCATAGAATACCCGGATTCCTCTTTTTGATGTGTGTTTCCCTCCTTCCATCAATATTTTCTTAGGTTTACTTCCATGTAATGTTGATGGATGAGATCCACACTGAAAATGGAAGTGCTTCAGGAGGGGAGCTGGAAATTGAAAGAACTCAAACACACATGATTGAAGCAAGGTCAAAAGATTTGATACCTGTCTTTGAACCTATTCAAACTTGCCAGTTCCAGCAATCAAGGTGCACATCAATCCTTAAATTACACTGTTTTTTTTTTGTTAGTTCATGATGTTACCAGGAAAAATAGCATCCACCAAATATCTACTTTAGTCCATCATTTTTTTATGTTTCTCTCTGCTTAGAATTTCTGTTTGCTTGTGGAATGCTGTGGTGCTTACATCCAGTTTCGTTATGCTTTAGTTTCCACCCTAAACTTATTCATGCTGCATTTTGCCTCTTATATTCTCTATTTTGAAGTGTTATAGATTATTCTCTTTCTTGTTTGTTTTTAGGGAGTGAACTGGTATTTTTTTATTTGGTGTCTTTTCATTTATTTGTCAACTTCAAACATGCGAATTGAGTACAGTAATAAACCTGTAGTTCTTATGCGCTGGGATGATGTGGCACACAAGACAGAGGATGTGGAGTGTAATTCGAATTAAAAGCTGAAGCAAGAAATTTTTAAAGTCCCCATTAAAAGCTGACTGCTAATCTGAATGAATGCTTGAATGTTGAATGTTGAATGCTGCTTGAATGCTAATTTGAATGCTGTTTGAATGCTGAAATGTATGCTTGAATGCCTGAAATGTATGCTGAAAGCAAGTAGTTGGAACATAGTAAGTCCCGTAATTTTACATTTTGATTGCATAAACTATTACAATCATAGCAATCTATCCAATATTTTTGTTCGCTATTCTTATGCAGTGATTATATGTCTCCCGAGTACGTCATGAATGGGATCTTTTCAGTTAATTTGATGTTTTTAGCTTCAGAGTTGTTATCAGTGGGAAGAAGAACAGAGGATATTTTTTCTTCAGACAACCAACTGAACCTAGTTGGATATGTAAGTTCTCTGAGAACTAAGAATATGTTGAGGTTTTGTTCTAAACATAATTAGCTAATGAATTGACAATGTTAGGCATGGAGACTATGGAAAGAAGGGTATGCTCTGGAATTGATCGACGAAACAGTGAAAGATTCATGCTCATCAAATGAAGCATCGAGATGTATACATATCATCCTCTATGCATTCAAGAGCACGCCAAAGATAGGCCAACATGTCATCTGTGGTTTGATGCTAACTACAGCAGGTGTTACTAAGATGCAACAACCTAGACAACCCAGATTCTGTGTTGATATATCCCCTCACATGGCAGACTCAACTTCGGGCAATCAAGAACCATGTTCTGCAAATGATGATACAACAATGCTAGAAGCTAGATAACTTTTTCATCTAAAATATTAAGACCTGTATGCAAATCAGAGAAGTTATAAGAGGGAATCACTCTTTATTCAGACATTTATTCAAGTATATAGGGCATGGTAATAACTAAAATCTTATAAATACTTACTGATTTTATCAACATTGTATGTGTTTTGCATATATAATGACTGTACTGGGCCTAAGCTTTTAAAAAGCAAAGCTATAGAGTGTTTTGAAGTGATTTTATTTTTTTATTTTTTTTAAACTTTAGTCTGTGTGTTTTTAATGTCTTAAATATTTTTTACTGCATATTTTAGCAGATCCATTTAAGAGTTATAAAGAATATGTTTCCATAGTGTACTTTCTTTGGTTTCATAGTTCTGAACTTCTTGATACATGGGGATCCCAAAGAGGTGTAAAAGAAGGGTAATCTTGGGATTTTAATGTGAGGTTACACCAAAGGAGAATGTGTGATTTACTTTATTCTTGCAGCAATTTATCGACAGAGAGCTATAACTAGAATGGGATGTCAGAGAAGAAGATATTAGCTCCTTCATGCCATGGAAAATGTTCTTGAACTGAAGCAAGTTTATTCTTTCCCCCTTTTTTGCTTACTACATTTTGGATATTTAATCTCTGAGACTCTACATTTTTTATCGCCGAAATTTTTTCACATTCCTTGCCTGGTATATGAATGAATGTGTTAGTCAAATAGTCTTTGATGTTTGAGATTCGCAATAATTAATAAAAACCCAAATAAACATAATAAAATCAAGTTTAAAAGCTTTGAAAAGTTATATGAGACCTGCAAATCAAATTGCACGATCTAACGACAAATCGTGGTGTTACAAGAAGAGAGTGTAATGGTTTCAAAGTAGGGAAAACACAACACCAACGGAAAGAAAAGCCAAAAATGAAGCTGAAGTTGAAATGAGGTTCTCATGGCAATTATGTTTACCTTACACAAGTGAGAAAATGTTTTTTCGACTGACTCTAATGATTAAAGATGAATACTGGACTCTATATTTATAATGCATTGCTGGGCGAGTGATGAGGAGGAACTCTTAACGTCTCTTGGTGTTACCATCCAAAGAGTTCATTTCCATAGACAACCACTCGGTGAAGTCATTAGCCTATCTTTGGAATTGAATGCGTGGTTGCAATTCCTGCAAGACCTTACCCAATCACTATGACTCGTTTGATAAAAGTTCTGACACAAGAATAATACAAGGGCAAATGGGAGATGGAGACTCATCACTTGCCTTTATTTCATGGACTTGACGAAGTCTATGTATTTGCACACCATATATATCTAATCCCTTTCGATGGGAGCAGAACAAAGCATAATCTCTTCACATTTTCACTTGGATTGGTTTTCATAGACTTGGTGAAAGTCTTTGGGATGTGGAATTGAATGCATGGTTGCAATTCCTACAATGCATAAAGTCATTCAAAAGACAAGTCTTCACCTTGATCTATCGTAAAGCTAGGGATGATAATGAAAACGATTCCTAATGATTCACGACTTCTTAGACGACTATATGTTAACATTATCTAGTAATTAGATAACTCATTCACCGTAGGAGGGTATTCTTAAGTTTAATCCAAGGGTGTGAATTGCTTGAACTAAAAATAGATGCAAGTGTTTCTTCATTGGGTATATCACTAAGTTTTTCTTCTTCATTTCGTATATCACTTATATCCAAAAACATCATACACTATGGTGTCTTTGCCAATGTCCAAGCTTTACCACTTATTCTTAATCATATCAAATCATTTCAATGCTTCAAGATAAATGCCATAAAATGTCAATTACAAAGGGATTCACAAGCAAATACATTTAACAAAGAGTCTCAAGTCCCTACACCCATTGTACATAGTGATCTAGATTTGCCTCTCTAACAACTTTTAACAAATTATCGTCCAGACTCCATAACAAGTTGATTATGGAGTTGATGTTTTAGTTGCCTCTGTATGGAAATCTTATAATGTTCCAAGGTTTACTGCTCATAATTGTAGGAAGTATAGACAGGAAGCCCAATCACAGAAAGAAAAGAAAGTATTGCTTAAAGAAAATAGCTGATATGAAAAATACATACAGACTTTAAACCTGGGTAACACATGTATTGATCAAGATGGACCCTGAATTACCTGAAGTACACAGATATAAGTCAGTCAACTATCAGTGGCTTTTCCACTCCTGCAAATTCGATACAAATCTTCATGAGAATTGATTGGAAGAAATATTTGAGAGAAGTGACAAAATGAAATTCCTATGTTTTATGATCATTTTCTACTCCTTTTTCCTTGCTTTTCTCTATGTAGATCAAGCTTCCTCAATATCAGCCTACACTATAAAAGCATCACAATCTCTCAAAGATGGGCAGCTCTTAACTTCCCAATCTGAAACATTTGAACTTGGTTTTTTCAGCCCACACAATTCCAAAAACCGATACTTAGGAATCTGGTACAAGAAAATCCCCCTTCAAACAATAGTATGGGTTGCAAACAGAGATTCTCCATTGCATGATTCATCAGGAGTTTTCATGATATCCTCCACAGGTAATCTTGTTATTCTCAATCAAACAAACCAAGTCGTTTGGTCTACAAATTCATCAAAAATGGCAGCAAACCCAATTGTAGAGTTCCTAGCTAAAGTCTGGAAATCTTGTTTTGAGAGATAACAAGTCAGATGGGTATCTGTGGCAAAGCTTTGATCATCCAACGGATACATGGTTGCCAGGTATGAAGATTGGTTGGGACTTGAGGACTGGATTGAATAGATATCTAACCTCATGGAAGAGTATTGATGATCCTTCCACTGGAGACTATACTTTTGGGATTGAGCTAAATGAGTATCCTGAGCCTGTTACGAAATATGGTTCTAGTAAGTATTATCGCAGTGGCCCATGGAATGGAATTCACAATAGTGGCTCACCTGAATCAAGGAATGACCTAGTTTTCATAAGCACAATTGTCCATAACAAAACTGATGTTTATTACAGTTACCAACTTGTTAATCAAGCTGATACTGTAAGGTTGATGGTGAAGCAAAGTGGCAGTGATGGACAATTCAACCGCTTAACATGGGTCAATCAAAGACAGAATTGGTTCCTTCAAGCTCTGATTCCAGTTGACCGTTGCGACTCTTACGGTCTTTGTGGTGCCGGTGCTACTTGTGACATAACCGATTTACCAGTTTGCCAGTGTTTGAAAGGGTTCAAGCCTAAATCAACCTATGATTACAACGAGATGGATTGGTCTCAGGGATGTCAACATGCAACACCATTCGATTGTCATAAAGGTGACGGGTTTCTGAAGTTTACAGAGCTGAAAGTGCCAGATACAACTCATACATGGTTGAATACGAGTATGAATCTTGAGGAATGTAGGTACAAGTGTTTGAAGAATTGTTCTTGTATGGCTTATGCTAATTCTGATATCAGAGGAAGTGGGAGTGGATGTGCTATGTGGTTTGGAGATCTGGTTGATATTAGAAAGTTGCATGGTGTCGGGCAAGATCTCTATATTCGCATGGCAGCATCTGAACTAGGTACGAATTACTATTTTTTCAATTTTTCAACACAATTTTCTTGATAAATTACCAAATCAATCTGTTGCAGGTCTAATAAAAAATGGCATTGAACCTAAATCTGTTTTAGTGCACAGTACTACCATATTAAAGGCTCACCAGTGCATTATTGTTACTTTGTTACAATAACATATGTTGTATGATAGAACTAGAGCCCATAAGATATCGAGGTTGCTCAAATGTCACAAACCATTTCTTGTGAGGTTGGTTCTTTATGAGATTGTGATATGAGGACCACTAATCTTCATGAAATGTGACATGATACAAGATACTACCCTCTTCATTTTCTAAATGCAGAACCGACTGAAGAAGTCTTCTTCTTCAATGATCAATTCTTCTTCTTCAATGATCAATTCTTCTTCATGGCGTAAGCCGATCTGAAATGAGTATTATTGTTAGAAAAAAATTGTTTAAGTTGGGTGTGCAAACAACTGAACAAAATCAGTGTCCTAATCAACTTCTGTTGCACAACCTCTACACATCTTGGTCGTCCTCACTCAGATTGTTACATACCTCTCATGCCCTTACTCAAATCTCAGTTTAATATTAGCAGAACTTTTCATGCTTCCACCTGAAGCTTTTGATTTTCAAACTTTGAATGAGAATGGTTCAACTATATATTACACATGCTATAAGCCTATAACACATGTCCTAAATTTATTTGAAGTCATAGAATATATTTGTCTGATTTAAGTTTTCGACCTTTCTGAATCTAACCTTTAATTTGGGTAAGAAACTTTGACGAGTAAAAATGATTATTATGGTCTTCTTTTATCAATAGCATAGTTTATTACAGTGGGTCTTCCGACTTTCTGAAATTCTTTCAGTTTCCAAACAATTTTACTATCATGTGTTTAACTAGGTTGAATTTTCTAGCAAATGCATATAACTTGAGACCATTCAGAGTTGTGGGAACCCTTTTATATCTTTCGTTCATTTTTGTCATATTTGGCTTAGACGTATGAACAAATACAGCCAATCATTCAACCTTAACTTTTTCATCTAGTTCTCTATGTTTTTCATTAACTCGTTTCAGAATTTTTCATAAATCTTCTTATACAACACATATCTATCTACATATAAGCCCAAAGATGATAAACCAAGCAACAATCATACAAGTAGAAAGCAAATAATGTCACAGTGTTCCTTCTGACATAAGCCGTGGTTACTTAGTCAATATTTGCCTAGTACCTTCTTTACTAAGCACATTTTTCTCTATTAAGCACATTTGGTGGTACCTCTGTTTTTCTCATTTACATTCGTTGTGATTTTCAATTATATTCAGCGATTGATGCACTGAAAGGGAATGGAACAAAGAGACCATTGGTGATTATTACCATTACAGTGATATTGGCATTTTTCGTACTAGGATCTGGTGTCTGTTTCATATTTAGGGAGAAGATAATCCAGAAAGTACGAAACGTTTCATCCGAAGACAGAGGTAGTTATCAAACACTTAACTTAAAGAAGGAGCCTGCCCATGCATTTTCTTGAGTTTCTATTCTAACTCTATTGAATCTGCTATTATATTCAAACCAGCACATAACGAAGGCAGCCAGGATTCACCCTTCGGCGAGGTGTTTATACATGGAAAAAGAGACTATCAAGGAGAGAAGAATGACGATCTTGACCTAAATCTCTTTGATATGGATACAATTGTAAAGGCAACATACAACTTCTCTGATATAAGCCTGCTTGGACAAGGAGGGTTTGGGTGTGTTTATAAGGTAAATAGAGTAATATATATTATTTTTCATGTGCTCAAAATAAGCTTTTTAACTAATGCATCCAATTCAATAGGGTACGTTGGAAAATGGAGAAGAGATAGCTGTGAAGAGATTATCAAAGAATTCAGGACAGGGCGTGGAGGAGTTCAAAAATGAAGTTATGTTAATTGCAAGACTTCAACACCGGAATCTTGTTAGGCTTTTGGGTCTATGTGCAGAAGGGCAGGAGAAAATATTGGTGTATGAATACATGGAGAACAAAAGCTTGGATGCCTTCCTTTTCGGTCAGTTCCCTTAACAATGTACTATAGATATTGTTTATTTTCGAGTTCAACGTACCTGTTAGTTGTCACCATCCTATGCGCTACACTACTTTTGATATCAAACATCTTCTATCATCGCTATGAGGACTTTAGGGGAGTTATTAAATTATCTTCATTATGTTACAGACAAAACACTTAACCACATACTGGATTGGCCACAGCGGTTCAATATTATCGTGGGGATAAGTCGAGGACTACTTTATCTTCATCAAGATTCCAGATTTAGGATTATTCATAGGGATCTCAAAACAAGCAATGTCCTACTAGATGGTGAAATGAATCCAAAAATATCGGATTTTGGAATGGCAAGGATCTTTGGAGGTGATGATGCAGAAACCAAAACAAAGCGAGTAGTGGGAACATAGTAGGCTCCGTAACTTTACATTTTAGTTACATATAATGCATTAAATATTCAATTTGTTTTTATATATCTAAAAACTTGGTTCACCAATGGATGCAGTGGTTATATGTCTCCTGAGTACGCCATGGATGGGATTTTCTCGGTGAAATCTGATGTTTTTAGTTTTGGAGTTCTAGTGTTGGAAATAATTAGTGGGAAGAAGAATAGAGGATTATTTTGTTCAGAGGAGCAACTTAACCTACTTGGATATGTAAGCACACAAGTTCATGTTGTCTTTTTGGTTTAATTAGTCCTGCAAATTACTAGCTAAGGAACTTATAATGATAGGCATGTAAACTATGGAAAGAACGGCAGGCATTGGAATTGATTGATGAAACAGTAAAAGATTCTTGCGTACCAAATCAAGCTTTGAGATGTATACACATCAGCCTTCTATGCGTTCAAGAAAATGCCAAAGATAGGCCAACAATGCCTTCAGTTGTTCTAATGCTGAGTACCGACACAACAAAACTTTACCAGCCAAGACAACCCGGATTCGGTAAATCTTATCTTGAAACAGACACAACTTCAACAAGCAAACGAGGATTGTATTCTGCAAATGATCTAACAGTTACAAATTTAGAAGCCAGATAGTGGAGTTTTTCTTCAAAATGATTCATAGATGCAAACAATTCAACAAGTGGTTCATTATGCCTATACGTTTTCAGTATACAAAAAGAAAATAATGTTTTAAATCTCTTTATTACTTTTCTAATGATGTCCTAGTGGTTATTTCTTGCATTTGCAAATGATGGGAATATTAATCCATAATATACAAACATTGAGGTCATACATTTGATCTACAGCTTTAGTGCTAAAGTTACACCTACACTAAAACTCGTTAGTTGCTTATGAGGGTTGTTTTCATGACAGAGTCAAATTCCGAGTTCTGATACAACAAACAACACCAAGAAAAAGAAAGATGAATGTTTGCATTGAAACCTAAAAAGGAGAAATTTGTTTTCAAGTGGAAAAAAATTGAATGAACCAAATGTAAAACCATTTTCCTTTCAATCAACTTCATATCTTGTTGGATTCTTTTTAGATAAGAAGTTACTATTCTCGTTACTGAGATCAGTATTGGAAAAATGGAGAGTTAAAGGAAATATTGGAGAACAATTTTACTTCAAGTTTTCAAATGAAAATGATAGACAAGAAGCCTTAAAAGGAGGGAAATGTATATGTGAATGATGGAAACTTCTGATAATTAGACCATGGGGAAAAGATACAGAGAAGAAGAAAGAAATTTTTTAACAAAATCCCCACCTGGATCAAGTTTCACCTTCCAAAACAATATTGGTACGCTAGTATAGAGCTAGCTTTGTAGGAACCCTAATTTGCATGGACAAATCTACAGAGGAGAGAAGTAGGTTGATATTTGCTAATGTTTGCGTAGAACTGGAAGCCAGCAAAGAACTTCCACAATCTTTGAAGTCCATATCAGAGGAAGGAAAAGGGTTTGAAGTGTTGTGCAAATACCCTTGGAAACCACAAAAAGTGTGATATGCTTCCAATTCGGCCTTACTTGCAATAGGTGTGGTATTGAACAACAACCAGCAGTTCAAATCTAGAAGCCAAGGCAGTATAATAATAACCACAAGAATTTGAATGTTGTAGAAACAAAAGACAGAGGGAAGAAGCCTACAGAAGATGATAAAAAAAAAAAAGGAAGCATGTGGAAATATGTTCAAGGAAGAGGAAGAGCTCAATATGACCAAGAAATCAAACCAGCTGGTTGAATGTCTACAATAAAAATAATATTGAAAAAGTCAACAATAGATTTGAAAACTTGAACAAAATTATTGAGGTTGATGAGCAAGAAGGCCCAATAATTCAACATTCTAGCAAGAGGGTGAGGGCATAGAAGAAAATCAGAAAGGCATTGAGAAAGACTTGGGTAGCATTGGGGATGACAAGCAGAAAGATGTGAATGAGTAGGTCAAATAGAAAGTAACAAGGTGAGAGAACCAGAAACAAGTTCAGATGCAGGAACAAATGTCAAAACAGGAAAGGATGCATTAGAACAATTTAAGTCAGTCTGTTTAGGTGTTGATTATTCAAATAGTGAGGTCGATAAGGTGATCAAGGAGCATCTAACTGAGGTTGCAAGGACTGAACAAATTGTTCAAAGCTGTGAGGAACATGTCACTAAAGTGGTACGAGAAATGACTGCTGAAAGACATGGGGAAGAACAAACGAAGTCTCCAAGAACCCCAAACAACCCCCAAATGGTTTCCACATCTTCATCCATAGATGAACAAAAATCCCTCTTTGACAGCATAGATGGAAGTCCACAATCCCTCTCTAAGGTTAAAATTCTTTTGAAATGATAGAGAATATGGCGATGGGAATGAAGTTAGCAATGCTATGAAGGAAACAATAAAAAGATTGGGCAGGATATGATGAAAGTAGAATTCACCGCAATAAAAGCTCTATTTGAAAATGAAGCAACTATGGTGGGTCAAAACACTATCGAAGATGAATGTGAGGTTACCAAAATTCAGTTACCTAAGAAAGTCGTTCATCGAAGATCTTCTCGAATCAAGAGGGTAAATCCCAAATTCAGGTAATTGATTATGATAATACATATAGGATGCAGATGTCTATTGGAATCTTGTATGGATGCTAGTTTAGAGCTAGCATTCAATGGTTTCTCTGTCAGGGTTCACTGCTCTCTTGTTTTGTACGTCGACTTTTCTTACATCTTGAGTTTCACGTTATGTATGAATCAAGTCATAAGGGTGATTAAAGGATTGATTGGTGCTTACTAGAGTACAGTTATGGCAGATGCACTAAGCAACCACTTCTATCTTTACAAGATTACTCCTCAACCTGGAGACCGTTGAATTAGAACTAAGTAGGTTCTTCGTTAGAATTTGAAGCAATTCAACGATGTTGTTGATGATGTAAAGAGCGAATATTTGAGCGATTGTAATCTTCATGTAAGGTCTAGGGATCCCCAAAACCCCTGCTCGCTTTCCCAAAAAAAATCATGCCACAAGTCACCTTCTTATTTTTGTGTTTCAATAGGTTCCTGCATGCCTTTTAGTCATTGTCATCTTCCTCAATCAATTCATCTCTAGATGTAGATATCCAAGTTGATTGATTAAAATTTTGAAATATAAATGATCAGCTAGGACCCAAGATCATGTTGAATTGACCCTACAACACCTAGCTTACAAGTGGTTTAATATCTCACCACACTTTCCTCAATTTGAAGTTAGGAATGAATTTTTAACAGAACTTGAACAGAAGATTTTGATATATATGAAAACATGAAGAAACATTTAAGAGCATCTGAATTCTGATACAATGGAAAACCTTTGATTTAGTACTTTTTACTCAATTTTCTCAGTCGAGACCAAATTTCATCCATTTCCACCCATACTCTTACTCCTACACAATCTATCAATGATGGGCAGACTTTAACTTCCCAATCTGAAACATTTGAGATTGGGTTCTTCATCCCATCCAATTCCAAAATCCGATACTTAGGAATGTGGTACAAGAAAATCCCAGTTAAAACAGGAGAGTTTCTCCATTGGATGATACATCAGAAGTGCTGAGGCAAAAAAAAAAAAAAAACACTCTGTTCAAACATAATGCTAAAGAACCTACGACCAATAAAAGTCATTCAAATATCATGAAAAGAAAGGGAATAATGGGAAGTCTTAAAATTTACATTTAATAATAATAATAATAATAATAATAATAATAATAATAATAATAATAATAATAATAATAATAATAATAATAATAATAATAATAATAAAGTGATAGAGACATGGATCAAATAATTTGGATCAAAATTATTTGATAGAGACATGGATCAAATAATTTGGATCAAAATTATTTGATAGAGACATGGATCCCACCGGATCATAAAACTCATATCATATCTGGGAAGAATTATAAAGTGATTTATTGTAATCAACTCGGATTGATCCAAATTACCTTATTCGGATCGGATATGATTTTTTGTGGCGAATTAAATTCGGATTGGCTTAAATAAAATATTTAATTTGATGTGTAAAGAAAAAATGTAAAAATTTCGAGAACAAATCTATGTTTTATGGCATAATCTATGTTTTTACTATTGGCTTTCTCCCTAGCCTTTCCACTCTTGCAACTTCGATACAAATCTTCATGAGAATTAATTGGAAGAAACCTTTGAGATTAGTGACAAAATGAAATTCCTATGTTTTATGATCATTTTCTACTCCTTTTTCCATGCCTTTCTCTATGTAGATCAAGCTTCCTCAATATCAGCCTACACTATAAAAGCATCACAATCTCTCAAAGATGGGCAGCTCTTAACTTCCCAATCTGAAACATTTGAACTTGGTTTTTTCAGCCCATCCAATTCCAAAAACCGATACTTAGGAATCTGGTACAAGAAAATCCTCCTTCAAACAATAGTATGGGTTGCAAACAGAGATTCTCCATTGAATGATTCATCAGGAGTTTTCATGATATCCTCCACAGGTAATCTTGTTATTCTCAATCGAAATAACCAAGTCGTTTGGTCTACAAATTCATCAAAAACGGCAGCGAGCCCAATTGTAGAGTTCCTAGAGTCTGGAAATCTTGTTTTGAAAATGAATGGAAGTGGCTCTGGAACAAAGAAACCATTGGTGCTTATCACCATTTCAGTGATTTTGGCATTTTTCGTGCTAGGATCTGGTGTCTGTTTCATATTTAGGGAGAAGATAATCAAGAAAGTACGAAAAGTTTCATCAGAAGACAGAGGTAGTTATCAAACACTTATCCTAAAGAAGGAGCCTGCCCATGCAATTTCATGAGTTTCTATTCTAACTCTACTGAATCTGCTATTATATTCAAACCAGCACATAAAGAAGGCAGCCAAGATTCACCCTTCGGCGAGGTGTTTATACATGGAAAAAGAGACTATCAAGGAGAGAAGAATGACGATCTTGACCTAAATCTCTTTGATATGGATACAATTGTAAAGGCAACATACAACTTCTCTGATATAAGCCTGCTTGGAAAAGGAGGGTTTGGGTGTGTTTATAAGGTAAACAGAGTGATATATATTATTTTTCATGTGCTCAAAATAAGCTTTTTAACTAATGCATCCAATTCAATAGGGTACGTTGGAAAATGGAGAAGAGATAGCTGTGAAGAGATTATCAAAGAATTCAGGACAGGGCGTGGAGGAGTTCAAAAATGAAGTTATGTTAATTGCAAGACTTCAACACCGGAATCTTGTTAGGCTTTTGGGTCTATGTGCAGAAGGGCAGGAGAAAATATTGGTGTATGAATACATGGAGAACAAAAGCTTGGATGCCTTCCTTTTCGGTCAGTTCCCTTAACAATGTACTATAGATATTGTTTATTTTCGAGTTCAACGTACCTGTTAATTGTCACCATCCTATGCGCTACACTACTTTTGATATCAAACAGCTTCTATCATCGCTATGAGGACTTCAGGGGAGTTATTAAATTATCTTCATTATGTTACAGACAAAACACTTAACCACATACTGGATTGGCCACAGCGGTTCAATATTATCGTGGGGATAAGTCGAGGACTACTTTATCTTCACCAAGATTCCAGATTTAGGATTATTCATAGGGATCTCAAAACAAGCAATGTCCTACTAGATGGTGAAATGAATCCAAAAATATCGGATTTTGGAATGGCAAGGATCTTTGGAGGTGATGATGCAGAAACCAAAACAAAGCGAGTAGTGGGAACATAGTAGGCTCCGTAACTTTACATTTTAGTTATATATAATGCATTAAATCTTCAAATTTTTTTGATATATCTAAAAACTTGGTTCACCAATGGATGCAGTGGTTATATGTCTCCCGAGTACGCCATGGATGGGATTTTCTCGGTGAAATCTGATGTTTTTAGTTTTGGAGTTCTAGTGTTGGAAATAATCATTGGGAAGAAGAATAGAGGAATTTTTTGTTCAGAAGAGCAACGTAACCTACTTGGATATGTAAGTACACAAGTTCATGATGTATTGTGGTTCAATTAGTCCTAAAAATTTCTAGCTAACGAACTTATAATGATAGGCATGGAAACTATTTAAAGAAGGGAAGGCATTGGAACTGATTGACGAAACAGTAAAAGATTCTTTCGTACCAAATCAAGCTTTGAGATGCATACACATCGGCCTTCTATGCGTTCAAGAAAATGCCAAAGATAGGCCAACAATGCCTTCAGTTGCTCTGATGCTGAGTACCGATACAACAAAACTGCAACAGCCAAGACAACCCGGATTCAGTTATGGTAACTCTTACCTTGGAACAGACACAACTTCAACAAACAAACGAGGATCATATTCTGCAAATGATCTAACAGTTACAAATTTAGAAGGCAGATAGTGGACTTTTTCTTCAAAATTATTCATAGATGCAAACAATTCAACAAGTGATTAATTCATTATGCCTATAACCTATACAAAAAGAAAATAATTTCTTATATGTCTTTATTATCTTTCTAATGATGTCGTAGTGGTTATTTCTTGCATTTGCAAATGATGGGAATATTTATCCATAATATACAAACATTGGGGTCTTACATTTAGTGCTAAAAGTTACACCTACATTAAAACTGGTTACTGGTTAGCTGCTTCGGTGGGTAGTTTTCATCACATAGTCAAATTCTGAGTTGATACAACAAACAACACCAAGAAAAAGAAAGATGAATGTTTGCATTGAAACCTGAAAAAGAGAAATTTGTTTTCAAGGGGAAAAAAAAGTGAACGAACCAAACGTAAAACCATTTTCCTTTCAATCAACTTCATATCTTTTTGGATTCTTTTTAGATAAGAAGTTACCCTTCTCGTTAGTGAAAGATTCGGTATTGGAAAAAAATGGAGAGTTTACTTCAAGTTTTCAAATGAAAATTATAGACAAGAATATTGAATATTGAATATTGAATATTGAATATTGAAGAAGAAGTATTGATACAAAAATGAATTTTTTTTTATTCTTGTCAACTTTATTGTTGACAAGATTACAAGATGTTAACTACAAACCCATAACTATAACATGTTATCCCTCCAAGAAAAAAAGAAAGAATTTTGACTGCAAAGATGAACCCTTAATAATTTACAAAAAATTACCAGGAACAAAAAAAACAAAAAATTATGAAAGATGGATCGTTCCTCGGTCAGCTAAGTTGTCAAGCACGCCTGAAGTGATCCAAAATTTGATTTGATCTTTTCACTGAACGAATGGGATGAGAAGGTACTCCGCGTACAATAGCTATATCATCAATAAGATAAAGAACAAAATTAGTCAACTGTTCATATTTTATTTTTCATTTGAAAAAATGCCTTAAAGAAACAGTCATCGATCTGTCTCACCTTCCAAACATACAAGTAGAAAGCTAATGTGGATGCTGGCTTTGAAAGCTCTACGGATCGGGCACGAAATAAAAGATGGGTAGCAAGAGCGCAGTGGCCTAACACAGAGATGATCTTGTTGGACATCAATGTAGAAGTAGCCCCTACTGCAATGGCCATTCCATATGCCATCAACAATGTTGAAACCCCAGCCCAAAATACCTGAAAGTTCCAAATAATAATCATGATTAGTTTGATTAATTCAGGTCTTCTTGATCATCACTGAAATCTCATTCAAAGATGGAAATATTAATTATGAATTTTTTGTACAATGACCTACTTTTTCTTTGCCAATCCTTGTAGTCAAGGATTGCAGGCCGAAAGCCTCATCACCATCCACATCAGGAATGTCCTGTTTGAATATAAACACAAGAATAAGTCAATTATTAATAAGAATAATTATTAATAATTATTAAGACAAATTGGTTTTCAATAAAGAATAAGCAATATATACCTTGATTACTGCAATAACAGTAGAGATTATGGTCATGAAGGCAACTGCAAACATCACTGGTTTTGTAATAACTGCTGGCCTTCCAAGGACATATTTCTGCATGGGATTATTAAATAAATGACATTATTAAACAATGAAGCGCCTTAACATTTAGTACATACTACATATCGAAGAAGTTATAACTTTTTATATGAAGCATACCTGCATGTGTATGAAGAAAGCAAGTGGAATTACAAGTGCTCGTACGCCTATGATGCATACAGATGTAAGAATTGCGCTGTTCTTCCATCTAAGAAAGGGTAGCTGATAACAAAAACAAAAAGGCAAGGTACTGTTAGATCGATAAAAATATCAATCTGTAACTTAACTGGTAAATAATAACATTTGGTTAGTGTTTCATCATCAAGATAAATGAATGTATGTATTGTGAACTTACATGAAGGGAGTATGCAGTAGCTAGTCCGAAGACGGTGGATATGGCATATAACAATGGTGGAGACTTGAATAAGAATCCCATTGTGAAGCTCTGTCAAATATAAATAATTGTTTAAGAGGGAGCATGTGTCATTACAAGCAGATAAACTTGATAAGATATGAGCTTGCATGTGGATACATTGAACTGATTAACATACCGCAATGGCTGAAAGGCCTGTTATTGCTGTTGCATGTGTTATAGAAAATTCTCCAGATGCAAGAGGAAGATCAGGCTTGTTAATCTGAAAATGAAAATAGGTAAGCAAAAGATATATACTTAAAGACAAAATTTGATAATAAGGATAAACATATACCTTGTCGATTCCGACGTCAGACAATTGGTTAATTCCAACCATATAGAAGTTGATCAAAACCATGGGTACTAATGCCTGAAAAAGCAACAAAAAAATTTTAGGTACTGAAAGTAAAGTTCATATTGCAAGTTATTTGAGAAAATATACTCTCTGTTCAATTCATTACCTTTAGCAATCCCATGAAAAATTTTGGTGAGAGATCAGCCATTGATTGTAGGGGAAGAAGAGAAATGGATACTATTCCTACAACGGTCCCAATTACTGTGTATGGACGAGAAAACCTATAAAATGCGTCATACTGCTTCGACAGCCTAGCCCAGAATGAGCTTGTCTGATCCTTAATTTCTTGCACTATCGCATTCTCATGGTGATCAGATGTTGTAGAATAAGAACATATTTTCAATGATTCTTTCTTGTTATAAAGAGGATTGTCCGCGTTTTGATTGTTGTTTGCCATTCCCATTACCAATGGAGTCTTGTACATTTTCGAGTCCTGAAGCTTTGTTACAAGGCCTGCAATATGAAAACCAAAGTTAGACCATTACGACACCTAATCAATCAACAAAGTATGCACAACAAAGTGAACTAAAAAATACCTCTTCTTTGAGGTAATGGTTTCAGACTTCTCAATAACATCCCTTGCTCTTGATGAAAAGAGCATTTTGTAGAAACAAAAGATGAGCATGCAATAGTACTAGACATCATGGTTTTTTTTTTTTTTTCCTCTGTATTTCTGGCTATGAGTGTTGTTGCTTTCTTCTCTCAAAATGGGAAGTACTTGAATGTATATATACTACTTTAGAGATTTAATGGGTAGTGTTTCATTATATATACTTTAATACCTAGTGTGATATGATCATCAATTTAATCAAGCCTGCCTCATTAAAATACTCAAAGAACCTTTTATGGATTCAGATGTTTGTACATGTATGTATTAGGTTTAAGAATTCAAGATGGTGTCTGGTCAAGATGATTTGGTCAAAATATTGGGGGAAAATGGGGTTTGAACACAAAGCCAAGTAGTAGAGATAAGAGTTTATAAGTATTTTAATATTGAACTTCAAAAAGATTGCTGAGTCAAAAATTATACCAAAATGAAGTGTTAGGAGCTTTCACAACACTTCAAGTTCTTTGACATTCTTTTTGACATGCACAATAGTGGATGGAGCTGGTCATAAGGGATTTGATAAAGAATCAAGTTATGAAAACTGAATTTCCATGCTATTTCTTTTAAGTTTGATTTTTAATAAAGAAGGTTATCTATCCTTTGATTGGAGTGTCAGTTCATGAACCAATATGCTTATTTTGTGTCTAATTATGCATTAAAGTAATGAGTTTGGTTTTTAAAGAAATTATCCAGCACCTTCTTTTGGCTAATAATAAAAGTAAAACTATTAGTTCATGAACCAACATCTTGTTATTTTTTTTATTTTTCTTAAAATAAGCTCAAAATATCATATAAAATTAGTGGCACCTACTACAATAGCCATTCCATATGCCATCAGCAATGATGAAACCCCATACCAGAACACCTGAAGTTCCAAACAATTTTATAAAATAAACAATTTTCTATCTTTGAATGAGATCAATTTTAACTGATGATGACCAAGAACAAGAAGACCTAAATTCATCATGATTATTTGGAACCTTCAGGTCTTTTGGGCTGGGGTTTCAACACTGCTTATGGCATATGGAATGGCCGTATCAGCAGGGGCTACTTGTACATTGATGTCCAATAAGACCATCTCTGTATTAGGCCATTGCGCCCTTGCTACACATCTTTTATTTCGTGCTCGATCCGTAGAGCTTTCAAAGCCAGCATCTACATTAGCTTTTTACTTATATGTTTGGAAGGTGAGACAGATCAATGACCGTTTCTTCAAAAAAATTTCAAAAGAAAAAAAAAATTAAAAAAAAAAAAGCTTATGAACAGTTGACTAATTTTGTTCCATATTTTATTGATCATGTAGCTATTGTATGCGGAGTACCTTCTCATTCCATTCGTTTGCTGAAAGGATCAAATCAAAATTTGGATCACTTCATGCACACTGGACAAGCTAGCTGACTAAGAAGCGATCTTTCCTGGTCTTTCTTCTTCTTTTTTCTTTTGGTGGGGGGAGGGGTTCATCATCTTTGTACTCAAAATTCTTTGTTTTCTTGGAGGGCTAATATTGTATAGCAATGGGATGGGTTGTTGTATTTACATGAATCTATCAATGGTCGATGGAAGAATAAAGTTCAAATTTTGTATCAGTTTTGACTTCTTGTGTCTTTCCAAACACCAAAGAAAAAGGACCGGGGGTCAGAGGCAGGGCCTATAACAGGGATGTGCCCTATTGTCGATGTATAATCAACACTTAACAGACTTGAAAAACACATTAGCCAAGTCTTTTTCTTTCCTTCTTTTTCAAGCCCACTTAATTGGACTCATCTCACTAAATTCTATGCAAAGAAATTAAATTCCACCCGAGCATCATGTATAATCAATCATTTTTGAGAATACGAAAAGTGAGTCAAACTTATATTGAGTCAAACTTATCCCCAAACTTAATGTTAGTGATGATACACCAAACCGTCGAGTGAAATACTTCGTACATGTGGCACGATGATCTCATCAATAGAGAGGAGTGAGTCCAAATAAACGTCTAATCTGATCCAGCCCATTAGACAAGGGAACCAAGCCCACTCAAGCGAGTATTTGGGGATTGGACCCAAACAATAAGGCCCTCTTCAACCCATAAGTTAAATGGTCAAACCCAAAACCCATAAGATAAAATAAGGAAAGGACAACTCTTGACAAGGAAAGGATTTCTAAGAACTAAAATACACTATAGAACCCTAATCGTAAGCAATACCATCTCTCTACCACACAATGACTCTTCCATCTGCTTCTTACTTTGGTACAAAAACTTTGAATTATGAAAATAGAAGTAAAATTTGTACTCCATCTGCTTCTCATTAAATGACATAAATTTCCAACTCTAATTGTTCTTCTCAATGAACAAATGGGATAAGAAGGTACTCCACATAGAGTAGCTGCAACAATGATAATAAAGAGTAAAATTAGTCAATTTTCCGGAGCATCATGTCCAAAGGGAGAATCAAAATCCCCAAAAGTGAATGATTAATATTTCACTTATTTTTATTTTTTTTTGTACAAAAATGAATTTTACTTGCTTGACTTGGTGCTAAATGGATGTGAGCTATAGATTCTAGGGAACACGGTCAGAAGCGCTCCTTACAAAATGCCAATATCCACACTATTTTTTTTTTTTTTTTCAAGTGAAGCCAGTTTAGTTTTCAAAACCAACACCAAGAACTCACCTTCCAAACATGTAGGTAAAAAGCTAATGTTGATGACGGTTCCAAGAGTTCTACACTTCGAGTGCGGAGCCAAAGATTTGCAGCAAGGATGCTATGCCCTACTACCTGCACCCAAATGGAAAGTTTTAATATTTAATTCTTAGATAATCAAATCCACTAATTAAAGAATAGAGTGAAGATTACATACAATGATGATCTTGCTAGGCAAAAATGCAGAAGTGGCACCTACTACAATAGCCATTCCATATGCCATCAGCAATGCTGAAACCCCATACCAGAACACCTGAAGTTCCAAACAATTTCATAAAATAAAAATTAAGTTTAGAGTCTTCATCATATTAGAATGCAAATTAAGGGACATTAAAGATAGATCGACTAATTTGACCTACTTTTTCTTTGCCAATCCTCATAGTCAAGGATTCTATTCCGTAAGCTTTATCACCATCCTCATCAGGTATATCCTTGATTACAGCCATAACTATGGCGACGATGGTCATGAAAGCAACCGTGAACAATACTGATCTTGGAAGTACGTATAACTGTTGGTCGCCCAAGTACATATTTCTGTAAAATAAATATAAATAAAAACCATTAGCAGTTGATTAAGGAAATACAGATTGTTAATAGACATTTTTGATAAATGGAAGTTTGGGAGTAAATACCTGGATATGTACAATAAAATAAATCAGTTAATTAACTACGGATACTAAATGCAAAATATTTCAAAAGAATTCAACATGTGGAGAAGATCGAAGAATCATATATTGTTTAAGTAAATTTACGAAGGCTAAATTTCATTTCGTTCAACATGAGATAAATGAGCATTTACTATGTGAACTTACATGAATGGAGTATGCAGTTCCAAGTAAAAAGACGGCGCACATACCATACAACAATGGTGGGGACTTGAATGTGAATGCCATGGCGAAGCTCTGTTAAATGTACAAAGAATATTTAATGTCATTTGTTAATTTATCAATAATAGTACATACTCATTATTAACTACTAACATCTAATCTCTGTATATTTGTAAGATATAACATAAGAATTTGTATTGTGATACTCTAGGGTTAACATACCATGATGCATGAAATTAAAGGCTGTTATTGCTCTTGCAAATGTTATTGAAAACTCTCCTGATGCAAGAGGAAGATCTGGCATGAAAAGGCTTGTTAACCTGTTTAAGAATATAAAATAAAACATCAGTGATTGATTAGCAGAAAATAATCACACCCTTATGTATGTCATGGATGAGTTAGATCACAGCTTGAGATGCACTATAATGTTGAACAAGGGAGATTACAATCAATCCCCGAAACCCCTTTTATTTTTATTGTTAAACCCTGGTTTGAGCCAACTAATAGAAGTCCACCGATTGGTACACTACACTAAACTGACATTTTTGTAACAACTCCCAAAATAGTATCACTTTTGAGCTGTAACAGTCCACCAAAATTGTTTACACATTTTTCACAAACAAAGTGATACAATAATTGGGTCAGAACTCCCAAATTGCAGCGGCTAGGGAGTCTATCATCCAAGGTCCCCCCATTACCAAATTGCATTATATGAAAAATGACAAGTTCCATTAAATTGTGACAAATCTTTATGCTTATATACCTTGTCGATGTCAATATCAGACAACTGATTTATTACCACCATGTATATGTTAATCAACATCAACGGTATCAAGGAATTAATGCTTATGGTTGGGGGGCCTGGAGTTGGAGACTCACAACTGTGAGTGGTTGGATGTTGGCAAGTGCAAGTTGGTGTAGCATTGATTATTTCAACACTCCCCCTCAAGTTGGTGCATAGATATCTCGCATGCCCAGCTTGTCTAAAATCTTTGTGAAAACTTGATTTGAGACTGCTTTGGTGAAAATGTCGGCCAACTGATCTTCTGACCGAATTTTTGGTAACTTCAGAATTTTGTCATCTAATTTATCCTTAATGAAGAATCTATCAACCTGGACATGCTATGTATGATCATGTTGAACTGGATTATGAGCAATAACACATGCAACTTTATTGTCACAATATAATCGAATTGGTTGTTGAGGTGGATAGCCTAAATCTTGTAAGAGAAATTTTAGCCACAATGCTTCACAAAGTTCGAAAGTTGTGCCTCAGTATTTTGCTTCTGCGCTTGAACGAGAAACATGTTGTTTCTTGCTTCTCAATGTGACAAGATTACCTCCTACAAAAGTGAAGTAACCTGAAGTAGGCCGTCTATCATCGATCGCTCCACCCCAGTCAGGATCAGTATACACATCTATGCTTCGAGAGTCTGTATGTTTAGAGAATAAAATTCCCTTCCCAGGTGCAGACTTCAGATACCGTAAAATGCACATCGCGGCATTCATATGTTGCTCTCCAGGATTATGCATAAACTAACTAATAATATTACTCAATGCATAGGCAAGATATGGTCAAGTGTGAGACAAGTACATCAATCTTCCAACGAGTCGTTGGTATCTTGCTTTATCAATTGGAACCTGATCAGAACTAATACATAACTTCAGTCCTTCTTCCAATGGTGTATGAGCCGGTTGACAAGTTGACATGACCGTTTCCTACAATAAATCTAAGGCATACTTTCTTTGAGATAGAAAGATTCCTTCCTTAGATTGCGAAACCTCGATTCCGAGAAAGTATTTCAAAGGACCTAAATCCTTCATCTCGAACTCTTTTGATAAATATTTCTGGAGAGTTATCCTTTCTTCTTCATCATTTTCTGTAACCACCATGTCATCTACATATACAATGAGGGCAATGATCTTACCCTGTTGCTTTTTCAGCAATAAGGTGTGGTCTGAATTGCTCTGACTGTAGCCAAAGGCTATCATGGACTTTGTGAACCTTCCAAACCATGCTCTCGGAGATTGTTTTAACATGTATAGAGATTTCTTTAATTTGCACACCTTCTGACAAAATGCATTCTGGTGGGAGCTCCATGTAAAATTCATTGGTCAATTCGCCATGTATAAAGGCATTCTTCACATCGAACTACTGTAATGGCATGTCTAAGTTTGCAGCTAAAGATAATAAAACCCGAACTGTGTTGATTTTCGTTATAGGTGCAAATGTCTCTGTATAATCAATCCCATAGGTTTGAGTGTACCCTTTTGCCAATAGTCTTGCTTTAAAACGCTCTATTATGCCATCTGCTTGGTACTTCACTGTGTAGATCCATCGACATCCAACTGGTTTCTTACCTATTACGATCAACGAGTTCCCAAGTTTCATTTTTTTGTAGGGATGTCATCTCCTCATTCATAGCAGTTTTCCATCTTTTGTCAGCTAAGGCCTCCTGCACATTGTTAGGAATACATACAATAGACAATTGATTCACAAATGACTTATTTGATTTTGACAAACTATGGTTAGATACATAGTGACTCATGGGATACTTGGCTTTGCTAGTGAGATTAGGTTCATATGTGGGTATAGGAATACCTTTGTTGTTACGAGGAGGATTTTGTCATTTGGAAGTATTATGAATTGTCTCAGGAACATTCTCAACAAACGATTGGTTGGATGTGTCGACTTGTGGCGAGATAGATTCAGATTCTTGAACAAGTTCAGATTCACTTTCATTTGTGTCATTGCTTCCATCCCACTGTATACCACTTTTGCTTTCGTCCAAGTCTCCCACATTCTCATCATTTGGACTTTTTTCTAAGGTTGAACCACTTATGTCTAACTCTCTTAAAATGTGGTTCATCGGATCAGTGATTTCAGGATACTCTAGAGTTTGAATTTCTTAATGGTTCTCCCCCTGAAGTTCAAGCTCGGAGTGGAAATACATTTTATCTTCATGAAACACAACATCTAGAGTAGTATGCATAGCCTTTGTTGGACGATGGTAACATTGATATCCTTTCTGATTTGGAGCATATCCCACAAAAACACAACGTAATGCTCGAGGAGCTAATTTACTACGTTGATGTTTATGAAGATGAACAAATGCTACACATCCAAAGACCCGAGGAGGGAGTTTGGAAATAGTCGGAGCATTGATGGAAGTATGCAAAGCTTAAAATGGTGTCTGAAATTGTAAAGTTTGGGATGGAACACGATTGATGAGATAGGCAGGAACGATAAGGGCTTCACCCCAATATGAAGTAGGCATATGAACTTCAATTAACGATGCACGAACGACTTCCAGTAAGTGAACGGTTCTTCCTTTCTGCCACCCCGTTTTGTTGTGGTGTATCAGGACACGTGGTTTGATGAACCATACCATGTGTTGTCAAATATTGTTGTAGTTCAAACTTCTTGTATTCTGCACCATTATCACTGCAGAGTACCTTAACCTCCGCATTATATTGAGTCTTAATCATTGTATGGAATTTCTGAAACAATGAGTTAACTTCACCTTTGGATTTCATCAAGCATACCCAGGTCATCCGAGTGCAATCATCAATGAGCGTAACGAACCAATGTGATTCACCCAATGTAGCAATCGGAGACGGACCCCAAACATCAGAATGAACAATCATAAAAGGAACCAGACTTATATTTAAATTGGATGGAAAGGAGACACGGTGACTTTTAACAAGTTCACAAACATCACAACGGAAGGTAGATACATCCCCTTTTGAGAATAAACTAGGAAATAATTTCTTTAAATAGCCAAAAGAAGTGTGTCCTAGACATCGATGCCATAGCCAAATATCTGGATTTGTTACCTCCGCCGTAAAACCATCCACTGTCAAGGCCTGGTGTAGTCTATCTGAGCTCTTTGACATCATGTCCAAGTAGTACAACTACCCACGTCTAACACCACAACCAATCGTTTGCCTTGTTTGAATGTCCTTAAACACATACAAATCAGGCCAAAAAATTACAACACAAGATAAAGCAGTGGTTATTTGGGAAATATATAATAAGTTGTAATTTATAGAGGAAACAACTAATACTGAATCTAAATTTAAAGTATTAGTGAGGGGCAAATATCCTTCCCCAATAACTGAGGTTGAGGTACCATTGGCGGTAGTGACAGATTGCCAAGAGGAAGATTTTAATGGTGAAACTTGTCTAGAATCAAACATCATATGATTTGTGGCACCTGAATTAATTATTCGTGTATTATTAATACCAGGTGTAGAAGTATGGAGAGCCTTACCAACAGTGTCTGAAGTTGCTACGAATGCGGAGGCAAGATCTGTATCTGTTTTGGTTGCAACAGCAGTAGCAAGGGAAGTCGACTTGGAGTTCTTATTTCGATTGTGATCCCACCAGTCTGGATATCCCACAAGCTCAAAACATCAATCTTTGACATGACCCTATTTATGGAAATGAGTGCATTTGGAATTTATTGATCTGGCAGGTTCTGAGTAGATCGATTTAGAGTCACCATTGCATTAGCTTCAGAATCGTCATATTTCTCTTTTTGAGTGGTACGCCATACTTCTTCACGTCGAATCAAGGAATAACATTCTTCTAAATCTGGGAGTGAGTCTTTGTGCAAAGTTTCACCACGAACTTGCTTAAAATCACCATCTAATCCGGCAAGAAATATGTGCTCCCGAAGTCGCTCAACAGACTTCTGGTATGCTTGAATATCATCTGGATCCTTCATGACCACTTTATCACGATGGTCTAATTCTCGAAAAATTGCAGTTAATTCTCCATATTATACAGAGAGTGATTTGCCATTTTGTTTGGTAGTAAAGGCCCTCTGATTCAAGAAGAATACTTGGAGTTCATCACTCCCATCATAGAAAGCTTTTGATAAAGCAATCCAAATTTCCCGAGTAGTGGATAAGCGTAAATAATGCTTCATAATTTCTGGCTTCATGGACATTAGCAACCATCTTTTGACTTTTTGATTTTCTGCATACCACTTCTAGCTCATATCCTTTTGGTGATTCAGCAGGTGGTGGTGTTCTACCACGGATATAGGAGAGTTTCTCCCGCTCAACAATATGCATTTCTATTAGTTGAGACCAAACATCATAGTTTGTCTCTGTAAGAATGATCTCGGCATTAAAAACACTATCTGATTGAACAACAACAGGAACTGATTTGTTCCACTCATTTTTTTATTTTTTACTTTTAACAAATGGGTTCTCAGAAACCTAGCTTTTACCCAATATTACCTACTATTAAGTGTAATGGTGAGTGGTGGTACAAAATAATGTGACTGGTGTAAATAGCAAGAAAACATTAAACTCTTTTTCCTTCTTATTTCATTTTTTCTTCTGTGTGTCTACAATTTGTGTTGCGACATGCGATGTTTGTGCCTGGCTGCGAAGTGGTGGCGGCTGCATGGATTAGAAGATTGAAGGTATCGGCGAGAATGGGGGGAGTAGGGGCCTACACTGGCTGTTCGACGGTGAAGGATTTATGTTTCTATCAATGGCGAGGTGGTTGTTGGTGAATAAGGAGGTTGCGAGGTGCAAGGTGCGAGGATGGATGGGATTGTTTTCTGCGGCGGTATGATGGTCGATTCCAGGATGGATTCAAGATGGGATGTACTTTTTCAATTTTGGTTCTGATACCATATTGAATATTGAAGAAGAAGATCGATTGTTTTTTATTTACGATTGTTTTTTATTTACTTGATACTAGAATAGATTATAATGAGCCCTATTTATAGGATACAAGGAATTAATGTTTATGGTTGGGGGGCTGGAGTTGGAAACTCGCAGTTATGAGTGGTTGGGGGTCGGCAAGTGCGAGTTGGTGTAGCATTGATTATTTCAACAAAAAAGCCTTAGAAGGGGGAAATGTATATGTGAATGGGTGGAAACTTCTGATAATTAGACCATGGGGAAAAGATATAGAAAAGAAGAAAAAATTTAACAAAATCCCCATTTGGATCAAGTTCCACAATGTTCCAAAACAATATTGGTCTGCTAAAGGGCTTAGCTACATAGCTAGCTTTGTAGGAATCCCAATTTGCATGGACAAAGCTGCAAAAGAGAGAAGTAGGTTGATATTTGCTAATGTTTGCGTAGAATTGGAAGCCAACAAAGAACTTCCACAATCTTTGAAGGAAGGAGAAGGGTTTGAAGTGTTGTACAAATACCCTTGGAAACCACAAAAATAATGTCTGAAAATGCTTCCATTTCGGCCATACTAGCAATGGGTGTGGTATTGAGCAACAACCAACAATTCGAATTTGGAAGCCAATGTGGTATAATAATAACTATAAGAATTTGGACGTTGTACCAACAAAAGAGTGAGGGAAGAAGCCTACAGAAGATGATAAAAAAGGAAGCATGTGGGAATATGTTCAAGGAAGAGCTCAATATGACCAAGTAATCAAACTAGCTAGTTGAATGCTTACAATAAAAAGAATACTGAAAAAGTCAACAACAGATTTGAAAACTTGAACAAACATTATTGAGGTTGATGAGCAAGAAGGCCCAATAATTCAACACCCTAGCAAGAGGACAGAGGGCATATAAGGAAATCAGAAAGGCATTGAGAAAGACTTGGGTAGCATTGGGAATGACAAACAGAGAGATGTGAATGAGCTAGGTCAAATAGAAAGTAACAAGGTGAGAGAATCAAGAAGTTTAGATGCAGGAACAAGTTCATATGTCGAGACAGGGAAGGATACACTAAAACACTTTTAAGTCAAACTGTTTGGGTGTTGATTATTCAAATAATGAAGTCGATAAGGCGATCGAGGAGCATTTGACTAAGGTTAAACTTTGCAGGGACTGAACAGATTGTTCACAGCTGTGGGGAGCACATCACTGAAGTGGTACGAGAGATGACTGCTGAAAGACATAGGGAAGAACAAACAAAGTCTCCAAAAACCCCATACAACCCCCAAATGGTTTCTACATCTTCATCCATAGATGAACAAAAATCCCTTTTTGACGGTATAGACAGAAGTCCACAATCTCTCTCTAAGGTTAAAAATCTTTTGAAAATGATAGAAGAATATGACAATGGGAATGAAGTTAGCAATGCTATGAAAAAAGCAATAAAATTAAAAAGATTGGATAGGGATATGATGAAGGAAGAGTTCACCGAAATAAAAGCTCTATTGGAAAATGAAGCAAATATGGTGGGTCAAAATACTATTGAAAATGAATGTGAGTTTACCACAACTCTTGGTGGTTTCAACATTCCTTGGGATGAGATTTTTCTACCATGATATCTTCGTGGTTTCAACATTCCTTAGGCCCGGAATAAAAATTTGGCCCTAATGGCAAAAAACGTGTGGCAGACCATCTCCACACCCAACAACCCACGTGTACTTCAACTCAAAGCTCTTTACTTCAATAAAAAGAATATCTTCTAATTATCCACACCCCCTTCATTTGCATTCTTTGTTTGGTGAGGTAATCTCACAGTTTTTCTAAGATGAAACGTCATCTCATTTGGAAAGTTCTTTCAAGTGAAAGCATAGACCTCTAGAAGGACTTTGGGGTTAAGCCAGGTATTATCCTTGCTAGCTGTCTACCATCCCTCCCTAATGCTTCTGATCTAGCTACCATCCAAGATTACTAGATTCATTCCTCTAACCAACCAACTCACTGGAACACAGATTTGATTTGTCCACATTTCCTTCTCTGGTAGGTAGAGATATCCTGGACATCACTATCAGACCGTCAGAAAGTTCGGACAAACTCATATGGTTGTTTGATAAACATGGTCTCTTATCCATCAAGAGTGCTACACGGGCTTTCACCTCTGACCATATGGAAAGTTCCACTTCTAGCATGACGATTGGACATTTTCAGAATAAACAATTCCGAGAACTTTGAAAAATTAAAGCGCCCACCAATGCATTCTTCTTTCTCTGGAAGATCAGTCAAAACATTCTCCCTAACATGTCTAACCAGACTAGGCTTCACACGCCTATCGATGATTGTTGCATCATTTGCCAGAAGCACACGAAGGATTTCGCTCACCTCTTATTTCTTTGTCCGGTCATCAATCAATTATGGATTTTCTCCCTTTTTCCCATTAATTGGCTAAATACCAACCTCAATCCTCCTTCCATTTCTGAAATTTTTTAGTTCATTTGGGACACAACCAAAGCCCACCCTAAGGATAAATATGAGATGCTATCTCAATTTATGGATGTTCTCCTCACAATCTAGCAGATCCGCAACAGACTATTTTCAACAAAACCAAAATGTGCACTCAATTATTCCTCGCCTCTTGCCACCAAAACTTGACTTCCTGGCACCAGTAATTTTTCACCAAACCAAGCTTCTACCAGCCGAGGGGAACCTACCATTAGTATCCTTTAAGTTCCCCAAATCCTTAAAACAACCAAAATAGACACTCTGACTACCATTCATACCTCAATATCTCACCTAGAGACCACGCTAACACCCCGCCTTGAAATTAGGACTTTTGCATGAACATAATCTAAGCCCAAACTTAGGCAGCTAGACACCACAAAATCAATCTCAGATCTAAATAGTATAGATCAATCCCCCCCTATTTTGGACCTGGATACTATTTTCGTCAATTTTGATGTTTGTTTCTTCAACACTTCTAAACAAGGAGCATTAGGAGTTTATGCAGTTGACTTGCATAGACAAGTCCTTGCCACAGTAGCATGCCCGATAGTGGGTACGATCCTTGATAACACTATGGTAGAATGTTATGCGGCAGATGCAACACTCCTTCTCATTTAGGCACAGTAGTGGAGGACAAGTTTTCTGGTTGGTGATTTGGCGCATCTTATCGAGCTTCTCAACCCACTTTTGCTATGGAATGGGCTTCCACTTATTAACAATATTAGACGTTTGTTCCTTTTGTTTCCATCATGGCACTGTAAATATATTTATAGAGATCTCAATTTGGAGGCTCATAACTTGGCCTCAGTCGCAGGGCGACAAGTTTGTAACCGTACTTATTCTCTGCCTATGGCTTTAACAAAAAAAAAAAATGCAACTTGAATTGAAGATTTTGATATATATGAAAACATGAAGAAACATTTGAAGAGCATATGAATTCCGATATAATGGAAAGCTTTTGATTAATTACTTTTTACTCAGTTTTCTCAATGGAAACCAAATTTCATCCATTTCCACCTATACTCTTACTCCTACACAATCTATCGATGATGGGCAGACTTTAACTTCCCAATCTGAAACATTTGAGATTGGGTTCTTCATCCCACCCAATTCCAAAAACCGATACTTAGGAATGTGGTACAAGAAAATCCCAGTTCAAACATGAGTATGGGTTACTAATAGAGTTTCTCCATTGGATGATACATCAGGAGTGCTAAGGCAATCTTGGAAAAAAAATTACTCTGCTCAAACATAATGCTAAAGAAACTACGACCAATAAAAGTCATTCAAAAATTATGAAAAAAAAGGAATAATAGGAAGTCTTAAAATTTGAAAATAGGAATCAGCAACAAAGGATAAAGGTACTGGAAATTGCAAAAACAATATGAATACTTTCACTCGACACGAACACTTGAAACGTAATGTATACCTATGGAAAATTTTGTTTGTATGATTTATTCCTCGTATAAACCATTATTTGTTATTGTGGTCTTCTAATTGGTGTTGTTAATGGAGATTACTTGGGGTTGGAGAAGTTGAGAAGAATATGGCTGAGAGAAACTAGGGATTTGCTTTAGTATTATATTTTCCTTCTATTTGTTTTGTTTTTGTTCATGGTGAGAAGATTTCGAGAGCACTTGAAACTACATACAAAATTTGACAAATAATTGAAGTCCAAGTTCGAGGATAATAAAGTTCAACCTAGCAGCGCGTGCAAGAGTCCAATTAGAAAATCTAGAAAATATTGGAGGTTTTTAGTATGGGATTTTTCTAGTAAAATTTGGGTTTTTTTTTCATGAATTTTTTTTTTTAATAAAATCAACAACTCGCACCTCGAGTGTCCGTGAAAACTTTTTGTCGGTATTCCTAAATCACTACTAGTGAAGCTTTGTAGCAAGTTTCTTGTTGTTACTTCATCTGGTTATATCCCATTGCTAAATGGAGCCAAAATTCACCAGAGTTCTCCTAGTAAACCTCAAACTCGTGTTGCAGATGAAAACATCCAAAAAGTGGTTGCTTCTAGACTCGGGTGTTCCACCCACAGTTTTTAGCGTCAATAGTTACTCATCATTGTTAATTAAGTGTCAAATTCGACACTCTGCTAACAAAATGTATAAGTGGTCACACTATCTTAGATGGCACATGTAAGTTTGGCCTTATTAAATAGAAAAAGAAGATGAGAGAAGAGAGGTTGTTGCTAATTATAATCGGCACACTTTCCAGCGCTATTTCAAATAGTGCGGTGCAACATCATGTGAGATGGCACATGAAAAGATTACTACCATGGGTAAAAACAATTTGCACTTCTATTTAGGGGTGCAAAATTTTCTTAATAGTGCTTTTATAGCCTTGCTTACCGTGCATATTGTGGATGTTCTTTCACGACGGAGTGTTAAAATGAATGTCAATGTAGATTTTATGGGAGCTACTTTTTGGTGGTTCAAAAGATTCCTGGATGTAGCACGCCTTATATTCCACTGTATCTTTCACAATTAATTCATCTGTAAAAGTAGATATCCATGTTGACTTATCGAAAATTGAAAATATATATGACCAGCTAGGACCCGTGTTCAATACAGTTGGTTTAATGTTTTCGAGCAAATATTCTAGACTGGAACATAAGATTTAAATAAGAGACCATGAAGAAACATGTGAGAGCATGATGAGCTTTTGGTTTATACTATTCTACTTCTCTTAAATCACTTTTCTTGGCTAAGATCACTTTTTTTTCCATTTCGGCCTACAGTCTTACTTCTACACTATCTGTCAAGGATGGGCAAACCTTTACTTCCAAATCTGAAACATTTTAGCTTGGCCTCTTCAGCCCATCCAGTTCGAAAAAATGATATTTAGGAATGTGGTACAAAAAGATGCCAAGTCAAACGGTAGTATGGGTGGCTAATAGAATTTCGCCATTGAATGATTCATCAGGAGTGCTAATGCTATCCACCACTGGTAATCTTGTTATTCTCAGCCTATCAAACCACATCGTTTGGTCTACGTATTCGTCTAAAATGTCAAAAAACTCAATTCTCGAGTTCCTAGAGTCAGGAATCTAGTTTTAAGAGATGGAGACTCAGATGTATACCTATGGCAAAGCTTTGATCATCCATCAGATATGTTGTTGCCACGTATGAAGCTCGGTTGGGACTTGAGGGTTGGATTGAATAGGTATCTAACATCCTGGAGGAGTTGATGGTCCATCTCTTAGAGACTATACTCATGGATTTGATCTTACTGGGGATCCTGAATTTTTATTTTTAAAAATGGGTCTATTGAGTACTATCATACTGGCCCATGGAATGGTATTCGGATTAGTTGAGCACTCGATCAAAAGAATGTCTGAGTTTTCACATACAGAGTTGTTAGTAATGAAAATGAAGTTTATTAGCATTACCAACTTTTTAACCAAAGTGTGACTTCAAGGTTGATGGTGAACAAACTGGTAATGATGGTTTCCTCGACAATCAGAAACAGAGCTGGATCCTTCATGTACCGATTCCAGGGGATAGTTCTGACTTTTATGGTCTTTGTGGTGCAGGCAGTATCTGTGACATGGGTAATACACCAGTGTGTCAGTGTTTGAAAGGGTTCAAGCCCAGATCACCCCATGATTACAATGAGATGGACTGGTCTCAGGGAAGTGAACATGAGACGCCATTAGACTGTGACCAAAAGAATGGGTTTGAAATGCCCGATACAATGTATACATGGATGAAGATGAATACGAGTCTTGAGGAATGCATGGTTTAGTGTTTAAAGAATGGTTCTTGTATGGCTTATGTTAATGTGGATATTTGTGGAGATGGGAGTGGTGTGATGTGGTTTGGGAATCTGATCGATATTAGAAAGGCACTTGGTGCTGGACAAGATCTATATATACGCTTGGCAGCTTCTGATTTAGGTACAAATCTCATTGCCTTAAATTATTTTCAAAATCTTGAAGTAAAAAGTTTATTATTGTGGGATCACCTAGTCAAAGCAAAATCTGAACAGGAAGTATATTATTACACTTTAGTCCAGAACCTTGAAACAAGGAAATAAAACCTGTCCCACTATCTTCAAAGGCATTTAAAAAAAAAAAAATATATATATATATGCTTTTAATCTAGCTAAGGCAGAGAATAGATAACCACTGAAAGAGAAATAGTTCCGAGTACTATGATCTCCATCTCTGAGGGTAACAAATATGTGAGACCCTTGTGTGGGCGGACCTGAGGGGGAGGGTGAGGGTGAGGGTTGGAGCTCAATAGGCCCAACAGGCCCGTTGATCCCAAGAGGGGTTGGGCTAGCTACCAAGGGGGATCATAGTCCCACATCGCCTGGGTGCGGGATGGTTATGTGCTATATATGTGCGAGGTTGGATTCCCATAGTAAGAGGCATTTTAAAGCCGTGCGAGCCGGTTGGGCCCAAAGCGGACAATATCTTACTGTGTGGATCGGGTCGTTACAGAATGGTATTAGAGTCTGACCCAGTCAGAAGTGTGCCACATGGAGGTGGGCCCTCGGGCAACGTGGACGTTGTGCCTGTGTGGCCAACGAGGACGTTGGGCCAAGTGTGCCACATGGAGGTGGGCCCTCGGGCAACGTGGACGTTGTGCCTGTGTGGCCAACGAGGACGTTGGGCCTTAAGGGGGGTGGACTGTGAGACCCTTGTGTGAGCCCAAAGCATACAATATCTTACTGTGCGGATCGGATCCTTACAAAATAAGGAGCCATCATTGGCTCTAGATAAATCCCGTCGGAGTGGCATCATGAGTCATGACCAGCCCCAAGGTCGGAACCAGGTTATGTTCACTGCTTACTTTTTGCATTGACCAGTGTTTTGAGCGATGTCTAATTGTGATCACAAAACCAAAATTTTGTGACCCACCCCACACTTTCGTATGGAAATTATTGGTTTTCTTTATTCTCTACAAAGTTCACAACCAGTCTAGGGTCTAAATTACAAAGCGTGGTTGAAGCTATTCCTAGTTAATTTTTATGTTTTGACTTGTGGTTGAGGGAGCAACTTTTTGTTGGTTGGAAATTTCATGGGTTTGATCTTTTTATTCTTTCAATGGATTTTCGTTCTTTATTGCGTGTCAATGTTTCTTCTTCTTCTTTTCCATTTCTCCACTCAATCTTTTTTTTAGGTTGTCTTCTTATTCTTCTCCATCAACGCCATCACCATCACCATCACCATTAGGTCCAATACCATCATCATCAAACTCGATGCCTTTCACTTCTAACTCACACATTGCTACAAGAAATACAGTACTTTCAACATTTAGTATTTGCCAGAGAAAATAAAATTAGTAAAATGAAAGCGAAGATGAGTGTACAACGAACACATGCGTCTCTCTAAATCCATACATTCAATTCACACATTTTTCTCTCTCCAGCTTGGTGTATATTCAATTCACATAAATTGTTCTCTAAACCCATACTAGAAACAATTGGAAGACCCTTCCATGGAAAGTATGTAACAACTAGCTTAACTGCTACAAAGTGAAGATAGGCGTAAGCCTGATATCCAATGCCTGGACATTTCTATAGGAAGGGGAAGGGTTATGTTAATTTTCTCTAGCATGGATAGGATGTTGATCAAATTTGGAGGCTTGAACATATTCCTTACAGGACTAGACTTTCTTGTGAGAAGATTTTTGATAGAAAGCTTAGTACAGCATTACTCCATCACAGTCTATCAAAGATAGGCAAAGGTTAAGGGGATCAGATCTGCTCAGATTTGAGGTGTGAGAAGGATAAGGGGATCATATCTGCTCAAATCTGATGTGTGAGAAGGCTAAGGGATCATATCTGCTCAGACATGGAAGGAAATCAAATTCGAAGATGGCCTATTCAGGTAGGAGATCTAGTTTGTTGTAGAAGATCTGATTAGATTCGTTCACTTGGAGGGATCATCCTTCTTAGGGCATTTGCTCCCTCTCCATGGTCGCGCAACCAGCCGCCAGTGGACTTGACTGAGTCATCTAAGCTTACGCAGATTGCAGTGGTTGATGTAGGCGATAAGGTAGTTGAGATTCCTGCTCCTGGAGAACCTAATGGGATTTCTACTCAAGCAAGTACACCTAACAATCTTTGTTGGGTATCTCTGTTTGCACAACGTAGTGAGGGCAGAAAGGCCAAGCTCAGGTATGTTCCTCCATCCATTGTGGAGGCAAATCTGTAGTGCACTTCAAGCTTGCAGAGCATGGTCAAAGGGTGGAAGAGTGTGAGAAATACTTGATTAGCAATTTTGTAGGGAAGAGACTTGCTTATGGCTACGTCAATGACTTTTGAAACGATTGTGGGATTTGCAGAACAATTTTGAGATGTCTGTGTATGGAGAAAGAACCTTTGTGTTTAAGTTCTTGAATGAAGAAGACAAGAACAGGGTGCTTGAAGTAGGACCAGTCCATAGTGCTAGCAGATTGTTCTTGATCAGACCTTGGAGACCATATATGGAAGAGGATGTTGAAGTGTTAAACTCGGTTTCCATTTGGGTCAATTTCAGGAAGGTTCCCTTGTTCTTGTGGAGCACTGAAGGTCTGCAAGCAATTACTAGCACTTTGGGAGTTCCATTGATGCTAAACAAGGCAATGGATAATATTTTCCTTTGCAAGAGTTTATATTGAAATAAGTTTCACTTGCCAATTTCCTGCATCAATCCCAGTTGTAATTAATGATGGTCATGGTGGAGATTGAATATTCTTGGCCACCGTCAAAGATATGCTACTGAATGGGGGTTTGATCATACCTCTTCTAGCTGCCCCAAACACAAGAATCAAAACCCATAGTCACTAAAGTCTAGAACGTGAATGGGGAAGGGAACGAAGAAAATAAGGTTGTTAAGCCAACAGAAAAAGATGGTTGGGTAAGTGCTAGTGGCAGGCATATGACTAGAGTACCCCAAACATACTAGTGGTGATTGATGAGATAAGAATGGTGATGAATATATGATCTGTGATACTGAGAACAATGCAATTGTAACTAATAAAACCAAGAATCATGATGAAGCATAGGTGAGTAGGGAGACTGTTAATAATGATGTTGCAGATCTATTTTTCTTTTTCGCAGCCTAGTGGAAAAATTCTATGTTTCTGTCCCAAAAAATAAAATTTCGCCTTTTAAATCCTGCTCAAAACTTCAGCTGCCAGAATGAATAAAAAAGGGGAGAGGGGGGTTCCCTGTCCCTCGTCCAGCGTGAAGGTCTTATCTCGGACAAAATTTCCACCCATACCACCACCATGCAACTAGTCTTGGTCAGTCAGACACCACGGAGGTAGTGGTAAAGGAAGGTCAACCTGAAGCAGATCAACAATGGCATTCCAAGTCGCCTAGTGAGCTTAGGCAGAAAGAAGCAGTTCATGCCCCCTTGTCCTGGAGGCTCTCCGACCGGGGAGGGGCTTGCTATCGTCATCCTTTTTCCCGGTGTATGTGAAAAATAGTGACGAACCCACTTGAGTTCGGTCATAGGTTAGACCAATAACCAATCCGGCAATGCAAGAATCTGGGCGAGACTGAATAGGGTGCTCTTCAATTCGGCTTGGGAAGCGGATGCTAGACGTGGAGATGCCGAGGGGATGACCGGTGGGTGGAACCGCCTACTATGGCGATACTGCCCTTGAGCCATCCCACTCGCGTTATTATGTTCTGGTTGCCCCCTGCATCGGGCGGGATAACCCCAACCACTATTCAGCAGCCTCGAAACCTTTTCTTCCAAGCTCTCTTGCTTCTGCCAGGCTAGCGATCTACCAAGGTTCCAAACCTTCCTTGGTCCCTCAACTTTCTCATTTGAATCCCCGGGATCAAGAACAACTTTTGAACATCCGAAGGTGGAAATCGGGCAAAGGGGAAACTATCGAAAACAAGTATGAGCTACCTCTATTCCTCTGTCTAAACTCCCTATCTCCCTCTCCTAGATCCACTCGATCGAATGATATAACACCTGCTTTTCTCCCCAGCGCGGCGATCAAGTCCTCCATTTTTCTTTCCTGGTGACCTGAACCCTGCTGGCAATCGATCGAATGGAATGACAACAAAGGCATTCAGCGCCCCCAGCTGGCTATCTCTAAATGGGAAGGAAGGGGAAGCTCACTCTTTAGCTGTATCCGGGCCCTATGGAAGGGGTATGGCCCGGTTCCGAAAGTGACTTTGGTTCGCCAATTCAAGCTCAACTCCTCGTTTTACGTTAGCAGACCTACAGGTCGGGCCGGGGCTCTGCGCACTTTCTTCGGTCGTCCCAACAGAGCATTATAACATGTTTCCACGTCGATGGATGAACGCTTTAGTTCAGATGGAACAGTTGAACGGAATAAATAGAGGAACGTCTGAGAGCTATACCCCTTATAAAGGATGGAATTCTTAAACAATACTAGAGAAAGGAGGAGCGACCTAGTCCTAGTCAGGAAGAGAAAGCCCAGGATGCATGCGTAGCTCCCGCAGATATAGGCAATGGTGATTAAATGATTGATTGTTGCTTATGAGAGAGTAAAATTATTGTAGATGCACCAAGCAACTACTTCTGTAGCAGATCACTTTGCAAGATTACTCCCCAACCAGGAAACCGTTGATTTAGAACTAATTAGGTGCTTCGTTGGGATTTTGAAGTAATTATATGTTGTTGTTGATGATGTAACGAGTGAATATTTGAGCGATTTTAATCTTCATCATCAGTTATTATTATTATTAATATAAGGTTTGGGGGTCCTCAAAACCCCTGCTCGCTTTCCAAAAAAAAAAGATGGGCAAAACTTAACATCCCAATCCGAAACATTTGAGCTTGGTTTCTTCAGCCCATCATCCAATTCCAACAACCAATACTTAGGAATGTGGTACTAGAAAATCCCAGGTCAAACATAGTATGGGTAGCTAATAGAGATTCTCCATTGAATGACTCATTAGGGGTGCTAACACCTTTTGCCGAGGGTAATCTTCTTGTTCTCAATCAAACAAACACATCATTTGGTCTACAAATTTATCAAAAATAGCAACAAATCCAATTGTAGAGTTCTTGGAGCATGGAAATCTAAGAGATGGGAAGTCAGATGAATATTTATGGCAAAGCTTTGATAATCCATCAGATACATTGTTGCCAGGTATGAGGTTTGGCTGGGACTTGAGGATCAGATTGAATAGATATCTAAGGTCTTGGAAGAGTTTTGATGATCCTTCCCTTGGAAACTTTACTCATGGCATTGAGCTTAGTGGTGACCCCAAATCATTTTTAAGAAAAGGTTCCAAAAAGTATGATCATGCTGGTTCATTTAATGGAATTCGGAATAGTAAATAACCTGATCTGAATAATAACTCAATTTTCTTATACAACGTTGTTGTCAATGAAAATGAAGTTTATTACACTTTACGACTTGTTAATCAATCTGTTCCTTTCAAGGTACATATGCTGAAGCAAAATGGTAATGTGGGTTATGTCGAACGCTTTAATGGGTAAATCAGAAACAGAGTTAGGGCCCTCATGAGCCTATGCCAAGAAATACTTGTGACACTTATCGTCTTTGTGGACCTGGCTCTACTTGTGATAAAAATGACATACCATATTGCCGATGTTTGAAGGGGTTAAAGCCTAGATCACCCCATGACTATAACGAGTTGGACTGGTCTATTGGATATGAACATGAGATGCCATTAGATTGTGAAGAAGGAAGTAGTTTTATGAAGTTAACTGAGGTGAAGGTATCTGATACAGTGCATATGTTGATGAACACAAGTACAAGTATTGGTCTTGAGGAATGCAGGATCAAGTGTTTGAAGAATTGCTCTTGCGCGACACGTGCTAATGCAGATATCCGTGGAAATGAGAGTGGTTGTGTGATGTTGTTCGTGATCTCATGGATATCAGAAGGGTGCTTGGTGCTAGGCAATATCTCTGTATTCGCTAGTCAGATTCTGGGTTAGGTATATCTACATGTCTTTCTTTATTGACTTCCAAATATTTTGTTGCTTTCCAAAAACTTCCAAATACAATTTAGTGGTTAATGTAGCATGCATGTATTCTATTCTCGTCGAATTTACCACAAAATCCTCTGTAAAAGATGTAGATTTTTTTTTTTCGTTTTCATTTTTCAGCATCATTGTGGTAAAAAAGTTCTCGTTGTGGGATAATCTAATTAATTTCCTGAGATTCTAATGCTGAAGGAAATAAATGGAACACACGATGGAGTTTTGTGGAAGATATTTAATTGAATGTTTATGCAAAAATGTATACTTTAAAAAAAAAAAAGATATTTTATTGAAAAAAAAATTTCATCAAAAAAAAAAAAAGTTTTTGAATGGGTAGGGACTGCTCCTCATTCATTGATTGTTTAATTCAAAATAGCAGGTTCTTTATTGACTTCTTGCTTTTAATTAAAAAACCATTGCAAGAAATATTGAAGCCGTTGATGCCAAGGGCTACTAACTCAGATGGTAAGACTTGTGGTCGATGGTGTCCCAGGTCCAGGCTTCGAGCCAGCCAAAAGCATTTAAATGGTTTCTAGATTCAATAAAGCTCTTGCCCACCCTTCAAAATAATTAGATAAGTAAACAAATAAATAAATATTATTGAAAATTGTTGTTTCTCTTAAATGTTTCATCCGTGAAATGAATCCAAAAACAAGCAATGTCCTACTAGATGGTGAAATGAATCCAAAAATATTGGATTTTGGAATGGCAAGGAAATTTGGAGGTGATGATGCAGAAACCAAAACAAAGCGAGGAGTGGGAACATAGTAGGCTCTGTAACTTTACATTTTAGTTATATATAATGCATTAAATCTTCAAATTTTTTTGATATATCTAAAAACTTGGTTCACCAATGGATGCAGTGGTTATATGTCTCCTGAGTATGCCATGGATGGGATTTTCTCAGTGAAATCTGATGTTTTTAGTTTTGGAGTTTTAGTGTAGGAAATAATCAGTGGGAAGAAGAATAGAGGATTTTTTTTGTTCAGAAGAGCAACGTAACCTACTTAGATATGTAAGTACACAAGTTCATGTTGTATTGTGGTTCAATTAGTCCTAAAAATTACTAGCTAACGAACTTATAATGATAGGCATGGAAACTATTTAAAGAAGGGAAGGCATTGGAACTGATTGACAAAACAGTAAAAGATTCTTTCGTACCAAATCAAGCTTTGAGATGTATACAAATCGGCCTTCTATGCTTTCAAGAAAATGCCAAAGATAGGCCAACAATGCCTTCAGTTGCTCTGATGCTGAGTACCGATACAACAAAACTGCAACAGCCAAGACAACCCGGATTCAGTTATGGTAAACTCTTACCTTGGAACAGACACAACTTCAACAAACAAACGAGGATCATATTCTGCAAATGATCTAACAGTTACAAATTTAGAAGCTAGATGGTGGACTTTTTCTTCAAAATTATTCATAGATGCAAACAATTCAACAAGTGATTAATTCATTATGCCTATAACCTATACAAAAAGAAAATAATTTCTTATATGTCTTTATTATTTTTCTAATGATGTCGTAGTGGTTATTTCTTGCATTTGCAAATGATGGGAATATTTATCCATAATATACAAACATTGGGGTCTTACATTTAGTGCTAAAAGTTACACCTACACTAAAACTGGTTAGTTGCTTCGGTGGGTAGTTTTCATCACATAGTCAAATTCTGAGTTGATACAACAAACAACACCAAGAAAAAGAAAGATGAATGTTTGCATTGAAACCTGAAAAAGAGAAATTTGTTTTTAAGGGGAAAAAAAGTGAACGAACCAAACGTAAAACCATTTTCCTTTCAATCAACTTCATATCTTTTTTTATTCTTTTTACATAAGAAGTTACCATTCTCGTTAGTGAAAGATTCAGAATTGAAAAAAATGGAGAGTTAAAGGAAATATTGAGATAACAACAGAGGGAGAACAATTTTACTTCAAGTTTCAAATGAAAATGATAGACAAGAATATTGAATATTGAAGAAGAAGATCGATTGTTTTTTATTTCCTTGATACTAGAATAGATTATAATGAGCCCTATTTATAGGGTACAAGGATTAATGCTTATGGTTGGGGCGCTGGAGCTGGAGACTCGCAACTGTAAGTGGTTGAAGGTTGGCAAGTGCGAGTCGGTGTAACATTGATTATTTCAACACTCTCCCTCAAGCTGGGTTCATGGTGAATGTCTTCTTGTTCACCCATAATGGGCGAATGCCCAAATGCGTCATGTAACATGCCTTCCATATCGTCCTCTTCCTCTGAATCTTCTTCAGCTGCCCATGCATCCAATACTTCCAATTCACCGTGGTGTACCCATATACCTTTGGCATACTGACTATCCCACCCATAAATGATTAGATGTTCATAAACAGTGTCACGAACATGGAAATGCCTGTTACGACACCTTTTGCATGGACATTTTAGCTTTCCATGAAAAGACGACAAATCAAAAGCATCATTAAGGAAGGTGCGGAGCCCTAGTTCATATTCGGTGCTGAGACGAGTATGCTCAATCCAATCTTTTTCCATGTTGGAATCTAACTTAGCCTGGATAATAGGATAAAGATGAATTTATTATTTGACATTTATGAAAAGCAAAATTTTATTCTTTTAAAAAGGTCAAGTAAAACAATTAAATATTATACATTTTCTTTTACGGCTATTCAAATTTGAAGCTTGCTATTGTAACTTGTAAGGTTTTAGGACCTCAATATGTTATTTATGTATGATGCTCTATCCCTAAAAGCCATGCAAATGGGGGATCAACCCAAATATATCAAACGAACCCAAAGTTCAAAATAAACTACACAAGCAGGATATTGCACGCTTATGGCATATCTACCCATTAGCTAATTATTTATTATTCCACGCTTATGGCATGTCTCTCTCAAAGTAGTTGTATATATTATTTTTCAACTTCACATAAAAAGTAAGCAAGCAAAATGCAGAATAATTAGAAGTAAAAAATGCAAGAAAAGCAGGGCACTAACATGGTAAAAAAATTGCAAGAAAAGCAGGGCACTAACATGGTCAAAACAAAACCAATCTAATCAAGCATTTCACTATTGGTTGGTACACTTAAAATACATCAAAAGTGTGGACAGTCTGACTTCATTCTACCATCCACTTCTATTGCTATATATGGTAAGAAGATTTAATAATTCATTAAATTCCACTTGAGCTCCATGAATTTTTTTTGCTAAATATGAACATATAAGGAAAGGCATTTGAAATGAACTCACATGGCTTGGGTTTGAGGATGTTGTAGTATTGTTGCAGTTAGTAGTTTGTAGGTCATGGTTTTTTTTAGCAATTTTGCTTCACACTTTCTTGTTGTAGGAAAACATAGTAATGCATGCATGTGGCTTGTGGTTACTTATCCTCATGTTTACAATGCAGATGTCCATCTTGAAGTCTTGGACAAGTATATTTTGATTGTATGGAAGAAATTTTACAATCATACTATTACACTGAAAACTAAAGCTTGTGTATGTATATATGAAAACAGACTTGGGAAGGTTTAGACGTCAAGCTTGAATTCCTACAAGAATTATACTTTCATCTTTAGACTAAAAGTCTTTAAGTTTGGAAATTGTAGAAGTTGTTCGCCACTTTTACAGTACAAAACAATATAAAAAATTTGCATCTTTAGACTAAAATTTGCAAAAGAATATATAGTCTGTGAGTCACCTTGAATATAAAAAATTTGCAAAAGAACCTATAGTCTGTGAGTCACCTTGAATATAAATTTATTTGCATCTTTAGACTAAAATTTGCAAAAGAATATATAGTCTGTGAATTCTACTTCCATCTTTAGACTAAAATTTGCAAAACAATATAAACCTAAGTGAGAGATTTTATTTTGACTCACCTTGAACCCTTATTAGAGCACAAAAACCCCAAATTTTTCCCACCTTGAAGTTGAAGAAGATGAAGAATCAGATGATCTTCCTAATTAGCGCCGAATGCTTGGATGCAGAAGTATTCCAGGCCCCTCAGCAGGTGACGCGGCGCGGGTTCTTCCTCTCAGACCTTCTTCCTCTCAAAAGCGAGGGTTCTTCCTCTCAGACCTTCTTCCTCTCACAGCTTCTTCCCCTGAAAATCGCTGGTCTTCCTCGCAGAGCTTCTTCCTCTCAAAATACCGTGACGCGGGATGTCAAACCTTCGACCTCTCAATATCGCTCTTCCAAACCTTCTTCCTCTAAAAAAATAGCACTTCCTCTCAATGATTCTTCATCTCACTGCTTCGTCCTCTCAAATCACTTCTTCTGCTTCGTCCTCTCAAAGCATTTATTCACAAAACTACGCGGGATTCCCAATTTTATTCGCGCCATTGGGAATTTATTTTGTGTAATTTTTTTTAATCGATTAGGGACGGCAAAAACCGTAGCTAAGATTTACACCGTGGCTAAGTAAAATTTCGTCAATATATTAATTTTTTCAAATAAACACTTATGGACGGCATAAAGCGTAGCAAAGTGTTTTTATTTGTAAATCCCAAACAAGTTTATACTCTATCAACCCCAAATTGATATTATATATATATAAGCAGAAAAATTACATGGATTTACAATGAATGACAAACTAAAACTTACCAATTTTGATTCAAGGTTTATAATATATTAAAAAACAACAAATACGATTTTGGAAAGACAAATTCGGAGTGTCCATGCCTTTTCAATAAAAAAAAATTCCCCCCCCCCCCGTCCAAATTCAAAGCGTCTTCAAGTTTTACAGAAATTAAACAATCTTTCGGCTTGAAAAAAATTAAGGATATGGGTAAGATGCAGGAGATGATCAAAAATAAAATGATATGAGTAAAAAAATGATATCAATAAGATGAATGATATGGGTAAGATGCAGGATATGAGAAAAAAATTGACTTAAATGCAGTAATAGTATCAAAGAGGATATGGGTAAGATGCAGGAGATGATCCAAAAAATAAATTATAAATCATTCTCATACCTGCAAGTGGCTTTTAACAAGGGCAATGCTAAGTCCTCTCACATTCATTAGTTGAAAGACAAATTTGGGAGTTGCTTCTGTAACAATCAAAGGAAAAAAATTGATATAGAGTTAGTAATCCTTGATAATTGTTGATATGCTCCATGAGCTTCTCCTCTGTTGTCTCCCATGAAATCCCTCCGATGAAGAACGTCTGCAAGTTTTATAAATATGAAACAATGTTTCGCCTTGCATAAAAACCAAGGCCCTTCAACTAGTAAAAAAGAGTAAAAAAGTTTATGGAATGCGGTAAGAATATCAAAGAGAATATGGGTAAGATGCAGGGACGACTTATACCGTATCAAAGACACTGTAGCTAAAATAAATTCTAAGGCTTCTCTTTCAAAAAAACTGTTACAAAGAACATTTTCCCTCGATGAGCCTCATTTGCTTAAGTCACGCACTGAAGTAACAACCACCATTATATAAGGTAAAGAGAACATTCGACAAATGTATGCAATTTTAACATTCGACAAATGTTAGCCTTGTTTATGATTTACTAAACCTTATCTCTCACCTGAAAAAGAAGACGCACGCAGGAGATGGCGGGGTTGTAGTGGGCGGAGGCGATAGAGAGTAGAGAATAAGGGACAAATAGTACCACCACGGCACCACCGTCGTCCTCCTTATATCAAAGAGAATATTTGAGATCTCTGATCTCTAAGATCTCTTGCATCTAGGGAAAGGCAGCCGGGATGGGTGTCAAGTGAGAGTTTTATCCTGGATTTGGGTTTCTTCTCTGCTTCTGGGGTCTTCTCTGCCACGGCGGACTTCTCCTCTGTAAAATTTAAATTTATATAGAGAGAGAGTTAATTGAAGGAGATTGGTTAAATTAGTTTCACGCGGATCGGTGACGTGGTTTGTTTTAGTGCGTTGGATTAAGCTATATATAGTTTTTAGGTGTTATTGACAGCTGCGATGAGGTTCTATTTTTGTATTAATTATTTTTTAATATTCTATTAGGGACGGTATACTTGCCGTAGCTAATAAAATATTCTTTGTAAAACTTGGCTATTTTTTTGATTGAGCTAAATCTTTTAAAATATATATGTTTTTAAAACCATTAGCTAATGGAATTTATTTTTTATATATTTCAATTTTTTTTTTTAAATCGATTAGCTACGGTATGCTACCGTGGCTAACCAATTTTTTTTTGTAAACTCTAGCAACGGTTCCTATGCCGTCGCTAATTGTTTTTAGATATTTCAACTTTTTTTTTAAAACGATTAGCTACGGTATGCTACCGTGGCTAATCAATTTTTTTTGTAAACTCTAGCAACGGTTCCTATGCCGTCGCTAATTGTTTTTAGATATTTCAATTTTTGTTTTAAAAACGATTAGCTACGGTATGGTACCGTGGCTAACCAATTTTTTTTTGTAAACTCTAGCAACGGTTCCTATGCCGTCGCTAATTGTTTATAGATATTTCAATTTTTTTTTTAAAAACGATTAGCTACGATATGCTACCGTGGCTAACCAATTTTTTTTGTAAACTCTAGCAACGGTTCCTATGCCATCGCTAATTGTTTTTAGATATTTCAATTTAGTTTTTAAAAAACGATTAGCTACGGTATGATACCGTGGCTAATCAATATTTTTTTGTAAACTCTAGCAACGGTTCCTATGCCGTTGCTAATTGTTTTTAGATATTTCAATTTTTTTTTTTAAACGATTAGCTACGGTATGCTACCGTGGCTAATAATTTTTTTTTGTAAACTCTAGCAACGGTTCCTATGCCGTCGCTACTTGTTTTTTTAGATATTTCATTTTTTTTTAAACGATTAGCTACAGTATGCTACCGTGGCTAACCAATTTTTTTTTTGTAAACTCTAGCAACGGTTCCTATGCCGTCGCTAATTGTTTTTAGATATTTCAATTTTTTTTTTAAAAACGATTAGCTACGGTATGCTACCGTGGCTAACCAATTTTTTGTGTAAACTCTAGCGACGGTTCCTGTGCCGTCGCTACATTGGTTTTTATATATTTCAATTTTTTTTTAAAAACGATTAGCTACGGTAATCGACCGTTGCTAATGAAATTTAATTAGTATATAGTAGCGACGGGACATATACCGTCGCTAATACTCGTATTAGCGACAATTTTTAGCCATCGCAAAATATTTAGCGACGGTTTTGTTTATTTATGTACCGAAACCGTATCAGAAACAGTAGCGACGGTTTTATGCCGTCGCAAAGTGTTTAAATAGCGACGGTCCGTAGCTAATAATGCTTTTTTTTGTAGTGCACGACTAAGAGGATTCATCGGAGTGTTTATGTAATATCTTTCTTCTTCATTTTTCACAGATAAAACAAATGACTTATATTAGATTGGCCAAAGCGGTTCAGCATCATCTCAAGGATCAGCCGAGGACTACTTCGTCTACACCAAGATTCTAGATTTAGAATCATACATAAGGATCTCAGAGCAAGCGATGTCTTAGTAGATGGTGTATTGAACCACAAAATATCAGATTTTGGAATGGCAAGGATCTTTGGAGGTGATGAAACCCAAGAAGAAATAAAGCAAGTAGTTGGAACATAGTAAGTCCCGTAATTTTACATTTTGATTGCATAAACTATTACAATCATAGCAATCTATCCAATATTTTTGTTCGCTATTCTTATGCAGTGATTATATGTCTCCCGAGTTCGTCATGAATGGGATCTTTTCAGTTAATTTGATGTTTTTAGCTTCAGAGTTGTAATCAGTGGGAAGAAGAACAGAGGATATGTTTTCTTCAGACAACCAACTGAACCTAGTTGGATATGTAAGTTCTCTGAGAACTAAGAATATGTTGAGGTTTTGTTCTAAACATAATTAGCTAATGAATTGACAATGTTAGGCATGGAGACTATGGAAAGAAGGGCATGCTCTGGAATTGATCGACGAAACAGTGAAAGATTCATGCTCATCAAATGAAGCATCGAGATGTATACATATCATCCTCTATGCATTCAAGAGCACACCAAAGATAGGCCAACATGTCATCTGTGGTTTGATGCTAACTACAGCAGGTGTTACTAAGATGCAACAACCTAGACAACCCAGATTCTGTGTTGATATATCCCCTCACATATTCTGCAAATGATGATACAACAGTGCTAGAAAACAGGCACATCTCGAGGGAGATGGAGGGTTGCACCGCCCTCCCTCGCCCAATTTCCTCGCTGATAAGAAGTTATTGAATTATTTAAGAGTGCATATTTAGTCTTGAGTAGTAGTTCGCGATTTGAGTTTTTGTCAAATTTCATTTAGCATTTGGTCATACGTTGCTTTCATCTACCAAATTTTGTATCTATCCATGTTGACTGACTTCACTATGCACACACAAATCTGTCAATTTATCAACAGAGAGCTATAACTAGAATGCGATTTGACTGATATATTCACCACCTTCTTCTCCCTTCTCTTATTGAAAATTGTGCTTTATACTATTCTCATTCATTTCCAACTCCACCCTCAATCATCCCTAAACCTTTAACTGAATTTCTATTTTATACATAAAACCTTTTGCCTGCGAACGTCTTCCTACCTTCCAAGTGTTTCAAAAGCTTTTATTGAATTGATTGAATTGGTATGTGTCATCCCTTATTGGCATTGTAGTCTGCTTTTATAGCCACCACTCTTGGACTCATGCAACTTTAGCATTCTAGTGTAATTTTTATGGCCATTAACCATGGACTCCTATCTTGGACACATATAGCGAACCATGAAAAGCTTTTTCCAGCACAAGAATTCATTCCAGTCATTTTTCTGGACCACGTATTAACCCATTTTGACACTTTGTTGCATTCTATTCGGACCACAATTTCATATTCAAAAGTAGCCTTCCCCATTGACTAATTCAGATTTTGAAATATATATGATCCATGTTTTGACTAGTGGCTTTCTCCCTAGCCTTTCCACTCTTGCAACTTCGATACAAATCTTCATGAGAATTGATTGGAAGAAACATTTGAGAGAAGTGACAAAATGAAATTCCTATGTTTTATGATCATTTTCTACTCCTTTTTCCTTGCTTTTCTCTATGTAGATCAAGCTTCCTCAATATCAGCCTACACTATAAACGCATCACAATCTCTCAAAGATGGGCAGCTCTTAACTTCCCAATCTGAAACATTTGAACTTGGTTTTTTCAGCCCATCCAATTCCAAAAACCGATACTTAGGAATCTGGTACAAGAAAATCCCCCTTCAAACAATAGTATGGGTTGCAAACAGAGATTCTCCATTGAATGATTCATCAGGAGTTTTCATGATATCCTCCACAGGTAATCTTGTTATTCTCAATCGAACAAACCAAGTCGTTTGGTCTACAAATTCATCAAAAACGGCAGCAAGCCCAATTGTAGAGTTCCTAGAGTCTGGAAATCTTGTTTTGAGAGATAACAAGTCAGATGGGTATCTGTGGCAAAGCTTTGATCATCCAACGGATACATTGTTGCCAGGTATGAAGCTTGGCTGGGACTTGAGGACTGGATTGAATAGATATCTAACCTCGTGGAAGAGTATCGATGATCCTTCTACTGGAGACTATACTTTTGGGATTGAGCTAAATGAGTATCCTGAACCTGTTATGAAAAATGGTTCTAGTAAGTATTATCGCAGTGGCCCGTGGAATGGATTTTTGTATGGTGGCTCACCTGAATTAACGAATAACACAGTTTTCATAAACAAAATTGTTCATAACAAAATTGATGTTTATTACAGTTACCAACTTGTTAATCTAACTGACAACCCTGTTAATGGAGCTGTTACTGCAAGGTTGATGGTGAAGCAAAGTGGCAGTCATGGCCAAATCAACTGCTTAACATGGGTCGATCAAAGACAGAATTGGTTACTTCAAGCTCCGATTCCAGTAGACCGTTGCGACTCTTACGGTCTTTGTGGTGCCGGCGCTACTTGTGACATAAACGATGTACCACTTTGCCGGTGTTTGAAAGGGTTCAAGCCTAAATCAACCTCTGATTACAACGAGATGGATTGGTCTCAGGGATGTCAACATGCAACACCATTAGGTTGTCATAAAGGTGACGGGTTTCTGAAGTTTACGGAGTTGAAATTGCCAGATACAACTCATACATGGTTGAATAGGAGTATGAATCTTGAGGAATGTAGGTACAAGTGTTTGAAAAATTGTTCTTGTATGGCTTATGCTAATTCTGATATCAGCGGAAGTGGGAGTGGATGTGCGATGTGGTTTGGGGATCTAGTTGATATTAGAAAGTTGCTTGGTGCGGGGCAAGATCTCTATATTCGCATGGCGGCATCTGAACTAGGTACGAATTACTATTTGACTATTTGTTTTCAAATTTTCAACACAATTTTCTTGATAAATTACCTAATCAATCTGTTGCAGTTCTAATAAAAAATGGCATTGAACCTAAATCTGTTTTAGTGCACTGTGTTCAGTACTACCATTTTAAAGGCTCGCCAATGCATTATTGTTACTTTATTATAATAACATATGTTGTATGATAGAACTAGAGCCCATAAGATATCAAGGTTGCTCACCCTTTACACCTCTTGGTCGTCCTCACTCAGATACGGACCTCTCACGCCCTCACTCAAATCTCAGTTTAATATTAGCAGAACATGTTTTATACCTCCACCTGAAGCTTTTGATTTTCAAACTTTGAATGAGAATGATTCAACTATTACACATGCTATAAGCCTATAACACATGTCCTAAATTTATTTGAAGTCATAGAATATATTTGTCCGATTTAAGTTTTCGACCTTTCTAAAGAATAAGAAATTATACCAAGTGTCTTTAATTTATATATATTCCCATTTGGTGGTACGTCTGTTTTTCTCATTTACATTCGTTGTGATTTTCAATTATATTCAGCGACTGATGCACTGAAAGGGAATGGAAGTGGCTCTGGAACAAAGAGACCATTGGTGATTATTACCATTTCAGTGATTTTGGCATTTTTCGTACTAGGATCTGGTGTCTGTTTCATATTTAGGGAGAAGATAATCCAGAAAGTACGAAAAGTTTCATCAGAAAGAGGTAGTTATCAAACACTTATCCATGCAATTTCATGAGTTTCTATTCTAACTCTATTATATTCAAACCAGCACATAAAGAAGGCAGCCAAGATTCACCCTTCGGCGAGGTGTTTATACATGGAAAAAGAGACTATCAAGGAGAGAAGAATGATGATCTTGACCTAAATCTCTTTGATATGGATACAATTGTAAAGGCAACATACAACTTCTCTGATATAAGCCTGCTTGGAAAAGGAGGGTTTGGGTGTGTTTATAAGGTAAATAGAGTAATATATTATTTTTCATGTGCTCAAAATAAGCTTTTTAACTAATGCATCCAATTCAATAGGGTACGTTGGAAAATGGAGAAGAGATAGCTGTGAAGAGATTATCAAAGAATTCAGGACAGGGCGTGGAGGAGTTCAAAAATGAAGTTATGTTAATTGCAAGACTTCAACACCGGAATCTGGTTAGGCTTTTGGGTGCATGTGCAGAAGGGCAGGAGAAAATATTGGTGTATGAATACATGGAGAACAAAAGCTTGGATGCCTTCCTTTTCGGTCAGTTCCCTTAACAATGTACTATAGATATTGTTTATTTTCGAGTTCCACGTACCTGTTAATTGTCACCATCCTATGCGCTACACTGCTTTTGATATCAAACATCTTCTATCATCGCTATGAGGACTTCAGGGGAGTTATTAAATTATCTTCATTATGTTACAGACAAAACACTTAACCACATACTGGATTGGCCACAGCGGTTCAATATTATCATGGGGATAAGTCGAGGACTACTTTATCTTCACCAAGATTCCAGATTTAGGATTATTCATAGGGATCTCAAAACAAGCAATGTCCTACTAGACGGTGAAATGAATCCAAAAATATCGGATTTTGGAATGGCAAGGATCTTTGGAGGTGATGATGCAGAAACCGAAACAAAGCGAGTAGTGGGAACATAGTAGGCTCCATAACTTTACATTTTAGTCATATATAATGCATTAAATCTTCAAATTTTTTTGATAAATCTAAAAACTTGGTTCACCAATGGATGCAGTGGTTATATGTCTCCCGAGTACGCCATGAATGGGATTTTCTCGGTGAAATCTGATGTTTTTAGTTTTGGAGTTCTAGTGTTGGAAATAATCAGTGGGAAGAAGAATAGAGAGTTTTTTTGTTCAGAGGAGCAACTTAACCTACTTGGATATGTAAGTACACAAGTTCATGTTGTATTGTGGTTCAATTAGTCCTACAAATTACTAGCTAACGAACTTATAATGATAGGCATGGAAACTATGGAAAGAAGGGAAGGCATTGGAACTAATTGACGAAACAGTAAAAGATTCTTTCGTACCAAATCAAGCTTTGAGATGTATACACATCGGCCTTTTATGCGTTCAAGAAAATGCCAAAGATAGGCCAACAATGCCTTCAGTTGTTCTGATGCTGAGTACCGATACAACAAAACTGCAACAGCCAAGACAACCCGGATTCAGTTATGGTAAATCTTACCTTGGAACAGACACAACTTCAACAAACAAACGAGGACCATATTCTGCAAATGATCTAACAGTTACAAATTTAGAAGCCAGATAGTGAACTTTTTCTTCAAAATTATTCATAGATGCAAACAATTCAACAAGTGATTCATTATGCCTATAACGTATACAAAAAGAAAATAATTTCTTATATGTCTTTATTATTTTTCTAATATGATGTCGTAATGGTTATTTCTTGCATTTACAAATGATGGGAATATTTATCCATAATATACAAACATTGGGGTCTTACATTTAGTGCTAAAAGTTACACCTACACTAAAACTGGTTAGCTGCAATTCGGTGGGTAGTTTTCATCACATAGTCAAATTCTGAGTTGATACAACAAACAACACCAAGAAAAAGAAAGATAAATGTTTGCATTGAAACCTGAAAAAGAAAAAATTGTTTTCAAGGGGAAAAAAAGTGAACGAACCAAACGATAAAACCATTTTCCTTTCAATCAACTTCATATCTTTTTGGATTCTTTTTAGATAAGAAGTTGCCCTTCTCGTTAGTGAAAGATTCGGTATTGGAAAAAAATGGAGAGTTTACTTCAAGTTTTCAAATGAATTTTTTTTATTCTTCTTCCATCAACCATTGGTTGATTCATGTCAACTTTATTGTTGGATTACAAGATGTTAACTACAAACCCATAAATATAACATGTTATCCCTCCAAGAAAAAAGAAAGAATTTTGACTGCAAAGATGAACGCTTAATAATTTACAAAAAATTACCAGGAAAAAAAAAAGCAAAAAATTATGAAAGATGGATCGTTCCTCGGTCAGCTAGGTTGTCAAGCACGCCTGAAGTGATCCAAAATTTGATTTGATCTTTTCACTGAACGAATGGGATGAGAAGGTACTCCGTGTACAATAGCTATATCATCAATAAGATAAAGAACAAAATTAGTAAACTGTTCATATTTTATTTTTCATTTGAAAAAATGCCTTAAAGAAACAGTCATCGATCTGTCTCACCTTCCAAACATATAAGTAGAAAGCTAATGTGGATGCTGGCTTTGAAAGCTCTACGGATCGGGCACGAAATAAAAGATGGGTAGCAAGGGCGCAGTGGCCTAACACAGAGATGATCTTGTTGGACATCAATGTAGAAGTAGCCCCTACTGCAATCAGGGGCGGATCTAGGATCGCAGACAAAGGAGGGCAAACAGTACACAACTATTTTACTATATAACTGTTCAACTAGACAAATATACATGGCATGATTATTTCAGCTATAGTTAGCAAATGAAGAGTTCACCTTTTTGAATTGGATAAAACAAAATTAAGCATGGTGGTATAAGATGAGAGTTGGCGAGAGGCATAGCTTTGCTTTCTTTCTAACTTTTTGGCGTTGAGGCAAGCATAACAGTACAATCTAAGTCCAAGTAGTAGTAGCAGCAGTATCCTAAGTAGTGTCTATTCTCTGGACTAGAGTGGATGAAGAACTTTTTCCTTTTGGGCTAGCTCGGACGAAGCAGACAAACAACAACTTTTAAAATCTAAAATTTATAATTGTTTAATCTAAAATAAAGAGATTAAATAGATGTAAATTTAAAAAAAAAATTCTTCAAATGTATAATTTCCCTTCCTCCGATCTCCAACTCAATTAATGGTGAGAATTAAAATAGAGAGGGATTAAAAAAAGAAAAAGAGAGAGATGGTGGGTGGATATATGGGAATTAGAAAAAGGAGAGAGAGAGAAAGAGATTAAATAAAAGAGAAAGAGATGGAGTGAGATTGTGATTAGTGAAGGTGGAGTTTAAAATATAGAAAACAAAATCCTCTGTTTAAAAATAACCTGGAGTCAATAGCCAAGATTATATATAAAGATGAACAATCTAAAATTTTAAAGGGGTGCAAGATAAAACATATAATTAACTTAATGGAATTTTTCAAAATTATAAGGGAGGCAACTGACCCCCTTATCCAACACATAGATCCGTCCCTGACTGCAATGGCCATTCCATATGCCATCAACAATGTTGAAATCTCATTCAAAGATGGAAATATTAATTATGAATTTTTTGTACAATGACCTACTTTTTCTTTGCCAATCCTTGTAGTCAAGGAATGTCCTGTTTGAATATAAACACAAGAATAAGTCAATCATTAATAAGTACGATCTTGTCACTAAGGTTATTATTTTAAGACAAATTGGTTTTCAATAAAGAATGAGCAATACCTTGATTACTGCGATAACAGTAGAGAATTTGATCATCACTTGCACACCATATATATATATCTAATCCCTTGCGATGGGAGCAGAACAAAGCATAATCTCTTCACATTTTCATTTGGAATTGTTTACATTTAATAATAATAATAATAATAATAATAATACGGATCATCACTGGTTTTGTAATAACTGCTGGCCTTCCAAGTACATATTTCTGCATGCGATTATTAAATAAATGACATTATTAAACAATGAAGCGCCTTAACATTTACATACTACATACATATCGAAGAAGTTATAACTTTTTATATGAAGCATACCTGCATGTGTATGAAGAAAGCAAGTGGAATTACAAGTGCTCGTACAGATCTAACTTTTATACATATCGAAGAAGTTATAACTTTTTATATGATGCATACAGATGTAAGAATTGCGCTGTTCTTCCATCTAAGAAAGGGTAGCTGATAACAAAAACAAAAAGGCAAGGTACTGTTAGATCGATAAAAGTATCAATCTGTAACTGGTAAATAATAACATTTGGTTAGTGTTTCATCATCAAAATAAATGAATGTATGTATTGTGAACTTACATGAAGGGAGTACGCAGTAGCTAGTTCGAAGACGGTGGATATGGCATATAACAATGGTGGAGACTTGAATAAGAATCCCATTGTGAAGCTCTGTCAAATATAAATAATTGTTTAAGAGGGAGCATGTGTCATTACAAGCAGATAAACTTGATAAGATATGAGCTTGCATGTGGATACATTGGACTGATTAACATACCGCAATGGCTGAAAGGCCTGTTATTGCTGTTGCATGTGTTATAGAAAATTCTCCAGATGCAAGAGGAAGATCAGGCTTGTTAATCTGAAAATGAAAATAGGTAAGCAAAAGATATATACTTAAAGACAAAATTTGATAATAAGGATAAACAAATATACCTTGTCGATTCCGACGTCAGACAATTGATTAATTCCAACCATATAGAAGTTGATCAAAACCATGGGTACTAATGCCTGAAAAAGCAACAAAAAAATGTTAGGTACTGAAAGTAAAGTTCATATTGCAAGTTAATTGAGAAAATATACTCTCTGTTCAATTCATTACCTTTAGCAATCTCTGTTATAAAGAGGATTGTCCGCGTTTTGATTGTTGTTTGCCATTCCCATTACCAATGGAGTCTTGTACATTTTCGAGTCCTGAAGATTTGTTACAAGGCCTGCAATATGAAAACCAAAGTTAGACCATTACGACACCTAATCAATCAACAAAGTATGCACAACAAAGTGAACTAAAAAATACCTCTTCTTTGAGGTAATGGTTTCAGACTTCTCAAGAACATCCCTTGCTCTTGATGAAAAGGGCATTTCGTAGAAACAAAAGATGAGCATGCAATAGTACTAGACATCATGTTTTTTTTTCTCTGTATTTCTGGCTATGAGTGTTGTTGCTTTCTTCTCTCAAAATGGGAAGTACTTGAATGTATATATACTACTTTAGAGATTGAATGGGTAGTGTTTCTTTATATATACTTTAATATATAATATATACCTAGTGTCAAGATGATTTGGTCAAAATATTGGGATTTGAACACAAAGCCAAGTAGTAGAGATCAGAGTTTACACGTATTTTAATATTGAACTTCAGAGGGATTGCCGAGTCAAAAATTATACCAAAATGAAGTGTTAGGAGCTTTCACAACACTTCAAGTTCTTTGACATTCTTTTTGACATGCACAATAGTGGATGGAGCTGGTCATAAGGGATTTGATAAAGAATCAAGTTGTGAAAACTGAATTTCCATGTTGTTTCTTTTAAGTTTGATTTTTAATAAAGAAGGTTATCTATCCTTTGATTGGAGTGTCAGTTCATGAACCAATATGCTTATTTTGTGTCTAATTGGTTGGAGGTGGTCAATGATAATGGGATGCCATCAGAAATTAATTGGTTGGAGGTGATCAGTGATAATGGGGTGCCATCAGAAATTAAGGGTGTGTTTGGTTATATGGAATCTTATGTCGTAGAAATTCATGAGAGGACCACCTAAATTTAAGTCAATTTGATGTTTACTCACCAATCTACCATTAGATTTGTGATCAATGGTGAGAATGAAAGTCTCATGAACATGATAATCATACTATTTGAAACCATAGCATAGGATTTCATGCACCCAAACACACCCTAAAGTGCAGCTTTTGGGGAAAATGACACAAATATATGGCCAATTTGACATTGGGCTTGGGCTAGCACATTTGGCATTGATTCCGGCTCGATTACATTTATTCTATTTTCATTTTTAGTGTATATATATATATATATATATATATATGGTGCCCTTTTCTTTGTTTCAAAATGTCTAAGTGGTCGAGGGATTGGTGAGGAAATACTAGAAATTGTGTATGGAGAAAGTTAAATGTGAAGAAGCTATTATATATCAAGTGATTAAAGTCCATAGATTACAGGATTTAGTCTCATCACTCTTTATTGTATATATCTTGATAAAGTGTTTTGTAATAAAATGTAGTATGTACTTACAAATTTATAATATTGAAGGTTTTGTATTGTTATGCATTAAAGTAATGAGTTTGGTTTTTAAAGAAATTATCCAGCACCTTCTTTTGGCTAATAATAAAACTATTAGTTCATGAACCAACATCTTATTAATTTTTTTTTTCTTAAAATATGCTCAAAATATCATATAAAATTAGTGGCAAGTGGTCAATCATCAAATAGGTCTTAGAAACAGGGATGGAAAGACCAAACCATGTGCCAATTGATTTTGATAGGGCTTTTCCCTGGGCCCCGAAGAAAATAAAGATCAGTCGAGTTCCTACTGGGCTAGGCTTTCAAAGCAGTATGATGCCTTCTATAGATTTTTCTCGTCCCTATACAGTTTTTTTTTTTTTTTTTTTTTTTTAATTAACCTCGGGAGGGGCAACTATGGAATGTCAGATCTTAATTACTTATCAAAAAAATGTTTTACAAACGCTACAGGGGTACATTACGACGTTACCCGTATGAAAGCCAAAGCAAAAAACTAAAAACAATGAAAAACCATTACAAAACTTAAAGCAAATAACTGAAATCAGCTCACAGTCAGCTCCCAGCAACCCGGACAGCACCCGCAATCTCTGTTTCGCAGCCGAAGAACACGCAGCACTACGCGCGTACCTGCGACAAAGCCCGAATGTACACCGGACTGCCAGAAACAACCCGCATACACCCGCTCCAACCGCATGTCGCAGCATCTCAGACAAACAGCCTCTTCAGGCCGTGTCCACACAGCACAGACCAGACCGCAGGAGCAGGCCCTGTTCGTGTCAACGCTGCGACAGACAGCAGCAACGCATCGCAGCAGCAGCAAAACAGAACAGCAGCAGCAAAACAGAACAGCAGCAGCAGCAGCAGCAGCGGCAACGCAGCGCAGCAGTAGCAGCAGTAACGCAGCGCAGCAACAGCAGCAGCAACAGGGTACGCTCTGTTTGGAGAGAGGCCATCCAGTTCCGTTCCTTCGACTTGTCCTACAAGCAAATTTCTGCTAGCCAATTGAGCAGAGTGGACAGAGTTGTCGCACTCCCAGCAGTCCGCGTGATCCTGCAGGCCAAAACCGCACTTACTGCAGTCTCGCCCCAGCAAAATTTCCCAACTTACACTCATCAACACATAAAAGCTGCCTCTACTCATCCCCATGGCGAATGTACGCCGTTTGTAATCTGTCGAGCACAATCAAGCCTGCTACTCTCCTAGGAAAGTCGGTTCCCTTGAAAGAAACAGCCTGATTGTCCTGTAGTGCTCTAGCCGCTAATGAATCTGCCACCGCATTAGCCTCTCTAAAGATTTGTTGGCATTCTAAAGTCATTCTCGCTGCCAACAATTTGATGTCTTTCAAAATATTCTCCAAATGCCACGGGATTTTCAAACTATCCTTAAACCAACCACAAACAAGTGCCGAATCCGTTTGGATAACCACTTTTTTGAAGCCCCAGGCGAGACATAGGCGGAGACCCTCAAATAGAGCCAACATTTCCGCTTTATTGTGGGATCCTGCACCGAAAAATATTTGTTTTCCCACAACACCAAAACCCCGATGGTCTCTAATAACCATACCGCCGGATGCCTATTCCTTGCGGGAGGATCCGTCCACATTGAGCGCAACAAAATCTATGGGGGGGGATGCCAAAAAACAATACGAACGGACTTCCTTCTAACGGGGAGCACATCCAACCCCAAAGCCCTTAAAGGACCCTTATGACTGCTAACTTGCTTAGGGGATATGAATTTATTTGCCAATCGCAACTAGCGCCTAATGTTCAAAATCGCAAAGGCATGATTTGGGGGAGCATTTTCATAAACACATTTGCATCTTTGTTTCCAAATTTCCCATAAAATGAACATAGGAGTAAGAAATAAAAGCACACCTGTTTGCGAATTTCGTGTAGCTTTCTTGAACCATATTGCAAGAACCGTGGAGATTTCTGTTGGTCGCCGAATATGAATTTCAAAAATCCTGTCAAAATGACTCCACAGCTGTATCGCCAATTCACCGTCTAGAAAGAGGTGCTTCAAAGACTCTTGCTTTGGCAAGCTACAACAACGACATCTAGAGGCCAGGCTCAAACCACATCTGTATAATTCACCGTCCACTGGCACTCCTCTACGGAGTAATTTCCAAACAAAAACTGATATTCGGGAAGGAAGGATATCGTGCCAAATTGTTTTACTTAATACATTGACCTTCCCATGATGCCGTAACAGTTCATATGCCGACTGAAAGGAAAATAGCCCATTCGGGTTTGGAATCCACACACACGTGTCCCCCTCTTGAGCCTCACCACGTAATCTGTCTGCAAATAGGCCACGCGCCAAGTTTCTGAGATCTGGGTGAACCAATTCAAAGTCCGATAAAATTACCTCACGAACTGAAGGCCATAAATCTTGGTCAACCAATTCCGTCATTCTCCTGAAAGATGCAACCATGTTCCAATTCTCCTCAAAGAAGCTGATATCCCCAATGCCAATACGCCAAAACGAGTTACGCAAAAGAAAGGATCTCCCAAGCATGATCTCTTTAAAAAATGGAGAAGACCCACTTTTCACAGGTTGACTATTCAACCCAACTCCTTGTAGCCAGTATTTACTCCTCATAAACGTAGCCCATAAAGAATCTGAAGTAAGTAGTCGCCAAAGAGCCTTGACGCGAAAAGCCTGCAGCACAACCATCAAGTCTCTAACTCCCAAACCATCTTCCGCCTGTGGAAAACAAATTTTATCCCATGACACTCATTTTTTCTTTAGACGGCCTTCACAATACCCCCAGAAGAAATCCGCCCGCAAACTATTGATCCGATGTAGAACTGCCTTTGGTACACACATGGTGCTAAGAATATAAATAGGGATCGAGCTAAAAACATGCTTAATCAAAATTAATCGGCCTCCTGGAGATAACAATTTTGCTTTCCATCCTTGAATACGAACCTGAATCTTAGTTATTAAGTCCTCAAAATATGAAATTTTGACTCTCCCTTGGAACACTGGCCCGCCCAAATATTTCAATGGAGCAGTGCGGAAATGGAAATCTGTACCTCTTTTTAAAGTCACAATGCGCTCCGCTGTTGCCTTATCATCCATAGTAAATGAACTTTTTCCTTCATTTATTTTCTGTCCCGAGGTCTTGCAATAACGTCGCAGGAACTCCATACATCCCATGACAGAGGACGTTCTGCCATTTAAAAAAATTAGGGTGTCATCTGCATACAGGAGGTGGGAAATAGGACTGCAATTTCTAGGGGTATAATAATACCCAATTTTGCCATTCGCAAAAGCCGTTTTCAATCCCCTACTCAACACATCAGAGGCAATAATGAAAAGGAAAGGTGATAGTGGGTCTCCTTGTCGTAGTCCCCTAGTGGATCTGAAAAATCCTTTGTAGACTCCCTGTAGCAGTACCGAAAATCCACAAAAAGCAATACAGTTGGAGATGATGTGGCAGATTCTACCAGTAAAGCCAAATTTTTTAAGAACTGCAAGCAAAAAGGTCCATTCCATCCTATCATAAGCCTTCTCCATGTCAATTTTCAGCACCACATTTCCTCCAAAAACCTTTCTGTTAATGTCTCTGATCATTTCCTGCGCCAGGCCAATATTTTCACCAATGAATATGCCTTTGACAAAAGCCCCCTGTTCCTGAGAAATCAATCTGGGCAAAATATCTACCAGCCTATTGCAAAGGATTTTGCTAAAGATCTTATAAATCACATTGCACAAACTGATTGGGCGAAAATCAGAAAAGGAACCTGGATTCTCAATTTTAGGAATCAACGCCATGAAATTTGCCGTGAAAGACGCCGGCATTGCCTCACCTTCAAAAAATTGGATGGCTGCCTCCCAAATATCCATACTCAAAACCTCCCAACAAAACTGAAAGAAATCAGCAGTAAAGCCATCCGGTCCTGGCGCACTATTTATGGGTATGTCGAAAACAGCATCCCTAACTTCTTCCAAGGAAGGACGTTTGACCAAAATCTCACATTGACCAGGTTCCAACAATGTCGGAATACAATTTAACAATTTCACATCCTCCCTACAATCACCTGGAGAAGACATCATATTAGCAAAAAAGTCATTGGCTTTGTCAAGGATCTCACTCGGTTCCGAAATAAGTCTACCGCACGGTAAAGTAATCTGATTAATGGCCCGTCGCTTTTGTTTGGACTTGGTGGAAGCAAAAAAGAATTTAGTGCAGGCATCTCCCTCCTTGAAATCTTTTTCACCTGATTTTTGAATCCAGTAAAGTTCCTCCTGTTTGAGAGCTAATCTGTATTCTGCCTGACAACGATGTAAATTACAGCAGGCCTGAACATCCCAATTAGCATCGACATTTAGCCCATTAACACTGTTATTTGCAAAACCCGCCAAAAAGGTTGTTTCCCACTGTTGCATCTCATCTTCTAATGCTCGAATCCTGCTAAAAACATTACCAAAGACTATCCTATTCCACTGTATCAGAGCTCTTCGTGTCAGTTTGAGTTTGGCATCAACTCTATCAACGGGTCTCATAGGCCCCATGTCAGTCGACCACGTGTCCTTGACTAGATCCATAAACTCAGGATGAGTCGTCCACATATTAAGGAAACAAAAAGGAGCAAAACCGAATTTTGATTGAGATGGCATGGAAGCCAACAACGGAGAATGATCTGAGAAAGTTCTGCTAAGATGTTCCACTTTGGGGCTACCCAATTCTGTCAACCAAGCTGGATTCACAAAGATCCTATCCAGTCTGGCCCAAATACGCTCACTGCCCCTCCTGTTGTTACACCAAGTGAAACGAGGACCCGAGAACAAGTAATCCGCTGTTTTCAATACAGTCAGAGAAATGTGACATGCTTGCCACGGACGGCTCCACACCCCCTACTTTCTCTCCCGAATGCAAGTAGGTGTTAAAATCCCCTCCAACCAACCAAGGAGTGTCATGGTTGGCAGCAAAATTTGTCATATTCAACCATAGGTCATTTCTTTCATCCACAGAGCATTTAGCATAAACAAAAGAAATTAAAAAAATTCTTGAAGTAGAGTCCGTTACCTGGCAATGAATGATCTGGTCCGACATATCCACCACTGAAAGGGCAAGGGACGTATCCCAAAGAATCCAAATCTTGCCGCCAAAGGTGTCGTTTGATGCAAAACCCCCAAGGTGGAGCTTGTTGCCAATCTCCATATATCTACTAGAATCAATCATAGGCTCCGCAATCATAAGAATTCTGACTTTATGCTCCACAACCATATTTTTTAGCCTCCTCCTCGTGGCGTTATTACCAACCCCACGAGCATTCCAAAACATAACGTTTTCCATCATCATATTAAACACGGTAAGAAGATTTACCCCTCTTAGTCTTACGACGATTGCCCGGAGGGGCCGCCGAATGGACTTTGATCTGCTGCTCCTTATCGGAGTGTGCCCCTAAATTGACATCATTAATAGCATGTGATTCCGGCCCCAACTCCGATTCCGACGCAGCCTCGTCACTAAAATCTGCGGCGCTATCAAGTGTATTCATGTTCCTCGATTGTTTCTCTCTTCTCAAAACACGATTCTCCTCAACCAGCTGGATGACAACCTCATGCAAACTTCCATCCTTATCATTGCTGACAGCCGCAGACACTGAAGAAGGTACCGTGGATAGAGCGCGCTTGGCCATAACTTTTGTCAACTGTTCCATCACCGTTGGCTTTACTGTGGCAGCCCCTACATCCTGCAACAGCCCAATCGACTCAGTCTGCGTCACGACAGAATCACCAACTGCCATCAACTCATTCGCTGCCTGGGGACCGTGAAGAAGAGGCCCTGGACTAGCCTTGACCTGTGTCCCTATACAGTTTTGGAGCGTTGTAGGAATAGTATCCATTTCTCTTCTTCCCCTACAATCAAAATTAATGGCTGATCTTTCACCAACATTTTTCAAGGGATTGCTAAAGGTAATGAATTGATCAGAGAGCAGTAACTCGCAATATGAAGTATAATTTCAGTACGTACCTCACATTTGATTGCTTTTTCAGGCATTAGTACCCATGGACATGGTGTTGGAATTAATCAATTGTCTGATGTAGGAATCGACAAGGTATATTTGGTTATGCTTATACATCTTTGTCAAATTCTGTCATCAAGTATATGTCTTTTGATTACCTGTTTTCATTTTGATCAGATTAACAAGCCTGATCTTCCTCTTGCATCTGGAGAATTTTCATTAACACATGCAACGGCAATAACAGGCCTTTCAGCCATTGCGGTGTGTTAATCATATCCATCATGCCTTACAACTTATCAAGTTTATTTGCCAGTAATTAATTGCACATTATCTTGAGCAAATTTTAATATTTGCAGAGCTTCACAATGGGATTTATGTTCAAGTCTCCACCTCTGTTGTATGCCATCTCAACTGTCTGTGCATATTCCGTTCATGTAACTTCATAATTACACTCGTTTATCTTGGTGAACAAAAAGAACTTTTCAAATGTCATTAGTACGTTACTATTAAACGATCGAATAAAATTAATTTTTGCTTCTAATGGTACTTTCTGTTATTAGGTACCCTTTCTTAGATGGAAGAACATCACAATTCTTACATCGGTATGGTATGCATCATAAGCGTGCGGGCGCTTGTAATCCCACTTTGTTTCTTCTGACACATGCAGGCATGTACTCCATATATAAAATTACAACTTCTTCGATATGGACTCCATCCATAGTAAACATTAAGACACTTCATTGTTTAATCAATGAAATTCATACAATAATTGCAGAAATACGTAGTTGGAAGGCCAGCAGTGATTACAAAACCAGTGATGTTTGCAGTGCCTTCATGACCGTAATCTCTACGGTTATTGCAGTAATTAAGGTATTGTTTGTTGTTTCTTCCAAATTAATTTATTTGGAAAAATATTATTTTTAGTGAAACTTCAGTTGTACTGCTTAACAATTTAATTATTCTAATTAGTTAACTTAATTTTATGTTTATCTTCAAACAGGACATTCCTGATATGGATGGCGATGAGGCTTTTGGCCTGCAATCCTTGACTACAAGGATTGGCAAGGAAAAAGTAAGTCAAGATATACAGAAATTATATAAAATTTTCTATCTTTGAATGAGATCGATTATAACTGATGATGACCAAGAACAAGAAGACCGAAATTCATCATGATTATTTGGAACTTTCAGGTCTTTTGGGCTGGGGTTTCAACACTGCTGATGGCATATGGAATGGCCATATCAGTAGGGGCTCTACTTCTACATTGATGTCCAATAAGATCATCTCTGTATTTGGCCATTGCGCCCTTGCTAAACATCTTTTATTTCGTGCTCGATCCGTAGAGCTTTCAAAGCCCGCATCTACATTAGCTTTTTACTTATATGTTTGGAAGGTGAGACAGATCAATGACCGTTTCTTCATCCCAATCAGAAACATTTGAGATTGGGTTCTTCATCCCACCCAATTCCAAAAACTGATACTTAGGAATGTGGTACAAGAAAATCCCAGTTCAAACAGAAGTATGGGTAACTAATAGAGTTTCTCTATTGGATGATACATCAAGAGTGCATAGGAAATCTTGGAAAAAAAATACTCTGCTCAAACATAATGCTAAAGAAACTACAACCAATAAAAGTCATTCAGAAATTATGAAAAAAAGGAATAATAGGAAGTCTTAAAATTTGAAAATAGGAATCAGCAACAAAGGATAAAGGTACTAAAAATTGCAAAAACAGTATGAATACTTTCACTCGACATGAACACTTGAAACGTAATGTACCATCAACTAGACAAAATATAAAGGTCCCAAAATACAATACTCACCAGATACAATGTTGGTTCAGGTAGGATTACATCCCGGACTCGTCAACCAACAATAGCTGCAAAAACAATTAGGAACTTGTAAGTCTTAAAACTGGTCTATACATACAATAGTAGCATTCAGTAAGTCTGCAAAAACAATTAGCTCATACATACAATAGCATATTCTAAGACAAGAAAAATATAATCTAATATATAGTTGGTGAAGAAGGTTCACAAAAATTGGCTCAGTGTGAACAAATATGCAAAACAAAACACAAACTGTGGCGACATTGCTCGAAAAATAGCAATTTTTACTTGATTTAATACCAAACATTATTGGAGAACAAAACCAATACCAAGGGTTATTATAAAACAAAATGAAATTTTACGTAATCTATAATAGAAACTCTGAAAACGCAATTGAAAATATTGTATTGATATATGAACCAATCAGCCAAACAGATCTTAAAATAATAACAAACTGGTAAACTTTCCTTCGACTGGTTTAAAAATATCATCTACAGATCAAGAAATCCCAAACCCACAACTAATTTCATTTAAAAAAAAAAAACAAACTTGGCTACCATAATTGCCAATATTATCCTCCTATTAATCATCTCTAACTATTTACTTTGTTGCTGCTATGCAAACGTGTTTATGAGAAGAACTTATAATTTGAGGCATCAAGAATGATTTGCTTAGCCCACCAATGGGTGATAAGATCATCAACAAAAATCTTAAAATGATACAAATCTGAAAATACACAAAGTCGAGAGTTATGTCAGTTTCTTCATTTTTCCTAATAAGAACTAACGTTTGAAACACAAAAACAAATCCTTTCAACTTATCCAATTTGTCATCCATGATAAATTGAATCTCCTGGGCTTTTTTATTGCGAGCCACGTGATGCAAGGGAGCTTGAAGGGGGAAAGAGGCAAAGTTTAGTATTAATAACAATGAGTACGCTAGTATTCGAAAGGACATGAGATATAAAAAGACTTATAAAATATGTTATAGGGGCAAAAGCAAATCCTCTAAAGAAACCAATAAGTTCTTCAAAGAAGGGGAAACAAATAGCAACAAACATTGTAAATGTTGCTTAGAGAGAAGCATAAGAAGAGTTAGATTTAAATTGCCATTAACAAAACTAAGTACAAATACTTTTGAAACCATGAACAAACGATATACAAAAAAATTGGCATTACTTACCAAAATGTAACTGTTTGTTTGAAAGTTTTGAGAACCCAACAAGTAGCCTTTTTCTGATGTAATAAACATTATCTTCCTAGAAATTTGTTATTTTTTCCTCCCACTCATTATCTCAGATGACACATATAAGTTTGGCCCTATTAAATAGAAAAAGAATATGAGAGAAGAGAGGTTGTTGCTAATTATAATCATCACACTTTCCAACGCTATTTCAGATAGTGCGGCGCAACACCATGTGATATGGCACGGGAAAAGATTACTACCATGGATCAAAAAAATTTGCACTTCTATTTAGGGGTACAAAATTTTCTTAATAGTGCTTTTATAGCCTTGCTTACTGTGATTATTGTGGATGTTCTTCCACGATGGAGTGTTAAAATGAATGTCAATGTAGATTTTATGGGAGATACTATTCACATCCACATGTTCTTCTTTCCACACCCACATAAAAAAATTTCCACAAGTCCCCTTTCCACACTCACATATACATGGTCAAAACCCCTTTTTTTGTTTTTTTTTCCATTGGAAGATAAAGAAATAAGAGTTTTCTCTCTCAAAACCCCTATTCTTAACCAAAAGACCCTCCTCCACCATGCCCCAACAACTTTCTTGTTTTCTGAAGGTTCCTAAGACAACTTTCTCACTGTCTGAAGGGTTCCTCCTCTTTCTCTTCTTTGCTCAAGTAAATTTAATTTAGGGGTTTCTCTAAAGAAAATCCCCGAAATGAAAGTAATCTACTCGATTTTCTCCCATATCTCATTCGTTATTTGATTTTTTTTTCCTTAAATCTCTTTGCCAAAGATCTCTACCTTCACCATTTTCACCATGGAGGGTTTCTCCAACTTGAAATTCGTTTGGGTGAAGAAGACAACCCATACGACATGCGTATGGACATTGTAAGGACCTTAAAACAAATATTTCTTTTTTTTAGTGAACTTAAACATATTCAAAGTGTGAAACACCAATAAAACTCACCACAAACATGTGCACTAAAAAAATTTTGCGAGCGAAAACACTGATATCCAAACAAAATTTTTAGTTACTAAACAATGATACCCAAAGCAGAAATTTTCACGACTAGACCCTCCCCCTCCAAAAAAAAAAACCACAAAACACAAAAGCATAAAATTTTGTGAGTATAGGGTTGTCTCTACGCCAAAAAACCACAAAACACAAAAGCATAAAAGTTTATAACAATGTGTCCTGACGCAAAAAAATTCGCTTAGGTGTCAATGTTTACTCATTGAAATTTTGTAGGTACATGTTTATGGTAAGTTTTAGTGGCATTTCACACTTTGAACATGTTCAAGCCCAAAAAAATTGAAGAAACAAACTTTCATTACTATTGTGTCCTTATTGTCGCTCATACGGTCGTCTTCTTCACTGGGGCAGAGCTCAGTGAAGTTTATTTTCAAGTATAGTAAATGGATTTTAAGCTTTAAATTTGAAAATAAACTATTGAATAAGTTGATTAATGCCCAAAGTGATCGAAAAAGGGTTGTTCAACCCTTACTGGCTCAGTGTGATAGAGAGAATTGGGTCTGCAGTTTGAGGAACCCTTCAGAGAGAGAAAGAGAGAACACAATCAAAGTAGTTGGAGGAACTTTCTAAAGAGAGAGAACACAATTGATGAAGAATAAGGGTTTAAGGGAGAAAACCCTAGTCAACTGATGAAGAAGAAGGGTTTTGAGGGAGAAACCTCACTATGAAACTCCCTCTCTATTCGTAGGAAAAGAATGGAATTTAACCTTTTTAGACGAGGGGGTGTTGAGTAAGTGGGTGTAGAAAATGGAAGGTGTGGGTGAGAATAGTAGGTCCCGATTTTAAATCCACTTCCCCGTTCATAACAATCGATCATGTTAACTAATGGTGATTTTCTTAATAGTGCTTTTATAGCCTTGCTTACCCTGCATATTGTGGATGTTCTTTCACGACGGAGTGTTAAAATGAATGTCAATGTAGATTTTATGGGAGCTACTATTCTTCTCTGCTCGAGTAAATTTAATTTAGGGGTTTCTCTAAAGAAAATCCCCAAAATGAAAGCAATCTACTCGATTTTCTCCCATATCTCATTCGTTCTTTGATTTTTTTTCCCCTTAAATCTCTTTGCCAAAGATCTCTACCTTCACCATTTTCACCATGGAGGGTTTCTCCAACTTGAAACTCGTTTGGGTCAAACTCGCCCCAATTCCATGGATAAATGATCGATCGATCGATCATGTTAACTAATGGTGATTTGGTTACTCTCTTCTCACTCCTCGCACAGGTAACATTTTCATCTTTAGTAATTTATTGGAAATGGGATGTCAATGTTGATGCCATGGAAATGTTATTGTGTCTACATTTTTCTCCAAGACAGTTTACAATCAGAGAAACTGAGTTTCCATTGCATTTGTTTCTTGGATTGTGTAAGAGCTAACTGTTTGAAACATGGGTGAAGAGTCAATTTTTCTATATTGACACATTATGGTATACCAACTAGATTTAAATTACATGATCGATCAGGTAGGCCGGTGTCCACATTGTTATAAACTTACAGTTCTGTACTAGTCTGTCATCTTACAGCTGGTTTAGTTTCTGCTCTCTTTGTTTCCTCTATTTCGGCCTACACCATTACTCCATCACAATATATCCAATATGGGGAGATCTTAACTTTCTAATCTGAAGCATTTGGACTTGGTTTCTTCGGCCCATCCAATTCCAAATATTGATACTTAGGAATGTGGTACATGAAAATCCCAGGTGAAAAAGTGGTATGATTAGCTAATAATAGAAATTATTCATTGGTTCATCAGGAGTGCTAACGTCATTTGGTTTACAGATTTATGTAAAACAGCATAAATTCAATTTTAGAGTTCCTACAGTAGGGTTTCTGCAGAGAAAATATTGTAATTCACCTGCGAAGAGCAGAGGGTTGTTTAGTCAAACTATTGTTACCCCTGACTGGATATGTAAGAAGAGAGGGTTTTTTATTTTACAACTCTGACAACATATAGTGGTTTATTCCTAAATGTTATTAGCTAATGAATTCTTTACGCATCGAAACTATTGAAAAAAGGGTATGGATTGGAACTGATTCATGAAACAGTGAAACCTGTTGGATATTCGTTATTTGTTATTCAATGTTATGCGTCAGTGTCCGACATTGGTAGTATATTAGGACACATTTATATGATGTACACATAACGTAGATAAATAAACTCAAATCTATTGTAGGATCAAAGTCCTTATCTTTAGGGGTGATCTGGGCTGCAGGCTGCAGCATCAGCATTTATTACTTGTTCTACTCCATCAACAATAAGAGTCTTCATACCATGTGATGATACACCAAAACGTCCAGTAATCCACACTATACATGTGTCATGACGATCTCGTCAACAGAGCAAAGCGAGCCTAGTTGAGCGCCCAATCTGGCAAAGCCCAGATGACACTTAGCCCACTGATGCAGGTCCAGGAGGTTGAGCCCAATCAGCGATGCCCTATTAAGCCCATACGCCATCGCCATATGGTTGTCGTATACTCCGATACCTGTTGGGGATTCTTCCCTTATGAAGTGTTGTCTATACAGGAGAGTTTCCGTGCAGGACTTATACTCTATTATTTGCTTCATAGTCAGAGTCAGTGTATTACTGGCGTCTTAGGTCAAACTCCTAGATACTTTCCTTATTAGGTATTACGGGTATTGGGCTTGACCGTATGATGTATAGGCTTAATAGGGCATCATTGTTTGGATCCAACCTCCTGGACCATGCCTCAGTGGGTTGAGTGTTATCTGGGCTTTGCCAGATTGGGTGCTCAACTAGGCCCGCTTTACTATGTTGACGAGATCATCATGACACATGTACGGTGCGGATGACTGGACAGTTTGGTGTATCATCACCATGTATGAGAAATTGGAAGCTTCAAAAGATAAGTGAAGAAATTGAGGTTCTAAGCATGGCATTTCTGTTGGAGTATCCAAACATGTGTCCCAGTGTTGGAATGTTTATGAACACAAGATTTCTTTTTTCGAAAAATAATTGTCCTCGTTGCATAGTTGTTTTGTACTAAATGGTGTTTGTCTTTTATAAAAGGAAAGTTTGAAACTTGGCCTGTTATTGTTATCACATATTGATGAAAAACTAACTTAGACTCAACTTTATTAGTTGTTATGCGGAAAGGGCAAAGGCTATGATCACATACGAGCTGAGAATCATCAAAAACTCATTACTTTGTCCTTGGGATTCAGGCAAGTAAGATTTGTGTGTCTTTTTATACTTTCTTTTGGAAGTCCTCAATGTTGCTACATTTTAGGGCTCATGTTAGTGTGTTTTCTTAATGACATGAAAGTATATAAAAATTCACTCTAGTTATATAATTGTTTTCTTGCTTATTCAATATTATAGTCATATACTAGAATTCTATCTTTAAGCGCCATCCTGATGATCAACAAGTACTTTTTGGTGGTTCAAAAGATTCCTGGATGTAGCACGCCTTATATTCCACTGTATCTTGCACAATTAATTCATCTGTAAAAGTAGATATCCATGTTGACTTATTGAAAATTGAAAATATATACGACCAGCTAGGACCCATGTTCAATACAGTTGGTTTAATGTTTTCGAGCAAATATTCTAGACTGGGACATAAGATTTAAATAAGCGACCATGAAGAAACATGTGAGAGCATGACCACAATGATGAGCTTTTGGTTTATACTATTCTACTTCTCTTAAATCACTTTTCTCGGCTAAGATCACGTTTTTTCCATTTCGGCCTACAGTCTTACGTCTACACTATCTGTCAAGGATGGGCAGACCTTTACTTCCCAATCTGAAACATTTTAGCTTGGCTTCTTCAGCCCATCCAGTTCGAAAAATGATACTTAGGAATGTGGTACAAATAGATGCCAAGTCAAATGGTAGTATGGGTGGCTAATAGAATTTCGCCATTGAATGATTCATCAGGAGTGCTAATGCTATCCACCACTGGTAATCTTGTTATTCTCAGCCTATCAAACCACATCGTTTGGTCTACGTATTCGTCTAAAATGTCAAAAAACTCAATTCTCGAGTTCCTAGAGTCAGGAATCTAGTTTTAAGAGATGGAGACTCAGATGTATACCTATGGCAAAGCTTTGATCATCCATCAGATATGTTGTCGCCACGTATGAAGCTCGGTTGGGACTTGAGGGTTGGATTGAATAGGTATCTAACATCCTGGAGGAGTTGATGGTCCATCTCTTAGAGACTATACTCATGGATTTGATCTTACTGGGGATCCTGAATTTTTTTTTTAAAATGGGTCTATTAAGTACTATCATACTGGCCCATGGAATGGCTCGGATTAGTTGGGCATTCGATCAAAAGAATAACTGAGTTTTCACATACAGAGTTGTTAGTAATGAAAATGAAGTTTATTAGCATTACCAACTTTTTAATCAAGGTGTGACTTCAAGGTTGATGGCTTCCTCGAACATTTTATTTGGGTCAATCTGAAACAGAGCTGGATCTTTCATGTACCGATTCCAGGGGATAGTTGTGCTAATATGGTCTCTGTGGTGCAGGCAGTATCTGTGACATGAGTAATACACCAGTGTGTCAGTGTTTGAAGGGGTTCAAGCCCAGATCACCCCATGATTACAATGAGATGGACTGGTCTCAGGGAAGCGAACATGAGATGCCATTAGACTGTGACCAAAAGAGACTTGCTTATGGCTACGTCAATGATTGTTTGAAATGATTGTGGGGTTTGCAGAACAATTTTGAGATGTCTGTGTATGGAGTATGGAGAAAGAACCTTTGTGTTTAAGTTCTTGAATGAAGAAGACAAGAATAGGGTGCTTGAAGTAGGACCCGTCCATATTGCTAGCAGATTGTCTTGATCAGTCCTTGGAGACCATATATGGAATAGGATGTTGAAGTGTTAAACTCGGTTCCCATTTGGGTCAATTTCAGGAAGGCTCTCTTGTTCTTGTGGAACATTGAAGGTCTGCAAGCAATTACTAGTGCTTTGGGAGTTCCATTTACTAGTGCTTTGGGAGTTTCATTGATGCCAGACAAGGCAACGGATAATATTTTCCTTTGCAAGAGTTTATATTGAAATAAGTTCCACTTGCCAATTTCCTGCATCAATCTCAATTGTAATTAATGATGGTAAGATGGTCATGGTGGAGATTGAATATTCTTGGCGATCGTCAAAGTGTGGTCACTACATGGGGTTTGGACATACCTCTTCTAGCTGCCCCAAACACAAGAAATCAAAATCCATAGTTACTAAGGTCTAGAACGTGAATGGGTAAGGGAACAAAGAAAATAAGGTTTTTAAGTCGACAGAAAATGGTTGGGTAAGTGTTATAGGCAGGCATATGACTAGAGTACCCCAAACATTCTAGTGGTGATTGATGAGAATGATAAGAATGGTTATGAAGATATGATCTGTGATACTGAGTAACAATGCAATTGTAACTAATGAAACCAGGAACCATGATGAAGTAGAGGTGAGTAGGGAGACTGTTAATAATGATGTTGCAGAGGTGCAAACGCATGAACAAGTGGTCACGATGAACAATTTCAACTCCTAGTTGAAGATGGCATACAGGAAAACAGGGAGGACACTGATTTGTAGGGATGGCAATTGGGCAGATTTGGGCAAATCCATCCCTACCCCGTTGGGGATTGCGAATCCCAAAATCCGCCCTGAATAACTGATAATTTATTTTTGTAAAAACCATCCCCGATCCCAAAATTCGCCCTGGATAATCCGTTAAAAAAACCTTTGATTTTGAAAAATCTAGGATCTGAAGTCAGAAAAAAAAAATGAAAGGAAGAAGATGCAACACAGATCATCACAACCAACATTTTTGTACCGCAATCAACATTTTTGTACCACTAAACTTAAAAGATCAAATCATTGTTGCATCAAATACTTCAAATCTGGCCTAAACTAAAAACCAGATTTGTAGAGATTACCAAAGAAGATGAAATCACCAAAGAAGAAGTAGAAACGAAGAAAAATCAAACATTACACTCAAGATCGATTTGGATTTTCCTCTTCAAGATCGATTTGGATCTTCCTCTTCAAGATCGATTTTGGATCTGTGGATCTTCATATTCAAGGTCAATTTGGGGGAGGCGGAGACTTGATGGAGACATACTTGAGTCGGTAACAGCTTCGCAAATCGCAGTCATCGCCCACCGATTGCCGTACTTGGCGTGCGCTGCCATGATCGTTTGATCCTCATCATGAGAAAACGAACGACCAGTTTCTTGCCTTGATGTACCGGCTTATCAGCGAGCAGTTCCTTGCGTTGTGCTCGTCCACATGCTGTGTCAAGATCCAATCCTCCACGCTCCATGGCCCCTTTTTCCCAACAAATTCCTTGTCACCTTACTCGATTTCGACGAAGAGGATGAAGTGGACGAGTTAGATACTTGCCAGGATCATCTCCTAGTGGGTTTAATGCCTTGCCTAGTTCGAAGTGGTTGAAGAGAAGGATTTCAAAGAAGAACTGGAAATCTTCTTCTTTTCCTTGAAGAGAGGTGAAGAAGATTTCTTTGAAGAGGGATGAAAATAAGTGAGGCGGAGAGAGAAGTGATAGCCTAGGGTTAGGGTTTTTTCCTTTTTAAGGGCCAAGGGTATTTCAGCAATTCTCATGATTAAATGGATATCCGTGGGGCGGATTTGTCCAAATTCGTATTCGCCCCGAAATTCGATTAAGCATACCCAAAATCGCCCCAAACAGATCGGGTAGGGCGGATATCCGTGAAAATCCGCCCCACTGCCATCCCTACTGATTTGAAGCTCGAGGAGCCTCTAGCAGGCGAGTCATTACGGTAGAGACAGGGTATCTGCTAAGATTGAATATGTTATACCCTCGTGTGGGCGGACTTGAGGGGGAGGGTGAGGGAGAAGCCCAAGAATCCATGGATCCCAAGAGGGTTGGCAAGCTACAAAGGGGAGATCATAGCCCACATCGCCTGGGTGCGAAAGGGTGATGTACTATATATGTACGAGGTTGGATCTACAAAGTACTACGCATTTTAAAGTCGTGCGGGCCTTGGGCCCAAAGCGGACAATATAGTACTTTGTGGATCGGGTCGTGACAGAATGGGTCCACAGAGTACTATATTGTCCGCTTTGGGCCCAAGGCCCGCACGGCTTTAAACCACGTAGTACTTTGTAGATCCAAACTCGTACGTATATAGTACATCCCCTTCCCTCACCTAGGTGATGTGGGACTATAATCTCCCCTTGGTAGTTCGCCCAATCCCTCTTGGGATCCACAGGCCTATTGGGTTTGCCATCATGGGCCTCTCCCGTACCTTCCCACTCAGGTCCGCCCACAAAAGGGTATCACAATTCTGTCATGACCCGATCCACAAAGTACTATATTGGCCGCTTTGGGCCCAAGGCCTGTACGACATTAAAACGCGTAGTGCTTTATAGATCCAAACTCATACATATATAGTACATCACCTTCCCACACCCAGACGATGTGGGTCTATGATCTCCCCTTTGTAGCTTGTCAACCCTCTTAGGATCCATGGGCTCTTGGGCTTCTCCCTCACCCTCCCTCTCCCCCTCCCCCCAAACTCATAGATACTTGCCTTATTAGATGTTACAAGTAGTGGGCTTAACCGTATGACGCAGTGTTCTAAAAATTGGCCTAGCTAGAAGGTAGAAAAATGCCCAGATTAATGTCTGGGCGGGTTTTGGGCAGTCTGGGCGGCCTAGGCGGTCTGGGCCAGTTTTTTTATTTTTTATTTTTATTTTTTATTTTTCTTTCCTCTTTTTTGAAATAAACAATTTAATTGTTTTTTATTCAATATATGTCTAAATGTAGCAAATGATGATTACTTAATGAAATTATCAAAGAATCTGCCGGTACCAATTTTAGTAATGTAGATTTTATCAAACATGACTGAGGTTATTCATGCAATTTGAAGAAAAATAAAAGAGTAGGTTTGGATATTTGTCCACAAATTCAACTTTGTATAAAGTACCCTTCATGATCAACTTCAGTCATTTGAGTTTTAATAAATTTTGTTCATGATTGTTAATTTTTCATGTTTTTAAATTTTGCATATGTATATTGGCATTAAATTGGATGTAATTGATAAGGTATTATGCTTAACTTTTGTAAATTATTAAAGTTATAATACAAAACCTAAGACCGCCTAGGCCCCTGGGCACTAGGCACCTGCTCGACGTCGAAGAACACTGGTATGACGTATGGGCTTAATAGGGCATCATTGTTTGGGTCCAACCTCCTGACCCTGCCTCAGTGGGTTGAGTGTTATCTGGGCTTTGCCAGATTGGGTGCTCAACTAGGCCCGCTTTACTATGTTGACGAGATCATCATGACACATGTACAGTGCGGATTACTGGACGGTTTGGTGTATCATCACCATGTATGAGGAATTGGAAGCTTCAAAAGATAAGTGAAGAAATTGAGGTTCTAAGCATGGCATTTCTATTGGAGTATCCAAACATGTGTCCCAGTGTTGGAATGTTTATGAACACAAGATTTCTTTTTTCGAAAAATAACTGTCCTCGTTACATAGTTGTTTTGTACTAAATGGTGTTTGACTTTTATAAAAGGAAAGTTTGAGACTTGGGTCTGTTACTGTTATCCCATATTGATGAAAAACTAACTTAGACTCAACTTTATTAGTTGTTGTGTGGAAAGAGCAAAGGCTATGATCACATACGAGCTGAGAATCTTCAAAAACTCATTACTTTGTCCTTGGGATTCAGGCAAGTAAGATTTGTGTGTCTTTTTGTACTTTCCTTTGGAAGTCCTCAATGTTGCTACATTTTAGGGCTCATGTTAGTGAGTTTTCTTAATGATATGAAAGTATATAAAAATTCACTCTAGTTATATAATTGTTTTCTTGCTTATTCAATATTATAGTCATATACTAGAATTTTATCTTTAAGCGCCATCCTGATGATCAACAAGTACTTTTTGGTGGTTCAAAAGATTCCTGGATGTAGCACGCCTTATATTCCACTGTATCTTTCACAATTAATTCATCTGTAAAAGTAGATATCCATGTTGACTTATTGAAAATTGAAAATATATTGAAGATTTAAATAAGCGACCATGAAGAAACATGTGAGAGCATGACCACAATGATGAGCTTTTGGTTTATACTATTCTACTTCTCTTAAATCACTTTTCTCGGCTAAGATCACATTTTTTCCATTTCGGCCTACAGTCTTACTTCTACACTATCTGTCAAGGATGGGCAGACCTTCACTTCCCAATCTGAAACATTTTAGCTTGGCCTCTTCAGCCCATCCAGTTTGAAAAAATGATATTTAGGAATGTGGTACAAAAAGATGCCAAGTCAAACGGTAGTATGGGTGGCTAATAGAATTTCGCCATTGAATGATTCATCAGGAGTGCTAATGCTATCCGCCACTGGTAATCTTGTTATTCTCAGCCTATCAAACCACATCGTTTGGTCTACATATTCGTCTAAAATGTCAAAAAACTCAATTCTCGAGATCCTAGAGTCAGGAATCTAGTTTTAAGAGATGGAGACTCAGATGTATACCTATGGCAAAGCTTTGATCATCCATCAGATATGTTGTTGCCACGTATGAAGCTCGGTTGGGACTTGAGGGTTGGATTGAATAGGTATCTAACATCCTGGAGGAGTTGATGGTCCATCTCTTAGAGACTATACTCATGGATTTGATCTTACTGGGGATCCTGAATTTTTTTTTGTAAATGGGTCTATTAAGTACTATCATACTGGCCCATGGAATGGTATTCGGATTAGTTGAGCACTCGATCAAAAGAATGTCTGAGTTTTCACATACAGAGTTGTTAGTAATGAAAATGAAGTTTATTAGCATTACCAACTTTTTAACCAAAGTGTGACTTCAAGGTTGATGGTGAACAAACTGGTAATGATGGTTTCCTCGAACATTTTATTTGGGTCAATCAGAAACAGAGCTGGATCCTTCATGTACCGATTCCAGGGGATAGTTCTGACTTTTATGGTCTCTGTGGTGCAGGCAGTATCTGTGACATGGGTAATACACCAGTGTGTCAGTGTTTGAAAGGGTTCAAGCCCAGATCACCCCATGATTACAATGAGATGGACTGGTCTCAGGGAAGTGAACATGAGATGCCGTTAGACTGTGACCAAAAGAATGGGTTTTAGAAGCTCAGAGAGGTGAAATGCCCGATACAATGCATACATGGATGAAGATGAATACGAGTCTTTAGGAATGCATGGTTTACTGTTTAAAGAATGGTTCTTGTATGGCTTATGCTAATGTGGATATTTGTGGAGATGGGAGTGGTGTGGTGTGGTGTGGTTTGGGAATCTGATCGATATTAGAAAGGTACTTGGTGCTGGACAAGATCTATATATACGCTTGGCAGCTTGGTGCTGGACAAGATCTATATAAACGCATGGCAGCTTCTGATTTAGGTACAAATCTCATTGCCTTAAATTATTTTCAAAATCTTGAAGTAAAAAGTTTATTATTGTGGGATCACCTCGTCAAAGCAAAATCTAAACAGGAAGTATATATTATTACACTTTAGTCCAGAACCTTGAAACAAGGAAATAAAACCTGTCCCACTATCTTCGAAGGCATTTAAAAAAAATAAAAATAAAAATAAAAATGCTTTTAATCTAGCTAAGGCAGTGAATAGATAACCACTGAAAGAGAAATAGTTCTGAGTACTGTGATCTCCATCTCTGAGGGTAACAAATAAGGAGCCATCATTGGCTCTAGATAAATCCCGTCGGAGTGGCATCATGAGTCATGACCAGGTTATGTTCACTGCTTACTTTTTGCATTGACCAGTGTTTTTGAGTGATGTCTAATTGTGATCACAAAACCAAAATTTTGTGACCCACCCCACACTTTCGTATGGAAATTATTGGTTTTCTTTATTCTCTACAAAGTTCACAACCAGTCTAGGGTCTAAATTGCAAAGCGTGGTTGAAGCTATTCCGAGTTAATTTTTATTTTTGACTTGTGGTTGAGGGAGTAACTTTTTGTTGGTTGGAAATTTCATGGGTTTGATCTTTTTATTCTTTCAATGGATTTTCGTTCTTTATTGCGTGTCAATGTTTCTTCTTCTTCTTTTCCATTTCTCCACTCAATCTGTTTTTTAGGTTGTCTTCTTATTCTTCTCCATCAACGCCATCACCATCACCATTAGGTCCAATACCATCATCATCAAACTCGATGCCTTTCACTTCTAACTCACACATTGCTACAAGAAATACAGTACTTTCAACATTTAGTATTTGCAAGAGAAAATAAAATTAGTAAAATGAAAGCGAAGATGAGTGTACAACGAACACATGCATCTCTCTAAATCCATACATTCAATTCACACATTTTTCTCTATCCAGCTAAGTGTATTTTCAATTCACATAAATTGTTCTCTAAACCCATGCTAGAAACAATTGGAAGACCCTTCCATGGAAAGTACGTAACAACTAGCTTAACTGCTTCAAAGTGAAGATAGGCGTAAGCCTGATATCCAATGCCTGGACATTCCTATAGGAAGGGGAAGGGTTATGTTAATTTTCTCTAGCATGGATAGGATGTTGATCAAATTTGGAGGCTTGAACATATTCCTTATAGGACTAGACTTTCTTGTGAGAAGATTTTTGATAGAAAGCTTAGTACAACATTACTCCATCACAATCTATCAAACATGGGCGAAGGTTAAGGGGATCAGATCTGCTCAGATTTGAGGTGTGACAAGGTTAAGGGGATCATATCTGCTCAAATCTGATGTGTGAGAAGGCTAAGGGATCATATCTGCTCAGACATGGAAGGAAATCAAATTCGAAGATGGCCTATTCAGGTAGGAGATCTAGTTTGTTGTAGAAGATCTGATTAGATTCGTTCACTTGGAGGGATCATCCTTCTTAGGGCGTTTGCTCCCTCTCCATGGTCGCGCAACCAGCCGCCAGTGGAGGAGTTGCATTGGCTGGGCATGGGGATGGCTTGACTGAGTCATCTAAGCTTACGCAGATTGCAGTGGTTGATGTAGGCGATAAGGTAGTTGAGATTCCTGCTCCTGGAGAACCTAATGGGATTTCTACTCAAGCAAGTACACCTAACAATCTTTGTTGGGTATCTCTGTTTGCACAACGTAGTGAGGGCAGAAAGGCCAAGCTCAGGTATGTTCCTCCATCCATTGTGGAGGCAAATCTGTAGTGCACTTCAAGCTTGCAGAGCATGGTCAAAGGCTGGAAGAGTGTGAGAAATACTTGATTAGCAATTTTGTAGGGAAGAGACTTGCTTATGGCTACGTCAATGACTGTTTGAAACGATTGTGGGGTTTGCAGAGAAATTTTGAGATGTCTGTGTATGGAGAAAGAACCTTTGTGTTTAAGTTCTTGAATGAAGAAGACAAGAACAGGGTGCTTGAAGTAGGACCAGTCCATAGTGCTAGCAGATTGTTCTTGATCAGACCTTGGAGACCATATATGGAAGAGGATGTTGAAGTGTTAAACTCGGTTTCCATTTGGGTCAATTTCAGGAAGGTTCCCTTGTTCTTGTGGAGCACTGAAGGTCTGCAAGCAATTACTAGCACTTTGGGAGTTCCATTGATGCTAAACAAGGCAATGGATAATTATTTCCTTTGCAAGAGTTTATATTGAAATAAGTTCCACTTGCCAATTTCCTGCATCAATCCCAGTTCTAATTAATGATGGTAAGATGGTCATGGTGGAGATTGAATATTCTTGGCGGCCGTCAAAGTGTGGCCACTGAATGGGGTTTGAGCATACCTCTTCTAGCTGCCCCAAACACAAGAAATCAAAACCCATAGTCACTAAAGTCTAGAACGTGAATGGGGAAGGGAACGAAGAAAATAAGGTTGGTAAGCCAACAGAAGAAGACGGTTGGGTAAGTGCTAGTGGCAGGCATATGACTAGAGTACCCCAAACATTCTAGTGGTGATTGATGAGATAAGAATGGTGACGAAGATATGATCTGTGATACTGAGAACAATGCAATTGTAACTAATAAAACCATGAACCATGATGAAGCATAGGTGAGTAGGGAGACTGTTAATAATGATGTTGCAGATCTATTTTTCTTTTTCGCAGCCAAGTGGAAAAATTGTGTTCCGGTCCCAAAAAATAAAATTCCGCCTTTTAAATCCTGCTCAAGACTTCAGCTGCCAAAATGAATAAAAAAGGGGAGAGGGGGTTCCCTGTCCCTCGTCCAGCGTGAAGGTCTTATCTCGGACAAAATTTCCACCCATACCACCACCATGCAACTAGTCTTGGTTAGTCAGACACCACGGAGGTAGTGGTAAAGGAAGGTCAACCTGAAGCAGATCAGCAAGGGCATTCCAAGTCGCCTAGTGAGCTTAGGCAGAAAGAAGCAGTTCATGCCCCCCTTGTCCTGGAGGCTCTCCGGCCGGGGAGGGGCTTGCTATCGTCATCCTTTTTCCCGGTGTATGTGAAAAATAGTGACGAACCCACTTGTGTTCGGTCATAGGTTAGACCAATAACCAATCCGGCAATGCAAGAATCTGGGCGAGACTGGATAGGGTGCTCTTCAATTTGGCTTGGGAAGCGGATGCTAGACGTGGAGATGCCGAGGGGATGACCGGTGGGTGGAACCGCCTACTATGGCGATATTGCCCTTGAGCCATCCCACTCGCGTTATTATGTTCTGGCTGCCCCCTGCATCGGGCGGGATAACCCCAACCGCTATTTAGCAGCCTCGAAACCTTATCTTCCAAACTCTCTTGCTTTTGTCAGGCTAGCGATCAACCAAGGTTCCAAACCTCCCTTGGTCCCTCAACTTCCACATTTGAATCCCCGGGATCAAGAACAACTTTTGAACATCCGAAGGTGGAACCTGGGCGAAGGGGAAACTATCGAAAACAAGTATGAGCTACCTCTATTCCTCTGTCTCAACTCCCTATCTCCCTCTCCTAGATCCACTCGATCGAATGCTTTAACACCTGCTTTTCTCTCTAGCGCAGCGATCAAGTCCTCCATTTTTCTTTCCTGGTGACCCGAACCCTGCTGGCAATCGATCGAATGGAATGACAACAAAGGCATTCAGCGCCCCCAGCTGGCTATCTCTAAATGGGAAGGAAGGGGAAGCTCACTCTTTAGCTGTATCTGGGCCCTATGGAAGGGGTATGGCCCGGTTCCGAAAGTGACTTTGGTTCGCCAATTCAAGCTCAACTCCTCGTTTTACGTTAGCAGACCTACAGGTCGAGCCGGGGCTCCACGCTCTTTCTTCGGTCGTCCCAACAGAGCATTATAAGATGTTTCCATGTCGATGGATGAACGCTTTAGTTCAGATGGAGCAGTTGAACGGAATAAATAGAGGAACGTCTGAGAGCTATACACCTTATAAAGGATGGGATTCTTAAACAATACTAGAGAAAGGAGGAGCGACCTAGTCCTAGTCAGGAAGAGAAAACCCAGGATGCATGCGTAGCTCCCGCGGATATAGGCAATGGTGATTAAATGATTGATTGTTGCTTATGAGAGAGTAAAATTATGGTAGATGCACCAAGCAACTACTTCTGTAGCAGATCACTTTGCAAGATTACTCCCCAACCTAGAAACCGTTGAATTAGAACTAATTAGGTGCTTCGTTGGGATTTTAAAGTAATTCTATGTTGTTGTTGATGATGTAACGAGTGAATATTTGAGCGATTGTAATCTTCATCATCAATTATTATTATTATTAATATAAGGTTTGGGGGTCCTCAAAACCCCTGCTCGCTTTCCAAAAATAAAATATAGGCAAAACTTAACATCCCATTCCGAAACATTTGAGCTTGGTTTCTTCAGTCCATCATCCAATTCCAAAAACCGATACTTAGGAATGTGGTACAAGAAAATCCCAGGTCAAACATAGTATGGGTAGCTGATAGAGATTCTCTGTTGAATGACTCATTAAGGGTGCTAACGCCTTCTGCAGAGGGTAATCTTGTTGTTCTCAATCAAACAAACACATCATTTGGTCTACAAATTCATCAAAAATAGCAACAAATCCAATTCTAGAGTTCTTGAAGTATGGAAATCTAAGTGATGGGAAGTCAGATGAATATTTATGTCAAAGCTTTGATCATCCATAAGATACATTGTTGCCAGTTATGAGGCTTGGTTGGGACTTGAGGATCGGATTGAATAGATATCTAAGGTCTTGGAAGTGTTTTGATGATCCTTCCCTTGGAAACTTTACTCGTGGCATTGAGCTTACTGGTGACCCCGAATCATTTATAGAAAAGATTCCAAAAAGTATGATCATGCTAGTGCATTTAATGGAATTCGGAATAGCGAATCACCTGATCTGAAGAATAACTCAATTTTCTTATACAATGTTGTTGTCAATGAAAATGAAGTTTATTACACTTTCCGACTTGTTAATCAATCTTCCTTTCAAGGTACATATGCTGAGAAAAAATGGTAATGAGGGTTACGTCGAACGCTTTACCTGGGTAAATCAGAAACAGAGTTAACTCCTCATGAGCCTATACCAAGAGATACTTGCGACACTTATCGTCTTTGTGGCCCTGGCTCTACTTGTGATACAAATGCAGATATCCGTGGAAACGAGAGTGGTTGTGTGATGTGGTTTGGTGATCTCATGGATATCAGAAGGGTGCTTGGTGCTAGGCAATATCTCTGTATTCGCTAGTCGGATTATGGGTTAGGTATATCTCCATGTCTTTTTTTATTGACTTCCAAATATTTTGTTGCTTTCCAAAAACTTCCAAATACAATTTAGTGGTTAATGTAGCATGCATGTATTCTATTCTCGTCGAATTTACCGCAAAATCCTTTGTTAAAGATGTAGATTTTTTTTTATTTTTTATTTTTTTTTTTCCGTTTTCATTTTTCAGCATCATTGTGGTAAAAAATTTCTCGTTGTGGGATAATCTAATTAATTTCTTGAGATTCTATGCTGAAGGAAATAAATGGAACACACGATGGAATTTTGTGGAAGATATTTTATTGAATGTTTATACAAAAATGTATACTTAAATAAAAGATATTTTATTGAAAAAAAAAATTCATCAAAAATAAAAGTTTTTGAATGGGTAGGGACTGCTCCTCATTCATTGATTGTTTAATTCAAAATAGCATGTTCTTTATTGACTTCTTGCTTTTAATTAAAAAAACCATTGCAAGAAATATTGAAGACGTTGATGCCAAGGGCTACAAACTCAGATGGTAAGACTTGTGGTCGATGGTGTCCCAAGTCCAGGCTTCGAGCCTGCCAAAGGCATTTAAATGGTTTCGAGATTCAATAAAGTTGTTGCCCACCCTTCAAAATAATTAGATAAGTAAACAAATAAATAAATATAATTGAAAACTGTTGTTTCTCTTAAATGTTTCATCCGTGATCTGATATTGAAAAGTGTAAGCAAATATGTACATGATCTGCATGAACTTAAAAATTACAACAATGTACATACACCATATTCAATTTCCCACTTCATCGCGTAAATGTCATATCTTGATAGTCTTGAACACAATTTTCTTGTGGACGTGGCTATGAAAATGCTTCAAACATTAATAAAATTTTCAAAGTAGAAGCAGAGCTATGATATCTGAAGCTCCTATGTTCTTCCAGGTAAACAAAAATGTTCTCTTTTGAAATGATAGAATAGTTTCTTTCACAATACCTCTCCTATAGTAAACAATATTTTTCTTCTCTACCTCTCAAAAAAATATTTTTCTTCTCCAGACAACATGAATTATTTTTATTAGTACTTACAGTGTTCAACTATATATTTTGAAAATCCGTACCTCTCTTCATTCAGTATAGTCACTGATTCTTTGTAAATATTTTCAGAAACTGGTGTGCCTAAAGAAACCAGAAGTGTCCCTGAAAGAAAGAGAACCAAAAGGGCGATTATCATCATTTCCGTGATTTTTCAATTTTACTCTTGGGAGTTGTTGTTTATTTCAAATGGAGGAAAAAGATAATGCAGATACTACAGAAGGAATATAACAAATAAAAGACGAGCTCATGACATATTTTACCATCCCGGAGAGAATCAACGAATATCTCAAGTTAACTTTTTGTGATATGGATACCATTGTAAGAGAAACACACAGTTTCTCTCAAATAAGCATGCTGGGTAATGGTGGTTTTGGATGTTTATAAGGCTCGTATATAATTTTTTTCTTCAAGTGTTCAAAATAATATTTTTAACTAATGCATCCAGTTCAATAGGTTACGTTGGAAGATGGACAAGAGATATCTGTGAAGAAATTATCAAAGAATTCAGGCAAGGGATGGAGGAGTTCAAAACTGAAGCTATGTTAATTGCAAGACTTCAACACAGGAACCTTGTTAGGCTTTTGGATCTATGTGCGGAAGGGGAGGAGAAGATATTGGTCTATGAATACATGGAGAAAAAGAGCTTGGATGCCATTATTTTCGGTCAGTTCTTAAAATGCTTTCCATGTAGATATTGTTAGAGAATTAATCTAGACTAGTTCTAGAAGAGTTGTGTCTTTTGGTGTTCCAATGTGTCTTTTAGTATTACTAAGTGTCGTTTACTAAGAGATGTGTCTTTTACTAAGTGGTCATGTGAGTCCTATTTAAACCCATGTATTATTTGGTTTCAATCAATGTGAATCAAGTGAGTTCTCTACACATAAGAGTTCTAGTGTTATCAAGAGATTACAATCTCTCTTGTTTTCCTTATTCTTTTTCATTCACATAGTTGGTTAAATCCCAACAAATTGGTATCAGAGCCTAGTTGAGAGAACCATGGCGTCCAACAACAACAATTCCGTCCAACCTCCACTTCCTTTTCTTACCAGTAAAAACTACAATCATTGGAGAATGAAGATGATGGCCCTATTTGGTTCACAAGACCTATTGGAGATCGTAGAGATTGGTTTCCAAGAGCCCGAAGATGAAACAACTCTTAATGCACAAAACTTGGCCGAGTTGAAGTCTAACCGCAAGAAAGACTACAAAGCCAAGTATTTCATTATGCAAACAATAGATGAAGTTATTTTGGACAGAATTTCAGTAGCCACAACGGCTAAACAAGCTTGGGATATTCTTTATTCTTCATACAAAGGAGATGACAAAGTCAAGATGGTGCGTCTACAAACTCTTCGAGGGGAGTTTGACACACTAAGAATGAAGGAGTCCGAGACTATTGAAGACTACTTCAATCGGGTTATCTCAATTGTCAACCAATTGAGGTTGAATGGTGAGAATCTAGAAGACCAAAGAATTGTCGAAAAGATCCTTCGGAGTTTGACTCGAAAATTTGAGTCTAGTGTTGTTGCTATTGAAGAATCCAAGGATTTATCTTCTTTGTCGGTGGAGAGTTTATTGGGATCACTACAATCCCATGAACTACGAATGAAGCAATATGATTCTAGTTCTATTGAACAAGCCTTTCAAACGCAAGTCTCTTTTAGAGATACCTCTAAAGATGGCTTGAGAGGAAGAGGTCGTGGAAGAGCCACTTCTCGTGGTAGAGGAATAGGCTATGGTGGACAAGAGAAATCTCATGATGGTGAGGCTTCATCTTATCGAGGAAGAGGGAGAGAAAGATCTTCCTTATCAAATATTCAATGCTATCGTTGTCATATGTATGGCCATGTCAAGAAATATTGTAGAAAGAAGATGGAGGAGGACAACAAAGAATCCAATTTTATGCATGAGGAGGAAGAAGACAATCTTTTCCTTACATGCAATGTTCATGGCGCTTCCTTAGAAGATGTGTGGTTCGTGGATAGTGGTTGTAGCAACCACATGACCGGGAACAAGAAGGCCTTTGTTGAGATAAATGAGACATTTCAAAGTGAAGTTAGAACCGGAGATGACAACAAGCTTCATGTCAAAGGAAGGGGTGATATTCTTGTCAAAACCAAGCAAGGAATAAAGCGGATCTCAAATATATTTTATGTTCCAGGCCTTAAGCACAATCTCTTAAGTGTTGGGCAACTTCTTTTGAAGGGATATGAAGTCAATTTCAAGGGAGCTTTGTGTGAGATCAAAGATAAGAATGATGTTATCATTGGAAAGGTGGGAATGACCAAAAGCAAAATGTTTCCTTTATCTTTCCAAAGTAACATTAATTCTTGTTTATATACTACTCAAGACAAGTCTTGGCTATGGCATTATCGATATGGTCACTTGAGTTTTAAAACTCTATCTCTTATGGGCAAGAAGAATCTTGTGGAGGGCTTGCCTACAATTCAACTTCAAGATACAGTATGTGAAGGATGTGTCTTGGGTAAGCATAGTAGGAATTCTTTTCCTAGTGGGAAGGCATGGAGAGCATCAAAGCCACTTGAGCTTGTGCACACCGATCTTTGTGGGGCAATGCATACTACTTCAATTGGCGGTAATCGTTATTTTGTTACCTTCATTGATGACTATAGTAGGAAGACTTGGATATACTTTCTAAAACAAAAATCGGAAGTATATGGTTGTTTCAAAAATTTCAAGGCTTTTGTTGAAAAGCAAAGTGGTTTCCAATTGAAAACTCTTCGCTCGGATCAAGGGGGAGAATATATTGATCATGGGCTTCGAGATTTCTTAAAAGAGCATGGTATTCGACATCAATTTTCAGTCCGTGGTACCCCACAACAAAATGGAGTCGCCGAAAGAAAAAATCGCACAATTATGGAGTTGGCTAGAAGTATGTTGAAGGCCAAGGGATTGCCAAATTCCTTTTGGGCGGAAGCGGTAGCATGTGTTGTTTATCTATTGAATCGTTCCTCTTCTAAAAGTGTGCAAGATAAGACGCCACAAGAAGCTTGGAGCGGACACAAACCAAGTGTTGATCACTTGAGAATTTTCGGAAGCATTGCCTATTCACATGTACCGGATGAAAGAAGGAAGAAGCTAGATGACAAGTCCGAGAAATGCATTTTTGTTGGATATAGTGAATGTTCCAAGGCATACAAGTTGTATAATCCCCTCACCAAGAAACTCATTATAAGTCGTGATGTGAAGTTCAATGAAGGAGAATCTTGGAATTGGAAAGAAAATGCAACCAAAGAAAATTCAAGTTGCATAGAAATCGAAGAAGAAATTGAAGCTCCAATTGAAGAAAACGAAGAGGATGGTGTTCCACCTTCTTCTCCCAATTCTACTTCATCACCCTCTTCATCTTCAAGTTCAACTTCAACTTCAAGTTCCCCTTCGAAGAAGACAAGGAGTATCCAAGATCTTTATGAACAAACAAGTAGCAATTTGGGTGACGATTTGGCCAATTTGGATGATGATTTGGTTAATTTTGCTTTGTTTGTTGATGCCGATCCACTTATGTTTGAAGAGGCTTCTAAAGATGAGAAGTGGAAGCTTGCAATGGATAATGAAATTGATGCTATTCAAAGAAACAATACTTGGGAACTTGTTGATCTCCCAAATGGCAAGAAACCCCTTGATGTGAAGTGGGTTTACAAAACAAAATTGAACTCAAAAGGCGAGGTTGATAAGCACAAAGCACGCTTGGTGGTGAAAGGCTACAAACAAAAGTATGGTGTTGATTTCCAAGAAGTATTTGCACCCGTGGCTCGCCTTGAAACAATTCGAACAGTACTTGCATTGGCAGCTCAAAGAGAATGGAAAGTCTATCAAATGGATGTCAAATCGGCATTCTTGAATGGCTTTCTTGAGGAGGAAGTTTATATAACTCAACCACCTGGTTATGTGAAAATTGGCGAAGAAAAGAAAGTATGTCATTTGGAAAAAGCCTTATATGGGCTTAAACAAGCACCAAGGGCATGGTATAGTCGTATTGATGGCTATTTTTTGAAGAATGGTTTTAAAAGATGTCCCTTTGAACATACTCTATACACCAAGGAAGGATCTCATAATGATTTTTTGATAGTATGCTTATATGTTGATGATTTAATCTTCACCGGAAGTTGTTCAAGTATGAATGAAGATTTCAAGAAAGCTATGATGAATGAGTTCGAGATGACCGACATGGGACTACTCCATTATTTTTTGGGCATTGAAGTTAAACAACAAAGAGATGGGATTATCATCACTCAACGGAAGTATGCACAAGAGTTATTAAGAAAGTTTAGAATGGAGGGCGCACTACCAATTAGCACACCTATGGAGGCTGGTTTGAAGCTAAGCAAATGTGAAGACAATAGGCATGTTGATGGAACTCTTTATAGAAGTCTTGTTGGTAGTCTTATGTACTTGACTTCCACTAGACCCGATCTTATGTTTGCGGTGAGTATGCTTAGTAGATTCATGGAATCTCCTAGGCAAAATCATTGGGATGCTGGAAAAAGAGTCTTAAGGTATGTGAGTGGAACCATTCATGAAGGCATTCAATTCACGAAAGTTGAAGAACCAAGTTTGGTAGGTTATTGTGATAGTGATTGGGGAGGAAGTGTTGATGATAGTAAAAGCACTTCCGGATATGTTTTTAATATTGGTTCCGGCGCAATCTCATGGGCATCTAAAAAGCAAGCTATTGTGACTCTCTCTACAACCGAGTCCGAATATGTCTCACTGGCTTTTGCATCTTGTCAAGCACTTTGGTTGATTTGGGTTTTGAGTGAACTCAAGCATGGATCTGTTAGTTCTCCTACACTGTTTTGTGATAACAGTCCGGCTATTTCACTTACAAAGAATCCGATTTTTCATGGCAAAAGCAAGCATATAAGGATCAAATATCATTTCATTCGAGACTTGGTTAAGGAGGGACATATCAATGTGAAATTTTGCAGATCTCAAGATCAAGTTGCCGATATTTTCACTAAAGCTTTGAAGACCGACACATTCAACAAATTGAAGAAGAAACTTGGAATGGTGATAGTCTAGCTTAAGGAGGGATGTTAGAGAATTAATCTAGACTAGTTCTAGAAGAGTTGTGTCTTTTGGTGTTCCAATGTGTCTTTTAGTATTACTAAGTGTCGTTTACTAAGAGATGTGTCTTTTACTAAGTGGTCATGTGAGTCCTATTTAAACCCATGTATTATTTGGTTTCAATCAATGTGAATCAAGTGAGTTCTCTACACATAAGAGTTCTAGTGTTATCAAGAGATTACAATCTCTCTTGTTTTCCTTATTCTTTTTCATTCACATAGTTGGTTAAATCCCAACAGATATTTGGTGAAGGTATCTCCAGTGCAGGCCACTGTTCAGTCATACTTTTCAGTTTTGACTAGGAAAACTTCATTTCAGTAGTTATTAGAACATCTTGTTTCAATTTATTTATACTTGTATGTTTAAGTTTTAGTTTAATTTTTGCTCTTTTTCTTTTTATTTTAGCTTTATTTTTTGAAGTTTTTGTTTTATTAGGACATTTGAAATTATACTGATATGTCCTAGTTTTGCATTTCAAGGATTAGTAAAATCTTATCTACCATTGCACCTCAAAATAACTTATCTACCACGACTAAGTGGATTCATCGGAGTGTTTATGTAATATCTTTCTTCGTCATTTTTCACAGATAAAACAAATGACTTATATTAGATTGGCCAAAGCGGTTCAGCATCATCTCAAAGATCAGCTGAGGACTACTTCGTCTACAGCAAGATTCTAGATTTAGAATCATACATAAGGATCTCAGAGCAAGCAATGTCTTAGTAGATGGTGTATTGAATCACAAAATATCAGATTTTGGAATGGCAAGGGTCTTTGGAAGTGATGATACCCAAGAACAAATAAAGCAAGTAGTTGGAACATAGTAAGTCCCGTAATTTTACATTTTGATTGCATAAACTATTACAATCATAGCAATCTATCCAATATTTTTGTTCGCTATTCTTATGTGGTGATTATATGTCTCCCGAGTACGTCATGAATCGGATCTTTTCAGTTAATCTGATGTTTTTAGCTTCAGAGTTGTAATCAGTGGGAAGAAGAACAGAGGATATTTTTTCTCCAGACAACCAACTGAACCTAGTTGGATATGTAAGTTCTCTGAGAACTAAGAATATGTTGAGGTTTCATTCTAAACATAATTAGGTAATGTATTGACAATGTTAGGCATGGAGACTATGGAAAGACGGGCATGCTCTGGAATTGATCGATGAATACTGGACTCTATATTTATAATGCATTGCTGGGGGAGTGATGAGGAGGAACTCTTAACGTCTCTTGGTGTTACCATCAAAAGAGTTCATTTCCATAGACAACCAATCACTATCTTGGAGTGATGAGGAGGAACTCTTAACGTCTTTCTTTGGAATTGAATGTGTGGTTGCAATTCCCAATCACTATGACGCGTTTGATAAAAGTTCTGACACAAGAATAATACAAGGGCAAATGGGAGATGGAGACTCATCACTAGCCTTTATTTCATGGACTTGACAAAGTCTATGTACTTGCACACCATATATATCTAATCCCTTACGATGGGAGCAGAACAAAGCATAATCTCTTCACATTTTCATTTGGATTGGTTTACATTTAATAATAATAATAATAATGATAATAATACGGATCAATGTGATCCGTATTTGGATCAAAATTATTTGATAGAGACATGGATCCGACCGGATCATAAAACTCATATCATATCTCTGGGAAGAATTACTAGTGGCTTTCTCCCTAGCCTTTCCACACCTGCAACTTCGATACAAATCTTCATGAGAATTGATTGGAAGAAACATTTGAGAGAAGTGACAAAATGAAATTCCTATGTTTTATGATCATTTTCTACTCCTTTTTCCTTGCTTTTCTCTATGTAGATCAAGCTTCCTCAATATCAGCCTACACTATAAAAGCATCACAATCTCTCAAAGATGGGCAGCTCTTAACTTCCCAATCTGAAACATTTGAACTTGGTTTTTTCAGCCCATCCAATTCCAAAAACCGATACTTAGGAATCTGGTACAAGAAAATCCTCCTTCAAACAATAGTATGGGTTGCAAACAGAGATTCTCCATTGAATGATTCATCAGGAGTTTTCATGATATCCTCCACAGGTAATCTTGTTATTCTCAATCGAAATAACCAAGTCGTTTGGTCTACAAATTCATCAAAAACGGCAGCGAGCCCAATTGTAGAGTTCCTAGAGTCTGGAAATCTTGTTTTGAGAGATAACAAGTCGGATGGGTATCTGTGGCAAAGCTTTGATCATCCAACGGATACATTGTTGCCAGGTATGAAGTTTGGCTGGGACTTGAGGACTGGATTGAATAGATATCTAACCTCATGGAAGAGTATCGATGATCCTTCCACTGGAGACTATACTTTTGGGATTGAGCTAAATGAGTATCCGGATGCTGTTATGAAATATGGTTCTAGTAAGTATTATCGCAGTGGCCCGTGGAATGGAATTCGCCTTAGTGGCTCACCTGAATTAAGGAACCAAGTTTTCATAAGCACATTTGTTCATAACAAAACTGATGTTTATTTCAGTTACCAACTTGTTAATCAAGCTGTTATTGTAAGGTTGATGGTGAAGCAAAGTGGCAGTGATGGACAAATCAACCGCTTAACATGGGTCGATCAAAGACAGAATTGGCTCCTTCCAGCTCTGATTCCAGTAGACCGTTGCGACACTTACGGTCTTTGTGGTGCCGGTGCTATTTGTGACATAACCGATGTACCAGTTTGCCATTGTTTGAAAGGGTTCAAGCCTAAATCAACCTATGATTACAATGAGATGGATTGGTCTCAGGGATGTCAACATGCAACACCATTAGATTGTCATAAAGGTGATGGGTTTCTGAAGTTTACGGAGCTGAAATTGCCAGATACAACTCATACATGGTTGAATACGAGTATGAATCTTGAGGAATGTAGGTACAAGTGTTTGAAGAATTGTTCTTGTATGGCTTATGCTAATTCTGATATCAGTGGAAGTGGGAGTGGATGTGTGATGTGGTTTGGAGATCTGGTTGATATTAGAAAGTTGCTTGGTGTCGGGCAAGATCTCTATATTCGCATGGCGGCATCTGAACTAGGTACGAATTACTATTTGTTCAATTTTTCAACACAATTTTCTTGATAAATTACCAAATCAATATGTTGCAGGTCCAATAAAAAATGGCATTGAACCTAAATCTGTTTTAGTGCACAGTACTACCATATTAAAGGCTCACCAATGCATTATTGTTACTTTATTATAATAACATATGTTGTATGATAGAACTAGAGCCCATAAGATATCAAGGTTGCTCAAATGTCACAAACCATTTCTTGTGAGGTTGGTTCTTTATGAGATTGTGATATGAGGACCGCTAATTTTCTAAATGAAGAACCGACTGAAGAAGTCTTCTTCTTCAATGATCAATTCTTCTTCATGGCGTAAGCCCATCTGAAATGGGTATTATTGTTAGAAAAAAAAATCTTAAGTTGGGTGTGCAAACAACTGAACAAAATCAGTTTAATATTAGCAAAACTTTTCATGCTTCCACCTGAAGCTTTTGATTTTCAAACTTCTAATGAGAATGGTTCAACTATTACGCATGCTATAACACGTCCTAAATTTATTTGAAGACAGAGAATATATTTGTCCGATTTAAGTTTTCGACCTTTCTGACTCTAACCTTTAATTTGGCTAAGAAACTTTGACGAGTAAAAATGATGTTTATGGTCTTCTTTCATCGATAGCATAGTTTATTACAGTGGGTCTTCTGACTTTATAAAATTGTTTCAGTTTCCAAACAATTTTACTATCATATGTTTAACTAGATTGAATTTTCTAGCAAATACGCATAACTTGAGACCATTCAGAGTTGTGGGAACCCGTTATATCTTTCATACATTTATGTCATATTTGGCTTAGACGTATGAACAAATACATCCAATCATTCAACCTTAACTTTTTCATCTAGTTCTCTATGTTTTTCATTAACTCGTTTCAGAATTTTACATAAATCTTCATATACAACACATATCTATCAACATAGAGGCCAAAGAACATTTGATGATGAACCAAGCAACAACAATCATATAAGTAGAAAGCAAATAATGTCACAGTGTTCCTTCTGACATAAGCCGTGGTTACTCAGTCAATATTTGCCTAGTAACTTCTTTACTAAGCACATTTTTATCTATTAAGCACATTTTCTTCTCCATGCAACAAGAAAACACTCAGGGCAGTATATCAAACATTTACTAGTCTCTAAAGAATAAGAAACATTTGGTGGTACCTCTGTTTTTCTCATTTACATTCGTTGATGATTTTCAATTATAATCAGCGACTGATGCACTGAAAATGAATGGAAGTGGCTCTGGAACAAAGAAACCATTGGTGCTTATCACCATTTCAGTGATTTTGGCATTTTTCGTGCTAGGATCTGGTGTCTGTTTCATATTTAGGGAGAAGATAATCAAGAAAGTACGAAAAGTTTCATCAGAAGACAGAGGTAGTTATCAAACACTTATCCTAAAGAAGGAGCCTGCCCATGCAATTTCATGAGTTTCTATTCTAACTCTACTGAATCTGCTATTATATTCAAACCAGCACATAAAGAAGGCAGCCAAGATTCACCCTTCGGTGAGGTGTTTATACATGGAAAAAGAGACTATCAAGGAGAGAAGAATGACGATCTTGACCTAAATCTCTTTGATATGGATACAATTGTAAAGGCAACATACAACTTCTCTGATATAAGCCTGCTTGGCCTGCTTGGAAAAGGAGGGTTTGGGTGTGTTTATAAGGTAAATAGAGTAATATATATCATTTTTCATGTGCTCAAAATAAGCTTTTTAACTAATGCATCCAATTCAATAGGGTACGTTGGAAAATGGAGAAGAGATAGCTGTGAAGAGATTATCAAAGAATTCAGGACAGGGCGTGGAGGAGTTCAAAAATGAAGTTATGTTAATTGCAAGACTTCAACACCGGAATCTTGTTAGGCTTTTGGGTCTATGTGCAGAAGGGCAGGAGAAAATATTGGTGTATGAATACATGGAGAACAAAAGCTTGGATGCCTTCCTTTTCGGTCAGTTCCCTTAACAATGTACTATAGATATTGTTTATTTTCGAGTTCAACGTACCTGTTAATTGTCACCATCCTATGCGCTACACTACTTTTGATATCAAACAGCTTCTATCATCGCTATGAGGACTTCAGGGGAGTTATTAAATTATCTTCATTATGTTACAGACAAAACACTTAACCACATACTGGATTGGCCACAGCGGTTCAATATTATCGTGGGGATAAGTCGAGGACTACTTTATCTTCACCAAGATTCCAGATTTAGGATTATTCATAGGGATCTCAAAACAAGCAATGTCCTACTAGATGGTGAAATGAATCCAAAAATATCGGATTTTGGAATGGCAAGGATCTTTGGAGGTGATGATGCAGAAACCAAAACAAAGCGAGTAGTGGGAACATAGTAGGCTCCGTAACTTTACATTTTAGTTATATATAATGCATTAAATCTTCAAATTTTTTTGATATATCTAAAAACTTGGTTCACCAATGGATGCAGTGGTTATATGTCTCCCGAGTACGCCATGGATGGGATTTTCTCGGTGAAATCTGATGTTTTTAGTTTTGGAGTTCTAGTGTTGGAAATAATCAGTGGGAAGAAGAATAGAGGAATTTTTTGTTCAGAAGAGCAACGTAACCTACTTGGATATGTAAGTACACAAGTTCATGATGTATTGTGGTTCAATTAGTCCTAAAAATTTCTAGCTAACGAACTTATAATGATAGGCATGGAAACTATTTAAAGAAGGGAAGGCATTGGAACTGATTGACGAAACAGTAAAAGATTCTTTCGTACCAAATCAAGCTTTGAGATGCATACACATCGGCCTTCTATGCGTTCAAGAAAATGCCAAAGATAGGCCAACAATGCCTTCAGTTGCTCTGATGCTGAGTACCGATACAACAAAACTGCAACAGCCAAGACAACCCGGATTCAGTTATGGTAACTCTTACCTTGGAACAGACACAACTTCAACAAACAAACGAGGATCATATTCTGCAAATGATCTAACAGTTACAAATTTAGAAGGCAGATAGTGGACTTTTTCTTCAAAATTATTCATAGATGCAAACAATTCAACAAGTGATTAATTCATTATGCCTATAACCTATACAAAAAGAAAATAATTTCTTATATGTCTTTATTATCTTTCTAATGATGTCGTAGTGGTTATTTCTTGCATTTGCAAATGATGGGAATATTTATCCATAATATACAAACATTGGGGTCTTACATTTAGTGCTAAAAGTTACACCTACATTAAAACTGGTTACTGGTTAGCTGCTTCGGTGGGTAGTTTTCATCACATAGTCAAATTCTGAGTTGATACAACAAACAACACCAAGAAAAAGAAAGATGAATGTTTGCATTGAAACCTGAAAAAGAGAAATTTGTTTTCAAGGGGAAAAAAAAGTGAACGAACCAAACGTAAAACCATTTTCCTTTCAATCAACTTCATATCTTTTTGGATTCTTTTTGGATAAGAAGTTACCCTTCTCGTTAGTGAAAGATTCGGTATTGGATATTGAATATTGAATATTGAAAATGAAAATGATAGACAAGAATATTGAATATTGAATATTGAAGAAGAAGTATTGATACAAAAATGAATTTTTTTTTATTCTTCTTCCATCAACCATTGGTTGATTCATGTCAACTTTATTGTTGACAAGATTACAAGATGTTAACTACAAACCCATAACTATAACATGTTATCCCTCCAAGAAAAAAAGAAAGAATTTTGACTGCAAAGATGAACCCTTAATAATTTACAAAAAATTACCAGGAACAAAAAAAACAAAAAATTATGAAAGATGGATCGTTCCTCGGTCAGCTAAGTTGTCAAGCACGCCTGAAGTGATCCAAAATTTGATTTGATCTTTTCACTGAACGAATGGGATGAGAAGGTACTCCGCGTACAATAGCTATATCATCAATAAGATAAAGAACAAAATTAGTCAACTGTTCATATTTTATTTTTCATTTGAAAAAATGCCTTAAAGAAACAGTCATCGATCTGTCTCACCTTCCAAACATACAAGTAGAAAGCTAATGTGGATGCTGGCTTTGAAAGCTCTACGGATCGGGCACGAAATAAAAGATGGGTAGCAAGAGCGCAGTGGCCTAACACAGAGATGATCTTGTTGGACATCAATGTAGAAGTAGCCCCTACTGCAATGGCCATTCCATATGCCATCAACAATGTTGAAACCCCAGCCCAAAATACCTGAAAGTTCCAAATAATAATCATGATTAGTTTGATTAATTCAGGTCTTCTTGATCATCACTGAAATCTCATTCAAAGATGGAAATATTAATTATGAATTTTTTGTACAATGACCTACTTTTTCTTTGCCAATCCTTGTAGTCAAGGATTGCAGGCCGAAAGCCTCATCACCATCCACATCAGGAATGTCCTGTTTGAATATAAACACAAGAATAAGTCAATTATTAATAAGAATAATTATTAATAATTATTAAGACAAATTGGTTTTCAATAAAGAATAAGCAATATATACCTTGATTACTGCAATAACAGTAGAGATTATGGTCATGAAGGCAACTGCAAACATCACTGGTTTTGTAATAACTGCTGGCCTTCCAAGGACATATTTCTGCATGGGATTATTAAATAAATGACATTATTAAACAATGAAGCGCCTTAACATTTAGTACATACTACATATCGAAGAAGTTATAACTTTTTATATGAAGCATACCTGCATGTGTATGAAGAAAGCAAGTGGAATTACAAGTGCTCGTACGCCTATGATGCATACAGATGTAAGAATTGCGCTGTTCTTCCATCTAAGAAAGGGTAGCTGATAACAAAAACAAAAAGGCAAGGTACTGTTAGATCGATAAAAATATCAATCTGTAACTTAACTGGTAAATAATAACATTTGGTTAGTGTTTCATCATCAAGATAAATGAATGTATGTATTGTGAACTTACATGAAGGGAGTATGCAGTAGCTAGTCCGAAGACGGTGGATATGGCATATAACAATGGTGGAGACTTGAATAAGAATCCCATTGTGAAGCTCTGTCAAATATAAATAATTGTTTAAGAGGGAGCATGTGTCATTACAAGCAGATAAACTTGATAAGATATGAGCTTGCATGTGGATACATTGAACTGATTAACATACCGCAATGGCTGAAAGGCCTGTTATTGCTGTTGCATGTGTTATAGAAAATTCTCCAGATGCAAGAGGAAGATCAGGCTTGTTAATCTGAAAATGAAAATAGGTAAGCAAAAGATATATACTTAAAGACAAAATTTGATAATAAGGATAAACATATACCTTGTCGATTCCGACGTCAGACAATTGGTTAATTCCAACCATATAGAAGTTGATCAAAACCATGGGTACTAATGCCTGAAAAAGCAACAAAAAAATTTTAGGTACTGAAAGTAAAGTTCATATTGCAAGTTATTTGAGAAAATATACTCTCTGTTCAATTCATTACCTTTAGCAATCCCATGAAAAATTTTGGTGAGAGATCAGCCATTGATTGTAGGGGAAGAAGAGAAATGGATACTATTCCTACAACGGTCCCAATTACTGTGTATGGACGAGAAAACCTATAAAATGCGTCATACTGCTTCGACAGCCTAGCCCAGAATGAGCTTGTCTGATCCTTAATTTCTTGCACTATCGCATTCTCATGGTGATCAGATGTTGTAGAATAAGAACATATTTTCAATGATTCTTTCTTGTTATAAAGAGGATTGTCCGCGTTTTGATTGTTGTTTGCCATTCCCATTACCAATGGAGTCTTGTACATTTTCGAGTCCTGAAGCTTTGTTACAAGGCCTGCAATATGAAAACCAAAGTTAGACCATTACGACACCTAATCAATCAACAAAGTATGCACAACAAAGTGAACTAAAAAATACCTCTTCTTTGAGGTAATGGTTTTAGACTTCTCAAGAACATCCCTTGCTCTTGATGAAAAGAGCATTTTGTAGAAACAAAAGATGAGCATGCAATAGTACTAGACATCATGGTTTTTTTTTTTACTTTGTATTTCTGGCTATGAGTGTTGTTGCTTTCTTTTCTCAAAATGGGAAGTACTTGAATGTATATATACTACTTTAGAGATTGAATGGGTAGTGTTTCATTATATATACTTTAATACCTAGTGTGATCTGATCATCAATTTAATCAAGCCTGCCTCATTAAAATACTCAAAGAACCTTTTATGGATTCAGATGTTTGTACATGTATGTATTAGGTTTAAGAATTCAAGATGGTGTCTGGTCAAGATGATTTGGTCAAAATATTGGGGGAAAATGGGGTTTGAACACAAAGCCAAGTAGTAGAGATAAGAGTTTATAAGTATTTTAATATTGAACTTCAAAAAGATTGCTGAGTCAAAAATTATACCAAAATGAAGTGTTAGGAGCTTTCACAACACTTCAAGTTCTTTGACATTCTTTTTGACATGCACAATAGTGGATGGAGCTGGTCATAAGGGATTTGATAAAGAATCAAGTTATGAAAACTGAATTTCCATGCTGTTTCTTTTAAGTTTGATTTTTAATAAAGAAGGTTATCTATCCTTTGATTGGAGTGTCAGTTCATGAACCAATATGCTTTTGACATTCCTGATATGGATGGCGATGAAGCTTTTGGCCTGCAATCCTTGACTACAAGGATTGGCAAAGAAAAAGTAAGTCAAGATATACAGAAATTATATAAAATGTTCTATCTTTGAATGAGATCAATTTTAACTGATGATGACCAAGAACAAGAAGACCTAAATTCATCATGATTATTTGGAACCTTCAGGTCTTTTGGGCTGGGGTTTCAACACTGCTGATGGCATATGGAATGGCCATATCAGTAGGGGCCGGCTACTTGTACATTGATGTCCAATAAGATCATCTCTGTATTAGGCCATTGCGCCCTTGCTACACATCTTTTATTTCGTGCTCAATCCGTAGAGCTTTCAAAGCCAGCATCTACATTAGCTTTTTACTTATATGTTTGGAAGGTGAGACAGATCAATTACCATTTCTTCAAAAAAAATTCAAAAGAAAAAATAAAAATAAAAAAAAGCTTATGAACAGCTGACTAATTTTGTTCCATATTTTATTGATCATGTAGCTATTGTATGCGGAGTACCTTCTCATTCCATTCGTTCGCTGAAAGGATCAAATCAAATTTTGGATCACTTCATGCACACTGGACAAGCTAGCTGACTAAGAAGCGATCTTTCCTGGTCTTTCTTCTTCTTTTCTCTTTTGGTGGGGGGAGGGGTTCATCGTCTTTGTACTCAAAATTCTTTGTTTTCTTGGAGGGCTAGTATTGTATAGCAATGGTGGGGACTTGAATGTGAATGCCATGGCGAAGCTCTGTTAAATGTACAAAGAATATTTAATTTGTCATTTGTTAATTTATCAATAATAATAGTACATACTCATTAACTACTAACATCTAATCTGTGTATATTTGTAAGATATAACATAAGAATTTGTATTGTGATACTCTAGGGTTAACATACCATGATGCATGAAATTAAAGGCTGTTATTGCTCTTGCAAATGTTATTGAAAACTCTCCTGATGCAAGAGGAAGATCTGGCATGAAAAGGCTTGTTAACCTGTTTAAGAATATAAAATAAAACATCAGTGATTGATTAGCAGAAAATAATCACATCCTTATGTATGTCATGGATGAGTTAGATCACAGCTTGAGATGCACTATAATGTTGAACAAGGGAGATTACAATCAATCCCCGAAACCCCTTTTATTTTTATTGTTAAACCCTGGTTTGAGCCAACTAATAGAAGTCCACCGGCTGGTACACTACACTAAATTGACATTTTTGTAATAACTCCCAAAATAGTATCACTTTTGAGCTGTAACAGTCCACCAAAAAATTTTACACATTTTTCACAAACAAAGTGATACAATAATTGGGTCAGAACTCCCAAATTGCAGCGGCTAGGGAGTCTATCATCCAAGGTGCCCCCATTACCAAATTGCATTATATGAAAAATGACAAGTTCCATTAAATTGTGACAAATCTTTATGCTTATATACCTTGTCGATGTCAATATCAGACAACTGATTTATTACCACCATGTATATGTTAATCAACATCAACGGTATCAAGGAATTAATGCTTATGGTTGGGGGGCCTGGAGTTGGAGACTCACAACTGTGAGTGGTTGGATGTTGGCAAGTGCAAGTTGGTGTAGCATTGATTATTTCAACACTCCCCCTCAAGCTGGTGCATAGATATCTAGCATGCCCAGCTTGTCTAAAATCTTTGTGAAAACTTGATTTGAGACTGCTTTGGTGAGAATGTCGGCCAACTGATCTTCTGACCGAATTTTTGGTAACTTCAAAATTTTGTCATCTAATTTATCCTTAATGAAGAATCTATCAACCTCGACATGCTTTGTATGATCATGTTGAACTAGATTATGAGCAATATCACATGCAGCTTTATTGTCACAATATAATCGAATTGGTTGTTGAGGTGGATAGCCTAAATCTTGTAAGAGAAATTTTAGCCACAATGCTTCACAAAGTTCGAGAGTTGTGTCTCGGTATTCTACTTCTGCACTTGAACGAGAAACAACATGTTGTTTCTTGCTTCTCCATGTGACAAGATTACCTCCTACAAAGGTGAAGTAACCTGAAGTAGACCGTCTATCATCGATTGCTCCAGCCCAGTCAGGATTAGTATACACATCTATGCTTCGAGAGTCTGTATGTTTAGAGAATAAAATTCCCTTCCCAGGTGCAGACTTCGGATACCGTAAAATGCACATCGTTGCATTCATATGTTGCTCTCCAGGATTATGCATAAACTGACTGATAATACTCAATGCATAGGCAAGATATGGTCAAGTGTGAGACAAGTACATCAATCTTCCAACGAATCGTTGGTATCTTGCTTTATCAACTGGAACCTGATCAGAACTAATACATAGCTTCAGTCCTTCTTCCAATGGTGTATGAGCCGGTTGACAAGTTGACATGACCGTTTCCTACAATCAATCTAAGGCATACTTTCTTTGAGATAGAAAGATTCCTTCCTTAGTTCGCGAAACCTCGATTCCGAGAAAGTATTTCAAAGGACCTAAATCCTTCATCTCGAACTCTTTTGATAAATATTTCTGAAGAGTTATCCTTTCTTCTTCATCATTTTCTGTAACCACCATGTCATCTACATATACAATGAGGGCAATGATCTTACCTTGTTGCTTCTTCAGCAATAAGGTGTGGTCTGAATTGCTCTGACTGTAGCCAAAGGCTATCATGGACTTTGTGAACCTTCCAAACCATGCTCTCGGAGATTGTTTTAACATGTATAGAGATTTGTTTGATTTGCACACCTTCTAACAAAATGCATTCTGGTGGGAGCTCCATATAAAATTCATCGGTCAATTCGCCATGTATAAAGGCATTCTTCACATCGAACTACTGTAATGGCCTGTCTAAGTTTGCAGCTAAAGATAATAAAACCCGAACTGTGTTGATTTTAGCTATAGGTGCAAATGTCTCTGTATAATCAATCCCATAGGTTTGAGTGTACCCTTTTGCCAATAGTCTTGCTTTAAAACGCTCTATTTTGCCATCTGCTTGGTACTTCACTGTGTAGATCCATCGACATCCAACTGGTTTCTTACCTATTACGATCAACGAGTTCCCAAGTTTCATTTTTTTGTAGGGATGTCATCTCCTAATTCATAGCAGTTTTCCATCTTTTGTCAGCTAAGGCTTCCTGCACACTGTTAGGAATACATACAATAGACAATTGATTCACAAATGACTTATTTGATTTTGACAAACTATGGTTAGATACATAGTGACTCATGGGATACTTGGCTTTGCTAGTGAGATTAGGTTCATATGTGGGTATAGGAATACCTTTGTTGTTACGAGGAGGATTTTGTCGTTTGGAAGTATTATGAATTGTCTCAGGAACATTCTCAACAAACGATTGGTTGGATGTGTCGACTTGTGGAGAGATAGATTCAGATTCTTGAACAGGTTCAGATTCACTTTCATTTGTGTCATTGCTTCCATCCCACTGTATACCACTTTTGCTTTCGTCCAAGTCTCCCACATTCTCATCATTTGGACTTTTGTCTAAGGTTGAACCACTTATGTCTAACTCTCTTAAAATGTGGTTCATCGGATCAGTGATTTCAGGATACTCTAGAGTTTGAATTTCCTAATGGTTATCCTCCTGAAGTTCAAGCTCAGAGTGGAAATACATTTTATCTTCATGAAACACAACATCTAGAGTAGTATGCATAGCCTTTGTTGGAGGATGGTAACATTGATATCCTTTCTGATTTGGAGCATATCCCACAAAAACACAACGTAATGCTCGAGGAGCTAATTTACTACGTTGATGTTTATGAAGATGAACAAATGCTACACATCCAAAGACCCGATGAGGGAGGTTGGAAATAGTCGGAGCATTGATGGAAGTATGCAAAGCTTAAAATGGTGTCTGAAATTGTAAAGTTTGGGATGGAACACGATTGATGAGATAGGCAGCAACGATAAGGGCTTCACCCCAATATGAAGTAGGCATATGAACTTCAATTAACGATGCGCGAACGACTTCCAGTAAGTGAACGGTTCTTCCTTTCTGCCATCCCATTTTGTTGTGGTGTATCAGGACACGTGGTTTGATGAACCATACCATGTGTTGTCAAATATTGTTGTAGCTCAAACTTCTTGTATTCTGCACCATTATCACTACAGAGTACCTTAACCTCCGCATTATATTGAGTCTTAATCATTGTATGGAATTTCTGAAACAATGAGTTAACTTCACCCTTTGGATTTCATCAAGCATACCCAGGTCATCCGAGTGCAATCATCAATGAGCGTAACGAACCAATGTGATTCACTCAATGTAGCAATCGGAGACGGACCCCAAACATCAGAATGAACAATCATAAAAGGAACCAGACTTCTATTTAAATTGGATGGAAAGGAGACACGGTGACTTTTAGCAAGTTCACAAACATCACAACAGAAGGTAGATACATCCCCTTTTGAGAATAAACTAGGAAATAATTTCTTTAAATAGCCAAAAGAAGTGTGTCCTAGATGTCGATGCCATAGCTAAATATCTGGATTTGTTACCTCCGTCGTAGAACCATCCACTGTCAAGGCCTGGTGTAGTCTATCTGAGCTCTTTGACATCATGTCCAAGTAAGTAGTACAACTGCCCACGTCTAACACCACAACCAATCGTTTGCCTTGTTTGAATGTCCTTAAACACATACAAATCAGGCCAAAACATTACAACACAAGATAAAGCAGTGGTTATTTGGGAAACATATAATAAGTTGTAATTTATAGAGGAAACAACTAATACTGAATCTAAATTTAAAGTATTAGTGAGGGGCAAAGATCCTTCCCCAATAACTGAGGTTGAGGTACCATTGGCGGTAGTGACAGATTGCCAAGAGGAAGATTTTAATGGTGAAACTTGTCTAGAATCAAACATCATATGATTTGTGGAACCTGAATTAATTATTCGTGTACTATTAATACCAGGTGTAGAAGTATGGAGAGCCTTACCAACAGTGTCTGAAGTTGCTATGAATGCTTGGTGTATATTCAATTCACATAAATTGTTCTCTAAACCCATGCTAGAAACAATTGGAAGACCCTTCCATGGAAAGTACGTAACAACAAGCTTAACTGCTGCAAAGTGAAGATAGGCGTAAGCCTGATATCCAATGCCTTCCCATTCCTATAGGAAGGGGAAGGGTTATGTTAATTTTCTCTAGCATGGATAGGATGTTGATCAAATTTGGAGGCTTGAACATATTCCTTATAGGACTAGACTTTCTTGTGAGAAGATTTTTGATAGAAAGCTTAGTATAACATTACTCCATCACAATCTATCAAAGATGGGCAAAGGTTAAGGGGATCAGATCTGCTCAGATTTGAGGTGTAAGAAGGTTAAGGGATCATATCTGCTCAAATCTGATGTGTGAGAAGGCTAAGGGATCATATCTGCTCAGACAGGGAAGGAAATCAAATTCGAAAATGGCCTATTCAGGTAAGAGATCTGGTTTGTTGTAGAAGATCTGATTAGATTTGTTCGCTTGGAGGGATCGTCCTTCTTAGGGCGTTTCCCCCCTCTTCATGGTCGCACAACCAGCCGCCAGTGGAGGAGTTGCATCGGCTGGGCATGGGGGTGGCTCGACTGAGTCATCTAAGCTCACGCAGATTGCAGTGGTTGATGTAGGCGATAAGGTAGTTGAGATTCCTGCTTCTGGAGAACCTAATGGGATTTCTACTCAAGCAAGTACACCTAACAATCTTTGTTGGGTATCTCTGTTTGCACAACGTAGTGAGGGCAGAAAGGCCAAGCTCAAGTATGTTCCTCCATCCATTGTGGAGGCAAATCTGAGCATGGTCAAAGGCTGGAAGAGTGTGAGAAATACTTGATTAGCAATTTTGTAGGGAAGAGACTTTCTTATGGCTACGTCAATGATTGTTTGAAATGATTGTGGGGTTTGCAGAACAATTTTGAGATGTCTGTGTATGGAGAAAGAACCTTTGTGTTTAAGTTCTTGAATGAAGAAGACAAGAATAGGGTGCTTGAAGTAGGACCAGTCCATATTGCTAGCAGATTGTCTTGATCAGTCCTTGGAGACCATATATGGAAGAGGATGTTGAAGTGTTAAACTCGGTTCCCATTTGGGTCAATTTCTGGAAGGCTCTCTTGTTCTTGTGGAACATTGAAGGTCTGCAAGCAATTACTAGTGCTTTGGGAGTTCCATTGATGCCAGACAAGGCAACGGATAATATTTTCCTTTGCAAGAGTTTATCTTGAAATAAGTTCCACTTGCCAATTTCCTGCATCAATCTCAATTGTAATTAATGATGGTAAGATGGTCATAGTGGAGATTGAATATTCTTGGCGATCGTCAAAGTGTGGTCACTACATGGGGTTTAGGCATACCTCTTCTAGCTGCCCCAAACACAAGAAATCAAAATCCATAGTCACTAAGGTCTAGAACGTGAATGGGTAAGGGAACAAAGAAAATAAGGTTTTTAAGTCGACAAAAGATGGTTGGGTAAGTGCTACAGGCAGGCATATGACTAGAGTACCCCAAACATTCTAGTGGTGATTGATGAGAATGATAAGAATGGTGATGAAGATATGATCTGTGATACTGAGTAACAATACAATTGTAACTAATGAAACCAGGAACCATGATGAAGTAGAGGTGAGTAAGGAGACTGTTAATAATAATGTTGCAGAGGTGCAAACGCATGAACAAGTGGTCACGATGAACAATTTCAACTCCTAGTTGAAGATGTCATACAAGAAAATAGGGAGGACACTGATTTGTAGGGATGGCAATGGGGCAGATTTGGGCAAATCCATCCCCCCCCCCCCCCCGTTGGGGATCGCGAATCCCAAAATCCGCCCTGAATAACCGATAATTTATTTTTGTAAAAACCATCCCCGATCCGCACGGATTGGAGGATATCCGCCCCGCCTGGATAATCCGTTAAAAAAACCTTTTGATTTTAAAAAATCCAGGAGCTGAAGTCAGAAAAAAAAATGAAAGGAAGAAGAAGAAGCAACACAGATCATCACAACATTTTTGTACCGCAATCAACATTTTTGTACCACTAAACTTAAAAGATCAAATTATTGTTGCATCAAATACTTCAAATCTGGCCTAAACTAAAAACCAGATTTGTAGAGATTACCAAAGAAGATGAAATCACCAAAGAAGAAGTAGAAACAAAGAAAAATCAAACATTACACTCAAGATCGATTTGGATTTTCCTCTTCAAGATCGATTTGGATCTTCCTCTTCAGGATCGATTTTGGATCTGTGGATCTTCATATTCAAGGTCAATTTGGGGGAGGCGGAGACTTGATGGAGACATACTTGAGTCGGTAACAGCTTTGCAAATCGCAGTCATCGCCCACCGATTGCCGTACTTTGCGTGCGCTGCCATGATCGTCTGATCCTCATCATGAGAAAACGGACGACCAGTTTCTTGCCTTGATGTACCGGCTTATCAGCGAGCAGTTCCTTGCGTTGTGCTCGTCCACCTGCTGCGTCAAGATCCAATTCTCCTCCATGCTCCATGGCCCCTTTTCCCCAACAAATTTCTTGTCACCTTACTCGACTTCGACGAAGAGAATGAAGTGGACGAGTTAGATACTTGTCAGGATCATCTCCTAGTGGGTTTAATGCATTGCCTAGTTCGAAGTGGTTGAAGAAAAGGATTTCAAAGAAGAACTGGAAATCTTCATCTTTTCTTTGAAGAGAGGTGACGAAGATTTCTTTGAAGAGGGATGAAAATAAGTGAGGCGGAGAGAGAAGTGATAGCCTAGGGTTAGGGTTTTTTCCTTTTTAAGGGCCAAGGGTATTTCAGCAATTCTCATGATTAAACGATATCCGTGGGGCGGATTTGTCCAAATTCGTATTCGCCCCGAAATTCGATTAAGCATACCCAAAATCGCCCCAAACGGATCGGGTGGGGCGGAAATCCGTGATAATCCGCTCCACTGCCATCCCTACTGATTTGAAGCTCGAGGAGCCTCTAGCAGGCGAGTCATTACGGTAGAGAGGGTATCTGCTGAGATTGAATATGTTATACCCTCGTGTGGGCGGACTTGAGGGGGAGGGTGAGGGAGAAGCCCAAGAGTCCATGGATCCCAAGAGGGTTTGCAAGCTACAAAGGGGAGATCATAGTCCCACATCGCCTGGGTGCGGGAGGGTGATGTACTATATATGTACGAGGTTGGATCTACAAAGTACTACGCATTTTAAAGTCGTGCGGGCCTTGAGCCCAAAGCGGACAATATAGTACTCTGTGGATCGGGTCGTGACAGAATGGGTCCACAGAATACTATATTGTCCGCTTTGGTCCCAAGGCCCGCACGACTTTAAAACACGTAGTACTTTGTAGATCCAAACTCGTACGTATATAGTACATCCCCTTCCCTCACCTAGGTGATGTGGGACTATAATCTCCCCTTGGTAGTTCGCCCAACCCCTCTTGGGACCCACAAGCCTATATTGGGTTTGCCATCGCGGGTCTCTCCCGTACGCTCCCACTCAGGTCCGCCCATAAAAGGGTATCACAGTTCTGTCATGACCCGATCCACAAAGTACTATATTGGCCGCTTTGGGCCCAAGGCCCGTACGACATTAAAACGCGTAGTACTTTGTAGATCCAACCTCATACATATATAGTACATCACCCTCCCGCACCCAGACGATGTGGGTCTATGATCTCCCCTTTGTAGCTTGCCAACCCTCTTAGGATCCATGGGCTCTTGGGCTTCTCCCTGACCCTCCCCCCTCAGGTCCTTCCACACAAGGGTATAATACTCTGTGGATGGGGTCGTGATAGTTTGGTATCAGAGTCGAACCTAGACGAAAGTGTGCCAACGAGGACGTTGTGCTCCCTTAGGGGGGTGGACTGTGATACCCTTGTGTGGGCGGACCTGAGGGAAAGGGTGCGGGAAAGGCCCCGTGGATCCCAAGAGGGGTTGGACGAGCTACCAAGGGGAGATTATAGTCTCACATCGCCTAGGTGAGGGAAGGAGATGTGCCATATATGTACGAGTTTGGATTTACAAAGTATTACGCGTTTTAAAACCGTGCGGGTCTTGGGCCCAAGCGGACAATATAATACTCTCTAGATCGGGTCGTGACAGAGTATCTGTTGGAAGGTACATGAATAGATGTCGAAACAGGGAAGGATATGCTGGAACATTTTAAGTCAGAATGTTTAGTTGTTGATTATTCAAATAGTGACGTCGATAAGGTGATCGAAGAGCATTTGGCTGAGGTTGCAGGGATTGAACAGTTTGCTGAGAGGAACACGTCCTGAAGTGGGACGAGAGAGGACTACTGAAAGATAGGGGGAAAGAAACAAAGACTCCAAGTACCCCAAACAACCTCCAAACGGTTTCTACCTCTGCATCCATAGATGAGCAAAACTCCATCTCTGACGGTATTGATGGAAGTCCACAATCCCTCTCTAAGGTTGAAAATCTTTTGAAAAATGATAGAAGAATATGTCAATGGGAATGAAGTTAGCAATGCTATAAAGGAAACAATAAAAAGATTGGACAAGGATATAATGAAGGAAGAACTCACCGAAATAAAAGCTCTATTGGAAAATAAAGCAACTATGGTGGGTCAAAATACTATTGAAGATGAATGTGAGGTTACCACAACTCAGTCACGAAAGAAAGACGCTCCTTGAAGATCTTCTCGAAGCAAGAGGGCAAATCCTAAGTTCAGGTAATTGATGACGATAATCCATATAGGATGTAGATGTCTATTGGAGTCTTGTATGGATTCTAGTTTAGAGTCATTCAATGGTTTTTCTGTCAGGGTTCATTGATCTCTTGTTCTTTACATCGACTTCTCTTACATCTTGAGCTCTACATTATGTATGAATCAAGTCATAAGGATGATTAAAGGATTGATTGGTACTTATGAGAGAGTAAAATTATGGCAGATGCACCAAGCAACTACTTTTGTAGGTTATCACTTTGCAAGATTACTCTCCAACCTAGAAATCGTTGAATTAGAACTAATTAGGTGCTTCGTTGGGATTTTGAAGCAATTTTATGTTGTTGTTGACGATGTAACGAGTGAATATTTGAGCGATTGTAATCTTCATCATCCGTTATTATTATTAATATAAGGTTTGGGGGTCCTCAAAACCCCTGTTCGCTTTCCAAAAAAAAAATATGGGCAAAACTTAACATCACATTCCAAAACATTTGAGCTTGGTTTCTTCAGCCCATCATCCAATTCCAAAAATCGATACTTAGGAATGTGGTACAAGAAAATCCCAGGTCCAACATAGTATGGGTAGCTAATAGAGATTCTCCGTTGAATGACTCATTAGGGGTGCTAATGCCTTCTGCAGAGGATAATCTTGTTGTTCTCAATCAAACAAACACATCATTTGGTCTACAAATTCATCAAAAATAGCAACAAATCCAATTCTAGAGTTCTTGAAGTATGGAAATCTAAGTGATGGGAAGTTAGATGAATATTTATGTCAAAGCTTTGATCATCCATCGGATACATTGTTGCCAGTTATGAGGCTTGGTTGGGACTTGAGGATCGGATTGAATAGATATCTAAGGTCTTGGAAGAGTTTTGATGATCCTTTCCTTGGAAACTTTACTCGTGGCATTGAGCTTACTGGTGACCCCGAATCATTTATAAGAAAAGATTCCAAAAAGTATGATCATGCTGGTCCATTTAATGGAATTCGGAATAGCGAATCACCTGATCTGAAGAATAACTCAATTTTCTTATACAATGTTGTTGTCAATGAAAATGAAGTTTATTACACTTTCCGACTTGCTAATCAATCTGTTCCTTTCAAGGTACATATGCTGAAGCAAAATGGTAATGAGGGTTACGTCGAACGCTTTACCTGGGTAAATCAGAAACAGAGTTAGCTCCTCATGAGCCTATGCCAAGAGATACTTGTGACACTTATCGTCTTTGTGGCCCTGGCTCTACTTGTGATAAAAATGACATACCATATTGCCGATGTTTGAAGGGGTTCAAGCCTAGATCACCCCATGATTATAACGAGTTGGACTGGTCGATGGGATATGAACATGAGATGCCATTAGATTGTGAAGAAGGAAGTAGTTTTATGAAGTTAACTGAGGTGAAGGTGCCTGATACAGTGCATATGTTGATGAACAAGAGTACAAGTATTGGTCTTGAGATCTAATGCATCGACTCGTCGGAAAACCCTCGTATCACGTGTCAAATACTTTTGGACACGGACACGCACCCGACATGCGCTCGACACGTATTTGACACGTGGTCAATGGTCAAAATTCGTTGACAGGCACCGACACGTCTTGGACATGGTCCAGACACGTTGAGAGATCGATGGACATCGATCGATCTGTCGAGAGGGATCGATCTGTCAAGAGGGATCGATTTGTAAAGAGGGATCGATCTGTCGAGTGGGAGAGATTGATCGATCGATCGATCGATCGACAGAGAGACGGAGAAATCGATTTTGACAGAGAGAGGGAGAGATCTTACCTTCTTTCGTTTTTTTTTCCTGCGATTTCTCCTTTTGTGGTGCCGAGAATGGCTGGTTCGATCCAGAGATGTGTGTGGCTGAATGGTGGAGCGATCTTGTTGATTGGAGCGATCCAGAGCAAAGAACCCATCAAAGGACGAAGAACACAGTCAAAATATGAGTAAGTTTTTTGTAATTTCTTTGGAAGAGAACCCATCAAAGGACTAAGAACAAGGGTTTTCCTCTCTATCTATGGTGTCGCCTCGCTCACAATTCCACTCCTTCTCCACCTCTTCGTCTGTGAGAGACCAAAGCGAGCGGCGAGACGATGAGTTCGCATAAGGGGTTTTCGTTAGCGAGCCGAAGATCTTGTTGACTCGAAGCTTGAAACTGTCGTCCTCCATAGCTTCTAAAACTCGAGATTGAAAAAAAAAGTGAAATTTAGCTTCTCTATTGGGGGTTTTGAAGGAGGCAGAGCTTCAGAATTAGAAATACCCACCGCCATAGGGGTAACTTAGTCATTTTATTACTAGATATTGTCTTAGGGCACCCACATACTAATACAAATTTTCAACAAATTTTTAATTTTGTAAAATCCATCCTTTGAAGATTGAGTTTTTTTTTTTTTTTTTGAAGACTGAGATTTAATTGCTTTAATCACATGTTCGTAAATATAAAGCATGTACAAGGGCAAACTGAAATAAGCATAAAACTTAAAATGACCACGTGGAATGTACATGTGGTGGAGAGAGAGAGAAAATTATGTTTATTTTTTAAATGGGTATTATCATTCATTGAATGAATAAATTTGAATGTTTTATTGATATGTTTGGATTGTTCAATAGTATTACTTATGATTTTATGTTCATATGAGTTACAAAAAAATATATTACAAAAATAAGTTTGACCGTGTCGCCGAGTCCTATTTTTTTGAAAATTGCCGAGTTGCCGTGTCGTATCCGTGTCCGACACGACACGCGTATCCGAGTCCGTGCATCATAGGTCTTGAGGAATGCAGGATCAAGTGTTTGAAGAATTGTTCTTGCGCAACACGTGCTAATGCAGATATCTGTGGAAACGATAGTGGTTGTGTGATGTGGTTTGGTGATCTCATGGATATCAGAAGGGTGCTTGGTGCTAGGCAATATCTCTGTATTCGCTAGTCGGATTCTGGGTTAGGTATATCTCCATGTCTTTCTTTATTGACTACCAAATATTTTGTTGCTTTCCAAAAACTTCCAAATACAATTTAGTAGTCAATGTAGCATGCATGTATTCTATTCTCGTCGAATTTACCACAAAATCCTCTGTAAAAGATGTAGATTTTTTTTTTTTTTTTTTTTTTTTCCGTTTTCATTTTTCAGCATCATTGTGGTAAAAAATTCCGCATTGTGGGATAATCTAATTAATTTCTTGAGATTCTAATGTTGAAGGAAATAAATGGAACACACGATGGAATTTTGTGGAAGATATTTTATTGAATGTAAATACAAAAATGTATACTTAAAAAAAAGATATTTTATTGAAAAAAAATTTAATCAAAAATATAAGTTTTTGAATGGGTAGGGACTGCCCTTCATTCATTGATTGTTTAATTCAAAATAGCAGGTTCTTTATTGACTTCTTGCTTTTAATTAAAAAACCATTGCAAGAAATATTGAAGACGTTGATGCCAAGAGCTACTAACTCAGATGGTAAGACTTGTGGTTGATGGTGTCCCAGGTCCAGGCTTCGAGCCTGCCAAAGGCATTTAAATGGTTTCGAGATTCAATAAATCTGTTGCCCACCCTTCAAAATAATTAGATAAGTAAACAAATAAATAAATATAATTGAAAACTGTTGTTTCTCTTAAATGTTTCATCCGTGATCTGATATTGAAAAGTGTAAGCAAATATGTACATGATCTGCATGAACTTAAAAATTACAACAATGTACATACACCGTATTCAATTTCCCACTTCATCGCGTAAATGTCATATCTTGATAGTCTTGAACACAATTTTCTTGTGGATGTGGCTATGAAAATGCTTCAAACATTAATAAAATTTTCAAAGTAGAAGCAGATCTATGATATCTGAAGCTCCTATGTTCTTCCAGGTAAACAAAAATGTTCTCTTTTGAAATGATAGAATAGTTTCTTTCACAATACCTCTCCTATAGTAAACAATATTTTTCTTCTCTACCTCTCAAAAAAATATTTTTCTTCTCCAGGCAACATGAATTATTTTTATTAGTACTTACAGTGTTCAACTATATATTTTGAAAATCCATACCTCTCTTCATTCAGTATAGTCACTGATTCTTTGTAAATATTTTCAGAAGCTGGTGTGCCTAAAGAAACCGAAGTGTCCCTGAAAGAAAGAGAACCAAAAGGGCGATTATCATCATTTCTGTGATTTTTCAATTTTACTCTTGGGAGTTGTTTATTTCAAATGGAGGAAAAAGATAATTCAAATGCTACAGAAGGAATATAACAAATAAAAGACGAACTCATGACATATTTTACCATCCTGGAGAGAATCAACGAATATCTCGAGTTAAATTTTTGTGATATGGATAAGCATATCACAAATAAGCATGCTGGGTAATGGTGGCTTTGGATGTGTTTATAAAGTAAATACTCGTATATAATTTTTTTCTTCTAGTGTTTAAAATAATATTTTTAACTAATGCATCCAGTTCAATAGGTTATGTTGGAAGATGGACAAGAGATATCTGTGAAGAAATTATCAAAGAATTCAGGCAAGGGATGTAGGAGTTCAAAAATGAAGTTATGTTAATTGCAAGACTTCAACACAGGAACCTTGTTAGGCTTTTGAATCTATGTGCGAAAGGGGAGGAGAAGATATTGGTCTATGAATACATGGAGAAAAAGAGCTTGGATGCCATTATTTTCGGTCAGTTCTTAAAATGCTTTACATATTGTTTCTATTTATTTATACTTGTATGAAACGGGCAAGGTTTGAATGTAAGAGTGCATATGTTTGACCAAGTGTCCCACTGAAACTCTATGTTGGAATTTGAACGTGACTGATATATTTAGTCTTGAGTAGTAGTTCGCGACTTGAGTTTTTGTCAAATTTCATTTAGCATTTGGTCATATGCATTCTTTTTTTGTTGAATTTGTCAGAGTTGTTGTTTTCATTTACCAAATTTTGTATCTACCCATGTTGACTGACTTAAACTTTGAAATATAAATCTGTCAACTTGCAACTTGTTTTAGTTTCTCTCCACTCTCTCCTCATCACTTTGGAGTTATGATGCAAATGTTCCTGAGAACCTGGAACTGAATATTTTTCTAGTAAACCATGCAGAACATTCAAGAGCATGCATCTCAACCTGATGAAAACTTTAAATCTACTTCGTTTATTTAGTTCGTTTTGGCCTTTTTAAAAAAAAAAAAGAAATGATAATTAGAAAGAAATAACCTCGAAATTTTACAAAAAAATCTTGGAAATTTTTCGAAAAACCCTCGAAAAATGTAATTTTTGATAGCTGGTTTTTGTATTTTCACGAAAAAACCTCGAAGTTTTTGAAAAAAACTCTCAAAAAAATGTAATTTTTTTTTGCACTTTTTCTTTTCTTAATTTCAAAAAAGCGATATTATCGCCGAAATTTTATCACATTCCTTGCCTGGTATATGAATGAATGTGTTAGTCAAATAGTCTTGATTTGATGTTTGAGATTCGCAACAATTAATAAAAACCCAAATAAACATAATAAAACCAGGTTTAAAAGCTTTGAAAAGTCATATGAGACCTGCAAATCAAATTGCACGATCTAACGACAAATCGTGGTGTTACAAGAAGAGAGTGTAATGGTTTCAAGTAGGGAAAACACAACACCAATAGAAAGAAAAGGCAAAAATGAAGCTGAAGTTGAAATGAGGTTCTCATGGCAATTATGTATACCTTACACAAGTGAGAAAAAGTTTTTTCTACTCACTCTGATGATTAAAGATGAATACTGGACTCTATATTTATAATGCATTGCTGGGGGAGTGATGAGGAGGAACTCTTAACGTCTCTTGGTGTTACCGTCCAAGGAGTTCATTTCCATAGACAACCACTCGGTGAAGTCATTAGTCTATCTTTGAATTCCTGCAAGACCTTACCCAATCACTATGACGCGTTTCATAAAGTTCTGACACAAGAATAATACAAGGGCAAATGGGAGATGGAGACTCATCACTAGCCTTTATTTCATGTACTTGACGAAGTCTATGTACTTGCACACCATATATATCTAATCCCTTACGATTTGGAATACGATTTACAAAACTTATAATTTGATTGTTTCCGATTTTTTCATCTGATTTAAATCAACTCTGATGAGATTTGATTTGAATCGTAAGATTTGGGCAACACCGCATGCAAGCAGAATATTTTACAGTTACCAAATAATTAAAAGAGATGGAGAAAAAGCAAAACAGATACAAAGCAATGAACAATTCTTGAGATTGTCAGGTATACAGTTTGTTGCAATTCATTCTGAATAGAGACTGTAGCATTAGACATCTCAATGCGTCATTAACAGCTAGGCAGTGATTTAGCTAAGGACCCTCTTATAAATATGCAACGATAAATTAGCTGCAACCACCCTCTTATAAATACAGACTTTAAACCTGGGTAACAAGATGGACCCTGAATTACATCAGTGACAAAATGAAATTCCTATGTTTTATGATCATTTTCTACTCCTTTTTCCTTGCTTTTCTCTATGTAGATCAAGCTTCCTCAATATCAGCCTACACTATAAAAGCATCACAATCTTTCAAAGATGGGCAGCTCTTAACTTCCCAATCTGAAACATTTGAACTTGGTTTTTTCAGCCCATCCAATTCCAAAAACCGATACTTAGGAATCTGGTACAAGAAAATCCCCCTTCAAACAATAGTATGGGTCGCAAACAGAGATTCTCCATTGAATGATTCATCAGGAGTGTTCTTGATATCCTTCACAGGTAATCTTGTTATTCTCAATCAAACAAGCCAAGTCGTTTGATCTACAAATTCATCAAAAACGGCAGCGCCCGATTGTTGAGTTCCTAGAGTCTGGAAATCTTGTTTTGTGAGATAACAAGTCGGATGGGTATCTGTGGCAAAGCTTTGATCATCCAACGGATACATTGTTGCCAGGTATGAAGCTTGGCTGGGACTTGAGGACTGGATTGAATAGATATCTAACCTCATGGAAGAGTATAGATGATCCTTCCACTGGAGACTATACTTTTGGGATTGAGCTAAATGAGTATCCTGAACCTGTTATGAAAAATGGTTCTAGAAAGTATTATCGCAGTGGCCCGTGGAATGGAATTCGGAATAGTGGCTCACCTGAATTAAGGAATCACATAATTTTCATAAACACAGTTGTTCATGTTGGAAATATGGCTTTTTAAAATAAAAGAAAATGGGTGTTTAACAGGTTTTGAACCCTGGACCTCTCTCTTATTTTGATCTATGGATCACTCTCTAAAATTTAGTCTCATATCTATTATAAAACTCTTTGTGGTAGAGTTTATAAGGAGATAGTTAGGACTTGGGCCCACTCTTTTATGAGGAGGGGAGAGATAGGCTCTCGCGCCCGCCGCCGCCACCGTCCATCCGTCCGAATCGAATCGGATCATTAAGAGAGCAACCCATTCTTTTTGCTACAAATTTATTTAATGAAAATAAATTTTGAATTTCTAAAGAGGGAATGAATCTAGACATCTTTCTAAATCAAACGTTTGCATGAGTTGCGCCGTGATTTACTCTCCCACATTTTCCACGTTTTTTAAATGCATACCTAACGTTTTCTTCTTAAATGCAATTTAATTCCACGTTTTGTTATGCAAATGAATCTAGCCGATTTTTTATGTTTTGAACGAACTTTATTTTCCCTATAAATATAGCACATCTTAGAGTTTAGAAAAAACATGAAAAAAAGATGAAGAAAGAAGAAAAGAGAAAAACAAAACAAGAGCTCTTTTGCAATAAGAGAGATTTCGTTTTTGTAATTAGTTTTGTTTTTGTTTAGCATTTCTATCAAAGAAGAACTTTTTGTGTTGTTTATTTATTTACAATGTATTGATGATTCCGAGCAAAAACAAGTGTTTAAGGGTGATAGTATTCCGTTCATCAAATGTGCAATTGATTGAACGAGACAGAAAAGATTCTGGGCTGTTTTATCCTGGGGACGGCGGGGGCTAGTACACTGCTTGCACAATCTTGGGCAGAGCCGCGAAACGTCTTAAAGAGAGCGACCTAGTCCGCGACTCAACCCAAGAACAAATTGGTACATTCGTTCCTAACTATTTAAAATTGTTTACAGCAGTTGAATCTTATACAGAAGTTACAACAAACAGGTATGTTAAGGATGAATTTACTTCATAGATTTCCTTTGTGTTTTCACAGAATGTTTGCTTACATTAGTATGCTTATTTGCATTTGCTATTGTTCATATGCTTAATGTTTGGGTGGAATTTATGTTTTATATTTGCATATTGGAATTTGCTTGAGTAAAACATCCAATGCATTATATTAGCAAACATGGTTAGTATATGAGTTTTTTCAAAATACTTGGAATGTCTTACTGTGACATTTTAGTTGCTGCTCCATATAATCAGTAATAACAATTTTAAGACGTGTTCTTTTTGCCATGATTACAAAAACTGAATTTGCTAAACAAAGTTTGCATATATTTGTAATACAAGAATGCACACACTAGAAGTGAAGTTGAGTTATGACACTGACTTTAACAATGGACTATTCTTTGCTCCAAAGGGATCCAGGGATAGGTTGCTAAACATTACTTTGATGTAAAAAAAAAGTTGTGCTCTATAAGCTTATTGACACACTGTTTTGTTATGCATTAATTAGAGAGGATGATTCTGTGCATTTTGATTTTGACTCTTATTCATGGTTATAGATTGAGTTATATCCTCATTGTTCTCATGTATTAGTTATACGCTCGTTGATTGGGAAAATCCTTCAATTGAGTTTGAGAATCTTTTCCTGTCTTGTAACAAGCATAAAAATGGAGTAGCAGCCATGTTTATAAAGGTTATATAAGTCTAAAAGTAATAAATGAGGATATGTATGTATGAAAGCTTTGAAATATTGCTTTTGAAGAGCCAAACAAAATATATGAATGGGACGCTTTCCTTGTTTTGTACAAGTTGGACTATTCAAGGAAGTGTATGTTATTGCCTTGTTGTTTCAATGTGTCTGTTAAATTAATTGTTATGGAACCCATTCGCCTAAACAAACTTTGTTCCAAGGATTGGAGTTTAGTTTTGTTTGCACTATGTATCTTTGTTACCTTGGGTGGTAGTTGTTGTTGTCAAATTGGGTTGGGAGCAGTTTTCTATGCAAGGATACAACCCCATGGTAACATTTGAAAAGTTTGGAAAGAGGGTTATATTTAAATATCCACATGATTTAGAGTTTTACAACTACGTTTACAATTTCAGATATCTTTATCTATAATGGTGGTTTTCCATGTTGTGTATTTTTAAAGATATTTTTATGGTGACTTTACAACCATATTGTGAAATCATATTAGTTTACATTATGATTAATGTAGTTAGAGATTGACATACATACACACATGTTGACAATGTAAAATGTAGTCTAAACTCTAAAACCATGGAGGACTAACTAGAGGAGATTGTGTATGAATAGAACACCATGCTTTAAAATTAAATTTCATAGAAATTTAATTAAAGGTGCTGCTCTTTTAGGCTTTCTGAGTTGGAATATCATGAAATCTGAATCAATAAATTCCATTTGAACATTTCTTGAGAAGTGAATAATATCATCTATGCATGTTACTCTTTAGATAATGAGTATGCAGTTCTATGATAATTATGTTATGCATTTTGGATGATTCAGTCTATTTTGGTGAGAACAATAATTGATCTATTGTGCAAAATAGAATGCTTCTATTTCTCAATACTATTGATGGAAAGAAAACTTTGTGATTAATGTTATAGTTGATGTTTGATGCTGACATAAGGAGGATATAAGGAATCATTTGTATACAGATTGACCTGTGAATTTTGTTCTTGATGTCAATGCATAACTGATTTTGCTCAGACCATAAGTTGGTCGGACTTCCACATGAGGACATGAATTTTTATGGAAAGGATATGTTCTCATGATGATGATGTTGATGGCAATCTAGAACAATTCAAGCTATTGCTTGATTTTCTTGCAGAACTTTATTATCTAAGTCTGCAACTAAATTCCCAGAGGATGCACAAATCTAGCTTGGTGATTACATCAAAGTTTGAAAAATTCAGAAGCTGAATTTAAGGTACGTTTTCTAATGATATTTTGTGTTGCTTCTTGAACTTAAAAGAAAATGAGAATAGCGAGGTGAATAGAATGGGTATTTTATTCAATATTCTCATTGAGTGGGTCCTTAACATTTGAATGCACGGTCTGCTTCAGCTAGCAAAAGGACCGTCACTTTATATGTATTCAAACGGTGGCTAAACCAGTTTATGATAATAGTTAGAGGGACCAAAGTTCAAAAGTTCCTTAATGGAAAGCACATGCATATTTTTAACATTATACATGCTAAAAATAATTATGTGGATTCTGATTTTTTGTGAGAAGATTTTTTGTTTCTCAAGGAATTAATTTATGAAAAGATGAATTGCATTTATTTTCGAGGCATAGTGGGGGTTATTTCGAGGAATAGTGGGGGTACATCCTCAAATAACGTGCCTATGTAAAGGATGAATGAAACTGATTAAGCCACAAAATCTGAGCCTTGGAGAAGTAAACGGAAACGAATTTAAAAAAAACTTTGGCTCCGATTACTATGTCTTTTCAGTCGAGGAGGATTAGCTTTCAAGAAGCCTTATCCTTTATAAATGCAATTGAAAAGGTCATGAGGTACCTTAAGAGGTCTAAGAACCTCGGATTAAATAATCAGAAGTTTTCCGCTGTCCTTGAAGGATATAGCGATGCTGATTGGACCAACCTTTTAGATGACTCCATAGTCACCAGTGGTTATATTTTCAATATAGCTGGTGGAGCTGTTTCTTGGAAATCGAAGAAACAAACCATTCTGGCACAGTCCACGATGGAGTCAGAAATGATAGAACTAGCCACGGCTAGTGAAGAAGCAGGTTGGCTTAGACACCTGCTAGCAGAGATCCCTTTATGGGAAAGACTGATTCCAGCTGTCTTGATCCAGTGCGATAGTACCGCGGCTATTGCGAAAAATACAGAACCGTTAGTATAACGGCAAGAAACGACAAATACGTCGTAAGCACAGTACGGTTAGAGAATTCTATCTACTGGTGCTGTGAGATTGGATCATGTACGAACTGATGCGAACTTGGCTACTCCTTTGACGAAAGGATTAGCTAGAGATAAGGTTTTCTAAACCTCGAAAGGAATGGGACTAAAGCCCTTAGATTGATGAGTTAATCATGACGGTAACCCAACCTATAGACTGGAGATCCCAAGAAATAGGTTCAATGGGTAATAACAAGTCGTGAATGATATGATGTGAATCATGCTGACATAATAGCAATCTCATTCCTAGATTAAAGCATGAATTCCTGAAGCGATTGTAGGATGAGTTAAAAAACTCTTAATGAGGTCTATACTCTATGTGGAGTGGAGTACCTAGCTACAGGAGTACTCTTGATATACTCACCTAAGTGATTGTGGAAGTTTGGCCGCTTCCTATGGAATTTGTGGGCAAAATTCCTAGAGCCTTCACTATACTGGGATATACGTGCATGGCCGTAAAGCACGGGCTTTTTAGACTTCACCCTGGTAAGGTTGTGCGTGTAATGTCTGTTAGAGATAGAGTTCAAAACTACGAGTTACTCTAGTATAATCTAAAGCATGAACACTACGCAAGAGTTCAAGTCAAAAGACACTTTTGTTTATGCACAATCTTATATTTTTTAGATTGCTCGATGAAAATTGTTTTTAAATCCAAGTGGGGGATTGTTGAAAATTGTTTTAAAAATCCAAGTGGGGGATTGTTGGAAATATGGCTTTTTTAAAATAAAAGAAAATGGGTGTTTAACAGGTTTTGAACCCTGGACCTCTCTCTTATTTTGATCTATGGATCACTCTCTAAAATTTAGTCTCATATCTATTATAAAACTCTTTGTGGTAGAGTTTATAAGGAGATAGTTAGGACTTGGGCTTGGACCCCTTGGGGGTACCACTCTTTTATGAGGAAGGGAGAGATAGGCTCTCGCGCCCGCCGCCACCGCCGTCCGTCCGAATCAAATCGGGTCATTAAGAGAGCAACCCATTCTTTTTGCTACAAATTTATTAAATGAAAATAAATTTTGAATTTCTAAAGAGGGAATGAATCTAGACATCTTTCTAAATCAAACGTTTGCATGAGTTGCGCCGTGATTTACTCTCCCACATTTTCCACCTTTTTTAAATGCATACCTAACGTTTTCTTCTTAAATGCAATTTAATTCCACGTTTTGCTATGCAAATGAATCTAGCCGATTTTTTATGTTTTGAACGAACTTTATTTTCCCTATAAATATAGCACATCTTAGAGTTTAGAGAAAACATGAAAAAAAGATGAAGAAAGAAGAAAAGAGAAAAACAAAACAAGAGCTCTTTTGCAATAAGAGAGATTTCGTTTTTGTAATTAGTTTTGTTTTTGTTTAGCATTTAGAAGAAATTTTTGTGTTGTTTATTTATTTACAATGTATTGATGATTCCGAGCAAAAACAAGTGTTTAAGGGTGATAGTATTCCGTTCATCAAATGTGCAATTGATTGAACGAGACAGAAAAGATTCTGGGCTGTTTTATCCTGGGGACGGCGGGGCTAGTACACTGCTTGCACAATCTTGGGCAGAGCCGCGAAACGTTTTAAAGAGAGCGACCTAGTCCGTGACTCAACCCAAGAACAAATTGGTACATTCGTTCCTAACTATTTAAAATTGTTTACAGCAGTTGAATCTTATACAGAAGTTACAACAAACAGGTATGTTAAGGATGAATTTACTTCATAGATTTCCTTTGTGTTTTCACAGAATGTTTGCTTACATTAGTATGCTTATTTGCATTTGCTATTGTTCGTATGCTTAATGTTTGGGTGGAATTTATGTTTTATATTTGCATATTGGAATTTGCTTGAGTAAAACATCCAATACATTATACTAGCAAACATGGTTAGTATATGAGTTTTTTCAAAATACTTGGAATGTCTTACTGTGACATTTTAGTTGCTGCTCCATATAATCAGTAATAACAGTTCATAACAAAACTGATGTTTATTACAGTTACCAACTTGTTAATCGAGCTGTTACTGCAAGGTTGATGGTGAAGCAAAGTGACAGTGATGGACAAATCAACCGCTTAACATGGGTCGATCAAAGACAGAATTGGTTACTTCAAGCTCCGATTCCAGTAGACCGTTGCGACTCTTACGGTCTTTGTGGTGCCGGCGCTACTTGTTACATAAATGATGTACCAGTTTGCCAGTGTTTGAAGGGGTTCAAGCCTAAATCAACCTATGACTACAACGAGATGGATTGGTCTCGGGGATGTCAACATGCAACACCATTAGATTGTCATAAAGGTGACGGATTTCTGAAGTTTACGGAGCTGAAATTGCCAGATACAACTCATACATGGTTGAATACGAGTATGAATCTTGAGGAATGTAGGTACAAGTGTTTGAAGAATTGTTCTTGTATGGCTTATGCTAATTCTAATATCAGCGGAAGTGGGAGTGGATGTGCGATGTGGTTTGGGGATCTGGTTGATATTAGAAAGTTGCTTGGTGCGGGGCAAGATCTCTATATTCGCATGGCGGCATCTGAACTAGGTACGAATTACTATTTGTTCTCAAATTTTCAACACAATTTTGTTGATAAATTACCTAATCAATCTGTTGCAGTTCTAATAAAAAATAGCATTGAACCTAAATCTGTTTTAGTGCACAGTAACATACTAAAGGTTCGCCAATGCATTATTGTTACTTTATTATAATAACATATATTGTATGATAGAGCTACAGTCTTTATGAGATATCAAGGTTGCTCAAATGTCACAAACCATTTCTTTTGAGGTTGGTTCTTTATGAGATTGTGATATGAGGACCATTAATCTTCATGAGATGTGACATGATACGCACCTGCCACAGAGATTTGGTGCAACAAGAAAGCAATTTATGTCAAACAAGATACTACCCTCTTCATTTTCTAAATGAAGAACCGATTGAAGAAGTCTTCTTCTTCATGGCGTAAGCCGATCTCAAATGGGTATTATTGTTAGAAAAAAATTTATTTAAGTTGGGTGTGCAAACAACTGAACAAAATCAGTGTCCTAATCAACTTCTGTTGCACACCCTTTACACCTCTTGGTCGTCCTCACTCAGATACGGACCTCTCACGCCCTCACTCAAATCTCAGTTTAATATTAGCAGAACTTTTCATGCTTCCACCTGAAGCTTTTAATTTTCAAACTTTGAATGAGAATGGTTCAACTATTACACATGCTATAAGCCTATAACACATGTCCTAAATTTATTTGAAGTCATAGAATATATTTGTCTGATTTAAGTTTTTGACCTTTCTGAATCTAACCTTTAATTTGGCTAAGAAACTTCGTCGAGTAAAAATGATTTGTATGGTCTTCTTTTACCAAATTTTGTATCTACCCATGTTGACTGACTTAAACTTTGAAATATAAATCTGTCAACTTGCAACTTGTTTTAGTTTCTCTCCACTCTCTCCTCATCACTTTGGAGTTATGATGCAAATGTTCCTGAGAACCTGGAACTGAATATTTTTCTAGTAAACCATGCAGAACATTCAAGAGCATGCATCTCAACCTGATGAAAACTTTAAATCTACTTCGTTTATTTGGTTCGTTTTGGCCTTTTTCAAAAAAAAAGAAATGATAATTAGAAAGAAATAACCTCGAAATTTTACAAAAAAATCTCGGAAATTTTTCAAAAAACCCTCGAAAAATGTAATTTTTGATAGCTGGCTTTTATATTTTCACGAAAAAACCTCGAAGTTTTTGAAAAAACTCTCAAAAAATTGTAATTTATTTTGCACTTTTTCTTTTCTTAATTTCAAAAAAGCGATATTATCGCCGAAATTTTATCACATTCCTTGCCTGGTATATGAATGAATGTGTTAGTCAAATAGTCTTGATTTGATGTTTGAGATTCGCAACAATTAATAAAAACCCAAAAAACATAATAAAACCAGGTTTAAAAGCTTTGAAAAGTCATACGAGACCTGCAAATCAAATTGCACGATCTAACGACAAACCGTGGTGTTACAAGAAGAGAGTGTAATGGTTTCAAGTAGGGAAAACACAACACCAATTATGAAGCTGAAGTTGAAATGAGGTTCTCATGGCAATTATGTATACCTTACACAAGTGAGAAAAAGTCTTTTCTACTCACTCTGATGATTAAAGATGAATACTGGACTCTATATTTATGATGCATTGCTGGGGGAGTGATGAGGAGGAACTCTTAACGTCTCTTGGTGAGAAAAAGAGTTCATTTCCATGGATAACCACTCGGTGAAGTCATTAGTCTATCTTTGGAATTGAATGCGTGGTTGCAATTCCTGCAAGACCTTACCCAATCACTATGACGCGTTTCATAAAGTTCTGACACAAGAATAATACAAGGGCAAATGGGAGATGGAGACTCATCACTTGCCTTTATTTCATGGACTTGACGAAGTCTATGTACTTGCACACCATATATATCTAATCCCTTACGATTTGGAATACGATTTACAAAATTTATAATTTGATTGTTTCCGATTTTTTCATCTGATTTAAATCAACTCTGATGAGATTTGATTTGAATCGTAAGATTTGGGCAACACCGCATGCAAGCAGAATATTTTACAGTTACCAAATAATTAAAAGAAATGGAGAAAAAGCAAAACAGATACAAAGCAATGAACAATTCTTGAGATTGTCAGGTACACAGTTTGTTGCAATTCATTCTGAATAGAGACTGTAGCATTTCTTGTGAGGTTGGTTCTTTATGAGATTGTGATATGAGGACCATTAATCTTCATGAGATGTGACATGATACCCACCACGCCACAGAGATTTGGTGCAACAAGAAAGAAATTTAATTGGACTAGCCTGAATTATGTCAAACAAGATACTACCTTCTTAATTTTCTAAATGAAGAACCGATTGAAGAAGTATTTTTCTTCATGGCATAAGCCGATCTGAAATGGGTATTATTGTTGGGTGTGCAAACAACTGAACAAAATCAGTGTCCTAATCTACTCAGATACGGACCTCTCACGCCCTCACTCAAATCTCAGTTTAATATCAGAAGAACATTTTTTATGCTTCCACCTGAAGCTTTTGATTTTCAAACTTTGAATAATACCCATGCTAATATTAGCCTATAACACATGTCCTAAATTTATTACACATGCTATAAGCCTATAACACATGTCCTAAATTTATTTGAAGTCATAGAATATATTTGTCCGATTTAAGTTTTCGACCTTTCTAAAGGATAAGAAATTATACCAAGGGTGTGTTTGGTTGCATGGAATCCTATGCTATGGAAATTCATGAGGGGACCCCAATATTTTAGGCTAAATTGATATATCACTCCACATCCACCATTTGATTTTGTGTTCAATGGTGGAAATGTAAGTCCCATCAACATGGAAATCTCACTCCTTGGTCCCCCAAGGCATGTGATTCTCATGTTCATGAGACTTCCATTCCCACAATTGATAACAAAATCAAATAGTGCATGTGGAGTTATACCTCAAATTAGCCTAAAATATAGGGGTCTCTTCATGAATTCCCATGACATAGGATTCCATGCAACCAAACACACCCCAAGTGTCTTTAATTTATATATATTCCCATTTGGTGGTACCTCTGTTTTTCTCATTTACATTCGTTGTGATTTTCAATTATATTCAGCGACTGATGCACTGAAAGGGAATGGAACAAAGAGACCATTGGTGATTATTACCATTTCAGTGATTTTGGCATTTTTCGTACTAGGATCTGGTGTCTGTTTCATATTTAGGGAGAAGATAATCCAGAAAGTACGAAAGGTTTCATCAAAAGACAGAGGTAGTTATCAAACACTTATCAATGCAATTTCATGAGTTTCTATTCTAACTCTATTATATTCAAACCAGCACATAAAGAAGGCAGCCAAGATTCACCCTTCGGCGATCAACGAGAGAAGAATGACGATCTTGACATAAATCTCTTTGATATGGATACAATTGTAAAGGCAACATACAACTTCTCTGATATAAGCCTGCTTGGAAAAGGAGGGTTTGGGTGTGTTTATAAGGTAAATAGAGTAATATTTATTATTTTTTTCAAGTGCTCAAAATAAGCTTTTTAACTAATGCATCCAATTCAATAGGGTACGTTGGAAAATGGAGAAGAGATAGCTGTGAAGAGATTATCAAAGAATTCAGGACAGGGCGTGGAGGAGTTCAAAAATGAAGTTATGTTAATTGCAAGACTTCAACACCGGAATCTTGTTAGGCTTTTGGGTCTATGTGCAGGAGGACAGGAGAAAATATTGGTGTATGAATACATGGAGAACAAAAGCTTGGATGCCTTCCTTTTCGATCAGTTCCCTTAACAATGTACTATAGATATTGTTTATTTTCGAGTTCAACGTACCTGTTAATTGTCACCATCCTATGCGCTACACTACTTTTGATATCAAACATCTTCTATCATCGCTATGAGGACTTCAGGGAAGTTATTAAATTATCTTCATTATGTTACAGACAAAACACTTAACCACATACTGGATTGGCCACAGCGGTTCAATATTATCATGGGGATAAGTCGAGGACTACTTTATCTTCACCAAGATTCCAGATTTAGGATTATTCATAGGGATCTCAAAACAAGCAATGTCCTACTAGATGGTGAAATGAATCCAAAAATATCGGATTTTGGAATGGCAAGGATCTTTGGAGGTGATGATGCAGAAACCGAAACAAAGCGAGTAGTGGGAACATAGTAGGCTCCGTAATTTATGGATGTTCTCCTCACAATCTGGCAGATCCGCAACAGACTATTTTCAACAAAACCAAAATATGCACTCAATTGTTCCTCGCCTCTTGCTACCAAAACTTGACTTCCTGGCACTAGTAATTTTTCACCAAACCAAGCTTATACCAGCCGAGGGGAACCTACCATTAGTATCCTTTCAGTTCCCCAAATCCTTGAAACAAACAAAATAGACACTCTGACTACCATTCATACCTCAATATCTCACCTAGAGACCACGCTAACACCCCGCCTTGAAATTAGGACTTTTGCATGAACATAATCTAAGCCCAAACTTAGGCAGCTAGACACCACAAAATCAATCTCAGATCTAAATAGTATAGATCAATCCCCCCTATTTTGGATCTGGATACTATTTTTGTCAATTTTGATGTTTGTTTCTTCAACACTTCTAAACAAGGAGCATTAGGAGTTTATGCAGTTGACTTGCATAGACAAGTCCTTGCCACAGTAGCATGCCCGATAGTGGGTACGATCCTTGATAGCACTATGGCAGAATGTTATGCAGCAAATGCAACACTCCTTCTCATTCAGGCACAGTAGTGGAGGACAAGTTTTTCTGGTTGGTGATTTGGCGCATCTTATCGAGCTTCTCAACCCACTTTTGCTATGGAATGGGCTTCCACTTATTAACAATATTAGACGTTTGTTCCTTTTGTTTCCATCATGGCACTGTAAATATATTTATAGAGATCTCAATTTGGAGGCTCATAACTTGGCCTCAGTCGCAGGGCGACAATTTTGTAACCGTACTTATTCTCTGCCTATGGCTTTAACAAAAAAAAAAAAAAAAAATGCAACTTGAATTGAAGATTTTGATATAAATGAAAACATGAAGAAACATTTGAAGAGCATATGAATTCTGATACAATGGAAAGCTTTTGATTTATTACTTTTTACTCAGTTTTCTCAATGGAAACCAAATTTCATCCATTTCCACCTATACTCTTACCCCTACACAATCTATCGATGATGGGCATTAACTTCCCAATCTGAAACATTTGAGATTGGGTTCTTCATCCCACCCAATTCCAAAAACCGATACTTAGGAATGTGGTACAAGAAAATCCCAGTTCAAACAGGAGTATGGGTTACTAATAGAGTTTCTCCATTGGATGATACATCAGGAGTGCTAAGGCAATCTTGGAAAAAAAAATACTCTGCTCAAACATAATGCTAAAGAAACTACGACCAATAAAAGTCATTCAAAAATTATGAAAAAAAAAAGGAATCATAGGAAGTCTTAAAATTTGAAAATCGGAATCAGCAACAAAGGATAAAGGTACTGAAAATTGCAAAAACAATATGAATACTTTCACTCGACATGAACACTTGAAACGTAATGTATACCTATGGAAAATTTTGTTTGTATGATTTATTCCTCGTATAAACCATTATTTGTTATTGTGGTCTTCTAATTGGCGTTGTTAATGGAGATTACTTGGGGTTGGAAAAGTTGAGAAGAATATGGCTGAGAGAAACTAGGGATTTGTTTTAGTATTATATTTTCCTTCTATTTGTTTTGTTTTTGTTCACGGTGAGAAGATTTCGAGAGCACTTGAAACTACATACAAATTTTGACAAATAATTGAAGTCCAAGTTCGAGGATAATAAAGTTCAACCTAGCAGCGCGTGCAAGAGTCCAATTAGAAAATCTAGAAAATATTGGAGGTTTTTACTATGGGATTTTTCTAGCAAAATTTGGGTTTTTTTTTTCATGAATTCTTTTTTTTAATAAAATCAACAACTCGCACCTCGAGTGTCCGTGAAAACTTTTTATCAGTATTCCTAAATCACTACTAGTGAAGCTTTGTAGCAAGTTTCTTGTTGTTACTTCATCCGGTTATATCCCATTGCTAAATGGAGCCAAAATTCACCAGAGTTCTCCTAGTAAACCTCAAACTCGTGTTGCAGATGAAAACATCCAAAAAGTGGTTGCTTCTAGACTCGGGTGTTCCACCCACAGTTTTTAGCATCAATAGTTACTCATCATTGTTAATTAAGTGTCAAATTCGACACTCTGCTAACAAAATGTATAAGTGGTCACGCTATCTTAGATGGCACATGTAAGTTTGGCCTTATATATTAAATAGAAAAAGAAGATAAGAGAAGCGAGGTTGTTGCTAATTATAATCGGCACACTTTCCAGCGCTATTTCAAATAGTGCGGTGCAACATCATGTGAGATGGCACATGAAAAGATTACTACCATGGGTAAAAAAAATTTGCAATTCTATTTAGGGGTGTAAAATTTTCTTAATAGTGCTTTTATAGCCTTGCTTACCGTGCATATTGTGGATGTCTTTCACGACGGAGTGTTAAAATGAATGTCAAGGTAGATTTTATGGGAGCTACTATTCACATCCACATGTTCTTCTTTCCACACCCACATAAAAAAATTTCCACAAGACCCCTTTCCACACTCCCATATACATGGTCAAAACCCCTGTTTTTTTTGTTTTTTTTTTCTTAACCAAAAAACCCTCCTCCACCATGCCCCAACTGCTTTCTTGCTTTCTGAAGGTTCCTAAGACAACTTTCTCACTGTCTGAGGGTTCCTCCTCTTTCTCTTCTCTGCTCGAGTAAATTTAATTTAGTTCCATCTTTTCTTTAGTAATTTATTGGAAATGGGATGTCAATGTTGATGCCATGGAAATGTTATTGTGTTGGAGTAAGGAGTAAATCTACATTTTTCTCCAAGACAGTTTACAATCAGAGAAACTGAGTTTCCATTGCATTTGTTTCTTGGATTGTGTAAGAGTTAACTGTTTGAAACATGGGTGAAGAGTCAATTTTTCTATATTGACACATTAGGGTATACCAACTAGATTTAAATTACATGATCGATCAGGTAGGCCGGTGTCCACATTGTTATAAACTTACAGTTCTGTACTAGTCTGTCATCTTACAGCTGGTTTAGTTTCTGCTCTCTTTGTTTCCTCTATTTCGGCCTACACCATTACTCCATCACAATATATCCAATATGGGGAGATCTTAACTTTCTAATCTGAAGCATTTGGACTTGGTTTCTTCGGCCCATCCAATTCCAAATATTGATACTTAGGAATGTGGTACATGAAAATCCCAGGTGAAAAAGTGGTATGATTAGCTAATAATAGAAATTATTCATTGGTTCATCAGGAGTGCTAACGTCATTTGGTTTACAGATTTAATAGTGCTTTATTCCTAAATGTTATTAGCTAATGAATTCTTTAGGCATCGAAACTATTGAAAAAAGGGTATGGATTGGAACTGATTCATGAAACAGTGAAACCTGTTGGATATTCGTTATTTGTTATTCGATGTTATGCATCAGTGTCCGACATTGGTAGTATACTAGGACACATTTATATGATGTACACATAACGTAGATAAATAAACTCAAATCTATTGTAGGATCAAAGTCCTTATCTTTAGGGTGATCTGGGCTGCAGGCTGCAGCATCAGCATTTATTACTTGTTCTACTCCATCAACAATAAGAGTCTTCATACCATGTGATGATACACCAAAACGTCCAGTAATCTGCACTGTATACGTGTCATAATGATCTCGTCAACGGAACAAAGGGGGTCTAGTTGAGCGCCCAATCTGGCAAAGCCCAGATAACACTTAGCCCACTGAGACAGGGTCCAGGAGGTTGAGTCCAAACAACGATGCCCTATTAAGCTCATACGTCATATGGTTGTCGTATACTCCGATACCTGTTTGGGATTCTTCTCTTGTGGAGTGTTGTCCATGCATGAGAGTTTTCGTGCACGACTTATACTCTATTATTTGCTTCCTAGTCGGAGTCAATGTATTGCTGGCGTCTTAAGTCAAACTCCTAGATACTTGCCTTATTAGGTGTTACGGGTAGTGGGCTTGACCGTATGATGCAGTGTTCTAAAAATTGGCCTAGGCGGCCGCCTAGGCGCTAGAAGGTAGCAAAACGCCCAGATTAATGTCTGGGCGGGTTCTGGGCAGTCTGGGCGGGGTCTGGGCCAATTTTTTTTTTTTAATAAGACTGATTGTGTTTTTATTTTATTTTTCTTTCCTCTTTTTTAGAAATAAACAATTTAATTATTTTTTATTAACTATATATCTAAATGTAGCAAAAGATGATTACTTAATGGAATTCTCAAAGAATCTGCCGGTACGAATTTTAGTAATGTAGATTTTATCAAACATGACTGAGGTTATTTATGCAATTTGAAGAAAAATAAAAGAGTAGGCTTGGTTATTTGTCCACAAATTCAACTTTGTATAAAGTACCCATCATGACCAACTTCAGTCATTTGAGTTTTAATAAATTTTGTTCATGATTGTTAATTTTTCATGTTTTTAAATTTTGCATATGTATATTGGCATTAAATTGGATGTAATTGATAAGGTATTATGCTTAACTTTTGTAACTTATTAAAGTTATAATACAAAACCTAAGACCGCCTAGACCCTGGGCGCTAGGCACCTGCTTGCCGCCCGCCCACCGCCTAGCGCTTTCTAGAACACTGGTATGACGTATGGGCTTAATAGGGCATCATTATTTGGGTCCAACCTCCTGACCCTGCCTCAATGGGTTGAGTGTTATTTAGGCTTTGCCAGATTGGGTGCTCAACTAGATCCGCTTTACTATGTTGACGAGATCATCATGACACATGTACAGTGCGGATTACTGGACGGTTTGGTGTATCATCACCATGTATGAGGAATTGGAAGCTTCAAAAGATAGGTGAAGAAATTGAGGTTCTAAGCATGGCATTTCTATTGGAGTATCCAAACATGTGTCCAAGTGTTGGAATGTTTATGAACACAAGATTTCTTTTTTCAAAAAATAACTGTCCTCGTTACATAGTTGTTTTGTACTAAATGGTGTTTGACTTTTATAAAAGGAAAGTTTGAAACTTGGTCTATTACTGTTATCCCATATTGATGAAAAACTAACTTAGACTCAACTTTATTAGTTGTTGTGTGGAATGAGCAAAGGCTATGATCACATACGAGCTGAGAATCTTCAAAAACTCATTACTTTGTCCTTGGGATTCAGGCAAGTAAGATTTGTGTGTCTTTTTGTACTTTCCTTTGGAAGTCCTCAATGTTGCTACATTTTAGTCTCATGTTAGTGAGTTTTCTTAATGATATGAAAGTATATAAAAAATCACTCTAGTTATATAATTGTTTTCCATTTAAATAAGAGACCATGAAGAAACATGTGAGAGCATGACCACAATGATGAGCTTTTGGTTGATACTATTCTACTTCTCTTAAATCACTTTTCTCGGCTAAGATCACATTTTTTCCATTTCGGCCTACAGTCTTACTTCTACACTATCTGTCAAGGATGGGCAGACCTTTACTTCCCAATCTGAAACATTTTAGCTTGGCCTCTTCAGCCCATCCAGTTCGAAAAAATGATATTTAGGAATGTGGTACGTACAAAAAGATGCCAAGTCAAACGGTAGTATGGGTGGCTAATAGAATTTCGCCATTGAATGATTCATCAGGAGTGCTAATGCTATCCACCACTGGTAATCTTGTTATTCTCAGCCTATCAAACCACATCGTTTGGTCTACGTATTAGTCTAAAATGTCAAAAAACTCAATTCTCGAGTTCCTAGAGTCAGGAATCTAGTTTTAAGAGATGGAGACTCAGATGTATACCTATGGCAAAGCTTTGATCATCCATCAGATATGTTGTTGCCACGTATGAAGCTCTGTTGGGACTTGAGGGTTGGATTGAATAGGTATCTAACATCCTGGAGGAGTTGATGGTCCATCTCTCAGAGACTATTCTCATGGATTTGATCTTACTGGGGATCCTGAAATTTTTTTTTTAAAAATGGGTCTATTAAGTACTATCATACTGGCCCATGGAATGGTATTCGGATTAGTTGAGCACTCGATCAAAAGAATGTCTGAGTTTTCACATACAGAGTTGTTAGTAATGAAAATGAAGTTTATTAGCATTACCAACTTTTTAACCAAAGTGTGACTTCAAGGTTGATGGTGAACAAACTGGTAATGATGGTTTCCTCGAACATTTTATTTGGGTCAATCAGAAACAGAGCTGGATCCTTCATATACCGATTCCAGGGGATAGTTCTGACTTTTATGGTCTCTGTGGTGCAGGCAGTATCTGTGACATGGGTAATACACCAGTGTGTCAGTGTTTGAAAGGGTTCAAGCCCAGATCACCCCACGATTACAATGAGATGGACTGGTCTCAGGGAAGTGAACATTAGACGCCGTTAGACTGTGACCAAAAGAATGGGTTTGAGAAGCTCAGAGAGGTGAAATGCCCGATACAATGCATACATGGATGAAGATGAATACGAGTCTTGAGGAATGCATGGTTTAGTGTTTAAAGAATGGTTCTTGTATGGCTTATGCTAATGTGGATATTTGTGGAGATGGGAGTGGTGTGATGTGGTTTGGGAATCTGATCGATATTAAAAAGGTACTTGGTGCTGGACAAGATCTATATATACGCTTGGCAGCTTGGTGCTGGACAAGATCTATATAAACGCATGGCAGCTTCTGATTTAGGTACAAATCTCATTGCCTTAAATTATTTTCAAAATCTTGAAGTAAAAAGTTTATTATTGTGGGATCACCTAGTCAAAGCAAAATCTGAACAGGAAGTATATTATTACACTTTAGTCCAGAACCTTGAAACAAGGAAATAAAACCTGTCCCACTATCTTCGAAGGCATTTAAAAAAAAAAAAAAAAAAAAAAATATGCTTTTAATCTAGCTAAGGCAGAGAATAGATAACCACTGAAAGAGAAATAGTTCTGAGTACTATGATCTCCATCTCTGAGGGTAACAAATAAGGAGCCATCATTGGCTCTAGATAAATCCCGTCGGAGTGGCATCATGAGTCATGACCAGCCCCAAGGTCGGAACCAGGTTATGGTCACTGCTTACTTTTTGCATTGACCAGTGTTTTTGAGCGATGTCTAATTGTGATCACAAAACCAAAATTTTGTGACCCACCCCACACTTTTGTATGGAAATTATTGGTTTTCTTTATTCTCTACAAAGTTCACAACCAGTCTAGGGTCTAAATTACAAAGCGTGGTTGAAGCTATTCCTAGTTAATTTTTATTTTTGACTTGTGGTTGAGGGAGCAACTTTTTGTTGGTTGGAAATTTCATGGGTTTGATCCTTTTATTCTTTCAATGGATTTTCGTTCTTTATTGCATGTCAATGTTTCTTCTTCTTCTTTTCCATTTCTCCACTCAATCTTTTTTTAGGTTGTCTTCTTATTCTTCTCCATCAACGCCATCACCATCACCATTAGGTCCAATACCATCATCATCAAACTCGATGCCTTTCATTTCTAACTCACACATTGCTACAAGAAATACAGTACTTTCAACATTTAGTATTTGCCAGAGAAAATAAAATTAGTAAAATGAAAGCGAAGATGAGTGTACAACGAACACATGCGTCTCTCTAAATCCGTACATTCAATTCACACATTTTTCTCTCTCCTGCTTAGTGTATATGATATCGGGATCGGTATAATTAACTGGAGTATCTCAAAAGAGACACTCGAATATGAAAGACACTTGCCACTCAAATGAACCCAAGGGATACAGAGACACCACCCAAGGAAACTTCACTAAAGGGGTAAGAGTTTAGAAGGGAGTTCTCAAAAGAACAATTGATTTAACTCTGCAATCTGCTCTTACATTCTCCACAAAGGAGCTTATATAGAATACTTGGGACATCCCCCAAGCCTAGGTAATTAAGACTTAACTCATAAAAACTTGTCTGAATACAATATAACTCTTAGAAAATAGAAATGGACAGAAACAAGAGGAGAATTTAATGAACCCGGATTGAACTGCCAACCTGAGCACCTTGTAGTAAAAGAGGCATAACGTTTTCTAGAGAACTCCAAATGATGCAAGGTTTGATACATTGGAAACTAGAGAGATGGAACTTTCCAACGATGTATGGCAATCACTTAAGGGCACCCTGGATCGTTCCAGATATGGCTTAGAATTCGGCCCTATGATGTCCTCTGGATTCGGCCCTGTATCAAGCTCCCCTTGTTGCAGAAGACTTGTCCTCAAGTCTAGTTGGTCATCTTCACTGCTGTAGTAAGGTGAAAGATCAGAGATATTAAAAGTGTCTGAAATCCCATAATTTTGTGGAAGTTCAATCTTGTAAGCATTCTCCTCAATGCGTTGTAGAACTTTAAAGGGTCCATCAGCTTTAGGCATAAGTTTAGAATGACGTTTTGCTGGAAAACGACCCTTTCTAAGATGAATCCATACGAAATCACCTTCCTTAAAAACAGCGGGCTTGCGATGTTTATCTGCTTGCTTCTTGTACTTCTCGGTCTTTTTGAGAATATTTTTTCGTACCTGTTCATGTAAATTCTTTATAAATTTCACCCTTTCCTCTGCATCTCCGCTGAAATGAGTATCAATAGGAAGCGGTACCAAATCAAAAGGACTAATGGGATTCATGCCATAGACAACCTCAAATGGACTAGAACCAGTACTCTGACTGATGGATCGATTTTAAGCAAACTCTGCTTGGGCTAAGATCATATCCCACTGTTGAATATTTTTCCCAACCAAACTCCTTAATAAATTCCCTAAGCTTCGATTCACAACTTCAGTTTGACCATCTGTTTGAGGATGGCTAGTAGTGCTGAACTGAAGATGGGTACCGAGTTTCTTCCAAACGGTGCGCCAAAAATGGCTTAAAATTTTAGCATCCCGATCAGAGGTAATGGTTTTAGGAATACCATGAAGCCAGACAATCTCTCGAAAATAGAGATCAGCTATAAGAGAAGCATCAAGAGTCTTGTTGCAAGCAACAAAATGTGCCATCTTCGAGAAACGATCGACTACCACCATAATTGAGTCTTTATTTCTTTGAGTTTTGGGAAGTCCTACCACAAAATCCATACTAACATCTTCCCAAGGAGACATAGGAACTGGAAGTGGTATGTAAAGTCCAGTATTTTGACCATGACTCTTGGCAATGTGGCAGGTTCGACAACGGTGAATATGTCTTGCAACATCTTGCTCCATTTTCGGCCAATAAAATTTTTCTTTGATAATAGCAAGGGTTTTATCCCTTCCGAAATGACCGGCTAGTCCTCCTGCATGAGCTTCAATAATAATGGAATTCCTTAGAGAGCATTCAGGAATACAAAGTTGGTTTCCCCTGAATAAGTAACCATCCTCGAATCCCATGACATTTACTTGCATAGTGGAGAGTAAGGAAAATCTTCGACTCAAAGCATCCGCTACTTGATTTTGAGCTCCCGCTTTATGTTTGAGGAGGAAGGAAAATGATTGCAAATACTCACTCCACTTTGCATGTCTAATATTGAGCTTTTGCTGACTGTTTAAGTACTTCAAAGCCTCGTGATCCGAGAACAAAATAAATTATTTTGGAAGAAGATAATGGCTCCAATGATGCAAAGCTCGGACAATGGCATAGAATTCTTTATCATAAGTTGAATATTTCCGTCGAGCTTCATTCAATTTTTCACTGAAGAATGCCACCGGTCTTCCTTCTTGGCTTAGAACACCACCAATTCCCATATTCGAAGCATCGCATTCAACCTCGAACAACTTATCAAAGTTTGGTAAAGAAAGAATAGGAGCTTCAGTCACCTTCCCTTTTAGCACTTCAAAACTTTTTTCTGCTTCACTAGTCCACTTGAATGTGCCTCCTTTCAAGCACTCAATGATAGGAGCAATGATACTACTAAATCCCCTTATGAATCTCCTATAAAATGAGGCAAGACCATGAAAGCTTCGAATTTCATGAAGGGACTTCGGACTGGGACAACTAGTGATTGCTTCTACCTTACTTGGATCCATTTTGATTCCTTCACTGGATACAACATAACCCAAAAAGACAAGACTATTAGTGAAGAAATGACACTTCTTCAAATTTGCAAAAAGCTTCTCTCTTCTTAAGGTCTCGAACACTTGACGAAGATGTTCCATGTGTTGTTCCTTATTTTTACTGTAAATTAGTATGTCGTCGAAGTAGACAACCAGAAAATGTCCTATAAAAGGTCTGAAGACATGGTTCATTAACCGCATAAAAGTGCTAGGAGCATTGGATAAGCCAAAAGGCATGACCCTCCATTCATATAAGCCATCTCTTGTCTTGAAAGAGGTCTTCCATTCGTCTCCTTCCCTCATCCGTATTTGATGGTAGCCGCTTCTAAGATCCATTTTTGAAAAGATAGAGGCACCATGAAGTTGGTCAAGAAGATCATCAAGTCGAGGGATCGGGAAACGATACTTGATGGTGATCTTGTTTACGGCTCTACTATCGATGCACATCCGCCACGTTCCGTCCTTCTTGGGCACAATGAGAGCGGGCACAACACATGGACTCTTGCTTTCCTTCACCAATCCTTTAGCCAATAGTTCTTCGACTTGTTTTTGCAATTCTTCATTTTCTTTTGGGCTCATCCGATACGCTGGTTTATTGGGAATCACAGCACCTGGAACAAGGTCAATGCAATGTTGTATGTCTCTCATGGGTGGAAGACCAAAAGGAATCTCCCCTGGAACAACGTCACCGAATTCTTCAAGAAGCGGCTGCATGATTAGCGGGACATGGCTGTATTTCTCATTCTCCTCAAGTACTACAAGAAAACAAACATCTTCAGAAGTTTTTAAGGCCCTTTGAATTTCAGAGAATGAGAGTAAGTTATTGTCTTTGCTCTTGACGAGCTTTGGAGGATTCTCCAATGGCATGGGTCCCAAAATAATCTTCATTCCATCCTTCTCAAATGCATAAGTGTTCTTGAATCCATCGTGTATAGCTCTCCGATCATATTGCCATGGCCTTCCCAGGAGTAAGTGACAAGCGTCCATAGGGACAACGTCACAAAGCACCTTATCCTTGTACATTTTTCCAATCAAAAATTCAATGAGGCAACGTTTGTTGACATTGACCGCATTTCCTTTTCGAAACCAAGTTAGCTTGTAAGGATGAGGGTGTGGTTCCGTCTTGAGACTCAATTTCTCCACCATATTTTCAGCAACAACGTTCTCGCAACTTCCTCCATCAATTATAACATCGCAGACTTTGCCATGAGAGGTACATCTCGTATGAAAGATGTTGTTTCGAAGCCATTCGCTGTCTCGTTCTTGAGATAGATTCAAACTTCTCCGAAGAACAAGTGATTCACTGACATCAGCATGCGTGATTTCTTCGTCCACCTCATCATATATTGGTGCTTCTAACAAATTGTCATCATTCTCTTCATTAAGTTCTTCTTCAATAATAGTCACCACCTTACGATTTGGACAATCCGAAGCAATGTGTCCAAATCCTTGACATTTGAAACACTTTCGAGAACTTGAACTTGGCCGATTGGCTCCCCCTTCATCCTTTGAAGTTTTAGGAATGGAGGGCGTAGAAGTTGACACAGGTTTGGAAGATGAAGCACTCCCCTTGTTGAACTTGTCACCTGGTCCTTTGCCTAAATATATTTGATTAGCTCCTCGAGACTCCTTAAACTGTTCTTCTACCTTCAATGCTAACTTGATAACATCACTGTAAGTCCAGTAAGGTTGAAGTTGGACAACATTAGCTATTTCCGGTCGTAATCCTCCGAGATAACGGGCTATAGTTTGCTCCTCTGGTTCGAAAATGTCACACTTAATCATAAGATGATCAAACTCTACTGTGTATTCTTCTACACCAAGATTTGCTTGCTTGAAATTGTGGAACTTGAGGAACATATTTTGTCGATAATCTGCCGGTAAGAATTTTCGCTTAAGCTCTTTCTTCATTTTTTCCCAAGTAACAATCTTACTTCTTCCCTCTCGAGCTCGCTATCTCTTTAGGTTCTCCCACCACAAGGAAGCATACTTCTTCAATTTGAGAACTGCTAGTTTCACCTTCTTGTGGTCATCCACATCTTTGTATTCAAAAACTCGTTCAACAGAGAACAACCAATCAATGAACTCATCAGGTTGCATCCGTCCTTCAAATTCTGGAATGTTCACCTTCACATTTAACCCATCCCGTTGAGATTTAGAATTTCGGCGAGCACGCTAGTTAGGGATGACTTCTTCACTAGAAGTATCACTTTTGGAATGATAAAATGGATTGGAGGCCCTCTCATCTCCAGAGATAGAATCAGTTTCCAAATCAGGGTCAGATTGTTCACGGTTAATGTTCTCATATTGTTGAAGACGTTGTTGGAGTTGTTCCACTTGTTGTCTTAATTCCGCCACCTCCATATCATGCACATCTCGTTGACGTGTAGTAGAATTTCTCACTCCTGTGCCACGACCACGACCTTGACCACGACCAGCCATGATAACCTTGCGCTCTTATACCAATTGATACCGGGATCGGTATAATTAACTGGAGTATCTCAAAAGAGACACTCGAATATGAAAGACACTTGCCACTCAAATGAACCCAAGGGATACAGAGACACCACCCAAGGAAACTTCACTAAAGGGGTAAGAGTTTAGAAGGGAGTTCTCAAAAGAACAATTGATTTAACTCTGCAATCTGCTCTTACATTCTCCACAAAGGAGCTTATATAGAATACTTGGGACATCCCCCCAAGCCTAGGTAATTAAGACTTAACTCATAAAAAATTGTCTGAATACAATATAACTCTTAGAAAATAGAAATGGACAGAAACAAGAGGAGAATTTAATGAACCCGGATTGAACTGCCAACCTGAGCACCTTGTAGTAAAAGAGGCATAACTTTTTCTAGAGAACTCCAAATGATGCAAGGTTTGATACATTGGAAACTAGAGAGATGGAACTTTCCAACGATGTATGGCAATCACTTAAGGGCACCCTGGATCGTTCCAGATATGGCTTAGAATTCGGCCCTATGATGTCCTCTGGATTCGGCCCTGTATCAGTATATTCAATTCACATAAATTGTTCTCTAAACCCATACTAGAAACAATTGGAAGACCCTTCCATGGAAAGTATGTAACAACTATCTTAACTGCTGCAAAGTGAAGATAGGCGTAAGCCTGATATCCAATGCCTGGACATTTCTAAAGGAAGGGGAAGGGTTATGTTATTTTCTCTAGCATGGATAGGATGTTGATCAAATTTGGAGGCTTGAACATATTCCTTACAGGACTAGACTTTCTTGTGAGAAGATTTTTGATAGAAAGCTTAGTACAGCATTACTCCATCACAGTCTATCAAAGATAGGCAAAGGTTAAGGGGATCAGATCTGCTCAGATTTGAGGTGTGAGAAGGTTAAGGGGATCATATCTGCTCAAATCTGATGTGTGAGAAGGCTAAGGGATCATATCTGCTCAGACATGGAAGGAAATCAAATTCGAAGATGGCCTATTCATGTAGGAGATCTAGTTTGTTGTAGAAGATCTGATTAGATTCGTTCACTTGGAGGGATCATCCTTCTTAGGGCATTTGCTCCCTCTCCATGGTCGCGCAACCAGCCGCCAGTGGACTTGACTGAGTCATCTAAGCTTACGCAGATTGCAGTGGTTGATGTAGGCGATAAGGTAGTTGAGATTCCTGCTCCTGGAGAACCTAATGGGATTTCTACTCAAGCAAGTACACCTAACAATCTTTGTTGGGTATCTTTGTTTGCACAACGTAGTGAGGGCAGAAAGGCCAAGCTCAGGTATGTTCCTCCATCCATTGTGGAGGCAAATCTGTAGTGCACTTCAAGCTTGCAGAGCATGGTCAAAGGCTGGAAGAGTGTGAGAAATACTTGATTAGCAATTTTTTAGGGAAGAGACTTGCTTATGGCTACGTCAATGACTTTTGAAACGATTGTGGGATTTGCAGAACAATTTTGAGATGTCTGTGTATGGAGAAAGAACCTTTGTGTTTAAGTTCTTGAATGAAGAAGACAAGAACAGGGTGCTTGAAGTAGGACCAGTCCATAGTGCTAGCAGATTGTTCTTGATCAGACCTTGGAGACCATATATGGAAGAGGATGTTGAAGTGTTAAACTCGGTTTCCATTTGGGTCAATTTCAGGAAGGTTCCCTTGTTCTTGTGGAGCACTGAAGGTCTGCAAGCAATTACTAGCACTTTGGGAGTTCCATTGATGCTAAACAAGGCAATGGATAATATTTTCCTTTGCAAGAGTTTATATTGAAATAAGTTCCACTTGCCAATTTCCTGCATCAATCCCAGTTGTAATTAAAGATGGTAAGATGGTCATGGTGGAGATTGAATATTCTTGGCGACCGTCAAAGTGATGCAACTGAATGGGGTTTGATCATACCTCTTCTAGCTGCCCCAAACACAAGAATCAAAACCCATAGTCTCTAAAGTCTAGAACGTGAATGGGGAAGGGAACGAAGAAAATAAGGTTGTTAAGCCAACAGAAGAAGATGGTTGGGTAAGTGCTAGTGGCAGGCATATGACTAGAGTACCCCAAACATACTAGTGGTGATTGATGAGATAAGAATGGTGACGAAGATATGATCTGTGATACTGAGAACAATGCAATTGTAACTAATAAAACCAAGAACCATGATGAAGCATAGGTGAGTAGGGAGACTGTTAATAATGATGTTGCAGATCTATTTTTCTTTTTCGCAGCCAAGTGAAAAAATTCTATGTTTCTGTCCCAAAAAATAAAATTTTGCCTTTTAAATCCTGCTCAAAACTTCAGCTGCCAGAATGAATAAAAAAGGGGAGAGGGGGGGTTCCTGTCCCTTGTCCAGCGTGAAGGTCTTATCTCGGACAAAATTTCCACCTATACCACCACCATGCAACTAGTCTTGGTCAGTCAAACACCACGGAGGTAGTGGTAAAGGAAGGTCAACCTGAAGCAGATCAGCAATGGCATTCCAAGTCGCCTAGTGAGCTTAGGCAGAAAGAAGCAGTTCATGCCCCCTTGTCCTGGAGGCTCTCCGACCGGGGAGGGGCTTGCTATCGTCATCCTTTTTCCCGGTGTATGTGAAAAATAGTGACGAACCCACTTGAGTTCGGTCATAGGTTAGACCAATAACCAATCCGGCAATGCAAGAATCTGGGCGAGACTGAATAGGGTGCTCTTCAATTCGGCTTGGGAAGCGGATGCTAGACGTGGAGATGCCGAGGGGATGACCGGTGGGTGGAGCCGCCTACTATGGCGATACTGCCCTATGGCCATCCCACTCGCATTATTATGTTCTGGTTGCCCCCTGCATCGGGCAGGATAACCCCAACCATTATTCAGCAGCCTCGAAACCTTTTCTTCCAAGCTCTCTTGCTTCTGCCAGGCTAGCGATCAACCAAGGTTCCAAACCTTCCTTGGTCCCTCAACTTTCTCATTTGAATCCCCGGGATCAAGAACAACTTTTGAACATCCGAAGGTGGAAATCGGGCAAAGGGGAAACTATCGAAAACAAGTATGAGCTACCTCTATTCCTTTGTCTCAACTCCCTATCTCCCTCTCCTAGATCCACTCGATCGAATGATATAACTCCTGCTTTTCTCCCCAGCGCGGCGATCAAGTCCTCCATTTTTCTTTCCTGGTGACCTGAACCCTGCTGGCAATCGATCGAATGGAATGACAACAAAGGCATTCAGCGCCCCAGCTGGCGATCTCTAAATGGGAAGGAAGGGGAAACTCACTCTTTAGCTATATCCGGGCCCTATGGAAGGGGTATGGCCCGGTTTTGAAAGTGACTTTGGTTCGCCAATTCAAGCTCAACTCCTCGTTTTACGTTAGCAGACCTACAGGTCGGGCCGGGGCTCTGTGCTCTTTCTTCGGTCGTCCCCACAGAGCATTATAACATGTTTCCATGTCGTTGGATGAACGCTTTAGTTTAGATGGAACAGTTGAACGGAATAAATAAAGGAACGTCTGAGAGCTATACCCCTTATAAAGGATGGAATTCTTAAACAATACTAGAGAAAGGAGGAGCGACCTAGTCCTAGTCAGGAAGAAAAAGCCCAGGATGCATGCGTAGCTCCCGCAGATATAGGCAATGGTGATTAAATGATTGATTGTTGCTTATGAGAGAGTAAAATTATTGTAGATGCACCAAGCAACTACTTTTGTAGCAGATCACTTTGCAAGATTACTCCCCAACCAGGAAACCGTTGATTTAGAACTAATTAGGTGCTTCATTGGGATTTTGAAGTAATTATATGTTGTTGTTGATGATGTAACGAGTGAATATTTGAGCGATTTTAATATTCATCATCAGTTATTATTATTATTAATATAAGGTTTGGGGGTCCTCAAAACCCCTGCTCGCTTTCCAAAAAAAAAATATGGGCAAAACTTAACATCCCAATCCGAAACATTTGAGCTTGGTTTCTTCAGCCCATCATCCAATTCCAACAACCAATACTTAGGAATGTGGTACTAGAAAATCCCAGGTCAAACATAGTATGGGTAGCTAATAGAGATTCTCCATTGAATGACTCATTAGGGGTGCTAACACCTTTTGTAGAGGGTAATCTTCTTGCTCTCAATCAAACAAACACATCATTTGGTCTACAAATTTATCAAAAATAGCAACAAATCCAATTGTAGAGTTCTTGGAGCATGGAAATCTAAGAAATGGGAAGTCAGATGAATATTTATGGCAAAGCTTTGATCATCCATCAGATACATTGTTGCCAGGTATGAGGTTTGGCTGGGACTTGAGGATCGGATTGAATAGATATCTAAGGTCTTGGAAGAGTTTTGATGATCCTTCCCTTGGAAACTTTACTCATGGCATTGAGCTTAGTGGTGACCCCAAATCATTTATAAGAAAAGGTTCCAAAAAGTATGATCATGCTGGTCCATTTAATGGAATTCGGAATAGCAAATCACCTGATCTGAATAATAACTCAAATTTCTTATACAACGTTGTTGTCAATGAAAATGAAGTTTATTACACTTTACGACTTGTTAATCAATCTGTTCCTTTCAAGGTACATATGCTGAAGAAAAATGGTAATGTGGGTTATGTCGAACTCTTTAATGGGTAAATCAGAAACAGAGTTAGGCCCCTCATGAGCCTATGCCAAGAGATACTTGTGACACTTATCGTCTCTGTGGACCTGGCTCTACTTGTGATAAAAATGACATACCATATTGCCGATGTTTGAAGGGGTTAAAGCCTAGATCACCCCATGACTATAACGAGTTGGACTGGTCTATTGGATATGAACATGAGATGCCATTAGATTGTGAAGAATGAAGTAGTTTTATGAAGTTAACTGAGGTGAAGGTACCTGATACAGTGCATATGTTGATGAACACGAGTACAAGTATTGGTCTTGAGGAATGCAGGATCAAGTATTTGAAGAATTGCTCTTGCGCGGCACGTGCTAATGCAGATATCCGTGGAAATGAGAGTGGTTGTGTGATGTGGTTCGTGATCTCATGGGATATCAGAAGGGTGCTTGGTGCTAGGCAATATCTCTGTATTCGCTAGTCAGATTCTGGGTTAGGTATATCTACATGTCTTTCTTTATTGACTTCCAAATATTTTGTTGCTTTCCAAAAACTTCCAAATACAATTTAGTGGTTAATGTAGCATGCATGTATTCTATTCTCGTCGAATTTCCCACAAAATCCACTGTAAAAGATGTAGATTTTTTTTTTCGTTTTCATTTTTCAGCATCATTGTGGTAAAAAAGTTCTCGTTGTGGGATAATCTAATTATTTTCCCGAGATTCTAATGCTGAAGGAAATAAATGGAACACACGATGGAATTTTGTGGAAGATATTTAATTGAATGTTTATGCAAAAATGTATACTTAAAAAAAAAAGATATTTTATTGAAAAAAAAATTTCCTCAAAAAAAAAAAAGTTTTTGAATGGGTAGGGACTGCTCCTCATTCATTGATTGTTTAATTCAAAATAGCAGGTTCTTTATTGACTTCTTGCTTTTAATTAAAAAACCATTGCAAGAAATATTGAAGCCGTTGATGCCAAGGGCTACTAACTCAGATGGTAAGACTTGTGGTCGATGGTGTCCCAGGTCCAGGCTTCGAGCCTGCCAAAAGCATTTAAATGGTTTCTAGATTCAATAAAGCTCTTGCCCACCCTTCAAAATAATTAGATAAGTAAACAAATAAATAAATATTATTGAAAATTTTTGTTTCTCTTAAATGTTTCATCCATGAAATCAATCCAAAAACAAGCAATGTTCTACTAGATGGTGAAATGAATCCAAAAATATCGGATTTTGCAATGGCAAGGAATTTTGGAGGTGATGATGCAGAAACCAAAACAAAGCGAGTAGTGGGAACATAGTAGGCTCCGTAACTTTACATTTTAGTTATATATAATGCATTAAGTCTTCAAGTTTTTTTGATATATCTAAAAATTTGGTTCACCAATGGATGCAGTGGTTATATGTCTCTTGAGTATGCCATGGATGGGATTTTCTCAGTGAAATCTGATGTTTTTAGTTTTGGAGTTCTAGTGTTGGAAATAATCAGTGGGAAGAAGAATAGACATTTTTTTTGTTCAGAAGAGCAACGTAACCTACTTAGATATGTAAGTACACAAGTTCATGTTGTATTGTGGTTCAATTAGTCCTAAAAATTACTAGCTAACGAACTTATAATGATAGGCATGGAAACTATTTAAAGAAGGGATGGCATTGGAACTGATTGACGAAACAGTAAAAGATTCTTTCGTACCAAATCAAGCTTTGAGATGTATACATATCGGCCTTCTATGCGTTCAAGAAAATGCCAAAGATAGGCCAACAATGCCTTCAGTTGCTCTGATGCTGAGTACCGATACAACAAAACTGCAATAGCCAAGACAACCCGGATTCAGTTATGGTAACTCTTACCTTGGAACAGACACAACTTCAACAAACAAATGAGGATCATATTCTGCAAATGATCTAACAGTTACAAATTTAGAAGCCAGATGGTGGACTTTTTCTTCAAAATTATTCATAGATGCAAACAATTCAACAAGTGATTAATTCATTATGCCTATAACCTATACAAAAAGAAAATAATTTCTTATATGTCTTTATTATTTTTCTAATGATGTCGTAGTGGTTATTTCTTGCATTTGCAAATGATGGGAATATTTATCCATAATATACAAACATTGGGGTCTTACATTTAGTGCTAAAAGTTACACCTACACTAAAACTGGTTAGATGCTTCGGTGGGTAGTTTTCATCACATAGTCAAATTCTGAGTTGATACAACAAACAACACCAAGAAAAAGAAAGATGAATGTTTGCATTGAAACCTGAAAAAGAGAAATTTGTTTTCAAGGGGAATAAAAGTGAACGAACCAAACGTAAAACCATTTTCCTTTCAATCAACTTCATATCTTTTTTTATTCTTTTTACATAAGAAGTTAACATTCTCGTTAGTGAAAGATTCAGAATTGAATAAAATGGAGAGTTAAAGGAAATATTGAGATAACAACAGAGGGAGAACAATTTTACTTCAAGTTTCAAATGAAAATGATAGACAAGAATATTGAATATTGAAGAAGAAGATCGATTGTTTTTTATTTCCTTGATACTAGAATAGATTATAATGAGCCCTATTTATAGGGTACAGGGATTAATGCTTATGGTTGGGGGGCTGAAGCTGGAGACTCGCAACTGTAAGTGGTTGAAGGTTGGCAAGTGCGAGTCGGTGTAACATTGATTATTTCAACACTCCCCCTCAAGCTGGGTTCATGGTGAATGTCTTCTTGTTCACCCATAATGGGTGAATGCCCAAATGCGTCATGTAACATGCCTTCCATATCGTCCTCTTCCTCTTCCTCTGAATCTTCTTCAGCTGCCCATGCATCCAGTACTTCCAATTCACCGTGGTGTACCCATATACCTTTGGCATACTGACTATCCCACCCAGAAATGATTAGATGTTCATAAATAGTGTCACGAACATGGAAATGCCTGTTACGACACCTTTTGCATGGACATTTTAGCTTTCCATGAAAAGACGACAAATCAAAAGCATCATTAAGGAAGGTGCGGATCCCTAGTTCATATTCGGTGCTGAGACGACTATGCTCAATCCAATCTTTTTCCATGTTGGAATCTAACTTAGCTTGGATAATAGGATAAAGATGAATTTATTATTTGACATTTATGAAAAGAAAAATTCTATTCTTTTAAAAAGGTCAAGTAAAACAATTAAATATTATACATTTTCTTTTACGGCTATTCAAATTTGAAGCTTGCAATTGTAACTTGTAAGGTTTTACGACCTCAATATGTTATTTATGTATGATGCTCTATCCCTAAAAGCCATGCAAATGGGGGATCAACCCAAATATATCAAACGAACCCAAAGTTCAAAATAAACTACACAAGCAGGATATTGCACGCTTATGGCATATCTACCCATTAGCTAATTATTTATTATTCCACGCTTTTGGCATGTCTCTCTCAAAGTAGTTGTATATATTATTTTTCAACTTCACATAAAAAGTAAGCAAGGAAAATGCAGAATAATTAGAAGTAAAAAATGCAAGAAAAACAGGGCACTAACATGGTCAAGAAAAGCAGGGCACTAACATGGTCAAAAAATTGCAAGAAAAGCAGGGCACTAACATGGTCAAAACAAAACCAATCTAATCAAGCATTTCACTATTGGTTGGTACACTTAAAATACATCAAAAGTGTGGATGGTCTGACTTCATTCTACCATCCACTTCTATTGCTATATATGGTAAGAAGATTTAATAATTCATTAAATTCCACTTGAGCTCCATGAAAAAAGTTTTGCTAAATATGAACATGTAAGGAAAGGCATTTGAAATGAACTCACATGGCTTGGGTTTGAGGATGTTGTAGTATTGTTGCAGTTAGTAGTTTGTAGGTCATGGTTTTTTTTAGCAATTTTGCTTAACACTTTCTTGTTGTAGGAAAACATAGTAATGCATGCATGTGGCTTGTGGTTACTTATCCTCATGTTTACAATGCAGATGTCCATCTTGAAGTCTTGGACAAATATATTTTGATTGTATGGAAGAACTTTTACAATCATACTATTACACTGAAAACTAAAGCTTGTGTATGTATATATGAAATTGTAGAAGTTGTTCGCCACTTTTACAGTACAAAACAATATAAAAAATTTGCATCTTTAGACTAAAATTTGCAAAAGAATATATAGTCTGTGAGTCACCTTGAATATAAAAAGTTTGCATCTTTAGACTAAAATTTGCAAAAGAACCTATAGTCTGTGAGTCACCTTGAATATAAAAAATTTGCATCTTTAGACTAAAATTTGCAAAAGAATATATAGTCTGTGAATTCTACTTCCATCTTTAGACTAAAATTTGCAAAACAATATAAACCTAAGTGAGAGATTTTATTTTGACTCACCTTGAACCCTTATTAGAGCACAAAAACCCCAAATTTCTCCCACCTTGAAGTTGAAGAAGATGAAGAATCAGATGATCTTCCTAATTAGCGCCGAATGCTTGGATGCAGAAGTATTCCAGGCCCCTCAGCAGGTGACGCGGCACGGGTTCTTCCTCTCAGACCTTCTTCCTCTCAAAAGCGAGGGTTCTTCCTCTCAGACCTTCTTCCTCTCACAACTTCTTCCCCTGAAAATTGCAGGTCTTCCTCGCAGAGCTTCTTCCTCTCAAAATACCGTGACGCGGGATGTCAAACCTTCGACCTCTCAAAATCGCTCTTCCAAACCTTCTTCCTCTCAAAAAATAGCACTTCCTCTCAATGATTCTTCATCTCACTGCTTCGTCCTTTCAAATCACTTCTTCTGCTTCGTCCTCTCAAAGCACTTATTCACAAAACTACGTGGGATTCCCAATTTTATTCGCGCCATTGGGAATTTATTTTGTGTAATTTTTTTAATCGATTAGGGACGGCAAAAACCGTAGCTAAGATTTACACCATGGCTAAGTAAAATTTTCGTCAATATATTATTTTTTTTAAATAAACACTTATGGACGGCATAAAGCGTAGCAAAGTGTTTTTATTTGTAAATCCCAAACAAGTTTATACTCTATCAACCCCAAATTGATATTATATATATAAGCAGAAAAATTACATGGATTTACAATCAATGACAAACTAAAACTTACCAATTTTGATTCAAGGTTTATAATATATTAAAAAACAACAAATACGATTTTGGAAAGACAAATTCGGAGTGTCCATGCCTTTTCAATCAAAAAAAATCCCCCCCCCCCCCCCCATCCAAATTCAAAGCGTCTTCAAGTTTTACAGAAATTAAACAATCTTTCGGCCTGAAAAAAATTAAGGATATGGGTAAGATGCAGGAGATGATCAAAAATAAAATGATATGAGTAAAAAAATGATATCAGTAAGATGAATGATATGGGTAAGATGCAGGATATGAGAAAAAAATTGACTTAAATGCAGTAATAGTATCAAAGAGGATATGGGTAAGATGCAGGAGATGATACAAAAAATAAATTATAAATCATTCTCATACCTGCAAGTGGCTTTTAACAAGGGCAATGCTAAGTCCTCTCACATTCATTAGTTGAAAGACAAATTTGGGAGTTGCTTCTGCAACAATCAAAGGAAAAAAATTGATATAGAGTTGGTAATCCTTGATAATTGTTGATATACTCCATGAGCTTCTCCTCTGTTGTCTCCCATGAAATCCCTCCGATGAACAACGTATGCAAGTTTTATAAATATGAAACAATGTTTCGCCTTGCATAAAAAACAAGGCCCTTCAACTAGTAAAAAAGTTTATGGAATGCGGTAAGAATATCAAAGAGAATATGGGTAAGATGCAGGGATGGCTTATACCGTATCAAAGACACTGTAGCTAAAATAAATTCTAAGGCTTCTCTTTCAAAAAAACTGTTACAAAGAACATTTTCCCTCAATGAGCCTCATTTGCTTAAGTCACGCACTGAAGTAACAACCACCATTATATAAGTTAAAGAGAACATTCGACAAATGTATGCAATTTTAACATTCGACAAATGTTAGCCTTGTTTATGATTTACTAAACCTTATCTCTCACCTGAAAAAGAAGACGCACGCAGGAGATGGCGGGGTTGTAGTGGGCGGATGTCACGGACTAGTAATCCATGCGGCACTAGCTATCCAATTCACTAGTAAGCCTATGAGTAGTTACTTTGACGGGCACAAATATTAACTTGAGAATGCACAATATCAATCTGTAGACAATATAACAATGCACAATAGTCAGTAAAAGCTCTCATTCACATTCAATAGATTACAATGGGGAGGAACGTTCGGAAGGACGTTGCTCAAGACTAGTTCGATGCTATCGATCAATGGAAATACAAGTTTGAAGTTGAAAAGCAATGCAAAGAAAACAATAAAAATGCTAGCGGTACAGTCTGGCCCGACTATGCAATGGAGGCAACACGTCCTCACAGTCAAGAGCTCAAACCTTCCCCCTATAATATAGATGCTAAGCATTTGGGCACTTTTCAAAAGGGAACATTGAGTTTTGAGACCATTAGGAAAGTCTTGAAAGGCCTTTGACCTTGGTTTCCCTGACCAACGGTACTAGTCCTGACACTCTCCCACACTCAATTCGCTGACGCCCTCGCAGTGAACTTTTCCAAGTACTCTTCCAGCTTTGAGAGGTATGGCAACAGATGCTCGACTGGCTCCCAACTGATCTCTGAAGGAGGTTCATCCTGCCACTTGACCAAATACTCTCTATCCGGGCCTGTGTTGTTGATGAGGCGATCATCTAAGATTTCTTCCACTTCTCGATCTGGCTAGTAGGATGCTTAGGCAATGCTCGTGTAGATACATTTCTTGTGGGATCAGTGGCATCTGCATGGTAGAACATGGGCATCTGCATGGTAAGATTTCTTGTGGAATGAAGCTTCACACTGCCTATCCCATTCCCATGTTCGGTCTTGTTTCAACAAATTTGTCAGGGCAACAACTCTCTTAGAGTAGTCCCTTATGAAGCGACGATAATAGTTTGCGAGTCCAAGGAAAGAACGTAGTTGAGACACGTTCTTAGGAGAGTTCCAATCATGGATTGCCTTGACTTTCTCCATGTCCATCTGAATCTTGCCATTGCCAATAACATGACCCAAGAAATTGATCTGGGTCTGGCCGAATGAGCACTTTTCCTTCTTGACAAAGAGATGATTATCCCTAAGGATTTGGAACACTTCTCGCAAATGATGTAGGTGTTCTTCTATAGTCCCACTATAAACCACAATGTCGTCAAGATAGACAACCACAGACTTGTCCAGAAGGAGACGGAACAAGCCATTCATAAGGGTGCAAAATGTAGCTGGAGCATTGGTCAAGCCGAAGGGCATTACTAGGAACTCATATGACCCATATCTAGTAGAACAAACAGTTTTGGGTTCGTCACCAGCAACAATGCGGACCTGATGGTAACCTGATCTCAAGTCGAGTTTTGTGAAGTATCTGGCGGACCCAAGTTGGTCGAATAAGTCTGCAATGAGCGGCAGCGGGTATTTGTTCTTTATAGTGACTTTGTTCAAGGCTCTATAATCAACACAAAGGCGAAGACTGCCATCATGTTTCCGCTGAAAAAGAACAGGTGCCCCATAAGGTGCTTTAGAGGGCTGAATGAATCCCGACTCCAACAAGCCATCTAGTTGTGTTCTCAATTCGGTCAGCTCTGGAGGGCTCATGCGATATGGACTACGTGCGGGTGGCTTGGTACCAGGGACTAACTCAATTTCGTGATCAATGAGCCTTCTGGGAGGTAGATTCTTTGGCAATTCATTCGGCATCACTTCGCTGAAGTCAGCAATAACTTGGGCAACTTCCTCAGGGATTTTGCTAGTATCATCTTCCATCTCTAGCTTTGCCACAGCTAAGTATGTATCTTCTCCTTTGGCCAAGCCTCTCTTGACTTGGAGCGCCGACAATATTCTATCATGAGTTGTTGGTCGAATTGAGGTTGGTACAATGCGTAGTCTGGGTCCGAAAAACCCCAAGGAGTCCATGAAAGGTAATGGTCCTGCTGCAGCTCCTCGGAAGAATTCTTGGCCAAGAATCACCTTAAAATCATCAAGTGGAACGGCCAAGAAGTTTGATCTTCCTTCCCATGGACCAAGCTGTAGTGGCACAGCTCTAGCCATACCAGTAATAGAGATTGCCTCAGAGTTGACAGCTTTCAACTTACCCACATCTCCTTCTAAGTTCAGACCCACACGTCTAGCTTCATCTGGGGAAATAAAATTGTCTGTCGCTCCGGAATCCAGCAATGCTTGGGAAGGGAACCCATTGATAGTGATGTCGATGTATTGCAAGGCCTTCCTGTGTGGGTGCTCATACATTTATCCTTTGACAGCATTGAGCTTGCGTAGAGCTCCCATCTGGGAGGTCTCACTGTTGGTGGGGTTCGAGCTCGATGCGGTCGAGTTAGAAGGTTCTGCTTGAAGCAAGGACATTAACGAGTGTAGAGCTGGTTTGGATGGACATTTGCCTGTTGGGTGATCCCTGCTATTGCAAAGAATGCATGGGGTAGGGGCAGATGGTCTCCACTACCCAGAGTAGTTTTGCCCTCCTTTGTTGTTGTAATTTGAGTTGCTAGAGCTGGCATTCCAATTTTTGTTGGAACTCCAATTCTGGTTGGACGGCCGGGAATTGTAGTTTCCTCGGTTCTGACTTGAGTTTCCCCAGTTTTGGTGAGGTGAGCGAGCATTCGACCCTGAGTTTGAATTGGTACTGCCAGTTCTAGCTGTGGAGTGATTGAGCGAAGTGGATCCAATCATGGGCATATAATCGCTAAACCTTTCTGCTGCCGCAATAGCACTTGTAATATTTGTCACCTTCTGCCTTTGCAATTCTGCTTGTAGAAGCGGCTGAGCTTGTTCCATGAAACAAAAAACTTTGTCCTTCTCAGACATGTCTCGAATATCTAACAAGCAAGTTGAGAATTGTCGGACATAGTCTCGAATATTGCCTGTCTGTTTGATGGTGTGGAGCTTCCTCCTTGCTAAGAAATCAGTGTTCTCAGGCAAGAATTGATTTCTGAGTTCCTTCTTGAGATCTGCCCAAGTTCTAATAAGGATGCGACCTTCTTCCATATCTGTATATTTGGTTCTCCACCATAGTTTCGCATCACCTGCTTAGTACATGGTCGCCATGGTAACCTTGGCTTCTTCTGATTCGGGGTTCACCGCGTGAAAATACTGCTCCAGATCAAACAAGAAGTTCTCTAACTCCTTCCCATCTCGTGCCCCAGCATATGACTTTGGCTCAGGCACTTTCATCCTAGGGTGATCAGTCGTCCCTGTGGCCTTAGTCAGCAAGCCAACCCTTGCAAATAAGTCCTCCAACTGTAATTGGAAGTCACTCATCACCTGTCCGTCCCTCTAAGTTATCAACGTGCTCAGCCAGCGAATCCACTCTGTTTGCCAGTGAAAAGAGTCCATCCAACCGACTAATCTGTTCTCCCAAAGTGTTCAACTGGTCCATTATGCTTTCTAGTCTATGCATTCGACTAGCCTATCGTTCCTCCATAGCGCTAAGGCGCTCATTTAGTTCCTGCATCCTGGTTTGCATTCAACAAGCTCTAGCTCTGATACCAACTGTCACGGACTAGTAATCCGTGCGGCACTAGCTATCCAATTCACTAGTAAGCCTATGAGTAGTTACTTTGACGGGCACAAATATTAACTTGAGAATGCACAATATCAATCTGTATACAATATAACAATGCACAATAGTCAGTAAAAGCTCTCATTCACATTCAATAGATTACAATGGGGACGAACGTTCGGAAGGACGTTGCTCAAGACTAGTTCGATGCTATCGATCAATGGAAATACAAGTTTGAAGTTGAAAAACAATGCAAAGAAAACAATAAAAATGCTAGCGGTACAGTCTGGCCCGACTATGCAATGGAGGCAACACGTCCTCACAGTCAAGAGCTCAAACCTTCCCCCTATAATATAGATGCTAAGCATTTGGGCACTTTTCAAAAGGGAACATTGAGTTTTGAGACCATTAGGAAAGTCTTGAAAGGCCTCTGACCTTGGTTTCCCTGACCAACGGTACTAGTCCTGACAGCGGAGGCGATAGAGAGTAGAGAATAAGGGACAAATAGTACCACCACGGCACCACCGTCGTCCTCCTTATATCAAAGAGAATATTTGAGATCTCTGATCTCTAAGATCTCTTGCATATGGGGAAAGGCGGCCGGGATGGGTGTCAAGTGAGAGTTTTATCCTGGATTTGGGTTTCTTCTCTGCTTCTGGGGTCTTCTCTGCCACGGCGGACTTCTCCTCTGTAAAATTTAAATTTATATAGAGAGAGAGAGTTAATTGAAGGAGATTGGTTAAATTGGTTTCACGCGGATCGGTGACGTGGTTTGTTTTAGTGCGTTGGATTAAGCTATATATAGTATTTAGGTGTTATTGACAGCTGCGATGAGGTTCTATTTTTGTATTAAAATTTTTTTTAATATTCTATTAGGGACGGTATACTTGCCGTAGCTAATAAAATATTCTTTGTAAAACTTAGCTATTTTTTTGATTGAGCTAAATTTTTTAAAATATATATATATATATATATATATATATATATATATATATTTATTTATTTATTTTTAAACCATTAGCTAATGGAATTTATTTTTTATATATTTCAATTTTTTTTTAAAATCGATTAGCTACGGTATGCTACCGTGGCTAACCAGTTTTTTTTGTAAACTCTAGCAACGGTTCCTATGACGTCGCTAATTGTGTTTAGATATTTCAAAATTTTTTTTTTTAAAACCATTAGCTACCGTATGCTACCATGGCTAATCAATTTTTTTTGTAAACTCTAGCAACGGTTCCTATGTCGTTGCTAATTGTTTTTAGATATTTCATTTTTTTTTTTAAATTGATTAGCTACGGTATGCTACCGTGGCTAATCAATTTTTTTTTGTAAACTCTAGCAACGGTTCCTATGCCGTCGCTAATTGTTTTTAGATATTTCAATTTTTTTTTTTTTAAAACGATTAGCTACGGTATGCTACCTTGGCTAACCAATTTTTTTTGTAAACTCTAGCAACGGTTCCTATGCCGTCGCTAATTGTTTTTAGATATTTCAATTTTTTTTTTTTAAAACGATTAGCTACGGTATGATATCGTGGCTAATCAATTTTTTTTTGTAAACTCTAGCAACGGTTCCTATGCCGTCGCTAATTGTTTTTAGATATTTCAATTTTTTTTTTAAAAATGATTAGCTACGGTATGCTACCGTGGCTAATAATTTTTTTTTGTAAACTCTAGCAACGGTTCCTATGCCGTCGCTACTTGTTTTTTTAGATATTTCATTTTTTTTTTTAAAACGATTAGCTACGGTATGCTACCGTGGCTAACCAATGTTTTTTTGTAAACTCTAGCAACGGTTCCTATGCCGTCGCTAATTGTTTTTAGATATTTCAATTTTTTTTAAAAAACGATTAGCTACGGTATGCTACCGTGGCTAACCAATTTTTTTGTGTAAACTCTAGCGACGGTTCCTGTGTCGTCGCTACATTGGTTTTTATATATTTCAAATTTTTTAAAAAAACGATTAGCTACGGTAATTGACCATTGCTAATGAAATTTAATTAGTATATAGTAGCGACGGGACGTATACCGTCGCTAATACTCGTATTAGAGACAGTTTTAGCCGTCGTAAAATATTTAGCGACGGTTTTGTTTATTTATGTACCGAAACCGTATCAGAAATAGTAGCGACGGTTTTGTGCCATCGGAAAGTGTTTAAATAGCGACGGTATGTTAAAACCGTCGCTAATTTCCGTAGCTAATAATGCTTTTTTTTGTAGTGAACGACTAAGAGGATTCATCGGAGTGTTTATGTAATATCTTTCTTCTTCATTTTTCACAAATAAAACAAATGACTTATATTAGATTGGCCAAAGCGGTTCAGCATCATCTCAAGGATCAGCCGAGGACTACTTCGTCTACACCAAGATTCTAGATTTAGAATCATACATAAGGATCTCAGAGCAAGCGATGTCTTAGTAGATGGTGTATTGAACCACAAAATATCAGATTTTGGAATGGCAAGGATCTTTGGAGGTGATGAAACCCAAGAAGAAATAAAGCAAGTAGTTGGAACATTGTAAGTCCCGTAATTTTACATTTTGATTGCATAAACTATTACAATCATAGCAATCTATCCAATATTTTTGTTCGCTATTCTTATGCAGTGATTATATGTCTCCCGAGTTCGTCATGAATGGGATCTTTTCAGTTAATTTGATGTTTTTAGCTTCAGAGTTGTAATCAATGGGAAGAAGAACAGAGGATATTTTTTCTTCAGACAACCAACTGAACCTAGTTGGATATGTAAGTTCTCTGAGAACTAAGAATATGTTGAGGTTTTGTTCTAAACATAATTAGCTAATGAATTGACAATGTTAGGCATGGAGACTATGGAAAGAAGGGCATGCTCTGGAATTGATCGACGAAACAGAGAAAGATTCATGCTCATCAAATGAAGCATCGAGATGTATACATATCATCCTCTATGCATTCAAGAGCACACCAAAGATAGGCCAACATGTCATCTGTGGTTTGATGCTAACTACAGCAGGTGTTACTAAGATGCAACAACCTAGACAACCCAGATTCTGTATTGATATATCCCCTCACATGGCAGACTCAACTTCGGGCAATCAAGAACCATGTTCTGCAAATGATGATACAACAATGCTAGAAGCTAGATAACTTTTTCATCTAAAATATTAAGACCTGTATGCAAATCAGAGAAGTTATAACTAAAAACTTATAAATACTTACTGATTTTATCAACACTGTATGTGTTTTGCATATATAATGACTGTACTGGACCTAAGCTTTTAAAAAGCAAAGCTATAGAGTGTTTTGAAGTGACTCGGCTCATAAAGCAACCCCTGCGGGAAAAAACAAGAGAAGCGATTTTTATTTTTTTATTTTTTTTAAACTTTAGTATGTGTGTTTTTAATGTCTTAAATATTTTTTACTGCATATTTTAGCAAATCCTTTAAGAGTTATAAAGAATATGTTTCCATATTGTACTTTCTTTGGTTTCATAGTTCTGAGCTTCTTGATACATGGGGATCCCAAAGAGGTGTAAAAGAAGGGTAATCTTGGGATTTTAATGTGAGGTTACACCAAAGGAGAATGTGTGATTTACTTTATTCTTGCAGCAATTTATCGACAGAGAGCTATAACTAGAATGGGATGTCAGAGAAGAAGATATTAGCTCCTTCATGCCATGGAAACTGTTCTTGAACTGAAGCAAGTTTATTCTTTCCCCCTTTTTTGCTTACTACATTTTGGATATTAAATCTCTGGGACTCTACATTTTTTCTATCGCTAATTCTTATTGGCGAGGAAACAGGCATATCTCGAGGGAGATGGAGGGTTGCACCCCCCTCCCTCGCCCCGTTTCCTCGCTGATAAGAAGTTATTTAGTCTTGAGTAGTAGTTCGCGATTTGAGTTTTTGTCAAATTTCATTTAGCATTTGGTCATATGTTGCTTTCATCTACCAAATTTTGTATCTATCCATGTTGACTGACTTAAACTTTGAAATATTTATCATCAGATAGGACCCATGTTGACTTCACTATGCACACACAAATCTGTCAACTTGCAACATGTTTTAGTTTATCTCCACTCTCTCACTACACCAAATTGACACTTTTGTAACAACTCTCAAAACAATATCACTTTTGAGATGTTGCAATTCACCAAACAATTTCAAGTCAAAACTAAATTTAGCCAAAAAAATGAAAAACAGTAACACAAAAAAAATGATACAATAAGTTGGATCACCATGAATAGTATCACTTTTATAACCATACTCTTCATGGTGATACAATTATTGTATCATTTTGTTTGTGAAAATGTGTAAAATTGTTAGGAGAATTGTTACACTTCAAAAGTGATACTGTTTTGAGGGTTGTTACAAAAATGTCAATTTGGTGTAGTGTGTCCTCATCACTTTGGAGTTATGATGCAAATGTTTCTGAGAAACTGGAACTGAATATTTTTCTCCCATTTGCTCAGTGAAAGAACCACAATGAAAACCTATATGCCTTTTTTCTCCCATTTGCTCTTTCTTCTCTATCAAGGCCAAATTCCTCCATTTCAGCCTACACCATTACGTCTATATTTTCTCCTAGTTGTTTTGTGAACTTTTGACTATTTCATGGCATAATCAAGGATTGTGATTTTGTTTTTCGTGTTAATTATTTTGGTTTCCTGATTTTAAGAAATATTTCGATGTGTAAAGAAAAAATGTAAAAATTTAGAAAACAAATCTATGTTTTATGGCATAATCTATGTTTTTAATAGTGGCTTTCTCCCTAGCCTTTCCACTCTTGCAACTTCGATACAAATCTTCATGAGAATTGATTGGAAGAAACATTTGTGAGAAGTGACAAAATGAAATTCCTATGTTTTATGATCATTTTCTACTCCTTTTTCCTTGCTTTTCTCTATGTAGATCAAGCTTCCTCCATATCAGCCTACACTATAAAAGCATCACAATCTCTCAAAGATGGGCAACTCTTAACTTCCCAATCTGAAACATTTGAACTTGGTTTTTTCAGCCCATCCAATTCCAAAAACCGATACTTGGGAATCTGGTACAAGAAAATCCCCCTTCAAACAATAGTATGGGTTGCAAACAGAGATTCTCCATTGAATGATTCATCAGGAGTTTTCATGATATCCTCCACAGGTAATCTTGTTATTCTCAATCGAACAAACCAAGTCGTTTGGTCTACAAATTCATCAAAAACGGCAGCAAGCCCAATTGTAGAGTTCCTAGAGTCTGGAAATCTTGTTTTGAGAGATAACAAGTCGGATGGGTATCTGTGGCAAAGCTTTGATCATCCAACGGATACATTGTTGCCAGGTATGAAGTTTGGCTGGGACTTGAGGACTGGATTGAATAGATATCTAACCTCATGGAAGAGTATCGACGATCCTTCCACTGGAGACTATACTTTTGGGATTGAGCTAAATGAGTATCCTGATGCTGTTATGAAATATGGTTCTAGTAAGTATTATCGCAGTGGCCCGTGGAATGGAATTCGCCTTAGTGGCTCACCTGACTTCAGGAATCACATAGTTTTCATAAACACAGTTGTTCATAACAAAACTGATGTTTATTACAGTTACCAACTTGTTAATCAAGCTGACCAACTTGTTAATCGAGCTGTTACTGCAAGGTGGATGGTGAAGCAAAATGGCAGTGATGGACAAATCAACCGCTTAGTATGGGTTGATCAAAGACAGAATTGGTTACTTCAAGATCCGATTCCAATAGACCGTTGCGACTCTTACGGTCTTTGTGGTGCCGGCGCTACTTGTGACATAAACAATGTACCAGTTTGCAAGTGTTTGAAGGGGTTCACGCCTAAATCAACCTATGATTACAACGAGATGGATTGGTCTCAGGGATGTCAACATGCAACACCATTAGATTGTCATAAAGGTGACGGGTTTCTGAAGTTTACGGAGCTGAAATTGCCAGATACAACTCATACATGGTTGAATACGAGTATAACTCTTGAGGAATGTAGGTACAAGTGTTTGAAGGATTGTTCTTGTATGGCTTATGCTAATTCTGATATCAGCGGAAGTGGGAGTGGATGTGCGATGTGTTGGGATTTAACCAACTATGTGAATGAAAAAGAATAAGGAAAACAAGAGAGATTGTAATCTCTTGATAACACTAGAACTCTTATGTGTAGAGAACTCACTTGATTCACATTGATTGAAACCAAATAATACATGGGTTTAAATAGGACTCACATGACCACTTAGTAAAAGACACATCTCTTAGTAAAAGACACTTAGTAATACTAAAAGACACATTGGAACACCAAAAGACACAACTCTTCTAGAACTAGTCTAGATTAATTCTCTAACATCCCTCCTTAAGCTAGACTATCACCATTCCAAGCTTCTTCTTCAATTTGTTGAATGTGTCGGTCTTCAAAGCTTTAGTGAAAATATCGGCAACTTGATCTTGAGATCTGCAAAATTTCACATTGATATGTCCCTCCTTAACCAAGTCTCGAATGAAATGATATTTGATCCTTATATGCTTGCTTTTGCCATGAAAAACCGGATTCTTTGTAAGTGAAATAGCCGAACTGTTATCACAAAACAGTGTAGGAGAACTAACAGGTCCATGCTTGAGTTCACTCAAAACCCAAATCAACCAAAGTGCTTGACAAGATGCAAAAGCCAGTGAGACATATTCGGACTCGGTTGTAGAGAGAGTCACAATAGCTTGCTTTTTAGATGCCCATGAGATTGCGCCGGAACCAATATTAAAAACATATCCGGAAGTGCTTTTACTATCATCAACACTTCCTCCCCAATCACTATCACAATAACCTACCAAACTTGGTTCTTCCACTTTCGTGAATTGAATGCCTTCATGAATTGTTCCACTCACATACCTTAAGACTCTTTTTCCAGCTTCCCAATGATTTTGCCTAGGAGATTCCATGAATCTACTAAGCATACTCACCGCAAACATAAGATCGGCTCTAGTGGAAGTCAAGTACATAAGACTACCAACAAGACTTCTATAAAGAGTTCCATCAACATGCCTATTGTCTTCACATTTGCTTAGCTTCAAACCAGCCTCCATAGGTGTGCTAATTGGTAGTGCGCCCTTCATTCTAAACTTTCTTAATAACTCTTGTGCATACTTCCGTTGAGTGATGATAATCCCATCTCTTTGTTGTTTAACTTCAATGCCCAAAAAATAATGGAGTAGTCCCATATCGGTCATCTCGAACTCATTCATCATAGCTTTCTTGAAATCTTCATTCATACTTGAACAACTTCCGGTGAAGATTAAATCATCAACATATAAGCATACTATCAAAAAATCATTATGAGATCCTTCCTTGGTGTATAGAGTATGTTCAAAGGGACATCTTTTAAAACCATTCTTCAAAAAATAGCCATCAATACGACTATACCATGCCCTTGGTGCTTGTTTAAGCCCATATAAGGCTTTTTCCAAATGACATACTTTCTTTTCTTCTCCAATTTTCACATAACCAGGTGGTTGAGTTATATAAACTTCCTCCTCAAGAAAGCCATTCAAGAATGCCGATTTGACATCCATTTGATAGACTTTCCATTCTCTTTGAGCTGCCAATGCAAGTACTGTTCGAATTGTTTCAAGGCGAGCCACGGGTGCAAATACTTCTTGGAAATCAACACCATACTTTTGTTTGTAGCCTTTCACCACCAAGCGTGCTTTGTGCTTATCAACCTCGCCTTTTGAGTTCAATTTTGTTTTGTAAACCCACTTCACATCAAGGGGTTTCTTGCCATTTGGGAGATCAACAAGTTCCCAAGTCTTGTTTCTTTGAATAGCATCAATTTCATTATCCATTGCAAGCTTCCACTTCTCATCTTTAGAAGCCTCTTCAAACATAAGTGGATCGGCATCAACAAACAAAGCAAAATTAACCAAATCATCATCCAAATTGGCCAAATCGTCACCCAAATTGCTACTTGTTTGTTCCTAAAGATCTTGGATACTCCTTGTCTTCTTCGAAGGGGAACTTGAAGTTGAAGTTGAACTTGAAGATGAAGAGGGTGATGAAGTAGAATTGGGAGAAGAAGGTGGAACACCATCCTCTTCGTTTTCTTCAATTGGAGCTTCAATTTCTTCTTCGATTTCTATGCAACTTGAATTTTCTTTGGTTGCATTTTCTTTCCAATTCCAAGATTCTCCTTCATTGAACTTCACATCACGGCTTATAATAAGTTTCTTGGTGAGGGGATTATACAACTTGTATGCCTTGGAACATTCACTATATCCAACAAAAATGCATTTCTCGGACTTGTCATCTAGCTTCTTCCTTCTTTCATCCGGTACATGTGAATAGGCAATGCTTCCGAAAATTCTCAAGTGATCAACACTTGGTTTGTGTCCGCTCCAAGCTTCTTGTGGCGTCTTATCTTGCACACTTTTAGAAGAGGAACGATTCAATAGATAAACAACACATGCTACCGCTTCCGCCCAAAAGGAATTTGGCAATCCCTTGGACTTCAACATACTTCTAGCCAACTCCATAATTGTGCGATTTTTTCTTTCGGCGACTCCATTTTGTTGTGGGGTACCACGGACTGAAAATTGATGTCGAATACCATGCTCTTTTAAGAAATCTCGAAGCCCATGATCAATATATTCTCCCCCTTGATCCGAGCGAAGAGTTTTCAATTGGAAACCACTTTGCTTTTCAACAAAAGCCTTGAAATTTTTGAAACAACCATATACTTCCGATTTTTGTTTTAGAAAGTATATCCAAGTCTTCCTACTATAGTCATCAATGAAGGTAACAAAATAACGATTACCGCCAATTGAAGTAGTATGCATTGCCCCACAAAGATCGGTGTGCACAAGCTCAAGTGGCTTTGATGCTCTCCATGCCTTCCCACTAGGAAAAGAATTCCTACTATGCTTACCCAAGACACATCCTTCACATACTGTATCTTGAAGTTGAATTGTAGGCAAGCCCTCCACAAGATTCTTCTTGCCCATAAGAGATAGAGTTTTAAAACTCAAGTGACCATATCGATAATGCCATAGCCAAGACTTGTCTTGAGTAGTATATAAACAAGAATTAATGTTACTTTGGAAAGATAAAGGAAACATTTTGCTTTTGGTCATTCCCACCTTTCCAATGATAACATCATTCTTATCTTTGATCTCACACAAAGCTCCCTTGAAATTGACTTCATATCCCTTCAAAAGAAGTTGCCCAACACTTAAGAGATTGTGCTTAAGGCCTGGAACATAAAATATATTTGAGATCCGCTTTATTCCTTGCTTGGTTTTGACAAGAATATCACCCCTTCCTTTGACATGAAGCTTGTTGTCATCTCCGGTTCTAACTTCACTTTGAAATGTCTCATTTATCTCAACAAAGGCCTTCTTGTTCCCGGTCATGTGGTTGCTACAACCACTATCCACGAACCACACATCTTCTAAGGAAGCGCCATGAACATTGCATGTAAGGAAAATATTGTCTTCTTCCTCCTCATGCATAAAATTGGATTCTTTGTTGTCCTCCTCCATCTTCTTTCTACAATATTTCTTGACATGGCCATACATATGACAACGATAGCATTGAATATTTGATAAGGAAGATCTTTCTCTCCCTCTTCCTCGATAAGATGAAGCCTCACCATCATGAGATTTCTCTTGTCCACCATAGCCTATTCCTCTACCACGAGAAATGGCTCTTCCACGACCTCTTCCTCTCAAGCCATCTTTAGAGGTATCTCTAAAAGAGACTTGCGTTTGAAAGGCTTGTTCAATAGAACTAGAATCATATTGCTTCATTCGTAGTTCATGGGATTGTAGTGATCCCAATAAACTCTCCACCGACAAAGAAGATAAATCCTTGGATTCTTCAATAGCAACAACACTAGACTCAAATTTTCGAGTCAAACTCCGAAGGATCTTTTCGAAAATTCTTTGGTCTTCTAGATTCTCACCATTCAATCTCAATTGGTTGACAATTGAGATAACCCGATTGAAGTAGTCTTCAATAGTCTCGGACTCCTTCATTCTTAGTGTGTCAAACTCCCCTCGAAGAGTTTGTAGACGCACCATCTTGACTTTGTCATCTCCTTTGTATGAAGAATAAAGAATATCCCAAGCTTGTTTAGCCGTTGTGGCTACTGAAATTCTGTCCAAAATAACTTCATCTATTGTTTGCATAATGAAATACTTGGCTTTGTAGTCTTTCTTGCGGTTAGACTTCAACTCGGCCAAGTTTTGTGCATTAAGAGTTGTTTCATCTTCAGGCTCTTGGAAACCAATCTCTACGATCTCCAATAGGTCTTGTGAACCAAATAGGGCCATCATCTTCATTCTCCAATGATTGTAGTTTTTACTGGTAAGAAAAGGAAGTGGAGGTTGGACGGAATTGTTGTTGTTGGACGCCATGGTTCTCTCAACTAGGCTCTGATACCAATTTGTTGGGATTTAACCAACTATGTGAATGAAAAAGAATAAGGAAAACAAGAGAGATTGTAATCTCTTGATAACACTAGAACTCTTATGTGTAGAGAACTCACTTGATTCACATTGATTGAAACCAAATAATACATGGGTTTAAATAGGACTCACATGACCACTTAGTAAAAGACACATCTCTTAGTAAAAGACACTTAGTAATACTAAAAGACACATTGGAACACCAAAAGACACAACTCTTCTAGAACTAGTCTAGATTAATTCTCTAACACGATGTGGTTTGGGGATCTAGTTGATATTAGAAAGTTGCTTGGTGCGGGGCAAGATCTCTATATTCGCATGGCGGCATCTGAACTAGGTACGAATTACTATTTGACTATTTGTTCTCAAATTTTCAACACAATTTTCTTGATAAATTACCTAATCAATCTGTTGCAGTTCTAATAAAAAATGGCATTGAACCTAAATCTGTTTGTGCACAGTACTACCATATTAAAGGCTCGCCAATGCATTATTGTTACTTTATTATAATAACATATTATTGTTACTTTATTATAATAAGATATCAAGGTTGCTCACTCAGATACGGACCTCTCACGCCCTCACTCAAATCTCAGTTTAATACTAGCAGAACATTTTTTATGCTTCCACCTGAAGCTTTTGATTTTCAAACTTTGAATGAGAATGGTTCAACTATTACACATGCTATAAGCCTATAACACATGTCCTAAATTTATTTGAAGTCATAGAATATATTTGTCTGATTTAAGTTGTCGACCTTTCTAAAGAATAAGAAATTATACCAAGTGTCTTTAATTTATATATATTCCCATTTGGTGGTACCTCTGTTTTTCTCATTTACATTCGTTGTGATTTTCAATTATATTCAGCGACTGATGCACTGAAAGGGAATGGAACAAAGAGACCATTGGTGATTATTACCATTTCAGTGATTTTGGCATTTTTCGTACTAGGATCTGGTGTCTGTTGCATATTTAGGGAGAAGATAATCCAGAAAGTACGAAAAGTTTCATCAGAAAGAGGTAGTTATCAAACACTTATCCATGCAATTTCATGAGTTTCTATTCTAACTCTATTATATTTAAACCAGCACATAAAGAAGGCAGCCAAGATTCACCCTTTGGCAAGGTGTTTATACATGGAAAAAGAGACTATCAAGGAGAGAAGAATGATGATCTTGACCTAAATCTCTTTGATATGGATACAATTGTAAAGGCAACATACAACTTCTCTGATATAAGCCTGCTTGGAAAAGGAGGGTTTGGGTGTGTTTATAAGGTAAATAGAGTAATATATATCATTTTTCATGTGCTCAAAATAAGCTTTTTAACTAATGCATCCAATTCAATAGGGTACGTTGGAAAATGGAGAAGAGATAGCTGTGAAGAGATTATCAAAGAATTCAGGACAGGGCATGGAGGAGTTCAAAAATGAAGTTATGTTAATTGCAAGACTTCAACACCGGAATCTTGTTAGGCTTTTGGGTCTGTGTGCAGAAGGGCAAGAGAAAATATTGGTGTATGAATACATGGAGAACAAAAGTTTGGATGCCTTCCTTTTCGGTCAGTTCCCTTAACAATGTTTTATAGATATTGTTTATTTTCGAGTTCCACGTACCTGTTGATTGCCACCCACCTATGCGCTACACTACTTTTGATATCAAACATCTTCTATCATTGCTATGAGGATTTCAAGGGAGTTATTAAATTATCTTCATTATGTTACAGACACAACACTTAACCACATACTTGGTTGGCCACGGCGATTCAATATTATCGTGGGGATATGTCGAGGATTACTTTATCTTCACCAAGATTCCAGATTTAGGATTATTCATAGGGATCTCAAAACAAGCAATGTCCTGCTAGATGGTGAAATGAACCCAAAAATATCGGATTTTGGAATGGCAAGGATCTTTGGAGGTGATGATGCAGAAACAGAAACAAAGCGAGTAGTGGGAACATAGTAGGCTCCATAACTTTACATTTTAGTTATATATAATGCATTAAATCTTCAAATTATTTTGATATATCTAAAAACTTTTCACCAATGGATGCAGTGGTTATATGTCTCCCGAGTACGCCATGAATGGGATTTTCTCGGTGAAATCTGATGTTTTTAGTTTTGGAGTTCTAGTGTTGGAAATAATCAGTGGGAAGAAGAATAGAGGATTTTCTTGTTCAGAGGAGCAACTTAACCTACTTGGATATGTAAGTACACAAGTTCATGTTGTATTGTGGTTCAATTAGTCCTATAAATTACTAGCTAACGAACTTATAATGATAGGCATGGAAACTATGGAATGAAGGGAAGGCATTGGAACTGATTGACGAAACAGTAAAAGATTCTTTCGTACCAAATCAAGCTTTGAGATGTATACACATCGGCCTTCTATGCGTTCAAGAAAATGCCAAAGATAGGCCAACAATGCCTTCAGTTGTTCTGATGCTGAGTACCGATACAACAAAACTGCAACAGCCAAGACAACCTGGATTCAGTTATGGTAAATCTCACCTTGAAACAGACGCAACTTCAACAAGCAAACGAGGATCGTATTCTGCAAATGATCTAACATTTACAAATTTAGAAGCCAGATAGCGAACTTTTTCTTCAAAATTATTCATAGATGCAAACAATTCAACAAGTGATTCAGCACTGGACTGCGGCCTGCTGCGGTCTGGGAGCTGCGGCCTGGACTGCGGAATGGTGAGGCAGCGGCGAGTGGTTTCGCAAGAGGATGAACGCTAGTGAGCAGCACTGCATCAGTGGGTGCTGTTACGCGCTCTGGTGCTGTGCTGGGTTAGGCGGTCTGCTGTGGCCTGATGCGAGGCTGTGGCTGGCTGAGACAGTGCCGAGTGCTGGGTGCTGTCCAGTGTCGGGAGGGTGGCTGCGATCACGCTGCTGCGACACAGATTTAGTGATGCTATGCGTGCTGCGTTTAATTCTGGTTTTGTTTCAGGTTTTAATGTTTTGTCTATGCCCTGTTTTAAAGACAATTTATGTTATGGTTTTGATTTTGTTTTGGTTTTCTATACGGGTAATGTCGTAATGTACCCCCGTAGCGTATGTAATTCAATTTTTGATAAGTAATGAAGGTCTGGCATTCCATAGTTGCCCCTCCCCACTGGAGGTTATTTAAAAATAATAATAATAATAATAATAAAAAGTGATTCATTATGCCTATAACGTATACAAAAAGAAAATAATTTCTTATATGTCTTTATTATTTTTCTAATGATGTCGTAGTGGTTATTTCTTGCATTTGCAAATGATGGGAATATTTATCCATAATATACAAACATTGGGGTCTTACATTTAGTGCTAAAAGTTACACCTACACTAAAACTGGTTAGCTGCTTCGGTGGGTAGTTTTCATCACATAATCAAATTCTGAGTAGATACAACAAACAACACCAAGAAAAAGAAAGATGAATGTTTGCATTGAAACCTAAAAAAGAAAATTTTGTTTACAAGGCGAAAAAAATTGAACGAACCAAACGTAAAACCATTTTCCTTTCAATCAACTTCATATCTTTTTGGATTCTTTTTAGATAAGAAGTTACCATTCTCATTAGTGAAAGATTCAGTATTGAAAAAGATGGAGAGTTAAAGGAAATATTGAGATAACAACAGGTGGAGAACAATTTTACTTCAAGTTTCAAATGAAAATGATAGACAAGAATATTGAACATTGAAGAAGATCGATTGTTTTTTATTTCCTTGATACTAGAATAGATTATAATGATCCCTATTTATAGGGTACAAGGATTAATGCTTATGGTTGGGGGGCTAGAGTTGGAGACTCGCAACTGTAAGTGGTTGGAGGTTGGCAAGTGCGAGTCAGTGTAACATTGATTATTTCAACACTCCCCCTCAAGCTGGTGCATAGATATCTCACATGCCCAACTTGTCTAAAAATTTTGTGAAAACTTGATTTGAGACTGCTTTGGTGAGAATGTCGGGCAACTGATCTTCTGGCCGAATTTTTGGTAACTTCCAAATTTTGTCATCTAATTTCTCCTTAATGAAGAATCTATCAACCTCGACATGCTTTGTATGATCATGTTGAACTGGATTATGAGCAATATCACATGCAGCTTTATTGTCACAATATAATTGAATTGGTTGTTGAGGTGGATAACATAAATCTTGTAAGAGAAATTTTAGGTGCAATGCTTCACAAAGTCCAAGAGCTATGCCACGGTATTCTACTTCTGCGCTTGAACGAGAAACAACATGTTGTTTCTTGCTTCTCCATGTGACAAGATTACCTCCTACAAAGGTGAAGTAACCTGAAGTAGATCATCTATCATCGATCATTTCAGCCTAGTCAGCATCAGTATACACATCTATGCTCCGAGAGTCTGTATGTTTAGAAAATAAAATTCCCTTCCCAGGTGCAGACTTCAGATACCGTAAAATGTGCATCGCTGCATTCATATTACCCTGTTCCTTCTTCAGTAATAAGGTGTGGTCTAAATTGAGGGTTGTGATATTACCCTGTTAATAGACCCATTTTTAAAATGAGGGTAATACCACACCTTATTACTTAATCAATCCCATAGCTCGTCCACCTGCTGCGTCAAGATCCAATCCTCTTCCACGCTCGATGGCCCCTTTTTCCCAACGAATTCCTTGTCACCTTACTCGACTTCGACGAAGAGGATGAAGTGGATGCGTTAGATACTTGCCAGGATCATTTCCTAGTGGGTTTAATGCCTTGCCTAGTTCGAAGTGGTTGAAGAGAAGGATTTCAAAGAAGAATTGAAAATGTTCTTCTTTTCTTTAAAAAGAGGTGAAGAAGATTTCTTTGAAGACGGATGAAAATAAGTGAGGCGGAGTGAGAAGTGATAGCCTAGAGTTAGGGTTTTTTTCCTTTTTAAGGGTCAAGGGTATTTCAGTAATTCTCATGATTAAACGGATTTTCGTGGGGCGGATTTGTCCAAATTCGTATTCGCCCCGAAACTCGTTTAAGCATACCCAAAATCGCTCCAAATGGATCGAGTGGGGCGGATATCCGTGAAAATCCGCCCCATTGCCATCCCTACTGATTTGAAGCTCGAGGAGGCTGTGGCAGGCGAGTCATTACGGTAGAGACAGAGTATCTCCTGAGATTGAATATGTGATACCCTCATATGGGCGGACTTGAAGGGGAGGGTGAGGGAGAAGCCCAAGAGTCCATGGATCCCAAGAGGGTTGGCAGGCTACAAAGGGAAGATCATGGTCCCACATCGCCTGGGTGCGGGAGGGTGATGTACTATATATGTACGAGGTTGGATCTACAAAGTGTACAGAGTATTATATTTTTGCTTTGGGCCCAAGGCCCGCACGGCTTTAAAACATGTAGTACTTTGTAGATCCAAACTCGTACGTATATAGTACATCCCCTTCCATCACCTAGGTGATGTGGGACTATAATCTCCCCTTGGCAGTTCGCCCAACCCCTCTTGGGATCCACAGGCCTATTGGGTTTGCCATCACGGGCCTCTCCCGCACCCTCCCACTCAGGTCCACCCACACAAGGGTATCATAGTTCTGTCATGACCCGATCCACAAAGTACTATATTCTCTGCTTTGGGCCCAAGGCCCGCACGACTTTAACACGCGTAGTACTTTGTAGATCCAACCTCATACATATATAGTACATCACCCTCCCACACCCAGACGATGTGGGACTATGATCTCCCCTAGGTGAGGGAAGGAGATGTGCTATATATGTACAAGTTTGAATTTACAAAGTACTACGCATTTTCAAGCCGTGCGGGTCTTGGGCCCAAGCGGACAATATAATACTCTCTTGATCGGGTCGCGATAGAGTATCTGTTGGCAGGTACATGAATAGATGTCGAAACAGGGAAGGATATGCTAGAACATTTTAAGTCAGAATGTTTTGTTGTTGATTATTCAAATAGTGAGGTCGATAAGGTGATCGAAGAGCATTTGGCTAAGGTTGCAGGGATTGAACAGTTTGTTCAAAGCTGAGAGGAACACGTCCTGAAGTGGGACGAGAGAAGACTACTAAAAGATAGGGGGAAAAAGAAACAAAGACTCCAAGTGCCCCAAACAACCTCCAAACGGTTTCTACCTCTGCATCCATAGATGAGCAAAACTCCATCTCTGACGGTATTGATGGAAGTCCACAATCCCTCTCTAAGGTTGAAAATATTTTGAAAAATGATAGAGAATATGTCAATGGGAATGAAGTTAGGAATGCTATGAAGGAAACAATAAAAAGATTGGACAAGGATATAATGAAGGAAGAACTCACCGAAATAAAAGCTCTATTGGAAAATGAAGCAACTATGGTGGGTCAAAATACTATTGAAGATGAATGTGAGGTTACCACAACTCAGTCACGTAAGAAAGACGCTCCTCGAAGATCTTCTCGAAGCAAGAGGGAAAATCCTAAGTTCAGGTAATTGATGACGATAATCCATATAGGATGTAGATGTCTATTGGAGTCTTGTATGGATTCTAGTTTAGAGTCATTCAATGGTTTTTCTGTCAGGGTTCATTTATCTCATGTTCTTTACATCGACTTCTCTTACATCTTGAGCTCCACATTATGTATGAATCAAGTCATAAGGGTGATTAAAGGATTGATTGGTACTTATGAGAGAGTAAAATTATGGCAGATGCACCAAGCAATTACTTCTGTAGGTTATCACTTTGCAAGATTACTCCCCAACCTAGAAACCGTTGAATTAGAACTAATTAGGTGATTCGTTGGGATTTTGAAGCAATTTTATTATGTTGTTGAAGATGTAACGAGTGAATATTTGAGCGATTGTAATCTTCATCATCCGTTATTATTATTAATAAAAGGTTTGGGGGTCCTCAAAACCCCTGCTCGCTTTCAAAAAAAAAAAATATGGGCAAAACTTAATATCCCAATCCGAAACATTTGAGATTGGTTTCTTCAGCCCATCATCCAATTCCAAAAACTGATACTTAGGATTGTGGTACAAGAAAATCCCAGGTCAAACATAGTATGGGTAGCTAATAGAGATTTTCCGTTGAATGACTCATTAGGGGAGCTAACACCTTCTGCAGAGGGTAATCTTGTTGTTCTCAATCAAACAAACACATCATTTGGTCTACAAATTCATCAAAAATAACAACAAATCCAATTCTAGAGTTCTTGAAGTATGGAAATCTAAGTGATGGGAAGTCAGATGAATATTTATGTCAAAGCATTGATCATGCATCAGATACATTGTTGCCAGTTATGAGGCTTGGTTGGGACTTGAAGATCGGATTGAATAGATATCTAAGGTCTTGGAAGAGTTTTGATGATCCTTCCCTTGGAAACTTTACTCATGGCATTGAGCTTACTGGTGACCCCGAATCATTTATTAGAAAAGATTCCAAAAAGTATGATCATGCTGGTCCATTAAATGGAATTCAGAATAGCCAATCACCTGATCATGTTGTTGTCAATGAAAATGAAGTTTATTACACTTTTCGACTTGTTAATCAATCTGTTCCTTTCAAGGTACATATGCTGAAGCAAAATGGTAATGAGGGTTACGTCGAACGCTTTACCTGGGTAAATCATAAACAGAGTTAGGCCCCTCATGAGCCTATGCCAAGAGATACTTGTGACACTTATCGTCTTTGTGGACCTGGCTCTACTTGTGATAAAAATGACATACCATATTGCCGATGTTTGAAGGGGTTCAAGCCTAGATCACCCCATGATTATAAAGAGTTGGACTGGTCCATGGGATATGAACATGAGATGCCATTAGATTGTGAAGAAGGAAGCAGTTTTGTGAAGTTAACTGAGGTGAAGGTACCTGATACAATGCATATGTTGATGAACACGAGTACAAGTATTGGTCTTGAGGAATGCAGGATCAAGTGTTTGAAGAATTGCTCTTGCGCGGCACGTGCTAATGCAGATATCCATGGAAATGTGAGTGGTTGTGTGATGTGGTTCATGATCTCATGGATATCAGAAGGGTGCTTGGTGCTAGGCAATATCTCTATATTCGCTAGTTGGATTTTGGGTTAGGTGTATCTACATTTCTTTCTTTATTGACTTTCGAATATTTTGTTGCTTTCCAAAAACTTCCAAATACAATTTAGTGGTTAATGTAGCATGCATGTATTCTATTCTCGTCGAATTTACCACAAAATCCTCTGTAAAATATGTAGATTTTTATTTTATTTTTTTCCGTTTTCATTTTTTAGCATCATTGTGGTAAAAAATTTCTCGTTATGGGGCAATCTAATTAATTTCTTGAGATTCTAATGCTGAAGGAAATAAATGGAACACACGATGGAATTTTGGGGAAGATATTTTATTGAATGTTTATACAAAAATGTATACTTTCAAAAATAAAAATAAAAATATATTTTATTGAATTTTTTTTCATAAAAAAAAAAAGTTTTTGAATGGGTAGGGATTGCTCCTCTTTCATTGATTGTTTAATTCAAAATAGCAGGTTCTTTATTTACTTCTTGCTTTTAATTAAAAAAACCATTGCAAGAAATATTGAAGCCGTTGATGCCAAGGGCTACTAACTCAGATGGTAAGACTTGTAGTCGATGGTGTCCCAGGTCCAGGCTTCGAGCTTGCCAAAGGCATTTAATTGGTTGCGAGATTCAATAAAGCTCTTGCCCACCCTTCAAAATAATTAGATAAGTAAACAAATAAATAAATATAATTGAAAATTGTCACTACAAAAAAAAACCTCAATAGCTAAAAGAACTAGAGACGAAATCAAAAAACCGTCGCTAATTAAAAGCTTTGCGACGACAAAAAACCGTCACTAAATGTTTTCGCAGCCCTCAGCACACAAAATTTTTTATAAACTTTGATTGTGACGGGCAAACCGTCGCTAATTAAAGAATTAGCCACGGCAAATGAGCCGTCGCTACGCTTTACAAATAAAAATCTATTAGCTACGGTATTTGCCGTCCCTAATGGATTTTGAAAAAAAAAAGACATATATAAAAAAACGTTTAGCCACGGCAAATGAGCCTTCGCTACGCTTTACAAAGAAAAATCTATTGGCTGCGGTATTTGTCGTCCCTAATGGATTTTGAAAAAAAAATACATATATAAAAAAACATTTAGCCACGGCAAATGAGCCGTCGCTAAGCTTTAAAAATAAAAATCCATTAGCTACGGTATTAGCCGTCCCTAATGGATTTTGAAAAAAAAATCCATATATAAAAAACATTTAGCCACAGCAAATGCGCCGTTGCTAACCTGTAAAAATAAAAATCTATTAGCTACGGTATTAGCCGTCCCTAATGGATTTTGAAAAAAACAATACATATATACAAAAATAACATTTAGCCACAGCAAAAGAGTCATCGCTAAGTTTTACAAATAAAAATCATTAGTTACGGTGTTAGCCGTCCCTAATGGATTTTGAAAAAAAAATACATATATACAAAAAAAAAAAAATTTAGCCACGGTAAATGAGTCGTCGCTAGGTTTTACAAATAAAATTTATTAGCTACGGTATAAGCCGTCCCTAATGGATTTTTTTTAAAAAATTAATATATAAAAAACATTTAGCCATGATATATTAGCAGTCGCTAAGTTTTACAAATAGAAATTGGTAGCTACGGTATATTAGAGAGAAGAAATCGAAGAGAAGAAAACCCATCCTTCTTCATATTCAATCTTCATCTTCGTCTGCTCTCCCCATTTTTTTTTCGCTCTTCGCGGCTCTTCTCTGCATATTCTTCTTCCTTCAGAGTCAGAAGAAAACCTAAAACCCATTATGGATTCAGACCAGGGAAAGCTCTTCATCGGAGGGATTTCATGGGAGACAACAGAGGAGTAATTCACAGAGCATTTCGGCAATTATCAAGGAAGGATATATGTAGTCTTATCCTAGACAGTTTTATAATTTGTTAAAACTTTTCCTTTATTATTTTGTGTTCTCTGAAATTGAACAACATGTTTTTGCTCATTTTTTGTTTTGTTTCCTCCAATAATTTCCAAGAAGATGTGAAGATAATGAAGAAAATGAACGTGGATACTTACAGGTTCTTCGTTTCTTGGTAAAAAATTATACCAAGTGAGTAGTAGCATAAGCATAATTTTGATGTGGATGAATTGCTAATAGGGCAATTTCGAAAAGTTAAAAGTGTCCTTGAAGACTTTGTTACTATTCTGAAGGGCCTCAACTTTTACGATTATAAGGTTAAGAACAATAATTAGTTGGTGACAATTGTTTTTTGAACTTTGGGTTTGTTTGATATAATTGTGTTGATCCCCCATTTGCATGGCTTTTAGGGATAGAGCATCCCACAGAAATAACATTTTGAGTTTGTAAAACCTTACAAAAGCAAGCTTCAGATTTGAATTGCCGTAAAAGATAATGTATAATAGCAACTGATGTATACTTGTTTTAATTCATCTTTTTAAAAGAACATGTTTAGATATGTTTTTCAATTAAACAAAGTGGCGGGATCACAGGTCTTACACAATATAAAATCTTTGTCATGTTTATACGAACTTAAGAACAATGTGTATATGAACTTATTTTCTTGTTAGAAAGATCTCATACAGCAGCCCTAGATTTCATGAAAAAAATAAATTGTATGAAACAGTGGTGTTTGCTTGTGTAAGGACATGTGGACCTTTATGTTCAAGTAAACAACACCAACTAACAAATACATTATAACATCTAAATTAGGGGTTGAGTTTTTCAGATGATCCAAAAGCATAACTTTTTTGTGAACTTAAACTCATCTCCTTCACAGAGCATTACCTGAAGAAGGTATTGCTTAGGGAGTTTGCATAAATTGTAGTGGTCATGTATGCATTTGCTTTGCTTAGCGGTAAGCTTTGCATGTACCTTCATCAAGGAAGCACAAACTCTTCGAAAACTTGTCGTATTCAATTCTTTGGTCAAGAAATTTCAACTTCAAGTTGGGTCTCCTAAGTTCATTGAGTTGTTATTCATATTTTAAAGTATGAACACATTATCTGCATCTCAACTTGAATGCTATTTTATTCTATGCACATTATATGACTGCTACTTATATTTTATTCAATGGATGAATATATGTGATTCAATCTATTTGGCTCTATGGTTGAAAATAATTTGATGTTGCTTTTTGAACTTATATTTTTTTCTAGGCATGAATATGTGCAATCTTGAATGTTATACAAGGTTAAAAAAAGCAAGATATGAAGCGTCCAACTCAAAGAGGGCAGTTGCCAATGTTTTAAAAAGCGATTGAAGCGCCTGCCTTGAGGCGCGAGTCGACGCGGGGCGACCAAAAATCTCTCCTGGGCGTACGAGTCGGGGTGGCATTTAGAGGCGCTCGCCTTTCTATGGGGAGGCGCACGCCTTGAGGCGTATGCTTCAAGGCGTGAGGAAGCGTACGCTTAAGAAATTATGGGATCATCCGATCCATTTGGATCTTTAGACAGATCCAACGACTGTCATTAAAGTTGCATTTGCAAAAACCTAACCTAATCGATTTCATCTTTTTTCATTTGCAGACAGAAGAGGGGAAGGGAACAGAGGATGAACTGAAGAAGAAGAGAAAAAGAACACAGACTCACAGAGGAAGAAGAGAAGATCGAGAGGGGAACAGAGGAAGAATTAAAGAAGAAGAAGAACAGAGAGTATTTCTACAGATCCAAGCTCAGTTTCGAGTCTTTCGACTGTACGTATACGGTACAGGTACACTTCTTATTCTAATTCTCTTCTTCTTCTTCTTCTTCTAAAATTAATTGTTCTTCACTTCTTCTTCTTCTTCTTCTTCTTCTTCTTCTTCTTCTTCTTCAGTTCTTCAGACTTCACTTCACTTCTTATTTTTAAAACGACTTCTTATTTTGTTTCCCACTTACCATACTTCAAATGCTAGATTTGTTATGGATTTTTTTTAAATTTGTCCGAGTGGTATGGTATAAATTTGTCTGATTTGTTTAAATTTTGTTCTTTTTCGGCTCCTATTTCCTAATCGTGATTCCTGACTTCCTGTATCAGATTCAGATGCTGAAATTTTAGTTAAATAACACTATGAAATTTTATGTTGAAAGGGTTTAGTTAAATTGTATGAAATTGTTCGGTTACCAGAGATTTTCTTTCATGCTGCAAATCTGATTTCATGCGTATGTGCGTATGCTGCAAATTGTATGTTGTAAGATTGTTTCTTGACATTGATTGGGCTGGTTGTAGCATTGATCTTTATTTTGTAGCTTTGTTGATGAAAGTCGTTTTAATAAGAAACACAATATGGTTTCTAAATTTAATGCTAAGGATTGAGCTACAGCCAATTCAAAAATTTTATTACTATGGACTCAATTATTATTCATGCATGATGGGTGGGGGATGGGGAATGGGGTTACTATGTATTTTTTTTCTTTCTAATTTGTATGCTTTGTATGTTAATCAGTTAATTCTATAAAAATTCCATGTTTTGTATGTTTTGCTTGAAGAACGGATGGATTACAGTTTTGTGCATGTTTTGTATTTATAATTCAATTTTGTATTTGTAGATTAGATGGCACCACCGCGTACGCCTACTAATGATGGAAAAGAATCAAAAGACCCATTTTGGCAATATGGCACAAGTGTAAATGGTCCTAAAGCTGGGATCAAATATGTGAAATGCAAGTTTTGTGAGCAAGTGGCAAGGGGGGAATTTTTAGATTGAAAAATCACTTTGCAGAGACACGCAAGGACATAAAACCTTGTTCTAAAGTACCGGATGATGTCTTCGAAGAAGCGAAGACTTTTTTTGAGGTTAGTCAAAGACAGAAGCTAATGAAAAGACAAGACACTGAGTTTCAAATTAATAGAGGTTCATACTATCAAGGAAATGTTAATGAAGATGTAGGCGGAGGCAGTGGCAGAGCTTCTATTCCAAGTGTGACTGGTCCTAGTGGTGGTGGATCCAATGCCAATGCATGTTCTGATGGCATTGTGAGGGGGCCAATGGATAGGTTTTTGGTGGGTAGTGGTACTAATAATGACATGGATCTAGGTAGAGGCAAAAGTACACAAGAAATGAAAACCACAACCAGTAAATGCAAAAGAGTATAGGAACCAAGTTTGTTTAGACATTGGGTGTTTCTTTATTGAGAATGGCATTCCTTTCAATGTTGCGAGTAGTCATTCTTTTACCAGCATGCTTTTATCGGTTTCGAAATATGCAGCTCACAACAATGGACATTGTGTGAAACCACCATCAGCCCATGAGTTAAGTACTTGGATTCTAAAGGAGGAAGTGAAGTCAACTAATGTGATAGTTGACGAGGTAAAAAAAAAATGGCCTTACTCAGGAGTTACAATCATGTCTGATGGTTGTAAAGACATGAGGGGTCGCCAACTCATCAATTTTCTAGTGAATAATCCTGAAGGAACTGTGTTCCTTAAGAGTGTGGATGCCTCAGATATTGTAAAGGATGCAAATGCATTATTTGAGCTTCTTGACAATGTTGTTGAGGAGGTGGGAGAGGAGAATGTAGTACAAATCGTCACTGATAATGCAGCTAACTACAAAGCTGCTGGAAAGAAGTTAATGGAGAAGAGGAAGCATTTGTATTGGACACCATGTGCAGCACATTGCATAGATTTGATGCTTGGGGACTTGTTTAGCCTGCTTACACTTGCCAATGCTTATCGCAAAGCTAAGCAAGTTAGCAATTACATATACAATCATGGTTGGGTACTTGCTTTGATGAGGAGTTTCACAGGAAGAGATTTGGTTAGCCCTGCATCTACTGGGTAATCCATAAATACTTTTAATGCATTTTAGATTACTTTAAGGTTTTATTTTAACAATTAACAACACTTATATATTATTCATTTACGAGTTGACCTTTAAATGTAGGTTTGGCACGGGATGTTTTACTCTTGAAAGCATTACAAAGAATAGACAAAAGTTGGAGGAAATGTTTGCATCCAGCAAGTGGTCAAAGAGTCAGTATGCTATTTGCATTTCAATTTATAAATTACTTTAATTGTATATGTTTATTGTGTTAATAAATTTCTATTTTCATTTCAATTTATCGGTTGTTACATTTTTTTAGGTGCATACAAAGAAAAGAAACAGATTAGCAGCAACAAAGCTTAATGCATTGGTATATGTCATGTACAACAAAAGGTTGAGAGCTAAAAAATTGATGTTGAGGGGACCAAGCGAAGTTGAAGATGCACCATTTCCAACAGATTTGAATGCAGTAGATAGTGACAATGAATGGCTAGTGGAGCTTGATACTGAAGCTGAACCCCCTACTCAAACCGCAGATGATGGAAATGGTGTAGGGAACCCACCCCAAGAACTAGAGCCAAAGGTTTCAAACCCTTGTCCTGAAGCTCTATGGCATCAAAATCTGGATGAAATTGATGTTAATGCTATTGTGCTTGATGGGAACGAAGAAGGTGGTGAGAATGATGAAAGTAGAAAAAGGAAGAACTCAAACAAGAAGTCTGCCCCCACTCAAGCTATTGACATTGGAAGAAAACAAGCGAAAAAACATGGAGGTTCAACTAGTGGAAAAGGTAAATGATTATTAAATATAAATAGTTATTGCTTTAATTTCATTTCAATATGCTAAAGATTGATGTTCCACACTCACACTCTAAATGGCTTAGGTAAATCTCCGATGCACTTGATTGATGAAGAGGAAGAAGAAGATTGGATGGAACATGAGATTGAGACAGACGAGGGAGATGATGTGGTGGATGGTATTAGTGATAGTGATGAATCAGATGATGGTGATGATATTGATGCGGGCGAGGACGACTAGGAGTTTGTTAATCATTAACTTGTTAATTTACTTTGTTAACTTAGGTTTTGGAACTTTGATTAAAAGCAAACTAGAGAGTTGCATGATGTGTCTGATGACATACAATCATTTACTTTGTTAACTTATGTTGTTTGTTTCTTCAATTAGGTGACTTAGTCATTTACTACTGTCTACTGGAGTGTATTAGTTATATTTCTCATTTTTGTAGCTAATTGGTATATTTAGTTATATTAGGAGATTGAACAGGTGTGGTGGCAATCTATATTTTGTAGCTAATTGTTCTATTGTATTTTGTATGCACATTTACTGACAAACATATTATTTTGTTTTAGCAGGCTCCAAACAACAATGTGCGTGCGGTCGTGTGGACATGCACTTTATATGCTTTACTTGTGTAGACGCCGACGGTACGCATTCTTGAATAATTGATTTCTCTATTTAATTCATGATTCATCATCATCATTTAAGATGTGCATATGCTAAATTTCTCTATTTCTCTATTTCAGTAACATATGCTAAATTTCCTGAAACAACTGAGTGAGTGAGTGTACTATAATCTATGAGTTTATCAAGATACTACAAGTCTACAATCTGCAAAATCAGGTGAAGTCTTAATCCTCGACCTCCACTTCTTGTTCTTCACTACAATCCTTACGAGTCTTCAAAATTTTCTTTGATATCTGCATTTATAGAATTACAATAATAAGGTTAGTCTGTTTGATAGTCTCAACTCAACAAACAATACATGTAGGCACATAAATTATAAATACTAAAATACTGAAATACATAACTCATAAGGTGATAATGATGTGATTTAATTTCTTTCAGACTTTCAGTATAATGCTATAATGTTATAGTGAAATTTTCACTATTTTTTTTACAAAAAAATGCCTCGCTACGCCTCAAAAAAAGCTTGACCGCCTCGAGTCTTAAAAACGCTTTTTAAAACATTGGCAGTTGCATTCTCGAAGATCCACCTTTTCACAGCATGCTTCTACTTCACAAGCTCTATCAAGTCAGGAAAGGTCACAAAATGTTGTTAACCATCATGATGTCTATTTGATCATTTATAGTTTATGGGTATGCGCATCTCTATTGCTGCAAGCCCAAATGGAGCAACTAACGCGACCAATGATTGGGGGGGGGGGGGGGGGGGGGGGTGGAAATGGGAGGGGCAAAATGTATGAGGTTGGTGTCACTCCAAAAATGCTTCGTAATGAAGATTGCCAACATCATGAGCAAATGAATGAGGTCGTTCAGAGAATGGTGGATGAAGCACATGCCAAAGTACATGAACTAGAGGAATCACATGAGCGTACTAAGCAAGAGCTGATTGCAGCTCATGATGCAACTACACAAGAGCTACCAAGGAGAATCTAGCAACCATTGAAGCAAATCTGGAGACAACCAATCAGAAGGTAGACTCGCTGTCCATTGATCTTGAGGCAATTAGAGCATTCATGACAAGCATCCAACCTCTAATGGGATCCGCGATGCAGCCAAGCGGGTTGAGTAATTAAACTTTAACCATACGCACCTAAATACATGAAACTAATCCTATATTGTTTTTTTTTTAAACTTAGGCAAGCTATTTGTTGTTGATACATGAAACTAATCCTATACAGTAATTAAACTTAGCCAAGCTATATATGAAACTAATCCTATATAATAACTAAACTTAGCCAAATTTTTTTTGTTGCCAGTTTGATTGCTGCCAGTTTTTTTTTTTTTTTTTGCTGCCATATTTTGATTGCTGCAATATTTTGTTTGCTCCCAGTTTTTTTTTTTTTTTGTTTGCTGCCATATTTTGTTTTGTTTTGATTGCTGCCATAATTTGTTTTGTTTTGATTGCTGCCATATTTTGTTTTATTTATGTTTTGTTTTGCTTGCTGCCATATTTTGTTTTATTCATATTTTGTTACACTTTCTGTTGTTAGTAGAATAAAGAATGGGAATAATGGTTGGAGAGGCACGGTAACTGGTGCTGCAGCAGCAGCAACCAGCAAATCTGGATTTCTATCTGGGGCTATTGCTTCCTCCTTTAATAACTGCAAAAGCAGTGATGTAGAGACCGATTTTAGCTCATTGAAGAAAAAATATCATCTGTTGGTGTTCTCTTCTACTGGATGTCTTGTACAATATGTATTAAGTCTTTCTAAGGGGTCACATTGTGGAACAACTGTGTCAGGGGCACCTGTTCATCCTAATGAAACAGATCCAGATTCTGGTGCAAGGTTGGTTGTTGAAGCACTCCAAAAGTGGGATATTTTCCAGAGACAGAATCGACGTGAACGAATGGATAATGTAGACATCTATGTTGAGCACATGCACAGAGATAGTTGTAAGATCTTTCCTGAAGAGATCAATACAAGAAGAGGTTCTTATCGACTTGACAACAATGCTCTCACAAAAGCAAAGATCAGTTCCCAGGAAAGACATAACTTTTATATTTCTGAAGCTGAACTTCAGATGCACCAAGCAAGGTCCCCATTATGGGCAAAGTCTCAGGTACCTCTACATGTAGAACATTTGAATTTTTTTCTCATAGAATACCCGGATTCCTCTTTTTGATGTGTGTTTCCCTCCTTCCATCAATATTTTCTTAGGTTTACTTCCATGTTATGTTGATGGATGAGATCCACACTGAAAATGGAAGTGCTTCAGGAGGGGAGCTGGAAATTGAAAGAACTCAAACACACATGATTGAAGCAAGGTCAAAAGATTTGATACCTGTCTTTGAACCTATTCAAACTTGCCAGTTCCAGCAATCAAGGTGCACATCAATCCTTAAATTACACTTTTTTAGTTCATGGTGTTACCATGAAAAATAGCATCCACCAAATATCTACTTTAGTCCATCATTTTTTTTTTGTTGCTCTCTGCTTAGAATTTCTGTTTGCTTGTGGAATGCTGTGGTGCTTACATCCAGTTTCGTTATGCTTTAGTTTCCACCCTAAACTTATTCATGCTGCATTTTGCCTCTTATATTCTCTATTTTGAAGTGTTATAGATAATTCTCTTTCTTGTTTGTTTTTAGGGAGTGAACTGGTATTTTTTTTATTTGGTGTCTTTTCATTTATTTGTCAACTTCAAACATGCGAATTGAGTACAGTAATAAACCTGTTGTTCTTATGTGCCGGGATGATGTGGCACACAAGACAGAGGATGTGGAGTGTAATTCGAATTAAAAGCTGAAGCAAGAAACTTTTAAGGTCCCCATTAAAAGCCGACTGCTAATCTGAATGAATGCTTGAATGTTGAATGTTGCTTGAATGCTAATTTGAATGCTGAATGCTGCTAATTTGAATGCTGCTTGAATGTTGAAATGTATGCTGAATGCTGAATGCTGAATGCTGAAATGTATGCTTGAATGCTGAATGCTTGAACACTGAAATGCTAATTTGAATGCTGCTTGAATGCTGAAATGCTGCTAATTTGAATGCTGAAATGCCAGTATGCTGTTTGAATTAATTTCAGTGTTTCAGCATTTATTTCAGTGTTTATTTCAGCGTTTCAACATTTATTTCAGCATTTCAGCATTGTAGCATTTAAGTTTCTTTATTTCACCTTGTTAATATGTTCTGCTTACCTTTGTCGATCCTACAAATGCACCAACTCAAAATAGAAACGAATATTTTATTTTATCTAATAAGATGTTGATTAGTAATGTAAAAAGGCATCTTAGTTGTAACTTAGATTCTTCATTTGAATGTGAAACTTTATGAGATTTGTATTACATAGCTTAAGCTTTCAATACGTTTCTCATGCACTGCTCCTTCAAATTTTACAGGTTTATGTGTTGCTGAATTGATATTGGTTTTGAAGTGGAAGATATGAAATTTTGAAGTAGAAGACATTTTGTGGGATGATCGATATGGTGTGCAAGATCACATGAATCATTTTTGTAGAAGACATTTTGAAGTATGTATCGTTTTTGTTGTATGTCCCACAGACGATCACTATGATTTATGTAGTTATTTAAGTTTAAGTGAGTTATATCTCAAATTGAAATTGTATATATATAAATTTATATATATACAATTTCAATTTGAGGTTGACAGAGTATAAAGTTGTTTGGGATTGTATTTTTTTGTAATAGGCGTAAGTTATTGATTATACGAAAATTAATATAATTGTGTTCAGGTTTGAGATGTTTCTTCTGAATGACAAAAAAAAGGCAATGAGAAATTTGAAAATTAATAGAAAGAGCTAATTTCATTATAAAAAATGAATTTTCATTTGTAATTTTTTTAGCCACGGCAAATACCGTCACTGTTTTGTCAATTTGATTTGCAACTTAGCGACGGCTTCGAAGTCATCCCTAAATAGCCACGGCATATACCATGGCTGTTTTGACAATTGGATTTGCAACTTAGTGACGGAGGAGTTCAAAAATGAAGTTATGTTAATTGCAAGACTTCAACACCAGAATCTTGTTAGGCTTTTGGGTCTATGTGCAGAAGGGCAGAAGAAAATATAGGTGTATGAATATATGGAGAACAAAAGCTTGGATGCCTTCCTTTTCGGTCAGTTCCCTTAACAATGTACTATAGATATTGTTTATTTACGAGTTCAACGTACCTGTTAATTGTCACCATCCTATGCGCTACACTGCTTTTAATATCAAACATCGTCTATCATCGCTATGAGGACTTCAAGGGAGTTATTAAATTATCTTCATTATGTTACAGACAAAACACTTAACCACATACTGGATTGGCCACAGCCGTTCAATATTATCGTGGGGATAAGTCGAGGACTACTTTATCTTCACCAAGATTCCAGATTTAGGATTATTCATAGGGATCTCAAAACAAGCAATGTCCTACTAGATGGTGAAATGAATCCAAAAATATCGGATTTTGGAATGGCAGGGATCTTTGGAGGTGATGATGCAGAACCAAAACAAAGAGAGTAGTGGGAACATAGTAGGCTCCGTAACTTTACATTTTAGTTACATATAATGCATTAAATCTTCAATTTGTTTTTATGTATCTAAAAACTTGGTTCACCAATGGATGCAGTGGTTATATGTCTCCTGAGTACGCCATGGCTGGGATTTTCTCGACGAAATCTGATGTTTTTAGTTTTGGAGTTCTAGTGTTGGAAATAATTAGTGGGAAGAAGAATAGAGGATTATTTTGTTCAGAGGAGCAACTTAACCTACTTGGATATGTAAGTACACAAGTTCATGTTGTCTTTTTTGTTCAATTAGTCCTGCAAATTACTAGCTAAGGAACTTATAATGATAGGCATGGAAACTATATATGGAAAGAACGGTAGGCATTGGAACTGATTGATGAAACAGTAAAAGATTCTTGCGTACCAAATCAAGCTTTGAGATGTATACACATCAGCCTTCTATGCGTTCAAGAAAATGCCAAAGATAGGCCAACAATGCCTTCAGTTGTTCTGATGCTGAGTACCGATACAACAAAACTTCACCAGCCAAGACAACTCGGATTCGGTAAATCTTATCTTGAAACAGACACAACTTCAACAAGCAAACGAGGATTGTATTCTACAAATGATCTAACAGTTACAAATTTACAAGCCAGATAGTGGATTTTTTCTTCAAACAATTCAACAAGTGGTTCATTATGCCTATATGTTTTCAGTATACAAAAAGAAAATAATTTTTTATATCTCTTTATTACTTTTCTAATGATGTCCTAGTGGTTATTTCTTGCATTTGCAAATGATGGGAATATTAATCCATAATATACAAACATTGAGGTCTTACATTTGATCTACAGCTTTAGTGCTAAAAGTTACACCTACACTAAAACTCGTTAGTTGCTTATGAGGGTTGTTTTCATATCAAAGTCAAATTCCGAGTTCTGATACAACAAACAACACCAAGAAGAAGAAAGATGAATGTTTGCATTGAAACCTGAAAAAGAGAAAAAAAATTTCAAGTGGAAAAAAATTGAACGAACCAAACGTAAAACCATTTTCCTTTCAATCAACTTCATATCTTGTTGGATTCTTTTTAAGAAGTTACTATTCTCGTTACTGAGATCAGTATTGGAAAAATGGAGAGTTAAAGGAAATATTGGAGAACAATTTTGTTGGTTTTCTTAAAGCCAGTAACAAACTTGAAACGCAAACAAACACAGAGGATTTTGGTGATGCTCTACACTTGCATCATTTTCTGGTTTTCTTATTATATAAGCAAATACAAAATCATAACTGCAGCACTAACATTACAGCCCACGTTTTCTAAAAATAAAACTAACCACATAAACTTTACTCAAATAACTGCTACCCTAATTTTAGTAACTGCTGACTCTAAATCCTAACCGCCTAAAATATGCATAACGTGCAAACCATACATAGACAACTCCTGGAGACAACTAGATTAACTCATCAATCTCCTCCTTAAGCTTGTTGTCCTCCACTGACGATCCGCACACCAGTTTTCTCTCTCATCTCCAAGAACTTCAATCTTGCAAGTGACTTTGTCAGAATATCAGCACGCTGATCTTCTGTGCAAACATGTCGAATTTCAATCATTCCTGATTCAACACAATCTCTAATGTAGTGGAATCGGGTATCAATGTGTTTGCTCCTCTCATGGTGAACTGAATTCTTGCTCAATGCAATTGCGGACTGATTATCGATCTTTAGAACCACTTTCTTAACCTCGGTCTTTAACAAATCTGCCAACAGTCATCCCAGCCACACTCCTTGACACGCTGCTGCACAGGTAGCGATGTACTCCGCTTCACAGGAAGATAACGCAACTACTTTCTGTTTTTGTGAACACCAACTAATAGGATTTGACCCAAGGAAAAATATTAAACCTGAGGTACTTTTCCTGTCATTAGTATCACCAGCTAGATCACTATCGGAGTAACCGATCAGCTCCAAGCTTCCTTCCTTCTTCTCATAAACGCAACCGAGGTTTAAAGTTCCTTTCACGTACCGCAATATGTGCTTCACTGTGGCCATGTGCTCCGTTGTGGGCTTCTCCATGTATCTACTCACCATGCCGACAGAGAATGCCAAATCTGGGCGCGTGTGCAGTAGATATCTTAAACTGCCAACAATACTTCAGTACAGAGTTGTGTCTACAGGTGGACTTGTGCTTTCCTTGCTCAGTTTTAGACGAGGTTCCATCGGGATTTGTGAAGGGTTGCAATCTTTCATGCCGCATTTGTCTAAAACCTTTCTTGCATATGCCGCCTGGTTGAGTGTAATCCTTTGAGAATTCTAACAGACTTCAATTCCCAGATAGTAACTTAGTAACCCAAGGTCACTCATGCTAAACAATTTCTTCATCTGTGATTTGAACTTGTCTATGTCTTGAATACACTCTCCAGTGATGATTAAATCATCCACGTAGACTCCAACAATTAAATTCCCTTTACCTTGATTTCTCATGTACACGGCATGCTCTAAAGAACACCTCTCAAAACCGAGTGTCCTCAATGACTTGTCCAGTTTTGAGTTCCAGGCTCTAGGTGCTTGTCGCAAACCGTACAATGCTTTGTGCAGTTTTAACACCTTGTGCTCTTCTCCTTTTATTTCAAATCCCTGCGGTTGAATGACATACACTTCCTCTTCCAAATCACCGTTGAGGAAGGCTGACTTCACATCCATATGATGCACCTCCCATCCTTCATGTGCCGCAATAGAGATCAGCAAACGTACTGTCTCTAGCCGAGCAACAGGGGCGAAAACTTCATCAAAGTCTATGCCTTGTCGTTGAACGTACCCTTTTGCCACTAATCTCGCCTTGTGCTTCACAATTCTGCCTTGAGTGTCCTTCTTTAGCTTCTTAACCCACTTTAGACCTATAGGTTTGTGGCTGTCGGGTAATGGAACTGGCTTCCAAGTTTCATTTTTTCGAATAGAGGAAATTTCCTCCTCCATTACTCTTCTCCACATCGGATCTGCCTTGGCTTCTTCGAAATTCGACGGCTCCTCTTCTCCTAGTAAGCACAGACTCGAATACTGCAACTCTATTGGGACTGTTGCATCGTACAAGCTTTTGATGTCACGCTTACCCCGTGGTCCTGCTAATGAACTCTCATCAGATGTCGAGGGTTGTAGTGTTTCGGTTGATACTGATTCTTCAACAGTTACTGCTGGAGTATATGGTGAGTTTGAAACAGATGCTCTGGATCTCGTGTTCATCACTGGTGTAGCATACTGGTATCGGTTACCAGTTTGTTCCTGTGTCGGCTGTGGGAAATCCATGCCAGAATTGCTGATACCAATGCCAGAATCGCTGACACCCTCTTTATCTTTCTGATTTGTCGTATCAGATGCGCCTGCTATGGTAAAATAGTGTGCTGTAAGAGTGTTCCCTGCTGATCCTGTTTCTGTTTCTGGAAATTTGCTCCACTCCCACTTCTTCTCCTCTTCGAACACGACATCCCGTGTCACCACTACTCGTTTTGACTTTGGATCAAACATCCGATAGCCTTTTGTATTCGAATCATAACCAATAAACACCATTGGCTTGCTTCGGTCTGCAAGTTTTGAAAGGTGAGGTGTAACATCTTTTACGTGTCCCACACATCCAAAGATGCGAAAGTGATCAACAGTTGGCTTGCGGTTGTAATATGCTTCATAGGGAGTTTTGCCGATGATGCTTTTTGTTGGTGCTCGATTTAGGAGATATACGGCAGTTGATACCGCTTCTCCCCAAAATTCGCCTGGGACTCCCATGCTTTTCAACAAGCTCCTTGCCATGCCGACCACCGTCTGATTTCTTCGTTCAACAACTCCGTTCTGCTGAGGAGAATAAGGCGCCGTGAGATAACGCTTAATTCCCAACAGCTCACAGTAAGTCTTGAACTCATTTGAGGTAAATTCGCCGCCACGATCTGTGCGAAAAGCCTTCAGCTTGCTGTTTTTCTCCATTTCTGCTGATGCTTTGATCTTCTTGAATGCCTCAAATGCTTCGTCTTTGTTTCGGATCAGCACCTGCCACATGAATCTAGTACAATCATCAACCAACAGCAGAAAATAGTGCTTGCCTCCGTTTGTAGCAGGAGTTATTGGCCCGCACAAATCTCCATGCCACAGTTCAAGAGGTGATTCTGCTCGAAATTTCGCCACTGCGGGAAAAGGATTTCGGTGTTGCTTTCCAATCAAACAACCATCGCAGATGCGGTCCTCATGCTCGATTATGGGCAAGCCGCGCACCATCTGTTTCTGACTTAGAAACTTCAAGGCATGAAAGTTCACATGCCCGTATCTTGCATGCCAGCGCCAGGCTTCTTCTTTGCTCCTTGCCAGAAGGCATTCGGGTAGGGCTGGTACTATGTTAAACACATATAACCGGTTCCTTGACCTGTTCACTTTTGCTAGTAGCCTTTGTGATCTGTCTAAGATAGACATTACTCCTCCTTCAATTACAACCTTGCATCCGTTCTCATCTAACTGACCAAGGCTTATTATGTTGCTCTTCAACTTCGGGATGTAGTAGACATTAGTAAGTACACGATGTTCACCTGTGAAGCATTCAAATAAAATCGAACCTCTTCCTTGTATTTCTACAGCCGAGCCATCTCCAAATTTGACTGACCCTTTAATGGTCGTGTCAATTTCAGCAAATTTTTCGATACAACCGGTCATGTGGTTACTTGCGCCGGTATCTAAATACCAAGCCTTGACTTGGGTGCTGTTAATCTTTGGCACCACCTTGTCTTCGTGTAGTAACACCTGTTCGTTCTGTATTGCGTGGCTGAGAACACAAGTTTCAGCCATCAACAGTGCCGGTTCATCATTGGTTTGTGTTGTAACAAGATTGGCCCTCTCTCTTCGGTTTTGCTTGGGACACTCTTTTACAAAGTGACCATATTCATTACAATTGAAATACTTAACCCTGGATTTTTCGAAGTTGCGTGGCTTTCGGTCTTCGTTATTGCGTTCACCATTTCCTCGACCTCCACCATTTCCACGCCCACGACCACGTCCTCTCCCTTGACGTCCTCCTCTTTTGTTGCTGTAGGAACCTTCATCTCTCTTTGCCTTTGGGATTCTTGCCTCCCACTCGGCCTGGGTAAGGAGTAACTGTTCTCCACTGCCCTTTGAATGCAGTCGCTCTTTAAGCCCTTCCTTGAAGGTTCTGAGACGACCGATTGCCTCTGAAACTGGCATCTTCTTAGTATCGCCAAACTGCTCAATTGTTCCAATAATCTGGAGAAATCTATCTGGAATTGCGCTGAACAGTTTTTCAACAACTTCGCTGTCGTCGAGCTTCGTGCCCAGCGAGCGGATCTCACCCACCAGCGTGGTAAGCTTCATGGAAAATTCGTTTATTGTCTCTGAATCCTCCATGTGTAACTTGTTCAGTTGCCGTTTCAGCACCTGTACGTATGCCTTCTTAACGCGATCTTCACCAACCCGCATCTCCCTGAGTGCGTCCCAAGCCTCCTTTGCCGTCTGCTTCTCCGCGATTGCCATCATCACGTCATCTGGCACGGCTTGAGAAATGGCTACCATGGCGCCTTGATCTTTGTCGTCGTCTATGTCTCCACCTTCGATCACTGACCATACTCCTAGCGAACGCAAGATTATCTTCATCTTGACAGCCCATATGCCGTAGTTCGTTTCGCTTAACGTTGGATATTGGATCGGGATTGAGGCTCCTCTTGCCGTCGGTTTGACCACTGCAAGTGTCTTTGATTGATCTCCTACTTTACTGGCCATTGCTTTGACAACCTTGCTCTGATACCAAATGTTGGTTTTCTTAAAGCCAGTAACAAACTTGAAACGCAAACAAACACAGAGGATTTTGGTGATGCTCTACACTTGCATCATTTTCTGGTTTTCTTATTATATAAGCAAATACAAAATCATAACTGCAGCACTAACATTACAGCCCACGTTTTCTAAAAATAAAACTAACCACATAAACTTTACTCAAATAACTGCTACCCTAATTTTAGTAACTGCTGACTCTAAATCCTAACCGCCTAAAATATGCATAACGTGCAAACCATACATAGACAACTCCTGGAGACAACTAGATTAACTCATCAAATTTTACTTCAAGTTTTCAAATGAAAATGATAGACAAGAAGCCATAAAAGGAGGGAAATGCATATGTGAATGGATGGAAACTTCTGATAATTAGACCATGGGGAAAAGATACAGAAAAGAAGAAAGAAAATTTTTAACAAAATCCCCATTTGGATCAAGTTTCACCTTCCAAAACAATATTGGTATGTTAGTATAGAGCTAGCTTTGTAGGAACCCTAATTTGCATGGACAAAGCTACAGAGGAGAGAAGTAGGTTGATATTTGCTAATGTTTGCGTAGAACTGGAAGCCAGCAAAGAACTTCCACAATCTTTGAAGTCCATATCAGAGGAAGGAAAAGGGTTTGAAGTGTTGTGCAAATACCCTTGGAAACCACAAAAAAGTGTGAAATGTTTCCAATTTGGCCTTACTTGCAATAGGTGTGGTATTGAGCAACAACCAACAGTTCAAATCTAGAAGCCAAGGCAGTATAATAATAACCACAAGAATTTGAATGTTGTAGAAACAAAAGACAGAGGGAAGAAGCCTACAGAAGATGATAAAAAAAAGGAAGCATGTGGAAATATGTTCAAGGAAGAGGAAGAGCTCAATATGACCAAGAAATCAAACCAGCTGGTTGAATGTCTACAATAAAAAGAATATTGAAAAAGTCAACAATAGATTTGAAAACTTGAACAACATTATTGAGGTTGATGAGCAAGAAGGCCCAATAAGTCAACATCCTAGCAAGAGGGTAGAGGGCATAGAAGAAAATTAGAAAGGCATTGAGAAAGACTTGGGTAGCATTGGGGATGACAAGTAGAAAGGTGTGAATGAGTAGGTTAAATAGAAACTAACAAGATGAGAAAACCAAAAACAAGTTCAGATGCAGGAACAAATGTCGAAACAAGAAAGGATACATTAGAACACTTTAAGTCAGACTGTTTAGGTGTTGATTATTCAAATAGTGAGGTCGATAAGGTGATCGAGGAGCATCTGACTGAGGTTGCAGGGACTGAACAGATTGTTCAAAGCTGTGAGGAACATGTCACTAAAGTGGTACGAGAAATGACTGTTGAAAGACATGGGGAAGAACAAACGAAGTCTCCAAGAACCCCAAACAACCCCCAAATGGTTTCCACATCTTCATCCATAGATGAACAAAAATCCCTCTTTGACAACATAGATGGAAGTCCACAATCCCTCTCTAAGGTTAAAAATCTTTTGAAATGATAGAGAATATGGCAATGGGAATGAAGTTAGCAATGCTATGAAGGAAACAATAAAAAGATTGGGCAGGATATGATGAAGGAAGAACTCACCGCAATAAAAGCTCTATTGGAAAATGAAGCAACTATGGTGGGTGAAAACACTATCGAAGATGAATGTGAGGTTACCAAAACTCAGTTACCTAAGAAAGTCGTTCATCGAAGATCTTCTCGAATCAAGAGGGTAAATCCCAAATTCAGGTAATTGATGATGATAATACATATAGGATGCAGATGTCTACTGGAATCTTGTATGGATGCTAGTTTAAAGCTAGCATTCAATGGTTTCTCTGTCAGGGTTCACTGCTCTCTTGTTTTGTACGTCGACTTCTCTTACATCTGGAGTTTCACGTTATGTATGAATCAAGTCATAAGGGTGATTAAAGGATTGATTGGTGCTTACTAGAGTACAGTTATGGCAGATGCACTAAGCAACCACTTCTATAGCAGACCACTTTGCAAAATTACTCCTCAACCTGGAGACCATTGAATTAGAACTAAGTAGGTTCTTCGTTAGAATTTGAAGCAATTCGACGATGTTGTTGATGATGTAAAGAGCAAATATTTGAGCGATTGTAATCTTCATGTAAGGTCTAGGGATCCCCAAAACCCCTGCTCGCTTTCCCAAAAAAAAATCATGCCACAAGTCACCTTCTAATTTTTGTGTTTCAATAGGTTCATGCATGCCTTTTATTCATTGTCATCTTCCTCAATCAATTCATCTCTAGATGTAGATATCCAAGTTGATTGATTAAAATTTTGAAATATAAATGATCAGCTAGGACCCAGGACCATGTTGAATTGACCCTACAACACCTAACTTACAAGTGGTTTAATATCTCACCACACTTTCCTCAATTTGAAGTTAGGAATAAATTTTTAACACAACTTGAACAGAAGATTTTGATATATATGAAAACATGAAGAAACATTTAAGAGCATCTGAATTCTGATACAATGGAAAACCTTTGACTTAGTACTTTTTACTCAATTTTCTCAATCGAGACCAAATTTCATCCATTTCCACCTATACTCTTACTCCTACACAATCTATCAATGATGGGCAGAGTTTAACTTCCCAATCTGAAACATTTGAGATTGGGTTCTTCATCCCATCCAATTCCAAAATCTGATACTTAGGAATGTGGTACAAGAAAATCCCAGTTAAAACAGGAGAGTTTCTCCATTGGATGATACATCAGGAGTGCTGAGGCAAAAAAAACACTTTGTTCAAACATAATGCTAAAGAACCTACGACCAATAAAAGTCATTTAAAAATCATGAAAAAAGGGAATAATGGGTGTTGGGATTTAACCAACTATGTGAATGAAAAAGAATAAGGAAAACAAGAGAGATTGTAATCTCTTGATAACACTAGAACTCTGATGTGTAGAGAACTCACTTGATTCACATTGATTGAAACCAAATATTACATGGGTTTAAATAGGACTCACATGACCACTTAGTAAAAGACACATCTCTTAGTAAAAGACACTTAGTAATACTAAAAGACACATTGGAACACCAAAAGACACAACTCTTCTAGAACTAGTCTAGATTAATTCTCTAACATCCCTCCTTAAGCTAGACTATCACCATTCCAAGCTTCTTCTTCAATTTGTTGAATGTGTCGGTCTTCAAAGCTTTAGTGAAAATATCGGCAACTTGATCTTGAGATCTGCAAAATTTCACATTGATATGTCCCTCCTTAACCAAGTCTCGAATGAAATGATATTTGATCCTTATATGCTTGTTTTTGCCATGAAAAATCGGATTCTTTGTAAGTGAAATAGCCGAACTGTTATCACAAAACAGTGTAGGAGAACTAACAGGTCCATGCTTGAGTTCACTCAAAACCCAAATCAACCAAAGTGCTTGACAAGATGCAAAAGCCAGTGAGACATATTCGGACTCGGTTGTAGAGAGAGTCACAATAGCTTGCTTTTTAGATGCCCATGAGATTGCGCCGGAACCAATATTAAAAACATATCCGGAAGTGCTTTTACTATCATCAACACTTCCTCCCCAATCACTATCACAATAACCTACCAAACTTGGTTCTTCCACTTTCGTGAATTGAATGCCTTCATGAATTGTTTCACTCACATACCTTAAGACTCTTTTTCCAGCTTCCCAATGATTTTGCCTAGGAGATTCCATGAATCTACTAAGCATACTCACCGCAAACATAAGATCGGGTCTAGTGGAAGTCAAGTACATAAGACTACCAACAAGACTTCTATAAAGAGTTCCATCAACATGCCTATTGTCTTCACATTTGCTTAGCTTCAAACCAGCCTCCATAGGTGTGCTAATTGGTAGTGCGCCCTCCATTCTAAACTTTCTTAATAACTCTTGTGCATACTTCGGTTGAGTGATGATAATCCCATCTCTTTGTTGTTTAACTTCAATGCCCAAAAAATAATGGAGTAGTCCCATGTCGGTCATCTCGAACTCATTCATCATAGCTTTCTTGAAATCTTCATTCATACTTGAACAACTTCCGGTGAAGATTAAATCATCAACATATAAGCATACTATCAAAAACTCACCATGAGATCCTTCCTTGATGTATAGAGTATGTTCAAAGGGGCATCTTTTAAAATCATTCTTCAAAAAATAGCCATCAATACGACTATACCATGCCCTTGGTGCTTGTTTAAGCCCATATAAGGCTTTTTCCAAATGACATACTTTCTTTTCTTCTCCAATTTTCACATAACCAGGTGGTTGAGTTATATAAACTTCCTCCTCAAGAAAGCCATTCAAGAATGCCGATTTGACATCCATTTGATAGACTTTCCATTCTCTTTGAGCTGCCAATGCAAGTACTGTTCGAATTGTTTCAAGGCGAGCCACGGGTGCAAATACTTCTTGGAAATCAACACCATACTTTTGTTTGTAGCCTTTCACCACTAAGCGTGTTGTGCTTATCAACCTCGCCTTTTGAGTTCAATTTTGTTTTGTAAACCCACTTCACATCAAGGGGTTTCTTGCCATTTGGGAGATCAACAAGTTCCCAAGTCTTGTTTCTTTGAATAGCATCAATTTCATTATCCATTGCAAGCTTCCACTTCTCATCTTTAGAAGCCTCTTCAAACATAAGTGGATCGGCATCAACAAACAAAGCAAAATTAACCAAATCCTCATCCAAATTGGCCAAATCGTCACCCAAATTGCTACTTGTTTGTTCATAAAGATCTTGGATACTCCTTGTCTTCTTCGAAGGGGAACTTGAAGTTGAAGTTGAACTTGAAGATGAAGAGGGTGATGAAGTAGAATTGGGAGAAGAAGGTGGAACACCATCCTCTTCGTTTTCTTCAATTGGAGCTTCAATTTCTTCTTCGATTTCTATGCAACTTGAATTTTCTTTGGTTGCATTTTCTTTCCAATTCCAAGATTCTCCTTCATTGAACTTCACATCACGGCTTATAATGAGTTTCTTGGTGAGGGGATTATACAACTTGTATGCCTTGGAACATTCACTATATCCAACAAAAATGCATTTCTCGGACTTGTCATCTAGCTTCTTCCTTCTTTCATCCGGTACATGTGAATAGGCAATGCTTCCGAAAATTCTCAAGTGATCAACACTTGGTTTGTGTCCGCTCCAAGCTTCTTGTGGCGTCTTATCTTGCACACTTTTAGAAGAGGAACGATTCAATAGATAAACAACACATGCTACCGCTTCCTCCCAAAAGGAATTTGGCAATCCCTTGGCCTTCAACATACTTCTAGCCAACTCCATAATTGTGCGATTTTTTCTTTCGGCGACTTCATTTTGTTGTGGGGTACCACGGACTGAAAATTGATGTCGAATACCATGCTCTTTTAAGAAATCTCGAAGCCCATGATCAATATATTCTCCCCCTTGATCCGAGCGAAGAGTTTTCAATTGGAAACCACTTTGCTTTTCAACAAAAGCCTTGAAATTTTTGAAACAACCATATACTTCCGATTTTTGTTTTAGAAAGTATATCCAAGTCTTCCTACTATAGTCATCAATGAAGGTAACAAAATAACGATTACCGCCAATTGAAGTAGTATGCATTGCCCCACAAAGATCGGTGTGCACAAGCTCAAGTGGCTTTGATGCTCTCCATGCCTTCCCACTAGGAAAAGAATTTCTACTATGCTTCCCCAAGACACATCCTTCACATACTGTATCTTGAAGTTGAATTGTAGGCAAGCCCTCCACAAGATTCTTCTTGCCCATAAGAGATAGAGTTTTAAAACTCAAGTGACCATATCGATAATGCCATAGCCAAGACTTGTCTTGAATAGTATATAAACAAGAATTAATGTTACTTTGGAAAGATAAAGGAAACATTTTGCTTTTGGTCATTCCCACTTTTCCAATGATAACATCATTCTTATCTTTGATCTCACACAAAGCTCCCTTGAAATTTACTTCATATCCCTTCAAAAGAAGTTGCCCAACACTTAAGAGATTGTGCTTAAGGCCTGGAACATAAAATATATTTGAGATCCGCTTTATTCCTTGCTTGGTTTTGACAAGAATATCACCCCTTCCTTTGACATGAAGCTTGTTGTCATCTCCGGTTCTAACTTCACTTTGAAATGTCTCATTTATCTCCACAAATGCCTTCTTGTTCCCGGTCATGTGGTTGCTACAACCACTATCCACGAACCACACATCTTCTAAGGAAGCGCCATGAACATTGCATGTAAGGAAAATATTGTCTTCTTCCTCCTCATGCATAAAATTGGATTCTTTGTTGTCCTCCTCCATCTTCTTTCTACAATATTTCTTGACATGGCCATACATATGACAACGATGGCATTGAATATTTGATAAGTAAGATCTTCCTCTCCCTCTTCCTTGATAAGATGAAGACTCACCATCATGAGATTTCTCTTGTCCACCATAGCCTATTCCTCTACCACGAGAAGTGGCTCTTCCACGACCTCTTCCTCTCAAGCCATCTTTAGAGGTATCTCTAAAAGAGACTTGCGTTTGAAAGGCTTGTTCAATAGAACTAGAATCATATTGCTTCATTCGTAGTTCATGGGATTGTAGTGATCCCAATAAACTCTCCACCGACAAAGAAGATAAATCCTTGGATTCTTCAATAGCAACAACACTAGACTCAAATTTTCGAGTCAAACTCCGAAGGATCTTTTCGACAATTCTTTGGTCTTCTAGATTCTCACCATTCAATCTCAATTGGTTGACAATTGAGATAACCCGATTGAAGTAGTCTTCAATAGTCTCGGACTCCTTCATTCTTAGTGTATCAAACTCCCCTCGAAGAGTTTGTAGACGCACCATCTTGACTTTGTCATCTCCTTTGTATGAAGAATAAAGAATATCCCAAGCTTGTTTAGCCGTTGTGGCTACTGAAATTCTGTCCAAAATAACTTCATCTATTGTTTGCATAATGAAATACTTGGCTTTGTAGTCTTTCTTGCGGTTAGACTTCAACTCGGCCAAGTTTTGTGCATTAAGAGTTGTTTCATCTTCGGGCTCTTGGAAACCAATCTCTACGATCTCCAATAGGTCTTGTGAACCAAATAGGGCCATCATCTTCATTCTCCAATGATTGTAGTTTTTACTGGTAAGAAAAGGAAGTGGAGGTTGGACGGAATTGTTGTTGTTGGACGCCATGGTTCTCTCAACTAGGCTCTGATACCAATTTGTTGGGATTTAACCAACTATGTGAATGAAAAAGAATAAGGAAAACAAGAGAGATTGTAATCTCTTGATAACACTAGAACTCTGATGTGTAGAGAACTCACTTGATTCACATTGATTGAAACCAAATATTACATGGGTTTAAATAGGACTCACATGACCACTTAGTAAAAGACACATCTCTTAGTAAAAGACACTTAGTAATACTAAAAGACACATTGGAACACCAAAAGACACAACTCTTCTAGAACTAGTCTAGATTAATTCTCTAACAATGGGAAGTCTTAATATTTTAAAATTGGAATCGGCAACAAAGGATGAAGGTACTGAAAATCACATAAACAATATGAATACTTTCACTCGACATGAACACTTGAAACGTAATGTTGAAGAACACCATCACCCCCTATTTTTTGAATCACGTCACCACCTTTCTAAAGCACACCACCATCTACTGAAAAACACCATCAATATAAATAATAATAATAATAAAAAATCTATCACTACCTCTCTTCTCTATCATGGAACAACTACCATTGCACCGCTTCATCCGACCACTACCACATACTACCTCACCCCGCCCGCCGCTTTCTCTTTTCTTTTTCTTTTTCTTTTTCATTTTTTTTTCTTCTCCTTTGATCTTTTCCTCCTCTCTTCATGTTGTCTATGTTCCCCCGCCTCCTTCTTCTCTTCCTCTATTTTCATCTTTTATCCTTGATCTTTTTTTTTTTGCCCTCGCAACTCTCTTTTCCTTGATTTAGTTTTTTTTTTTTTGCCCTTGCGCGAACCGCTGTGACGAAAAAAACAAAAAAAACCAAATCGAGTAAAAGAGAAGGAGGCGGGGGCTGGGTGGTGTCATTACCGGGGTGGAGAAAAAGAAAAGAGAACAGGAAGATAGGAGAAAAATAAGAAGAAAAAAACAACAACAAAGGAGAAGATGAAGAGAGGAAAGGTGGTGGCGGGGTGGTGATGTGGTGTGGTGGTGGTGGTTGTTCTTGAGAGAGAAAAGAGGAGAAGAGAGGAAGAGAAAGGAATAGTGGTGAGAGAGATGTTTATATTGGTGGTGTCCTTCAGCATGTCAAAAAAAATGGGGGTGGTGGTGTCCTTCGAAAAAAGTGGTGGTGTAGAAAAGCAGGAGCCTAATCACTTCTACTTAACTTATTTTAGAACAATTATTCAACAAAATAGGTAGTTCTTTTAGCTGTAGGTTTAGTAAATGAATTTGTATGAGAGAGAAACAAAATAAAGAATATATGTTATAAAAATATGGTGATGGGTAGTTATTATAGAAGCCAAATTGCTTAATAAGTCAAAAGCAAAAAAAATTAGCTACAAATTTTAGCAAAAAAAAATTAAGTAGAAAATATTGGTTTATTCATATTAACTTAGGTAATTTTCGACGGTTATAAGCAAATAAGTGGCTTTTTAGTGCATTGCCAAACGCCCCTTTCAAAACAATCCAATTTAATGAAGAACAAATCGCTAACCATAAATCAATGTTGGGTTTCGGGTTTTTCTTCCATCACCGATGATGCATCAGTTTCCGTCCTCCTTGGCCTTGACTTGCACAAGGAACACACGTGAGCCAAGTGGTGGCCGATGGCACTTCGATGCTTAAGTCGGACAAGGATTGAGAAAGGTGTAATGCTTAATACTGGGTTTCTGTTGAATACCTTAGTTCCTCAACCTTATTATCATGTAAGAGGGCTTGTTCAGTTGAGTCTTTGGAGGTGTGGTTTAATGAAACATATCTTTTTAGAGATCATTTCCTTGTTGAAAGTCGTCCATGCAGGAGGATTTCTATACACAACTTGTATTATGATATATGATAGGGATTTTTTCCTTGTGAAGTGTTGTCCATGCACGACTTATACTATTGTATTTGTTTCCTAGTAGGAGTCAATGTGTTGCTGACCTGTCTGTCTCAGGTCAAACTCCTAGATACTTGCCTTATTCGGTTTTATGGGTACTGGGCTTGACCACATGACTTATGGGCTTAATAGGGCACCATTGATTAGGTCAAACCTCCTGGAACCTGCCTTAGTGGGCTTGGAGTTATCTAGACTCTGCCAATTTGGCATTTCATCTAGGCCCTCTTTACACTGTTAACGAGATTATCACACTACACCAAATTTCCCCATCAGCAACGGTTTGGAACCGTGGGGGTAACCGATGGCCACGGCTAAGAGGCGTGGGCTGTAGAGGCGTCGCGAAATCATCCATGACGACTATAAACCGTGGCTAAAATTTTAGCAACGGAACGGTTTTATGCCGTGGCAAGTACTAGCCACGGCCTAAAACCGTGGCCAGACTTGCCACGGTTTTAAGCCATGGCTAGTAAAAACAAAATTCAAAAAAAAAAAAAAAATTTAATTAACCTCCAGTGGGGAGGGGCAACTATGGAATGCCAGACCTTTATTACTTATCAAAAATTGACTTACAAATGCTACGGGGGTACATTACGACGTTACCCGTATTAAAACCAAAACAATAGAAAAAACCTATCCTTAAAACAATTGCCACGACAAAGACAGAACTTAAAACATCAAAAAGACTTGAGGCTAAAACAAATGACCCAACCAGAATGCGCGTAAATCTGCCCAAGCAGCCAGCACACGCTGAAACACCAACGCCATCTGAATAATCACCCTGAAAAACAGCCAACAGGACGCTGCATCATACCCTCGCGAACTGTGTTTCGCAGCAGCATGCAGTAACCATCCCTCGCATCCACCATCTCGATGTTGGGCACAACAACAGCATCTCCTCAACAGGCCGCAGCATCTCAGTAGGCCGCAGAAAACCATCAGTCCACAACATCTCAGCTCCCAGCATACACTCTGTTTTGCAACAGAGTGTTCCAGCCAACAACCTGTTGGATGTGGTACTAGAGTGTAGGTGCGCTGCAAGCCTGCTCGACGCGCATCCTCGCTCCTGCATAAAAAACAACAGCATCCTATACACCAGAGAAATGCACAGCTCCAGTCTGAACCGCACACTTGCAGTCCAGCAAGTATAGCAGGCTGAGTGCTTGCGCTCATTGTGATTCCCGCAACTGCCTCTCCTACAATGCCCCTGCAGTCCAAAACAGACCCGCAAAACAAAACTTGTTGTCGAGCAGCAATACGCAAGAAACTGTCCGCATTCCGTCAGACCATCCTCGACCCAGATGAACCTTGTTCGACGCCACAGACTGCCCCATCCTCGACCCAGATGAACATTGGAAATAACTTGCATGGCGAGAACACCGCTACAATTCAGGATCTCAAGTACTTCAATTTGACAAATAAATTATGATATATTTTGTTGAACCATATTAAAAACGAGAACTCCTGTATAAACTAAATAAATTATGATATCAATCCCATACCTCAACCTGCCTTTGAAGCGATTGGACATAATTAATGATCTCATCAAGCAGTCCTCCCATACTGGCTGAGCGGACAGTCCCACACATACTGAACAGTTGCTTAAACTCTTCCTCTTCCACATCATCATTTATATTCTTTACATAGATATTCAATCTCTGAATGACACATTTCAAAAACTTGTAAGCAATGCAAATGTGCATGTTTGTGATGAAATGAATAACCAGTAAACTACCTTATATCTATATGTTTTTTCCTCCTGCTCCTCAAAATAGCGGCTCAACATTCTCTCCTACTCCTCTTTCTTCATTGCCCTTGCCACATATAAAGCCTTTGATCCTACACAAGAAATAGACAACATTTAATATGATAAATAGAACCACATTTCATTAATCACAGAAAATGATACTACACTTCTAAATTACCAAGTGCCACTCCCTTCATCCCCTCAATAGCGTTTTTGGCACTGTCATGCATTGCGTAATTCACAAATCCAACACCCTTTGAACAGCCATATTCATCCTTCAGGATCACTAGGCTTTTGATCACACATAGGAGTCCCTATTTTCGAGACAATCTACCCTAGTATTGTTTTCATCCACCTGATCAGACTGTAAAAGAGAAACTTTAAAAGGGTCATTTTGTCACATAGGAGTCTCAACAAACAAATAATTTTTTCCAACATAATAATTTTTTCAACTATATGATTTTTCTATGATATATCAAACAATTAAGTGCCTAGCATTTAAAAGAAAATTACTATTAAGGTAAGTCATTCTCACTTCTGTGAAAGTTGATGATGTAACCAGCCTTCCCATGCCTCTGGCCCTCGGTTAAGTACCCATCAGCCTGAAGAGTCCAAAATTAGCAAAACAAGTATACAACTCAAAAATTTTAGAAATTAGGAAACTCAACTTCACAAGAAAGAATAACATTCACTTACATTAGCTGTTTGAACTTTGGAGAATAACAAAGTGGTCAAGCAGAAGACTTAACAGGGAATAATAAATTGGAAGCCAACTCAAACAAGATGGATTTATATAGACCAAGGAGGATATGTGATATGCCCACGCACATGGAAACTTCCTTCCTTCACATATCACAACAACTTCCTTGCACTACAACCACACTTTCTCACTTTCCACATCAAGATATAAGCTGATTAATTCTTGCAAATCATTATTGCAAGTTCTTCCAAATAATGAAATCATTGAATACTAATGGTCAGCAAGCAAATAAAAGTCAATGAAATAGCCTACAATGTTCAGTAATTGCACCCACAACTAGACCCTTTTTCATATAGTTCTAATCAAACCTATGTGATATTATAACTTGTAATATATGGTTATCACTTGGATTTGATTGTAAGAAATTTCACCATACCAAGGGCCTCCAAACACTTTTAATCTTATAATGGCAATGAAAAACCACTAGAATAGGAAAAGCACAATTTATAGACCATTTGAGCCTTGTCAGGTAGGAGCTTCATGAATCCAAAATGCATTAAAACAAACATCTGTCAAGGCACTGCCTATTGCAACTAACCTCTGAGTTCGTAGCACTATCAATCCATTTTCTTGTAATTGTAGTGACACAAAGTCTCATTTGTCCTTCAGGATTCTGATAACTGCACTCAAATAAATGATTATGTAGATCAGTTTAGATTAGACCAGCATTACCCTGAAGTAAATAGATAGAGTGAAAGTCCTATGATGAGCAAAGAAACATACTTCGTTAGAAATTGATTGCTCTTCAAAAACCTGAATACAAATGGATCAATAAATCTTATTATCACACTTACCCTTTGAATATCAAATATAAAGCTAAAACAAAAAGATGGAATGTGAGGGACTTACAGAGGTTTTTGGTCAAGAGGTTGATTCGATGCCTTTTTACTTATAGGAGATTGTGGTTCCAATTGAAGATTCAGAGCTGATCCTGAGTCAGTACTCTCCTCCTCACCTCTTGTTGTTGAACTTAGATATGGACTGATGGAGTTCGATGTTTTGCTTCTTCACTGTTTCAGTTTTATAGCCATACAGATCAGAATTTAAGTTCTGATAAGTTTAACTTGGCTGTTATGCAACAACAAAGCACCTGAAAAAGGTTGCACAAGTCAAACTGAAAACCTCAAAAGAAAAATCAACAAGGGAGAAAAAAGAAAGAATTGACAAGTAATTAAAAAGAATAGCACAAGTCAATATTGTTGCATATTACTAACTTTCCATACAAATAGTTATAGCGATTTTAAAGTGATATCTTTTGAAAGGGGTATAGTTAATGATCTAAGCATGGAGTGTCACTCCAATGTGTGTCCAGGTGCTGGAGTTGTCCAATATGTGTCTGACATTGGATTCTTCTGAAATTTAAGTGTATTTGCTATAGTATCCTCTAATTGCCACCCCTAGTTTCGACCACCTAATGCGGATGAGATGTGAAAGAAAACAACCTGTAGCAGGATGAAACAACATATCTAAATTTCCATGCTGAATGCAAAAAAAAATAAATTAAAAATAAAATAGAAAGTATGTTTTGACAGCAATCCAGTACGTGGCCTTGCATTTGGAAAGACAATTACTAACAGTAAATTTATACAACATTACTTACCATTCCAACGTTATCTGCATCCACGATATGACCATAAACGGTGCCTGTGACTTAGACTGTTATGCCTTGTATTGTTATCCATTTTTAAAAAAAAATTGTGTCTCGTCGAAAACATTTTTGAGGTCTTGCTTTCCAAATGGGATAACACTACAATGTTGTATGAATTTTCTTTATGTTATTTATTAGGCCGTTAGACCCTGTATTGTTCATCTTTTCAATGAGATTTGTATCTTGTCTCAAACATACAAACATAAATACACACTCTTACAAGGAAATGGGGTATAACTTTAAAGGAAAACACCATATGACAAGAATGGAGTAACAAATAGGATAACATGAGTCAAATGAAAACATGACATATTAGATCAAAAGGGAGAACTGTGGCTTTTTGCAGGAGAACTTTACTATGTTTAATACCTCTCAGTGTATATTGAATTAACATGAGCAAAGAAAAGGCGGAAAATATCAACCCTTTTGTATTTATAGTCCTGAAAGAGAAATCTTCTATAGTGAACGTACCAGTAGCCAAGAGGTCCATAGCCTATACCTCCAAGGCTAAGACTACCAGAAATGATAGGGGATGTAAGGATAGTATATTCTCTCTCCAACGTCAAAGCATCAAAATAATGTATCTGCCATAAAACCATAGCAGAAAAATACAATATCATTCTCTGATTAAATAAGATCTATTAATGACATGAGTGAACATATGCATACCTGAGCTGCTTGACAAATGGCTACAACTCGAGGACTAGATCTTACTGCATAAACAGCAGATTTGAACTTCAGGGAATGTACATAAGAATGGGACTTCAAGGATTAAAATTAAACAACTGTTGGCAAAATTACATAAGAATGAGAATTGCATGTCTTCATGGCGAATTGAATGAGAATTACATAAGAATGGGACTTAAAGGAATAAAATTGAACAATGCAAATAAACTTTGTATTATTTTCTCATTAACTGCATATGAGATAAATATTGTCTTACAGCATCAGCTGTTCCCTATAAATCATTAAAAACATGAATAAGATGGGGCTTCAATCATGAAGGACGTTTCAGATTGAGATTGCACTCATAATGAAAGTTTAATTGATTGAAGTAAGAAACTCATTATAAATTTATAATAAACAAACCCCAAGAGAGTGCTAGCCATAGACCACTGACGCTATTCTCAAAGAAAAAGTAAATTGTATGTACTTCATAGGAGCCTAACTGAGCAAAATTGCGGAACAGAATGAACAGTCTTGAAAAGGAAAATGTAGTTGAAGCTCAACAGCCAAGAGATTGACAGACTATACCAAAGCCTAAGGCATTGAACAGCTCCTGAAGTTCCATAGGAGCATTTTTAATCTAGCATACCCCTAAATAGGGTAATAAGCACCCTTATTCTGAAAAAGGGTGTGTGTGTTGCTTTTCCTAGTATAGGGAAGTATACTACTGGACAGTCAGTAAACATATGCTATAATAATGAGCTCGCCCTATGACAACACAGGTTTCATACTAGTTATACATAATGCTCAACAAATGATAATTCATAAACTAATTATAATCAGAACTAAGGCATTCTCAGTTCCCAGAGGAAAAAAAACCCAAAAAGAAGCTTCGTACCGGAAAGAAATTTGTCTTGTATGCTGCCCAAAAGAATATGACTGTCATCACTGCCAAGTTACTACCAAGAATGACACCAGTTGTAAATATCTCAGATAGCTTCCAGCTATCTGGTAGAGGAGAAGGCTTTACTCTATCTTTTGATATTGTCATTATGGTACCTGAAATATTGAGCTGAGTCAGTTTTGCACTATGATGAGAGACGTTTGAAGAAAATGGAAAAAGTAAACTGGCTGACAGACCAACTATGTAGGAAAAAGTAAACTGGCTGACAGACCAACTAGAAGCATCCGTTAGCCTGTTAAGCAAACTGTTAGGTTGGTCCATGTTAGGTTTGCTACTTCTATTCATGATGAATATGGGGAAGCCACTTGCATACAGGGAGCATGCATCTTTTGAACAAACAATGCTACATCCTTATAACATTTGAAAGGGAAAAAAAAAAGTAAAAACAATTCAAACATAATAGCGTGCACGTAAAGTATAAAAACAAATAAATTACGAAAGCACATAGCCACAAACTATGAAATCAATATGATTGATTGAAATCAGCATGGTCCAAAAAAATACCTTAAAAATCATATAAGGAGTTCCAGTTTCTATCTGTGATTTCAAAATCTCAAACCAGAGATTCTTCAAAATCTCAAATCAGCATGCTCTTGTATTCTTCAAAAGACCCTCACTGTTTTGCTGATTTAAATCTCTTCCTTGTGTAAGTATATCTGACAGGAGGTCTATCAGACTACTATCATCATATACCCCTATCCCTAGACCTGACTATCATCATATACCCTATCATCAACTTCTGCCTTGATCAGATGCAACTTCCGGAATTAAATAATCCAATAGAATAAACACTATAATCATCGGATTTGTATACATGAAGTATAATGGCAAAAAGAATAGCTAGAAAATGAAAACAAATATCAGTCTCTCTGGCTGCTAGTGCTGGGAAAGAAGACAAGTCAGTTTCTACATTGGATTGGACACCGTCTAGGCCAATCATACATGGTAAAAGCAGTAGGAAATGGAAAAAGCACTTACAGCTGTCTTTGCAAGTGCCTTTTGCGAGCAGCTCCAATGCTGAAAGGCCAGATGAACTCAGAAGATCTTCAGCTGCAGACTTATGTATTTCCCTCAGAAGATCTTCAAACCTCATAAACACCAGATCAATATACTACTTATGTACCATTTCCCTATAGGAGCCAATGAGAGCAAGATGCATTATAGAATAAGTTAGATGGTCTTATGTATTTCCATCCAAGATTAAATATAGGGTGTCAAACAAACAGTTTTGTAATACAACAGCATTTATCGAGGTTGGAAAGCTGGATCCTAAATTTCCTTAGTAACACCCAGTAGACCTATATGAATGCCTAGAAAAAAGAAAAATAAAATGTGCCATTATAGAAGAATACTAACCAATTAACTTAATCTCAGACTCAGACGAAAAATCAGGTTCAAAGGAGCTGGTAGAAATATGACCCAGTGCAGATACCCAAGTTGTAAATACTAACCAATTCTTGTGTGAATAAAAAACTTAAAAATGGATTTAGTGGTTGTACTGTTAATTATCATCAAATATCTTTAGAACTACCTGATACTTTCTGAGCATATTGATATGGTGTTGGTGCATCTGAATGCTTCCGAACCAGTGTTTCCTCGTCAACTTGTATGCTTGTTAGTGCAGAAGCCACAAACAACCAATATTTTCTATGAAATTCACGAACAATCCATCTGTCTATGAAATCCTCTAATCAAATATTCCTACATACACCATGGCATATCTGATTGAATTCTGCTGTGCATGCTACTGCCCCACTCATCAAATGATTGATTAAAAAAAATGCAACAACCACATTCAAACTGAAATACATTATCTATGTGCTCGAATTTCCCCATAAAGCTAGAACAAAGCACAAAACTAACACCATAAGGGACCAGCGCTTTAAGCAAACTCCCCCATACAACCAGAACCCAATAAAATAACCTGATACACTTTTCATTACATCATGCATTGACAAGAAAAACATACCACATCGATGAGTAAAAGAGGTCACATTAATTATTCGATAAGGAATGAAGCTCCTTTTTAGTAATGGTAAGAGAAGACTGGTCAGAACAAATGCACCCATATAATTGGTCCCTGCCATCCTGGGGATAGAAATGTTATTTGTTAGCATAGGTGCATCCTCTAGAAAATGGTAGCATAAGCAAAAATATTGATCATCCGAAAAACAGAAGATTAGTGGTCATAGCCTTCAGCCGTCAATCTATGTGATGTTGCAAGTATCCCAGCATTGTTTATCAAAAGCTGGATGGATGGATGCATATCTGAATCCAATAGCCATTGCTGAAGGTTATTTTTTAACTGGAGCATGGAGGAGAATGATGTCACATCAACCTGAAATGCCTTAAGATGGGCATATGGATGTTGCTGCTTGATCTCTATAACTGTCTGTTTCACATTTAAGGAGAATCATGAAACCCATAGAATGAAGGAGCCACACACGCAACCAAACTCAAAATCGTACTTTCACCTTAGATAAATGTTCTGCAGAACGTCCAGCTGCAAAGACGAGATGAATTTCATTATAATTAACAAAGACCCTGGAGAAAAATCTTATCTTTGCTTTGAAATGCATAGTATTAAACATTACCATAAGAGAAAACCCTATGGTTTGATAGAATCTTATAGAAGTTAGACTAGTAAAAACATAAAGGTAAAGTGTGTTAGAAACACGACTACACAAAACAACACAAATAATGATTACTGCCATATGTTTAATTTCAGACAAGTGTTACCAATACCTTCTAAGCAAGTTCATTTCAGTCTTTAAAATTAAGAATTAGGATTCCTTGACATGAATTTTTTATGGCTAGTGCTCAGTCTCTAGATATAGCACTTAAATCTCATTTTTATATGGTTTGTGCTTCTTTTTCTCCCCTTTTAATTTATTTCTTGTTAAAAACATAGCTGCCTCACAAACACTACGAAAGACAGGTCCCTAACAATACATGTCCAACTAGATAAAAAGTTATTTTGATGCCATTTCCATCCAATAATCCCCAAAGTTGGGATAGTTTGTTCCTCTATAAATTAGTTGACATCTATACTGATAAATGGATAAGAAATAGTCATCTTTTCAAAGAAAACCTATCCATTATGGTTTCAAAGAAACATTCGGCTTCCATCAAATGGCGTTCTCCATTCGGACACATCATTAACACATGTATAGCCAAATCTCTACAAAGCATTTGACGAAAAAATGATAACAAAATTTTGAAGAACTGAATACCTAGAACAACATAGAAGCCTAGACTGGAGAGTTTACATGCAGCTGATGCACCTAACCCTGATGTTGCCTGTAACAATACAATGAAATTATGCAAAATGGTATGGAGAAATTGTCCAATTTTTTGAAAGGAGCAATTTTAATCTTACCCCAGTGATAATGCATACAGGACGAGTTGTTGCAGTGGTGTTCGAAGGGAAGCACCGCCGGTATGAGTGGGATTTGCAAGGCGAAAACCATAGCTGGAAGTACGAATAGAGAAGAGAGAATGTCCATAAGAGAGACATTCTCCAAAACTGTAATGAACATACAAACTCAATTGTTTCCCACAATGTCGACATCACCGAATCAAAACCTCTTCTTCAAAAGCAAACCGGTTCAAAATCATGAAAAAAGGAGAACAACATTAGCAATTTCTCAAATAGAAACCCAATCAAGAAAAGAAATCAAAGCAATTCCATATACCCACTCACGACAATCTCTTTCCTTGCGAACTCACTCACGACAATCTCTCTATCTCTATCTCCTTCTTCTTCGTGCAGCAAAAACAGAGTTCAAACATCAAAACTGTACCCCAAACTTCAAAAACAGAGTTCAAACATTCTTCTTCTTCGACGAACTCTCCTTCAAGAACCGGAGAAGGGACGCAAAAAAAAATTTAGGGTTTCGGGAGATCTGTGGGGAGATGAAACAAATTTTAGGATTTGAAACAAAGGGTTGAAAAGTGGGAACGCAAAATTTTTGGAGCGGGAACGCAAAATTTTTGGAGCAGGAACGCAAAATTTGGAGCGGGAATAGCCCGCGAGAAATCGACTCCACTTCTCCACACTTCCACGTGCAACACACGTGCAATTTAGCAACGGTTTTAAGCCGTTGGGCACTATAGCCACGGTTTTTAGCCGTGGAAAACACACCAACGGTTTAGAACCGTGGCCAAGCCTTTTTTTAGCCACGGTTTTAGGCCGTTGGCCATTATAACCACAGTTTTTGGCCGTGGCAAATAAACCAACGGTTTAGAGCCGTGGCCACCTCCGTGTAGCTAAAAAGGCCTTTTGGTGTAGTGTCATGCCACGTATACAGAGTGGATGGCAAGACGGTTTTGTGTATCATAAGCTACTCCCCCCGAGTTAGTGGGCCAACTCGTCGGTCCACTAAGTCATGCATGTCATGAGGGAACTAGGCAGTCGCGATGATTGAGTTTGAATCATCTCCTCGAGCGGCGTACATCATTAATTAGGTATGCGACTACTCAAAAAATGCGGCCGGGAGTCCTTACTTACGCAAGTTTCCTTCTCTATAAAGTTTAGTTTCTTTACTTTTTCAATTTCTCAGTGACTCTACTCTGTTGTTTAGTTTCTGCATTTTTGTTCTGCTCAACTTCCGCTTCCGCAAACATAATCGAAAGTTCATACGTTCTTCCACAGTGGGCCAGAATCAACTTCCCAATGAACTGTTCAATAAAGGTTGTGAGTTTTTCAAGGAGCAGTTAATTTCATAAGTGAATCTGGTGGGCCTTCATGAGAAGCATCGGATCGACGATCTGGAGCTCTTAACATTGAGAGTTGGTCAACCGCCTTTGTATCCTCCGAGAGGATTCATTTGTTTTCACAAAGGTATGCTTCAATCAGACATTCATTTTCCTGTTATCGAGGAAATTTGGCGCTTCTTGGCGTACCTCGACATTTCGTCCACTCAACTGGTCCCAAATGAAGACAAAACCGTGATCGCCATTTTAATCAGGGCGAAGGATGCTAGTCTTCGACTGTCTCCAAGGGTGATCCAACTGCTCACCTTTCTTTGGTTGAATGAGCATGTTGTGTGTGTGTTGAAGTCTTCGTTTGTTTGGGCAAGTTGTCTGATGACTACAAGTTCTGGTAGAAGTATTGTTCCATGGCTCCTGTAGACTCGAAGTATTTCGAGCTTGACAATTATCCGATCGAGCGGAAGTGCAAACGACTGAGTGAGTGTAAACCTTTCTTGCTAGCACTCTTATTTATTACATACTGAACTATGATCCATGCTTTTTGTAGGAAAATTTCCATCAATGCCCCTTTCTCCAGAGGACAAAGAAGCCTTGGATCAATTTGGTGATATGCCCTTCATGAAGGTGGAAGATGTTGTTCAGCCTGACAACATCAAGCACTATGGGGCTACTGGCATGTGGCTCCCATTCTTTTTAGAGTTCAGCGACCAAAGCTTGATGGCGGACCTCTTTCGAAGAAGATGAAGCTTCCGAAAGTCAAGATCCCTAGCTCGTCGAAGAAGGCGGAGTTAGATGAGGCACTTTCTTCGTTTTTTGATTTCTAAGAAGCCTCGTACTGCGTCTAAGCCTGCTTCCAGGCTGTTGGCCCCTTCAGAGTGGGGCTAAATGTTGTTGGGCAAGACCTTGCTGCGTCCGAGGGGAAAGATGCTCAGGCGAGAACCCCCATTTCCTTTCCCGACTTGGAGAATGAGTATCTAAAAATGGTGGGGGTAGATGATGTGACAAAGCTGAGCACTGATCAGGAAAAGATTTTGAACAACTTTCTAGTGCAGGCAGAAATGCCCGCTGCATCTGATGCTGGCCAGACTCGTATTTTCTCTTTGAAGGATTTCAAACACGACCCTTCTTGGATCAAAAGTCCTCTCAGACTTGTGAAAAGATGTATGATCGTTGTCCCTACGGCGAACGGTCCCCTCCTCGTTGTTCGTACTGCCATCTTTCCAGTTCTCACCCTCGGCTGCAATCAATGTCAATCCGAGGAGTGATTCCCTGCCCTCCTCCCCATCAACTGCTACTGAATCGGAAGGTGAAATGGAGCCAGTTGTTGTGGGTAAGGGGAAAGTAGTATAAGAGGCCCCTGATGCGGTGAAGACTGTGAAGGGCGGTGCTGGTGTGATTGCAGACCCAAACAATCTTCATCTAGATGCGCGGAATAATATCTTTGCCCCGAACATAGTAAAGATAAACAACCAGGCCTGGCATCAAGAGATTGACATTTCTTATGCTTCCAGGAAACATATTAGTAGATGGAACGATTGGCTGGTCAATCATTCTCCGAAGCCAGAAGGGGATACGCTAGGCGAGCGTATGGACAAGGGGCGGAGACATCTGATGTTAGGGATGTCGTATCTGAACCAAGTTGTTGTCACTGGGACGGAGGTGGAGGTCGTTCGTGAGAGGGTGTACACCATGGAACGAGTTTTTGCACATCTGCAGAAGTCTTAATCTGATGTTTACCGCAAGATTGAATCATTGAAGAAGCAGCTCGGATGCCAGAGGCCTGCTCAACCGGATGTCGGTTTGGAGGCATTGCAGATGAGGTCGAAGACTCAGAGGGTCCACTTGGAATCGCTTGAGTCCGACTTGGCAGAAGTGGTGTCCGCAAGAGATAGGTTGGATGAAGAGTTGAACCATGTCCGAGGCAACTTAGAGCTTGCCCAAGAGGCTACACTCAAGATGCAGACTGATATGCGGGCTCTGAGTGCTGAGAAGGCCATAAAGGAATTTGAATGGGTTGTCTGGCATTAGTAGCTTGAGGCTGATGTCGACTTCAATACCAGCAGCGTAAGGACAATAGAATAGTAGCTCCTCCTGGGGAAAATGAGCTCAGCGTATCAAGGACGATCTAAGTACTGAGCACTCCAAGGCTGATGCCCTGATGAGCAAACTAGAGCAGATGGAGCAAGAGCTTGTAAGGTCAAAAGTATGCAAAGAGAAGCTTCTCAAGGCCCATGGCACGTTCCAGTTCAGCAGAGTTGTGAAAGGAAGGCGTGAGCTGATGGAAGAGGATCATGTTGTTTGGGATCTCTATTACTACAGAGAATAGGCCTTTGCGGAGTTTGGAAAGGCTTCTGATCAATCACAATAATAGGGTGACCCATATCAGGGTGTTGGGGCTGTAGTGCACACGGAGCTATCCCTTGCTTCTTCTCTTGCTAAGTTAAGTTCCACTGTATCTGAATCTTTTCCTGATAAGGAGTGAACTCTGTATTTTTATAATCATCAATGGAATACGATTTGTTAATTAACACTTTGTACTTATACTTTTTTGGACCTTTCTTGCTAAATCTTTTCTGTGTTGCATTGCCATAGTGTTGGTCTTTAGACAAGAGATTTTGCTAAGTCTGGAAACTGTCTAATTGATCCGCTAATGAGAGTTTTAACCGCTTATCTTGCAATTGCTCCTGAAATCAAGCAATTCTGGTCTGTAATCTTAAGAGATCCAGAAGTTATCTTGGCCAAACCTTGTCGGTTGGCTAAACTTTGTGCGGGGAATAATCCTGTCGGGCAATAGATAATTCGACCTCACAAATTAATCAAAGTTTTGATTCCTCAAGCCATCTTAATCCGTTTTTGGCAGACTAGGCTATAAATAATACCTGAAGTTGTTTTCGTCAGTCTAAGCGAACTAACTAAACTTTGGTCAATTTTTTACATCACTGTCTATGGTCGGAGAGTGATCCCTGGAAAGTCATCTGGGTCAAGCTTCATGAGCTCTGACTAGACTTCCATTTTCTAGGTCATCTTTGTCCATTATTGGCGGACTAGGTCTTAGAGCGAACCAAAAGTTGTCTAAATCAGTCTTAACTTACTAAACTTTGGTCAGGTTCGGCCACCATTGTCTATGGTCGGACAATGATCCCTGAAAATTCATCTTGATTAGGCTTCATGAGCTCTGACTAGATTCCAACTGTATAGGCCATCTTTGTCCATTATTGGCAGACTAGGTCTTAGAGCGGACCAGAATTTGTCTTCATCAGTCTTAATTGACTAAACTTTGGTTAGGTTCGGCCACCATACGGCCTTGGGCGTGCAAGTCTGACTTGGGTGTCCTAACTTACTTCGCCTATTTGTCCGACACTTAAGCCAGATTACAATAAATTGACCAGATTGAATTTGAACCAGACTTAATGAACAATAGTGGAAATTTAGTAAAACAAATACCTTGAATTTATTGATAATATATCTGTAAGTGTTATACATTCCATGGGCACTTAAGGCCTTCGTCGTTCGTGTCTTCTAACCAGTATGTACCTGGCCTGTTGACCTTAGTCATTTTGTAGGCTTGACCTTCTTATTATAGTATTGGGCCATCTTTTGGACTGGATCAAGCCGGACCCTACTTGGACCCACTCACTTATTTGGGCCTACTTGGATCCAACCTCCTGGAACTCGCCTCAGTGGGCTTTGTCAGATTGGGCGCTCATTTAGGCCCGATTTGCTCTGATAATGAGATCATCATGCCACGTGTATGGAGTTTATTTGGAGATGGTTTGGCATCAGTTACTCCCAACAGTTAATGGGGTCAGTTCCATTAATTCGATGAATGTGAACTCGTGCAGTTGCAATTGGAACTGTCGCCTCCTTATTCCTCGTGTGACATTTAATGTTGGTGCGACTTCTGGCGACCTCATTATGTGAACCGACGTTCCTATATATGGGCTGGTTCTCGCAGTTTCAAGCATTGTTATGAACGCTGTAGAGTATGTTTCTCAAATGTGTTTTCAAAAAACGTGTTTTGGGCTCTCCAAAGAATGAAGGAAAATCTCTGTTGTTAGAGTCTTCGAATGTTCTGACATTTTTAGCGATAAGTCTTAATAAGAACTACTATTAGGTGATGCCACCTGGTTTGAGTGAGCATCCAGTGGTTCCATGGGACTTCATAATTTCTTCGAATATCGCAAAGAAGAAGTACGACCTTCCCCTTAGGGTTCAAGTTTGTCTTCAATCTTTCGGTGCCCCCACGACGTCTTTTTCCATCCAGGGTGGGGAGAACACCCACATCCAACTTTGGGTGGTTGTTCCCACTGCTCATTCTTGGGCTTCACGCATGATGCCACAACCATAAGGCAGATTGGCGAAGCAGAATTCTGGTGGATGTGGCTTGTGGCCCAGGGGTGCTAATTGTATTTCAACCCAGGCATCCCTTTTCTGAGGGATCACCCCGAAAGCCAACTTTGGGAACCTTTGCTTCCACTTCCAAGTTCTCTTCTGCAGGCAGATTGGTAGAACAAAATCTCGACATGTGTTTCAATCGATTCTTACTCGCACCAAGCTTAGATACTTGTAGTGTGTAAATTTTTATACTAGCCAGTTGGTTAAGTTGTAACAACTTTTTTTAGTGATCAATAAAGTGTTTTTTAGAATTAGTTTTTCTTTATTCTCTGAATGAATCTGTATCATATTGGCTTGTGCAAACAATTCTTCTAGACTGTAAAAAAAAGAACAAAAACAATGAGATAGTGTAACTCTGAGCGAGGACTATGCTAATCTGGTTCTGAAGGAGATGCACGTGGTCCTGACTCAGACTGTGTAGTTCCCTTGATGAAATAACACGATTATCTAATGATAGTGAATTCAGTGAAAAATGATATTTATGTGAGCGGACCATTTCTCGTGTGTTGCTCACTTTCTGAGTAGGCGTTGGTTCGTCGATGTGCTACTACTTGGCTCTCTTTTGAACTGGAGCAATAGACGGATAGTCTTTTCAGGGCTAGATCCTGACTCATTATTAAGTTGAGTCTTGGTTGTTAGGGCCTTGTCTTGGTTTGTATGAACTGGATTGGTCAGATGTGTCGAGTTGTCTACATAAACCTCCATGATTCTGCCAATTTGCTTCTTGAACATTCGGCTACTGGTATGTCCCGCCTCTTTTGACCGAACGGGCTCATTAGATAGTGGTATGTCCCGCTTTTAGTTATGAATGAGGCATTCTTCTGGTCTGAGATTCACTTGTACTTGGTGGTGTCCGGAATAATCATCCATGGAGCGTAGAAGGTTGTGTTCGGACGTGGCATTCACGCTCTGATCTATGCGAGGAAGTGGAGGGTTGTTTTTCGGATAAGCCTTGCTCTGCTTGTGTAATCCAGACAGACTCTCCATTTTTTGCTTTTCCTTTTCATCAAGTTGGCATTCGCTAGTAACTCTGGCTGGCAAACATTTGGTCTTTCCCTCGGATTGACTAAGGTCTCATCATCCGAGCGAGGAGGTTCTTTTCTCTTCTTTGGGCTCGGGTTCTGAGATGTCTGACCCACAAGCCCAAGCTGTAATTGCTAACAATCCAACTATTTTAATGTTGCATAGTGGCAGTCTCTTGCTGATGGTTGGTCTTCACGAATGGTCCCTTCCGCCTCGTTGGGAGGGTACTTTATGCACTAGTGCAAAGTGGAAACTACCGCCTCCATCTGATGGAGCCAAGCCTTCCCAAGATGATATTGTAGGTGGATGAGGCATCGACCATCATGAACTCCTGGAACATGAGTCTCCTACCACCACTGTCAGCCCAATCTTCCTTATGCGAAAGCACTGCTCCCCGTTGAACCCGATCATGGGGTGATTAGTGGGCACCAAGTTCTTCTCTTTGAGCTGCATGATGCGGAACCCATTGAGGAACAAAACGTTCATAGAGCTCCCTATGTCTACCAAGGATCTCTTCACTTCCTACTTCGCTATGTAGACTGAGATAACCAGGGCGTCATTAGGAGGAAAATGGACACCTTGAAAGTCCTTATCCGTGAATGTTAGCGATGGGATCAGGTTCTGAAGCTGTGTGTATTGTAATTGTTGGTCTTCATAGGTGGGCCTAGTCCACATTTTGCGGAGCGTCCTCTTTCGAGCTATGTTGGATTGCTCACCTTCCGAGCATATCCCGTGCAAGACGTATATAAAATGCCAGACGCCTTTTCTTCTATCTCTTTGACGACCTCTTATCTTTCCTTTGCCCAATCTTGTATCTTTTTTGGGCTTAGGAATTCTTTTAGTTTTCCCTTCTTAATCCAGTACTAAATCTCGTTTATGAGATTCTTGCAGTCCTTAGTGTCGTGGCCATTGTCCTTGTGAAAATAACAATACTTGCTATTGTCTCGTCGAGAAGGATTTCCCGTTGTTTGGAGGGCCACTTCATTTCTCCCCAATTCTTAATGGCGTTGAGGACGTTTAACAGGCTGGAGTTGAGGGGAGTGAAGGATTTGGGTCCGACAAAGTTGGAGGCTTTATCTTGCCTCGTGCGGCTAGAATCTGACTTGTTGTCACTCCGCTTCCTTTTACTTTTGTCATCATTCTCATGTTTCTTTCCCTCGTTTTTATCTCTGAGACCAAGAGAATATTTTTTTGTCAGTTTCTCCCTCCTTTTTGGTATAAAATCCTGGGTCCGCCCCTGCATACACGACTTGTACTATGATATCTGATATTTTCCTTGTAGAGTGTTGTTCATGCATGAGAGTTTTCATGCACGACTTATACTTTGGTATTTGTTTCCTAGTAGGAGTCATTATGTTGCTGGCCTGCCTGTCTCAGGTCAAACTTTTAGATGGTCTTAAGGGTATTGTGTTTGACCACATGACTTATGGGCTTAATAGGGTACTACTGATTGGGTCCAACCTCCTGGAACCTGCCTCAGTGGGCTTGGAGCTATCTGGGCTCTGCCAGATTGGGCGCTCATCTAGGTCTATTTTACACTGTTAACGAAATCATCATGTACAGAGTGGATGGCAAGACGGTTTGGTGTATCTTCAACCGATCTTAGTTATGGGAGTATCACTACACCAAAAGGCCTGTTTAGCTACGGGGAGGTGGCCACGGCTCTAAGCCGTTGGTTTATTTGCCACGGCTAAAAACCGTGGCTATAACGGCCAACGGTTTAAAACCGTGGCTAAAAAGTAAAACCGTGGCCAAAAAACACTACACCAAAAGGATTGCTACTGTTTTAAACCGTGGCTATAACTGCCAACGGTTTATAACCGTGGCTAAAACTGCCAACGGTTTAAAACCGTAGCTATAAGACCAATCACTTTCGTGCTTTGGCGAAAATTCTTTCGCGCTTTAGAGGGAGCAGTTTCCCGCTTTGGCGAAAAAAATTGGGGAAAAAGAAGGAGAGGACGAACTGAGTAGATTCTCACTCTCTCCACACCTCCTCTTCACAAGCACTACTGATTCTCGAAGCAGAGAAGAAGAAGGACGAAAGAAGGAGAGGACGAACTGAAGAAGAACATGAAGAACCGAAGCAGATTCTCAAACTTTTCTTTTCCTTCTTCTTCTTTAGATCTTGAGAGAATCGAGCTGAAGAAGAACATCAAATTGGTTCAGATCTCCTTCCAAGTAAGATCCTTCTTCTTCTTTAGATCTCTTCTTCTTCTTCAGATCTGTTTCAAGAGAACAAAATCCTTCAAGAACCCACACAAATTTTGACCTTTATAAGTTTTTCTCTGATGACCCCATTTCCTATTTTGATCCCAAACCATGGGATTTGAGTACCCTTTTGTTCTTTGAGTGCAGGGAGAGTGAAAAATAAGTGGGATTTTAGATACCCAGAAGCAAAGATGATTGCAGAGAAGCCAGGTTGGGTTAGGCATGAAGGAATGCAGATTTTCTCCATTGATATTCAACCTAGTGGCATCAGGTTTGCAACTGGTGGAGGAGATCACAAGGTAGCTTCTTTTTCATTCTTAGTTTTATCTTCGGTTATTTCATTACAATCAAGTTGAGTTTTTTCTTCTGTTGTTCAACTTCAATCATGATTCTTGTGAGTGGGTTTTCAACTTGGGAAATTTTGATGTCTTGGAAAGTTATTTTTATTTGAGGATCCTTACTTTTGCTTGAATTGAATTAGGTTGTCATCCGTTTAGGGTTCTAGTTAGTCTCAGTATTAAAATATTGTATATGAGGTGTTTCCTTTCTTGGAAAGTGAATATATTTAGAGTAGTAGTTTGGGAATTTACAACTTCATTTACTGGGTTTAGCTACTTGGATGGTTTAAGCTATTCTAAGATTAGAATGTATATGCTGGAAAGCTTTAATTTTTGTCCTTAGAGACTCTTCATCTGCATCTTCTGCTTGTTTATACATTTTTCATTTTGTGTTCTCCACTGTATAATTATACTCTAGCATAATTTTGTTATGTGATGCTTTGGGCTTGTAGTAAGTGAGTTTTATGTTGCTGCAGCAATTGTCTCCTTGAAACAGGAGGTAGAAGGTCTTCAGAATCTTGACCAGTCTGCGGAGATTTTAATCCGTTTGTTATGCGCAATTCCTGGGTGGGCTGAGAAAAATGTTCAGGTATTTTAATTTTGCAGGGAATACTAAACTGAATTTCATTTCTTTAGGATATTACTCAACTTGCTTGAATGTGTGCAGGTCCAACAACAGGTTATCGAAATAATTACTCATGTAGCTGCAACTGTGACAAGATTCCCCAAAAAGTGTGTGGTTCTCTGCATCCTAGGTTAGTAGTCAAGTAAAAAATTGGAAACAACACCTCTCTTTACCAGATTGTGGTTTTGTTTCATTTTGTTTTTTATGCGCTGTTTCTGAAGTTTATAAAAAAATCCAATGAAATCTTGAGCTGCCAAGTTAAGTGTTGTAATAAATTATTTGTTAGGCCCCACAATGTAATTATGTTTTTGTCATGCAATAATAAAAGCTTTTCTCCAAATTTGATACCAGCAGAGAGGATTTTGCTGGTGTTGATTTTGCTTGAGTGTGTTTACTTTGCAATGACTTTATTTCATACCCAGGAAACTATTTTACACCTTGTGGTGTTTGATTTACAGGTATAAGTGAGCGGGTGGCAGATATTAAAACTCATATCCATGCCATGAAGTGCCTAACTACCTTTGCTGAGGCTGTTGGGCCAGGATTCATTTTTGAGAGAGTACGTATAGATCCTCACTAGAGCTTTTTTTTCTTCCTCCAATCGGGACTCTCCATCATCTATTGGAAATGAATTTGTTCTGGCTCTTTTGTTGCATGGGTAATAATGTTGATTTCTGATGCTTGATGTAGCTTTATAAAATCATGAAAGAGCACAAAAATCCGAAGGTTCTTACCGAGGGAATCTCATGGATGGTGTCTGCAGTTGAAGACTTTGGAGTTTCACTGATAAAGCTGAAGGTAATTTCAGTTTTGACACAATACAATTTTGCTCTTTGCTCTCTCCTCATGTTTGATATTGGTATTCTCTGCTTCTGATAGTAAAAGGTGTATTTGTACTTTATAGGATTTAATTGAGTTCTGTAAAGACACTGGGTTGCAGTCCAGTACTGCTGCCACCAGAAATGCTACAATAAAACTTATAGGGGTGTTGCATAAGTTTGTTGGCCCAGGTTTGTTTTAGTTAAAGTTGAGAATTATGATATCTTATGTCAGCGATGGAGCATTAAATATTTTTTGTGTGTTACAGATATCAAAGGGTTTCTTACAGATGTTAAGCCCGCACTTCTAAGTGCGCTTGATGCAGAGTATGAGAAAAACCCATTTGAGGTATACCAGTTCATAGCATTATGTATAATTGGGAGTTATATGTCATTTCTTGTACTTAGCTTTGTCTCCAATAGGGTGCAGCTGCAGCTCCAAAGAAAACTGTCAAAGCTGCCGAATCTCTTTCATCTGCATCTTCTGCTAGTTTTGATGGTCTGCCCCGTGAAGATATAAGTGGGAAGATAACACCTACTTTGCTCAAGAATTTGGCTAGCTCTGATTGGAAGGTCTGCTTCTGAACATTTGTAACTCTATATAAGGGTATTTGTATTTACATAGCTAAGATGTTGTGGGTGTTAGATGAGTGTTAATTTAGTTTATTCTGTTGTCTTTCTTATTTTTATTTTTATCTTTTAAATTAATCCCAGATCCGCATGGAGTCCATTGAATCCGTCAGTAAGATTTTGGAAGAAGCGAATAAACGCATTCAACCCACTGGAACTGGTATTCAATTCTGTTGAAGCTATTTGTTTGTTTTAATGCTAGTTTTTTCTACACATTTTTGTGACTGAATTATTTTCAAACTTCCAGTGGAATTATTTGTTGCTCTTAGAGGCCGTCTGTATGATAGTAACAAAAATTTAGTGATGGCAACTTTGTCTACTATTGGTGGAGTTGCATCTGCGATGGGTCCTGCGGTTGAGAAATCAAGCAAGGTACGGAACTCACTTTTAATCAGGATCATCTTTTTGTTTGCAATTTGTTTCATTAATTTTCTCCCCTTTTGGTTGGAGATGTTAGCTTAACTATTTGAAGTTTGATCACTTGCAGGGAATTTTGTCAGATATTTTGAAGTGCCTTGCTGACAATAAAAAGCACATGAGAAAATGTACTTTGAATACTCTAGATTCATGGGTTGCAGCAGTTCATCTTGATAAGATGGTGACTGCTTGGATCGACTTGGCTTTTAAATCTATTATGTATCTTATTGTTTTGGGGAGATATCAGTCAGTATGATGCACTTATTGGAATTTGTAGGTTCCATACATTACAGCTACTTTAGCCGATACCAAGATCGGTGCGGAAGGGCGGAAGGATCTTTTCGATTGGTTGTCGAAGCAACTCTCTGGACTAATTGACTCATCTGATGCCTTACAGTTATTGAAGCCGGCTACGTCTGCTTTGGCGGTATCTGAGCATATGACATCATATGTTTTAGGTTTTTTAATCTACTTTGAAGTTGACCTTGTCTTTCTAACATTCAATATTTATTTAGGATAAATCATCGGATGTTCGGAAAGCAGCAGAGACGTGTGTAGGCGAAATCTTGAGAGTTTCTGGAACTGAAGCTGTATGTCATCTTGGTTATTCTTTTCAGATACAATCAGTTCAAATATCAACAATTGTTAACCTGAAAACTGTTTTCTGTTTGCCATTCCAGGTGACCAAAAATTTAAAAGATATACGTGGGCCAGCTTTAGCTCATGTTTTAGAACGGTTGCACCCTTCTGGGGCTATCCAAGGTGAACGAACCATCACCACCATGGCCGGAATATTGTATTTTGCATTCATGCTGTCTTAATGCTGACTTTAACTGTTTTTAGAATCATTTGAATCAACGAAAGGGGTTTCTACTGGCGTGGCTTCCAAAACCAGCTTAAAGACTGCAAATTCGAGTTCAAATGGTTACACTGATCGCTCCGTGAAGCAAGGAAATAAAGCTATTTCTTCGGTTTGTATCTTACTCGAGGCCCTTCATTTTTCTACTTTAGAAATTGCGATCTTAAAATGATCTTACTCGAGTTCAAATGATTCTTCTTCTGATGATGTAAGTGTTTTTTGTTACAACATTGTTAATGGCGACTTGTTTTATTAGTCTGAAGATTTTTTGAAAAAAATTAAATCATACCTTTTTCTATATGGGGTTTTGTTAATTCGGTGTAGGAGCCTGTTGTTCCTTCAAATAAAAAACATGTTTTAGTTTCTAAGAACGCTTCTGTTAAAGGAAAGCCTGAAACTAGTAGTTCTGATTCTTCAGATTCTTATTATGATGTGAGTGCTTACTCATTCTTGATCTAACAATCATAGAAAAAAAAGTGTTTTTTTTTTATTTATTTATTTTCATTATTTAGGATGTTTTAGTGTAGATTTACAAATGAAAATTAGAGTGTTTTCTATGGGAGTTGTTTCTTGTGTGTGTTGTAGGAGCCTGTTGTTAAGAAACAACAACCAGTTTCTAAGAAACCTGTAAAGGGAAAGGCGGATACTAGCAGTTCTGATTCTTCGGATTCGGACAGTTACGATGAATCTGTCGACGTGAGTGCTTGGCTATACTTAATATAGTTTTTGCACGTACCATTATTCTCTAATGTGACTTTATTCTATTTGTCATGTTTGATGATAGCTTAAAAAATGTGGGTTTTTAGTGTTTTCTATGGGTTACTGTTATTTGTTTGTAGGAGCCTGTCGTTCCCACAAAAAAAACAACCAGCTGCAGCAGCTAAGAATGTTCCTATAAAAGGAAAGCCAGCAGATAGCAGTTCTGATTCGTTAGATAGCGATGATTCTGATTCTGATGATGTTAGTGCGGATACTCTGGTTAATCACTGTTGATACTTGATTGATTTGATATAATTGCTATATCCATTTTATATCTGCAAATTTGTTAGTTTCTTACTTTAATTTAGTACATGAGCATTTGTCATGCCGTTTTAATTTAACAACTTCCTTGGATATCCACACAGTATTGACATACCTTCAAAAGCATTGAATCTAATACCTACCCCATACCTTTATTCCCTTTTCTTTGGATGTTGAACATAATCATTGATACACTTGTGGACCATGTCAGAGTAAATTTCGTCTGCATTTTAAAACCTATTTTATGTGAATGTGTGTTACAAGACTTACTTCAGTGCTGGATCCTTGTAGTAATTTTCCTTTTGCTCTTTCGATGCCAATTATCATTTTGGAAATTTGATCTTATGATGTGTTGGCTTATTCTTAGGAACCCAAAGCCAAAGTACCAGCCAAAAAGTTACCTGTGGCTGCAGCAAGGAATGGTTCTGTGGCAGCTCCCAAGAAGAAAGAAGAATCAAGTGATGATTCTGATTCTGATGATAGCTCTGATGAAGAGGAGGTAAGTTCTAGCAGTGTCAAATTATTCTTGTGTGTTTAGCATATTTCTCTAATTAGTGCAAGCTAGACATGTATCTTTAATTTTGACTTGTTATTTTTTTTTGTTTGTTTCTAATAATCGCTTCACTTATGCAGAAAAAATCAGCAAAGGCACCCATAGCTCCTACCAAGAAAGGAGCTGTCTTGGTCTCCAAAAAGAAAGATGAATCTAGCGATAGTTTAGATGATAGCAGCTCTGATGAGGATGAAGTAAGTGCAATTGTTACTAATATTTCTAGTTTGTTTATGTTCTCTTGTTTATAATGCTTTCATGCATTTATATATAATGTCCATATTATCAACAACATTATTTCTTTCTTGCTGTTACTGAGATGATGTAGCATTTATCTGGATGGGAGTGAACATTCTTGTTAAAATTTTCAAGGTTTTCAATTTTGGTTTCAAAACAATTACCTGAGAAAGGCATTCCTGAGCCAAATATATTTTAAAAGCCAGTAATTAAATAGTCACTGCATCAAACTTGTAAAACCCCTTGGTTGCAAAATCCAACTTTGCCACGCACGTTTACTCTTGCCAACACTGATGCAAAATCAAACTCTACATGACAACTCCCCTTTGAAGTAACTAGCATGGAGCCATGAACTGTTATCATTGAGGATAACTATTCCTTTAATTGAAGCTCTATACTTTTTTACGAAGTTGACCAAGTTTGAGAATTTTGATAGTTGTTATCGGTATGTCAAGGTTCCCACTATTCTTTGCCATGATGTAGATTATGCATATGTTTGACAGTATTTGCTTACTCCTCTGTAGGCACTTGAGTTGAATGGTGAAGATCTTGCAGGACGTCCAGTGAGGCTTGATTTTGCACGTGAAAGGGGTGCATATACTCCTAATACAGGGTATTGTTTTGATAACATAAATTATTCAAATATTTGTTTCAAACCAGCCATTAGAACTGATTGAAAGTTTATGTTGTCTTTTGCAGCAAAGAGTTTTATTAGAAAGGTGGTAAAAGCCAGGGACAGACTATATTTGTTAAAGGTTTTGATACTTCCCTTGGCCATGAAGAGGTAAAAATCCATACAAAGTTGATTTTATATTAAAAATCCATACAGAGTTGACTCATGAAACTCTTTTCTTGATTTTGAATCATTTACAGGTGATATTTTATATAAATAACAGTTAATAAAAGCTTAAAGAATAGTGATATGTTTATTGCAAACAAAGTCAAAGTGGCCTCTTTTCCTGAGCTCATGAACTTCAGCATTGGAGGTGTACACGTACTTAAAAATACGGCTTTATGTGATAGTGAAGTTATGTTTTTATGTAAATGTCACAACAGAAGTTGTGTTTTTATGTCACAAAAGAACTTCTGTATGCTCTTGTTAAGTGAACTTGTGTTTTTATGCAGGTTTGATAACATTACTATCAGACATGATTGCAGACTCATCAAAATAGCTTCATGGAGTCCGAAAATTGTGAAGGATTAATGGTGCAGAGAAGTTGTATACACAGTGACTCCGAAAGTTGAAATTTCAGGTCAGTTCACTTCACTTGCCAACTTTGCTTCAACTATTTTGTTGCTTTGAAAGTAAGAAGCTATACATGTTCATGCATTGCAGTATATTTAGAACTTCCCATTATCTTTGTATCAGTTAATATGTCTATAGATTATAGATCTCTGATCTGATCAAGTTTTTGAACATATGTTGTCAAACACACTTAGGTTGTTTACAATGCAAACACACTTTCTGATTTGGTTGAGGAAAAGAAAAAGATGCAGAATTGGCTTGATTACTCCCAGCTTAAGTATTCTAGAAACATATCTAGAAGGCCAACAAGAAAGGTATTGCTTGTTTGTGATCCTATTTTTATTTCAGTCTACTTCTTTACTAGTGACTGGCATTTGTGAAACCTTGCAACTTGCTTGACCGTTGATCGCCTTTTCATATGGATGTCGTTAAGCAGACTGGTTTCCTGGGCCTTTGGGGAGAAAGAGTGGATTCAAATCTTACTTTTATGGAGAGTATAAAATGAAAATGAATGTGGACAATGGAGGCTATGCACCCTTGGCAGGCAAGGGTGAATTAGGTATCAATAAATATGCATGGACTGCAGACGGTTATCAGAAAACTCAATATCCTGCACAAGTATTACATCTATACGTTTTATCCATTTGGATCTACTTAACACTTATATATGGTTCAAATATTCTTATGTGTCTAAACCTGGTGATGTTTAATTTGCAAAGGTGCATGTTCATATTGGAAAACAATGCAAACCCTTAGCAGAAGAACAGTACAGGCAAATATTAGCTGATAACTACTACGGGCAGGGTCAACACTTTTGGTTTGAGTTGGATCATGCCCAAACAGGAGCATTGCTTTTGTTGGTTGAAAAAAAAATTTCGATGTATACTTGTCTGCCTGTTCTGGCTGATAACTGCATTCTTGTCTGCCTGTTCTGGCTGGGTGCTTTCCATCACTCGATATGAGACCCCTTTGTATCACTTTGGATGTGACAATTATTTATTTACTTCTTGTTTGTATTACCTTGTTCTCTCATCAAGGTATTTGATATTTATTCACTTTTGATATTTGTGGTTTTGCAGGATGGAATATTTTGTGAACTGATAGACTTAAAAACCTTGATCCCTTGGGACAAAGAAACAGTAGAAGCCTCCGTCAGAAAGACGGGAAAGCTACTTGTGAGTGAATTTTTTCTCTACAATATTTTTTCTAATTGTAGTTCTTGAATTTTAACCAAACCTCCCTATGTCCAGTTGTTAGGTTAGTCATGAAGCTCCAGTGACTGGAGGTTTTGGAGCCGAAATCTCTGCTTCTATTGTTGAACGCTGCTTCTTGAGGGTAAGTCCAAGACAGTCTTATGACTTGTGTTATTTGTAAGTTTGTATGATGATGGAATGTCATATCATACCCATACCCATACCCGTATCCTAGTTTTTGAAAGTTTGTTGCATCATCGCATCCATACCCATACTAGTATCAATGCAACCCAGGATGATGCTAAATATAAGACGAGGTTGGATAATAGATTGAAGAAGGTGAACCCTGGGGAGGATCAGATTTAAGCAGTGGAGGGGTAAGTCACAAGTGGAAGTGGCACTACTACAAATATAGGCTTGCATAGCGCTTAAAAATAAGCTATGGTAGCTTAGATAGCGCTCAAAAAAGCGCTATGCAAGGCGCGTACTTGAATAGCGCTTCGCTTAGATAGCGCTTTTTAAAGCGCTATCTAAGCGTTGATTTTTTTTTTAATTAACTTCAATAGCGCCTAGAAGGCGCTATGTAAGCGCTAATTTTTTTTTTTAAATTAGCTTGAATAGCGCTTTTATGAGCGCTATTTAATTTTGTTGATTTTTTTTTAATTAGCTTCAATAGCGCTTTAGAAAGCGCTATTTAATTTCGGTGAATTTTTTTATTAACTACCATATAATATTTTTTTATATAATATTTAATATAATAATGACAACGTTCAATCAATCAATAAAGACACAACATGATAACTAACTGTTTCTCATTCATTCAAAATATAATTTAAGCATTCATACAAAATTGTTAATATTCTATCATATATATACACCAGCTTTTTTGGCCATGAAATGAAATGGCCAACAGCTTCTCCTACAGTCCTAACTTCGTCTGTACATTGCGGCACCGCTGAATGTTTCTTAGATTCTACCGCCACTTCAAATTGTATCCTCGCATAACCTGAAATTGCATCATGGCATTGTATAAGTATAACAACACACACACACACACACACTAAGTCGGTATATAAATCTTAACCTGAAATACAAGAACACACCTATTACTGCTACTATATATATGCAAACCACTGCCAAACACAAAGGGTTTTGTATCAGTAAGATAAATGTAAATGACTAAAGGTCCAACTATATTTCTTGATAGCAGCCTTCTCAACTAATATATATATATAGTAGCAGTAATAGGTGTGGAACTTACCCCAGAATAACCAATTCCAACGAGCTCAAGAACTCCGGGAACTAAAGGAAGCCTATCAATGGCCTGCAGAAACAGAATGCACAAATTAAACTTTCGTTCAATAAATATCATACAAGCTATCAATAACTCTTAAGCTAGCATATAACAGATATGATCAGTATTAATCTTTTAACTGCAATGAAATCCGAAGGGCAGTAAATATTAGAAAGATGTTATGCTCACAGAAATCATCCCTGTAGAGCCCCATAGAGCAACTCCACCAGCAACTACAAGTGAAGTCGTAGCATACTTGTCTTCCATCTTGTCCCACTGCAAAAACAATCAGAAAACTAAACTAATAACACTATTGTTTAACACAAATAATGTCAACATTTTACTAATCCAACTTTTAAGTTCCAAAACCTTTCAACTTTCTATCTGCTGTTTTTCTCCAGATTCATCCCCACACTACAAAAAAAGTAGTCTAAAACGGCACTTTAAAGGTGGCGTTTCAAACGAAGCGCCGGTAAAACAGAATCAATAACGGCGTTTAGGATACCAAGCGCCGGTAATAAACTGAGCGTAAAACACTACCGGCGTTTTTAATGAAGCGCCGGGAAAGATCGAGATAAACCGGCGTTTTGGGAGTGAAGCGCCGGAATAGAGATACCAATACCGGCGTTTATTCACTGAAGCGCCGGTAATGATAAAAACTAAAATAAATTTTTTAAAAAAATTTTAAAACGCCGTATTAGATGTAATTAAGCGCCGGTATAGATTGAACAATGCCGGCGCTTTTAGTAAAGCGCCGGTATAGGTTGAACAATGCCGGCGCTTTTAGTAAAGCGCCGGGACAGAGTGACCTAGACCGGCGTTTTCACGAAAGCGCCGGTGAAGTCAACTATTACCGGCGCGTTGTCTTGAAAGCGCCGGCAAGATAAAAAAACTCTCCACCTTAAGGCTGGGCATCCCATGCATCCTGTAATCCCGATCCCGATCCCGTCCCGTCCTGATTTTTCCAGGTCTTAATGGGATTGAATAATTTCATCCCGTCTCGATCTAGAATGGGATGAGATGAATATTTTCAATACTGCCAACCCCGTCCCGTCCCAAGCTAATTTTTCACTCTGGTATTGATGAGTATTGATGAGTATTTAAACATTTAGAAATACCTACAATGCAGGTTTGGTAGCATATTTTTTGCAGTTACCTATTACATAATTACTACATGAATATTAAACTCTCTCAAAGTTCAATTTTTATCTAATTTTTTTTCTATTATCTTCCTACTAGATCATCAGATGATGGAACATGTCGTATCTGGGATATTAGGAATACCTATGCCAGTCCTCGAATTTACATTCCAAAGCCTTCAGATGCTATCACTGGTTTGTTTCAAGTAGGGGTGGGCATCCCATCTCGCGATCCCGTTCCCGTCCCGTCCCGATTTTTCCAGGTCTTAATGGGATATTGAATAATTTCATCCCGATCCCGTCCCGTCCCAATCTAGAATGGGATGGGATGGGATGAAGATTTTCAATCCCGCCAATCCCGTCCCGTCCCGAACTAATTTATTAATATTAATTATTAATATTTATTTTATTTAATTGAATTTATCGATCCAAGGGAGCCTATCACGGTTAGTGTGCAGCCTTGCTCACTTAATTCTCATGTTAGGTGTTGACACAGTATGGTTAGGTGTCAGCCTGGTGATTGATTACTCTAGCTCTTCTTGTTACATATTCTGATAAGCTTTTCCAATGAAATATAACTTTGATAAAACCTTCTCTTTTCCATGGAAATAATTGAAGCGCTAAAAAGTTGTAAATTTTGTACTTTGAATTTATTATATTGAGAATTTCCACTCACCCTTGGTATGCTTTGGCAGATTATTCCCATTTTGCGAGCTGACCTTGCTCTTGTTGAACACGCATCTTCAATCTTGCCTGCAACAAAAACCTACCATTTAGGTAAGGCAATAACACTCCTGTTATCATAGAGGGGATCAGGGGAAGAACTTTGTTATATGTAATGAATTTTGGCATCAAATTTTTTTTCCTATAATTAATGACTTCACAAATTCCTTCCTGTTTGGTGGCCTCGTCTTGGTCAGATGATAAAGCCTGTTTGAACACATTAACACAGAACTAGTTACCTGGTTATAGCTGCTACCATTTGCTCTCCTTTTATGATGCCTGCAAAATGTGCTCCAAATTGTAATATTTAACAATCTACTGATCATACATTGATGTATTTCTGTAATTAAGTCATAACGTCATGTCTATCTCTTAATGTTGTAATTTGTTTATTTTTGTCAATAAAGGAATTAGCAGAGATGAGGAGACGCTTCAGCCAACTATTTAGTTAAAGAGGGCAGCAGTTTCAGTCCAGCAGTTCCAGCAGACTGCTCAGACTCAGACTGCAAGTGAAGAAGATTGGCACGCTGATCCCGTCCCGTCCCAATCCCGTATGAACGGGATGGGATAGGGATGGGTATATTTCGTCCCATCCCGTCCCGTGCCCACCCCTAGTTTCAATTTTACATAATGTGTTTTGGTTGGTTGGTTGGTTGGTTGGCTGGGGTTTTTGGAATTTGGTAACTGAAATCTTAACTTGTAATTAACTGCAGGGAAGAGCAATGGTCCCTCAACTAACACCACGCTCTCAACTAGCACTGTTCCCTCAACTAGTACTGATCCACCAAGCCAACAAATATTGTGTTGTGCATATAATGATAGTGGAACGGTTTTTGTTACTGGTAGCTCAGATACCTATGCAAGGGTAAAACTGAGTGTTATTCTTTGCGTTGTGTACATTATGTTTGTTTAAACTTGTTCTTCTATACTTAGCAAATATATTGTTCAAGATTGAAATGCACTGTTGGATGCATATGAGTTTCTTCTTCAAGAATAAGCAATTTGCAGGTGTGGAATGCTTTGAAGTCTAACACATGCAGATGAGTGCAAGCAACCAAATTATGAGATTGATTAAAGAAAATGAAATGCATATAATCAGAGCATGCTGATCTCGTCCCGTCCCGTATCGATCCCGTATGAACGGGATGGGATAGGGATGGGTTTATCGATCTCGTCCCATCCCGTCCTGTATCGATCCCGTATGAACGAGATGGGATAGGGACGAGTTTATCTCGTCCCATCCCGTCCCGTGCCTACCCCTACTTCAACCCATTCTGCTGATGAAATAAAAATTATGTTTTCTACAACGCCGCTTTAGATGTTACAAGCGCCGGTATTGGTTACCCTTAACCGGCGTTTGTGTTATGAAGCGCCGGCCGAGATAAAACCCCGCCATCCTATCGCAAACAAAATTGTGTTTTTTTGAAATGCCCGTAGTGGCTGTAAATAAGCGCCGGTCAAAAGCTTACACTACCGGCGCTTCAAAACAAAAGCGCCGATTAAGGGTAACCACTATTTAAGAAGCGCCGGTAACGATAAAAAACCCGCGCTGGTAACAATTAAAAACCCGCAAATTAATCCCGCGAAATAAACCCGCGAAATAAAATTTTGGGTTCGAAAACGCCGGTTTAGATGTAAAAAGCGCCGGTAAAGAGCTAACAAGACCGGCGTTTTGTGTAGAAGCGCCGATAAAGAGCGAAAAAAAACCCGCGAATTATTCCCGCTAATAAAAATAAAATTTAGTTTTCAAAACGCCGTATAAGAGGCTGAAAACGCCGGATTAGAGAGATTTTATAAAATCTCTACAGCTCTAACAGACCGTCGAGTTCCCTCCTTCCTGCGATTCCCTCCTTCCTGCGATTCCATTCCCTCCCTGCGATTCCCTCCTTCCTCCTTCCTCCTTCCTCCTTCCTCCTTCCTCCTTCCCTCTCCTTAGCGTTTCGTGACTTCGCTCATTCCTTCTTCCCTCCTTCGCTCTCTGTCTCTCTGTTGAAATCTGTCGAATACTGTGGTGGTGGTGGTGGTACTCATTCAAGAACATTCGAATAGCAACCTAAGAGAAAAGCTCAAGGTACAATCGAATCTCGATTTGATGATTTCCAAATATAGGGTTTAGGGTTTTTGGTTTTTGGTTTTTGGTTTTTGATGAATTGTTTATTTGTAATCGGTTTCGATTGGTTTTTGGTTTTTGGTACTAACTTCTGTTCTTATTTAATTAATCATTTTGCTCTGAACATACTTATTGCATAATGGAAATCTATCTATAATGTGGTTTGTTACAATTTGGCTTTTACGGTATGTTGGTTATGTTTCGTGCATCATTGGTATGACCTTGCAGTCTTCAGAATTATCCACCAAAGTTGGTTGTGACAACTAAAGCTTTTTGGTTTTTGGAAAAATGGGTAACATAGGAATGATATGCTAGTATATGCAACACATGTCTGGTTTTTGGTTTGAGTTGAGAACACTTATGGTAAATGGTTAAAGAAAGAGAATGCTTTGTCAAATCCAACTTTAGGTGGTGCTTATTGAGAAGTGATACTTGTACCTTTTTCCATACAGCTAGAAATTATGGTGGTTCGTATCTAAAGAGTGGGTGTTATTAACAACAATCTCTGTTTAACATAAAAGCTGTTATAATATAAATGCTATCACCCTCTATAATTATCTTTCAGAAATAATATAACCATTCAATGATAAAGATACCACCATGAGTCATAACCATGCTCAATAGAATCTTTTTTTGCACAAGTTGGTACTGTGACAAAAGAGGAAACCAATAAATTGACTATCAAAAGTAAAACATATCAATTTCTCGTGTTCATTCAGGCATATGTTCTTCTGGACCATTGATGCACTAGTTATAAGGTAATAGTGATAAAGGTCAGGATAAGTTTCGCGGTTATTGTCATCTTAGTATCTTACATACGTGCATAAGAAGTAAAGTTCTTTAGGGTTGTATTCGTTTTAAGGTAATAATAAGGTAATGTTGATGGAGGTAAGATAGTTGTTTTCTTGGATTGTGTTTATTATAAGGTAGTGTTCATAGAGATTGAAGATAATTTTTTTTGGGGTTATCGTTGTCTTTGCATGAGAAGTGTACCTATGTAATATTTGTATTGCACTTTTGTACATGCATCCATAATTAATGGTTGAATTTGTCGTATTATATTAAAAACAACAGATGTTTTAACGAACTTTCGTTGTCATCATCTTAAATACTTTCACCATTACCTTATATCGAACAAAATCCTAGTCCACAATAGAAACCCCCATGGAAATTTTATGTTATGCACTGGTTGCTCTTTACATGATTAAAGCCAACTTTTTCTTTAGGTTTTATTTAGTTATCATTTTTATACATTTATTTCTTTTTTACTTTACTTAATTTTTTCGGTTTCACTTTGATATGTAAAAACATAATAGGGATTTAATGGCCACGTTGGACAAAAGCTGGATGGATATTGGGAATCGTTTAGACCCCAACTATATAAGAGGAGTGGAAAAATTTCTTGATTTTGCGTTTCAGCACACAAAATCTGGGAACCTCATATATTGCCCATGTAGAAAGTGTTTCAATGGTCGTCTAAAGACAAGGGATGAAGTTAGAGAAGATTTGATCATAAGCGGCATACTTCGTGGTTACACATATTGGGACTTTCATGGTGAAGATAGACATGCTACCACAGGCAGTGAGGATGACGAGTTAGAGCTTGATAATGAGGTTGAATGTGATGAAATAGATGCGTTGATAGCGGATACTTTTCCAGAGTTTAATCATGAGAATGTCAGAGATCAAAGATATGAGACAGAGACTACTAGCAGTACAGGACCACAAAATGAGGCTGAAAGAATTTTGAGGGTCATTCAAAATGCCAAGACTAGCATATATCCTGGGTGCGACATTTCTTTATTGTCTTTCATCTTAAAACTTTTACATATTAAATGTGTTGGGGGAATGAGTAACAAAGCCTTTACCATGTTGCTTAAGGAGTTAAAGAAAGTTTTTCCTAAAGGTGAGACGCTACCAAAGTCCTACTACGAGGCTAAAAAGATTATTCAAGATCTTGGGTATTCATATGATAAGATAGATGCGTGCATCAATGATTGTGTTTTATTTCGCAAAGAACATGCTTACGCAGAGTATTGCCCAACTTGTGGAGAATCGAGGTGGAAAAAAATTGATTGTGGAGATAATGGTGATGATGAGGAGTCTACTGGATATTCTAATAAGAGGAAACGAGTCTCACGAAAGATTTTGCGCCACTTTCCTTTAAAACCAAGGCTTCAGAAAATGTTCATGTCTTCCAAAATTGCTTCTGAAATGAAGTGGCACCATGATAACTGTATTAGAGATGACAATCTAGCACATCCTGCAGATTCAGAGGCTTGGAAACATTTTGATCAATTGTATCCTGACTTTAGTGTTGAACCGAGAAATGTGAGACTTGGATTGGCAAGTGACGGCTTCAATCCGTTCAGCAACATGAGTCTATCATATAGCATGTGGCCTGTTGTTTTGATACCATATAATTTGCCCCCATGGATATGCATGAAACAATCAAATATGATTATGTCTCTGCTTATTCCGGGAGAGAAAGCTCCTGGAAATGACATTGATATTTACTTACAACCATTAATTGATGAGTTAAAAGAATTATGGGAAGAAGGCGTGGATACATTTGATGCATCCAGTAAGACAACCTTCCAAATGAGGGCAACCTTGTTATGGACTATTAGTGACTTTCCAGGTTATGCAGTTCTCTCAGGATGGAGCACTAAAGGACGTTTAGCATGCCCAGTTTGTAACGTGGAGACATGTTCGAAGAGATTAGTGTATGGAAAGAAACAATGTTATATGTGTCATCGAAGATTCTTACCACCGGATCATAAATGGCGTGATAACAAACGCGACTTTGATGGTAATAAAGAACTAAGACCTCCACCAGTGTTTATGTCAGGTGATGATATTCTCGAGCAAATGCAAGACGTAGACCAAATAACATTTGGCAAGGGGAAGAAACAAGCCGAGGGAAGCGAGCATCATAATTGGAAAAAAAGGAGTATATTCTTTGATCTTCCGTACTGGAAAAATTTGCTTATTCGGCACAATCTAGATGTTATGCATATTGAGAAAAATGTGTGCGATAATGTGATTGCGACATTGCTAGGAGTTTCGACAAAAACAAAGGATAATCTCAATTCCCGTTTGGATTTGCAACATTTAAAGCTTAGAGAAGAGTTACATCCAATTAAGAAAGATGAGAACACTTATTTACTCCCTCCCGCCCGCTATACTTTGTCATCCGATGAGAAGAGTCGTGTGTTACAAATCTTGAAAGATATCAAGGTTCCAGATGGTTTTTCTTCAAACATATCCAGATGTGTTAACTTAAAAGAAAAAAGGTTAATTGGCCTAAAAAGTCATGATTGTCATGTTCTTCTCCAACGACTACTTCCACTTGCTATTCGAGGCATATTGCCAGATGATGTGTGTGATGCCTTGCTCGGTTTGAGTAGTTTATTCGTTGATTTATGCTCAAAAACTCTTCAAGTTGAGGAACTGAAGAGAATAGAAAGGAATGCTGCAATTACGTTGTGTCGTTTAGAGATGTTATTTCCACCATCATTTTTTGATGTGATGGTACACTTACCGATCCACTTGGCAAATGAAGTCAAGATTGCTGGTCCTGTTCAATACCGTTGGATGTATCCCATTGAGAGGTACATATATTTTCATTGTTGCAATTACCCACAAATAGGCCTTGTTTGAGAACTATACTTATACTTCCAAATGTAGGTACTTACACACCTTGAAGTCATATGTCCGAAACAAAAGTCGACCGGAGGGATCAATTGCTGAAGGTTACATTCTAGAAGAGTGTATGAATTTTTGTTCAAGGTACTTGCATGATATAGAAACAAAGTTTAATAAAGTTCCTAGGAACTTTGATGGCTCTGGTGACCAACATCAAGGGGGACTTTCTATATTTTCAACAAAGGGACGTGGTTTGGGAAAATCAGATGTGAAAGAGTTGACTATGGAAGAATGGACTCAGGCACATTGGTACATCTTGCAAAATTGTGAAAATGTGACACCTTTTATTGAGTAAGAAATTACTATCTACACTAATCGTTTGTTTTTAAGTCACCAAATTATCTAACATATGTTACTTATTTGCAGGGAACATAAAAATATCTTAAAACATACACATTCAAGGAACTTAGACCTTATTCATCGTCGACAATTTCCAAAGTGGTTTGAGTCTCGTGTAAGGAACTTAGACCTTATTCATCATCAACAATCATATTAAGAATATTGTTCATAACATAATTGGTATTTTTCATTGCTTAGGTGATTGAATTATGTCGAACAACTAGTCATGAATCGATCGAACAGTTGCGCCCATTAGCTCGTGGACCTGACAAAGTAGTATTGTCATGGAGTGGTTATGTTGTCAATGGATTTAAGTTTCACACGAAAAGCCGGGAAGCTCGGTTAAAAACACAAAATAGTGGTGTGGTTGTTAATGGAGATAATGGAGTTGATAGATTGAATTATTATGGAGTTCTTATTGATGTTGTTGAATTGCAATATTTAGGAGGAAATCGTGTTGTTTTGTTCAAGTGTGATTGGAGAGATATCCATAGCCCTGGACGAGGTATTGAAAGGGATAGACATGGTTTTGTAAGTGTTAATTCTCAACGAATACTTCAAACAAATGAACCATTCGTCTTAGCAAGCCAGTGTGAACAAGTTTTCTATGTTAGAGACAATGCAAGATCGGGATGGCTAGTTGTGACAAAAGCTGTACCACGTGAATTTTATGTCGTGCCAGAACATGAAGACGAGGCAACAGTCGATGAAATAGATGCATTGCAGCCCCTAGTACTAGGAGATACATCAATCACTTGTGCACCAAGTGATGATGTGGATCATGTTGTATGGAATAGAGCTGATTTGCCAATGGAAACAATTCCATTGTCAGAAAATAACACCAAAAAAAAAAAAAGGAAAAGAAAATAAGAGAGTTGATGTTTGAAATATGGTAATTGAATAGTCATCAAATGTTATAATGTATTATTATATGTTATGGCACTAGCTCACTTTTTGTGCATTTTTCAGGTATGGCGCCAAGACCACCGACAAATGATAGGTCAGAGGAGTCATCCCATAATGTTGAGTCAAGTTCTTCTGGTATTTTTACTCACTCTAAACAATATAAAGCTCCATTTTTCTTATAGAATTGTACTTAAAATTTACAATTTTTAACATTAATAATTTCCTTTACATAGGTAGCAACATGATTAGGAAAGCACGTGGACGAGCAATGGGACAGAAGGTAGCAATTCTACCAAAAGGATCAAAACTGAGTCTGGAATTTGACGACAGACATCGTGTAATAGGAGAGCACAGGTCATTATGTGCGTCTCAACAAGGAATTGTCGTTCGAAACATGCAAATTACATCTATTGCTGCACCATCATGGAGAAAACTTGACAAAGATGTAAAGGCCAAAATGCTTGAATCGTTATTGGTACGTATATATCTTATCATTATAATATGTGTGTGTGTGTATATATATATATATTGGTCACATATGCTAGATTTGATCAAATGTGCTCTTTTATTCAGGAGAAGTTTGACATAGGGGATGATCCAGAAGTGAAGAAGTTGTTAATGAAGGAAATGGGGAAAAAATGGAGGGACTATCGATCTGATTTGAAGAAGAACTATTATGATACACATGAGACAGATGAAGAACGACTTCGAAATCGACCACCATTTGTAAAAGAAGAAGATTGGAAATGGTTGATAAAAGAACATTGGGGAACGCCAAAGGTTAAGGTATGTACCTAAACCTTAATATCACACTTGATTCTCTACGTACTAGCCATACCTTAATTCTTGATGATATAGTTTTTTGAATCCGTTTTTAATAAATTCAGGAATTGTGTGATAAAAATAAAGAAAGGCGTGACACACAACAAATGCTTCATCATGCAGGCAGAAAATCCTTTGCCATACTTGAGGATGAAGAGGTTAAGTACAAAATATTTGAAATTTTCGATATGAATATCAACTTAGTAAGAAATATATTTACTCATTTGTGTACGTTTTCTATTGTTGTCAGATGAAAAGGACAGGAGTTCGTCCATCTCGTATTAGGATGTTTGAGCTTGCTTATACAAGCAAAAATGGATCATATTCAGATGTATCCACTCAAAGAAAGGCGGTCAGTATTATTTTCAATTTAAATTGTTGGTATCCATTACCATTTATATTTCATATTCACTAACTAAATGTGTCTCTAAATGTAGGAAGAGATTAAAAATCTTATTGTGCAACGAGAGGAGGGATTAAACTCCTTAGATGATGACCACATTTTTACTCAAGTATTCGGGCCAGACAGACCTGGACGTGTACGTTGTAGGGGACATGGGATCACGCCAACATCTGAAAACGGTACGAGTAGTCGCTTTGGATCTCAAGCTATAGAAGAAGCAAGGCGAGAGATTGAGATTGCAAGGAAAGAGGCTGCGGAAGCAAAACAAGAGTTGGCAGAATACAAGATAGTGGCAACACAAGAGTTGGCAGACTACAAGATAGTGGCAACACAAGAGTTGGCAGACTACAAAAAAGTGGCCAGTGATGAAATGAATAAAATGAAGGAGGATATGGCCATGATGATGCAAGCAGTGAGGAGACTAACTGATCAAAACAATGGATCTGGTGGATCGGAGGCACATTAGCGGTGAGTTTTTTAAAGTGATAATAACTAGGATGTGTTTTGTATGCCATCAGTGATAATAGTTGTTTTCTTATTTGATCCTTGTCCACAGGTTTGAAGTGGTTGCCGATGTGCTATACTTGGATGTATATATATCTGAATGTGGTATATGTTCTTTGGATCAGTCTTGTTGTTATAGAAGAATGTAGTATATATTCTTTGTAACTGTTTTACCTATAAATATATGAAAGGGTTATGTTCATTGCGTTGCTATTTTATTGTTATATTTTTCTTACATGCTGGTTAAGAAGTCATATGCTTCAATTGTAAGTATGATCAGTAGACATTTAATATTTCCTGTTGGCCCTACCACTACTCCTGCACCTGAAGCACCTGCTCCTAGTAATAACAATGCTACTGAGAGCTCCCATCCAGAAGAAGGTAGTTTTCTTTTCATATCACCTTTATATGTGTATGCTAATTGGTAATTAAAGTATTGTTGTAAATGTCATTTTAACCGAAGTTGTAATCTTTGTATACAGATGAAGAAGGTAGCATTTCTCTATGAGTGGTTGTGGTGGTACACATTCAATCAGCTAAGTTCTGTCTGAAATCTCTTTTAGGCATTTTGTGGTTGGTTGAATTAATATGTTAATTTGCTTTGGATACCAGTTCTTTGGATGGCGTTGGTCGCTATTTGGTTATCTAACGTTGACTTATCATAGTTTTTCTTTTGTTTATGTTCCAGAACTATACTGAGTACGTAGGCAAGAAGAGTACATTTCGCCTTCTAAACAGAGGATCTGCCAAGGCACTCGGTAAAGTTGCTGAGTTAGATGGTATGCACGTCATTCAATGTACATTTCCCCATGATTCATGCTGCATTACCCAAGAATGACTAAAGAGTTTTGTTTCTTTCCTAGTGGCAATGCTGATGAATACCCGGAGTTTAGCAAATGGAGCACTATAGATGAAGTTCTGAATTTGGATGGACCCAGTAGGAAGCGCAAAGCAACTTTTAGTAGCCATGTTGCGGGTGAGTGTTTTTCTCGCGCTTTCTCAACTTTTAGTAGAAAAATTGTCTTCCCGCATATTACCCAAGAATGTTTCTTCCTGCATTTCACTCTAGCCTCCCCTAGTCTAGGGAATGATTCATGCTGCATTACCCAAGAATGCCTCCCCATGATTCATGCTGCATTACCCAAGAATGAGGCTAAGGCTTATGCCTCATGTATTGAAATTACGGCTTCACATTTTTTAGAAAAATGCCTCACTTCACGCCTCCGCGTTTGAAAAACCTTGCTTCAAAGTGGAGTAGGATTCTTCACAGCCCTACAGGAAATGTTTTTTTAGCCGAAGAAATAAGAAAGAAGCTAGTACAGGAAATTTTACTCTGATATTGGTATTCTCCTTATCTTTCTAAACCATTATATTAATATCTGACTTGGAACTGAAATGCTGACTTGGAACTGAAAATACTGAGAAGTGGACTGACTTGGAACTGAAATGCTGAAAGAATTCCAATCAGGCATGAAATGCTGAGGAGAAGACTGAGTTGGAACTGATGAGCTGAAATACTGCCTATCGGGCTTGAAATGCTGAGAAGTGAGCCTATCGAGCTTGGAAAGCTGAGGAGTATACTGACTTGGGACTGGAATGCTGATGGACAGACCAGGTAAATAACATTGCTTTCTCTAGTTTGGATCTATGGCTTATTTTAACCTTTATTGAAATCCTATGCATGTTCATATTAATTTACACTTGTATGTCTACCTAGGTAGCCATTTGGGATAAGTGTTTAGGTAGTTCTAAGCACAGGAGGATTGCATTAAAAAGGAATAGTTGACATCCCAACTAGCTTGGCACCCCAATGTTCCTCCTGTCATTTGTATAATCCCTGAAATTGGCCAGAAGAAAACCTCCAAAACAGCCCAGTTGAGGCCAAAAACAGTCGTCAGTGTGTTTGAAGCTAAATGAAGTATTATAGTTTGGTTTTATGTGTGAATTGGATTTATGTTACTAGAATTAAGTGGTACGAATAGGTTGTAGGTGGTGACAACATCAGATTTTTACATTTCAGACCTTGGGTTGAATTTTCATTTTCAATTTCAGCTTGTCTTTGGTTGAAAAAAATACAGAAAAACTTGAGAACTTGAAGTGTCAACACATGTTCTATTGATCATTCTGTGCCACCTTTTGAATTGAGTTTTCATACAAGTACAAGAATGGGGACCATGCCGCGCAGGTCTGTAAAATTTTTATGTTTGTATTCAGCTCCAGGCATTATCTTTGCCTTGAGCTCTCTTGCTACTTGCTAGTAGATCCTGCAATTTGCTTGTCTCACCTATTTATCTATAAGTGGTCCTTAGAACAATTGCTTTATTTAACTCTGTTCTTAATTCAAATGACAAATGACACTGCTCGACTTGTTATCTCAACCATTATGGCAGTTATATTTGGGTTTTGCCTTGGTATTACATTCCCATCTGTTTCAATAACGAAGGTATTCAAACTTGATGCATTTCTTATATCTGTCTTGATTGATTTTTTATTTTTTTCATGCGTGTAATTCCTTGCCAAACTTGCAGCTCGGTTTACCCACGAGCCTTCTACCATCTGCTAGTGTGCCCGTTGATGATAAATCATTTCAATTGCGATCTAAAGGCGACATGCATAAATCAGTCAACATTACTAGGGTAATCCTCCTTAAAACTTTAATTAGCTGTGCTTGTTTGCTAATTCTCGCTTTTGCATTCGTATATCATTTGGAAGATGTTCCATGGTATGTTGAATCACTGTTCCTAAAACTTAAAATATATTAGTTCTGTTACTTACTTTTCAATGTTCAGCATCTTATAGAAGACATTGTTGTAACAAACTCATGAATATTAGTAATTTTAGTTGCAAGTCTACAATTTTCTGTGGAAGGGATTTCCGTTTGTTCAGTAATCGTTTGTTTCTGCACCTGCTTACATTCCAAAATAAAACCTGGTTTCAAAATGTTTGACAGGTTTGTGATTATATGAAATTTCAAAATGTTTGGTGACTGGTACATTCTATGAAATTTCAAATCTTTATATTCTTAACCCTTTGTGTTGGCTTCTTCAGTATATTGCATGATACAATAAATTTGAATGTTCTCTTCGACATCCGATTGTATTAATTTATTTTAGTGTTTCTGCATTAAAAAACAAGTCAGATTTTGTGCCTGCGAAATCAAGTTATGGCTGTTTGATATCCTCTGCGACAAATCCCGAATGAACACCGGACTGCCCAAATCAACCGGCATACACACGCTCCAACCGTATGTCGCCGCATCTCAGCATGTCAACGCTGCGACAGACAACAGCAATGCATCCCAGCATCAGCAAAACCAGCAAGAACAGCAATGTAGCGCAGCAGCAGCAGCAACGCAGCGCAGCGCAGCAGCAGCAGCATCAACGCAGCGCAGCAACAGCAGCATCAGCAACAGCAACGCAGCGCAGCAACAGCAGCAGCAAAAGGATACGCTCTGTTTTGCGAGAGCCCATCCAGTTCCGTTCCACAAATTCCCCCAGGTTAAACCATGACACTCTGTTTTGCAACAGAGTGCTCTGCCTACGCACAGCATCTGCCCCTGACCGCAAAAACAGTCCGCAAACAGGCAGCATTCAGACCTCAGTGGTGATTGGATATGCTTCTCTTGTTGCAGAATATGCGCAATCAGCTTTCTTCTTTGAGAACTGATTTTAGATTGTTTAAGTTCACCTTTGTAGTTGTTATATTCTAGATGAAATGATGTTGAGCATTTGGTTGATTATTTGTAGGATGGGGAACAAATGAGAAGTTGATCATATCAATACTGGCTCACAGAAATGCAAAATAGCGCAAACTTATTCGAGAAACTTATGCTGGAATTTATGGAGAAGATCTCCTCAAGGCATTGCAAGAGGAACTTTCAAGTGATTTTGAGGTTGGTTAATTCGAAAATGCCATTTTTTTCCTTGATTGATGTGCAATTTTTTTACTAATTAAAGCTTGACATTTTGAACTTTAAAGTGTCTCTGCATATCTATTAACTTGACAATTTGTTCAGAGATCTGTGCTTTTGTGGACTTTGGATCCTGCTGAACGTGATGCTTACTTAGCTAATGAAGCTACAAAGAAGTGGACTGCTAGCAACCAGGTTCTGTTGGAAATAGCTTGCACAAGGTCTCCACATGATCTGTTGTTGGCTAGACAAGCCTATCATGCTCGCTTCAAGAGATCCCTTGAGGAAGATGTTGTTGCTCACACAACAGGGGACTTCCAAAAGGTAGAGTTTTACTTGTTTGATGACTCTATTCTCAACATGATGGTTATCCTCTCAATATTTTTTTTTGTCACAAATCTATTTCCTCCTTTACCAGAGGAAAGTTCAAAGCAATCCAAGTTCTCTTCCATTGGTACACGTTTCAAGGTAAATGAACTTTCCTCATATCAAAACACTAAATTATTGATAATAAGATCTTACAGGCTCTGTGTGATCATTGCATCATGAACCATATTGCAGCAACAACTTCAATCATTAATGGAAACTCTGAGCACGACAGAGCCGCATTACATCAGATGTTGCTGGAGTAGCACCGTCTGGCAAGGCGTATTCTTATCCTGGAAAAATGTTAGATGATGATGCTGTGCCTGCAAACACTTCTTCTGGTAGGTAAGGGTACTGTAATGAACATTTTTGAGTTCTTTTCCTTGACCATTTTATAAGGTTAACGCATCAAATATGAACTGATGGTAGGGTTGAGTTAACTTTTTATTCTGAGTCTAGTTAGATTTTCCCTTTTTGCAGTATCCTGAAGAGTGATCACCAAAGCAACGTGGACTATGCTTGGAATGAAGTAAGAGGAAAACTTTTCAGTGCACTTGATGCTGTTCAACATGACAAAAGTTTAAGACATAGAATGGATGAATATGAAAAATACAAGGATGTATAAGGATGCACTGCCTATGTTGCAGGTCTTAATATATGGTTGTTACCGTAGAAAATTATAGTGTGCTTTGAGTTTATTTGTTACTGAAGGAGATTTTAGTAGATGATATGAAATTACAAAATTTACAGTCTGTTTTTTCCGTCCCAATGACAGGTTTTTATTTTTATTTTTATTTTTATTGATTTTTTTTTTCCAGTATGTTAACATAACCGGCACTTCCAAAGCGCCATTAAAATGTAGGTTTTTTACAAATTTGTTAAGACAACCGGCGCTTTAAAAGCGTCGCAACAAATAGTGTAAAATATTATTTTTACATAACCGGCGCTTTTAAAGCGCCACTAAAAGCTATAAATACGGCGTTTCCACAAAAGGAAAATGCAATATCCATTTATTTAGCGGCGCTAATATAATCTTTGCCGGCGCTTGAAAAGCGCCGCAACTGATCACTTTTAACCGGCGCTTTACCATAAGCGTCGTTAATCTTTTGGCGGCACGTACCTTTGCCGGCGCGTTTCGGCGCTTCTCAAAATGCCGTTAATGCTCGAAACCGGCATATGTTTAGCTTTCCCGGCGCTTTGGAAAACGCCGCTTAAAACAAATTTGTTGTAGTGCCAATTGCAAAATGACATACTTGATAAATTTATGATGAATATTTCGGAAGAAAATCAATTTCATTCCTTTAATCCATTAGAGAGATTGTTAATAGTAATCAAGTAATAAACATATAAAAGAAACATCTGCACTATATCATACATATCAATACTTCAACTTAATATCCACAAGGACCACAAAATGTCAAAGCCCAGCTGAAAAGATAATTTCGTACCCCTTCTTGAATGGTTTTAAAAATCTCAGGCAGCTCGGTTGTTGCAACTTCAGCTGGTGCATCTCCAGTGGCCATGGCAACCACATTACGTGCAATCTTACGACCTGTTCAATATTTTGTACACATTAAATTTTATGATCCCAAAAAATATACACTAAGAATCTGAAATCACAGAAATATAGAAGCTCTACAAATGAATAAATAAACAAATATGTGGAGTGAGTGGTGTACATACAGTATGCTGCAAACTTCCAAGTATTGCGGTTTTGTGGACGTGTTTGTGGTGGCATTGGTGATGGTAGAAGAGTGGGGAGTGTCACACATTGTGTGGATGTGGCAGCCATTGGTCGAGAAGCTTTGCCATCAATGAGAGCTGAAGATGAGATGGAAAGAGTAGCTGAAGTTGAGGCCATGGCTGGAGATGGAAAAAGTTTCTAGCCAACTGTTTGCACAAACCAGGGTGCTTCTCTCTCTGCAAGGCCTGGAATGTGAAAAATTCATGATCATCATAAATTTAATAAAAGCAGGCCACATTGCATGTAAGGGACATGGAATTATCACTAGGAAAAATACTGCACAATCAAGAGTGTTATGCATACTTGTTTCAGAGCATCTTGGAATGCTTCCATAGGATTGGAACTTCTTTCTTCAAAGCACTACCTTCAAAAGTAGTAAAGTAAGAGTCAGATAGAACTTTAAGGCACTGACGGTGATTCAGTGGCACATACAGAAATTTCACGTCTAGCCGCACGAAAAGTGTGAAAGTTTCTATGCTGACCTCATCAAATTGTGAAAGATCACCAGCTGGATTAATCCAAGCCCTGAAAAGAATGCTCAAACTTCAGCTTCTTAAACTAAAGGTCAGGACAACACAAAATTAAGGACTGCAAGAAACTTACATTTCATTGTTCCCATAATACTGCACCATAGTGCACAAACCATCAGTAGTGAATAGCTTACAAGCTCCAGTAGTGAATAGCTTACAAGCTCCAGATTGAGGAAATGAAATAAATACTGTATGAAGAAAGACTGACCTTCATCCAGGTTGAGCAAACTCCTTTGTGACAATTTGCTAGCCTCACTTTTTCCATTATCCCAATTCCCAAGAATGTAACAATTTACTGGTTATGCTTATATGCTGGGGTTTTTTCCACATGGTTTCCAAGGTAGAACCAAGGTTAATCACAGTATTCCCAGTCATAGGTACGCTTGAAAGCCTTCCAAATTAAGCAAGTATATGTAACAGGGAGAGTCTCCTATAAAATTAGTTTCTCGAAATTAACACGATGAGACAACTAATGTAAGTAAATCACCTTGGCGATGATGAGATCGAATAGTATCTAGGCTGCAAGCGAGGAGCTACTGCTGCAAAGAAAACTCCAATAGGAGGCTTTGCTGAAGGAAACTCAGCCATCACCTCTAAGAGACTTCTCTGACTTGCAACTACCCACTGTGAATATTCATCCTGCAAAAGGGAGGGGATGGCTTGCTTACAACCTGAAAATATTAAACTTACATATATACAGATATTTAGTTCAGAGATCTCACCTTTCCAGCCGGAGAAGCAAGAAATCTCAACCGATCAGCTTCACTTGAATCAGATGCATGCGCAGCTAAAGCAAGCAGAGCAGCCTGAAAATTTGAGGATAGGCATCAATGCAGAAATCCAAATAAACAAATGAACTTTCAAACACAAAATAAAAACAAATCATGAAAATTACATTCCGAGATTACAAAATACCTTTTTGGGGGAATTCAAAAGATCTGCATATTGTGTGAGTGCCTTCCTCAAAGTGCAGGGAGATGGGAAAGGAGGTGGTAAAGAAGTTCCACCAACTGGAGTGCCATCCTCCTTTTCAGAATGGATTGAAAAATAAGTTTCCGGTGCAAAACCCAATAACCTCTCTGCCTCCTCCACGTTTTCAATATGATTTTCACAAAAGACACCAACATGGTCTCCTGTTTCATATCTGAGGAAAGTGGATGAAATCAATATCAGATAAAGTGGATGAAATCAGTATGAGACTCATCATTATTATTGAACAAAAGTAAAATGAAATAATTAAAAGGTGTCTGAATAAAAGAGCAGGCAGAAGAAATTTACGTAAGCCCAGTGCCAGAAATATCAAATTCCAGATGGATACAAGAACGATCTGAAGCTGGAGTGTGAAGCTCCCTCTTCACAGCTACGTTAGCCCTGTGAAGCAAATACAAACATGTCATCCAAGGAACAAAAATTAAAATCACTTGTAACATAGAGAATCATTTTTCTTTATTACCTGCATGGATGGTTAACATCATGCACAGTGTGGCCATTTGCATTACTCTGGTTCTTTTCCTGTACCAATGCATCTTCAGGATCATAAAATACTACTCGGTACTCAAGCACAGCAGCAGTATAGGGAGTATTGACACTTGTTGCATCATCTTCATCACGAAGCAACTGATCCAGTTCAGGCCACACCAATTCTCTCCTAGAAGATATGACAAGAAAAAATCAGGATGACGGGAAAGAATAGAAATAAGTCTGTCCACCAATATCCAAGAAGGTGATGGAGTTCTTTACACACCATGCAGTGAAGTCATCTTCAATGCATTGATCATCATCGCCAATACCCACTGGCACCAAACGCTTTGCACCTGTACAAGTATATAAGGCTCAATCAGGCATGCCAGACACTAATGAAAGCAAAAGAAACAAACTAATGTTACCTATAATACTTAAAACTAGACATCATCACTGACATGCTTTCATCATTTTACATGTAAATGGTTATCAAGTATTTGTTTGAGATGAAATATTTCACTGAAAATGGTGTGGAAATCAGCTCTGCCCAAAAAACGGCTACTTAAACCTCAAATCAAGGGATTCAACAAAATGCCAATAATTACACAAGAAATTTTAGGAAGCAATTAATACCATAGAAGACGGGAAAAAGAAAAAAGGAAGCCAAATCTTGCATTAGAGGGCTAGCTGATACAACACCTAGACAAATCTTGCATTTGTATCTCGATTTCTCTCCCTCGCTCTCTCCCTGGATATATCTCTCTCCCTCCATCTTTTTTCTCCCTGAACTGTCTCTCGATCTCTCTCTTTCTCGATCTCTTTTGGTATGAAATATGAGTATTTGGGCGAGAGCGAGGGAGGAGAGTGATGCATATATGCTGAGTGAAATTTTTGGTTAAGCGCCAAAAGACCCGCCAGAATTTAGATAGCTTTTTAACTGTGTCATGTCCTTAGAATTTGGGTTTTTATAGCATAAAAGTTAAAACCGCTATCGTCAATTGCTATTAATAGGTAATTTTGGTGTAGTGTAAAACCAGTTACCAGGCCAGTGCCGTCACCGAGTAATTAACTTAATGAAATAAACAGAAACAAATTAGTCAGATTGCCACTATGATTACATGGCAGGTTTTTATGTTCACGTGGTGAGCTCTGATTAGTCACATTTGTTACATAACAAGATTTCAATGTGGAGACCATACATTGTTATTCCTAGCCATTCCTAACCAATCTCAACATTTAGATGATCAGAATATAAGATAACTTCCATATTCTGTGTACCAAGAAAATGTTCTGCCTACTGAGCAACAAGATCAACCTAGACAATGGAGAATTCTCTTTGGGATTTTCCTTTTGATCTCCTATATAATGTTTGATAACTGGGGCACTTAATTTCTCAAAATTCACCAACACAAAATACCTAATTTTAATGAGTACAATACCCATGCTGTTTATCCCTGAACTTCTCCAAGTAAATTGGGGAGTGTGGGTGTGAGGATCATCAACAAACAGAAACCAACAAAACCCCCTGATTGAAAACACAAACAAACTTCGCAATGCAATAAAACTGACAAATTACATTGGGCAAATACCTAATCCAATAAAACCACAATTTGCTAAAAATAAAATATGTTAATTGAATGAACAAATCAATGCCACAAATTTCAAAATCAATTCTACCAAAACACACAAACCTTCAACAACACAAAACATTGTAAAGCAATTCAATTGATAAAAGGACGAGCACAAACATAGAGGGAGTGAATTAGAGCAAACCTTGTGAAGTGGAAGAAGAGTTGAAGAAGAGGGAGAAATCAGTGCGGGGTCGAGTCCCATTACTTCTTCTTTGCTGACAACACTTTGGTACACAAATCATCTCTTGAACCTTCTCCTCCCCTTTCTTGCAATTCTTCTTCTTCTTCTTACTGTTGTTCTTGAAAACCATCTTGGCTGGAGAAACCGCTGCTTGGCTGGAGAAGTCGATGGAGAACGGTGGGTTTGGAGGCAGCTTGAACGGTGGCTGTTTCGGTAGTTTAGGGGCGTCGTTTTTTTTTTTTTTTTTGTTAGGTTTAGGAGAAGGCGCTGCTTCGGTGGTTTAGGGGTTTAGGCGCTGCTTCGAAGCGCTATCCTAAATGTAAGTAACATAGCGCTTCGAAAGCGCTATGCAAGCACTTTAAAAGCGCTATGGTAGTTTTGGTAACGTTTTTTCACATAGCGTTTTTTAAAGCGCTATCTAAGACATAATTAAGATAGCGCTTAACTGAAAAAAAAATTTAAAAGCGCTATTGTAGCGTTTTTTTTAATTTTTTTTTTTTTAAAGACAAATAAGCGCTATCCTAGCGCCCACTTGGATAGCTCTTTAAAAAAGCGCTATCTAAGTGGCGTTACCTAAGCTAATATTTGTAGTAGTGTGGGGAAGAAGCAACAGGACTAGTGACAAGGGTGAAACAATATTCAAACAAAGGCAAAAATGATGTGCAGCTAGGCACCCCTTTCCAAGCATTTTGGCTACTTTTTTCATATCTTTCCATTCTGTGCTTTTGGTTTAGAGCTCAAAACACTTCATAGTTTGGATTTCTTTCATGATGCTCATTGAATAGTTACAATTCTCATGTTTCTCAACTCAAAAAACCTTTGTGGCATGCATTGCACCATTCTGCCATGTCATACTTGATTGTTTTTGGAGTCCTCACATAATTTTGAGGATCAATATCTCAACGATTAGTCAGTTGCTTGGCTATTGATATGTGAGTTTCTTTCCATTTTGTTGGGTTATATGGTCTAGTGCATGTGTGTTTGTGTTTGACATGTTTCTTTTTCTCTGTCAGTCTCAATTGGCTATTTAGCTTTCAGTTATCATATAGTTATTTTGATATGACATTCTATATTTCTTTATTACATATTCGTGCATATTTGGTCGAACTCTGCAGACCTGATGTTTTTAATATTGCCTAATGGTTCTTATTTGGCAGTTGTTGAACATGCCTACCAATTGGGAAATGCATCTCAGAGACAAAATCTATTGTTCGAGTTGTATTCAACAGAGTTTCAGCTGTTCAAGGATTTGGCTTCATCTAAAGAAAAAAGGTTTGCTTCAACCATTAAGCATATCCATATCTCCTCTTTACATCTGTGCAATCAGCTTAGGCATTTTTCTAAGAACACTGCCAAGATTTAGGCAAAGCTAAGACTCTGTCACTGCTTGGTCCAGTCCTCCTTGCACTTGGGTTCCAGTTGGCAGGGTTATTAGTATTATAAATTGAGGAGTGCATGGTTGCTATTCAAATCAGCAAGAGTAGTACTCAGACTGTCAGACGACACTTCCACGCATCATTTTTAGCTAACATTTGCTGTGTAGAACTAGTATAAGCAAGAACAGCAATGGGGCAGAAGAAATCCTTCTCTATCTTAAGCATCTTCAAGTCTAGGAAGTCTCGCGATAGGTATGACATGGGATGGGATGAAGCTGTTAATGTGTGAGAAAATTACATCCTAGCGATGAAGACAGAGGGCATTGGGTAGCTGAACCAAACATTGACAAGAAAGCTTCAGCCTTCATTGCTAAATTCTATGAAAGTCGTGTGTCAGATCCTGATCGACAAACTGTTCCACCTATGTAAACTGTAATATAGGAGTCCCATTTGTTATGCACTTTTATTGTAATTTGCTTGTAAGTGTGCTCACTAGTTTGTGAATTACAATAATGAAAAAATAATACAAGATTTGTTCACATTCAATCTTAGTTTTTCTGTATTACATCATATATGGCCTTTTCGGTCTATCTATCCTCTCCTCTCGCTTCTTCCTATCTGGATTTGAAGTACTAATGAACAATGAACAGAATAGATTCAAATACTTTCCTGATTGTCAAGTTAATAACATGTACAGAAGTAGGTTCGTTGTTACATTTAAAAAAAAAAAAAAATTTAAAAAAAAAATTTGCCACGGCTTAAAACCGTGGCTAATTATTGCAACGGCTAAAAACCGTGGCTACCTTGCCACGGCTTATAACCGTGGCTAGTACTGGCCGCGGCTTAAAACCGTTGCTAAAGCTATTGCAACGGCTTAGAACCGTGGCCATAACTTGCAACGGTTTTAAGCCGTTGCTACTCCTGGCCACGGCTTAGAACCGTGGCTAAGATTGTTGCAACGATTTATAACCGTGGCTAAATCATCAACTGTCCTCGAGATAAAACCGTTGCTAATATTTTTGCCACGGTTTTTAGCCGTTACTGGGGATTTAGCGACGCATCTACAGCCCACGGCTCTAAGCCGTGACAATGGGTTACCCCCCACGGTTTAGAACCGTTGCTAATGGGTATTTTTGGTGTAGTGTATAAATCAAAATATATAAAGTTTTTAAAAGAAAGTCGATAAGCTTGTGTTGTCAGTTTTGAGTTCAGAAATCATGTCAAGTAAGTCCAGCACCATACCATGGGTAATGCGATATGCAATTTTGTTACATATTAATTGAGGATAAAGCAAACCACATGTGGCACCATATGCATCTTTGGTAATTGAATCCCTTAAGAAAACTCAACTCGAAGAGTTTAAGTCGACTTTCACTTGTATTAGAGCTTTAAAATTCGAGGTGAATTTATTTTTTAAGGGAATTCATTAAAAAAACTCATCTTTTTACCAAACTAATCCCCATTTTGAAAAAATGTAACTGATTTTTTTTTTTTTGAAAGTTTTGAGAAGCCCCCCACATACCCTTTTCTCTTGTAATAATCATTATCTTCTTAAAAACTTGTCATTTTTTCCTCCCACTCCTTTTCTTTTTATCTAAATCTTCAAGAAGAAAAAAAGACTCATTAAATGATCATGAAACTAAATCAAATCTCTAAACATCTAGCTTTTCTAACCATTAACAAAAAATTAGTTTATCATACATTACCATGTTTGACTACAAATCAACCAATAAACGAGATCTTAAAATACAAACTCAAAACTCATAGCAAACAAACAATCAAAATACTACATAACATGTACATAAATCCAATCTATTAGTTCTCTATAGAACAATTAAATTGTTGAAAAGTAGCACATTTGTTTGTATGATTAATTCCTCGTATAAACCATTATTTGTTATTTTAGTCTTCTAATTGGTGTTGTTAATGGAGATTACTTGGGGTTGGAGAAGTTGAAAAAAATATGGCTGAGAGAAACTAGGGATTTGCTTTAGTTATAGATTTTCTTTCTATTTGTTTTGCCTTTGTTCATGGTGAGAAGATTTCAAAAGCACCGGAGGCTACACACAAAATTTGACAAATAATTGAAGTTCAAGTTTGAATATCATAAAGTTCAACCAAGCATGTGTATAAGAGTCCTATGGATAAATTTTGACAAATAATTAAAGTCCAAGTTCGAATATCATAAAATTCAACCAAGCATGTGTGAAAGAGTCTGATTAAGAATCAATAAGCCTTGACCATTTAGCACACAAAATCCAACTAAACTCAACCTCCCACAATTCTATTTTTAATTTGGGTTTAAGGGTAGTTTAGGTTTTTTCTGTGGTATTTTTTTAAGAAAATCTAGAAAAATATTGGAGTTTTTTAGTATGGGATTTTTCTAGTAAAATCTGGGTTTTATTTTCATAAATGCCTTTTTTTTAATGAAATCAACAACTCGCACCCCAGGTGTTCGTGAAAACTTTTTGTCGGTATTCCTAAATCACTACTGATGGATCTTTGTAGCAAGTTTCTTGTTGTTACTTCGTCTGGTTATATCCCATTACTAAATGGAGCCAAAATTCTCAAGAGTCTCCTAGTAAGCCTCAAACTCATGTTGTGGATGGAAACATCTAAAAAGTGGTTGCTTCTAGACTCAGGTGCTCCACCCACGGTAAGCAGTTTTTAGTCATTATTGTTAGCGACAAGTCAAATTGGACACTCTGCTAACATTATGTATAACATGGCCATGCTATCTTAGATGGCACAAGTAAGTTTGTCCCTACTAAATAGAAGAAGAAAAAAAATGAGAGAATATAAGTTGTCATTAGTTATAATCGTAACACTTTCCAGTGCAATCTTAGATAATGCGGCGCAACACCATGTGAGATGACACGGGATGGGTCAAAAAAATTTGCACTTTCCATTTGGGGGTGCAAAATTTTATTAAAGATGCTTTTATAACCTTGCTTATTGTGCTTATTATGGACGTTCTTCCATGACGGAGTGTAAAAATGAAAGTTAATGTAGATTTTAAGGGAGCTAGTATTCGCCTCCATATGTTCTTCTTTCCACACCCACATAAAAAATTTCCACAGATTCCTCTTTCCACACCCAAATATACACGGTCAAAACCCCATTTTTTTTTTCACTGGAATACAGAGAAATAAGAGTTTTCTCTCTTAAAACCCCTATTCTTAACAAAAAGCCCTCCTCCACCATGCTTCAATTGTTTTCTCGCTCTCTGAATTCTCCAACAACTCTTTCGTTATCTAAAGGGTTCTTCCCCCCTCTCTCTCTTCTATGCTCGAGTCAATTTAATTTAGGGGTTTCTCTAAAAAAAACCCAAAACACAAGTAATCTACTCGGTTTTCTCCCATCTCTCATCCGTTCTTCGATTTCTTCCTTTAAAACTCTTTGTTGAAGATCTCTACCTTCACCATTTTCACCATGGAGGGTTTCTCCAACCCATCTAGGCGAAGAAGCAACCCATATGACATGCGTATGGGCATCATAAGGACCTCAACAAATATTTTTTTTTTTCTGGGACTTGAACAAATTCAAAATGTGAAATGCCACTACAACCTACAACAAACATGTACATAAAAAAATTTCGTGAGCAAACAATAATATCCAAGCATAAATTTTAGAGAGTACACAATGATACCCACACAAATTTCTTTGCTTCTAAGCCTTCACCCGCCCTACCCACCCCAACTGCATGGATAAACGATCGATCATGTTCACAACACTAATGGTGAATTGGTAACTTTCTTCTCACTCCTCACACAGCTAACATTTTCATATATTTTTATGTCAATGTTGTAGCTGCTTAGCTAACTTATTGGAAATGGGATGTCAATGTTGATGCCATAGAAAATGGTCTTGTGTCGGAGTAAATCTTCATTTTTCTCCAAGACAACTTCGCGCCAAACCCTCTTCACTCCCTTCTTTTATGTTTGGTGGGTCATAATTACCGACGCTATACACACTCTGTTAGCAGAGTATCAAGTGTCAAATTTGACACTCCACTAACATCATTTGATATTTTTTTGGGCTTCTAGGGGGGGTTGAGTGTGCAACTTGAATACTTATTAACAAATCAATCCCAAAATGTTGTTTACTGTGGATGCTTAGTAAGTGGTCAACTTGAATACTTATTAACAAATTGTTTCTTGAACCTAACACAAGACAGAGCAAATCTTACATCTATAACTACAAGTGACTGAGTTAGTGGAGGAACAATGCTTTTGTCCATAAATCTGTCATGTGCAAGTTTTTTCTCCAAAATGCTATCACCTAAAAATAAGAAACCCCAAACCATCCCCCTCTATCTCCATACACTCTTTGTCACTCTCTAATGGGAGTTCTCTTGTCACTGTCAATATCTGTCTAAATGTGTCAACAATTGCGTTTTCTGATAATGCCCTCGCCCAATTTATAATTTTACACGCTTCTTCACCTTAAAACATTATTTGAGTTTAAGGGTAGAAATGGAAAAACATAGCCATCATTGTTGACTATTCAAAATACTAATTATTCCTTACCTCTTCTGTTTTAATTACAAGCCTAACCCCCATTTATTAGAGTGTACTATCATCTGTCATTCTTCATGATCAATACCTAATGTAAACCAAAGATTGTGTTTTCGTTTTTCTAGTTAATTTCAGTCTCCTGATTTTAAGAAATATTTCTGTGTGTAAAGAAAAAATTAAAACTTTCAAGGATACATAAAATATATATAATGAATTTCGAGGGTATATTAAATATTTGAAAAATAAAATGCAAGTAAATAAATGTATTAAACACATTAAATGAAGCCTAAATACCTATAATTGAAATCAAGTGGTAGTTTCAAAAATCAATATATAATAATTAAAAGAAATGATAATTAAAAAATTAGGGGTGGTTTCAAAAACTAATAAATAATTAGAAGAAATGATAATTAGAAAAAACCCAAAAAAAAAAAAACCTCGAAAAAATGTAAATTTTATGTTGCCCTTTTTCTTTTCCTAATAAGAAACAAAGAATTCGATGAAATTTCTCGAAAACACAATCCTTGATGTAAACACAAGGAATCCAATATATCCATCAATGTACAATCCCAAAGAAATTAAATTGTTGTGACGATAGCACTTAACAGAGACAAAGCCCAAAGATGAAGCCCGATCTCAACCTAAGCTTTGGGGAAGTTGGTTTAAAAGGCCATTAGATCAGATCCAACAACTCTTAACTTACTGGATTTTATGTCTCGGACTGCAATCCATTACATCAGGTCTAACAACTCTTTTTTTTAAAAACTATTATATTAATATCATTAAAAATTACGATTACAATACTGATGTCTTGCATAAGTAGTTAGAGCATGAGCTTCATAGTTGAAAGCTCAATTAATTTAATTACAATACCAAGAAGTCTGAATAGAAAGTATGTGTATAATACTAGTAATAAGAGGCTTCCACACCCAGCGGGTGATTGTCTTAGATCGAGCAAAATCCTCTTTCAGGATGGAAATTAGAATCCCAGAATCTCCTAGCAATAAGCCTGTCTGCCATTTCTTTGGCTGGATAAGTAAAAGTGTTGCCTCAGCTGCAAATCCTTCTGCAATTGTGTTGTCTAACACCTTTCCAGAAATTGGGCTAGCAACCTTGGCCATAACTTCCCCTCGTAGATTGACAACAAAGACTCCAAAAGCTCCATGTTGGGTGTTGGCAAAAAAGCCGGCATCATAAGAAACAATGATCATGTCTGGGTGAAAGGGGTAAGGGAAAGGTTGTGTCAGGGAATTAGTGATATTTTATTATGTGAAATCTAGCTGACTGAACCTGGGCTTGGATCAAATTAATGAGAGTGCTAGCAGATTCCGTAATGGGGCCATAGAAAATCGGTTCAGGGTTCGGTGCTTGGAGATGTGGGTAAGATTCGATTGTCTTAGTATTCAGTAGATGGTGTAGAGAGGTGGTGCTATCTGGAGGAGGTGATTGTGTGGAGAACTATAACGTGTGCCATGCTTGCTAGGTCTAACAACTCTTAAACTTACTTGCTTTTATTGTCTTGAACTGCATTATCTTGCTTGCCTCTGAGTTTTGCTAAAGCCGGTATCTTTTATTAACTTACTCGAGTCAGAGCATAAAGGGTTCGAATACAAGGAATATACGAGGGGCATTAAAAGGGAAAAACTGAAAATTTAATTTGCACTGATTAAATTTTTTAATAAAATAAAAAATATTGAATATACGCGCACGTATAATGCGTCCACCCCTAGTAACAATGTTAATGGTGATTAAATTACATGACACGACCCATTTGAAAATTGGTAAGTTTGGGTATAGGCAAAATGACACCACAATGCTTCACTTGGCTAGTAGCTATTTAGAGCATTCACAATCGGTGTTCGCAGGCTCGTCTGACTCATGCCATAGTCAAGAAAGGGTTTGCTATCATTTCGAGCTTTCCAACTTGCACATGCAAATGGACTTTCTTTGACCAAACCCATATTTGTCACCACTATCTCACCACCATCCAACGGTTCCAAACGGGGTTAGAGCATCCAGACTAAGAAGGGGTATTTTCACAGTTTTAAGAAAAAATTACACTCCCAAACGGGGTTGCAATATTTTTTTACCACAGTAATACATCTTCCTGCGCTATCTGAGATGACAATGCACTATCTCATTAGTGCCGAAAATTGTGACAAATTCGCGCTTGTCAGGACTAGTACCGTTGGTCAGGGAAACCAAGGTCAGAGGCCTTTCAAGACTTTCCTAATGGTCTCAAAACTCAATGTTCCCTTTTGAAAAGTGCCCAAATGCTTAGCATCTATATTATAGGGGGAAGGTTTGAGCTCTTGACTGTGAGGACGTGTTGCCTCCATTGCATAGTCGGGCCAGACTGTACCGCTAGCATTTTTATTGTTTTCTTTGCATTGCTTTTCAACTTCAAACTTGTATTTCCATCGATCGATAGCATCGAACTAGTCTTGAGCAACGTCCTTCCGAACGTTCCTCCCCATTGTAATCTATTGAATGTGAATGAGAGCTTTTACTGACTATTGTGCATTGTTATATTGTCTACAGATTGATATTGGGCATTCTCAAGTTAATATTTGTGCCCATCAAAGTAATTACTCATAGGCTTACTAGTGAATTGGATAGCTAGTGCCGCACGGATTACTAGTCCGTGACAGTTGGTATCAGAGCCAGAACTTGTTGAATGCAAACCAGGATGCAGGAACTGAATGAGCGCCTTAGCGCTATGGAGGAACGACAGGCTAGTCGAATGGATAGACTAGAAAGCAGAATGGACCAGTTGAACACTTTGGGAGAATAGATTAGTCGGTTGGATGGACTCTTTTCACTGGCAGACAGAGTGGATTCGCTGGCTGAGCACGTTGATAACTTAGAGGGACGGACAGTCTCTATGGAAGAGTCGCCTCACCCCACAGCTCAGGTGATGAGTGACTTCCAATTACAGTTGGAGGACTTATTTGCAAGGGTTGGCTTGCTAACTAAGGCCACAGGAACGACGGATCACCATAGGATGAAAGTACCTGGGGCACGAGATGGGAAGGAGTTAGAGAACTTCTTGTTTGATCTGGAGCAGTATTTTCGCGCCGTGAACCCCGAATCAGAAGAAGCCAAGGTTACCATGGCGACCATGTACTTAGCAGGTGATGTGAAACTATGGTGGAGAACCAAATATGCAGAAATAGAAGAAGGTCGCATCCTTATTAGAACTTGGGCAGACCTCAAGAAGGAACTCAGAAATCAATTCTTGCCTGAGAACACTGATTTCTTAGCAAGGAGGAAGCTCCACACCATCAAACAGACAGGCAATATTCACAACTCGACGATTACAGAGTTGATCAAGCAGGGCAAAACTCGACGGTTCTGGATAAAAGATGGAGCAATACTCACAACTGGTAATCGCCTCTATGTTCCGCGAACTTCGGGTCTGAGGAAAGAACTTTTGAGAGAATGCCATGACACCCATTGGGCGGGACATCCAGGTTGGAGACGAACACTTGCATTGCTAGAGAGGGGGTACTATTGGCCGCAGATACAGGAGGATGTAATGGCCTATGTTCGAACATGTCTTATTTGTCAGCAAGATAAGGTTGAAAGAGATCGACCAGTAGGCTTACTAGAGCCCCTGCCTGTTCCAACTCGTCCTTGGGAAAGTGTTTCCATGGAATTCATTACGGGGTTACCGAAAGTGGAGGATTTCAGGAGTATCCTTGTATTTGTTGATCGATTCTCAAAGTATGTGACCTTTGTGCCGACCGGACTGACTTGCACAGCCGAAGATACGGCGCAATTGTTCCTCAAGCATGTAGTGAAGTATTGGGGACTGCCCGAAAACATTGTTAGCGACCGTGATGCTCGCTTCACAGGAAAGTTCTGGAAGGAGTTGTTCAAGCTCTTGGGATCCAAACTTAATATGTCGACAAGCCAACATCCCCAATCTGACGAACAGACTGAGTGCTTTAACTCTATGCTTGAAGAATACCTTCGTCATTTTATAAGTGCAAACCAGAAAAATTGGGTGGGACTACTTGATGTTGCACAATTCTGTTTCAACTTACAAAAGAGCTCAGCTACTCACTCCAGCCCCTTTCAGTTGGTTACTGGTCAGCAACCATTGACACCACATACAGTTCTTACCGGATACCAAGGACCCAGCCCAAGAGCTCTTGAATTTGTCAAAGCCTGGCAGAAAAACATTGAAGTTGCTCGAGCCTATCTTGAGAAAGCCTCCCGTCACATGAAGAAATGGGCCGACAAGAAACGACGAATTGATCCTTTTGCGGTCGGGGACTTGGTCTTGGTGAAGCTAGATATGTTCAACAAGTATAAAAGGACAGCTAGAGCACACAACAATCTGTTTTGCAAGTATGAGGGACCGGTACAGATTATTGAGAAAGTCGGCAAAGTCTCCTATCGCCACATTGGCTCCGTTTCACCCATCCTGTCTTCCATGCAAGTAACTTGAAGTCTTACCATGCAGATGCCACTGATCCCACAAGAAATGTATCTACACGAGCATTGCCTAAGCATCCTACTAAGCCAGATCGAGAAGTGGAAGAAATCTTAGCTGACCGCCTCATCAACAACACAGGCCCGGATAGAGAATATTTGGTCAAGTGGCAGGATGAACCTCCTTCAGAGATCAGTTGGGAGCCAGTCGAACATCTACTGCCATACCTCTCAAAGCTGGAAGAGTACTTGGAAAAGTTCGTTGCGAGGGCGTCAGCGAATTAAGTGTGGGAGAGTGTCAGGACTAGTACCGTTGGTCAGGGAAACCAAGGTCAGAGGCCTTTCAAGACTTTCCTAATGGTCTCAAAACTCAATGTTCCCTTTTGAAAAGTGCCCAAATGCTTAGCATCTATATTATAGGGGGAAGGTTTGAGCTCTTGACTGTGAGGACGTGTTGCCTCCATTGCATAGTCGGGCCAGACTGTACCGCTAGCATTTTTATTGTTTTCTTTGCATTGCTTTTCAACTTCAAACTTGTATTTCCATCGATCGATAGCATCGAACTAGTCTTGAGCAACGTCCTTCCGAACATTCCTCCCCATTGTAATCTATTGAATGTGAATGAGAGCTTTTACTGACTATTGTGCATTGTTATATTGTCTACAGATTGATATTGTGCATTCTCAAGTTAATATTTGTGCCCGTCAAAGTAATTACTCATAGGCTTACTAGTGAATTGGATAGCTAGTGTCGCACGGATTACTAGTCCGTGACAGCGCTAATCCCTCTTCACCCCCTTCTTTTATGTTTGACACTCCATTAACATCAATATGCACATTTGATATATTTTTAAAGCTTCTGGGGTGGTTGAGTGTGCAAATTTGCACATCCAACCCCAAAATGTTTCTAACTGTGGATGCTCTTAGTAAGTGATCAACTCATGTAAGTATTAACAAATTGTTTGTTAAAACTATGATAAAGACAAGGCAAATAATTGTGTAATGGTGATTAAATTACGTGACATGACCCATTTGTAAATTGGGTATATGCAAAATGACACTACAATGCTGCACTTGGCCAGTAGCATGCTTAGAACATTTACGGTCATCGTTGGCAGTTACCCGCCTGACTCGTGCCATGGTCAAGAAAGGGTTTGATGTCATTTCCAGCTTTCAAACTTGCACGTGCCTTGCACATGCACCACCATCCAACGGTTCCGAATCAACCAGACACTGAAAACTTTAAAACCCTAAACCCCAAACCTCTTAATCTCTCTCCCGCTCTTCAAAGAATCGCTCATTTCTTCAACTTCAATTCAGATCGGTCTCGGATTAGGGTTCAATCAATTAAACTGGCAAGGGTTCAAACTACCTTCAATTAGCGAACTGGGTCATCTCCTCAATCTCTAATTTCTAAAGGTTAGACCTTTTCATCTCCTTCTCTGTCTGAGCTTTTTTATATAGAAATAAATATAAAAAAAACCCATACTTCTGTTTCAGTTTCTTATAGAGGTTATTACTTAATTTCATGTTGTTACATTGCAAAAAAACATTTTTGTTGTTACTGTTAAGAATCGCCAGCAGGAGAAATTGTTGTGGACTATTGAGCTTCAAGAGTTGAATGTGTCTACAAAATATGTATGTTCAGGCTTATTCATAAGGTCGATGTTTGTGTATATCATGTTCTGTTTAGTTTGTAGCACGTATGCATTATGGGGACAAATGATCAAAGCCAAATGGGTTTTTCTTTTTTGATCAATCAAACAGAAGGAGAAATTGTATTAATAATGAAAAATGACCAAGATAGTCGCAGTACAAAGGATATAGAGAGCCTTACAATCTAAAAGGACTTTCCCGATCAAACATACAGACATCGAAGGGAATACTTTCCAGCATAACCCCCACATTACCCCAATGCCAAACTAGAGATTTGATAGATGTGCTTACCAAAAGGTAAGCAGATCCTTAGAGGTCCGTCTAAAAATTCCGCAGTTCCTTTATTTTCAGATCACCTAAAAAATCGCCAGCAGCACCCTAGTCCACAAATAAACCCTTTTGCTGGAGCAGCCATCCTTATACCACTGAGCTAGCCAATGGGGAAAGGAATCAGCAGAGGGGATCATGGCACCAGATTCCTGGCAAATGTTGATCCAAACTGAAGTGGGAGAGCTGGCAGGAAAAAAGGGTCAGTTCCAAAGGGAAGGTTTTGTGGAAGATGCTTCCTCTTCACTTGCGTATTTTGGACAATATGGAAAGAGATGAATAATAGGATATTTCTCAACAAAGTGATGAATGGGAAACAATGCTTGTGGAGGTTTTGACTTCGCTTTGGGGTTCCTCTTTTCAAGGGATTGTATTTTTTGAATATTTTTATGCTAATTGGGATAGTATTATTTTGGAGCCTTAATACTTTTAAGGTTTCCATTGTTGTACTAGGCAAATATTATCAATAAACTTTTTACCTTTTAAAAAAAATAAAAATTAAATTTTGTTATTATTGCTGTTGATTTTCAGCTACATATATGGGGGTACTCATCATTTTGGAGAAAACAGTTGAGATAGATTTCTGTTTAGATGTTGTTTGTGTACATAGTTAAAAATTTGTTAACTAGGTTCTTTCTTTGGTTGTTGCAGGTGATAACTTCACGAGCAAGATCGTTCTCCAAAGCTATTTTTGTATCTTTCCTTCTCTTCCTTTCACTCACCCTTGTAGCCTCTTCCGTTCTTTCTTTACTAGAAAACTGTATCTCTTCTTTCTCTGCTCCTTTTTTCTCCTTCATTGCATTTTCCATCACCCTTCATTAGAACACTGTCACCCTCTCCTCTTTAATCTTCGTTCACTCTCTTCCATCACCACAACTTTAGTCGGCACCAAAAACATCATCTCTGCCTCACTTCACTAAGCTTTTCATTTTTGTTCTTCCTTCTCACTCTCTCAACTCACTCAGTCTTCACTACCACACAATATACTAGTTCAGAGGTTTGAACTTAACAATGGAAGTCGAAGAACAACGACCACGAGATATGAACACCAACAACGTGATGTGCGTCTTAACAGACCCAGAAGGGGAGTTTCTTGGAGCTCCCATGTCTCTTCCTCAGAATGTTGGACCTCTTCAACCAGGGGCAAACCCAGGATTTTAGTCGAGGGGGGGCGAAATGGAAAATACTTATTAGTTGATAATAGTAGTTATCAAATGGTAAAGCCAATTTTTTTTTTTTACCGAAGCTAGTAACTAATAAAAAAAATTCAACTATAAAAAATACAATGCATATATCAAATTGGATCCAAATGTAGTCAATTTTAAGCCAAAATAAGATCATTATTGATAACCTTAGCAAAGAGCAAACAAACATAATAACTAGAATATATAACTAATTAATATCACAAAAGAGTTTGTCTAGGCAGCCAAACTTTAAAGCCATTTTTTGGCCAGGCTAGAGCATTTTTACACCTTTACCCATTCTCTTTAAAATACAATCACAAACATTATCTATATAAGGGATATAAATGTAAAAAACTTAAAACCTGACCAAAAAGTGGCTATAAAGCCTGGTTGTCTAGAATTGAGAATCACAAAATAATTAGGATAAGTTCTAGGTGAAGCTAAAAAAAATTAGAAATTTGCGAATCTAATATGATCATAATACAATTTCAAAGAAAAACTAGTTTATATGAGGCTTAAATTTTATACGAGTTGGCTAATGGTATATATTTTCATTGAATTCTATCGTTATTATTTTAGATATTAATTTTAAATATTTTTTTGTTAGGGGTTTAATATTACTTGTGAAAAACAATTCATTTATTTAATGTTAATAAATTTTTATTAAACTAAAATTTTCTTAATGTTTGCAATTACTAATAAAATTGCATTGAAAATAAAATAAAAAATGCACTCAAAGAGTATTGAACTCTGGTCTTTTACTAAAAGTAATAAACCTACAACCACTACACCAACAAAGACATGTTTAAATATTTTCATAAACAATTAACATATTGTATTCTATATTATATAATCAATTTTTTAAGACTAAAATATATATACTAAAAATATATTAAAAGTTGAGGGGCTGCCCCCCCTCGCCCCTTAGTAGGTCCACCCATGAATATCTTGGTTAACATCGTATCAAAGAAACACAAAAAATTGTTGGAACAAAAAAGGTCGTGTTGCAGTAGCTGTGTAATCACTTTCCTTACTGAGTTGTAACTAAGGATGCATGGACACGGACACGACAATTTTCCAAAAACTAAGACTCGGGGACACGTCATATTTTTTTTATTAAGTCATATAAATACAAATAATAATCTAATAAAGTGTCTTCCTAGAGTGTTTGAAGAAGATGACACTATCTTGCAAGAAAAAAAATAAAGTAGAGAAGAGAATAAGCAAATGAGAAAAGAAGAAACATAGACTAAGCATAGAGTTTAGTGGTTTTTTGCCCTATTTATCTTAAATCGCAATTGAAAAAGTTATTCACTTCAAATGGATCAACAACCAATAAATTAGGTGATTATTTGCAAACATCTAAAAGTACAAAATAAAACAAAGTTGGTTTTCGAGTCTTGACTGTGTCCTGACCAAGTTTCAGGTGTATTAGAGGTGTGTCCGACACATTGACCATGTGTCTGACACCTGCCGACACGTTGACCAAGTGTCTGACGCGTGTCGAGTGAGTGTCGGATACGTGTCGGACATGAATACGACAAGTTTTCCAAAGAGTTCGTGCTTCCTAGGTTGTAACAACTTGCCTGGTTCTTAGATATGAGAGTCTGAGATACACGGGATCTGAGAATATAAATGGGATTTTAGTAGCATGAAAGTAATTGTTACCTTCAACTCGCGGACTAACTTCCCTTGCGTAGTTTCCCATACTTTGATCGTACAGTCTTGAGAGCTACAAGATATCAAGAAAATGTCACTAATAAATTGTTTGAATTGTCTTCATGTTTAGATTAGAGCTCAGTAATTGGAGGTGATAGTATCCCCGAATCACAAAATTCTACATGTAAACTTATTATCCTGCAATTCATCCTAGGTAGCAGGGACATGGACATGAGTGTAACTACAAATCACAGAAAAGTTGGGCAAGAAAGCAACTACAACACAAAAGTCCAAACTATTTAACATTTATTACTTAGTTTCTAACAAAATACCATAGAATTGTTTCCTAATTTACTGTGCAGTTAAAACGACGTTATAACGCTTAACAAGGGTAAGTCGTTACGTTATGGTATCACAACTCCGATGTAACGACGTTATAGGCCATTATTGTTATAACTTTTTTCAATACAACTTTTTAACGTTTTGTTTTAATACATAAAAAATAAAATAAAATTCATCCAATTCATTCTCGATCAAACCAGAACCCTAAGACTCATAGGAAATAAGGACCAAAGCTCGTCATTGCCAATCGACAAAGAACCAGACATCGTCGTTTGACAGAGAACGCGAGAAGAAGAAGGGAAGAAGGCGAAGAGTCGATCGCACCCTCTGATGCAATCTCACTCTCGAAGGGAAGATGTTTTTATTAATGTTGTTTTGTTTTTTAATTTAATGTTATGAACATGATTTACTTTTTTGACTCTATAATACATTAATACTTTATGGGGAATCAAAATATATTTACAAAATTATTCTGTTATATAGTGTTATATCACGATATATCCCTTTAAAGCCTATAATGCTCTTGGACCATTATGGATCCATTATCCGTTTTAACTTGCATAACTAATTTATTGATCACGATTCCGCCACTCATAACAACGATGGTTTAAATCATTATAAACATTTAGAAGTCAAAACATCTATTACATTCATCCCTGGATTGCATTCACTGTTCGTGACAAAAAATAAAAAGTAAAATGAAATTGTCATTTTCATTTTTATCCAAAAAACTGTCACCGCTTGTCCAACGCATAATTACCCAATTTACTCGAGTCTCCACACACGGATCTCACAACAGCAATAAACAAGGGATGACAGCGGCGCAGGCGGGTTTAGCCATCCCCGCCACCAGCAAATCCCCGTTAGTCAACACAAGACTACAGCACAAAACCTATTTTGATTCAGCCTGAAACCAAACTAGCAAGAACACTTTTATAAAATCATTTTCTGATTCATTCTAACTCACATAGTTGTTAATTCCCACATCAACTGAAACAAGGAAGCAAAGGGTGTAGACTTTATTAACTCGTGCTCACATGAGTGTTTACAGTTTAGTCCTCCACACCTATAGAAGAAAGAAAGTAAAAGGTGGAAACAAGTTGCGTTCCATCCTAAGTTATATGCTCTTTTGACTTAGATTTTGACTTGGTGGGCTTAAGCATACAGCCTTATACAGGCTTGTAGTTAAAACATTATATGCATTGACTTAATATATCCTGTGGAGGGATCCCCACCCCCATCTTGTGCCCCGCCCCGACCTGATTGCCATCCCATGTATACACCCCATTAGGGTCGGGGCAGCTCGGGTCTCCGAATAATCGGACTCTTTAAGTTCGCACTTTCACTGTGGTTTATGGTTTGATTGACCAGATAATCCATCCCCTGTAATCAGTTGTTAACAGATTTGCATACCATCAACTTACTAATAATCACCTTTCTAATTGACCATAAATAATTAGGGATTTCAAGGACCTTTTCCTTTGTCCATTGTTTTTTTACAGAGAAATCAGCATTACATGGCACCTAGCTATATACACCTTTAGATGTATTCACACAGCAATTGTCAATTGATACGATTAAAACTTGTTATTAGCTAAAGTTAATATCTTGAGACATTTGTCCATAACAACCGTTCTTTATTGTCAAAAAAGCTGGAGAAAGAAAAGGAGACTAATGGAGATAATTTAAAATTCTAACCAAGAGAATTAAATAGTTCATACGATCACAATTACCCCCAATATACCCTCACAGCTCAATATCATACATTAACGTCAAGATCCAGTACCATGCATACCTGGAATATATCATTCCATCTCCACCCCATTTCACACAAGTAACTGCAAGTGTGTGACCAGTAAGACAGATGACACACTTCCCTAATGAAACATCCCAAATACGCATATCCCCGTCTTTACCAGAACTTAAAAAGCGACGGCAAGGAGCTTGCAGGTGTACCGGCTCCCAAGATATAGCAGTTATCCACTTCTTGTGTCCCTAGGATATGGTGAAAATAGATAGAAGTTTTTTTTATAGTAAGAAGTAATTCAACTTAAAGAAAGCTTCTTCTTTGCAATGTGTATGAGAAATTAATAAACAATATTAGGAGCAGTAACAAGCAATGCGATGATACAAATTGTTGTCAGAAAAATAGACTTAATATACCAAGATGTTGATTAGCTTTTGCTTGATTCATCCTGCATCATGACGGTGGCCTGGTTAATACTAAGCCACTCAAAGAAGAGTTTTAAGAAATTTGCAACTAAAGCAACAGTTGTCATAATTATCACATCCTAAATTCATATGCAAAGCCATTATTTTTACTAGGTTAAGATTCTGAACTCATTTTTGTCATGTGTACCGTATATAAAACAGGTCAGCAACATTTCAATACTTGCAACTTAAATCCATCCAGAGACATAATATCCCTAAACACACGTCTTTATACCTTCCTTCAAATTCAAGACTTCCATCTATGGATTTTCATCCATCTCTTATCTCCATATTTGCAACAAGCAGCAAACCACTGCCTGATTCCATAACTGGTCTTTGTTGGCAAGGTTGAAACAATTTGCAGTCTATAATTTGACTGTGATGAATGGAAACCAAGCGTGAAATCCCTTCTTCTTGAATGATCAATTGATCAAGTAATACAGCTTTCTCCTTTCTTCTTCTTGCTCTTCCTTCTTTACCTCGTCAGCTCAATGATGATAAAGATGAGAATGACGACACTCACTAGGCGGATAATTAGGATGTTTGAGTGATGAAATTATGGTCAACTGCCTATTAGCTTAATAGTTTACTAGATTTGGCCTTTTATTTTAAGACGCAATTTTTATGAAAGCTAAATGTCTTGCTTTTGTTATGGATAGAGACTGTCATGTTATTCGCTTATTTAAGTTATGGCTTATGAATTACGATTATTATTGTATGAGTTTGTTCTAGATTAAAGGGAACATTGTGAGGCCACAAACTATACACAATAATAACAATTATCATGGCTTCGCCTCCACTTCGTCGTGATTTCAACACAACTCCCAGGGATCCTGAAAGTGTTGTTAGCGCTTGGGGCCACATACAACCTAGAGTGTAAATTGGAAGCTGACTTTGAAATCCTAAAAACAAAAACTTCAAATTCTCCTGTCAAGCCTTAAACCAGATTCCGATCCCCAACATCAGTCACCAGTATTAGTGAAACCCATCTTCCAAAAACCCGTTTAACTCCCATTGTAAGATGTGCATGATGCATCTATCATCCCAACAAATGAAAAACCCCACAACAAAAACCTTGAGAATGCATCAAGCTCCAATCATCTCCTCTCATTAGAGGAGGTAAACTTTAACATGAAGTTGATTTGGTATCCATAAAAATCAGTTTTGATTTAATAAAATCTAGCAAGAATATAATACAAGCATCCAGTAATCATCTCGCAAGCTATCTTCAGTACAAATTTCAATGAGAGCCAAGTTCTTTTTTTTTAGGTTATTGTTTTACAAAATATAATTATATACATCCTGCAGTCTTACTTACATTTTACACATCGTTTGTAGTATTTCTCATGGGATAAGTCTTTTAGGCTACCATATTGTCATGAACATAAATGATTTGATGTACCATCCTCATAAATACTAATTGTAACAAATGGTATATGTAAAATTGTGAACCATTTGATCAACTTGAAACTTTAATCAATAAACTAAACAAATGAGTAGACTTTACAATGAGTGGATTGCCCAATTGTTTTCCAGTCTGTGGGTCCCAACTTAGAAGTTCACCAGCCTTACTACCACTGACAAGATGCTTTCCATCAGGAGACCATGCAATACAGAGAACCCAATTTTTGTGCCCTGAATAAGTTATAAGAGTACAATGTAAGCCTTTGTTCACTTCGAAAGCTATACAACATAACCTTGCTCATTGATACACAAGAAAATTTTATCGTTACTCAAGTTTGGCATCAACCAAAACAAAATCAAGGTTAGTTGCAGAATATTAAACCATTCCATAATCCCCCTAGAAGGTCATTAATAGTTACAGAAAACAACATAGACACAAATGCAGGCCTAAACAAAAGTGAGGCCTTTTTATTCTCTGCAGTGAGATAAGAAAATACTCCCTGCAGTTGCCTTAAGATCAGTTAACATAGCTTTTAATTCCTATTATACCAAGTTGCATCTCTGCGATAATTAAATAATAAAATAAAGGTCAGACTGAATTTCTGTGCTCACTATAAAGGGTTTTTAGCACCGTGGTTTTCATGCAAGAGATCAGACTGGATTTTCATTTTCACCATAATGGGTCACGATGAACGGTAGAAAACTGCAGCATTGGTAGTGGGATATACATGTGGTCACTAACTTTTATTGATTAGAAAATAAATCATATATAGATAAACAATGAAAACATTCTAGTTTTGTTTTGTCTGTTGAGCATACAAGAATGAAATATAAATAGAGAGATATAAGATTACTTTATGTATCTATCTTTGGTGCCTTGGTGCAAAACAAATGTTTATAGTCAACTAATTTCATCTTTCACATATTTTTTGTCGAGGTTCCATATACTAACTTGATGACAGAGCAACTTGAATCTTGTATTTCACATACCTATCCAAGAAGAAACAACTATTGCACACAAATGAAGTTTGTGCACATGGTCGGATGGGACAAATACATCAGAGCTTACGAAATGCCAACAAAGAAAAAATCTTGGAGATGAATTTTTGTATCAAACCTGAACAGGTAAATAATGGAGTTTGGGTATTAAGGTCCCATAAGCGGACAGTGGGGTCACCAGAACCACTAGCCAAATGTCGACTATCTGGGCTAAAGGAAACACTGAGTACAGCTTCTGTATGACCTGTATTTATAACACCATAAAGTTTATTACCAATACCCCATAATTAATCAGTAATTAAGAGTTCAGTTGTAACAAAGAATCAGATTGCAATTGATCAGTCTGAGTAAATAAATGCAAAAAAATAATGATATTAGTTCTGTATGAAAAGTAAGGATGTCAAAAATAAGTTTTTGTAGAGAAAGGATGAAGCACAAATGGTACAGGATGTTAAGGATAAATTCCATACCAGCAATAGTAGAGGAGCACCTATTAACTGCTCGGATGCGAAATACAGCTTGTGGTTGGTAAACTATGCGCAGTACCTTCTCCACCGAAACTGCAATTTCATTAGTGAAAGCAACTGAATCCCTCAACAAAAACAGCACTAATTGAGCTAAGATACTATAAATACTCAAAATAATCACAAACAGACGCAAAGTTCAATATTTCCCCTTCTCGGTAACTACAAACCTTTGTTCTTCTGTAAATAGCTTCCAAGCTGCTCCATGAGTTCCTTATCAGATATATAGAATGCATATGGCAACTTATCCTCCTGTATAAGCAATTCGGTCAGCTTTATGATATATCAGATGAAGATTTGGAGCTCTGAAGGAAAGAGATTCTTACATTTTTTAGGAGATTGTTGACAATTTCTTGAAGTTGAAGACATGGGCGGACCTACTAAGGGGCGAGGGGGGGCAGCTGCCCCCCTCAACTTTTAATATATTTTTAGTATATATATTTTAGTCTTAAAAAATTGATTATATAATATAGAATACAATATGTTAATTGGTTATGAAAATATTCAAACATGTCTTTGTTGGTGTAGTGGTTGGAGGTTTATTACTTTTAGTAAAAGACCAGTGTTCAATATTCTTCGAGTGCATTTTTTATTTTATTTTCAATGCAATTTTATTAGTAATTGCAAACATTAAAAAAAATTAGTTTAATAAAAATTTATTAACATTAAATAAATGAATTGTTTTTCATAAGTAATATTAAACCCCTAACAAAAAAATATTTAAAATTAATATCTAAAATAATAACGATAGAATTCAATGAAAATATATACCATTAGCCAACTCGTATAAAATTTGAGCCTCATATAAACTATTTTTTCGTTGAAATTGTATTATGTTCATATTAGATTCGCAAATTTCAAATTTTTTTTAGCTTCACCTAGAACTTATCCTAATTATTTTGTGATTTTCAATTCTAGACAACCAGGCTTTATCCTATTTTTCTTTGAAATTGAATTATGATCATATTAGATTCGCAAATTTTAAACTTTTAGTAAAATACCTGAGTTCGATACTCTTCGAGTGCATTTTTTATTTTATTTTCAATGCAATTTTATTAGTAATTGCAAACATTAAGAAAAATTTAGTTTAATAAAAATTTATTAACATTAAATAAATGAATTGTTTTTCACAAGTAATATTAAACCCCTAACAAAAAAATATTTAAAATTAATATCTAAAATAATAACGATAGATTTCAATGAAAATATATACCATTAGCCAACTCGTATAAAATTTAAACCTCATATAAACTAGTTTTTCTTTGAAATTGTATTATGATCATATTAGATTCGCAAATTTCTAATTTTTTTTAGCTTCACCTAGAACTTATCCTAATTATTTTGTGATTCTCAATTCTAGACAACCAGGCTTTATAGCCACTTTTTGGTCAGGTTTTAAGTTTTTTACATTTCTATCCCTTATATAGATAATGTTTGTGATTGTATTTTAAAGAGAATGGGTAAAGGTGTAAAAATGCTCTAGCCTGGCCAAAAAATGGCTTTAAAGTCTGGCTGCCTAGACAAACTCTTTTGTGATATTAATTAGTTATATATTCTAGTTATTATGTTTGTTTGCTCTTTGCTAAGGTTATCAATAATGACCTTATTTTGGCTTAAAATTGACTACATTTGGATCCAATTTGATATATGCATTGTATTTTTTATAGTTGAATTTTTTTTATTAGTTACTAGCTTCGGTAAAAAAAAAATTGGCTTTACCATTGATAACTACTATTATCAACTAATAAGTATTTTCCATTTCGCCCCCCCTCGACTAAAATCCTGGGTCCGCCCCTGTGGCCTATGGGTGTTTTCTGGAGCTCTAATGAATCTCTTCAATCTTCAAATAAGGTCTCAAAAGAAACATCCAAGATGGATCATACAGTGAAGGGTTTATACATAGTAAAAGAGACTATCAAGGTGAGAAGGATGACCTTGAGTTAAACCTCTTTAATATGGATACCATTGTAAAAGCGACAGACAACTTCTGTGATATAAGCATGCTTGGAAAAGGTGGTTTCGGGTGTGTATATAAGGTACAAACTCCCAGTTTATATATCATTTTCTTTCAAAATAGAATTTCTTTTAGATATGCAGAATGCATGAATGGGCGTCATGTATTGTTGATTTCATTCAACAGGGAACATTGGAAGATGGACAAGAGATAGCTGTGAAGAGATTATCAAAAAATTCCGGACAAGGAGAGATTGAATTTAAAAATGAAGTTATGCTAATTGCAAGGCTTCAACATAGGAATCTTGTTAGGCTTTTCGGATTTTGCATTGAAAAGGGGGAGAAGGTATTGATCTATGAATACCTGCAAAACAAAAGCTTGGATGTCATCCTTTTCGGTGAGGATTTGCAAGGGAAATTTTATTAGATTACCTTTGTACCACTTTTGTTTTTCAATTTTTTTTTCTCATGGGGAATAATACTCTTTCATTGATTTATTTTTGCAGATACGGCACACAATTTCATATTGGATTGGAAAAAGCGGTTCAACATTATTTCAGGGATCAGTCGAGGGTTACTTTATCTTCACCAAGATTCAAGGTTTAGAATTATTCATAGGGATCTAAAAGCAAGCAATGTCTTACTAGATGGTGAAATGAACCCGAAAATATCAGATTTTGGAATGGCAAGGATCTTTGGAGGTGATGACACTGAAGCAAAAACTAAGCGTGTTATGGGAACTTAGTAAGTATACAAATTTACTGTTTAATTTTTATGCGTAAAATGTAAGAATCCATACAACATATCCCTCAATATATTAATTGATGGTATGCAGTGGTTATATGTCTCCCGAGTATGCCATGGATGGAGTCTTCTCGGTGAAATCTGACGTTTTTAGCTTTGGGGTCCTAGTGTTAGAAATAATCAGCGGGAAGAAGAACAAAGCATTTTTTTCTGCAAATAACCAACTCAACCTACTTGGATATGTAAGTTCATTAGTTTATATCATCTTAAATTACCCACATGTTATGGTTTACTCCTTAAAATTTTGACTAATGAACTCAAAATCCGGTATGGACACTATGGAATGAGGGCAATGCACTGGAAGTGATCGACAAAACAGTGCATGATTCCTTCCTGCCAAATGAAGCATTGAGATGTATACAGGTTGGCCTACTATGCATTCAAGAGTGTGCAGGAGATAGACCGACTATGTCGTCTGTGGTTTTCATGCTGAATACTGATATTGTAAATTTGCCTCAGCCAAGACAACCCGGATTCTGTTTTCTTAGATCTCCCAATGAAGCAGACTCAACTTCTAGCAAACCAAAACTATGTTCGGGAGATGTAACAATTACAACTGTAGAAGCTAGGTAGGTGTCGATCAATTTTTTCTGGGAAAACTAATCACTGAGACTTGAATTGTGAATACTTCCACAATTGTAATTCTTCAATCACTACAAAAAAAAAGTCCTTTAATAGCGGTTCAAAACCGCTATGGTAGGATACCATAGCGTTTTAGTAAACGCTATGTCTGCCGGCGCTATAATAGACCCTGGGTCTATTATAGCGGTTTAAAACCGCTATAGAAAGTCTGGCTTTTATAGCGTTTTAAAAACGCTATGGTAGATCCTTTTATAGCGTTTTTAAAACGCTATGGTAGATCCTTTTATAGCGTTTCTGAGGATCTACCATAGCGTTTTAAAAACGCTATAGTAATTATACATAGCAATTTTTTTTTTTTTTTTTTTTTTTTTTTTTATCAACTGTTAATTATTTTCAACTCAAAAGTATAAACATTCGCATTATAGAATCCAAATAGGATCACTAACAACAAAATTATAATTTTTTTGCTATCAACTCAAAATTATAAACATTCGAATCATCATATATATTGTACTATTGGTGGACATTGACATTATAGAAATCAAGCATTCCATTACATAGCACATTGCCGCCAATATCAAGGTCACCTTTCTCTCTCACTAGTCTTAGACTCATGAGTTCAATTCAATTAATATCAATAGCTGATCTGATCTACTAATCTGCAGGTGAAGGTAGAGAATGGGATACTCCATGTGGCTGGGAAGAAAAAGAAGAACCAGCAGCAGCAGCAGCAGCGGCAGCGGCAGCAGCAGCAGCAGCAGCAGCAGCAGCGGCAGCAGCGGCAGCAGCAGCGGCAGCAGCAGCAGCAGCAGGGGAATGAAGGAGGAGCTGTCAAGGCATTACGGATAGAGAGGAGGCGAGCAAGGTACATGAGGAAATTCACTCTCCCTGAAGATGCAATTCAAGAGGTACATCAGGTGTCCAGGTTCAGCAAAGACCAAAAGTGAACCTCGTAATGATCTCATAGTAATAATTCATACCACAACTAAGCAATAAGATGGTGAGTTTGCTATATTTGGTCTCAGTTGACAACTTGTTGAGCTCGGGGAGAAAAAAAGTCGCTTCATGTCCATCACTCCTCTCAAATTCGCTGGAAACAGTAAGGACGCCAGCTCGAGTGAGGCAGTAAACTGCAGATTGCTGCTGCATAACCCAATCAGAATCAAGTGAAATATAAAGAAAATAGATTTAAATGCAGTTTAGCAGTTTAAATTTCGCAGTTTGGGATTGAAAATATTATCGACATAGTCAAAGACAGACCTTTAATTATATTCAAGATGAGCTCAACAGATTGATGAATCGATGATCTCGTTGGAGATTGATCATTGTTGATCTTATGAAGAAAATAATCAATAAAGGAGAATGGAGTCACAACTTGCATTCTCCAATTCAAAGTGCTAAGCACAAGAAGCTCCATTCTTTGAATGGTTCTAGCTTCAAAGACAAATTTAGAATCACCAACCTGCTCAAAACATAACCCTTTATCAAAACAATGAACTAAAATTACAAACAACATAAACGATAAGCATTAGATGAATTTCAGATTAGTTTCACAATCAATACCATTCAATGTATATGTTTTGTTTCTTCACCTGTAAATCTAGAGACATTGGTACTTCAGTCTCTTCCATTTTGGCAGCTAGAGATAAACAAGCCACAGCTAACAATTGCATCATCCAAGCCTTACCTCTCTATATACACAACAAACGTATAAAACAAATGTAAGTCAAACACCCAAATGAAATTGACCCTGCATTATAAATCACAGAACATTTGGTGATGCTTCCCCAGGGTGGGACAAAATTTTCATTGATGTTTATTTCTGAGCTCCATGCATGGATGTTCAACAGAGTACGATTTCAAGAATTTGTAATTAATTGGGATTGTTTTCTTGCTTTTCATTAATTGTGTTGTTATGGCTTTGGGTTCCTCGTGAACTTTCCAATTTTGTGATTATGAGAGAGATTTTGGAATACATCACTGCAAACTAAATTAGTTATTCTGCAAATTTAAGTATCGGGAAAATTTTGTTTTGTATTTTTATCTACAGATTTTGGAATAAAACATGTTCATCTCTGATTTCACTGGTACACCACATTCAACAATGTTCTCTTGATCTTTCAAGGGCAGATTTGAACTAGAAAAGTTCTTTTGGCTTACAAACTCTTAACAACGAACTATAACAGTCAAGAAATTAAGGACTGAACTGCAACTTTTGGCGACTTGGGGAACTAATAATATTAAGTAGCATTATGTAATTTTCTGCGTTCTTTAATCTTCAGTGTTTTTCTAATTAACATTAAAGCATTTGCAATAATGGATCAATATGAGCAGGGACATAAAACATATTCTGAACCCATATACCTCATGCGGTTGACTGCTACACCCCAGCTGCTGCTTTGGAGTCGAATGCCTTCCCCTGCAGAAAAAAAAAATGGTTGAAAACACAGCACGAGCAAATGAGATTTGTTTACTTTGCAGTCACAGTGAAAAATTTTCTGTATTCTAAAACTAAATTGTTTGCATATAGACGAAGTGTAAATCCTGACTTCACATACATTGAACTAAATCATCAAAATAAGAAACAATAATGATCAAAAAATTGATTCTAGCTCTAGAGCATTACACACCCATGCACACAAAAGTACAAGGTAGCATCAGATACCTCAGATAAAAGAGGCTGTCGGATCTTTCTAGTGGGAGTTCTCATTGTAACGAATTCTTCTGCTGCAGTGGGATGAATGCCTATTGTAGAATCCAAATCAGAATTTTGTCAATCCAACTTTGACAGCAACTGCAAATCCCTGATAAAGAAAAAGATCTCATGAGCTAAAATAACACATAAAAACTAAATTAACAAAGCAACAATTGAGAACCAAAAAAAGGTAACCTGTACAATCTCTGGTGAATCTTCTCCACACATATGCAGCCCAAGAATTTTACTCGTCTTTGCACATACAATGACTTTCATGAAGACGCGATCTGGAAGTCCGGATAGAGTAGCCTTCAAAGGCCGGAAGTTGGCTGTGTAGACATCAATGTCACCATATTCTTGGATGGCCTAAAATTCTTTAACGCGTCCTTGGTCAAATATTATTCCTATTACTGCATAACTTTTATTTTTATTTTTTCCCCTTATAACTTTTTTTACTAAAACATAATTCCTCAATCTGAAAAGTACTGTAGATAGGATTGTGTCAGACAACAGTACAGACTTTTAGAATCCAGACATCTCATCGAGTGTGACAGCCTCCAATCCAAGATTCTGGGATGAGCAAAAAAGTTCTGACATTTAAATAGTTGGTGGTTTATCTATTTTACTTTATATTGTGTTTTTTAATGGTAAAGTAAATAAAATAAAACAAAATAAACAAAATTGGAAGTTTAAGGATGAAACCAACTTGGTGTTTGGTCTGCGTCCAGTTGCAAACATGACATGTGAGAAACCATCAATAGTTCCTTTATTAGTCTTCAAAGACAGTGACCCATCTGACAATTTTATGATTGCCATCTGTTCACCAACAAAATCTCTGATCTGCAAGAATTGACAATATCAATCAATTTACATTCCCAGCCAGGGGCAAAAATTACATCAACTGTATGTGGGTCCACAATCTGCCACAGATATATGTAAATGCAAACGAATATCAGCAAAATACAGTGCAGCAGTATATCTTAAAATTTTAACCTGGTTTCGAAACATCATTCAACCTTTCCACGACCTTCAATCAATGTCACATTAGCATTTTTCAGGATGTTCTTGTAGATGCCAGTAAGGCGGAGTAACTCGGCATTCTTATTGGCCATCAAGGTGCTCCAATCATGTGAAGGGTAGGATTCATATTTCCAGCCAAAGCCCTGACTTTCTTCAAAATCATGGTCATATTTTGAAGAATACACAAGTAGTTTCTTCGGAACCATCCTCTCAATACACACCTGCATTAAAGAAACAAATCAGCTTTAAAGAAGGAACTTTTTTTTTCGGGGGGGGGGGGGGGGGAGGGGTTGAGACATTAAATGTAGAAACTTGGATTTTTATTTCACTGATATTTTAATGTGTGCAGAATTGCACATCCAAATGATAGTAGCAATAGTTAGATTCTCTACTCAATTTGCTTGCACAGTATCCTTAACATTTTTCAACAAGTATTTAGTTACTACTTATTTACTCAATAGTCACATATTAAAAAGTCATGCTAAAACCCAGACAACCACTTGTCCAGCTTTTCTTCCTCAATTCATCTATCTAAATAAGGATTGATTGAACTCTTTTATGGATACCACAGCCTTATTTAGAAGGTTGTACACTCTCCTTGCAAGCTGCCTTCCTAAATTTATTTCATGGATTATGCACCAATCGTTTCCTGATTACTAGCACAGGTCTTTAGGTCAGTGTTTTTTTCTTCTGTCATCTCCACAACGCTCCTTTTGCTCCAACTATATATATATATAGATATATAAATCTGAAACAAATTTATCAGTTGTTTCATTTTTACCTTCTCACGGAATATTATGTAACAAGTTCTTTATAATATGATAAGAACAGTGAATGGAGTAGGTCTGATGACTATGTATGTGATGCTGAGTTGTTGGATGTCAATATAAAATCATCATTTTAATGCTAATGTTGAAGAATAGAGAAATGAGAAATTTATTTTGAGATGACTTACTTTAAAGGGTTTGCAAGGACTCTTTGACCAATAGTGACAAAACTCGTTTCTTGGTTTGACATAAACCAGGCCAAAGAAGAGACACTGTAGCACAGATCAAGTCAGACGTTAGAACCATGTTGAAATACGATCTCTATAAGACAAAAGAAGCTCATATCTTGCGAAGATCAAATAATGATCTTCATAATATCTACCTTCCAGTAAATATGTGCTCACGAACACCTAAAATTGTAGGTGGTCGCACTCCATGATCTTCGTTAAATTCTTCCAAAAGGTTACGCATTTTCATAGCTTCTTCCAAATAATTGTCCTACAAAACATATTGAATGAGGAGAACAAAATATAATAATAAACACGCCATGGGAGCACAAATGTTAACAAATTAACAAGAACACTCCAGAATACCTGGTTCATGTCAATGGTTTGAAGAGCTTCCCCTCGAGTGAAAATTATAGCATGGTTTTGGTTTTCAGGCTTTCCTTCCCCTATCTTTGCTGACCCCGGCAGTTTTATCCGATAAATTTCCTTTACAGTGAATAATAGAATATTCAATAATGTACGAAGTGGCACTGTAAATCCTACTTGAAAAAGAAAACTTTATACAGGTGAGTGGGCCAGGAAACATCCGATAAAAGTGCTTCCAACCCCATATAAAATGGTTTTGTTATGGCTAATCTTAGAAATAAAATCAAAGGCACCGAAAACCATTTTTATGTTACTGGGACTTGGAGGCCTGCTAGACGAAGTTTCCTGGCACACTGTCATTTGAAGTTTCTTTTCACTAGAGACTTCTATCGATACTTAAAAGGATCAAAACCTGGTCAAGATTGTCCACTGCTTTGACCAACACAGAATAATAAACCTTCTGTACACTGCCACCATCTCTTTCTTCAACTTCATCAATGTAAGCTACACGGAGAGATGGATTACTGCAGTAATATCAGTGAACATTAGCTTCCCTTGTTAAATGAACAACTATTCAAAGAGAGATTTGACAAACATAATATCGACCATGATAAAGTATGATTGACATACTTCACCATCAAGTTCAGAATGTCTGTTGCACGCCGATCTCCAGATCGCTTCTGATTGCCATAGTTCTGACAGGTGGCAACATATGTAAATTTCATATCAGCAACAGCCTCTAGTTGAGCAAATAAAGATCTCTGGCTCTTCTTCTCATCCTCTGATGGAACTGTAACCGCCTTGTATCCTTCTAATATTTCTGCAACATTAAAATATAAATAATCACAACTCTGACAAATATTTTCATTTTTTTGTTTTAAAGATGCATGTCTCTCTTCCTCTATTAAAGAGTGAAACAACCAGAGGGGGCATACATCTTTAAGAAAAAGGAAAAAAAAAAAAAAGAGAGGGGGGGGGGGGGGGGGGGGGGGGTTTGGTGTGGTTGTTTGGAGAGGGAGAATACCTTAATCCTCAACAATGCAGCCAAGAAAAATGAACAAACCCTTCCTAAAAAACAATAAATCTATAGACGAGACAAGATACACTTTATTCCATAAAGAACCATGAAATAGAGAACATACAACGTGCAGTAAATACTAAATGTATCTTGCAAATAAGTGTTCTTTAGAGAAATGTCTCTTGCAAATAAGTACTCTTTAGAGAAAATTTTAATCATAAACAAGAAGCGGTGAAGGATATTGTGTCAGATATTTGTAGCTTGCTCCATAGAAGTGCCCATACCTTAGCCAGTCATACCTAGTAAAAAACGTTTTCATGCTCTTACCATTTTCAGAAGCCATATCAAGAAAAGCTTGAAGCTTCAAGGCCCTACGGTAGTACATCATTCCTCTGACTGCAAGACCAGTTAAGTTCATTGGTAAGAATCAGAAGAAATCAAAAGAAAGATTTAAGTGCATATTCTACCTGTTCGGCAGAGTGTTTGTCCTCTCAAGGAGACCCAATGGCGAAGTTGTAAGACATTCTCTTCGTTTTCCCAAACCTCACTTTCTCTTTTACAATTGATCCTCTCCTTGAAGTTGTTCCATTCATCTAACAGCCAAACAATAAAAATTAACACCGCCAATCATATTATAGGCATTTACATGATACTTAAGAAGTTAAACCATGGTGATATTGAAAAAAAAAAAAAAAAAGCAAACCTGGAAAGATTTTTTGCAGGTAAAATATGATTGATATACCATCTTCATTCTCAAGTTCAAGGTCAGTTTTCGAGTAGACTGTCTCCTCACTATAGTATGGAATCAAAACACTGCCAATATCAAATAAGATGATTAAACATTCTTTCTGTTTTTTTGAAGGGTGAGCAGGGCTTTTATTGGATCCGATAACCATTAAATGCCTTTGGCAAGGTTTGAACCATGGACTTGTGATAACATAAGCCACAAGTCTTGCCAGCTAAGCTGGCACCTGTTGGCAAAGTGATTTAAATATTCAATAACACATAAGAATAAAATCACTTTTTTTTTAATAATAGAAAGTAAACTCCCTTCCCCGAAAATATCGGGAATGGGCTTTGATGACGATGATGATGATGAATAGAAAGTAAACTCCCTTCAGCAGCAAATTATGATACATAATCGTGACAGATGTTCTTGACAATTTTCAAAATAGTCATTTCACTACTAATTGTTATGCAAGGATGATACATCATTAAAATGCATGATTGTTCATGCTTGTTTCCTACCTTTTGTATTAAAATTTCCAAACTGATTTCTAATTCCATAGAGTAGGTAAGTCAAATAAGTAAATTCATTTCTATTAGAAGAAGTATTATTAGCAACGTCAAAAGTTTTAAGTAGTCATCTTAAAATGTCCAACATAAGAATATTTGTACACAATATACTTGTGTACTTAAACATATATTATTGAAGTCGTTTCCAAGTTCTGATGTAAGAGCTACCCACTATTTACTGAAATACCACTTTCCAAAAGAAATCACAGATAAGAGATAACTCAAAGTTAACTTCAATAATAATAATCTAGTACTGTTTTAACTTCAATATATTATTAGCAATAGAGACTCCTCAACAGTGGTACTGTTTTAACTTCAATATCTAGTACTCCTTAACTAAAATGATCTCAAGATATCACAATGAGCTTTCCACTATTTGTTTAAATCTCCCTTCACGTTCTCACCCCTCCCCCCTCCCTATGAGGGGGCTAAGACTTAGAAACAAGATCCTTAACCCAAGGGTGTAATGGAAGGCCCTAGAATAGGCCACCAGTCCAGGTCAGTTAGCAGTTAGTACTCAAAGAAATTTCCGAGCATGAATGGATGGCTTAAATGGAAAACACAGTAAAAGATTCAAAACTATTGAGGAAAAAAATAAAAATAAATTAAGCATGCTCATTCCATTGTCAAGAATAAACAGTTACCAAACAAATGACAAAGCAATCGAAACCAACCTGAAAGAGAGCATTTTACGAACTTTGGGAGCACGCGGCATTTTACGAATTTTGGGGGATTTGGGCTGTTTTTTCAGTATATAAATTTTGGGGGATTTTGGGGGATTGGATCTCATCCTCGATGTCTGCAACAACAACAACAAATCAGGCAAATGGTGAGAGGAAGAGATTGGGAGAGGAAACCCTAACTTTTCAACTTTGCAAATGGAGAGAGAAAACCCTAACTTTTCAACTTTGCAAATGGGGAGAGGAAGAGTTGAGAACAATAGACTATTCTGCTTGAAGAAATCATGCTTGGGGTGCCATGAAAGATGAAGAAGAGAGGAGCTTTTGAGAGAGATTTGTGAAGAGGGAGAGATTGCGCCAAGGAAGAAGAGAGAAAGAGAGGGGAAAGAGGATGAGAGGTCAGGGGAGAGCATTCGATCTACTGTGAATGAGGGGGAAAAGAGAGCGAGACTGAAAGGGAAGCAATTGTGAAATGGGAGGGAATCGAGCGGGTTAATTTTAGTTTTTCCCGCTTCGACTTTTGATAGTGTTTTATTCTTATAATGCAATTAAAATTTGGGATTTTATAGCATGAGCGTAAAAAACGCTATGCTCAAATGCTATTAAAAGCCAATTGTGTTGTAGTGAATAGAAGCTTTTAGATTCTAAGAAGCATTACTCTTTTAGATTATAAGAAGCTTTTCATTTTCGTACTAGATATTTTGATGTCAAACAATAAATTTGCAAAAAGAATGGGACTTTCTGAACAATATTCATTTTCTTGGATAAAATCTCTCCGGTGGGTATAGAACCCAAGACATCAGGGATAAACCACCACCGCCTTAACCATCCATCAGTGCCATCAGAGATAAACTATCACAGCCTTAACCATCCATCAGGCTACCATTGGCTCATATGGTAGTTGTTGTCTATCCTGCACTTCTGAAAATTATGTAAACACAATCTGATTCCTGATTTCCTGCCATGTTGCAGATTTGATGTGTGGTTCAAAGTTTTAAGACCCAACAATCAAGAATAAGATCACCATGGGCCCATGAGAGTGTACACAACATAGCAATCAAAATAAGGAAGTTGACCAAACATGCACCACCTTCTCTATCTATTTTCCTAACATTCTACAGATGTCATCACACTATATTTATTTCTTTACCAAAGCTCATAGTATTTCACTATTAAATCTCAACCAATTCTAATCCCCTCTTCTCCATTTGAAACTCAAGTTGAGTTCTTCATCAAAATCCATGGTTAAGACCAAGAAGCTCTGCCTCTTTGTGTTGAGGCTCTTAGCCTTGGCTGCAACCATATCGGCAGCCATTGTTACAGTCACAAGTCATGAATCTATTAAAGTCTATAACTTATCTTTCAATGCGAAGTACAATGACACGCCTTCACTCAAGTAAGTTTCATTTGCTTATTATATATGGTTGAAATGATATATAGTTTCTGTGTCGTTGTTTGACTTTCCTACTGTAGGTACTTTGTGATTGCAAATGTGATCGGAAGCTTTTATAGTCTTCTAGTCCTTTTCGTTCCTCAGGAGAGCTTGCTGGGGCGAGTTGCTATGGGGCTAGATGTGGTAAGAAAGGACAATTCTTTTTTATGACATGCTGAAAACCAAATGTACTAACTTGTTACTACTTGTGTATTGTAGGTCGTTACGCTGTTGCTCACTTCTGGCATTTCTGCGGCCTTGGCAATCGCTTATGTGGGAAAGAAAGGCAATTCTCATGCAGGTTGGCTCCCCATATGTGAGCGATTCTCTGAGTTCTGTGACCATGTTGCTGGCGCTCTCATCTCTGGCTTCTGTTGCGCCTTATTGCGGAAGCGGGTAGACACCAACAATTGCACACAAGTACCACAAGGATCCAATCAATTAAATAGAGCAACTAGCAATGAAAGAAATTAGAGAAAATTAAGAACATACCACAAGAGACACAAGGTTTACGTGGTTCAGCAATTGCCTACGTCCACAGTGAGGTGATTCCACTATATTCAAGAACAAGGTACAAGAAGATGACAATTCTCACACAATCTCTCAACAAGAGATTAAACAATTCAAGGAATTATCTTTCTCTACTCTCTGTGCATCACAATTTTTCTACGTGCAATCATCATAATAAAAACACCTATAGTTCCTAGTATATATAGGGACAACAGTTTTCTGTTTGGCAGCAGTTTCCTGTTTCACAGTAGTTTCCTGTTTCACAACAGTTTCCTATTTCCTAGAATTTATTTCCTGTTCAAAAAACAATTTCCAGAAGTCCAAACAGTTTCCTGTTTCAAACAGGAATCCAAACACTTTCCTGTTTCAAACACGTTTCCTGTTTCACAATTCTCCACCTCGGCGAATTTTTATAAGGAAAAAATGAGCCGAAACAAGGCATGAGAATAAACTGATCAACACTCCATCATAGCTTTGTCACCTCACGAAACCGCCCCGAAGGGCAACGCCCCAAAGGGCCCTCAATCAACATGAGTCAATGTGGAGTAAGTCCAAACAATGTTGGAACTTAACTCCAGGAACAACCTTTGTCAACATATCAGCAGGGTTGTCTTTTGTGTGTACTTTCACCAAAGACACATCACCATCCTCAATTACATCTCGAACAAAGTGATATCGGACGTCAATATGCTTAGTCCTTGCGTGATGAACCTGATTTTTAGCCAAGTGGATGGCACTCTGACTGTCACAGAGAACCTCAACACTATCTTGTTCCACACCCAAGTCATTTACAAGACCTTGAAGCCACAATGCTTCTTTTACACCTTCTGTCAATGCCATATACTCTGCCTCTGTAGTAGAGAGAGCCACTGTATCCTGAAGCATAGATATCCAACTAACCGGAGCACCGTATATCTGAAATACGTAACCAGTAGTAGATCTTCGTCTATCTAGATCACCAGCATAATCAGAATCAACAAACCCACGAACCTGACATGAATCTCCACCGAAGTCCAAACCCACATCCAAGGTACCTTTTAAGTACCTAAGCATCCATTTCACTGCCTCCCAATGTTTCTTCCCAGGGTTTTCCATATACCTGCTCACAACACTAACAGCCTGTGAAATGTCAGGGCGTGTACACACCATAGCATACATTAAACTGCCAACTGCACTAGCATAAGGAACATGCGACATGTATTCCTTTTCTTCCACTGTGACTGGAGATAACTTTCGAGAAAGTCTAAAATGTGAAGCCAAAGGAGTAATAACCGGCTTTGCATTTTCCATGCCAAACCGTGATATGACCTTCTCAAGGTACCCCTTCTGTGAAAGAAATAATTTTTTATTCTCCCTTTCTCTTCTTATCTCCATACCAAGTATTTTCCTTGCAGCACCCATATCCTTCATCTCAAACTCAGAAGCAAGTTGAGACTTCAATTTATTTATCTCCACCATACTCTTACAGGCAATGAGCATATCGTCAACATAGAGCAAAAGATAAATAAAATCGCCACTACGAAGTTTTTTCAAGTAAACACAACAATCATACTTACTTCGTGTGAACCCATGTTTCAACATAAAAGTGTCAAACCGTTTGTACCACTGCCTAGGTGATTGCTTTAACCCATAAAGTGATCTCCTCAAACGACAAACATGGTCTTCTTTTCCAACAACCTTAAAACCTTCCGGCTGATGCATATAAATTTCCTCCTCTAAGTCTCCATGCAAGAAAGTTGTTTTCACATCAAGTTGTTCAAGCTCAAGGTCACCATGAGCTACCAAGCTCAACAACACACGAATAGAAGTGTGTTTTACCACAGGCGAAAATATCTCATTGTAGTCAACGCCTTCCCTCTGAGCAAAACCCTTAGCTACTAATCTTGCCTTGAACTGAGTACCAGACTCTAGAGTAGTCTGTTTCTTCTTAAACACCCACTTGCAGCCAATTGCTTTCCTTCCATTAGGCAACGACACTAGATCCCAAGTATGGTTCTTCTGGAGAGACTCCATCTCACCCTGCATAGCTACTAACCAACTCTGACTATCTGAATGACGCGCGGCCTGCTTGTAAGTAGTTGGCTCATCATCTTCCACAGAGAGTGCATATGCAACCAAATCAACTGTATTCAACTGACCATAGTGCTTCAACGGTTCTTCAAAGCCAAATTTTTGAACTTGCTTAACCGATCGTTTTGACCTAGTTAAGGCCAAAGGTTGCTGCTGGGATTGATTATCTTCAACTGGTTGTTGTTCCTCATGGTCTTCAGGCTCATAATTCAGATCATGTGTGCCTGCTTCAACCACTTGTTCATCTGCTGCATCCACAGACGCTTCAACTTCCACTTTCTGAGTGTTACTAGATTCACCACCACTATCAACCAACTCCTTAGCTTTAGTACAAGCTAACAAGGAATTCTCATCAAATGTAACATCTCGACTGATCACAAATTTATTATCCTCTAAACACCATAGACGATAACCCTTCACGCCTTTTGCATACCCCAAGAAAATGGCCTTCTTAGCCCTAGCATCAAGCTTATTTTCTTTCACATGGTAGTAGGCAATACAACCGAAAACTTTCAGTACACTGTAATCAGCATGTTCACCTGACCACACCTCATAAGGTGTTTTGCAGTCTAATGTAGAATGTGGCGATCTATTAATCAAGAAACACGCGGTGGCTATTGATTCAGCCCACCATTCTCTGCCAAGACAAGCATTGGAGCGCATACACCTAGCTCTTTCAAGCATAGTACGGTTCAATCTCTCAGCAACTCCATTTTGTTGTGGCGTGTTTCTAACAGTCCAATGTCGAACAATTCCTTCCTGATCACAAAATTGTTTGAAAGTACCCTCAGTATACTCGGTACCATTATCAGACCTCAAAGTCTTCACCTTTCTTCCAGTTCTATTCTCAACCATTGCTCTCCACCTTTTAAATGTCTCAAATACTTCATTCTTGGACTTCAAAAAATATACCCATGTATAACGGGAATAATCATCAATGAAGGAGACAAAGTACCTGGAACCTCCCTTAGAGGCGACCTTCGCTGGTCCCCACACATCTGTATGCACATAGTCTAGAATACCTCTGCTCCTATGCTTGCTTGTACTGAATTTTACCCTGCATTGTTTTCCATATACACAATGCTCGCAAAACTCCATAGTCGGTTTCTGCATACCCTTCAGTAACCCTTGCTTGCTCAGTAGAGACAATCCTTTTTCTGTCATATGTCCAAGTCGCATGTGCCATAACCTAGTGCTTTCCGATGAAGAAGTTCCCACTGCCACATTTCCTGTTACCGTGTTACCCATCAAGGTGTACAAGTTACCTTGTTTGATCCCTTTCATGACAACCAAAGACCCACGGACAACCTTTAAAACTCCACCTACCGCTGTAAACTTACAACCATTGGAGTCTAAAACACCAAGCGAGATAAGATTCTTTTTCAAGGCTGGGACATGCCGCACATCAGTTAAGGTTCTCACAACACCATCATACATCTTAATCCTCATTGTTCCAATTCCAACTGTCTTGCAAGCGTAATCATTACCCATTAGAACAGTACCACCATCAATGTGCTCATAGGTAGTGAACCACTCCCTGTTTGGGCACATATGGTAAGAACACCCAGAGTCAAGGAGCCATCTCCCAGAGATTTTTGTGTTTTCACCCGCAACTGAATAACATTCTTCATCCTTTTCCATACTAGATGCATAACTTGCTTCACTAGTATCACCCTTATCTTGCTTTTTCTTGCCCTTCCAACTGTTATCATGATTACTCTTACCTTGATTTGGACAATTTTTCCTAATATGCCCCCACTCTCTACATTTGTGACATTGTGGACCTCTAGACTTTGATCTAGATTTTCCACTATTTGAAGATGATTTCACTTGAGACCTTCCTCTAACAACCAACCCTTCAGCTTGATCTTTCCCACTACCATTTGATGAAGTTTTCTTCCGAATCTCATTGGACAAGAGTGCACCGGTAGTTTCATCAAATGTAAGTTCATCTTTCCCAAACAAAATTGTTTGTACAAGATTTTCATATGACTGCGGCAAGGAGTAAAGAAATATAATTGCTTGGTCTTCATCCTCAATCTTCACATCCACATCTCTCAAATTTGAGATAATCCGTGTAAACTTGGCGATATGATCACCAATTGGAGTGCCCTCATCCATTGCTAGTCTGTACAATTGGGTTTTCAAGTATAACCTGTTTGATAATGTCTTAGTCATAAACTGTGACTCAAGCTTCAACCAAACATCAGCTGCCGTAGTCTCTTCATTAACTAAAAAAACTATGTCTCTATCCAGACACAAGCAAATAGCAGCACGCGCCTCCAAATCCAATTCTTCCCATTCATCATCTGACATGGTTTCAGCCTTTTTATCCTTCCCTAGTAATGCCTTGTGTAATTTCTGAGAAATAAGCAAATTCCTCATTTGTATTCTCCAATATCCGAAATCGTTTTTACCATTAAATTTCTCGATTTCATATTTCCCCACATGTGCCTTGCTCACCTTGGATGCCATTGCAAACAAAACCTGTGACTTTCTAGACAAGAAGCTTCACTAAGATTTTTTTTTTTTTTTTCAAACAACTTGTGCACAAACAAATCCTAGCACTTTTGAATATTCACAATCTTGAGTAGAACAATTCAAGATCAATTTCCCTTAGTGCTCTGATACCAATTGTTGCGCCTTATTGCGGAAGCGGGTAGACACCAACAATTGCACACAAGTACCACAAGGATCCAATCAATTAAATAGAGCAACTAGCAATGAAAGAAATTAGAGAAAATTAAGAACATACCACAAGAGACACAAGGTTTACGTGGTTCAGCAATTGCCTACGTCCACAGTGAGGTGATTCCACTATATTCAAGAACAAGGTACAAGAAGATGACAATTCTCACACAATCTCTCAACAAGAGATTAAACAATTCAAGGAATTATCTTTCTCTACTCTCTGTGCATCACAATTTTTCTACGTGCAATCATCATAATAAAAACACCTATAGTTCCTAGTATATATAGGGACAACAGTTTTCTGTTTGGCAGCAGTTTCCTGTTTCACAGTAGTTTCCTGTTTCACAACAGTTTCCTGTTTCCTAGAATTTATTTCCTGTTCAAAAAACAATTTCCAGAAGTCCAAACAGTTTCCTGTTTCAAACAGGAGTCCAAACACTTTCCTGTTTCAAACACGTTTCCTGTTTCACAGCTTCATTGCCGCAATAATATACCTGGAGCTTGTCCTGCATTCCATCCACAGTCTTCAGTCCTCTTTTTGAAGTTTGTTAGGGTACCTAGGTTTCCAATTTGTGACGGAGCTAGAAGAAACGTTACCAGATAGTAATTTGTACTTCTAAGTTCTAAGAATATACAGCCAACACACCTCAGAGGGTGGTTTGATCGATTGTCTCATTGTAGTTATATGAATAACTCATACTTCAATTTTATACATTGAATGTGGAATGTTCAGTACATGTACTTTGATTTGAACGTAAAACGGTGTAGACTTGCGCCAACCATATAATCAACAGCTCCAAGATTTACTCCAGCAAGCGAAGGGGATTTTCAATAGATATTGGTTATGCTCGAAAGGTTATGATTCAATGCACACGTCCGATGCAAATATCTTAATCTAAACCACATTCAGCTTGTTAATTAAGCTCTTAATGCATTGTATTTGATACCAAAATCTTTTAAAAATACACATTTCAACAGAAATAAAGTGCATCCAACAATGGATGAACATGAAACAGAGACTATATTCTACTGTTTGCATCATGATATGAAGTACCACAATTTCGATTAGAAAATAACTACCAAGAACTTAAGCTCCAGCTTCAGTGAACTTACAAGTTAAATACAGTAAAACCATGGCCTAAAACATGAAAAATAACAATTAAAATGAACAAGCAGAGAGCACTCGAGGGAGGTAATTTCTTTATCACCAACAAACTTTTGTCAGCTTAGAGAAGTTGAGATGTTTAAAGAGGCCATTATTAATATGGGTGAGGCTCTACAAGGTGCCTAAGCAACTTTGGACACCCATGGAGTTGCTATTTCACTAGCAGTCCTGTATGCATGGGCATAGCGATTCCACTTTGTGCAAGACTTAACTATGCTATCGGTGGAGATTGAAGCTATACTCTCTAATTCCCTTTTTTCTTTGTTATGGTGGATGGACAAGAGGCTCAAATCCATTTAGAGTGAAGACGGAAGCCTCTCGTTTATGGGAAAATAAATAAAATATAGTTCTGCGTCTTCCTTACCTTTATCTTATATCCATTCTCTAGGACTTTAAATTGTTCTAGATCTTCTTCTAGTTGCAGCCGAGTCGGTGAAAGTTCTGGGTATATTCTCAGAAACTTGGTGTCATAGCTCTGCTAAAATAAAGATGGCATTAGTGTGCAATAAGAGATGATCAAGAGTAAGTAAAAAATTTAATACCTGAATACCAAGATGTAGCAAATACGGAAAGTTTGAATTAACTTTGCCTTACCTGTAAAATTTAGAATGAAGGGATAAAATTTAGGTGGTGATTTCAAGCATTCTCCAAGGAACTAATGCATGATGGGCAAAATAACTACCTGACGAGCTTTCACAATCCCATCTATTATCTCAGGTTCAACAAGAGGCTCATCCCCTGAATAGTCACGACTATATCATGTTTCTTTTCAAGCTTTTGCAATGCTTCATTGCAACGTTCGGTGCCTTACGTATACACTTACAACAAGCAATTTATGCATATATAAGTTCATAAACTATACCAGAAAGTAAACACAACTATTTTACCACTTCGGCAAGATTTGGATGTCATTACCACATCTGCCCCAAAGCCTCGACAGCATTATGTTATGATCTTCTTGTTATCCTTGGCCACAACTAGTGCAACAAAAAACGGTTATATATGATGAGTCACAAATATGAACAATCAGATCACATATCAGCAGACCTCCTGATCTGTAGATATGCATTCCTACTTTTTGAAGCTTGAAACTGCACTTACAATGAAAAACACCAACAAATAAAGTTTTTACTAAAAGTTGACCAAACCCCACAATGTGCAGGTTACTTGCACCTAAACAACAAGAGATTCATATATCGTATCTGATATTAATACAATGAATAAATATGCTATTTTTGGTCAAGAAGATATCATTTTTTACCGTTGATCAAGTTTAGCTTGATTTCACATGCAGATCCAAAAGAAAGCAAGCTTTACCTTTTAACTTCTTTTTACAACAAGTTTTATGGTAAAAACTAGTATGGGTACATAGCTGATATTGGTACCGTTATGCAAAAATCAATTTGTCCACCTAAGTTCAAGGAAACTGAAGAAGTCATAATTGCTTAAGAAAACTAAGCATGTTGATTGTCAATAGGCAATAGCAGCATCTGGAGATGAGATTTTAATTTGTAAAATGAAATCAATCCTAAATTAAATAATTTACTGAGAAAATGGTATCCTTCAGCATATGTATTTAACCTTTACACTTATCCCTGAATGGTAACCCGTCTTGAGGCACAGTTTTCTAAAGTGCTTCAATTCAGCTACCAGTAGATTGTCGACTTAATAGACGTGCATGAGTTTTTGGCTAAATTCATACATTCTAAAGTCACATCTATAAGTAAATCTTATCCCTACAACTATATTGAATTAATCATTTTGTATTTAAGTAAGAAAATTGACAGTATGAAGTTCATTTAGAGAGGCATACCAACATGCTCCAATACAGCTGCCAATTTCGGTCTTTCCCAAGTTCTATGCAAAACAGAAGCTTGAATGAAGAGCCAAAATTTAAAATTGCTCATAATTCAATCCACAAGTTAGAATTTTAGTCCATAATTCAACACAATGTGACAAAGTTCGATTTTTATTTTCTATATTTAGATCAACATTATTTCCACTTGTCATAATGAACTCAATTGAACAAGTTGTTAAACTCTCAAGTCTCAACATAGATAAAATATATAGAAATTCCACCAAACACATTGGATGCATCAAAGAGAGCCGGGGAGGCAGATCTAGAAAATGTTTACCTGGATCACTGGCTTCCCGAGGATCTGCACGAGGAGTTTGCCTGGGAATCTCAAGGACTCATATTGAGCAGATATGATCCCAACAACTCTGCTTCTGAATCTTCCAGGTCGACGAAGCACAGCATAAGCTCATGCTGCTGCTGCAGTTGCAGCTCCAGCGATTAGGCCCTGAACTATCCATGATTTGATGTTGGTGTTTCCAGATCCAGATGACGAGCACATTGACATTCAGGTCTACTAGTATACCATATGGTGGTGAAGACCAGGTATGAAAAGCTGCAAGAGAGAACAAATAAAAATCAATAGCAATATTTTTTATACCCTTCACTTCAGCCATAACATTTAATCAATTCCATATAACAAAAACGAAACCTCATAAAATTCACGAATGTCTCCATTTTATTACTTCAAAAAATCAACAATAATCATCTAAAGATAATCAATACACTCCCCCATCAAATTCTAAAATATTCAAATGTTCACAACTGTTAGAATGCAAAAATTCTAACAAATACCAAATGGCCTTAAAAATACATGAGCTGAAAAATTCCATTTTAATTCAAGTGCAGCCAAACAGACCGAAAACACGAGATCTTTGCTAATGTGACTAAAACAATATGTTCTCTCAAAACTGATTAAAAGAAGACTATTTGTGAAGTTTTGAGACTAGTTTCCCTAACATATAGAATTGAAAGCCCTAAAAAAACTATCCAAAGGGGAAATACTGATACAAGTACCACTTGAAGTTTTTGAGAAATGCAATTGTGTTTCTCTAATTTCGTGCATTTATTTAGTTTGTTAACCAACCACACAAAGAACAAATATACACTTTACATCGATATGTTGGTTAACATTCTATTATATCAAAGAATTATTAATTATCAGTAAGGTCCAACAGATTGGTGTTTGGTGTCTATTGATACACAATGCACCTTGGAAGTAAATATGAGGAAAAATTATCAAGTTAATTCTCGGAACAGGATCACACTGATGGCCTGTTAGTACTCTAATTTTCGTCATGCCAACGGCACGGGTAATACACTAGTGAGATTACAAGGTAATCAATCCAACAAGAGAAAAGGTTATTATCATCGCTAATAACTAAGGAAATATTATCCAGGCTAACAACTAAATGTTGCCCCACATCCCAAACCTTGTTCTTTTTGATGAAATTTATGCATTCTGTCCACAGAAGGAGCAACCTTGTAGCTCATGATCTAGCAGCCTCAGTATGGTCACAGAACAATGAAGGAGCAGCAGCAGTTTCCATTAAAAAAAAGGAAAAAAAGAAAGAAAGAGGCTGTTTGGTTTTATTACTAGGTTCAAGTAGTAATCAAGGAGCAAGCAGTAACATTAATAAGATTCAAATACCCAGTAAAAGCAACACTTAATGTATAAGAGGCTAAACTTGTATTGTCATGGCCCTTCGCGAGTCATACTGTATAATTGACATCAAGGGGAGGACACACATCAGTCAATAGCTAGTAGTTCATCACATATAGTAGGTTTTTTTAGACACATCCACTGTTCACTAATTGAAATTTGAAATACCCCTAATTGAAAGTAGACTTACACAATAAACAAATGGGATCCCGCCAGAACCTTGAGGGCCATTTCGATTGACCAAATAACCCTCACGTTTGCACGTGACATAAGTATGCTGCTCATCTGACATGTATTATGAAATTGTGTGGTGGGCGGGGAGTTAGGGGGCATGAGATAATAAGAATAAGAGCGCAAACATGGAGTGGGTTATCTCCCAAACTCTTGAGATGTATGCTTTATAATGTAGTTACTTGAACATATATATACATATAACAACACATAACAGCAAATTCTCGATACTTACATGAGTAAAGGAGAGAAAAGCACGAAGGTGAGAAAGTCCAACAAGCTAATTGTTATAAAGTTTGTAAATTCATATGATCACATCTACCAGAAAAAATTGTATAAAGGTTAATGACATGGTTTGACATTTTATGCAACGAAGTGATAATTGAAACACCTATATTGACTGATGACTTGCTACACATTCATTACCTCTTTTCAAATATAAATTAAATCATAGATGAAACATTTAATAGGTGCAAATGTTCCAGATAAATGAAACTGAACATTCTAGTTCCTGTTTGAAGAGAGAATGAGGACCCTTTGTTTCATGTCATCATTTTACTCATTACTCAATTTTCTCACTCAATACCAAATATCTTCCATTTCGGCTTACACGATAACACCACTGAAATCTATCAAAGATGGAGAGATCTTGTTTTCCCAATCTGAAATATTTGATCTTGGTTTCTTCAGCCCACCCAATTCAAAAAACCGATACTTAGGAGTGTGGTACAGAAAAATTCCACATCAAACAATAGTTTGGGTAGCTAATAGAGATTCTCCATTGAATGATTCATCCGGAGTGCTAGCGCTATCCACAGAGGGTAATCTTGTTATTCTGAGTCAATCAAACCACCTCATTTGGTCTACCAATTTGTCTAAAACAGCAGAAAATCCAATTGTGGAGTTCCTAGATTCTGGAAATCTTGTTTTGAGAAATAGAAATTCTGATGGGTATTTATGGCAAAGCTTTGATCATCCATCCGATACATTGTTGCCTGGTATGAAGCTTGGTTGGGATTTGAGAATCGGATTGAATAGATATCTAACATCCTGGAAGAGTGCTGATGATCCTTCCACTGGAGACTATACTTATGGTGTAGTGCTTACTGGGGATCCTGAACCATTTATAAAAAATGGGTCTAGTAAGTATTATCGTAGTGGTCCATTCAATGGAATTCGTAATAGTGGAGCACCGGATTTAAGGAATAATTCAATTTTCGTATACAATGTCTGAAATTGAAGTTTTTTATACTTTTCAGCTTGTTAATCAATCTGTTTTTTCAAGGTTGATTCTGACTCAAACTGGTAATGATGGTTCACTCAAACGCTTTACATGGGTTGATCAGAAACAGAGTTGGATTCTTCATGTGCCTATGCCAAGAGATTGTTGTAATGTAGTTTTTTTTTTTTGGAAAGCGAGCGGGGTTATTTAGGATCCTCGAACCTTAGAAATGAAAAAAGAGGATGGTAAAGTTTACAATCACTTATACGTTCACTCGTTACAGCATCCACAGGGCAATAAACTTGCTTCAAATCTTCAATAAAGAACCTAATCAGTTCTAGAATCACCGTCTCCAAGTTGGGGAATAACCCTGCAAAATGTTCTGCTACTAAAGTAGTTGCATGATAGATCTGCCATAACTTTTCTTCCTCATAAGCACCAATCAATCATTTAATCACTCTCATGACGTGATTTATACCTAATGTGGGCCCCAAGATGTATGAGAAGTCGTCGTAAGGATACGAACCACAATGAATCATGATATAAAAACCATTGAATGCTAGCACTAATCTAGCATCCATACAAGGTGCTAATAAGCATTTGCATTCTACTTGTATTATCATCATCTGTTACCTGAATTTAGGATTTGTCTTCTTGCTTCGAGAGGACCTTCGAGGAACATATGCCGTGGGAGGCTGTATTGTGGTAACCTCACGTTCTTCTTCACTAGTGTTTTGCCCCACCTTGGCTGCTTCCTTTTCAAGTGAAGCTTGAAATTCAGCGACCAATGCATCACCGCCTATTTTTGCAATTGCTGAATGCACAGCCTGAACGTCTTGGGGTGTTAGGCAATCCATGAGCGTTGTGTGATCTTCCCCCAGTCCTCCTATACCAGTGATTGCGCGAAGCACCTCCACTACGTACTTGCATTGGGTTTTCCTCTGAGTTAGATATGGGGGTAGACAGACCTGGCGCTGCTGCTACTTCAGCGTCTGAATCTGCAGCCTGAATCGCCGTTTCAATCCCATTGGGTGAGTAACCTGCATCCCTACAATCATCCCTGAATTCTTTTAAGTGTTGCTCCTTAACAACAGCAACCAAACTCTGCTGCTCTTTGAGTTGCTGCTCCTTAGTCGTAGCAACAACATCTAATTCTAAAATAGTCGTTCCAACTTTGGCAACGATTTGATTTGTATTCTCAATCAAACTGCTATTATGTTCTTGAGGTGTCGCACATGCTAAATTCGCCTTGCCCGTAACAACCTGCGTATCGCCAGATTCCACATTAGCCACAACCAAATTAGTGGGCACTACTCGGGCTACCTCATTAGTGAAGGCATGAGACTGGGTCTGGTTCATGGATGCTGTTACAACATCTGTACTGGGCACAGCGACAGCGGCACTGCTAGGCACTTCATCACATTCCTTGTTTAGACCTTCAGCACATGCACTTCTAGGAACTGCATCACAGTCATTGCTAGGGGCTGCCACTGTTGCACAACTAGGGGCAGCATCTCTACTAGGCACAGAAGCACTACTAGTCACAACAACACTACTAGGCATTGCTTCGGTGGGTATGGTCCTGGGTCTGAATGCATGTTTACCTCTTGCTAAAGTCCAACATTCTTCTGGTGGGGACTTGTCACTCTGGATTCTACCAGTGGCGTGCCAGACGTTGTGCAGTGCCTTCCTAGCAGCAAATTCTTTGGTACATTGATAACTTGAATGACTAAACACCTTACAGACATGACACCTAGTTGGTATCCACGCATATTCGACCTCCACCAACCGCACTTTTGCATCATTGATCATGACCGGGATTGCTTTTGGTAATGTGGTATCGGCCTCCATCTCAACACATACCCTCGCATAGGCCATCCGGGAACCCTCCTCAGTTGCTTTGTCTAACATAATTGGGACACCTATAGCACTAGCTATTTTCTGAATGCCTTCTGGATTCCACAGGAACAAGGGGATGCGCTTCAATGTTACCCATATTGGAACGCATGTGAGCTTATCAGAGTCCTCGTCTAAGGTAGGAGTCCAACTCCTAATGATAAAAAGTCGGCTTGCAATGTGCACAGACCCTGTTTCTAACACCTTATTACGATCGGACTCTTGTTTGAATTTGAAAACAAAGTTCTTATCACCATGAATGCTCATATCAAAGTGGCTTGTGCCCCACAGCTTAGCTAGCGATTCCCTCACATAAGTGAAGCCTAGTCTCTTCCCTACGAATCGTCCAATGAGTTGTTTCTTCAATAATCCCTTAGCTGTTCTACAGACGACTTTGGTTGACATTTTATTTTCCTAATGGATGTTTCACTGTTGTTTCAGGTAGCGAGTTTTTTATTCTGTTGAAAGTAGCACTGTATAAGGCAGAAATTGGGGGAAACCAAATTTATAGAGGTTCTGTTGTAGTTCATTATGATTGGAGCACTTAGGAACATGATTGAAGCTATATCATTTTGTTATAATGTTAGTCTCAACTTTAATTTTCTCCTTTTCTATTTGAAAAATTCTTTTGTATGATTATTGTCCAGAAATTTTCAACAGATCCATCAAATTAACTCGAATTGGTATTTGTTGTTGCCCTTGTACCCAGAAAGTAGTAGTAAGTGGAACTTGAAAAGATTCTATTTCCAGTTACCGGGGGTGATGTGTTTCTCAAGCAAGATGTTTGGGTGAAAATCTTCGGTGTTAGCTGTCAGGGGAATGGTTTGTGTTCCATCTTTCATTACTAATTGATTGCGCAAACTAGAGTAGTTACTATTGTTGGGTCCGGTGTGAAATCAGCGAAGCCTCAGGCACCACCTCACCCTATGCAGTTAAAACGACGTTATAACCCCGATATAGTGCTTAGCATGGGTGAGCCGATACATTTTGACATTATCACGTTTTTGTTTAAGGAAGCACATACTCTTCGAAAACTTGCCGTATACGTGTTCGACACGTATCCGACACACAACATTCGCTCGACACGTATCCGACACACAACATTCGCTCGACACGCCTCCGACACGCGTCGGCAGGTGTCAGACACATAGTCAATGTGGTCAATGTGTTGGACACGTCTCCGATACACCTGGAACTTGGCCAGGACACAATCAAGACTTGAAAACCAACTTTGTTTCATTTTTTTACTTTTAGATGTTTGCAAATAACCACGTAATATAATGGTTGTTTATCCATCTGAAGTGAATGAATATTTCAATTGCGATGTAAGACAAATAGGGCAAAAAATACTAAAGCATAGAGGTAGTTTATGCTTCTTCTTAATCTTTGTTTCTTATTTTCTCTCATTTGCTTCTTCTCTCATCTATTTCTTTTCTACTATATTTTTTCTTTACTTTAATTTTTCTTGCAACAATGTCATCTTCAGACACTCTAGGAAGACACTTTTTTAGATTATTATTTATATTTATATGACTTATTAAAAAAATAGTATGATTTGTTCCCGAGTCCTAGTTTTTGGAAAATTGCCGAGTCAGCGTGTCGTGTCAGTGTCCGTATCCGTGCATCATTGGCTTTGATATAACAGCCGTAGTATGATCGTTATTGAGATAACATTTTTTTTTCATTAATGCCGTTTTAACATTTTGTTCTAATACATAAAAAAAAAAAAAAAAAAAAAAAAAAAAAAAACAATTCACCCATTTCATTTTTGACTGAACCAAAACCCTAGACTCAGAGGAAAGACGAAGAAAGACCAGAGCTCGCCGTTGCCGATTGTCAGAGAATAAGACCTCGCCGGTCAACGGAGAATGAGAAAAGAAAATGAACATGTCTCAATCAATGATATCGCGAAAAAAAGGAAGAGTCGATCGCATTATCTATTGCGATCTCACTCTCTGTTGCAATTTCAATCTCATACGAAGAGAAAATATTTTTTTTTAATGTCTTGATGTTTTTAAATTTAATGTTATGAACATGATTTACTTTTTTGACTCTATAACACATTAATACTTAGTGGGGGTGTAAAAAATATATTAAAAAAATATTTTATTATATCCTGTTATAACCTATAACGTTCTCGGACCAATATGGATCCGTTATCCATTTTAACTACATAGCACTTTACAACGTGCATACGAGATTGCTGGCCAATGGACATGTCTCAATCAATGATATTGTCCCCAACAGATTGTTGGCCAATGGACATGTCTCAATCAACGATATTCTCCCTAACTTAGACACCCGCCGTACCTGAGTGTGGGTTTTTTTTTATGAATTGGATGCCCCCAAAAAACTTCGTCGCTATTAAGTACACGTCCAATCATTTATTAACTTCACATGATGTTGCTCCTTACCCAGTATGAGACTATATTTGCACGGTCAACTCGAGGAAACATCTCCAACAATTGGCATATTTTCATAACCAATTTGTGTTGTTGACAAGCCCTCCAAATTGAGGAGGTGATGTCTTTGTTCTTCTCTATGTTTCTCAACAACTATGACAAATCTGTTAGTGATCATGTATTATTGTGTTTGTTATTTAATTAATTATGCTTTCTAATGCTGCAATATAGATAGTTCTTGTGCTTTCTTTTGTAGAAGTTTGCATGACTTTCAGAAGTTTGACTCAGTCGAGCGGATTTCGAAAAGTTTTGATAAAGAAGAGCTCATAGTCATAGGCATGTGTTTCCGATAGTTCTTGACTGAGCGATGGTGGGCCAGAACATGAAATTGGAAACTACTTGAAATCAAAATAAGCTTTTAGTTTCATAATTGGACTTGAAGGTCTTGCTGTTTTGATATATTTTCATTGCTCACACTGGTAGCATTTTTCTCCCACGGTTCTTCTGCTTTTTGTTTGAAATTTGTTTTCCAAGTCAAATCCCCATGCCCTTTCACTTTCTCTCTCACCTTCCATGATGTGGTATAATGGGATTAGTATTCGCCAAGTTATGTACTAGCTTAGGATAACATAATAAGTTTCATATATCATCAGTATTTTTATATTCAGAAATTCTAAATGACGAGGTAACGGGCGAGGGAGAGGGGTGCAACCCTCCATTCCCCTTGAGACGTGTTCCTTCGCGCATCTCAAGAGGGATGGAGGGTTGCACACCCCTCCCTCACCCGTTTCCTCGACAATAAGAAGGGCTTTTTTATATTTATTTGATACAAGCTCTACTTGTGAACATCCTCACATCTTCTCTTGTAATTAATAATAGTAGTACCAAATATAGGAAATCCTCTAGTTCTTTCTGTGTTTGTCATTAAGTACTTTCGTTAAAGTGAGAGACCATAATCTTGAATAATGCTTAATATCAAGAAGAACGTTGGAACCTACAAATCAATTTTTTGTTGTAGAATTTTCTATCTTTAAGCAGCCACCATGACCATATGATAAAAACAGTTTAAATTCTAATTGTCGAGGGAACCAGCGAGGGACCCCACAGGGGGGGTGGGAGCCGTCCATCCCTCCGGGATGCGCATTTGAACTTTCGGGATGCATGCGTTGAAAAGTCAAACGCGCATCCTGGGGAAAGATGAACGGTTCCCACCCCCTTACCCCACTCCCCCTCTAATCGTCGAGGGACGCAGCAAGGAAAACAGCGAGGGACCCCACAGGGGGAGGGGGAGCCGTCCATTCCCCCCGGGATGCGTGCATTAAAAATTCAAATACGCATCCCGAGGGAATGGACGGCTCCCCCTCCCCCTGTGGGGTAATTCTAGGGGTCGAGGGAGGGAACGAGGGAGGGAGCGAGGGATGGGTGGTAGCCACCCATCCGCCCCGAGATAAGCGTCATCGCGCATCTCCAATCTGATACGTTTATCTCGAGGCGGATGGGTGGTTACCACCCATCCCTCGCCCCTTTCCCTCGCTCCCTCCCTCGCTCTGTAGCAAAGCTCGTTTAGGTAGGACCCATGTTGACTTGACTTAATTACGTGGTTAAATTGATCTCTACTCTTTCCTCAGTTGGGATTTATGGTGCAAATGTTCCAGAGAAATGAAACTGAACATTCTAGTTCCTGTTTGAAGAGAGAATGAGAAGCCTTTATTTCATATCATTTTACTCCTTACTCAATTTTCTCACTCAATACCAAATATCTTCCATTTCGGCTTACACGATAACTCCACCGAAATCTATCAAAGATGGAGAGATCTTGTCTTCCCAATCTGAAATATTTGATCTTGGTTTCTTCAGCCCACCCAATTCAAAAAACCGATACTTAGGAGTGTGGTACAGAAAAATTCCACATCAAACAATAGTTTGGGTAGCTAATAGAGATTCTCCATTGAATGATTCATCCGGAGTGCTAACGCTATCCACAGAGGGTAATCTTGTTATTTTGAGTCAATCAAACCACCTCATTTGGTCTACCAATTTGTCTAAAACAGCAGAAAATCCAATTGTGGAGTTCCTAGATTCTGGAAATCTTGTTTTGAGAAATAGAAATTCTGATGGGTATTTATGGCAAAGCTTTGATCATCCATCTGATACATTGTTGCCCGGTATGAAGCTTGGTTGGGACTTGAGAATCGGATTGAATAGCTATCTAACATCCTGGAAGAGTGTTGATGATCCTTCCACTGGAGACTATACTTATAGTGTAGTGCTTACTGGGGATCCTCAACCATTTATAAAAAATGGGTCTAATAAGTATTATCGTAGTGGTCCATTCAATGGAATTCGTAATAGTGGAGCACCGGATTTAAGGAATAATTCAATTTTCGTATACAATGTTACGATTACTGAAACTGAAGTTTTTTATACTTTTCAGCTTGTTAATCAATCTGTTTTTTCAAGGTTGATTCTGACTCAAACTGGTAATGATGGTTCACTCAGACGCTATACATGGGTTGATCAGAAACAGAGTTGGAATCTTCATGTGCCTATACCAAGAGATCGTTGTGATGCTTATGGACTTTGTGGTCCTGGCTCTACTTGTAGTACAAATGATATACCAGTTTGCCAGTGTATCAAGGGGTTCAAGCCTAAGTCACCCCATGATTGGGACCTGATGGATTTCTCTCGGGGATGTGAACGTAAGACGCAATTAGCTTGTGATGAAGGTGAATGGTCTCCGGAGTGTGAACGTGGGATGCCATTAGATTGCGATGAAAGGAGCGGGTTTATGAAGTTAAGGGAGGTGAAATTGCCCGATACAATGCGTACATGGGTGAATAGGAGTATGAGTCTTGAGGATTGCAAAGTTAAGTGTTCAAAGAATTGTTCTTGTATGGCTTATGCTAATGCGGATATTAGAGAAGGTGGGAGTGGTTGCGTGATGTGGTTTGGGGATCTGCTTGATATCAGAATTTTTCTTGGCGTTGGACAAGATCTCTATGTTCGAATGGCAACTTCTGAATTAGGTATTTTTATTCCTTTGCTTTGTCAGTCTTCCCTCTTTTTTTTTTTTAGCATTACTGACCTAGAAAGTTTTTAATGTGGGATTAAGTAGTCAATATTTTGCGATTCACAAGTTTTGAATGGGTTGGGACTGGTCAATCTTGTGGAAGTTACTTGTAGTCTACACTCATTCAATGGGTGCCATCATAGTTGGGATGTGAATGCCACCCTTTAATGGGAATCTGCTTCCCTTCACTCCTAGTTACACAGTTAGCACTTGATCCCAGAGGAGTACCAAGGTAGCTGCAGAAGTGATGTAAAATTGTCCGTAGAAAAGTAGCAACAATCCTATTAGAAATCCTATTAGACAGACTTAATAGTCAAACAAGGTGGCTGTTCGTCAAATTTATATCCTCTGCACCTCATGATCCAATCTTTTTGTTCCATTTCATATTAGTAAGGTTCTTTGTTCACTTATTGCTTTGAATAATAAATTAGGAAACATTTAAATACATGTAACATTTAACATGATTAATAAACAGTGTTAAAATCACCTTGCTAAGCATATTCTTGTGGCAGCGCCGCGAGACACGGCGAGCGATACAGTGATGCATGCCGATTCAGGGAGGCCGAGGGATGCAAACACCAAGACAGAGGCCATGGCCTCGCCCCGCACCAAGGCCGAGGATGCGGCTTGCCTCAACCCGGCTCCTGGCTCCATGGCAGCGCTCTGTCTCACCCCAGAGAACAATGATGATCTTCAGGCTGTGATCGGGTTCAAGAGACGTTTTGACAAATACGGTATCAAAAATTCCCCGGATTATCAACGAATCAGCATCAACTTGAATAAGGCTATATCTCTCCTCAAAGAAAATGGGCAACTTCGTCTGCCGAAAATCGATACACTCGAAATGAATAGCGAGGATAGTGATGAAGTCAACTCGAAATCTGAGCTAGGTCCACAAGCAGCAAAAAGTGATTTGGATTTAGGAGCTATGTCAGACGAAAAGATGAGGCGTTACACCAAAGTTATCAGCAGTTATCCCCGAAAATCCAATAGAACTAGGAAAGCGAACAATAGGTACAAAGACTGAGTTCTTTGTCTAGGTTTGTTTTGGTGAATCCTATCTTTTATGAGATTTTGTTTCGGCCTTTTAGTTAACCCTATAGGGTCAGTCATGTAGCCTTCGGGCGTTGATTTTTAAATGAATAAAATGGGTCACCATCCCAATTTTAAAAATAAAATAAAAAAAAAAAAAAAAAAAAAACAGTGTTAAAATCCATGGGATGTCAGTGGTTTCATCAATTTAATATGAATAAAAATATATAAGAAATGCTGAAGTCCATGGGATACCACTTGTTTCAACAATTTTAGGTGATTTTTTTTTTTAATGATAGATATTAACTATTTTAAGATAGTTTTGACTATTGAATGAATAAAATGGTCAAGTTAATTCTTTTTAGCACTCGAGTTCTGTGTAAAACCATTTGATTTTACCTCTGTTCTAGATTGAACACATTTTCTTAATCACATCATCAAGTTTTGATCAGTATCACCCACATATTGCATTTTTCACAATTATATTCAGCAAAACTATTTGGTGTACTTCTGTTCTTTGAATTATATTCACCGATTATTTGATTGTTTTTAGAGGCTGGCATGCCCAAACAAAACACAAGTGGAGGCTCTGAAGGGAAAAAACCTATTAAAGTGATTATCGCCATTTCAGCAATCTCGTCGTTTTTCCTCTTAGGAGCTGGTACTTATTCAATAATGAGGAAAAAGATAATGCAAAGAACACTAGAGGATTCAACAAAAGAAAGAGGTACAAATAAAATAATTTCACCTTCAAAAAGTACCATATGGCCTATGGGTGTTTTCTGGAGCTCTAATGAATCTCTTCAATCTTCAAATAAGGTCTCAAAAGAAACATCCAAGATGGATCATACAGTGAAGGGTTTATAAATAGTAAAAGAGACTATCAAGGTGAGAAGGATGACCTTGAGTTAAACCTCTTTAATATGGATACCATTGTAAAAGCGACAGACAACTTCTGTGATATAAGCATGCTTGGAAAAGGTGGTTTCGGGTGTGTATATAAGGTACAAACTCCCAGTTTATATATCATTTTCTTTCAAAATAGAATTTCTTTTAGATATGCAGAATGCATGAATGGGCGTCATGTATTGTTGATTTCATTCAACAGGGAACATTGGAAGATGGACAAGAGATAGCTGTGAAGAGATTATCAAAAAATTCCGGACAAGGAGAGATTGAATTTAAAAATGAAGTTATGCTAATTGCAAGGCTTCAACATAGGAATCTTGTTAGGCTTTTCGGATTTTGCATTGAAAAGGGGGAGAAGATATTGATCTATGAATACCTGCAAAACAAAAGCTTGGATGCCATCCTTTTTGGTGAGGATTTGCAAGGGAAATTTTATTAGATTACCTTTGTACCACTTTTGTTTTTCAATTTTTTTCTCATGGGGAATAATACTCTTTCATTGATTTATTTTTGCAGATAGGGCACACAATTTCATATTGGATTGGAAAAAGGGGTTCAACATTATTTCAGGGATCAGTCGAGGGTTACTTTATCTTCACCAAGATTCAAGGTTTAGAATTATTCATAGGGATCTAAAAGCAAGCAATGTCTTACTAGATGGTGAAATGAACCCGAAAATATCAGATTTTGGAATGGCAAGGATCTTTGGAGGTGATGACACTGAAGCAAAAACTAAGCGTGTTATGGGAACTTAGTAAGTATACAAATTTACTATTAATTTTTATGCGTAAAATGTAAGAATCCATACAACATATCCCTCAATATATTAATTGATGGTATGCAGTGGTTATATGTCTCCTGAGTATGCCATGGATGGAGTCTTCTCGGTGAAATCTGACGTTTTTAGCTTTGGGGTCCTAGTGTTAGAAATAATCAGCGGGAAGAAGAACAAAGCATTTTTTTCTGCAGATAACCAACTCAACCTACTTGGATATGTAAGTTCATTAGTTTATATCATCTTAAATTACCCACATGTTATGGTTTACTCCTTAAAATTTTGACTAATGAACTCAAAATCAGGTATGGACACTATGGAATGAGGGCAATGCACTGGAAGTGATCGACGAAACAGTGCATGATTCCTTCCTGCCAAATGAAGCATTGAGATGTATACAGGTTGGCCTACTATGCGTCCAAGAGTGCGCAGGAGATAGACCGACTATGTCGTCTGTGGCTTTCATGCTGAATACTGATATTGTAAATTTGCCTCAGCCAAGACAACCCGGATTCTGTTTTCTTAGATCTCCCAATGAAGCAGACTCAACTTCTAGCAAATCAAAACTATGTTCGGGAGATGTAACAATTACAACTGTAGAAGCTAGGTAGGTGTCGATCAATTTTTTCTGGGAAAACTAATCACTGAGACTTGAATTGTGAATACTTCCACAATTGTAATTCTTCAATAGAAGCTTTTAGATTCTAAGAAGCATTACTCTTTTAGATTCTAAGAAGCTTTTCATTTTCGTACTAGATATTTTGATGTCAAACAATAAATTTGCAAAAAGAATGGGACTCTCTGACCAATATTCATTTTATTGGATAAAATCTCTCCGGTGGGTATAGAACCCAAGACATCAGGGATAAACCACCACCGCCTTAACCATCCATCAGTGCCATCAGGGATAAACTACCACAGCCTTAACCATCCATCAGGCTATTATTGGCACATATGGTAGTTGTTGTCTATCCTGCACTTCTGAAAATTGTGTAAACACAATCCGATTCCTGATTTCCTGCCATGTTGCAGATTTGCAGTAGACTGGTTGAATATGCTCCAATCATCGCTATTTGATGTGTGGTTCAAAGTTTTAAGACCCAACAATCAAGAATAAGATCACCATGGGCCCATGAGAGTGAACACAACATAGCAATCAAAATAAGGAAGTTGACCAAACATGCACCACCTTCTCTATCTGTTTTCCCAACATTCTACAGATGTCATCACACTATATTTATTTCTTTCCCAAATCTCATAGTATTTCACTATTAAATCTCTACCAATTCTAATCCCCTCTCCTCCATTTGAAACTCAAGTTGAGTTCTTCATCAAAATCCATGGTTAAGACCAAGAAGCTCTGCATCTTTGTGTTGAGGCTCTTAGCCTTGGCTGCAACCATAACGGCAGCCATTGTTACAGTCAAAAGTCATGAATCCATTAAAGTCTATAACTTATCTTTCAATGCGAAGTACAATGGCACGCCTTCACTCAAGTAAGTTTCATTTGCTTATTATATATTGTTGAAATGATATATAGTTTCTGTGTCGTTGTTTGACTTTCCTACTGTAGGTACTTTGTGATTGCAAATGTTCCAGATAAATGAAACTGAACATTCTAGTTCCTGTTTGAAGAGACAATGAGAAGCCTTTGTTTCATATCATTTTACTCCTTAATTTTCTCACTCAATACCAAATATCTTCCATCTCGGCTTACACGATAAATCCACTGAAATCTATCAAAGATGGAGAGATCTTGTTTTCCCAATCTGAAATATTTGATCTTGGTTTCTTCAGCCCACCCAATTCAAAAAACCGATACTTAGGAGTGTGGTACAGAAAAATTCCACATCAAACAATAGTTTGGGTAGCTAATAGAGATTCTCCATTGAATAATTCATCCGGAGTGCTAACGCTATCCACAGAGGGTAATCTTGTTATTCTGAGTCAATCAAACCACCTCATTTGGTCTACCAATTTGTCTAAAACAGCAGAAAATCCAATTGTGGAGTTCCTAGATTCTGGAAATCTTGTTTTGAGAAATAGAAATTCTGATGGGTATTTATGGCAAAGCTTTGATCATCCATCCGATACATTGTTGCCCGGTATGAAGCTTGGTTGGGACTTGAGAATCGGATTGAATAGATATCTAACATCCTGGAAGAGTGTTGATGATCCTTCCACTGGAGACTATACTTATGGTGTAGTGCTTACTGGGGATCCTCAACCATTTATAAAAAATGGGTCTAATAAGTATTATCGTAGTGGTCCATTCAATGGAATTCGTAATAGTGGAGCACTGGATTTAAGGAATAATTCAATTTTCGTATACAATGTTGCGATTACTGAAACTGAAGTTTTTTTTTATACTTTTCAGCTTGTTAATCAATCTGTTTTTTCAAGGTTGATTCTGACTCAAACTGGTAATGATGGTTCACTCAAACGCTTTACATGGGTTGATCAGAAACAGAGTTGGATTCTTCATGTGCCTATGCCAAGAGATCGTTGTAATGTAGTTGTTTCTTCAATAATCCCTTGGCTGTTCTACAGACGACTTTGGTTGACATTTTATTTTATTTTATTTTATTTTCCTAATGGATGTTTCACTGTTGTTTCAGCTAGCGAGTTTTTTATTCTGCTGAAAGTAAGAAGGCAGAAATTGGGGGAAACAAAATTTATAGAGGTTATTTTGCAGTTCATTATTAGGGTTGGCAGTGGGGCGGATTTTTACGGATATCCGCCCCACCCAATCCGTATGGGGCGGATTTGGATATGGATGAATGGTTTTTCGGGTGGTTTTGGATATCCAAAAAATATCCGTTTACTATTCGGGGCGGATACGGTTTTAGCCATATCCGCCCCGCAGGCCCCGCGGATATCCGTTTATACTGCTCAAATTACTATAATACCATTATCCCTAAAGTAAGTATTAACTAAACCTAACTAAACCCTTATCCTGAAAAAAAAAATAAAACTAAACTTAAAAACCCTGAAATCCACCACTACACCAAAAGGCCAGTTTAGCTACACCGAGATGGCCACGGTTCTAAACCGTTGGTTTATTTGCCACGGCAAAAAACCGTAGCTATAATGACCAACGGCTTAAAACCGTGGGTAAAAAAAACTGGCCACGGCTGAAAACCGTTGATTTATTGGTCACGGCAAAAAATCGTGGCTATAATTAGCAACGGCCTAAAACTGTGGCTAAAACAATTGCCACGGCTCAGAACCGTTGGTGTATTTGCCACGGCCGAAAACCGTGGCTATTAGTACCAACGGCCTAAAACCGTTGCAAAAAAAATTTGGCCACGGCTCAAAACCGTGGCTATTAGTAGCAATGGCTCAAAACCGTGGCTATTAGGAGCAACGGCTCAAAACCGTGGCTACACTAAAAAGCTGGAAAAAAATTGGGCGGGCTATTTTGGCGCTCGACTTCCACCTTTCCTCCACTCGACTTCCATCGACTTCCACCTTCCCTCCACTCGACTCCACTCGCCTGCTCCCTCCACTCGACATCGACCCTCTCTGCTCCCCTCCACTCCACTCGAAGCTCCTCCTTCCCTGCTCCCTCCCTCGACTCTACTCCACTCGACTTCCCTGCTCCCTCGACTTCCCTCCTCCCCTCCTCCCTCGACCTCCCTGCTCCTCCCTCGACTTCCCTCCTCCCCTCCTTCCCTGGTCTTCCCTCCTTACTCGGCGTCTTCAACCTCCAAACCATTCTCTCGTACAGGTACTCTCTCTCTCTCTCTGCTTTCTTTTTGATGAAATTAGGGTTCCTGAATCTAGAATTTTTTTATTTAGAGGTTTTGAATCTCTAGGGTTCGAATTGTTTTTTGAATCTGTAGGTTTTATTTAGAGGTTTTTTGAAATTAGGGTTGGAATCTCTAGGGCTCAAAACCGTATGCCTGATAAATTCCTAATATAATTTAATTTTTTGAATCTTTAATTTTTGTATGAAATTCCTGATATAATTTGAAACCAGGAAATATTCGTGTTCCCTTGTTTACTTGTATTATAATCATAGTGGCTGTAATGTGCAGTGTCGACAGGTAAATGATCCCCTATTAGATGAAGAGTGAGTTTGAGTTTGCTATGGTGTTTGGATCTGATGGAGGTAATAACATATTTGGTTCATATCTGCTTACATGTTAGCATCTCAGGAATATAGATTAAGAGTAGAAGTAAGTCATTGCTAATTTATAAATTAGTTTAAAACAGTAAACCTACTATGATGGTTGACAATGGCTATTATGTGTGACTGTGCACCTTAAGCAAATCTCAGAGAAAGAACAGAGTTTCGAGTTATTCTATAATTATATCCGAAAAGCAGGTCACCTTGTTCCAGGATAAAGTTAGAGTGTGTCAGCCCATGTATTAGATTGGATGAATCAATTGGTTTTCTGAAAGGATCTGTTTGTTATGGCTTTGTTACTCTTTTTTGATGGAAAACTGTTTTGTAGGTCACCATTTGATGAACCGATATAACACTGTAGTGTGTTTGTGTTGAAACCAACAAAACCTTAAATCATAATGTCATAAATTGTAGCTTTGTTTAAATCATAATATGGGTGGTTGCTTTGGTTGGTAGTGTATTCTTCCCCCTTGCTTGAAGTAAGTTAAATGATTTTATTATTAGTTGAATAAATTACGTGTAATCTACCATCAAGAGATCTTTCTTTGTCTTCTGTCCCAGCCTCTCTTTTAGCATCGCCATAACCTGAACTTTCACATTAATAAATCAAAAGCCCCAAGCATATCCACAAAAAGGTTAAGTGAAATGTTCATCCATGCACACCATGAGGAGATATGACATGAACATTTGGTAACTCAAGAGAACTATTTTGTAAGCCACCACAATCTGGTTTAGCACTATCATGGCCTTGCAAGCATTAAGCATATTGAATTACAATGTTATTATTCTCGGGAGATCGTAAACGAGATCTGTTTTATTTGGCGGGTTCTTCTACTTATTAGGACAATTATTACAGACAAATGACAAATGCAATTAAATAAAAGCTGTAGCTTTCCTTAACAGGTGGATGGGTTCAACAAATTTCAGGAATGTTTTTACAGTGATAATTATATGAAGTTGGCAGATGCACTTTTAAGGAAGGAATTACCAGGCTTCTTCGAATATTGGCCAGATTTCCTTGATTGTGGATTCAATACCAACTCATCAAAAGCTAGCCTAGGCCTGATGCACAATTTGGCTGCCTTGCTTAACACAGTTACTAACACCTAGGCAATCACAATTGCCCATCGCTGCCAATGCCTAGTGCCTCAATATGAGACGAAATATTTAAAAAAAAATAATAGTGTAAAATTCCCAAAAGGGTTTGGTGTATAAACCCTTGGAAACCCCACTTCAAGGCAAAGAACAGGCCTGCGGCTTTACCTTGCCCTAAAAATACAAATTTTAAACAAAGGAGAAGGAAGACTATATACGAACCAGTAGAACAAATTTGTAATACATATTTTGAGATATTGATTACTTGACCATTATGATTGCATCATCTGCATGAATTATTAAATCATTTTATTGGGTATAATTTGCATTTTGAGATACAAAAGTTTGATATTTGAAATTATTTTTAAATGCTTTTATAAAATGCAACTTATAATGTCTTAAGAACAACTTTAATAAGATTTCCAGAGTATAGTACAATATTACATTCATCATTTTATTGGTTTGCCCCCTAAAACTAAAATAGATTCATTTTATTACATCCTTAGTATCTTTTTTTTCAAGAAATTCCGTTCGTGTAATTTATTTGTTTGCCCCCTAAAACTAAAATAGATTCATTTTCCTCCTGTTGTAGGATAATTACCTTGCGGAAAGCAGAAAAGGAGGAAGAGAGAAAAGCAAGGGAGAAGATCCGTCAGAAACTCGAAGAGGATAAGGTATATGTTGAATTCTCAACTTATCTTTTATTGCGGTATGATTGAAGAATAATACACATCATATTAGAACATTCTTCAACACAATTCTAAGAACAATTCTTTATTTCTATTTGTTTTCTCAAAACAATTCTAAGAACAATTCTTGGATGAACACCTCGTTATACTAGCGGTAACCTAGTATCAGCACCGTTCTCTTGAACTGTTCAAAGAATTATCTTCAAATGATTATTGTTATTCTTGTCTATTTTTATCTGTGTGTTTTACTATTTCTGTATGTTATTTCTCCTGTGTTCAACTATCTGTTCTAGACTGTAAGTTTAGTTTGCTTTCTGAAACCTAGTAGTCCTGGGTGCAAAATTGGTATCAGATGAACTGAAACTGATTGGAAAGATGGAGGTAGTGTCAATAAAAGAATATCTTTATTTCTATTTGTTTTCTCAAAACAATTCTAAGAACAATTCTTGGATGAACACCTCGTTATACTAGCGGTAACCTAGTATCGACACCGTTCTCTTGAACTGTTCAAAAATTATCTTCAAATGATTATTGTTATTCTTGTTTATTTTTATCTGTGTGTTTTACTATTTCTGTATGTTATTTCTCCTGTGTTCAACTATATGTTCTAGACTGTAAGTTTAGTTTGCTTTCTGAAACCTAGTAGTCCTGGGTGCAAAATTGGTATCAGATGAACTGAAACTGATTGGAAAGATGGAGGTAGTAGGGTACTCCCATGTATTCCATGTCTATTGAATACTAGTTGATTAAGCAAATACTCTTAGATATTATTCTAGTAAACTAATTTGCTTCTTATGCCAATTCATGGGCCTCAAAGGGAGATGATTAAGGGGAAGATAGCCTCCTCATGGTATGGTTCCTATGGAGGTTATCCTCATAAAAGTGTCACTCTCAATCTTTTAATTTTCATGAGTGTTTGACTAAAGTTAATCTTTTAATTTTTGTGTGTGTAGAAATGTCAACAATTCCTTTAGATAAGTCATGGATGAACAAACGGGAAAGCGCAATGTATATAAACGGCGTTAGACAATTCCAAAAGTTTGTTGAGGATAATGCAAATGGAGAGAGTCTTTTTCCTTGCCCATGTGTTCGATGTAGGAACTCGAGGGGAAACATTAGTGTTGACGACATAGGTGTTCATTTGTTAAGACATGACATTGATACCAATTATGTCACGTGGATACATCATGGAGAGAATATAAACAAGCATGTGATTGGTGTACCTATGACATAAGTGGTTGAACCTGATGATGCCTTTGAATATCATAGGATGAGTGACCTAGTTGATGATGTATTCCTCAACATGCAAACTGTGGAGGCTGATGATGGGATAAATGACTTGAATGACACTGTCGAAGAATGTTTTGGCGGTAATCCAGAAGGTGGTCCGAAACTTTCTTGTGAATCTGAGACAGTTATGAACAAGAAGTATCAAAAGTATAAGGAAAAAGCGACTGTGCCTTTGTACAATGGGTGTCCTAAGGATAAGACCATGTTGTCCACCATTATTGAATTGCAGAATTTCAAGACTCGTTTTAGTTGGAGTGGTAATAGTGTGACGATGTTGTTAAAATGGCTAAAAACTTTATTGCCGGATGATTGTAATTTGCCAGATAACTACCCAAACATGAAAAACACATTAAAGATATGGGGATGGAATGTAAGACAATACATGCATGTGCCAATGGATGCATACTCTATTGGAAAGAATATGAGGGTCTGGTTACTTGTCCAAAATGTGGTTCTGGTAGGTATAAGGTTTATGTGGATGTCGATGACAACGAGTCCGGCAAGGTATACAGGAAAGAAGCTAAAAAGGTTGTAAAGTATTTTCCATTGATTCCAAGGTTGAAAAGATTTTTTAGCATACCGTGGATTGGTGAAGCAATGACTTGGCACAAGGATGCTTGTTCAGATGGGAATTTGATGAGACATCCATGTGATTCAGCACAATGGACTTCAACAAATATGAGATGGCCAGAGTTTGCCTCTGATAGTAGGAATTTGAGACTTGCAATATCGACTGATGGTTTTAACCCACGTGGAAATCTAAGTAATGCTTATAGTTGTTGGCCAGTAATAATAGCACATTTGAATCTTCCACCTTCTTTATGCATGAAAAAAGAGTTTTGTTTGTTAACCTTGTTAATATCAGGGCCAAAAGCACCCGGAAAGAATATTGATGTTTACCTGGAGCCATTAGTAGAAGAGTTGAAGGAATTGTGGGCAGATGGTGTTTCAACTTGGGATGTGTGTACTAAAAGCAATTTCTGGTTGAAAGCAATGTTGTTTTGGGGTATCCATGACTTTCCTGCTTATGGGACTCTAGCTGGTTGTAATGTTCATGGTTATAATGCATGCCCTATTTGTGTTGATGATGTAGAATCTGAACGTCTTTCAAACAGTCGGAAGATATGCTATAGAGGCCATCGACGTTTTTTACCTACAAAACACAAGTTTAGAGATGACAAGGGATTCAACAAAGATGTTGAACATCGTCGTGCTCCACGACGGTTATCTGGCGAAGAAGTTGAACGAAGGATAGTGGAAATTTTGGAAGGTAGTTCTACACAAGGTAGGGTTAGTGGGCAAAAGCGCAAGAATATGGTTGATAATGATAACGTCAATGATGAACCAACCAATAACATTGCGCCACCGTGGTCTAGAAGGTCCATTTTATTTGATTTGTCGTACTGGAAGTTTGTTGAGCTACGGCATAATATTGATGTGATGCATACTGAAAAGAATGTCATTGAACACTTATTGAACATATTGTTGAATGTCTCTAAGAAATCAAAGGATGGTGAGAATGCTCGAAAAGATATGGAATACATGGGAACTCATAAGAGATATTGGTTGAGCCATGACAATGAAACGGGAAAAATTCAATGCCAAAAGCATCATTTGCCTTGACCAAGAAAGAAAAAAAAGTATTTATGAATACACTAAAAGAGTTGAAATTGCCGAGTGGATTTTCATCCAAGTTGAGTAATTGCGTTCTTGGCAATCCCCTGGAGCTAAGAGGACTGAAGTCACATGATTACCATGTCATTATGCAACATTTACTTCCAGTTTTGCTTAGACATATTTTTCGTGACAAGAAGGATAAAGATTTAAGAATTGATATTCAAAGAATTAGCTTATTCTTTAATATCTTATGTGCTAAAGTGATCAACAAAACAGATCTTCAGTTGGCACACAAAGGTGTGATTGAGGGAATTTGTGTCCTTGAAAAGGAGCTTCCGCCTTCATTCTTTGTTATAAGTGTGCATTGCATGGCTCATCTAACCGAGGAAGCGATGCTTGGTGGTCCAGTTCGATATCGATGTATGTATCCCTTTGAGCGGTAAATAATTTTTCTAATTTTAGTGCACATCATCACGTTATCTTATTATATTATATACTAATTTATCATTTTATTTATGATTGATAGGTTAATGAAACGATACAAAGACTATGCTAAAAATTTTAGATACATAGAAGGATCAATAGCAGAATCATACCTTGTAGATGAATCTGTTACATACTGCATGGAGTATATGACAAAGCCACGGTTCGGAACTCACAAACACAATCAAGAGGAGTGGCTTGATGTAGATGATGAGTATGCCGATGAAAAGCCATATGATAAAGGAAAAAACTATATGCTAAATAATGTACAATTTAAACAAGCTCGAAGATGGGTTTTCAATGCACTTGCTGATTCGAGTGATTGGGAAGAGTAAGATATATAATATTTTAGTTTTTTTTTATAACTAGAAATATAGAATTATGATAATATGGTAACTTGTGCAGAAAATACAATGAATATTGCATGGAGTTGGCTACACAAAGTAAAAAAAAAGGGTCAAGGAAAAATGTTGAGAAAGCCACAGATTTTATTCCTTGGTTGTGTAATGAGGTATTTTATAATGTGTATTTATTCATATATATATATATATATATATATATAATTTTTTTTTATTTTCAGATTTCAGTTCTAAGATGATTTGTTTTACAATGTAGTTGGAGAAGGCTGGGGAAACAAATACCACACTTTGGAGGTTAGCCAATGGTCCACAATTTTTGGCAACCCGATATCCAAAATATTGTGTAAATGGTTTCACATTTGCGACAAGTTCTTTGGATGAATGTTTGGTGACACAAGATAGTGGTGTCTCCATGGATGCCATTGCTCATTTTGTTGCTAGTAAGAAAGATAAGAGGCCAAAGGACCAACTAGTCAAATGGTATGGAGTTGTTAGAGACATACTGGTGCTAGACTACATAGATTTCAAAGAAACTGTCTTCTATTGTGATTGGGTCAAAGTGGAAGATAAGAAAAATGCATATAAGGTGGACCCAATTTGGAACCATGAGATGGTAAACTTGTCGAAGCTAAAAGACAAAAGAAAGGTGGAAGATGATCCATTCATTTTAGCTCAAGAAGCAAGTGGGGTATTTTATTCGAAAGATCAATCAAATGACGGGTGGCATGTAGTTCTACATACTCAAAGAGGCTTGAACACTAATGTCGATAAAAAGGAAACTCCCACTGTGTATCAAAGCATCTTGAAAGACAACCCCAACCTGAAGAGCTTACTGAAATTTTAATTGACTATGCTACAATATTTTTGATGCATTTCTAATGCTATTTTAGTCATCCTCTTTGGTTGAGACCAATTATTTTGTCTTTGTTTCTTATTTTGACTTTTGAGTTGGGAAAGGGAAGCTTTGTAGCTATGTATTCAGATTGGCTTTTCCAATGCTTTATAAAAATCTATTTGTGGTGATATGTTGTGGAAGGAAATTATCTATAAATGTGGTGTATATAGTTTTTTCTTATTTCTTTTTGTTTGATAATGGTTAATATCTATAATGTCATTGATAGAAATGGGTAGTACTCGCGGCAATCTCTCCACCAATGATGTCACTACATCTACAAATGATGACAGTGAAGTTAAAAAGACCATACAGTTCAATGTCCATGGTTTAGCAGTTGGACCTGGTGCTAGAAATTTCAATAAAAACATTGGAAAGCTTGTTGAATCCCTTGTGCCCATCAAATTCAAGGGTTGGCACCATGTTACTGACAACTACAAAGAGGATGTGTGGAATGGCCTCAAGGTGAGATTTTACATCATTGATTTTCATAATGTCTTATTTTATTGTCAACTTATATCTCAATGGCTTATATGCAGCGTGAATACGACATCCCAAATTATGTGAAAAGGAGTGTACATTTGAAAATGCCTGAATATTATAGAAGGTTCAAGGCAGATCTTAGAAAGAATTATTTGGATAAGTATCCTACCATTGAGGAACAAGAGAAGCATGTTCCAAATGGTGTAAGAGAGGAGGATTGGAAGGAGTTTGTTCGCTATGAGAGCACCCCTGAAGCGAAGGCAATTAGAGCCCAAAATGCAAAAAACAAAAAGGCTTCAAAGTATGTATGGGGGGGGGGGGGGGGGGGTAGCCAAAAGAGTGCTGCAGAAGTAGAGTATGAAATGGTAATTGGGTTTCTAGCTACTAGTACAATAATAACCATTTAACTATATAGGCTGAGACTAATCTTTCAAGTATATAGGTTGAAAAGAACCCTGATGGGGAACCAGTCACACGCACTGACATATGGATTGCTTGTCACACGGGAAAGGATGGAAAACCCACGCATGGTGCTGAACTATATATGGTATGTGCCCAATGATGTCTTTTATACACAATTCTTAATTTACTTTGTAGTTGTTTGAATATTATTTGTGTCCTGATTTATTTTATTTTTTCATTCTTTTGAAGGAACAAGTTAAAGCAAAAAAAGCCGCATTGCAAGAATCTTCAACCCAAGGTACCACTGACCTCACTATTGATGATGATCCTCTAAGCCAAGTGTTTGGCCAAGAAGAAAGGGGACGTACTCGTTGTGTTGGAACCACCGTCTCTAAAAGGAAGTATGATGCTGCACTTCCCGCTCGTTCATTGCTTTTGGATAAAACATTGGAAGTAAAAAAATTTAGCGAAAAATATGATAGATTGGAAGAAAATGTTAGATGGATACGAGAGAGACTTGAAAATGGAACTTATGTGAGACCATCAACAAGTGAGGGAACACAAGGAGGGACACAAAGAACTGAAGATACACCTTCATCCCGTGCACAATCGACAAGGCAACCAGAAAATCCATTACCTCCATCTCCATTACCACCATCTTCTCAAGGTGTTGCGAGGTTTCCTTCTCCAAGCAATCATGTTCCTTCAGTGTCAAGGACTTACAAAGTTTGTGATTGGCATAATAATGTCATTGCGATAGCAATAGAGGTTGTAGATCCTATCCATCGATTCTCTTACGATTGTCATGGATCATTGAACCCTGCAACAGAGATCAGACTTTCCTTATGCTTCAAATATAGGACTGAGGTGAAACTTTACAAGAGTGATCCAAAATGAGACATGATGGGGGATTTGGACGTTGGTGATTTCTTCGTATGGTGTAAAAATCATGTGGAACTTGATGATTGATAGTTACTAGAAAACACCAATGGATCTTTGCTGATAGTCCTTCTCATTCTTGGTTATCATCAGAGGTAAAGATTGCTCTATTTAATGGATGCAATTTGAGCCGATGTTTGTTTTAACTTTTAATTATTAATTATCTTTGGTTATTTGTTTTGGTGATTCATAGTGTTGTGATGGATGGAAAGCTCAATTTTCAGCTGGGATCAAGGTATGATTGTTTATATTACTATGGAAACTGAGTAATGGTATATTGAGTACATAGTTTGACACAAATGCATGTTTATATGAATAAACATGCATTTGTGTGTGTATATGGTAGTAACACTCTGAAGCAAGAGCTGCAAGATAGACAAGGAGGTCCTTTTTGTCATTAAAGCATAATTTTTAGCATCTTGCAGTGCATATGTAACCTGCATGCATCTGTGTAATATATTTTTTAGTATGAATTGCCAACGTATTATTTGCTCTCTTTCTGTTCAAATACAATGTTAACATCTTTGGTTTACAAGTTCATCTGAATTTGCAGATAAATCATTGGTTATGCAGAATATGTACTGCTCTTCCAAAATCAGAGCTGCTCTGGAGATACTGAAAAAACATTGTAAACCAAAGAATTCATCTACTTTGAAACTTGAATATGAAGCAAGCAATGGAGTTTGTGATTCTTCAGTAGTCATCCGGTCTGACTGTGAAGAATAGACCTGTCAAGGCTATTGTCTTCTCACAGTGGACTGGCATGTTGGATTTGGTTGAGACTTACCTAATCCACGCATGTATTCCATATAGGAGATTTGACGGGACAATGACCCTGTCTTCTAGAGACAAGGCTGTGAAAGAGTTAAACACCGATCCTGAGGTTTGACTCAGACTCTTTGTAGTGTACAAAGTTCTCAGAATGTCTGGACTTGGTCATTTTGTTGCTTCTTTGTTATTGTTCTTTATGTTCATGGTCAGTTTCTCAAGTGTGCCTCTGATGGTGTGTATTTGATATGATGTAATGCAGGTTTGTGTAATGCTGATGTCGTTGAAAGCTGGAAACCTTTGTCTGAACATGATTGTTGCTTGTCATGTTATTCTTCTCGATCTTTGGTGGAACCCGACTACTGAGGATGAGGATATTGCTGCTTGTCATGTTATTCTTCTCTATTTTGTTGCTAAGCTAGAAATGATGGAACCATGCTCCAGTCTTAAGGACAGGTATTAGTTTCATCTCAGTTGAATGGTTGTCTTTTAGCGCTAGTAAATATGAGATGTTGTTCTTTTTGGGCATATCTGTCATTGATGTTTAAGTCAATATCTGAAAGATTGGGAATCTTGATAATTGGTCTTTATCTATGAACTTTGTGTATCTATGAACATTGTTGAATGATTAGATTTAGTTCTATTAAATAAACTAGATGATGTTGTTTTGTGAGCTAACTGCTACTTTACTATTTCCATTTGAATATTAGATGAACGTCAGTATGGCGTGAACATCGTTAAGCTAACTGCTTCTCTTAATTGACTGCCAGGTACTGCTGCGTAGATTTCAAGTAACCCACAATCTCTCATTGGATGGAGTTCTAGACTTCTTGAACTCAATAGACGATTCTTTCATTTTCGATCCCACTGATCTTGACATAGATGTTACACCAGAGGTACTTGCTTGTTTAGCTTGCACATTATTTCTTTTAGCTATCTCTATCTTAAGCTTCTTTGTTCCAATGCACTGATTATTCTAGTATATGCTATTATAGTATATGCTATTATGTTCCCCAAACTATTTAATATTGCTTTGTGAGTTAACAGTTGTTTATTATGGGCCTTTAACCTTGTTTTTTTGTTTGGTTAAAGTACTATAGTTATATGCTACTTTACAACATTCTACTTCTCAAATTTTGTTGTATTTTATTCTTAAAGCAGGCTGCACTACATGCTCTTGGAAACATCTCAGGAGAAAACCGTTCAGCTAATGATGCATTGCTGAATGATAATGCAGAAGAATGCCTTCGACATCTCATCTATGAGACAACAACTAATAGTTCAAAGCCGACACCATCTGTTAGTATACCTCCTGCTATTGCATTTGATAAGTCAATAGCCTTTGCTCATAGTTATTTTTGTCTTGTTTCTATCAAATTGAAGTTGAATTGTTTGGCTAATATTCTCTTTCCATTCATTTCTGTGTATACCCGGAATGCATATTGCAGTGACTCTTTATTCTATAGAGAGCATGTCCATTAAGTCCTTCACATTCACAAGTTTGCATGTATTGTGTATACAGTTTAGATGTGTTGTGACTTGTGAGTTTGACATATGTTATTCATGCATTTCGCAGGGTCTATTTTTTTTCGGTTTTGAGGCAGCAGCCAGAAATTCGTTTGGCGGTAAGAAGAGTTTAACCTGCACTTTTGTTAGAGGATACTATAGCAAATACACTTAAATTTCAGAAGAATCCAATGTCAGACACATATTGGACAACTCCAACACCTGGACACACATTGGAGTGACACTCCATGCTTAGATCATTAACTATACCCCTTTCAAAAGATATCACTTTAAAATCGCTATAACTATTTGTATGGAAAGTTAGTAATTTTGCAACAGTATTGATCTACAAAGATATGACTAATATAGAATCAGTTTTGTTACATAATTGTATATGAATCTCTGTTTTACTGTAGTCATATAAAATAGAGAGATCCAGACTATACTGAACAATTTATATGGAAATCAACTCTAATTGAAGATCACTTCCTTCGTGCATCCATATTCTTCTTCTTTCCCCCCCATCCTCCCCCCCCCCCCCCCCCCCCCCTCTCTTTCTTTATATCATTTTTCTCTAACTTTCTTGAGAGATTGTTGCTATTCAGTTTGACTTGTGCAACCTTTTTCAGGTGTTTTGTTGTTACATAACAGCCAAGTTAAACTTATCAGAACCTTTTTTAGGTGTTTTTTTTTTTTTTTTACTTTGTTTCCTACCTGGGCTGGGTAGGGGGTGTGTTGTACTTGTAGTTTGTGGGTTTCTGTTTTGCTAACAATCTTGGGTTTTGTTTTGTTTTCTGTAGAAATCTCTCAAATTTGAACTTGGGTGGTGAGATTTCTCCCTCTATTGGAGAGTTGAGGAACTTGCAGTCTCTGTAAGTTGTGCTATAAACAGTCTTCATTGTTATCAGTTGGTAACTCTTTCTTCAATGTGAGTGTTCATGGTGAGCTTTGATTTTATGGATGTGCAGTGACTTGAAAGGGAATCACTTAACAGGGCAGATCCCAGATGAAATAGGCGACTGTGTTACTCTAGAAACTCTGTAATTTCTATTTCCTTTGTTTTTTGTAACTCATCTGCAACTATTTGTAAAGCTATTTATTGTTTTGCAAGTGTGGGTTTCTTATGTTTTTGCCCTTCATTCAGGGATTTGTCTGAAAATTCCCTTTACGGGGATATTCCATTTTCAATATCTAAGCTTAAGCGGCTGCAAGAGCTGTAAGTCCCTCACATTCCATCTTTTTGTTTTAGCTTTATATTTGATATTCAAAGGGTAAGTGTGATAATAAGGTTTATTGATCCATTTGTATTCAGGTTTTTGAAGAACAATCAGTTGACAGGTCCCATTCCTTCGACATTGTCACAAATTCCTAACCTTAAGACACTGTATGTATATTCACTATTCCATTGCATAACTTTTAGATGTTATGCACTTTTATTTGTTGAAGCTTTAGCCTATCTTCTCAAATATGTCCAATTAGATGTGGGAAACAAATTTTCAATTTTATGTCTGTATTTACTGCAGTGCCCTTGCTCAGAATCAACTCACTGGTGAGATTCCAAGGCTAATCTATTGGAATGAAGTTCTTCAGTATCTGTGAGTATTCATCCATCACTACTAGTAGCTCTTAAACTATGTTTTCTGTTTAACTGAAATATTACTGTTAAGTTTGATCTTTAGTAGTCTGTTTTATGCTAAAAGATAACGTATTTGCATTCTTATACAACCAATTCCCAAAATATGACAGAGAGTGAAGTAACAAGAAGTTTGAAAATTTTATAGACAAGCTTTTCAAAGTGAGTTTGCCATTTTGAGGACTACAATCATAATCATATAGGGAAGTTTGAATGGTGTGAGATATCAAACATGGAAATATTGTCCAACAGAGAGGCAGCAAGAAAGAGCAGACTGAGAAAAACGGTGGGTCAGAATTATAACCATTTTTTCTTCCATAAAAAACCATTAAAAAAAATCAGATCACCCTATTAATTACTTCTTCCCTTGCAGGCTTATGTGCAACAGCTAGAATCTAGTAGGATAAAGCTTACTCAGCTAGAGCAAGATCTTCAGAGAGCAAGATCTCAGGTTCCATTAAAAACATGAAATAAATATTATAATTCTTACAATGCATGTAAATTTTTTTTTTTTTATCATGGTTATATTTTAATCTGTTTTTGTTTATGGTCTGTAGGGGTTGTTCTTAGCAGCAGGTGGTGCAGGTGGCAATCTTAGCTCAAGTGGGTGCCTTTAGTGTTTTTGTTGTTGTGTTGTGGAGACCCACATTAACAATGCCATTAATATTGTTGTTATTGAATAATCAAGAAACCATTTAATGGATCAGCCAGCCTAGGATGACTTCATGAAACCTGCAATAATATAATCAAGTTGAGACTGAGTTGCCACTGTGTAGCTAGGATTCATTTACTATTCTCTGAGAACATTTCCTCTCTGTTTGGATCTTCCAGAAAAACAGAATTCCTTATGTTGCAAACTCCATTTTGCAATTGCTGACTTGTATTACCATGTATTGATATATGCAAGTTAGCTATTGCTATCGTCTATCCATTCGTTCATGTTACTTCTCTGTGTCATTCTTGTAGCGATGTATTCTTGTATCATGCAATATGTATCAATTTGGCTGAGATATATTACGTATTGTGCATATTGTAAGACACAGATAATGAACTCATTGAACTGACTTATTTAGTGCTTTTGCAGCATATAATAGGGCCACTAGGCGCAACCGTGTTGGCAGGGGAGAATCTTTGCAAAAGGTACTCCGAAATACTAAGATTTCCTTTTCTACTGCTTGTTTATTGACTGAATCGCATCATATGGTATCTCATACATAAAAGTTGTGGCATTGGGTCTTTTGAAGAGATTTAAATCAGCAAAACAGTGAGGGTCTTTTGAAGAATACAAGAGCATGCAAGTAATGCTATGTTTGCAAGTCTGGATGGTATTCTGCAAGTTTGGGTTGGTTAGCAGGTCTGTTAGCAAGTCTGCAAGTGGTTAGCAAGTCTGTTAGCAAGCTTGGAAATCTGGGGTGTTATCTGTTAGCAAGTTAGCAAGTCTGGAAGTCTGGATGGTTACACAAAACTGTTGTGGCATTGTTGCTATATCAAATGCAGTGCTGTCTTGTGCTTTATGGAGAATTATAAAGGCATTAGGAACTTTTAGGAACTGATATAAGTACGGGAGTCTGTAACAGAAAGCATTGATTCATTTTTGTAAACACATTGTACAAGTGAGCATTCTTCTCAGTAAGGATATTGGCAATCTCGAATTGTGCCTAATACATTCTAATCTATCAGACCATTGTAACCTTTACATTCCAATCAAATAAATCTTTCCTTCCTGTGAATTCTTTGTCTTCCCTTTCTGTGATTCTCTTGATAATGCTTGATTGCTGAAACTGCAATATCATCTTCCAGTATTCTCTGTGATTGCATTATCAGTTTGAAATTGGATTGTTCCAATTCTGCAGCAGCAGCAAAAAAAATAAATTTTTTTTTGTATTGTATTATTTTGCAACGGTTTCCAACCCTCGCAACAAACCAAATTTTTTTTTTTTTGAATTTTGTTTTAAATGGCCACGGCTTAAAACCTTGGTAATACAAGATTGCCACGGCTTAAAACCGTGGTACTTTATTCTTGCCACGGCTTACAACCGTGGCCATCATTTACAACGGCTGAAATCCGTAGCTATAATTTGCAACGGCTTGCAATCGTGGCCACTACTTGCCACGGCTTAAAACTGTTGCTAAAATTATTGCAACGGCTGAAAACCGTGGCCACACTTGCTACGATTTTAAACCGTGGCTAACACTATTGCAACGGCTGTACACCGTGGCCATAACTTGCCACGGTTTAGAACCGTGGCTGAAACTTTGGCAACGGCTTAGAACCGTGGCTAAAGCATCAACTGTCCTCGAGCATAAAACCGTTGCTAATATGTTTTGCCACGGTTCTAAGCCGTCAATGATGATTTCGCGACGCCTCTACTGCCCACGGCTCTAAGCCGTGACAAATGGTTACCCCCATGGTCCCAAACCGTTGCTGATGGCTATTTTTGGTGTAGTGCACTTCTCATTTCTCACAAGTCAGAGACTCACAAAGGGGTCTCCCTCTCCCGTCTCACTCACTCTCACAGCGAGCCAGCGAGGTCGAAGGGTTGTCACAGCGAGGTCGAAGCGTTGTCGAAGCAGCGAGGTCGAAGGGTTGCCGGTTGTCGAAGGGTTGTCGCAGCGAGGTCGAAGGGTTGTCGCAGCGAGGTTGAAGGGTTGTCGCAGGGTGGTCGCAGGCAGAGTGGTCAAAGTGTGGTCGCAGGGTGGTCGAAGTGTGGTTGCAGGGTGGTCGAAGTGTGGTTGCAGGGTGGTCGCAGGCAGGGTGGTCGAAGGGTGGATGGTGGTGGCTCGATCTGATGGAGGGTGGTGGTGGTGGTGGCTCGATCTGATGGAGGGTGGTGGTAGTGGCTCGATCTGATGGATGGGGGTGGCTCGATCTGATGTGATCTGATGGTGGTGGATGGCTCGATCGATCTGGATGGCTCGATCTGTGGCTCGATCTGATGGATGGTTTTGGGATCTAGTTGTATCTGTTTTCAATGTGTTTTTGATATTTGATTAATGATATTTGATATCTATTTCTGATATTTGAAATTACTTAAATTTTTTTTTCTTTGGGTATTTGGGGAGGGGCGGATATCCACCAATCCGTCTGGTTCGGGGATGGTTTTAACAAAATATGGTAAACGGATATTCGGGGCGGATTTGGATATCCGTGAATTCTAGTGGGGCGGGGATGGATTTGTCCAAATCCGCCCCAATCCGCCCCGTTGCCATCCCTATTCATTATGATTGGAGCACTTTGGAACATGATTGAAGCTATATCATTTTGTTATAATGTTAGTCTCAACTTTAATTTTCTCCTTTTCTGTTTGAAAAATTCTTTTGTATGATTATTGTCTAGAAATTTTCAACAGATCCATCAAATTAACTCGAATTGGTATTTGTTGTTGCCCTTGTACCCAGAAAGTAGCAGTAAGTGGAACTTGAAAAGATTCTATTGCCAGTTACTGGGGGTGGTGTGTTTCTCAAGCAAGATGTTTGGGTGAAAATCTTCGGTGTTAGCTGTCAGGGGAATGATTTGTGTTCCATCTTTCATTACTAATTGGTTGCGCAAACTAGAGTAGTTACTATTGTTGGGTCCGGTGTGAAATCAGCGAAGCCTCAGGCACCACCTCACCCTATGCAGTTAAAACGACGTTATAACCCCGATATAATGCTTAGCATGGGTGAGCCGATACATTTTGACATTATCACGTTTTGGTTTAAGGAAGCACAGACTCTTCGAAAACTTGCCGTATACGTGTTCGACACGAATCCGACACACAACATTCGCTCGACACGTATCCGACACACAACATTCGCTCGACACGCCTCCGACACGCGTCGGCAGGTGTCAGACACATAGTCAATGTGGTCAACGTGTTGGACACGTCTCCGATACACCCGAAACTTGGTCAGGACATAGTCAAGACTTGAAAACCAACTTTGTTTTATTTTTTTACTTTTAGATGTTTGCAAATAACCACGTAATATAATGGTTGTTTATCCATCTGAAGTGAATGAATATTTCAATTGCGATGTAAGACAAATAGGGCAAAAAATACTAAAGCATAGAGGTAGTTTATGCTTATTCTTAATCTTTGTTTCTTATTTTTCTCTCGTTTGCTTTTTCTCTCATCTATTTCTTTTCTACTATACTTTTTCTTTACTTTAATTTTTCTTGCAACAATGTCATCTTCAGACACTCTAGGAAGACACTTTTTTAGATTATTATTTATATTTATATGACTTATTAAAAAAATAGTATGATTTGTTCCCGAGTCCAAGTTTTTGGAAAATTGCCGAGTCAGCGTGTCGTGTCAGTGTCCGTATCCGTGCATCATTGGCTTTGATATAACAGCCGTAGTATGATCGTTATTGAGATAACATTTTTTTTCATTAATGTTGTTTTAACATTTTGTTCTAATACATAAAAAAATAAAAATAAAAAATAAACAATTCACCCATTTCATTTTCGACTGAACCAAAACCCTAGACTCAGAGGAAAGACGAAGAAAGACCAGAGCTCGCCGTTGCCGATCGTCAGAGAATAAGACCTCGCCGGTCATCGGAGAATGAGAAAAGAAAATGAACATGTCTCAATCAATGATATTGCAAAAAAAAGGAAGAGTCGATCGCATTCTCTATTGCGATCTCACTCTCTGTTGCAATTTCAATCTCATACGAAGAGAAAATATTTTGTTTTTAATGTCTTGATGTTTTTAAATTTAATGTTATGAACATGATTTACTTTTTTGACTCTATAGCACATTAATACTTAGTGGGGGTGTAAAAAATATATTAAAAAAATATTTTATTATATTTTGTTATAACCTATAACGTTCCCGGACCGATATGGATCCGTTATCCATTTTAACTACATAGCACTTTACAACGTGCATACGAGATTGCTGGCCAATGGACATGTCTCAATCAATGATATTGTCCCCAACAGATTGTTGGCCAATGGACATGTCTCTATCAACGATATTCTCCCTAACTTAGACACCCGCCGTGCCTGAGTGTGGGTTTTTTTTTATGAATTGGATGCCCCCAAAAAACTTCGTCGCTATTAAGTACATGTCCAATCATTTATTAACTTCACATGATATTGCTCCTTACCCAGTATGAGACTATATTTGCACGGTCAACTCGAGGAAACATCTCCAACAATTGGCACATTTTCATAACCAATTTGTGTTGTTGACAAGCCCTACCAGCTGCTGATCCAAATTGAGGAGGTGATGTCTTTGTTCTTCTCTATGTTTCTCAACAACTATGACAAATCTGTTAGTGATCATGTATTATTGTGTTTGTTATTTAATTAATTATGCTTTCTAATGCAGCAATAAAGATAGTTCTTGTGCTTTCTTTTGTAGAAGTTTGCATGAAGAAGAGCTCATAGTCATAGGCATGTGTTTCCGACAGTTCTTGACTGAGCGATGGTGGGCCAGAACATGAAATTGGAAACTACTTGAAATCAAAGTAAGCTTTTAGTTTCATAATTGGACTTGAAGGTCTTGCTGTTTTGATATATTTTCATTGCTCACACTGGTAGCATTTTTCTCCCACGGTTCTTCTGCTTTTTGTTTGAAATTTGTTTTCCATGTTTCCTTCTTCTATAAAGTCATTAAACTTAGCTCCTTGGGGTTTCGTTATTCATGATCTCAAGTCCAGTTGCACTTTTTTTTAGCATTAATGTAATGATGGATATAATATCTCTTCAACCAAGTCAAATCCCCATGCCCTTTCACTTTCTCTCTCACCTTCCATGTTGTGGTATAATGGGATTAGTATTCGCCAAGTTATGTACTAGCAGTAGCTTAGGATAACATAATAAGTTCCATATATCATCAGTATTTTTATATTCAGAAATTCTAAATGACGAGGTAACGGGCGAGGGAGAGGGGTGCAACCCTCCATTTCCATCGAGATGTGTGCCTTCGCCCGTTTCCTCGACAACAAGAAGGGCTTTTTTATATTTATTTGGTACAAGCTCTACTTGTGAACATCCTCACATCTTCTCTTTTAATTAATAATAGGAAATCCTCTAGTTCTTTCTGTGTTTGTCATTAAGTACTTTCGTTAAAGTGAGAGACCATAATCTTGAATAATGCTTAATATCAAGAAGAACGTTGGAACCTACAAATCAATTTTTTGTTGTAGAATTTTCTATCTTTAAGCAGCCACCATGACCATATGATAAAAACAGTTTTAATTTTTTTGACTCAGAAGGTTCCTGCAGCATCCCATCTTTTCTATGGAGTCTACAGCACGTCTGTAAAAGTAGCTATCCATTACGTGGTTAAATTGATCTCTACTCTTTCCTCAGTTGGGATTTATGGTGCAAATGTTCCAGAGAAATGAAACTGAACATTCTAGTTCCTGTTTGAAGAGAGAATGAGAAGCCTTTATTTCATATCATTTCACTCCTTACTCAATTTTCTCACTCAATACCAAATATCTTCCATTTCGGCTTACACGATAACTCCACCGAAATCTATCAAAGATGGAGAGACCTTGTCTTCCCAATCTGAAATATTTGATCTTGGTTTCTTCAGCTCACCCAATTCAAAAAACCGATACTTAGGAGTGTGGTACAGAAAAATTCCACATCAAACAATAGTTTGGGTAGCTAATAGAGATTCTCCATTGAATGATTCATCCGGAGTGCTAACGCTATCCACAGAGGGTAATCTTGTTATTTTGAGTCAATCAAACCACCTCATTTGGTCTACCAATTTGTCTACAACAGCAGAAAATCCAATTGTGGAGTTCCTAGATTCTGGAAATCTTGTTTTGAGAAATAGAAATTCTGATGGGTATTTATGGCAAAGCTTTGATCATCCATCTGATACATTGTTGCCCGGTATGAAGCTTGGTTGGGACTTGAGAATCGGATTGAATAGATATCTAACATCCTGGAAGAGTGTTGATGATCCTTCCACTGGAGACTATAATTATGGTGTAGTGCTTACTGGAGATCCTGAAACATTTATAAAAAATGGGTCTAATAAGTATTATCGTAGTGGTCCATTCAATGGAATTCGTAATAGTGGAGCACCGGATTTAAGGAATAATTCAATTTTCGTATACAATGTTACGATTACTGAAACTGAAGTTTTTTATACTTTTCAGCTTGTTAATCAATCTGTTTTTTCAAGGTTGATTCTGACTCAAACTGGTAATGATGGTTCACTCAAACGCTTTACATGGGTTGATCAGAAACAGAGTTGGATTCTTCATGTGCCTATGCCAAGAGATCGTTGTGATGCTTATGGACTTTGTGGTCCTGGCTCTACTTGTGATACAAATGATATACCAGTTTGCCAGTGTATTAAGGGGTTCAAGCCTAAGTCACCCCATGATTGGGACCTGATGGATTTATCTCGAGGATGTGAACGTAAGACGCAATTAGCTTGTGATGAAGGTGAATGGTCTCCGGAGTGTGAACGTGGGATGCCATTAGATTGCGATGAAAAGAGTGGGTTTATGAAGTTAAGGGAGGTGAAATTGCCCGATACAATGCGTACATGGGTGAATAGGAGTATGAGTCTTGAGGATTGCAAAGTTAAGTGTTCAAAGAATTGTTCTTGTATGGCTTATGCTAATGCGGATATTAGAGAAGGTGGGAGTGGTTGTGTGATGTGGTTTGGGGATCTGCTTGATATCAGAAATATTCTTGGCGCTGGACAAGATCTCTATGTTCGAATGGCAACTTCTGATTTAGGTATTTTTATTCCTTTGCTTTGTCAGTCTTCCCTCTTTTTTTAGATTTAATGACCTAAAAAGTTTTTAATGTGGGATTAAGTAGTCAATATTTTGCGGTTCACAAGTTTTGAATGGGTTGGGACTGGTCAATCTTGTGGAAGTTACTTGTAGTCTTCACTCCTTGTTACAAAGTTAGCACTTGATCCCAGAGGAGTACCAAGGTAGCTGCAGAAGTGATGTGCTGTCAAGCGAGAAAGAAAAGTATAATAAAATAAAACGGTCCGTAGTAGGAACTTTGGTGAAAAGTAGCAACAATCCTATTAGACAGACTTAATAATCAAACAAGGTGGCTGTTTGTCAAATTTATATTATTCCTTTGACTTGTGGCAACAAGTGTTTTTTTGTTTGATATCCTCTGCACCTCATGATCCAATCTTTTTGTTCCATTTCATATTAGGAAGGTTCTTTGTTCACTTATTGCTTTTTGATAGAATATATGCAAATCTGATCAAGAATATATGCAAATCTCTGCAAATCTGTTATTATTTAGTAGGTGTATAATTAGTCTGTTATTATTTAGTATGTGTATAATTAGTTTCCTGAATTATAGCCTAGGATTTTGTTTGTAAACATGTATATAAACTGACAACAGTGAATGAAAAGGGGACAGAGAATTATCTTCCTTTATGGTATCAGAGCCTAGGGCACATTCTTCCTCTCCTGTTCACGATCTTCCGCCATTCCCTAGTGGATCTTCGCCCTAGTGTATCTCCGCCCAACTCTCCCACGTCAACCCTCCTCTTCTTCCTAGCAGCCATCATGTCTGCCACAAAGTCTTCTTTTTCACCCTGCTCTTGCTGTTTCAAACATCAAGAACCACGTCTCAATTACTCTTGAGATGGAAAATGTCCAATATGCGACATGGGCGGAGCTCTTCAAAATTCACGCACGCTCTCATAGGGTCCTCGATCACATTATTCCACCGGAAAAAGGCAACGGAAAAGTGCCGGATACCGATGAAGAAAAGGAGTTGTGGTTGACCCTAGATGCTACGGTTCTTCAGTGGATCTATGCCACGATTTCTAATGATCTACTGCACACCATTCTTGAACCCGACTCAACGGCAATGGAGGCTTGGAATAGATTGCGTGATATTTTCCAAGACAACCAGAATTCTCGTGCCGTAACATTTGAGCAAGAATTCTCACACACAAACATGGAGGATTTTCCAAATGCCTCGGCGTATTGTCAAAGGCTCAAGGTTTTATCGGATCAACTCAAAAATGTCGGAGCGCCGGTCTCTAACAGCCGACTTGTTCTTCAGATGGTGGCGGGGCTCACCGATGCTTATAGCGGTGTTGGAACGCTTATTCGCCAAAGCAATCCTCTCCCACCCTTCTACCAAGCCCGATCTATGCTAACCCTTGAAGAAGCGGGTTTTGCAAGGAAAGCCGCCACCGGGTCTGGTATTGCTATGGTGGCTGCCTCGGCTAGGGAGTCGGAAGACACTCCCCCTTTTTCGGATAACTTATCTCATAACCGCCATAATGGTGGTAAAAAGGGACATAATCGCCCCAATGGTGGTAGAAACTGCGGTGGTGGCCGCGACGGCAGTGGCCGGACCGACAGTGGCAGCAGCGGTGGCCACGGCGATGGCCAGCAGCCGACCAGTCAGCAGCAGCAGTGGCAGCCGTGGACCAGTCAGCAACAGCAGTGGCATTGGCCTTTCATGCCGTGGGCAGTTCCCCCTTGCCCTTACCCCACTACTCCATGGGCCAGGCCCACCCCACCGCACAGGAAGGCCGGGGTTCTTGGACCACGCCCACAGCAGGCGTATTCTGCAGCAGCACAGCCCACTCCCACAGACATCGAGGCCGCGATGCACACACTTGGGCTCAATCCTCCTGATGCAAATTGGTACATGGATACCGGCGCCACCTCTCATATGACATCCACGCAAGGTAATCTCTCGTCTTATTTTAATATGAGCAATAATCGTGATATAATTGTCGAAAATGGTCATTCAATTCCAATTCATGGTTATGGTCACACACTTGTCTCCCCCGAACCCGCCATTATCCTTAAAAAATGTCCTTCATGCGCCTCAACTTATTAAAAACTCAGTCTCTGTTCAGAAATTTACTACTGATAACTCGGTTTCTGTTGAGTTTGATCCTTTTGGGTTTTCTGTGAAGGATTTTCATACGGGGATGCGTCTAATGAGATGTGATAGTCGGGGCGAGCTTTATCCCATCACCACCTCCATTTCCACAATTCAAACCACCTCACCATCAACTTTTGTAGCTTTAGCACCGTCTTTATGGCATGAACGGTTGGGTCATCCGGGAGCACCTGTTTTTTGACTCCCTTCGGCTAAATAAGTTTATTGAGTGTAATAAAACTAGTGGTTCTCCTGTTTGTCACTCTTGCCCACTTGGAAAACATGTTAATTTGCCTTTTGTTGCTTCTAATTCATGCACTTTTATGCCATTTGATATTATCCATAGTGATCTTTGGACATCTCCCGTTTTGAGCTCTTCGGGTCACCGTTATTATGTTCTTTTGTTGGATGATTACTCGAATTTTTTGTGGACGTTTCCCTTATCCAAGAAATCTCAAGTTTATTCCACATTTCTTGCTTTTCGGGCTTTCATTCATACTCAATTTGAACGGGAAATTAAAAATTTTCAATGTGATAATGGTCGGGAATTTGATAATAAGCCGTTTTGGGAATTTTGTAAAGTTCATGGACTGTCTTTTCGCCTTTCTTGCCCATATACTTCTTCACAAAATGGCAAATCCGAAAGAATAATTCGGACAATTAACAACATTGTTCGTACTCTACTTGCCCATGCTTCCGTACCACCTTCCTTTTGGCATCATGCATTGCAAATGACAACATACCTTCTAAACATTCTTCCAAGTAAACAATTGGCCTATCAATCCCCTCTCAAAATTCTCTATCAAAAAGACCCATCTTATTCTCATCTTCGAGTGTTCGGTTGCTAATGCTACCCTCTTTTTCCCTCTCCCACTATAAACAAGCTCCAAGCCCGGTCAACTCCATGTGTCTTTTTGGGTTACCCATCACATCATCGTAGTTACAAGTGTTATGATTTATCGTCCCATAGAATCATTCTTAGTCGCCATGTCATATTTGATGAAACAACTTTTCCGTTTGCTAAGCTGCATACACCTAAGTCTCCAACGTATGATTTTTTGGGTGACGGGTTGTCTCCTTATTTGGTCCATCATCTGACCTCACAAACAGGCTCAACACAAATACAGCCTACCTTGGGCTCTCCTCCCCAGACTCCACCACACAATTCGGCCCAACCTCCTCTTCAGCCCAGTTCGCTAGGCCCATTCGTTGGCAGCCCAGTACACACCCAGCCAGTCTCCGTGTCTTCTCCTACTGCTGGTCCACATTCATCAGGCCCACACATGAGTCAGCCCACTACCCACTCTCCAGTTCCGCCTAATCCAATTCCGACCCCAAGGACCGTTACTCGCAGTCAACGTGGGATATTTAAACCAAACAAAAAGTACGACCTCCATACCCACGTTACCAAGTCTCCTCTACCTCGTAACCCCGTGTCGGCCCTTCGTGACCCGAATTGGAAAATGGCTATGGATGATGAATATTCTGCTCTTATTAAAAATACGACGTGGGAATTGGTGCCCCGTCCGCCTGATGTTAATGTAATTCGGTCTATGTGGATTTTTACGCACAAGGTTAAATTTGATGGTTCTTTTGAGAGGCATAAAGCTCGTCTTGTAGGTGATGGCAAAACTCAACAGGTTGGCGTGGATTGTGGCGAGACTTTTAGTTCGGTTGTCAAACCGGCTACTATTCGAACTGTGCTCAGTTTGGCTCTCTCTAAAGCATGGCCCATTCACCAGCTTGACGTGAAAAATGTGTTCTTGCATGGCGAACTCAAAGAAACTGTATACATGTATCAGCCCATGGGTTTTAGAGACCCGACATATCCAGATTATGTCTGTTTACTGAAGAAATCTTTGTATGGGCTCAAGCAAGCTCCTCGGGCTTGGTACAAGCGATTTGCTGATTATGTTTCTACTATTGGGTTCTCTCACAGCAAGTCTGATCATTCCCTCTTCATCTACCGTCACGGTACTGATATGGCTTACATTCTTCTGTATGTGGACGATATTATCTTAACTGCTTCCTCAGATGCTCTTCGCCGGTCTATCATGACACTTCTTGCCTCAGAATTTGCTATGAAAGACTTGGGGCCTTTAAGTTACTTCTTGGGTATAGCGGTAACTCGTCATACAGGTTGTCTATTTTTATCTCAGAGGAAGTATGCTGAAGAAATTATAGAACGAGTTGGCATGTCGTCTTGTAAGCCATCTCCCACACCGGTTGATACTAAACCGAAGCTGCGTGCTACCTCTAGCACACCTTACGATGATCCATCACATTATCGCAGCCTTGCCGGAGCCCTGCAGTATCCCACTTTCACGAGGCCCGACATATCTTATGCTGTGCAACAGATCTGTTTATTCATGCATAACCCGATGGAGGAACACATGCATGCTCTCAAGCGCATTGTGCGCTACATTAAGGGCACTATGGATCATGGCCTGCATTTATATCCCTCTTCGACAACCACTCCCCTGTCTTATACATATGCCGATTGGGGTGGATGTCCCGATACTAGACGCTCGACATCTGGTTATTGTGTTTTTCTTGGTGCTAATTTGATCTCTTGGTCTTCTAAATGGCAGGCTACTTTGTCTCGCTCTAGTGAAGAAGCCGAGTACCGTGGGGTTGCCAATGTGGTATCTGAGTCTTGTTGGTTACGAAACCTTCTCCTGGAGCTTCATTGTCCTATTCAGAAAGCTACATTGGTCTATTGTGATAATATTAGTGCGATATATCTCTCGAGAAATTCGGTTCAACATCAGCGCACTAAGCATATCGAGATGGATATTCTTTTTGTTCGCGAGAAGGTAGCTCGTGGACAAGTACGCATCCTACATGTCCCGTCGCGATATCAGATTGCCGATATTTTTACAAAAGGTCTTCCTTTGGTTCTGTTTGAGGATTTTCGGGACAGTCTCAGCGTACGACAACCTCCCGCTTCGACTGCGGGGGTGTGATAGAATATATGCAAATCTCTGCAAATCTGATCAAGAATATATGCAAATCTCTGCAAATCTGTTATTATTTAGTAGGTGTATAATTAGTCTGTTATTATTTAGTAGGTGTATAATTAGTTTCCTGAATTATAGTATAGGATCTTGTTTGTAAACATGTATATAAACTGACAACAGTGAATGAAAAGGGGACAAAGAATTATCTTCCTTTACTTTGAATAATAAATTAGGAAACATTTAAATACATGTAACATTTAACATGATTAATAAACAGTGTTAAAATCCATGGGATGTCAGTGGTTTCATCAATTTAATATGAATAAAAAAAATGAGCTTTGCTACAGAGCGAGGGAGGGAGCGAGGGAAAGGGGGCGAGGGATGGGTGGTAACCACCCATCCGCCTCGAGATGGGCGCATCAAATTTGAGATGTGTGATGACGCTCATCTCGAGGCGGATGGGTGGCTTTCACCCATCCCTCGCTCCCTCCCTCGTTCCCTCCCTCGACCCCTAGAATTTTCCTAAAAAAATATAAGAAATGCTGAAGTCCATGGGATACCACTTGTTTCAACAATTTTAGGTGATTTTTTTTTTATGAAAGATATTAACTATTTTAAGATAGTTTTGACTATTGAATGAATAAAATGGTCAAGTTAATTCTTTTTAGCACTCGAGTTCTGTGTAAAACCATTTGATTTGACCTCTGTTCTAGATTGAACACATTTTCTTAATCACATCATCAAGTCTTGATCAGTATCACCCACATATTGCATTTTTCACAATTATATTCAGCAAAACTACTTCTGTTCTTTGAATTATATTCACCGATTATTTGATTGTTTTTAGAGGCTGGCATGCCCAAGCAATACAGAAGTGGCGGCTCTGAAGGGAAAAAACCTATTAAAGTGATTATCGCCATTTCAGCAATCTCGTCGTTTTTCCTCTTAGGAGCTGGTACTTATTTCATAATGAGGAAAAAGATAATGCAAAGAACACGAGAGGATTCAACAAAAGAAAGAGGTACAAGTAAAATATTTTCACCTTCAAAAAGTACCATATCGCCTATGGGTGTTTTCTGGAACTCTAATGAATCTCTTCTATCTTCAAATAAGGTCTCAAAAGAAACATCCAAGATGGATCATACAGTGAAGGGTTTATACATGGTAAAAGAGACTATCAAGGTGAGAAGGATGACCTTGAATTAAACCTCTTTAATATGGATACCATTGTAAAAGCGACAGACAACTTCTGTGATATAAGCATGCTTGGAAAAGGTGGTTTCGGGTGTGTATATAAGGTACAAACTCCCAATTTATATATCATTTTCTTTCAAAATAGAATTTCATTCAACAGGGAACATTGGAAGGTGGTTTCGGGTGTGTATATAAGGTACTATGTATTGTTGATTTCATTCAACAGGGAACATTGGAAGATGGACAAGAGATAGCTGTGAAGAGATTATCAAAAAATTCCGGACAAGGAGAGGATGAATTTAAAAATGAAGTAATGCTAATTGCAAGGCTTCAACATAGGAATCTTGTTAGGCTTTTGGGGTTTTGCATTGAAAAGGGGGAGAAGATGTTGATCTATGAATACCTGCAAAACAAAAGCTTGGATGCCATCCTTTTCGGTGAGGACTTGCAAGGGAAATTTTATTAGATTACATTTGTACCACTTTGGTTTTTCAGTTTTTTTCTCATGGGGAATAATACTCTTTCATTGATTTATTTTTGCAGATAGGGCACACAATTTCATATTGGATTGGAAAAAGCGGTTCAACATTATTTCAGGGATCAGTCGAGGGTTACTTTATCTTCACCAAGATTCAAGGTTTAGAATTATTCATAGGGATCTAAAAGCAAGCAATGTCTTACTAGATGGTGAAATGAATCCGAAAATATCAGATTTTGGAATGGCAAGGATCTTTGGAGGTGATGACACTGAAGCGAAAACTAAGCGTGTTATGGGAACTTAGTAAGTATACGAATTTACTGTTTAATTTTTATGCGTAAAATGTAAGAATCCATACAACATATCCCTCAATATATTAATTGATGGTATGCAGTGGTTATATGTCTCCCGAGTATGCCATGGATGGAATCTTCTCGGTGAAATCTGACGTTTTTAGCTTTGGGGTCCTAGTGTTAGAAATAATCAGCGGGAAGAAGAACAAAGCATTTTTTTCTGCAGATAACCAACTCAACCTACTTGGATATGTAAGTTCATTAGTTTATATCATCTTAAATTACCCACATGTTGTGGTTTACTCCTTACAATTTTGACTGATGAACTCAAAATCAGGTATGGACACTATGGAAAGAGGGCAATGCACTGGAAGTGATCGACGAAACAGTGCATGATTCCTTACTGCCAAATGAAGCATTGAGATGTATACAGGTTGGCCTACTATGCGTCCAAGAGTGTGCAGGAGATAGACCGACTATGTCGTCTGTGGTTTTCATGCTGAATACTGATATTGTAAATTTGCCTCAGCCAAGACAACCCGGATTCTGTTTTATTAGATCTTCCAATAAAGTAGACTCAACTTCTAGCAAACCAAAACCATGTTCGGGAGATGTAACAATTACAACTTTAGAAGCTAGGTGTTGATCAATTTTTTCTGGGAAAACTAATCATTGAGACTTGAATTGTGAATACTTCGACAATTGTAATTCTTCAATATAAGCTTTTAGATTCTAAGAAGCATTACTCTTTATAAACTTTTCATTTTCGTACTAGATATTTTGATGTCAAACAATAAATTTGCAAAAATAATGGGACTCTGACCAATATTCATTTTCTTGGATAAAATCTCTTCGGTGGGTATAGTACCCAAGACATCAGGGATAAACCACCATCGCCTTAACCATCCATCAGTGCCAGACATCAGGAATAAACTATCACAGCCTTAACCATCCATCAGGCTACCATTGGCACATATGGTAGTTGTTGTCTATCCTGCACTTCTTAAAATTGTGTAAACACAATCCGATTCCTGATTTCCTGCCATGTTGCAGATTTGCAGTAGACTGGTTGAAGATGTTCCAATCATCACTATTTGATGTGTGGTTTAAAGTTTTAAGACCCAACAATCAAGAATAAGATCACCATGGGCCCATGAGAGTGAACACAACATAGCAATCAAAATAAGGAAGTTGACCAAACATGCACCACCTTCTCTATCTGTTTTCCTAACATTCTACAGATGTCATCACACTATATTTATTTCTTTACCAAAGCTCATAGTATTTCACTATTAAATCTCAACCAATTCTAATCTCCTCTTCTCCATTTGAAACTCAAGTTGAGTTCTTCATCAAAATCCATGGTTAAGACCAAGAAGCTCTGCATCTTTCTGTTGAGGCTCTTAGCCTTGGCTGCAACCATATCGGCAGCCGTTGTTACAGTCACAAGTCATGAATCCATTAAAGTCTATAATTTATCTTTCACTGCGAAGTACAATGAAACGCCTTCACTCAAGTAAGTTTCATTAGCTTATTGAGAATATATTGTGAATATCCTGATTGATTGGGAATATGTGGTATTAGGAAGGTTGCTTATAGAGTCAATATTGTATAATAGTTTTAAGGAAATTAGCAGATTATATTGTGAATATTCTCACAATATTCTCTGAATTAGTTTGTATATAAATAGGAGATTGTGAATGAGAAACACAACACAATACACACAAATCATTTCCTTTGTATCTAATATTTCATCATGGTATCAGAGCTCTTTGAATGAAAAGGGTTTCTTTGAATGAATGAGAAAGAACAGGTACCTGATCGAAACCTCTTTGAATGAAAAGGGTTTCTTTGAATAAGAAGGAACGAAGAAGAAGAGCCTCTGGCCTGAACGGTGAACCTTGCTGAACTGAACTGATCAATCCTAATCGATTCTCCCAAATCCAAATCCAAGCTCCAGGAACCATCGCCATCTGATTCAGATCTGATCGAACCTCTAATCGATCCTGATCGAAGCTCCAGGAACCTGATCGATCCTAATCGAACCTGACCGGTGAACCTTGCTGAACTGAACTGATCGATCCTAATCGATCCTCTGTCTCTGCTTCACGATCTCCCAAATCCAAGCTCCAGGAACCGTCGCCATCGCACCGAGAGGAAGAGACCAGCGAGATCCACAGACTCCTTCCTCTGTCGAAGAAGCAGCAGAAGAGAAGAAACCAGCGAGAAGAGATCAGCGAGATCTCCCTCTCATTTCTCTGTTTATGTTTCTCTGTAATGAATAAGTAAAAGAAAGAAACGAAAAAAAAAAAAAAAGAGAGAAAAAAAAAAGGAATATATTTAAAAAAAAAAAAAAAAAAATCTCTGTTTCTCTGCGTGAGGAGCAGTCAGAGCTGCAACTTTACTTCTTTCTGCGGCATTTTAAAATCTCTTTTTGAACACCGATCATGGCTGGCGGTGAAGTCTCTACTGGTGAAACTCGGAAGACGATTTCACCTTATGACATCACTTCCCTTGATAATCCCGGACTTTCAATTACTCAGGTTCAATTGAAAGGGGACAATTATGATGAATGGGCTCGTTCGTTTCGAACGGCCTTAAGGGCTCGGAAGAAATTCGGGTTCATTGACGGAACTATCACACAACCTGGCGAGCAGTCACGAGACCTCGAAGACTAGTGGACTATCAACTCGCTTTTGGTGTCCTGGATCCGAAATACCATCGAACCTACGCTACGCTCCACTATCTCTCATGTGGAAATAGCGCAGGATCTCTGGAATGATATCAAGGATCGATTCTCCATTACTAACGGACCACGGATTCAACAACTGAAATCAGATCTTGCAGATTGCAAACAGAAGGGGTTGACCATAATGGATTACTATGGGCGACTCAAGCAACTGTGGGATGAACTAGGTAATTTCGAACAATTACCGACGTGCAAGTGTGGGAAGTGTACATGCAATCTCGCTTCAATTCTGGAGAAAAAACGGGAGGAAGAAAAAGTACATTTGTTTCTTATGGGTTTGGATGACAATTTGTACGGAACTGTGAGATCCAATATATTGGCTCAAGATCCGTTGCCAAACATGAACAAGGTATACTCAATTCTCATTCAAGAGGAGCGAGTAAAGAAAATCGCTCGCGGCAAGGAAGAACGCGGGGAAATTATGGCACTTGCCACACGAACCCGTCTTGACGAAAAGGATAAATCTAGTACGGTGTGTTCCCACTGTAAAAGGACGGGGCATGAATCTAACAATTGTTTTGCCTTGCACGGATATCCGGAATGGTGGGGTGACCGACCCCGAAGCGATGGGAAAAGTGCTGGTGCTGGTCGCGGTAGAGGGCAGTCAAGTCTTCGAGGCCGTGGTCGAGGAACCAAGGGTACGCATCGTGCCAACGTTGCTCAAACAGGTTCTGCTGGGGCAGGAGTGACCGAGACAGATACATCTCCACTACCTGGGTTGAATACCGATCAGTGGCAGACACTTCTCTAAATGCTGGGCGGGTCAAAATCCGCAACGACCGATAAGATGACTGGTAAGCCTTGGATTATTGACACAGGAGCCTCGAATCACATGACTGGCACGATCGGGGATCTTCGTGACTTAAAGGCGATTGCTCAATGTCCCGTGGGATTGCCAGATGGGAGTAGCGCTATCGCCACTAAAGAGGGGACGGTCACCCTTGAAAGAAATTTCTGTTTGAAAAATGTTCTTTATGTGCCAGGGCTAACTTGCAATTTAATTTCTGTGTCGCAATTAACTGATCACTATAACTGTTTTGTCCAATTCACTAATGATCTGTGTGTTATACAGGACCGCACTTCGAGGATGCTGATTGGTGCGGGTAAACGACGGGATGGACTCTATTTCTTCCGGGGGCTGCCGCAGGTTCACGCAATAAAGGCCAATAATGTGGTGTCTCTTGATCTATGGCACCAGCGACTGGGTCATCCATCTCTACAAGTAACAAAGTTAGTTCCCGAAGTAAGTTTTAGTGAAACGAAAAATCGCTTGAATAAAAATTGTGATGTCTGTCAGAGGGCAAAGCAAAGTAAAAATAAGTTTCCTGTTAGTGAACATAAAGCTACGGCCATTTTTGAACTTATTCACACTGATCTATGGGGACCTTATCGAACAACTTCTTCTTGTGGTGCTTCTTATTTTTTGACCATTGTTGATGATTTTTCCCGTGCTGTATGGATTTACTTACTTGTTGATAAGAAAGAGGTCTCTCATACTTTTCAAATGTTTTTTTCAATGGTTAAGAGACAATTTGATAAAGAGGTCAAAATCTTGCGGAGTGATAACGGCACTGAATTCACTTGTCTGCGACAATATTTTCTTGATCACGGGATTGTTTTTCAAACATCTTGTGTGGGAACACCTCAACAAAATGGGCGGGTTGAACGGAAACACCAACATATTTTGAATGTAGCTCGGGCGCTGCGTTTTCAGGGCTCTCTTCCTATTGAGTTTTGGGGAGAATGTGTGTTGACGGCTGGATACTTGATAAATAGGACTCCCTCCTTGGTCTTGAATGGGAAAACACCCTATAGTGTTCTATATGGCAGCACACCCACTTATGATCACTTGCGCATTTTGGGGTCCTTGTGTTATGCGCATGTACAGACGGGGGATAAGTTTGCCAGTAGAAGTCGAAGGTGCGTCTTTGTTGGGTACCCATATGGAAAAAAGGGATGGCGTTTGTATGACTTGGAGAAACGAGACTTCTTTGTTTCTCGTCATGTTGTATTCTCGGAAGGAGTTTTTCCCTTTGCAGATCATTTTAATTTAGACCACGATGGTCTGCCTAATATTGAGGCGGTTCATGAGGACTTTGAGGAGACATCTACGGTTGTTTTGAGGGGGGGGGGTGCTGAGGAGTTTGTACAACCAGATGGGGATGCTGGGCAGCCGACATGTGCTGAGGAGTTTGTTCAGCCAAATAGGGTTGTTGGGCAGTCGGCGTGTGCCGAGGATGGGGCAAATGCTGGTGCCGAGGTGATTGTACAGCCGGATGAGGCTGCTGGGCAGCCGGTTTGTGCGAACCAGGAGGACAACCCGGACGCAAGTCAGGAAGATGTGTTGGGCAGGGGTCAACGCAGAAGGCAAGCCTCGGTACGACTCCGTGATTATGTTACTCATACCATTCGGAAAATGAATCCATCCGTACCCGCTTCACCCGTACCACGGCATTCCTCAGGTACACCCTATCCTATAGCACATTATGTGAATTGTGATAATTTTTCTATGCGACACAGACATTTTCTTGCAGCCTTGACAGCAAATCGGGAACCTGTGTGTTATTCTGAGGCCGCGAAAGACAGCCGCTGGAGGGATGCCATGCGACGAGAAATTGAGGCTCTTGAGATTAATGAAACCTGGGTTGTAGCCGACTTGCCACCAGGAAAGAAAGCTCTAGGATGCAAGTGGGTATACAAGATCAAGTATAACTCTGATGGGACCATTGAACGATTGAAGGCTCGGCTGGTTATTCTTGGCAATCATCAAATTGAAGGCGTTGATTATACAGAGACTTTTGCTCCCGTAGCTAAGATGGTTACAGTACGGGTCTTTCTTGCTGTTGCGGCTGCCAAGAATTGGGAAGTCCATCAGATGGATGTTCATAATGCCTTTCTACATGGTGACCTTAAGGAGGAGGTATACATGAAATTACCACCTGGTTTTCAGGTGGGGACTTCTGGAAAGGTGTGCAAGCTTAAGAAATCATTATATGGGCTGAAGCAGGCACCCCGATGCTGGTTTGCTAAACTGTCGACTGCTTTGAAGAATTATGGTTTTCGGCAATCTTATTCAGATTATTCTTTGTTTACTCTACAAAGAGGTGCGGTTCAGCTCAGTGTTCTTGTCTATGTCGACGACCTTATCATCTCTGGGCGTAATCCGGGGGATATACAGAAATTCAAGGGTTACCTCAGTGTTTGTTTCCATATGAAAGATCTGGGTCCTTTAAAGTATTTCTTGGGGGTTGAAGTGGCACGCGGACCGGATGGGTTTGTGCTTTGTCAACGCAAATATGCACTAGATATCATCTCTGAGGCCGGATTGCTAGGGGCAAGGCCCGCGGCGGTGCCATTGGAACAGAATCATCGACTCGCCTTGTCCAAGAGTCCAGAGCTCGCTGACCCGGAACCTTACCGTCGCTTGGTGGGACGGCTAATTTATTTGTGTTTCACTCGACCCGAATTATCTTATAGTGTTCATGTTTTATCTCAATTTATGCAACATCCTCGGGCGGACCAATGGGAAGCCGCTTTGCGCGTGGTTCGGTACTTAAAAGGTAATCCAGGTCAAGGTATACATTTGAGTAGTAAGTGTGACATGCAGTTACATGGATGGTGTGACGCTGATTGGGCCGGATGCCCTTTGACTCGGCGGTCCCTCACTGGTTCGTTGGTGTTCCTTGGGAACTCGCCGGTATCTTGGAAGACAAAGAAGCAACATACTGTATCCCGCTCCTCCGCAGAGGCGGAATATAGGTCTATGGCTATGACTACATGTGAGTTGAAATGGCTTAAAGCTATTTTAGCTAGCCTCGGGATGCCTCACACACGTCCTATGTCTCTTCATTGTGATAGTCAGGCGGCTCTCCATATATCTCAAAATCCCGTTTTTCATGAACGGACAAAACATATTGAGGTCGATTGTCACTTTGTCCGTGATGACATTGTTGCTGGACATATCAATCCCACATTTGTCCCATCCAATGAGCAACTCGCTGACATTTTCACAAAAGCATTGGACAAACGTCAATATGAGTATCTACTTCACAAGTTGGGCATACGGGATCTCCATGCACCAACTTGAGGGGGGGTATTGAGAATATATTGTGAATATCCTGATTGATTGGGAATATGTGGTATTAGGAAGGTTGCTTATAGAGTCAATATTGTATAATAGTTTTAAGGAAATTAGCAGATTATATTGTGAATATTCTCACAATATTCTCTGAATTAGTTTGTATATAAACAGGAGATTGTGAATGAGAAACACAACACAATACACACAAATCATTTCCTTTGTAGCTAATATTTCATCATTATTATATATCGTTGAAATGATATATAGTTTGTGTGTCGTTGTTTGACTTCCCTACTGTAGGTACTTTGTGATTGCAAATGTGATCGGAGGCTTTTATAGTCTTCTAGTCCTTTTTGTTCCTCCGGATATCTTGCTGGGGCGAGTTGCTATGGGGCTAGATGTGGTAAGAAAGGACAATTCTTTTTTATAACATGCTGAAAACCTAATGTACTCACTTCTGGCATTTCTGCGGCTTTGGCAATCGCTTATGTGGGAAAGAAAGGCAATTCTCATGCAGGTTGGCTCCCCATATGTGAGCGATTCTCCGAGTTCTGTGACCATGTTGCTGGCGCTCTCATCTCTGGCTTCATTGCCGCAATAATATACCTGGTGCTTGTCCTGCATTCCATCCACAGTCTTCAGTCCTCTTTTTGAAGTTTGTTAGGGTACCTAGTTTTCCAATTTGCGACGGAGCTAGAAGAAAAGTTACCAGATAGTAATTTGTACTTTTAAGTTCTAAGAATATCAGTAATGTCACCAATACTACTATATACAGCCAACACACCTCAGAGGGTGGTTTGATCGATTGTCTCATTGTAGTTACATGAATAACTCATACTTCAATTTTATACATTGAATGTGGAATGTTCAGTACATGTACTTTGATTTGAACGTAAAACGGTGTAGACTTGCGCCAGCCATATAATCAACAGCTCCAAGATTTACTCCAGCAAGCGAAGGGGATTTTCAATAGATAGTGGTTATGCTCGAAAGGTTATGATTCAATGCACACGTCCGATGCAAATATCTTTATCTAAACCACATTCAGCTTGTTAATTAAGCTCTTAATGCATTGTATTTGACACCAAAATCTTTTAAAAATACACATTTCAACAGAAATAAAGTGCATCCAACAATGGATGAACATGAAACAGAGACTATATTCTACTGTTTGCATCATGATATGAAGTACCACAATTTCGATTAGAAAATAACTACCAAGAACTTAAGCTCCAGCATCAGTGAACTTACAAGTTAAATACAGTAAAACCATGGCCTAAAACATGAAAAATAACAATTAAAATGAACAAGCAGAGAGCACTCGAGGGAGGTAATTTCTTTATCACCAACAAACTTTTGTCAGCTTAGAGAAGTTGAGATGTTTAAAGAGGCCATTACTAATATGGGTGAGGCTCTACAAGGTGCCTAAGCAATTTTGGACACCCATGGAGTTGCTATTTCACTAGCAGTCCTGTATGCATGGGCATAGCGATTCCACTATGCTATCGGTGGAGATTGAAGCTATACTCTCTAATTCCCTTTTCTTTGTTACGGAGGATGGACAAGAAGCTCAAATCCATTTAGAGTGAAGACGGAAGCCTCTTGTTTATGAGAAAATATAGTTCTGCGTCTTCCTAACCTTTATCTTATATCCATTCTCTAGGACTTTAATTTGTTCTAGATCTTCTTCTAGTTGCAGCTGAGTCGGTGAAAGTTCTGGGTATATTCTCAGAAACTTGGTGTCATAGCTCTGCTCAAATACAGATGGCTTAGTGTGCAATAAGAGATGATCAAGAGTAAGTAAAAAATTTAATACCTGAGTACCAAGATGTGGCAAATACGGAAAGTTTGAATTAACTTTCCCTTACCTGTAAAATTTAGAATGAAGGGATAAAATTTAGGTGGTGATTTCAAGCATTCTCCAAGGAACTAATGCATGATGGGCAAATGAGCTATCACAATCCCAGCTATTATCTCAGGTTCAACAAGAGGCTCATCCCCCTGAATATTCACGACTATACCATATTTCTTTTCAAGCTTTTGCAATGCTTCATTGCAACGTTCAGTGCCTTACGTATACACTTACAATAAGCAATTTATGAATAAATAAGTTCATAAACTATACCAGAAAGTAAACCAATTATTTTACCATTTCGGCAAGATTTGGATGTCATATTACCACATCTGCCCCAAAGCCTCGACTGCATTATGTAATCTTCTTGTTATCCGTGGCCACAACTAGTGCAACAAAAAACGGTTATATATGATGAGTCACAAATATGAACAATCAGATCACATATCAGCAGACCTCCTGATATCTGTAGATATGCATTCCTACTTTTTCAAGCTTGAAATTGCACTTACAATGAAAAAACACCAACAAATTCATAGTTGAAAGTTTTTTCTAAAAGTTGACCAAACCCCACAATGTGCAGGTTACTTACACCTAAACAACAAGAGATTCATATATCGTATCTGATATCAATACAATGAATAAATATGCTATTTTTGGTCAAGAAGATATCATTTTTTACCGTTGATCAAGTTTAGCTTGATTTCACATGCAGATCCAAAAGAAAGCAAGCTTTACCTTTTAACTTCTTTTTACAACAAGTTTTCTGGTAAAAACTAGTATGGGTACATAGCTGATATTGGTACCGTTATGCAAAAATCAATTTGTCCACCTAAGTTCAAGGAAACTGAAGAAGTCATTGCTTAAGAAAACTAAGCATGTTGATTGTCAATAGGCAATAGCAGCATCTGGAGATGAGATTTTAATTTGTAAAATGAAATCAATCCTAAATTAAATAATTTACTGAGAAATTGGTATCCTTCAGCATATGTATTTAACCTTTACACTTATCCCTGAACGGTAACCCGTCTTGTGGCACAGTTTTCTAAAGTGCTTCAATATTCAGCTACCAGTAGATTGTCGACTTAATAAACGTGCACGAGTTTTTGGCTAAATTCATACATTCTAAAGTCACATCTATAAGTAAATCTTATCACTACAAGTATATTGAAATAATCAGTTTTGTATTCATGTAGGAAAATTGCCAGTATGAAGTTCAATTAGAAAGGCATACCAACATGCTCCCATAAAGCTGCCAATTTCGGTCTTTCCCAAGTTCTATGCAAAACAGAAGCTTGAATGAAGAGCAAAAATTTTAAATTGCAATTGCCCATAATTAAATTGTCACAAGTTAACTTTTAGTCCTTAATTCAACGCAATGTTACAAGTTCGATTTTTCTTTTTTAGATCAACATTATTTCCAATTGTCACAATGAAACGAGTTGTTAAACTCTCAAGTCTCAAGATAGATAAAACATACAGCAATTCCACGGAACACATTGGATGCATCAATAAACTCCCCTGTCAAATTCTAAAAGAATTCAAATGTCCACAACCGATAGAATGCAAAAATTCTAACTAGTACCAAATGGCCGAAGAATACATGAGAAAAATGACAAAGTAGGTGAAACAAAGATTGGATGGGACAGGGAGTGTTAGTATTTTATGTTGTTATTTGAAAACAACAAATAATAAATGATAATGTTAAAATATGTAGGGTTTGCACTCAACATAGCCAAACTCAAGTCCAAGGTTGATTCACATTTAAAAAAAGAAATATAAGAATTGGAAAGTACAATAATATGAAAGTATAACAATATGAAAGTCCAAATAGTTAAAGAAGTAAAGTCAGAATAGGAAAGTTAGAATAGAAAAATTAGTAGGGGTGGGCAAAAACCGATTTAAATTCGGTTAACCGACCGAACCGGTTTTCAAATTCGATTCGGTAACCGAACCGAAATATGAGTAGAAATAAAATAATTTAAACCGAACCGAACCGATTATAATCGGTTTACGGTTTTGAACCGACCGATTTATAACCGAACCAACCGATTAATTAGATATATATAAATAACTAAATAACAAGTAGGTGTCAATACTTGATTAGTGCAACAAATGCACTGCAGTACACCCTGTTGCACTGAATCACCCCCTTCTCTCAAAGTTTTCAATTTTGGGCTAAAAATTGGGTCTGTAAAAAAATTGGGCCTGTAAAAAAATTGGACATGTTTTAATGAAAGTCTTTCAAATGCTTGAGCCTGAAATTTTGGCCCAACCAAACCGAACCGATCCGAAATTCGGTTCAACCGAATTCATCGGTTTACAAATACAAAATTCGGTTTCGGTTTGGGTTTTGGGCAAACCGAATGAAATCGGTTCGAAATCGGTTTGGGGCTCAAAACCGAACCGAACCGACATTGCCCACCCCTAAAAATTAGAATAAAACTCTATTTTGTATGGAATGTTTAAGTTTCATGTTTCCACAAGGTTAGGTAGAAGCTAGCTTATATAAGTGTATATTCAGTCAAGGAATAAAAACAGCAATTTATACGATTCTCCAATTATTTTCTTTACATGGCATCAAAGCCGCTTTCTTTGGTAACCTAAGACTCCGGGGACTCAAGCTCTTCCCCGCCTCTGACGGCTATGCATTTTGATCGTATATGCAAGAGGTGGAGAAGGGAAATCACACTCTGCAACAACTTCACGCAGAGCAACCACACACAACCAACCTGCAACTCAAACAAGGACATCAATCTTCCTCAACCGAGATGCGCACTCTTTTCGCCAGACAGCTCAAACCACCGGTCACCAACGTCAGCCACTTCTTCTTCTCTTTTTCTGACACAGAAAGAGCACCGCAGGGCTTGATATTGATGTCCCTGACTCCACTCAACAAGGTTTACTCCCTTGTGTTTTGTCATGAACGCCAGCAAGATATATCTCTACTGGCAAACTCACCATACCTAAAGTTGCAGCCTTTGCCATGCGAAATATTGATCCCAAAGGTGTACACAACACTTACAAGCCCTTTAATCCCGACATCAAGTATGGAATATGTGACATGGTAAGTCATATTGCTGCTAGATGTCGTTCTAACCTTGTGATAATTGTGGATTGAGGGGCCATACTGTCGACTATTGCCGAAAATTTAATAATGTCGATTCTGCTGAACAACAACGTTTTCAGAAAGATCGCCCTAGAGGCAACAATGAGCCTACTTCCTCAAATGTGCAACAATCCAATTCTTTTCCATTCATTTCCGAACAGTGTCAGCAAATCATGGCCCTGTTGACCAACAATACGTCCAAGGCTCACAATGTTGGTAATGACTCTTCTATTACAGAATTGTCGAGACCTTCATTCGGGGAAGATGATGAGACAACAATTGAGCTTGTCCTATCAAAAAAAGAAAAACGACCAGCACAAACGCTAAGCAAAATTTATCCATAAAATCATCTAGAATTCGACAATCATGCTGACTCGAGTCAAACCATTAGCAGCTTCACTCGACAGTCATGATTTCTTCACCAAATTAGACTTCAAAGTTTCCTCCAAGCTGCACATTTCATCTGCATCTACATTTCCAGCTTGCGGGGGCGTATTAGAATATGTAGGGCTTGCACTCAACATAGCCAAGCCCAAGTCCAAGATTGGTTCTCATTCACAAGAAGAAAAGTACAAGAATAGGAAAGTACAAATAGTTAAAGAAGTAAAGTCAGAACAAGAAAGTTAGAATAGGAAAGTCATAATAAGACTTTATTTTGTATAGATAGTTTTAAGTTTCCCGTTTCTACAAGTTAGGTAGAAGTTAGCTTATATAAGTTTGTATTCAGTTAAGGAATAAAAACAACAATTTATACAATTCTCCAATTATTTTCTTTACAGATCGAAGTATGTTAACCTTACCCTGTCGCTTAAGTGGTGTTTTTTTTTAAGTGTTTAGAAGCTAATTTCTAACTTGAGTTAGAGGTTCTGAATGAGATGTTTGTTTTGCTTCTGAATGGGTTGTTGATTAGAAGCTATAAAAGATGTTTGTTTTTAGGTGTTGACTACTTGAAATTGTTTGACATTTTTGCCCACCACATCTCCCATTGCCTACCATAAACCACCAAAATTAACCCCCTTCTCCATCTGTTTTCTCTCTTCCAAACACCATTGAGATCCCCTTCCACCACACCAAAAACCATTGTGTATTCCTTTCCATTCCTTGTACAGTCTCCAACAGACATGAAAAGGAAAAGGAAGAGGAAGAGGAGGAGGAAAGGGAAGGTGGTGGTGGCAGTAGTGACATTGCTCACATGATAAAGGGGATGGTCAGTGAAGGAAAGAGGTAGCAACAATCATTACGAATTTATTATGAGGTCATTATTGAAATAAATTTTCATTAAACACTCAGTGCTAAGTCATCAACACCCTATAGACTCTTAACTTTGAAAGTGTCCGAGGTGACACTTGGTCAAAGCCATTGTCTTTGCCTTCATCCTACTAAGCTTTCTTTGCCTTCATACTACTAAGCTTCCAAGCAAAGGGTATTCCTCTTTTTTAAGATATGAAAAGTTTTCCATTTTAATTCAAGTGCAGCCAAACAGACAGGAAACACGGATTTTTCCACTGAAATGGCAAACAAGCAAGATAAACCCAAGAACCCTATCTAAATGCTAATGTGACTAAAACAATATGTCATCTCAAATAAGATTAAAGAAAACTATTTGTGAAGTTTTAAGACTAGTTTCCCTTACATATAGAATTGAAAGCCCTTAAAAACAATCCAAAGGAAAATACTGATTCAAGTGCCACTTCAAGTTTTTGAAAGTTGCAAATGTGTTTCTCTAATTTCTTGCATTTATTTAGTTTTGTTACAACCACACAAAGAACAAATTTACACTTAACATCAACATGTCGATTAAGAACAAATTTACACTTAACGTTTGGGGTTTGGGGTCTATTGATACACAATGCAACTTGGATGCAAATATGAGTCAAAATGATGAAAAAACATGACAAGTTAATTCTAGGAATAGGAGTTCGTTGGAGATGTTGGCTCGAGTTGAGACTTGATGTCCCAAGTTAATTCTCTAATTTTTATCATGCCAACAACACGATTAATGCACTAGTGAGATTATAAGATAATCAATCAAACAAGAGAAAGGTTATTATCAAGGATAACAACTAAGGAAATATTATCCAGGCTAACAACTAAACGTTTAGGCCCCAAACCTTGCTCCTTTTGATGAAATTTATGCATTTTGTCCCCACAAGGAGCAACCTTATAGCTCATGATCTAGCAGCCTTAGTATGGTCAAACAACAATGAAGGAGCAGCAGCTGTCACCATTAAAATAAAAGAAGTTGTTTGGTTTTATTATTAGGTTCAATTAGCAATCAAGAAGAGAGCAGTAAGTTAATAAGATTCAAATACCCTAAAGCTGTCGGCTCAACTGCCTCCCAAACCTTGTTCCTTTTGATGAAATTTATGCATTTTGTCCCCAGAAGGAGCAACCAAGCCTCAGTGTGGTAACACAACAATGAAGGAGCAACAGTTGTAGAATTGTATTGAATTGTTGTGTTAATTCCTTGACTAAATACAAGCTTCTATAAGCTAATCATGCCATAACCTTGTGGAAACATGAAACATAAGACTTCTTATTATACTGACTTTCCTATTTTGTAACATATGTAAAGTTTCTTTCTTTAACACTCCCCCTCAAGTTGGAGTGTATGTTTGTAACACCCAACTTGTTAAGAAAATTATCAAATTGATAAGTGCTCAAAGCTTTAGTGAACAAATCTGTTTGTTGATATAGTGTTCCAACATGCCCAGCTGAATAGTACGCTTTTGTATATTCTCTCTAATAAAATGACAATCAATCTCGATATGCTTCGTTCGCTCATGAAAAATCGAATTAGATGCAATATGAAGTGCAACCTTGTTGTCACAAAACAAAAGGGCCGCCTGATGATGATTAATGTGCAAATCATTAAAAATGTACCTCAACCAGGTTAACTCACAGCATGTGGAAGCCATGGCCCTATATTCAGCTTCAGCTGTAGATCTTGTCACTGTAGTTTGTTTCTTAGCTTTTCAAAGAATTGGTGAATCGCCAAGCATGACACAATAACCTGTAATGGATCTCCTAGTATCTGTACATCTATCCCAATAGTAAAGAAAATAATTTCAGAATTGTATTATTTTTGTAATTATTTCTTGACTGAATACAATATTATATAAGCTAACTCTGACCTAACCTTGTGGAAATAGGAAATCTAAGACTTCTTATTCTATTCTGTCTTTCCTAATATATTCTATACTGACTTTCCTATTCTGTAATATATGTAGACTTTCTTTCTTTAACACTCCCTCTCAAGTTGGAGTGTATGTGTGTAACACCCAACTTGCTAAGAAGATTATCAAATTGATAAGTGCTCAAAGCTTAGTGAATAAATCTGCCAGTTGATGTAGTGTTCTAAAATGCTCAGTCTGAATAGTACCCTCTTGTATCTTGTATCTTGTGTCCAATCAAATGACAATCAATCTCAATATGCTTCGTTCGCTCATGAAAAAATCGAATTAGATGCAATATGGAGTGCAGCCTTATTGTCACAAAACAAGATGACTGCTCGAGGATGATTAATGTGCAAATTATTAAGAATGTGCCTCAACCAGGTTAACTCACAACACGTGGAAGCCATAGTCCTATATTTTGCTTCAGCTGTAGATTTTGCCACTATAGTTTGTTTTTAAAATTTTCAGGAAATTGGTGAATTGCCAAGCATGACACAATAATCTGTAATGGATCTCCTAGTATCTCTACATCTAGCCCAATCTGCATCACAATAAGCTTTCAACTGTAATGAGCTGGTAGAAGAGAAAAAAAATACCATGTCCTAGTGAAGCCTTGATATACCTCAAGACCATGTGTGCAACATCCAAATGTTGTATTCTGGGCTTGTCCATAAACTGACTTAGAACATGTACAGAATAAACCAAATATGGTCACGTGATCGTAAAGTATATCAATCTTCCAACGAGCCTGTGGTACATTGTTGGATTTGGTGTAGTCAATCTTCATCATCCTATGTGAGCACCAAGTTTTGATCCATAGGATAATGTGAAGGCTTTGCTCCAAGATACCCTATGTCCTCCAATATTTCAAGTGCATATTTTTGTTGAGATAGAACAATCCCTTTGGATGACCTCGCGACTTCAATGCCAAGGAAATATTTCAATTTTCATAAATCTTTGATCTTAAACTTTGCAGCCAGAAATTACTTTGTTTCTTCAATGTATTGGAGATCATTACCTGCTAATATTACACATCAACATATACGAGAATTGCAGTAAAGTTGTTACCCTTAGATCAGACAAATAATGAGTAATCCGCCTTAGACTGATTATAGCCTGGTGATATGAGAGCGGATGATAACTTAAAGAAACATTGTCTCGAGGCTTGCTTGAGACCATATAAGGACTTATTCAGCTTGCATACTCGAGTCTCCCCCTTTCGGCCGAATCCGGGAGGAATACTCATGTACACATCCTCAAAGATCACCATAAAGAAAAACATTGTTGACATCAAGTTGACATAAATGCCAACCCTGTGTGGCTGCAAGAGCAAGAAGAAAATGAATGGTAGTCAATTTAGCAACGGGAGCAAATGTTTCTTTGTAGTCAGTACCCTCAACTTGACTGTATCCTTTAGCCACAAGACAGGCTTTGTAGCACTCAACACTACCATCTGGATTAAGTTTAATCTTATAGACTCATTTACAACCAACCAGATGTTTGCTAGGAGGAAGAGGTTGTAAAGTCCAAGTGTTATTGGTTTCTAGAGCATTAATCTCACTTAATGGTTTGACACCACTTTAGATCCTGCATAAAACTGGCGGGTTCTTTGACTAAAAAAAGAGAAGTGGTGTAAGCCTTGTGAGAGGTGGATAAACAGTCATAAGAAAGAAAATCAGAAAGGAGGTAAACAATACCTGTAGAAGGCCCAACGTTCGAAGTAGATGAGTGGGGCGTCGGGAAGGAAATCGAGCATCAAGATGATAATGTTGAAGATTAGATGGTTCACGGGTGGCACGAGTGAAGGTGAGAGGGGGGAGAGAGGGGTCTTCAAAAGGTGGAACAGGGGCAGGGGTGACCGCTTGAAGTTGGGGTTCCGAGTTTTTCGACTGGTTGGTAATGGAGGCGTCGGATTGGGCGACCAGTTGGTGGGAGTGATCCGACTGGTCAGAGAAAAAAACTGTTGGAGGATCAAAAAAAGAGCATGAGCGACTGGTCGAGGAAGTGTGTTGGACCGGTAAGTGAGGTGATAAGGAAAAGTCTCTTCATGAAAGACGACGTCACGAGAAACAATGACATTTTTGTGGGTGAGATCATAGACTTTGTATCCTTTTTGCCTGTGATGTATCCAAGAAAGACACATTGGCTAGAACGAGCATCAAATTTTCTAGGACGTTGGACATGTGTGAAAGCGAAACATAGACAACCAAATACTTGAAGGTGAGAGTTGGTGAGCGGTTTGTTATAGAGAAGTTCAAAAGGCATTTCGCTTTTAAGAATAGAGCACGGTGTGTGATTAATGAGATAGGTAGAGGTGAAAATTGCTTCTCCCAATTTTTTTTTAAGGATATGTGCTTGAAACAAAATAGCACGAGCGACATTTAAAAAATGTTTATGTATGCATTCTTCCACCCATTTTGTTGGGGCTTAGAGACACAAGAAGTTTGATGGGTAATGCCTTTTGAAGTATAAAAATCAGTGAGAAAAAATTCAAGTCCATTATCAATGCGAATGGTTTGAATTTTGGAAAAAAAATTGATTTTCAACATAATTAATGAATGAAGTTAAGTGTGTGCGTGTGTTAGACTTGTGTTTCATGAGATAAATCCAAGTGCATCATGTATAATCATCAACAATGGTGAGAAAATAACACGCTTCAGAAAGGGAAGCAATGTGATATCCTCCCCAAAGTTCAACATGTAATAAGGAAAAAAGAGTAGTACTCAAAATATGGGATAAAGGAAATTTATTTCTAGTTTGTTTGGCCAAAGGACAAAGAACACATTTATTGGAAACACAAGTACTATCATCGCGAAAATAGACAGGAAGGAGATGGAGAATTTTATCTGAAAGGTGACCTAGGCGATTGTGCCATAACACATGGTTGTTGTCTTGAGTGATGTGACAAGTGGTCGAAGTTGTGGTGGTGGTGCCATCAAGGTAGTACAAATCATCAAGGTAGTACAAATCATCAAGCTCGGTTGTTATCCCAATCATCTTCCCCGAACGAAGGTCCTGTATCCGATAAGAATTGTTGAGAAAAATGGTGACAAAAAGAGAATGTTTTGTGAGTTTTCTAATGGAAATTAGATTAAGATTAAAAGAGGGAACACAAAAAACATCATGCAAGGTAAAAACGGAAGAGAAAGTCATGGTGCCAATGTGTGTAATAACAGCAAGTGTACCATCGGGAAGCTCAACGGTTCGATTGTGGACGGGTTTGGAAAATGTGAGTAAATGAGGGTTATGTATTATATGATCAGTGACGTCGCTATCAAGGATCCAAGATGAACGAGAGCCATGAGATTTGAGATAGAGTACTTTACCTGACAATTCTGTAATAGAAATGTTATTACCAATATTGTGAGCCTTGGACTTGTTGGTCAACAAGGCCATGATTTGCTTGCACTGCTCGGAAGTGAATGGAAAATGAGTGGATGGTTGCACATCCGAAGAAGTAGACACATGAATTCCCTTAGGATGATTTTTTTGAAAACGTCGTTGTTTAGTGGATCGGCTTTCTTAAATTTCCAACAATCATCGACAGTGTGGGCTTTCAATCCACAATAATCACAAGTGAGATGTAAATGACAGTCAGCAGCAGTATGACCTACCCTGTCACATGTTCCACACTCGAATCGGGATTAAAGGGCTTTCGCGGTCCTCCCGACTTGTCAGTGTTGCGTGCATCTTTGGGATCAATATTCCGCATGGCAAAAGCTGCAGCATCGGGTATGATGGGTTTGCCGATAGAGATCTTTTGCTGGCGTTCGTGATGAAGCACAATGGAGTGAACCTTGTTGAGTGGAGGATGGGGATCCATCAACTAAATTTGACCCCTAACAAAATTGTTGGTGTCGATTAGCCCCATCAAGAACTTGATCGAGCGTTGAGTGTGGACATATGCAAGAATGATGTTCATGGTGTTGCTAGTGTCTTCAGCAAAACCAACCATAACATCCAATTCGTTTCAGAGAGCCTTCAATTTGGTAAAGTAGGCATTTACATTCATCGTCCCTTTAGTGCATCCATGGATTTCAAGTTCAATATGATAGATCTGCACGTAATTAGTTTGTGCATAAATTTCTTTCAAATCATCCCATACATTATAAGCCAATTCAGAGTACATGGCACTTGCCTATAGATCAGGTGAGATGGAGTTGATGAGCCATGATTTCACCAAGCTGTTGCAACGATCCCATTGTGGTAGTTCATCATTCTTAGCTTTGTCGCTGAGTTTCCTGATAGATTCATCATCAAAACCCAATTCATTTTTAGATTTGAGAGTCATGGTCATCGCTCGACTCCATATGTTGTAATTGGTAGGAGTAAGCGGCTGTGAAACAAGAGCTACTCCAGGTTGATCGGAATGGTGAAGAAAGTATGGGTGATAAGGATTGTTGTATGGTGAGGTGGTGGTGTTTGAACCAATATTTGTATTTTCGCCCATGGTAGCGACGGCTATATAGTGTAATGGTGGATCTGAACTCTGAAGTCCAAATAAGGTTTTTATTTGTTGTGGCGATACTAACTAAATTTTGGGGTGCTAATAGTAGAAGGTAGAGGAATCATGCCTTTTTCCTCTTGAGGTGCTAAAATCTGATCTTTTAAATTCAGGATGAAGATGATGGATGGATGAAGATGATGCAAAATGATGGATGGATGAAGATGATGCAAGTTTGAACAACTGTTGATGATGGATTAAGACGTTGAAGATGATCACGATCATGATCTGAAGACGCCAATGATTGTTTTGTTGATGATGTTGCGACAATGGTTGATGATGAATGTTGATGATGGACGACGATCAATCACGGTGGGATATGTGGCGAGGACTGTTTGGCGATGACGAATGCTTGGCGATGACAAATGCTTGGCGATGACGGATGCTTGGAGTTTAATTGTTGATTGGAGCAATTTTTGTTGATTTGCTTGGTGATGACGGATGTTTGGAGCAATTTCTGTTGATTGGAGTTGTTTGATTTGAGGGGTTGATTTGTTGTGAGGGAGATTTCTCAGTTGATTGAGGTTAATGCTTGGTGATGACTATTTGTTGAGGGGTTTTGGGGGGGTTTGTTGTGGGAAGGGTTTGATTCATCAGAGAAAGTGCGTCTTGGGTTTAGTTCACCATAGAACCTTGCTCTGATACCAAGTAAAGAAAATAGTTTGAGAATTGTATTATTGTTGTAATTATTCCTTGACTGAATACAAGCTTATATAAGCTAACTTTGACCTAACCTTGTGGAAATAGGAAACCTAAGACTTCTTATTCTATTCTGACTTTCCTAACATATTCTATACTGACTTTCCGATTCTATAATATATGCAGACTTTCTTTCTTTAACACAATCTGCATCATAATAAGCTTTCAACTGTAATGAACTGGTGGAAGAAAAAAAAAATACCATGTCCTAGTAAAGCCTTGATATACCTCAAGACCTTGTGTGCAACATCCAAATGTGGTATTCTGGGCTTGTCCATAAACTGACTTAAAACATATACAAAATAAACCAAATCTAGTCTCGTGATTGTTAAGTATATCAACCTTCCAACGAGCCTGCGGTACGTTGCTGGATTTGGTAGTAAATCTCCATCATCCTGTGTGAGCACCAAGTTTTGATCTATAGGATAACGTGAAGGCTTTGCTCCAAGATACCATGTGTCCTCAAATATTTCAAAATGCATATTTTCGTCAAGATAAAGCAAACCCTTTGGATGACCTCGCGACTTTAATACCAAGGAAATATTTCAATTTTCCTAAATCTTTGAGTTTGAACTTTGCAACCAGAAATTGTTTTGTTTCTTCAATGTATTGGAGATCATTACCTAGCAATATTACATCATCAACATATACGAGAATTGCAGTAAAGTTGTTACCCTTGGATCAGACGAATAATGAGTAATCATCCTTAGACTGATTGTAGCCTACTGATATGAGAGCAGATGATAACTTAAGGAACCATTGTCTCGAGGCTTGCTTGAGACCATATAAGGACTTGTTCAACTTGCATACTAGAGTTTCCCCCTTTCGACTGAATCTCATGTACACATCCTCAAAAAGATAACCATAAAGAAAAATATTGTTGACATCAAGTTGACATAAATGCCAACCCTGTGTGGCTGCAAGAGTAAGGAGAAAACGAAAAGTAGTCAATTTAGCAACAGAGCAAATGTCTCTTTGTAATCAATACCTTCAACTTGATTGTATCCTTTAGCCACAAGACGGGCTTTGTAGCACTCAACACTACCATCTGGATTAAGTTTGATCTTATAGACCCATTTACAACCAACCAGATGTTTGCCAGGAGGAAGAGGCTATAAAGTCCAAGTGTTATTGGTTTCTAGAACATCAATCCCACTTCTCATGGCTTGACGCCACTTTGGATTCTGCATAGCCTGCATAAAACTGGTGGGCTCTTTGACTAAAGAAAGAGAAGTGGTTTAAGCCTTGTGAGAGGCGGATAAATGGTCATAGGAAAGAAAATCAGAAAGGGGGTAAACAATACCTGTAAAAGGCCCAGCGTTCGAAACAATGAGTGAGACGATCGGGAAGGCAATCGAGCATGAAGATGATATTGTTGAAGATAAATGGTTCACGGGTGGCAGGAGTGGAGGTGCGAGGTGGGAGAGAGGGTCTTCTAAGGGTGGAGTAATGGCAGGGGCGACCACTTGGGGTTGGGGTTTCGAGGTTTTCGACCGGTCAGTGATGGAGGCGTCGGATTGGCCAACCGGTTGGTGGGAGTGGTTCAACCGATGAGAGAAAAACACCTTTGGAGGATCAAAAAGTGGAGCATGGGCGACCGGTCTGGGAAGCGTGTCGAACCGGTGAACGATGTGATTGTGCATTTTATCAGAAAATAAGGAAACGTCTCCTCATGAAAGATGGCGTCAAAAGAAACAATTACATTTTTGTGGGTGAGATCATAGGCTTTGTATCCTTTTTGCCCGTAAGGGTATCTAAGAAAGACACATTGACTAGAACGAACATCAAATTTGCTAGGACGTTGGGCATGTGTGGAAGTGAGACATAGACAACCAAAGACTCGAAGGTGAGAGTAGGTGGGTGGTTTGTTATAGAGAAGTTCAAAAGGCGTTTTGCCTTTAAGAACAAAAGACGGTGTGCGATTAATGAGATAGACAGCGGTAAGAATTGCTTCTCCCAACATATGTTTAGGGAGGCTTGAAACAAAATAGCACGAGCGACATTCAAAAGATGTCTATGTTTGCGTTCCACCACCCCATTTTGTTGGAGCGTAGAGACACAAGAAGTTTGATGGGTAATGCCTTTTGAAGCATAAAAATTAGTGTGAAAAAATTCAAGTCCATTATCACTGCGAATGGTTTGAATTTTGGAGGAAAATTAGTTTTCAACATAATTAATGAATGAAATTAAGAGTATGCGTGTGTCAGACTTGTGTTTCATGAGATAAATCCAAGTACATCGTATATAATCATCAACAATGGTGAGAAAATGTCAACATGATATTCTCACCAAATGTCAACATGTAATAACGAAAAAGAAGTAGTACTCGAAATATGGGATGAAGGAAATTTATTTTTAGCTTGTTTGGCCAAAGGACAAATAACACATTTATTGGAACACAAGTACTTGCATCGCGAAAAGAGACAGGAAGAAGATGGAGAGTTTTGTCCGAAAGGAGACCTAGGCGGTTGTGCCATAACTCATGGTTGTTGTCTTGAGTAATGTGACAAGTGGTGGAAGTTGTGGTGGTGGTGTCGTCCAGGTAGTACATAACATCAAGCTTAGTCGATGTTCAAATCATCTTCCTCGAATGAAGGTCCTGTGTCAGACAAGAATTGTTGAGAAAAATGGTGACAAAAAGAGAATTTTTTGTAAGTTTGCTAATGAAAATTAAATTAAGATTAAAAGAGGGAACACAAATAACATCATGTAAGGAAAAAACAGAAGAGAGATGTAACAACTGCAAGTGTACCATCAGGAAACTCAACGGTTCGATTGTGCACGGGTTTGAACTATATGATCAGTAGCGCTGCTATCAAGGATCCAAGATGAACGAGAGCCATGAGATTTGAGAGATAGTACTTTACCTATCAATTTTGTAATAGAAAGGTCATTACCAATATTGTGAGCCTTGAACTTATTGTTTGGTGATGTGGTAGTGTTGGAACTACTACTTGTATTATCGCCCATGGCGGCGGCGGCTACATGGTGTACTGGTGGATCTGAACTCTGGGGTCCAAATAGTTTTTTTTGGCTGTGGTGGTGAAAAGAGAGTTGAGGTGCAAATAGCGTAAAGAAAACCCTGTTTCAGCTCATGAACAAAGCAACAACAAAACTTAGATCACAAAGATCACATGGCAAAGGGAGATCAAACAACACCAAAAGAAACAAAGATCACACAACAAAGGGAGATCACATACCAGCCAGGAAGGAGAGGGTTTCACCTTTCTATTTCCTTCACAAATCAGCTGGTAGAGAGGCTCTTCACACAGCAATGAAGAGCAGATCTAAAGAGCAGATCGCAAAGATGATTGGGATGATTAATTGAGATCTGCTCTTGAGTTCAAGGGATATAACAAAAGAGCATATCTGAGTTCGAGGGAAGAAGATAACGATGAAGGAGATGAACTCATTGATGATGATTCGGATTCAGATCGCAAATAATAACATATCTGATTTCTGATGATGCTGATTCTGAAGAAGAATAACAGATCATATCCCTTCTTCTTCTTTCGAAACCTTTTTCGTCGATCAAAGAAGAAGAATAACTTTTTGTTCTTCACGCCCGTCAATCGAGCGAGAATCTGTTGTGATCGCTCCTGTTATTGGCTGTGAGCTCTTGGTCTTTGATTTGTGAATGTAACAAGGAAAAAAGAATCTATTCGTGATGTTGCTGATGGACTAATCGATGATGGAGGACTGATCGGTGATGATGATGGACTAATTGGTGATTGATCGGTGATTGCAACGATGGTGTTGATGATGATGAACTGATCGGTGACGATGATGTTGTTGTTGCTGTGGCAATTGTTTTTGCTGTTGATGATGATTATGTTGGCTGGGAATAAAGAGAGGAAATGAGTTTGTTGGTAGGAGAAGGGTTTGATTCAATCGTTCAGTGGCTAGGGATTAGTTTCAGAGGAACAAAGAGAGGAAATGAGTTTGTTGGTAGGATAAGGGTTTGATTCAGTCGTTCTGCGGCTAGGACTTAGTTCCAGAGAAAGTTAAAGTTGCTATGATACTACGAAAAGAAAATATTTATAGAATTGTATTGTTGTGTTAATTCTTTGACTAAATACAAGTTTATATAAGCTAACTCTGTCATAATCTTGTGGAAACAGAAAACATAAAGACTTCTTATTCTATTTTGACTTTCCTAAAATATTTTATACCGATTTTCAACAGTCTTCCTAAGGCCTCACCACTTATTGAGACATATCCAATCCTTTATATACTTGACTTGATGATGCTCACTATTAGATGTAGGACTATGTTGTCAACATCTACTAAAACCAACACTCAATGTATCAATAGGCTACTCGTCTTGTCATGGCCTTTCGGGAGTGATACTGTATAATTGACATCAAGGGGAAGACATACATCAGCCAATAGTTAGTAGCTCATTACATATAGTAGGTTTTCTTAGACACATCCCCTGTTCACTAATTGAAATTTGACCCCATAAACGAATGAAATCCCGCTAAAACCTTGGAGACCATTTTCGATTGACCAAATAACCCGTGCACGTGGCATAAGTATGTTGCTCATCTGACATGTATTATGAAAGGCAACGACTACCTTGTACCACCATATCATCTTTCTCACACCACCATTGATTTTTTTTTAATACTTTCTCACACCACATATATAAATAAAAATCATCCATTTTTTCCTCATCATTCAAATCGACAAGGCAATGGTTCCCCCATTCGAAATCTCCTCTTCTAAATCTCTTCCCACACTCAAATCTCTTGCAAATCTCATCTCTCTCTCTCGAAAACTCTCAAAATTCCCTTAAAGTTGAAACCTTTAAACCCAAACTCAATAAATATGCATAACTTAACATAACAGACAAACCCAAACTCAACGAAAAAATGAAAAATATGGTAACTTTCAAACTAATTTAACCCTCAATTGAGACCGATTATCAAGCTTGTCAAAACACAAAAGTTGTAATACTCTAAGTTATCTAATAAACACAACTTGAATCACTTGAAAATATTTTGAAATTAGCAAGTTATGGTCATTTTAGGAAAGTCACACAAATCTGTCCAAAAAATGAAAATCGGATAGTGTTCCTGACTTTCGACCAACTTATGTGTTTGATTGATACAGGTTCTAAAGTAGGTCAAAACACAAAAGTTGTAATATTCTTAGTTATCTAATAAACACAACTTGAATCACTTGAAAATATTTTGAAATGATCAATTTATGGTCATTTTAGTAAAGTCGCGCAGAACAAAAAAAAAATTTATGTTCGCAGAGTGCACTGCGAGGTATCCCAGATAACTAAGATTACTACAGCTTTTATGTTTTGACCAACTTCAGAATCTATTTTGATTGAGCACATAAGTTGGTCGAAAGTCAGTAATACTATCCCATTTTTATTTTTCAGACATATTTGCACGACTTTACTAAAATGACCATAACTTGTTCATTTCAAAACATTTTTAATTTATTCAATTTGTGTTTATTAGATAAATCAGAGTACTACAACTTTCATTTTTTTCATTTTTTTCAATTTATTCAATTTGTGTTTATTAGATAAATTGGTTCGAAAGTTACCCTGTTTTTCATTTTTTCGTTTTGAGTTTGGGTTTAACTGTTATGTTAAGTTATGCATATTTATTGAATTTGGATTTAAGGGTTTCGAATTTAAGGGGATTTTGAGAGTTTTCGAGGGAGAGAGATGAGATTTGCAAGAGATTTGAGTGTGGGGAGAGATTTGAAAGATGAGATTTCAAATGGGGGAGGGAAGAACCATTGTCAATATGAATGGTGAGGGGAAAAAAAATGAATGGTTTTGATTTATATAGGTGGTGTGAGAAAGTAAGTAGATGGTGTGGGAGAGTAGAATGGTGTGAGAGAGAAAAATTGATGGTGCGAGCTAGTCGTTGCCATTATGAAATTGTGTGGTGGGCAGGGAGTTAAAGCAGGATATAATAAGATTAAGAGCGCAAACATGGGAGTGGGTTTATGTCCCAAACTCTTGAGATGTATGCTTTATAATGTAGTATCTTAGTACAGTTACTTGAACATATATATACATATAACACATAACAGCAAATTCTCGATACTTACACGAGGAAAGGAGAGAAAAGCACGAAAGTGAGAAAGTCCAACAAGCTAATTGTTATACAGTTTGCAAATTCATGATCACATCTACCAGAGAAAATTGTGTAAAGGTCAATGTCATGGTTTGACATTTTATGCAACGAAGTGATAATTGACACACCTAAATTGACTGATGACTTGCTACACATTCATTACCTCTTCTCAAATATAAATTAGATCATAGATGAAACATTTAATAGGAGAAGAAAACAATGAAAAGCCTTCTTCATGTTCTGATTTTCTTCTCCTCTTTACATCTAACGTTTCTATATCAAAATAGAATTTCGTCAGTTTCAGCCTACACCATCACCCCATCACAATCTATCAAATACGGCCAGAACTTGACTTCCCAATCTGAAGCTTTTGAGCTTGGTTTCTTCAGCCCATCTGATTCTAAAAACAGGTACTTAGGAATCTGGTACAAGAGAATCCCACTTCAAACAGTAGTATGGGTAGCTAATGGAGATTCTTCCTTGAATGATACATCAGGAGTTTTTACCATATCCTCAATGGGTAATCTTGTTATTCTCAATGGAACAAACCACACCATTTGGTCCACAAATTTGTCAACGACAGCAAAAAGTCCAATTCTCGAATTCCTAGAGTCGGGAAATCTTGTTTTAAGAGATGGGAATAATTCAGATAGGTATCTTTGGCAGAGTTTTGATCATCCATCAGATACAATGTTGCCAGGTATGAAGCTCGGTTGGAACTTGCAGACTGGATTGAATAGACATATGACGTCGTGGAAGAGTTTCAATGATCCTTCTCATGGAGACTTCACTTATGAGATTGATCTTAATGGAGTAGTTCCTGAACCAGTGATGAGATATGGGTCTAGTAAATATTATCGAAGCGGTCCATTTAATGGAATTCGGAACTCTGGATCACCTGACTTGAAGGATGAAATATATTTCAAGTACGTGGTGGTTGTTAATGCAACTGAAGTTTCTTTCAGTTACCGACTTGTTAATCAGTCTATCATTGCAAGGTTGGTGCTGAAGCAAAATGATAATGAAGCTAAATTAGAACGCTATGTGTGGATTGATCAGAGCCAGCGTTGGGTCGCTAATGAACCAATCCCAAGAGATAGTTGTGACCCTTATGGTCTGTGTGGTGCCAACAGTACTTGTAATACAAATGATGTACCGATTTGCCAGTGTTTGAAGGGGTTCAAACCTAAATCACCTCGTGAATGGAATGAGAATAACAGGAGTCAGGGATGTGAACGTCAGACGCGATTAGAGTGCAACAGCGGGGAAGGATTTGTGAAGTTTAAGGAGGTGAAATTGCCTGAGACAACACGTTCATGGACGAATATAAGCATGAATACAGAAGATTGCAAAGGAAAATGTTTGAAGAATTGTTCTTGTATGGCTTATGCTAATTCAGATATTAGTGGAGGTGGGAGTGGTTGTATTATGTGGTTCAGGGATTTGATCGATATGAGGGAGTTGCTTGGTGCTGGACAAGATCTATACATTCGGATGCCTGCTTCTGAACTAGGTACCAATACTTCTTTTCACAGCATTCATTCTACATAAATCTTTGTAAATAGTTCCTTTCTGTTAGATTTATCTAACCAATGTTTTCTGATTTTATTTTCTGAAAAAGTGATGCTGGCAAACCAATACTCAAACCATAACCAGATTTATGTCCTGAAATTTAGAACATGGAAGCACCCCGGAGTCACACTGATGTCCTAAATTCTTTAATTTCCTCAAGTATTGTCTTCTGTTCTATTTTCAATGTAAGATTGAACTATCTCTAATTCCTATCATTTCGTTCACCAAAGAAGGTTCTCAAGAGTCAACCTCTCTAAGGACAAAAGGAAAACGAACATGTTTACGTTTTGTAAGCTTAACTTTGTTATGTAAAAGTAAAAATCTTTGTTAATCAATTCCTTCTGTTATAAGTACATAGGTTTTTATAGGCTGAATATGTCCCTGTATAAGGACTACCAATATGCCGTGTTGAGTCGCAGTTTTATTTGACAGAAAATTGAGACGTGGCAACTTCGCTAACAATATCATTAATTTAACTTCAATATATTGACAACGTAAGCCTAAGAGTCAAAGAAGATGGCTGTGTTAATGAGACTTTCCACGAGTTTAGTTGTTCTCCCCATTCATAATCCAAACGCTGCATTTTAATCATGTTGTTTGGCACAATGGCTTATCAGATTAGAAATCACTCACTTTTTAGTTTGATGTTATTCTGAGAAAAAAAAATGATTCCTAGAGTCGAGACTAAGAGGAATGTATAAACCAATGCTTCCATAAATTCGATCGTTGTTTACAGTTATAGTTTCCACACCTGTTCATTTGGGAGCATCTCCCAGATAAAGACAAGAGTCAAAGAGGTGAATTATATAAAGCACATAAGTTTAACTTTTGATCAGACTTTTTATAAGTACGCATGTTTTCATCAATAGTTCTTTTCTTGTTTTTCGTATCAACATACTATTCTGACCAATATCTGCAAAGCCATTCGATTTTGCTTCCATTTATTTCAACTATTTATGTAAATTGCGGTAATGATTTTCAGAAGTTGATGCACCCAAAGAAACTAAAAGGGAACTGAAAAAAAAGAAGCAAACGTTGATAATCACCTTTTCAGTTATTGCGGCGATTTTCTTTTTAGGACTTGTTATCTATTTCATATGGACAAAGAAGAAGAAAAGTTTAATAAACATTTCAACAGAAGTAACAAACAGAGATCCTCAATTTTGTGAGGAGTTCATGCATGGTAAAAGGAACTATACTGGTGAGAAGAATGATGATCTTGAGCTAAATCTCTTTGACATGGATATGATTCTAAGGGTGACACAAAACTTCTCTCAGACAAACATGCTTGGACAAGGTGGCTTTGGATGTGTTTATAAGGTAAAAATAACTTTAAGTTCATCTTATGTTTCAAAGTACGCATTTTTGAATGCCTGTGAAGGCATTTTGTGTATGTTGTAATTGATCTCTATTCAACAGGGAACGCTAGAAAACGGACAAAAGATAGCTGTGAAAAGATTATCAAAGAGTTCAGGACAAGGAGTCGAGGAGTTCAAAAATGAAGTTATGTTAATTGCAAGGCTCCAACATAGGAATCTCGTTCGGCTTTTGGGATTCTGCATTGAAAGTGAGGAGAAGTTATTAGTCTACGAATACATGGAAAACAAAGGCTTGGACGCGATTCTTTTCAGTCAGTGCTTGCTACCCTTTACAAGTTTGCAAATTGATATCTTAGTTCAGGCATTTCCATCTCAAGTTATAATTTTTAATCACTTTAAGTTTTGACAATGCGAATCATATATGACATTTCTTTGAACATCAAACATACTGTCGTGTCTAATTGATAACTATATAAACGAGGGTTTCAGCAGAGGATCTCTTAATGTATCTTCTGCCTTTTGCAGATAAAGCATACAAGAACATATTGGATTGGCAAACAAGGTTCAATATCATCATGGGGATTAGTAGAGGACTACTTTATCTTCACCAAGATTCTAGATTTAGAATTATTCACAGAGATCTGAAAACGAGCAATGTCCTACTAGATGGTCATCTCAACCCCAAAATATCAGATTTTGGAATGGCAAGGATATTTGGAGGTGATGATACTGAAGGGAAAACAAAGCGAGTAGTGGGAACATAGTAAGTTCCACAAACTTAAGTTATAACAAATAAAATGCTCATGAAAACCTTACAATATGTCTGATGTTTTTGTTCGATGATGGTATACAGTGGTTATATGTCTCCCGAGTACGCTATGGCTGGGATTTTCTCAGTGAAATCTGATGTTTTTAGCTTTGGGGTTGTATTGTTGGAAATAATCAGTGGAATGAAGAACACAGGATATTTTGCTTCCGACAACCAAGTTAACCTACTTGAATATGTAAGTACACAAAGTTTTATTTGTCTGAAGATGTCTACAATATATTGTATTTTGATCTTAAGAGTTATTCACTCATGATATTAGGCGTGGAAACTATGGAGAGAAGGGCGTTCCATAGAACTGATTGATGAAACGGTGAAGGTTTCGTGTGTGCCAGATGAAGCATTGAGATGTATACACATTGGCCTTCTATGCGTCCAAGAACATGCAGAAGATAGACCAACAATCTCGACTGTGGTTTCGATGCTGAGTACTCATGATACTACAACATTCCAACAGCCAAAACCACCTGGATTCTTTGGTAGATCTCCGATTGAAGCAGGCACAAGTTCAAGCAAACAAGATTCCGAATCATGTTCTGTAAACAATGTAACAGTTACAGTGCTAGAAGCTCGGTAAATTATTATTATTATTAATTTCTTCTAAAATAATTGAGAATTGTATATATAAATCATAGGAGGCAACAATGGTTGTCGTGAGATATATACCATTCAATGTTTGATTATAGTCTAACTTAGCTTGTTTACTAAGTTAAGACTTGTTACTGTGGACTCATCTAGCGATGCAACGAATATGAGAGGGACAGAAAATGTTATGGTTTACTTGAATCCACCGATCAGTTCTATTCTGCCAAATCGACTTTTTCTTGTAAGCCAGTTACCAAACTGTTTTGCCAATCAAATTTAAGTCATTAACCAGTTCTCCACTATTACCAGTTCTCCACTATTACCCTCTTGTTGTACATGGGTAAGAGTTCTAACTCGCAGCACAAGATTCCAACCACACTTGGCTCATAACCTTCCACAGTATCTCGGTATGCAGTACTTGCTGCTGCAGATACAACGTGGGCTGGATGCCTAGCAGATCAATTTCTATCATATGAAAATATGGAAATTACTGTTTTTATTTAACAAATTTATAGTGAATTTAAAGTAATAAAAAAAAATTGGTTAAATTTGATTATGAACTAGATGTTATAATAATTAATGTAAGTTTAACATCTTGTCTTTTAAGGGGAAACATATTCATCATTACTAAGGAAGGACGATGGACAACTTTGGATTCGTGGGGCCAAATGAAGGTTTTATAGAAAGCTGTATATTCTAATGATATATATATATATATATATATATGGGATATTTTAAATTCATATTTAGGTAACCTAATTTCTATAATCTGTAAGATTGTTTCTTGTAAGACAAGAAATCCTATTGTATTTATACTCCTATTGGGGAATGAATCAAATATACACAAATTGAAGTATTTCTTTCTACATGGTATCAGAGCAGGTTCAATCCGTTGAACTTGTTTTGCATATTCTTTTTTTCTCTTTTGAATCCCGAATCCCGTAGGACACCAAAATCACAATCACACAGAGTCCCTTCGCCGCCATCATAAACCCCATCGCCACTACTCTTCATGCCATTAATAGAGATCATCGTCTCTTCGATCTGAATCTCCTCCGTCTCGCCAGCAGCCCATCACTTCATCTCCTCCATTACCAACGTTTCTATTTTTCTGTCACCATCAACGGCTCTCATCTTAAGTCGTCACCCAATCAACAACAGTTTGTCCACCCTCGACTCCAAAATCAACAGAGACCACTGTTTCTGCCCTCACCCAACAACTTGCTCAATCCCTCGTCATTCCTTACTGCCAATTGAATGTGGCGTGGCACTATTCTGCTCTTCTTGTTATCTCTAGCGGCGTTTCCAGCTAACTCTAACACCTCCGCGACCAAATACTCAAGAACGACAGCGAGATAGACAGGGGCACCGACACCAACTCACTCTGCGTACTTGCCTTCTTTGAGGAACCTAGCGACTCTACCGACAGGGAACTGGAGACCAGCCTTGCTGCTCCACGATGTGGCCTTCTTCGAGGCTCCTGAACCTATTGTTTTTCCTCTACCAGCCATCTCGAACGAACGAACGAAACGATTGATTCACAGAGAGGTTTGAAATAGGGGAAGCTTTTGAGTCATCCATCACGACAGTCTCTTAAGGTTTTGCAGGGAAATTAGGTTTTGAAGTAAAAAAAAAATTAGGTTTCTTATGCTATTCACAACCCAACCATTAGTCGATCACACCATGCAATCTTCTTTTGCTAATGTAGCACAATCAGGTATGAATGATAAAATTATTTCGAATAGTACATGGATAATTGATTCAGGTGCATCTGATCATATGACAAATGACCCTAACCTTGTGGTAAATCTTAGAGCTTCCTCTCAAAATGATGTCTCTACAGCGGATGGTACTCCAACTCTGGTTAGCGGCGAATGTTCCATTGTGTTATCTGATACCCTAACTCTTGAATCCGTCTTAATTGTTCCATCATTATCTTATAGCCTCTTGTCTGTCTATCAAATTATTCGAACACTTGCATGTATTGTGACGTTCTATCCATCTTTCTGTGTGTTTCAGGACATTCTGACTCGGCAGATTCTTGGTTATGGTGTTAGAAGGGGAAAACTGTACTACTTGGATCTGACAAAGATGGGAGGGAAACACAAGAATCTTTTGGGGCAAGCTAATCAGGTCATTAGGGTCGATAAGGCGAAGGAGGTAGTATGGTTATGGCATCGTCGTTTAGGACATTTGTTTTTTCGTTATCTTAAGAAGTTGCAGCCTCATTTGTTTTCGGTTGTTAGTGATTCAGAATTTCATTGTGACATTTGTGAACTGGCCAAGAGCCACCGTATTCCATATTCGCCAAGTATTCATAGATGTCCTGTTCCCTTTATGAAAATTCACTCCGATGTTTGGGGTCCTGCAAAAATTCTTTCTTTGTCTGGAGCTCGATATTATGTATCTTTTATTGATGATTGCACTCGGATGACCTGGGTGTCATTACTGAAACGAAAGAGTGAGGTATTTGGAAGGTTTACTGATTTTTACAAAATGGTGGCGACACAGTACCAACAATCCATCAGAGTGTTTCAATTTGACAATGGTGGAGAGTTTGTCAATGGCCCTATATCTGAATTTTGCCGGTCAAATGGAATTTGTCATCAAACCTCCAATACTGATACTCCTCAACAGAATGGTTTAGCATAACGAAAGAACAGGCAGTTGTTGGAAGTTGTTCGTGCTTCCCTGTTTGGCATAAATGTACCTCGATCCTATTGGGGTGAAGCAGTGAAGTCTGTGGTATATATTATCAACCGTACCCCCTCACGAGTCATTGAGTTCAAGAATCCTCATCAGAAGCTTCATACACTTTTGTCAATCTCATCTATTCCTAATTAGGAGCCCCGAGTGTTTGGGTGCACAGCCTATGTCCACATACCAAAACCACACCGAAGCAAGCTTGATCCCCGTGCGACGAAATGTATTTTTGTGGGTTATGCAGATCTCCAAAAATGGTACAGGTGTTATGACCCGCTCACTTACAGGTGTTATGACCCGCTCACTTACATAATGCATATATCTTTTGATGTCTCATAACATGAATTTGAGCCATATTACTCAGGGGGAGTCTCCTAGTCTTCCCTTCAGAGGGAGAGCGATAGTGAAGGGAATCCTCGTTCTATTGATGTCTTTGAAGAATTGGAGCACTTGGAGGAACAATTTGAAGTTCCTGTATCAGCAGAAATTGTTCCCGCAGCAGCAGCAAATGACTTGTCTCAAGAGATAGACACTTCCAATGGGCAGACAGTTGACCACTTAGTTCCTAGCGATCAATTCCCTCATGAGACAGAAGAGAATGATCAAATTGTATCTGAAACTCACACACACGACATTTCCCCTTCTACATCAGCAACTGAAGATCTCGCCCAGAATGATCCACCTCAGGTATCTTCACCCTCTAATGAGTCTTCTGTGTTAGAAAGTGTTGAACCTAGAAAATCACAAAGGGTTACTAAGGGAGTTCCTAAAAAGAAATACGAACCAGACATCAAAGCCCAAGCTAAATACCCTATAGCTAACTTTATGTCTAACCATAGGATTTCTGAGTCACATGCACTTGTTATTAATTAATTATCTACTGTATCTATTCCTAGTAACGTGTGCAGGACGCATTGAAGGATCCAAAATGGACAACAGCAATGAATGAAGAATTGGAAGCTCTTCAGAATAATGTCACTTGGGAGGTAGTAGACAAACTTGTTGGAAAGAAGACTGTAGGATGTCGTTGGGTGTTTAATGTGAAGCTTAATGCAGATGGAACTATTGATAGATACAAAGCAAGATTAGTTGCCAAGGGATATACACAGCGCCATGGAATTGATTATGAGGAGACTTTCACACCTGTGGCGAATATTAATACTATTAGAATTTTACTTTCACTTGCAGCAAATAAAGATTGGCCCTTGCACCAACTTGATGTGAAGAATGCATTTCTCAATGGAAATTTGGAGGAAGAAGTGTACATGAATATGCCACCAGGCGTGAAGAATAACCCAAGAGACGCCGGTAAGGTGTGTAAATTGAAGAAGTCTTTGTATGGCCTGAAACAGTCTCCAAGAGCTTGGTTCGGAAGATTTTCGAAGTCCATGAGAGCTTTTGGGTACAAACAAAGCAACTCTGACCATACCTTGTTTATCAAACACAAGAATGGTAAGATTACAGCTCTAATTGTGTATGTTGATGACATGATCGTTACAAAAGATGATCCGAAAGAAATAAATGATTTGCAAAAGTATCTGTCGAAGGAATTTGAAATGAAGGATCTCGGGCAACTGAAGTATTTTCTGGGTATTGAAGTTGCAAGGTCAAAGAAAGGGATTTCACTTTCATAAAGGAAGTATGTTCTTGATTTGCTCGCTGAAACATGGATGTTGGACTACAAACCAATAGAGACACCCATTGAGATGAATCATGGACTTGCTATTCTTCCTGATCAAGTCCTTACTGATAAAGGGAGGTATCAACGTCTTATAGGAAGGTTAATTTATCTTTCTCATACTAGACCTGACATTGCTTATGCTGTGAGTGTTGTTAGTCAGTTTATGCATTGTCCTAATGAAGAGCATATGAATGCAGTCTTTCGTATCTTGATATATCTAAAGATGGCGCTTGGTAAGGGATTATTGTTTGAAAAAAATGAATTGGAAGTTGTTGGATACACAGATGCGGATTGGGCTGGTGATAAAACTGATAGACGCTCTTCATCAGGGTACTTCACTTTTGTTGGTGGGAACCTTGTAACTTGGCGTAGTAAAAAACAGAAAGTTGTTGCTAGATCAAGTGTAGAAGCTGAATTTCGAGGTATGGCACATGGAGTTTGTGAAATGTTGTGGATCCGTAATGTCCTGAAGGAATTGGGTTTCAAGCTACAAAGGCCTATGGGTTTACATTGTGATAATACAGCTGCCATTCAGATTGCACATAATCCAGTTCAGCATAACAAAACATGTGGAGGTTGACCGCTATTTTATTAAAGAGAAGCTTGACAGGAAAGTTATTCGCTTTCCATTTGTAACCTCAGAGGAGCAATTAGCTGATGTTTTAACTAAAGGGGTATCTCAGAAAGTGTTTGACAGCTCAGTTGACAAGTTGGGCATGATAGACATCTATGCACCAACTTGAGGGAGAGTATAGAAAGCTGTATATTCTAATTATAGATTATAGAAACATATATATATTTAAGATATTCTAAATTCATATTTAGGTAACCTAGTTTCTATATTCTGTAAGATTGTCCTATTGTATTTATACCCCTATTGGGGGATGAATCAAATACACACAAATTGAAGTATTTCTTTCTACAGGTTTAAACCATATGGTAGGTGAACTTTTGTTATTGGTTTAAAACACAACATTGTAAATCTAGACAAGGGATCAAAAATTATATAAAAAATGCTTTTCTTTTCCACATACAGAATCAAATTCTGGATTTATGATATTTATCCTGTTTTTTTCATATATATATATAATAACCTCCAGTGGGGAGGGGCAACTATGGAATGCCAAACCTTTATTACTTATCAAAATTTGACTTACAAATGCTACGGGGGTACATTACGATGTTACCCGTATTAAAAACCAAACAAAATTCAGAAACAAAAACTGTCCTGAATACAGTTGCCAGAACACTAGCTAATACTAACAAGAAAAGCTGAATACACAAAAAGAAAGGAATCTAACCGTTTTCATCCTAAAAGGAGACAAAAAACCAAACTAACCCATCCGATTGAAACACTGGACTGCCCAACCAGCCATCACGATGCAATCCAGAACACGCTGAAACCAGGGCACATTCTGATCTGCAGCGTGCAGAGACCATCCGCAGTTTTGAGTAGCAGCAGGTCGCCACACGCAAGCCTTGGCAACATGACCCATCCGAACACTGGACTGCCCAACCAGCCAGCACTCTGCGACGCAGCCCACGCTGAACTCCAGGACAGCACACTGAGGAGCAGCAGCGCACCCTCTGTATGCGCACTCTGTTCTGCAGCGTGCAGAAATCGACCCAACCGCAGTTTCGAATTTGAAACGTAGCAGCAGGTCGCCACACGCGGGCCTCGGAAGCTCAACTCCGAAGCACCCATCGCAGCACGCACATCGGACAGCACCTTGGATCGCCGCAGAGCCACCAAAGAAGCCAGTTTTACTGACTGGTTTAAGCGCCGGATTCTGCCCATCAAGATCAATCATAACCGTTCAAAAAGCTAGGAAACCTGCATCTACTCTTCCCCGTGGCGTATGTACGCCGTATGCCAACGGTCAAGCACAATCAAGCCTGCCACTCTCATAGGAAGATCATTCACATCGAAAGAGATAGTCCGATGATCTCGTTGTGCTCTATCTGCTAACGCATCCGCCATCGCGTTGGCCTCTCTATAGATATGTGTGCAAACTAGAGTCATTTGCATCGCCAACATCTTAATTTCTTTCAAAATATTCTCCAAATGCCAAGGAATTTTAAATGTGTCCTGAAACCAGCCGCAAACAATCGTCGAGTCCGTCTGAACAACCACCTTTTTAAAACCCAATGAGAGACAAAGGCGAAGGTCCTCAGCTAGAGCCAAAATTTCAGCTTTATTGTTGGAGCCTGCACAAAAAAATATTTGCTTTCCCACAACACATATACCCCTAGAATCCCGAATGATCACACCTCCGGATGCCTGATTCTTATGTGAGGATCCATCCACATTAAGAGCCACAAAATCTGGCGGCGGAGGTTGCCAAAGAACAATTCTAACAAGCTTTTTCATAACTGGGAGTTCCTGTAACCCCAAAGCCCGTAATGGAGCCTTATCACGGCTGATTTGTTTGGGGTTTATAAAATTGTTTGCCAAGCGCAGATTACGCCGAATGTTCATAATCACAAAAGCAGGATTTGGAGAAACATTTTCATAGACACATTTGCACCGTTGTTTCCAGATTTCCCATAAAATGAACATAGGGGTAAGAAGAAATAACACACCTGTTTGCGTATTCAGTTTGACTTTCTTGAACCAAATGACAAGGGCCGTAGAGATTTCTGCTGGTTTTCTTATGTACACATCAAAGATCAATTCAAAATGGCGCCACGCCTGCATCGCCTGTTCTCCGTCCAGGAACAGATGATTCAAAGATTCTCTCTTCGGCGCGGTGCAACATCTACATCTAGAGGCTAGGCTAAAACCGCATCTGTACAGCTCCCCATCCACTGGTACCCCTCTACGGAGTATTTTCCACACCAAAACAGAGATTCTGGAGGGAAGAATGTTATGCCAAAAATTTTTATTGAGTTCATTAACCTTCCCATGTCTCCGTAACATTTCATATACCGACTGGAGGGAAAATAGCCAATCTTTGTTCGGTATCCAAACACATTTGTCATCTACATGTTCCTCGCCACATAATCTATCTGCAAAGAGATTGCGCGCTAAATGTCGGAGGTCTGGGTTCACCAATTCAAAATTAGATAAAAGCACCTCATTGACCGAAGGCCAAACACCTTGACTAACCAAACCCGCCGACCTTCTGAAAGAAGCTACCAAGTTCCAATTTTCTTCAAAAAAACTGATATTGCCCTTGCCAATACGCCAAAGCGAGTTACTCAAAATAAGATATTTGCCAAGCATGATCTCTTTGAAGAAAGGAGAAGACCCACCTTTCACAAGTTGACCATTCAACGCAACTCCATGCAACCAGTATTTGCTTCGCATAAAGGTAGCCCATAGCGAATCCGAATTGATTAGTCTCCAAAGAGCCTTGATTCGAAAAGCCTTCATCACCACTGTCAAGTCCCTAATTCCCAAACCTTCTTCTTCCTGTGGGAAGCAAATTTTATCCCATGACACCAATTTTTTCTTCAATCGACCTTCACATTCCCCCCCAAAAGAAATCCGCCAGCAAACTATTAATCCTTGATAAAACTTTCCTAGGTACACACATGGTACTAAGGATATATATTGGAATCGAGCTAAGGACATGTTTGATCAAGATTAATCTGCCTCCCGGCGATAACAATTTTGCCTTCCATCCCTGAATACGAGCTTGAATCTTAGCAATCAAATCTTCAAAATATGAAATTTTAACCCGCCCTTGGAATACTGGCCCACCCAAATATTTCAAAGGAGCAGCGTGACATTAGAAGCCTGTACAACTTTTTAACGCCACAATTCTTTTCGCGGCTGCCTTGTTGTCCACAGTAAAAGAACTCTTGCCCTCATTTATTTTCTGTCCCGAGGTCCTACAGTACCGTTTCAAGAATTCCATGCATCCCATAACTGAGGATTTTCTGCCATTTAAAAAAATTAGAGTGTTGTCTGCATACAGAAGGTGAGAAATAGGACTACAGTTCCTGGGTGTATAATAATACCCAATTTTTCCGTTCTCAAAAGCCGCCTTCAATCCCCTACTCAGCACTTCAGAAGCAATAATGAAAAGGAATGGAGAAAGGGGGTCACCTTGCCTTAAGCACCTATTGGATCTGAAAAAACCTTTATAGGCTCCCTGAAGCAGAACCGAAAATCCACAAAAAGCAATACAGTTAGAAATGAGATGACAGCTACTACCACTAAAGCCGAATTTTTTAAGCACTACAAGCAAAAAGTTCCATTCCATTCTATCATATGCTTTTTCCATGTCAATTTTCAGCATCACATTTCCTCCAAAAACCTTCATGTTAATGTCCCTAATCAATTCCTGCGCCAGGCCAATATTTTCACCAATGAACCTGCCTTTAACAAAAGCCCCTTGCTCCTGAGAAATCAACACTGACAAAAGATCTACCAGTCTGTTGCAAAGAATTTTACTGAAAATCTTATAAATCACATTACACAGACTAATTGGGCGAAAATCAGCAAAAGAACCTGAATTTTCAATTTTAGGAATCAAAGCCATGAAATTCGCCGAGAAAGAAGTCGGCATCGCCTCTCCTTCAAAAAATTGTACAGATGCCTCCCAAATATCCATGCTAAGAACATCTCAACAATACTGAAAGAAGTCAGCAATAAAATCATCCGGGCCTGGCGCACTATTTTTGGGTATATCGAAAACCGCATTTCTCACTTCCTCCAAAGAAGGTCGTCTGACCAAAGTGTCGCATTGACCAGGTGCCAGCACCTTCGGGATACAATTTAACAAATCCGTATCCACCATACAAGTCCCTTGAGAAGACATTAGATTCGCAAAAAATTCATTTGCTTTGTCAAGAATCTCACCAGGTTCCGAGATAATTCTACCGCATGGTAAAGTAATCTGATTGATGGCTCTTCGCTTTTGTTTGGACTTAGTAGAAGCAAAAAAGTATTTAGTGCAGGCATCTCCCTCCTTAAACTCTTTTTCGCCTGATTTTTGAATCCAGTAAAGCTCCTCCTGCTTGAGAGCTAATCTGTACTCTGCTTGGCATCAATGTAAGTTGCAACAAGCCTGGACATCCCAATTAGCATCGGCGTTAAGACTTTGATTACTGTTATTTGCAAAACCCGCCAAAAGCGTAGTTTCCCACTGGTGCATTTCATTTTCTAAGGCTCGGATCCTGCTGAACACATTTCCAAAGATCGTCCTGTTCCACTGTATAAGAGTACGTCGAATCAGTTTAAGTTTGGCATCCACTCTATCAATAGGTCGCATGGTACCCATGTCGATCAACCACGTGACCTTAACCAGATCCAGAAAACCAGGATGGGTCGTCCACATATTAAGGAATCGAAAAGGAGTAAAACCAATGTTTGATTGGGTTGGCATGGAAGCCAACATCGAAGAATGATCTGAAAATGCTCGACTGAGATGTTCCACTTTAGGACTGCCCAAATCGGTCAACCAAGCTGAATTAACAAAGATCCTGTCAAGTCTGGCCCAAATACGCTCACTGCCATGCCTGTTATTACACCAAGTGAAGCGAGGACCCTAAAAACCACAATCAATTAGGCCACTGTTTTCAATACAATCAGAGAAATGTGACATGTTTGCCAGAGACGGCTCAAGTCCCCCCATTTTGTCACCCGAATGCAAATAGGTATTAAAATCACCCCCGACCATCCATGGAATGTCATGATTTGCAGCAAAAGTGGCCATATTCAACCATAGATCCCTTCTTTCATCCCCAGAACATTTAGCATAAACAAAAGAAATTAAAAAAGTTTTCGAAGCAGAATCCGTTACCTGGTAATGAATGATCTGATCTGACATCTCCACCACTGAAAGGACAAGAGAATTATCCCAAAGAATCCAAATCTTGCCGCCCAACTCGTCATTCGATACAAATCCGCCAAGGTGGAGTTTGTTGCCAATCTCCGTGAATCTACTAGCATCAATCATAGGCTCCGCAATCATAATAATTCTGACTTTATGATCGACAACCATATTCTTTAACCTCCTTTGCGTGGCCTTATTTCCAACCCCGCGAGCATTCCAAAACATGAAATTTTCCATCATCTTAAACTCTTGCGGATGGTTTGCCCCTCTTAGTCTTACGACGATTACCCGTAGGTATCACCAAATTGACTTTGTTCTGAAGAGCTTCATCGGAATGCGCCCCCAAATCTAAATCCCTGATAGCTTTTGCATTTGGCCCTAACTCCGAATCCGACGCGGCCGCGTCACTATCTTCCGTGGCGCTGTCAAGAGTATTAAGATTCATTGTTTTTTTCTTTTTTCGCAAAGTTTGTCCCTCATGCATCAGCTAGACGACGACATCATACAAAACATTTCCTTCCTGGTTGCTTCCTGCAGCCATGGGTACTGAAAATTTTCCGGTTGCCGCGGGTTGAGCTCGCATAGCAATCACTTCTGTCAACTGTTGAAGCACTGTCGGCTTCACCGTTGCTGGCCCTATTTCCTGTGTCGTTATTCTAGGCATCGGTGTCGCTGATTGAGAATCTAGTGCAAGCTCCATGGGGAACAACACATCCCCTGTGTTGGGGCCATGGACCTGCTGGGGACGTGTTCCAACGGATGATGCTTGCTGGGACCATGCAGGGGACTTGCTGGGGACTGCTGAGGCCTGCTGGGGAGATGCTGGGGACGTGCTGGGGACGGGGATTGTCGGGGGGCGTAGTCTGGCTGGGGACGTGTGCCGACAAGGGCCGTGGACTGTCTGGGGTCTTGGTCTGGCTGAGACCGAGGACTGGCGATGGCCGTGGACTGGCAGGAGCCGAGGTGTGGTTGGGGTCGTGAGCTGGCTGGGGAGATGCCACTACCTTGTCCCCTATTTTGATGCAGGGTCTAAGTTGGGGAGAAATGAGCACTGACTGGGGCAAAGCCACTACACTTGCTGATTGTTGCAAAACCGAGACCGGTTGCCCCACTTGAGCTCCGCCTGAATAGGTACTAGCCGCCCCTTGCGGCGCTGCCACGTGGTGGTGCGGAAAGATGTTGTCAACCTTTTGTTTCATGTCGTCAATCCGACTACTTTCCGCCCCTGAATTTACTCCATCTGTAGGCTGCGATGGCTGGTCTTGGTTACCAATAACATGTGCAATCTCCGAAATTGTGTACCCCGCCTCTAGGAGGCATGCTTCCATAGATTCTGAAACCATCTCGGCACGTTCATGTACCAATTCCTCGCTCTCCTCTGCATCCATATTTTCTGTAAGCGACTCAAATTTGTTTGACAACACCACCTTAACTGATTCCTTGGCCATCAGCCTCTTCTCCCCAACGTCCTCATTGATCTCTTCACCCTGGCTATTTTTTGCTCCACTCGGACCCAATGTGGGAATTGGAATTGTAGCTTTTTTAATTACAGGTACATAATGTTGCCTTGAAATGTTGGTTTCAACCTTTGGCTTGGCTGCCTTCTCCGTCTTACCTAAATCTGAGGCTCTACCACCGCCCTTAAGACTTAATTTTTTCCTACAAAACTCCTCTTGGTGTCCTATCAAAGAACAAAAATCACAGTATTTGAATCCAGGATATTCTATCTTCTGCCAGAACCCCCTATTATTGGCCCTGTCAATCCAAACTCTAATAGGTAATTTCTCCGTGAGAGTCATCTCCACGCAAACACGGGAAAATCCCGGGCGCGATAGGCATCGAGTATGATCATCCATCTGCAAAAAACCACCAAAAGAATTAACAATTGCTTTTAAAATAGGTGGATGAAATAAATGTAGAGGTAAGTTAGGCAACTCTACCCATAAAGGCACCGAGATTGGGTCCTCCTTCAAACTGAAACCATCATGCCAACGGAAAGCTTTGAAGCGCACTCCACGAATAAAAAAAGAGTCTCTCGACAGAACTTTCTTTGCTTCCACCTCAGATTGGAGTCGGACTAACACGTGTCGTTGATTGAGTAAACCAAGCGAGAAATCGCCTAAAATTCCCCAAGTTCTGTGGATCGAATCGCGGATATCTATCAAGGTTGGTCGGTAACTGGAGAATTTGAGAACAATAACATGTTTTTCCATGAAAGCTTCTCCGCGAAATTCATCCATTGTCGTGATTCCGATTGCTGGTGCCCCCTCTTTACGGAAATGAGTTCCTTCGACCGAAGTCTCCACCTTGTCGTCCACCAAAATTTTGCCCAGAATCTGGGCGAAAGAAGGCTTTGTAGATCCGTCCACTGTTTCTCCATGACTAGGTCCCGTGGGGGGAGGAATGGCAGCAGAGGTACTGACATCACATCCAGAGAAAGTCGTGGAGTCCTGGATCCAGCGGAAGCACACAGATCTGTGTGTCGGCGGCTGGATCGTAACGGCGGTTGTGTCGTAACGGCGGCTATGTCGTAGCGGCGGTTATGTCGTAATTGCGGTTGTGTCGTCGATTGTATCATAACGGCGGCTATAATCCGTGCAAAGACAGCACCCAGGCTAGATCCAGGGCACCCAAAACGTTCGTGTATCGGACCAGTCAGCGTGAGGGCGGCAATACCGTATCGGCTCCTAGGCAGTGCACAAATCCGGGCGGCCTGTCGCCGGCCAAAAATGGCGGAGATCCTAGGGTTTGCCAATACGTCTCTAGTAGCAATGGCCAGGATTGATTCCTTGAGACTTGGGACGGCTAGGATTGAAAGATCCACAAATTAGAAAAAAGTTCCCAAAATGCCCTTCAAAATCGCCTCAGAGAGACTTTTCGGTTCTCCAAAAAATTCGGTTCCAGGAGTTGACTAACACATTCTTTCATATACCATTATGTCAAGACATTCAAAACTTCACAAAGCATCTAAGGGATCCTTATTCACTATCTCAGGTCCATTTTATTAGAGTGTTTTTTCACTCTAAACACCATGAAGAAATGATTTGATATGATTAAGAATAATTGGTAAATCTTGGACATTGGCAAAGACACCATAGTGTATGATGTTTTTGGATAAGTGATATACGAAATGAAGAAGAAAAACTTAGTGACATACCCAATGAAGAAAAACTTACATCTATTTTTAGTTCAAGCAATTCACACCCTTGGATTAAATTTAAGAATACCCTCTTACAGTGAACGAGTTATCTAATTACTAGATAATGTTAACATATAGTCGTCTAAGAAGTCATGAATCATTAGGAATCGTTTTTATTATCATCCCTAGCTTTACGATAGATCAAGGTGAAGACTTGTCTTTTGAATGACTGTGTTGTAGGAATTGCAACCATGCATTCAATTCCACATCCCAAAGACTTTCACCAAGTTTATGAAAACCAATCCAAGTGAAAATGTGAAGAGATTATGCTTTGTTCTGCTCCCATCGAAAGGGATTAGATATATATGGTGTGCAAGTACATAGACTTCGTCAAGTCCATGAAATAAAGGCAAGTGATGAGTCTCCATCTCCCATTTGCCCTTGTATTATTCTTGTGTCAGAACTTTTATCAAACTAGTCATAGTGATTGGGTAAGGTCTTGTAGGAATTGCAACCACGCATTCAATTCCAAAGATAGGCTAATGACTTCACCGAGTGGTTGTCTATGGAAATGAACTCTTTGGATGGTAACACCAAGAGACGTTAAGAGTTCCTCCTCATCACTCCCCCAGCAATGCATTATAAATATAGAGTCCAATATTCATCTTTAATCATCAGAGTGAGTAGAAAAAACTTTTTCTCACTTGTGTAAGGTATACATAATTGCCATGAGAACCTCATTTCAACTTCAGCTTCATTTTTGGCTTTTCTTTTTGTTGGTGTTGTGTTTTCCCTACTTTGAAACGATTACACTCTCTTCTTGTAACACCACGATTTGTCATTAGATCATGCAATTTGATTTGCAGGTCTCATATGAATTTTCAAAGCTTTTAAACCTGGTTTTATTATGTTTATTTGGATTTTTATTAATTGTTGCGAATGTCAAACATCAAATCAAGACTATTTGACTAACACATTCATTCATATACCAGGCAAGGAATGTGATAAAATTTCGGCGATAATTTCGCTTTTTTGAAATTAAGAAAAGAAAAAGTGCAAAAAAAATAATTGCATTTTTTCGAGAGTTTTTTCAAAAATTTCGAGGTTTTTTCATGAAAATACAAAAACCAGCTATCAAAAATTACATTTTTCGAGGGTTTTTCAAAAAATTTCCGAGATTTTTTAGTAAAATTTCGAGGTTATTTCTTTCTAATTATCATTTCTTTTAATTATTTATTAATTTTTGAAACCACCCCCTAATTTTCTAATTATCATTTTTTCTACTTACATATTGATTTTTAAAACCACTCATTTATTTCCTAATTATATATTGATTTTATGTTTGTTTCATTTTTTGGTATTTATGCTTCATTAATGTTTTTAATAGATTTATTTAATTGCATATTATTTTTTTTTCACATATTTCATATACTCACGAAATTCATTATATATATTTCATCTATTCTCGAAATTTTTACATTTTTTCTTTACACATCCAAATATTTCTTAAAATCAGGAAACCAAAATAATTAACACAAAAAACAAAATCAACAATCCTTGATTATGCCATGAAATAGTCAAAAGTTCACAAAACAACTAGGAGAAAATATAGACGTAATGGCGTAGGCTGAAATGGAGGAATTTGGCCTTGATAGAGAAGAAAGAGCAAATGGGAGAAAAAAGGCATATAGGCTTTTTTTTTCATTGTGGTTCTTTCACTGAGTTATTAAAACTTGTGAAAGTCGACTGACTTGTATGCTATGTAGAAGAGTCAAGTAGTCAATGGGGAAGGCTACTTTTGAATATGAAATTGGGGTCCGAATAGAATGCAACAAAGTGTCAAAATGGGTTAATATGTGGTCCAGATAAATGACTGGAATGAATTCTTGTGCTGGAAAAAGGACTGCAGGGTATTAGTTCAGCAAGGCTCGACGATGTTCTTAGCATATTTGCTAGAGTTAGGATGTAAATTGCTCATACATGATGATTATGCATGCATGAACTCACTAAAAAGGCCAAAACGAACCAAATAAACGAAGTAGATTTAAAGTTTTCATCAGGTTGAGATGCATGCTCTTGAATGTTCTGCATGGTTTACTAGAAAAATATTCAGTTCCAGTTTCTCAGGAACATTTGCATCATAACTCCAAAGTGATGAGGAGAGAAACTAAAACAAGTTGCAAGTTGACAGATTTGTGTGTGCATAGTGAAGTCAACCTGGGTCCTATCTGATGATATATATTTCAAAGTTTAAGTCAGTCAACATGGATAGATACAAAATTTGGTAGATGAAAGCAACAACTCTGACAAATTCAACAAAAAAAGCATGCATATGACCAAATGCTAAATGAAATTTGACAAAAACTCAAATCGCGAACTACTACTCAAGACTAAATATATCAGTCACGTTCAAATTACAACATAGAGTTTCATTACTGAAATGAAGTATTCCTAGTCAAAACTGAAAAGTATGACTGAACAGTGGCCTGCACTGGAGATACCTTCACCAAATATCTACATGTAAAGCATTTTAAGAACTCACCGAAAATAATGGCATCCAAGCTCTTTTTCTCCATGTATTCATAGACCAATATCTTCTCCTCCCCTTCCAAAAGCCTAACAAGGTTCCTGTGTTGAAGTCTTGAAATTAACATAACTTCATAATTGAACTCTTTACTTCATTGCCTGAATTCTTTGATAATTTCTTCACTGATATCTCTTGTCCATCTTCCAACATAACCTATTGAACTGGATGCATTAGTTAAAAATATTATTTTGAACACTTAGAAGAAAAAAATTATATACGAGTATTTACTTTATAAACACATCCAAAACCACCATTACCCAGCATGCTTATTTGAGAGAAACTGTGTGTTTCTCTTACAATGGTATCCATATCATAAAAATTTAACTCGAGATATTCGTTGATTCTCTCCGGGATGGTAAAATATGTCATGAGCTCGTCTTTTATTTGTTATATTCCTTCTGTAGTATCTGCATTATCTTTTTCCTCCATTTGAAATAAACAACTCCCAAGAGTAAAATTGAAAAATCACAGAAATGATGATAATCGCCCTTTTGGTTCTCTTTCTTTCAGGGACACTTCAGTTTCTTTAGGCACACCAGCTTCTGAAAATATTTACAAAGAATCAGTGACTATACTGAATGAAGAGAGGTACGGATTTTCAAAATATATAGTTGAACACTGTAAGTACTAATAAAAATAATTCATGTTGCCTGGAGAAGAAAAATATTTTTTTGAGAGGTAGAGAAGAAAAATATTGTTTACTATAGGAGAGGTATTGTGAAAGAAACTATTCTTTCATTTCAAAAGAGAACATTTTTGTTTACCTGGAAGAACATAGGAGCTTCAGATAGCTCTGCTTCTACTTTGAAAATTTTATTAATGTTTGAAGCATTTTCATAGCCACATCCACAAGAAAATTGTGTTCAAGACTATCAAGATATGACATTTACGCGATGAAGTGGGAAATTGAATATGGTGTATGTACATTGTTGTAATTTTTAAGTTCATGCAGATCATGTACATATTTTCTTACACTTTTCAATATCAGATCACGGATGAAACATTTAAGAGAAACAACAGTTTTCAATTATATTTATTTATTTGTTTACTTATCTAATTATTTTGAAGGGTGGTCAACAGATTTATTGAATCTCGAAACCATTTAAATGCCTTTAGCAAGCTCGAAGCCTGGACCTGGGACACCATCTACCACAAGTCTTACCATTTAAGTTAGTAGCTCTTGGCATCAACGTCTTCAATATTTCTTGCAATGGTTTTTTTAATTAAAAGCAAGAAGTCAATAAAGAACCTGCTATTTTGAATTAAACAATCAATGAATGAAGGGCAGTCCCTACCCATTCAAAAACTTTTATTTTTGATGAAATTTTTTTTTCAATAAAATATCTTTTTTTTTAAGCATACATTTTTGTATTAACATTCAATAAAATATCTTCCACAAAATTCCATTGTGTGTTCCATTTATTTCCTTCAACATTAGAATCTCAAGAAATTAATTAGATTATCCCACAACGCGAAATTTTTTACCACAATGATGCTGAAAAATGAAAACGGAAAAAAAAAAAAAAAATCTACATCGTTTACAGAGGATTTTGTGGTAAATTCGACGAGAATAGAATACATGCATGCTACATTAACCACTAAATTGTATTTGGAAGTTTTTGGAAAGCAACAAAATATTTGGTAGTCAATAAAGAAAGACATGGAGATATACCTAACCCAGAATCCGACTAGCGAATACAGAGATATTGCCTAGCACCAAGCACCCTTCTGATATCCATGAGATCACCAAACCACATCACACAACCACTCTCGTTTCCACGGATATCTGCATTAGCACGTGTCGCGCAAGAACAATTCTTCAAACACTTGATCCTGCATTCCTCAAGACCTATGATGCACAGACTCGGATACGCGTGTCGTGTCGGACACGGATACGACACGGCGACTTGGCAATTTTCAAAAAAATAGGACTCGACGACTCGGCGACACGGTCAAACTTATTTTTTTAATATATTTTTTTGTAACTCATATGAACATAAAATCATAAATAATACTATTGAACAATCCAAACATATCAATAAAACATTCAAATTTATTCATCCAATGAATGATAATACCCATTTCAAAAATAAACATAATTTTCTCTCTTTCTCCACCACATGTACATTCCACGTGGTCATTTTAAGTTTTATGCTTATTTCATTTTGCCCTTGTACATGCTTTATATTTACGAACATGTGATTAAAGCAATTAAATCTCAGTCTTCAAAAAAAAAAAAAAAAAAAAAATCTCAATCTTCAAAGGATGGATTTTACAAAATTAAAAACTTGTTGAAAATTTGTATAAGTATGTGGGTGCCCTAAGACAATATCTAGTAATAAAATGACTAAGTTACCCCTATGGTGGTGGGTATTTCTAATTCTGAAGCTGTGCCTCCTTCAAAACCCCCAATAGAGAAGCTAAATTTCACTTTTTTTTTTCAATCTCGAGTTTTAGAAGCTATGGAGGATGACAGTTTCAAGCTTCGAGTCGACAAGATCTTCGGCTCGCTAATGAAAACCCCTTCTGCGAACTCATCGTCTCGCCGCTCGCTTTGGTCTCTCATAGACGAAGAGGTGGAGAAGGAGTGGAATTGCGAGCAAGGCGACACCATCGACAGAGAGGAAAACCCTTGTTCTTCGTCCTTTGATGGGTTCTCTTCCAAAGAAATTACAAAAAAATTACTCATATTTTGATCGTGTTCTTCGTTCTTTGATGGGTTCTTTGCTCTGGATCGCTCCAATCAACAAGATCGCTCCACCATTCAGCCACACACATCTCTGGATCGAACCAGCCATTCTCGGCACCACAAAAGGAGAAATCGCAGAAAAAAAAAATGAAGGAAGGTAAGATCTCTCCCTCTCTCTGTCAAAATTGATCTCTCCGTCTCTCTCTGTCGATCGATCGATCAATCTCTCTCTGTCGATCGATCGATCAATCTCTCCCACTCCACAGATCGATCCCTCTTGACAGATCGATCCCTCTTGATAGATCGATTGATGTCCATCGATCTCTCAACGTGTCTGGACCGTGTCCAAGACGTGTCGGTGCCTGTCAACGAATTTTGACCATTGATCACGTGTCAAATACGTGTCGGGCGCATATCCGTGTCCAACACGTATTTGACACGTGATACGGGGGTTTTCCGACGAGTCGGTGCATTAGATCTCAAGACCAATACTTGTACTCTTGTTCTTCAACATATGCAGTGTATCAGGCACCTTTACCTCAGTTAACTTCATAAAACTACTTCCTTCTTCACAATCTAATGGCATCTCATGTTAATATCCCATCGACCAGTCCAACTCGTTATAATCATGGGGTGATCTAGGCTTGAACCCCTTCAAACATCGGCAATATGGTATGTCATTTTTATCACAAGTGGAGCCAGGCCACAAAGACGATAAGTGTCACAAGTATCTCTTGGCATAGGATTTACCCAGATAAAGCGTTCGACGTAACCCTCATTACCATTTTGCTTCAGCATATGTACCTTGAAAGGAACAGATTGATTAGAAAGTCGGAAAGTGTAATAAACTTCATTTTCATTGACAACAACATTGTATAAGAAAATTGAGTTATTCTTCAGATCAGGTGATTCACTACTTCGAATTCCATTAAATGGACCAGCATGATCATACTTTTTGGAATCTTTTCTTATAAATGATTCGGGGTCACCAGTAAGCTCAATGCCACGAGTAAAGTTTCCAAGGGAAGGATCATCAAAACTCTTCCAAGACCTTAGATATCTATTCAATCCGATCCTCAAGTCCCAACCAAGCCTCATAACTGGCAACAATGTATCCGATGGATGATCAAAGCTTTGACGTAAAGTAAATATTCATCTGACTTCCCATCACTTAGATTTCCATACTTCAAAAACTCTAGAATTGGATTTGTTGCTATTTTTGATGAATTTGTAGACCAAATGATGTGTTTGTTTGATTGAGAACAACAAGATTACCCTCTGCAGAAGGCATTAGCACCCCTAATGAGTCATTCAACGGAGAATCTCTATTAGCTACCCATACTATGTTGGACCTAGGATTTTCTTGTACCACATTCCTAAGTATCGATTTTTGGAATTGGATGATGGGCTGAAGAAACCAAGCTCAAATGTTTCGAAATGTGTTGTTAAGTTTTGCCCATATTTTTTTTTGGAAAGCGAACAGGGGTTTTGAAAACCCCAGACCTTATATTAATAATAATAACGGATGATGAAGATTACAATCGCTCAAATATTCACTCGTTACATCATCAACAACATAAAATTGCTTCAAAATCCCAACGAAACACCTAATTAGTTCTAATTCAACGGTTTCTAGGTTGGAGAGTAATCTTGCAAAGTGATAACCAACAGAAGTAGTTGCTTGGTGCATCTGCCATAATTTTACTCTCTCATAAGTACCAATCAATCCTTTAATCACCCTTATGACTTGATTCATACATAATGTGGAGCTCAAGATGTAAGAGAAGTCGATGTAAAGAACAATAGATAAATGAACCCTGAAAGAAAAACCATTGAATGGCTCTAAACTAGAATCCATACAAGACTCCAATAGACATCTACATCCTATATGGATTATCGTCATCAATTACCTGAACTTAGGATTTGCCCTCTTGCTTCTAGAAGATCTTCGAGGAGCGTCTTTCTTACGTGACTGAGTTGTGGTAACCTCACATTCATCTTCAATAGTATTTTGACGCACCATAGTTGCTTCATTTTCCAATAGAGCATTTATTTCGGTGAGTTCTTCCTTCATTATATCCTTGTCCAATCTTTTTATTGTTTCCTTCATAGCATTGCTAACTTCATTCCCATTGACATATTCTTCTATCATTTTTCAAAAGATTTTCAACCTTAGAGAGGGATTGTGGACTTCCATCAATACCGTCAGAGATGGAGTTTTGCTCATCTATGGATGAAGAGGTAGAAACCGTTTGGAGGTTGTTTGGGGTACTTGGAGTCTTTGTTTCTTTTCCCCCCTATCTTTCAGTAGTCCTCTCTCGTCCCACTTCAGGACGTGTTCCTCTCAGCTTTGAACAAACTGTTCAATCTCTGCAACCTCAGCCAAATGCTCTTCGATCACCTTATCGACCTCACTATTTGAATAATCAACAACTAAACATTCTGACTTAAAATGTTCCAGCGTATCCTTCCCTGTTCGACATCTATTCATGTACCTTCCAACAGATACTCTGTCACGACTCGATCCAGTGAGTATTATATTGTCCGCTCGGGCCCAAAACCCGCACGGTTTTAAAACGCGTAGTACTTTGTAAATCCAAACTCGTACATATATGGCACATCTCCTTCCCTCACCTAGGCGATGTGAGACTATAATCTCCCCTTGGTAGCTCGTCCAACCCCTCTTGGGATCCACGGAGCCTCTCCCGCACCCTCTCCTTCAGGTCCGCCCACACAAGGGTATCATAGGCCACCCCCCTAAGGGAACACAACGTCCTCGTTGGCACACTTCTGGCTAGGTTCGACTCTGATACCAAACTATCACGACCCGATCCACAGAGTATTATACCCTTGTGTGGAAGGACCTGAGGGGGGAGGGTGAGGGAGAAGCCCAAGAGCCCATGGATCCTAAGAGGGTTGACAAGCTACAAAGGGGAGATCATAGACCCACATCGTCTGGGTGCGGGAGGGTGATGTACTATATATGTATGAGGTTGGATCTACAAAGTACTACGCGTTTTAATGTCGTACGGGCCTTGGGCCCAAAGCGACCAATATAGTACTTTGTGGATCGGGTCATGACAGAACTGTGATACCCTTTTGTGGGCGGACCTGAGTGGGAGGGTACGGGAGAGACCCGTAATGGCAAACCCAATAGGCATGTGGATCTCTAAAGGGGTTGGGCGAACTACCCAGTGTAGTTAAGGCGTCGAGGCGGACGAGCCTGAAAACGCCTCAGAGGCGAGGCGGTAGGCGAGGCGGACGCCTCACTTCACTAAGGCGATCTTTATCATTTTTTAAAGATTTTTTTATTATAATAAATTGAAACATATTTAGATAAGTAATATTCATCATCATTTTGATAACTTGCATAAGCCAATATTTAGATAAGTAATATTCATCATTTTGGTTTTTGCAGGTACGTCCTAGAGTTTATTCACGAGCTGGAGCTCCTGAAAACAGATGGTGACAATCATAAAGTAAATAAAGTAGATGAAGGGAAAATCCAAAAAAATGAAAGCAAGAAAAGAAAGCAGTTGAAAAAATGGCAGCAAATGTGCAGGCAACAGGAGAAGAAGGCAGCATGATCTTATTGAATAAAGTCTATTAATTTTTCTTACTAAATGAAGTCTGTCTATTCTTACTAAATGAAGTTCGTTGAAAGTATTCTTACTAAGCATCCTTAATGTTTCATGCACAAACACATTATGATTTAGTTTGACACTATTGTTGGCAGACTTGTTATAGTCGGAAAATCATAATGATGAACAATTGAACATCTCTGAATCAGTTTCAGATGAGGCTCCAAAGACTTGATGGAAGGAACTAACAAGATGTGTGTTTGGTTACTTTAGTTTGTATATATACAACATCCAGAAAGTTTATTATGTACTGATAAAACACTATTATCTTTTCTTTAAGATCATAAAACACTAGGGATAGGATCATTTACACAATTGCAAATGTAATTGTCGTTCACCCCTCTTTTTATACCATAAAACAGCAAAATAGCTTTCATTCACAATGGTTTTAGTCTACATCATCCTCAATGTAATTTCGCTTCTATCCACAATAAAGCCAGACATTGTCATGGCTTCAATTGCTTTATCCTTTGACCAGTACAAACTACAGATTGTTTTCATGACTATAATAGAACTGCAGAAAAAAGGTAACCCAGACTTTGTGATTAGTGTTTATCCCATGCTATAATCAGTTTAAAGAGGGATTGAGGGAAGAAGAGGGAAGATGCAGCAACAAAAAAACAGTAAAACACAACATATTTGAAGATTAGAAGAGGAAGAAGATCATATTTGAAGATTAGCAAAAAAACAGCAAAAAAAACGCAGCAGTCGGCCTCTGTGAACAGATCATAGAAAGAAGAAAAAAAAAAAAAAAAAAAAACCGCAACATATTTGAAGATTAGAAGAAGAGGAAGAAAATCATATTTGAAGATTAGCAAAAAAACAGCAAAAAAAAACGCAGCAGTCGGCCTCTGTGAACAGATAATAGAAAGAAGAAAAAAAAAAAAAAAAAAAAAAAACGCAACATATTTGAAGATTAGAAGAAGAAAGGAAGAAAACATACCTGATTTGCATTTGCTGATTTGAAGGAGAAGAAGAAGAGGCGTTGAGAGTTGAGTTGAAGGCTTGAAGCAATGAGAAGCGGCAGAAAGAAATCATCTCTTTCTTGAGTCTCGACCCTAATTAACCCTACCCCAAACCTTTGGGCTTTTTGGGTTTTATTTGAGTTTTAAGTTTTAAAAAGCCTGAGGCGGTCCGAGGCGTTTGAGGCGGGTAAGGCGTGAGGCGGGATGAAGCGGACCGAGGCGGACGCCTGAGTTTACCGCTCCGCCTCGCCCCAATTTGAGGCGCCCCTTTGCCAAACTGCCTCGAGGCGCACCTAGGCGTCCGCCTTAACAACAATGGAACTACCAAGGGGAGATTATAGTCCCACATCACCTAGGTGAGGGAAGGGGATGTACTATATACGTACGAGTTTGGATCTACAAAGTAATACGTGTTTTAAAGCCGCGCGGGCCTTGGGCTCAAAGCGAACAATATAGTACTCTGTAGACCCATTCTGTCACGACCCGATCCATAAAGTACTATATTGTCCGCTTTGGGCCCAAGGCTCGCACGACTTTAAAATGCGTAATACTTTGTAGATTCAACCTCGTACATATATAGTACATCACCCCCCGCACCCAGGCGATGTGGGACTATGATCTCCCTTTTGTAGCTTGCCAACCCTCTTGGGATCCATAAACTCTTGGGCTTCTCCCTCACCCTCCCCCTCAAGTCCGCCCACACGAGGGTATAACATATTCAATCTCAGCAGATACCCTCTCTACCGTAATGACTCGCCTGCTAGAGGCTCCTCGAGCTTCAAATCAGTAGGGATGGCAGTGGGGCGGATTTTCACGAATATCCGCCCCACCCGATCCGTTTGGGGCGATTTTGGGTATGCTTAATCGAATTTCGGGGCGAATACGAATTTGGACAAATCCGCCCCACGGATATCCGTTTAATCATGAGAATTGCTGAAATACCCTTGGCCCTTAAAAAGGAAAAAAACCCTAACCCTAGGCTATCACTCCTCTCTCCGCCTCACTTATTTTCATCCCTCTTCAAAGAAATCTTCTTCACCTCTCTTCAAAGAAAAGAAGAAGATTTCCAGTTCTTCTTTGAAATCCTTATCTTCAACCACTTCGAACTAGGCAAGGCATTAAACCCACTAGGAGATGATCCTGGCAAGTATCTAACTCGTCCACTTCATCCTCTTCGTCGAAGTCGAGTAAGGTGACAAGGAATTTGTTGGGAAAAAGGGGCCATGGAGCGTGGAGGAGGATTGGATCTTGACGCATCAGGTGGACGAGCACAACGCAAGGAACTGCTCGCTGATAAGCCGGTACATCAAGGCAAGAAACTGGTCGTCCGTTTTCTCATGATGAGGATCAGACGATCATGGCAACACACGCCAAGTACGGCAATCGGTGGGCGATGACTGCGATTTGCGAAACTGTTACCGACTCAAGTATGTCTCCATCAAGTCTCCACCTCCCCCAAATTGACCTTGAATATGAAGATCCACAGATCCAAAATCGATCCTGAAGAGGAAGATCCAAATCGATATTGAAGAGGAAAATCCAAATCGATCTTGAGTGTAATGTTTGATTTTTCTTCGTTTCTACTTCTTCTTTGGCGATTTCATCTTCTTTGGTAATCTCTACAATTCTGGTTTTTAGTTTAGGCCAGATTTGAAGTATTTGATGCAACAATGATTTGAACTTTTAAGTTTAGTGGTACAAAAATGTTGATTGCGGTACAAAAATGTTGGTTGTGATGATCTGTGTTGCATCTTCTTCTTCCTTTCATTTTTTTTTTCTGACTTCAGCTCTTGGATTTTTCAAAATTAAAAGGTTTTTTTAAGGGATTATCCAGGCGGGCGGATATCCTCCAATCCGTGCGGATCGGGGATGGTTTTTACAAATATAAATTATCGATTATTCAGGGCGGATTTTGGGATCCGCGATCCCCAACGGGGCGGGGATGGATTTGCCCAAATCTGCCCCATTGCCATCCCTACAAATCAGTGTCCTCCCTGTTTTCCTGTATGCCATCTTCAGCTAGGAGTTGAAATTGTTCATCGTGACCACTTGTTCATGCGTTTGCACCTCTACAACATCATTATTAACAGTCTCCCTACTCACCTCTACTTCATCATGGTTCCTGGTTTCATTAGTTACAATTGCATTGTTACTCAGTATCACAGATCATATCTTCATCACCATTCTTATCATTCTCATCAATCACCACTAGAATGTTTGGGGTACTCTAGTCATATGCCTGCCTATAGCACTTACCCAACCATCTTCTGTCGACTTAAAAACCTTATTTTCTTTGTTCCCTTACCCATTCACGTTCTAGACCTTAGTGACTGGATTTTGATTTCTTGTGTTTGGGGCAGCTAGAAGAGGTATGCCCAAACCCCATGTAGTGACCACACTTTGACGATCGCCAAGAATATTCAATCTCCACCATGACCATTTTACCATCATTAATTACAATTGAGATTGATGCAGGAAATTGGCAAGTGGAACTTATTTCAATATAAACTCTTGCAAAGGAAAATATTATCCGTTGCCTTGTCTGGCATCAATGGAATTCCCAAAGCACTAGTAATTGCTTGCAGACCTTCAATGTTCCACAAGAACAAGAGAGCCTTCCTGAAATTGACCCAAATGGGAACCGAGTTTAACACTTCAACATCCTCTTCCATATATGGTCTCCAAGGACTGATCAAGACAATCTGCTAGCAATATGGACTGGTCCTACTTCAAGCACCCTATTCTTGTCTTCTTCATTCAAGAACTTAAACACAAAGGTTCTTTCTCCATACACAGACATCTCAAAATTGTTCTGCAAACCCCACAATCATTTCAAACAATCATTGACGTAGCCATAAGCAAGTCTCTTCCCTACAAAATTGCTAATCAAGTATTTCTCACACTCTTCCAGCCTTTGACCATGCTCAGATTTGCCTCCACAATGGATGGAGGAACATACTTGAGCTTGGCCTTTCTGCCCTCACTACGTTGTGCAAACAGAGATACCCAACAAAGATTGTTAGGTGTACTTGCTTGAGTAGAAATCCCATTAGGTTCTCCAGAAGCAGGAATCTCAACTACCTTATCACCTACATCAACCACTGCAATCTGCGTGAGCTTAGATGACTCAGTCGAGCCACCCCCATGCCCAGCCGATGCAACTCCTCCACTAGCGGCTGGTTGCGCGACCATGGAGAGGGAGGAAACGCCCTAAGAAGGCCGATCCCTCCAAGCGAACAAATCTAATCAGATCTTCTACAACAAACCAGATCTCTTACCTGAATAGGCCATCTTCGAATTTGATTTCCTTCCCTGTCTGAGCAGATATGATCCCTTAGCCTTCTCACACATCAGATTTGAGCAGATATGATCCCTTAACCTTCTTACACCTCAAATCTGAGCAGATCTGATCCCCTTAACCTTTGCCCATCTTTGATAGATTGTGATGGAGTAATGTTATACTAAGCTTTCTATCAAAAATCTTCTCACAAGAAAGTCTAGTCCTATAAGGAATATGTTCAAGCCTCCAAATTTGATCAACATCCTATCCATGCTAGAGAAAATTAACATAACCCTTCCCCTTCCTATAGGAATGTCCAGGCATTGGATATCAGGCTTACGCCTATCTTCACTTTGCAGCAGTTAAGCTAGTTGTTACGTACTTTCCATGGAAGGGTCTTCCAATTGTTTCTAGCATGGGTTTAGAGAACAATTTATGTGAATTGAATATACACCAAGCTGGAGAGAGAAAATGTGTGAAATGAATGTATGGGTTTAGAGAGACGCATGTGTTCGTTGTACATTCATCTTCGCTTTCATTTTACTAATTTTATCTTGCAAATACTAAATGTTGAAAGTACTTTATTTCTTGTAGCAATGTGTGAGTTAGAAGTGAAAGGCATCGAGTTTGATGATGATGGTATTGGACCTAATGGTGATGGTGATGGCGTTGATGGAGAAGAATAAGAAGACGACCTAAAAAAAAGATAGAGTGGAGAAATGGAAAAGAAAAAGAAGAAACATTGACAAGCAATAAAGAACGAAAAATCCATTGACAGAATAAAAAGATCAAACCCATGAAATTTCCAACCAACAAAAAGTTGCTCCCTCAACCACAGGTCAAAAATAAAAACTAACTAGGAATAGCTTCAACCACACTTTGTAATTTAGACCCTAGACTGGTTGTAAACTTTGTAGAGAATACAGAAAACCAATAACTTCCATACGAAAGTGTGGGGTGGGTCACAAAATTTTGGTTTTGTGATCAAAATTAGATATCACTCAAAAACACTGGTCAATGCAAAAAGTTAGTGAACATAACCTGGTTCCCACCTTGGGGCTGGTCATGACTCATGATAGCATTCCGACGGGATTTATCTAGAGCCAATGATGGCTCCTTATTTGTTACCCTCAGAGATGGAGATCATAGCACTCAGAACTATTTCTCTTTCAGTGCAGTGGTTATCTATTCTCTGCCTTAGCTAGATTAAAAGCAATTTTTTATTTTATTTTTTTATAAAATGCCTTCGAAGATAGTGGGACAGGTTTTATTTCCATGTTTCAAGGTTCTGGTCTAAAGTTTAATAATATACTTTCTGTTCAGATTTTGCTTTGACTAGGTGATCCCACAATAATAAACTTTTTACTTCAATATTTTGAAAATAATTAAGGCAATGAGATTTGTACCCAAATCAGAAGCTGCCATGCGTATATATAGATCTTGTCCAGCACCTAGTACCTTTCTAATATCGATCAGATTCCCAAACCACATCACACCACTCCCATTTCCACTAATATCTGCATTAGCATAAGCCATACAAGAACCATTCTTTAAACACTAAACCCTGCATTCCTCAAGACTCATATTCATATTCATCATTTCATCCATGTATGCATTGTATCGGCCATTTCGCCTCTCTGAGCTTCTCAAACCCATTCTTTTGGTCACAGTCTAACGGCGTCTCATGTTCGCTTCCCTGAGACCAGTCCATCTCATTGTAATCATGGGGTGATCTGGGCTTGAACCCCTTCAAACACTGACACACTGGTGTATTACTCATGTCACAGATACTGCCTGCACCACAGAGACCATAATAGTCACAACTATCCCCTGGAATCGGTACATGAAGGATCCAGCTCTGTTTCTGATTGACCCAAATAAAATGTTTGAGGAAACCATCAACCTTGAAGTCACACTTTGATTAAAAAGTTGGTAATGCTAATAAACTTCATTTTCATTACTAACAACTCTGTATGTGAAAACTCAGTTATTCTTTTGATCGAATGCTCAACTAATCCGAACCATTCCATGGGCCAGTATGATAGTACTTAATAGACCCATTTTAAAAAAATAAATTCAGGATCCCCAGTAAGATCAAATCCATGAGTATAGTCTCTAAGAGATGGACCATCAACTCCTCCAGGATGATAGATAGCTATTCAATCCAACCCTCAAGTCCCAACCGAGCTTTATACGTGGCAACAACATATCTGATGGATGATCAAAGCTTTGCCATAGGTATACATCTGAGTCTCCATCTCTTAAAACTAGATTCCTGACTCTAGGAACTCGAGAATTGAGTTTTTTGACATTTTAGACGAATACGTAGACCAAACGATGTGGTTTGATAGGCTGAGAATAACAAGATTACCAGTGGTGGATAGCATTAGCACTCCTGATGAATCATTCAATGGCGAAATTCTATTAGCCACCCATACTACCGTTTGACTTGGCATCTATTTGTATCACATTCCTAAATATCATTTTTCGAACTGGATGGGCTGAAGAAGCCAAGCTAAAATGTTTCAGATTGGGAAGTAAAGGTCTGCCCATCCTTGACAGATAGTGTAGAAGTAAGACTGTAGGCCGAAATGGAAAAAAAGTGATCTTAGCCGAGAAAAGTGATTTAAGAGAAGTAGAATAGTATAAACCAAAAGCTCATCATTGTGGTCATGCTCTCACATGTTTCTTCATGGTCGCTTATTTAAATCTTATGTTCCAGTCTAGAATATTTGCTCGAAAACATTAAACCAACTGTATTGAACACGGGTCCTAGCTGGTCGTATATATTTTCAATTTTCGATAAGTCAACATGGATATCTACTTTTACAGATGAATTAATTGTGCAAGATACAGTGGAATATAAGGCGTGTTACATCCAGGAATCTTTTGAACCACCAAAAAGTACTTGTTGATCATCAGGATGGCGCTTAAAGATAGAATTCTAGTATATGACTATAATATTGAATAAGCAAGAAAACAATTATATAACTAGAGTGAATTTTTATATACTTTCATGTCATTAAGAAAACACACTAACATGAGCCCTAAAATGTAGCAACATTGAGGACTTCCAAAAGAAAGTATAAAAAGACACACAAATCTTACTTGCCTGAATCCCAAGGACAAAGTAATGAGTTTTTGATGATTCTCAGCTCGTATGTGATCATAGCCTTTGCCCTTTCCGCATAACAACTAATAAAGTTGAGTCTAAGTTAGTTTTTCATCAATATGGGATAACAATAACAGACCAAGTTTCAAACTTTCCTTTTATAAAAGACAAACACCATTTAGTACAAAACAATTATGCAACGAGGACAATTATTTTTCGAAAAAAGAAATCTTGTGTTCATAAACATTCCAACACTGGGACACATGTTTGGATACTCCAACAGAAATGCCATGCTTAGAACCTCAATTTCTTCACTTATCTTTTGAAGCTTCCAATTCCTCATACATGGTGATGATACACCAAACCGTCCAGCCATCCGCACCGTACATGTGTCATGATGATTTCGTCAACATAGTAAAGCGGGCCTAGTTAAGCGCCCAATCTGGCAAAGCCTAGATAACACTCAACCCACTGAGGCATGGTCCGGGAGGTTGGATCCAAACAATGATGCCCTATTAAGCCTATACATCATACGGTCAAGCCCAATACCCGTAACACCTAATAAGGCAAGTATCTAGGAGTTTTACCTAAGACGCCAGCAATACACTGACTCTGACTATGAAGCAAATAATAGAGTATAAGTCCTGCACGGAAACTCTCCTGCATGGACAACACTTCATAAGGGAGGAATCCCCAACAGGTATCGGAGTATACGACAACCATAGGGCATCGCTGATTGGGCTCAACCTCCTGGACCCTGCCTCAGTGGGCTAAGTGTTATATGGGCTTTGCCAGATTGGGCGCTCAACTAGGCTCGCTTTGCTCTGTTAACGAGATCGTCATGACACATGTACAGTGTGGATTACTGGACGTTTTGGTGTGTCATCACATGGTATGAAGACTCTTATTGTTGATGGAGTAGAACAAGTAATAAATGTTGATGCTGCAGCCTGCAGCCCAGATCACCCCTAAAGATAAGGACTTTGATCCTACAATAGATTTGAGTTTATTTATCTACATCATATAAATGTGTCCTAGTATACTACCAATGTCGAACACTGACGCATATACCCGTGCTCTCATAACATCGAATAACAAATAACGAATATCCAACAGGTTTCACACCCTTTTTTCCATAGTTCCGATGCCTAAAGAATTCATTAGCTAATAACATTTAGGAATAAACCACTATATGTTGTCAGAGTTGTAAAATAAAAAACCCTCTCTTCTTACATATCCAGTCAGGGGTAACAATAGTCTGACTAAACAACCCTCTGCTCTTCGCAGGTGAATTACAATACTTTCTCTGCTGAAACCCTACTGTAGGTACTCTAAAATTGAATTTATGCTGTTTTACATAAATCTGTAAACCAAATGACGTTAGCACTCCTGATGAACCAATGAATAATTTCTATTATTAGCTAATCATACCACTTTTTCACCTGGGATTTCCATGTACCACATTCCTAAGTATCAATATTTGGAATTGGATGGGCCGAAGAAACCAAGTCCAAATGCTTCAGATTAGAAAGTTAAGATCTCCCCATATTGGATATATTGTGATGGAGTAATGGTGTAGGCCGAAATAGAGGAAACAAAGAGAGCAGGAACTAAACCAGCTGTAAGATGACAGACTAGTACAGAACTGTAAGTTTATAACAATGTGGACACCGGCCTACCTGATCGATCATGTAATTTAAATCTAGTTGGTATACCCTAATGTGTCAATATAGAAAAATTGACTCTTCACCCATGTTTCAAACAGTTAGCTCTTACACAATCCAAGAAACAAATGCAATGGAAACTCAGTTTCTCTGATTGTAAACTGTCTTGGAGAAAAATGTAGACACAATAACATTTCCATGGCAACAACATTGACATCCCATTTCCAATAAATTACTAAAGAAATTACTAAATATGAAAATGTTACCTGTGTGAGGAGTGAGAAGAGAGTAACCAAATCACCATTAGTTAACATGATCGATCGATTGTTTATCCATGGAATTGGGGCGAGTTTGACCCAAACGAGTTTCAAGTTGGAGAAACCCTCCATGGTGAAAATGGTGAAGGTAGAGATCTTTGGCAAAGAGATTTAAGGGAAAAAAAAAGCAAAGAACGAATGAGATATGGGAGAAAATCGAGTAGATTGCTTTCATTTTGGGGATATTCTTTAGAGAAACCCCTAAATTAAATTTACTCGAGCAGAGAAGAGAAAGAGGAGGAACCCTCGGACAGTGAGAAAGTTGTCTTAGGAACCTTCAGAAAGTAAGAAACCAGTTGTTTTTTGGTGGAGGAGGAATGTCGAGGAAATTGGCGAGGGAGCCTCCCTCGCACGCGTTTTGATAAAAAAAAAAAAAAAACAAACAAACAAAAAGCAAAAAAGTTGAAAACGAAATTTGGAGGAAACATTTAGGAGGGAGGGAACAGAGTCTCCCTCTCCCCATTTAGAACAGAAGGAAGAAGAAAGAAGAAGCTCAACCTCTCCCCATCATCGCCTCAACCGAAAAAATAAAAGAGAAAAAGCTCAACAGAAGAAAGTGAAGAAGCTCAGACCGGTCCCATTCGAAAAGCTTCAAAATCTCTCAACACTACAGAGCCTCGAAGAAAAGGTAAGTCTCTATTTGATTTCTTGTGATGGGTTTCTAGTTCTAGGGTTTCTACTGCATATTTCATGTTGATTTTAGATGGTGGGGTTCTAGATCTAGAGTTTCTTCGTTGATTTCAGGTGGTGGGTTTCTAGATCTAGGGTTTTTCTTTCATTTTGGGTTGATTTCAAGTGGTGGGTTTCGGGAGGACGACTTTCGTTTTCAGTTTTTGTAAGAACAAATTTCGTTTTCAGTTTCGCATTTCCTCGCCATCTAGAAAAACTGCATTTGAAAACATTAACAAACCCTTTAGGCGCTCCTCAAATCACTTCTCCAGACAATGTACAATCTCCAAATTGTTTGGGAGATGGAAGAACAGCTGCGCAAGTTTACTGGAGAAGAATCCAGCATTGGTTTCTTCCATCTTCTCAAATTTCTCAAATGAGCCATTGTTCCTCGCCTATAAACTTGCTTTATAGGTGAGTTTTGAAAGTAGATAAATTGATGCCTCTTTGATTCAATTCAAGCATTCGGGTAGTGACATCTGCACGAGTCTTGATTGTTGTTGCAGCTTCTTGTAAATGCCAATTTGTGAACTTAACACCATTTTTGGAATGGATGTCTATTTAGTACTTAGTCCCAATAGTAATACAGACTACAATATAAAGTCATATATGATAGATAATATTTCCCACCCAAACATATATAAAGTATTGAAAGTTTGAGGATATATGAAAAAAGTGGATGATCTAAGCATGAAGAGTCTTATGTGTGTTAGAGTGTGGAGTGTTTGGATTAAGAAAAAAAAAATGAGAAGTACTTGTAACATAAGAGTTACTCTTTGAAACAAAGATGTGATAGAATATTGCTTTCTTGATCAACTCATAATTCCGATGCTAAACTATAAGTTACAGTTATCGTGTTCTGCTTTTAGACGCTAGAAATAACAGTGTGTAATGTATATATAACCAAGTAAACTATTCAAATAAAGAGTTCTGAAATGATTTTCAGTAATGCTTAAAAATATTAAGAATGAGTGCAGTGGTTCAATCAAGAAGTCATGTGTCTAATGCGGCAACATAAATACCTTTTCCGTTAAGTCATTCTTTATAGAAGTCCCCAAGCATACATTAGTTCAGAAGGTGATGCTTAAAAATATTAGTTCAGAAGGTGAACATGTTGCAACATTTGTCACGCATAAATGTTTGTTGTCACACACACTTCTCCCCCTCACCCTTGCATGGTCTTGTTGTAAGGAAAAACTCATCTGTTTCTTTTTGTTGATAGCCCTAAATGATGCACTGAGAGATGAAGTACAATATTTAAAGCTGATGACTGGACAGAACATTGGCAGTGGCGGCCTACGATGAACTTAGGGTCGACTTATGGTGTTGGCCAGCAGTTCTATCCCAACAATCATGCAATGCACACCCTCTTAGCTGCCCATCAATTTCAATAGCTCCAGATTAATCAGTCCCTGCAACAGCCGCAACAGCTCCATCAGCAGCAGCAGCAATTCCAACATCCGGCTGGAGATTTGAGATACAAAAGTCCAGGGCCTTCATCAAACCAAAGGGACTCTGCTTCGGACACCGACCCAACATCCAATCCAAGGACTGACTTGATATATAAATGGTCCACCCTCTAATCAAGTATTGGGGTTGATTTCAAAATGTTAATTTTAACCTCCTTTGTTTAATTTGGAGCTTTGCTTTTGAATAGTTTAGTCAGTTTTGCCTTGAACTTCTAGATTTGCAGGACTCCTAATTGTTATACAATCAGTTTAACAGTGCTTTAGTGCAAGGCACATAAGAGGGAGTGGCTATATAGGTCTTTATAGTATTTGCAGTCCTCCGTTCTGTGCGTTAAGTTGCTGGATATCTACAGAAAATTTCTTTGTTCTCTTTGTTCTTGTCCAGGCTTGGTAAATGTTGTTCTTTGTTCAAGATTGCGGTAGTTTGCACTGAGCTGAGATTCTATATATTTTACAATAGGCAGGCGGTTGTTAGTTGCAATTTGTTTCGAGTTCTTACTCTCGTCCTGCGGGATTGTTACAGATAATGAGCCTATTGAGTTACTTATGATTGAAACTTAGATAAGACTGGAAGGGCTGGAATGCCTCGTGCTTGGTCATGGAAGCAAACGAAGTGAAGGACCTGAGTGCAGCATAAAAGGAAAGGGTTCAACCCCCATAAACAAACAAAGGAGGGGCTTTACCCCAACAAAAACTCATAAAGTAATTGAAAATGATTGTAAGTTGCTCTCTACCCTTACTTATTAATGAAATACAGCCAATTCCCTCGCCATTTAGGAAAACTCTATGAGAATGACACTATAATTATCAGTTATGGGACCCTAGTGGACAGTGATTGGATGCCGATGCCAATCATACAGTACTATGTTAGGCTACCAACAAAGTGTTACATGAATTCCTGCCCATCCCCAAACATGGGAGAACTTCGTAAATTTGTCTATCACCAAACTTTAGATTCCTTTGAGCTTTACTTGAACCAAATGTATTTTGTTACCAGCAATGTTCCACTGATGATTGGCTACATGTTCCTTTCATCGTCATCAGCAGCAGAAATCTTCAGCAAACGAATTTGGACCCTGTTGTGGATGTGGACACTCACAGTCATTAACAATACGCTTTACACACAAGCAAGGATGCTCTTGCGCTTCAATGTTTCCTGTTGGTTCATGTTCTGGACTGAATGACAACTCGTAGGCAGGGGGAGCTACTGGATGCACTCTCATCTGCACTGATCGTAATAGTGCAGCCCTTCCCAAGTCAGCTGAGTGGCATATATCACTGGGCGATGATGGGAAGCGACCCTCATTATATCGAGCATCATCGGAGTCTTCTGACATTGGTGAATATTGCAAGGACATTTCATCCCTGAAATTGGATTCCAAACAAAGAAGAAGAATAAGATGTCTAAAGATTAATAAGATCATAGTCATGAGTAGAATATGAAGAAACCGATATGATAAATACACCTGATTTTCTCCAGAAATTGACTAAGCATAAATCAAAAGGAAAATTCAACGATAACCAAAAAATGAATATCCATGGAAATCATTGCATACTAAATGGTTTTCTTGTTAAATTATGATTCATACATACATAATCTAAAATGCAAGAACCTAGATCAAGTCTGTGCAACAACGATACCCATTCTAAAGGGTTAACAAGAAGATTGCTAGAATATTTAATATGCAGTGAATGTTATTAAAGAATTGGTGGAGTACACATCTTCCACGGCTCCACTCACATATCTTAAATTGGTCTGAGCCACACGCCCAAGACAATTGCAGGTGACCAAAGAACCTTTATCAGTACTGAAAAAAAAAAAAAAAGATGTGCTTTACTCCAAGAAGATAACATATCCACAATGGTGTTGGACATTCACTACAACAATTAAGGCATTTTTCAAGAAAAAATGTCCTTGACAAAACTCAAAATTTTGTTGAAAACTACTTTTAACAAGGAAAAATTTCATTAGTGGATTCCTGGAGGCATCCCCGTAGCTAAAGGTATTTGCCAAGGAATTACAATTTTTGTTGGTAAAAGGGATGCTAAGTCAAGAAAACATTTTGTTGGTAATATTGACAACTACCAAGGAAATTCGTTGGTAAAAATCAAATATCGTTACCAACAAATTGTTTGTTGCAAGAACTATTTTATTTACCTACAAATTTTTCTCGAAAAATCTTAAAATCATCAAGGAAAATTGTCGTTGGCAAAGGTAACAACCTTTATCATAGAAATTTTTCGTTGGTAAAATGCATGAATATCAACGAAAGTTGTCATCGGTATCGTTACCAATTACCAAGGAAATTATTTTCAATAAAAAAATGATATATTAAAGTTGTCTAAGAGACGACCTAATCTAGGTCCCAAACTCTAAGGACACCACCCACTACCTCCCAAACTCTAAGGACACCACTCTTGATGATAAGACCCCGCTGGAATTCCATATATAATATATTTATTTTTAGGCTCAACGGGAATCGAACTCATGACCTATAGTAAAATCTGTTGTAATATTTACCAATTAAGCTATTTGAATAATTGTGTTGTGTGAAACAATTTTATAGCTTATTAAATCAAATTACTCATTTTTTGCACTAAAAATATCATTGCTACGTTTATAATAGAGACCAATATATAATATTTCATCACTATGAATTAGAACTAGATATTTTCACGATTATAAGATTTATGTTAAATATCTACCACTTTTAGCAATGAAAAAAATTTCACAATAACACCATTATAATTAGCAACAAAATAGTAATAGCATTTTAATGCTATATGTTATTGAAATTGGTTATATCCCCAATAAAATAAAATAAAACTGTTGTAAATAAGAAAATGAGCCTTAATAAGAAAAAAGTTCATGGAAATTTTATCAATATTTAGCAACGAAATAAATTGTTACCATTAATATTATAATTAAAAGTAAAATAATGTTGTATTGTTAAATAAATTTTATTTGATTTTTCAGATGAAATAATATCAATGCTACTAATAAAAAATTTCAAGGAATTGATATTTTTCCACTATAAAGAAGCTAGGAGCTTTCAATATAAAAAAAATTTCATGAAAAAAAATTCATTATAAGTAACTAAATAAATCGTTGCAATAACGTGGTAATTAACTAGAGAAAATTTAGTTTCATTGTTGAAGAGACACGAACAAGTGTTATAGTGCATTTATTAAGAAAATGTTTGTCAATAATATTAATATTTATTAGCAATGAAATAATTTATTGTAAATGACGTCATTATAACTAACAAACTAAAATTTCGTTGAAATAGAAATATTTTGTTGCTAAATAATGTTGATGGGAAATTGGTTTTGGAATAAATATTTTTCGCCATCTCTTTACAAAGAAAAGTTGCCAACAAAATAGATTTTGTTACAAAAAGTGACAACTCTATGATTTTTTCAATGAAATTTATTTTTGTTAGAAATAGTAACATATTAATAACAAGGAAAATAAAATTTGTTAGTAAATAAAACATTTTTTGTAGTGAGTGTACCAATTTCCAACAAAATAATGACTTGTCGCTATAAAATAGTTAATGAACTTTAATGAGAAACAAATTTTCATGAAAATAATTATCAGTTTTTACCTAGAAAACAATTTGTTACGAACAATGTTATAATTACCAACAAAATCTTATTTCATAGCTACAACAATTTCATTAAAAAAGATATTGTTTCCAACAAAATAAAAAACGTTGCCAATAGTGTGACAATTCTCAACGAAATATTACTTTGTTGCTATAAATTAATAAACTAGCTTTAACGAGAAAAAAACCTAACGGAAAAAATTATCAATCATTATCAACGAACCAAATCATTACTAATAATGTGATTATTGTCTAGGAAAACATATTTCCTTACTAAAGAGGGATGAATAAGATTTAATATTCGTTAACAAGGAAAGTGATTTGTTGTTAAAATTAGTCTTCTTTAACAACAAAATATTTCATTCCAGATGATGTCATAATTACCAAGGAACAAGTATTTTGTGGCCATAAAAATAATTTCATTGTTAAATCAATTTAGCGAGAAATTGGATTTGGAGGGAATGTTTCCCGCCACCTATTTAACAAGGAATGTTTCCTACAAAATATATTTTGTTGGAAAACAGTAACAAGTTTATGGCTTTTTAAAGGAATTTTTTATTCGTTGACAATGCTACAATATTAACAAGGAAATCAATTTTCGTAGCAATAATTTTATTGGTAAAAGATAGATTTCTTGTAGTGATTGCCCATTCAACCACAAATCAAGCCATAAAGTAAATCCCGACCTGGTGAGCCAACATATAATCAAAAGAAAAGGTCATGGATGTTTCTGTCAACACCACACCCAACACACACCTACAACATTTCATACCCGTACTTATAAGACCATCTCATGTAGCTTATCTCAAATTGACCAAGGAGGATTATGCTACTACTTATCCACCAAAATTTTTACCATGGCCTACCTTCAAAGTTATGTCCTCCAGAAACTACCCTTTATGATTTGAAATAGTTTATAGTTCCTCACACGGCACCTTGAAATCAATGGAAAGCCAATCATTTCCTTGATAATTCTCCTCCATAGACTCTCCTTTCGATCCCATATCTTCACAATCACTTTCTCAAATCGAAACAAGTGCCAAAAATTTATTTGTGATGGAGCAACATGGATCAATGTATCTCATGAAATCCAATATTGGAAATCTAAGAACTTATTTGTTTATTGCTATTGTCATTATTTTCTTTCTAAACTTCTCGCATTGGAAAAATATAATTGGTTCCTATCTAAGCAATAAAACACTAAAATTCTTTCTTGATACAATTAAACCCAATTTCAGTATATGAGCATACATTACCTGAAGTAGCACATGGATTCAGATCTTGCTGGAGATTCTATGAGATTTTCAGGCAGGGAGGAGTCTCCCACTGTTAACCCATTCAAGCTAGACGCCATTATCTAGTTAACAAAAAAAAAATTAAAAGAAAACAAGTAAGAACCCAGTCTTCTCCAGTAAACTTGCGCAGCTGTTCTTCCATCTCCCAAACAATTTGGAGATTGTACATTGTCTGGAGAAGTGATTTGAGGAGCGCCTAAAGGGTTTGTTAATGTTTTCAAATGCAGTTTTTCTAGATGGCGAGGAAATGCGAAACTGAAAACGAAATTTGTTCTTACAAAAACTGAAAACGAAAGTCGTCCTCCCGAAACCCACCACTTGAAATCAACCCAAAATGAAAGAAAAACCCTAGATCTAGAAACCCACCACCTGAAATCAACGAAGAAACTCTAGATCTAGAACCCCACCATCTAAAATCAACATGAAATATGCAGTAGAAACCCTAGAACTAGAAACCCATCACAAGAAATCAAATAGAGACTTACCTTTTCTTCGAGGCTCTGTAGTGTTGAGAGATTTTGAAGCTTTTCGAATGGGACCGGTCTGAGTTTCTTCACTTTCTTCTGTTGAGCTTTTTCTCTTTTATTTTTTCCATTGAGGCGATGATGGGGAGAGGTTGAGCTTCTTCTTTCTTCTTTCTTCTTCCTTCTGTTCTAAATGGGGAGAGGGAGACTATGTTCCCTCCCTCCTAAATGTTTCCTCCAAATTTCGTTTTCAACTTTTTTGCTTTTTTTTTTTTTTTTTTTTAATCAAAACGCGTGCGAGGGAGGCTCCCTCGCCAATTTCCTCGACATTTAGAATCACCCTTTTGGTTAAGAAAAAAAAAACAGGGGTTTTGACCATGTATATGGGAGTGTGGAAAGGGGACTTGTGGAAATTTTTTATGTGGGTGTGGAAAGAAGAATATGTAATCTACATTGACATTCATTTTAACACTCCGTCGTGAAAGAACATTCACCACAATTATTTTAAATGTGCAAATTTTAAATAGTAAGCAAAGCTATAAAAGCACTATTAAGAAAATTTTGCACCCCTAAATAGAAGTGCAAATTTTTTTGATCCATGGTAGTAATCTTTTCATGTGCCATCACACATGATGTTGCACCGCACTATTTGAAATAGCGCTGAAAAGTGTGCCGCCAATTATAATTAGCAACAACCTCTCTTCTCTCATCTTCTTTTTCTATTTAATAAGGCCAAACTTACATGTGCCATCTAAGATAGCGTGACCACTTATACATTTTGTTAGCAGAGTGTCGAATTTGACACTTAGTTAACAATGATGAGTAACTATAGACGCTAAAAACTGTGGGTGGAACACCCAAGTCTAGAAGCAACCACTTTTTGGATGTTTTCATCTGCAACACGAGTTTGAGGTTTACTAGGAGAACTCTGGTGAATTTTGGCTCCATTTAGCAATGGGATGTAACCGGATGAAGTAACAACAAGAAACTTGCTACAAAGCTTCACTAGTAGTGATTTAGGAATACCAGCAAAAAGTTTTCACGGACACTCGAGGTGCGAGTTGTTGATTTTATTAAAAAAAACCAAATTTTACTAGAAAAATCCCATACTAAAAACCTCCAATATTTTCTAGATTTTCTAATTGGACTCTTGCACGTCTGCTAAGTTGAACTTTATTATCCTCGAACTTGGACTTCAATTATTTGTCAAAATTTGTATGTAGTTTCAAGTGCTCTCGAAATCTTCTCACCATGAACAAAAACAAAACAAATCGAAGGAAAATATAATATTAGAACAAATCTGTAGTTTCTCTCAGCCATATTCTTATCAACTTCTCCAACCCCAAGTAATCTCCATTAACAACGCCAATTAGAAGACCACAATAACAAATAATGGTTTATACGAGGAATAAATCATACAAACAAAATTTGTTGGTTCAACAATTTAATTGTTTTACAGAAAACCAAGAGATTGGATTCATGTACATGTTATGTAGTATTTTGATTGTTCGTTTGCTATGAGTTTTGTATTTGTATTTTAGGATCTTGTATATTGGTTGATTTGTAGTCAAACATGGTAGCGTATGATAAACTCATTTTTTTTTTGTTAATGGTTAGAAAAGCTAGATGTTTATAGGTTTGATTTTGTTTCATGATCATTTACAGAGTTTTTTTCTTGAAAATTTTAGGGGGAAATAAGAGAATGAGTAGGAGGAAAAATAACAATTTTCTAGGAAGATAATGTTTATTACAAGAGAAAAAGGCTACTTGTTGGGTTCTCAACTTTCAAACAAACAGTTACATTTTGGTAAGTAATGCCAATCTTTTTGTATATCATTTGTTCATGGTTTCAACAGTATTTGTACTTAGTTTCGTTAATGGCAATTCAAATCTAACTCTTCTTACTCTTCTCTCTAAGCAACATTTACAATGTTTGTTGCTATTTGCTTCCCCTTCTTTGAAGAACTTATTGGTTTCTTTAGAGGGTTTGCTTTTGCCCCTATAACATATTTTATAAGTTCTTTTTATATCTCATGTTCTTTCGAATGCTAGCATACTCGTTGTTATTAATACTAAACTTTGCCTTTTCCCCCCTTCAAGCTCCCTTACATCGTGTGGTTCCCAAGGAGATTCAATTTATCATGGATGACAAATTGGGTAAGTTGAAAGGATTTGTTTGTGTGTTTCAAAACGTTAGTTCTTGTTAGGAAAAATGAAGAAACTGACAATAACTTTTCGGCTTTGTGTATTTTTAGATTTATATCATTCTAAGATTTTCGTTGATGATCTTATCACCCATTGGTGGGCTAAGCAGATCATTCTTGATGCCTCAAATTACAAGTTCTTCTCATAAACGTAGCAACAACAAAGTAAATAGTTAGAGATGAATAGTAGGAGGATAATACTAGCAATTATGGTAGCCAAGTTTGCTTTTTTAATGAAATTAGTTGTGGGTTTGGGATTTCTTGTTTTGTAGAGGGTATATGCAAACCAATCGAATGAAAGTTTACCAGTTTGTTATTATTTTAAGATCTGTTTGGCTGATTGGTTCATATATCAATACATTTTTTTCAATTGTGTTTTAGAGTTTCTGTTATGGGTTACGTAAAATTTCAGTTTGTTCTACAAATACCCTCGGTATTGGTTTTGTTCTCCAATAATGTTTGCTATTGGTTATATTCATACTAGATGATGATGTAAAAAGAAAATAAAATTTTTAATAGACCATTTGTTTGTATGTGACTGGGATGAGCATCAACCTGGCAAAAATTGTCAATAGACAGTCTCGTACGAATAGAGCAAATTTGTAGTTGATTCTAATCAATGTAACCTAGTTGCAGTTCTTCCCACATGTAACCAACCGGTTAGCGAGGAACACATTTTGCACATGCCGCCACAACTAGTTTTCATATGCCTCATTATCCAGATGTTTATCCATTGTGTTTAACAAGTCGCGCCGGCTTCCAATGTGCTAATGTGAACATATAACACATTCAGGCTGGTTTCATTATCTAAGATTTGCATGTCCACAGAGTTTACAGAAGGTATCTAAACTTGCTCAAATTTATTTGACAACTAGTATAAAAGGATGATTAAAAGCATGCCACATGGTTTATACTTAAGGTAGTTAACTACCAAATGCATTGGTAACTAATGCTTCCCTTCATATTTTTTTCTTCACAATTATTGTGTGCCCATGCTCAACCTTTTTATGCTCCATGAATTCACCATACAAACATCGTGCACAATGAAAATGCAAAGAAAAAATGAAAACAAAGTTTCATCTATTTTTACTACGGTTATGGTTGGTTGTAAGAAAAAAAAATCAGAAATAGGGAGAATGAAAGAGAGACATATCAAATACTTTGTTTTAATTATTAAACTATATCTCTTTCAAAGGGAGCAAATCATTGATTACACTTTTGGTAGATCCATGTGGGAAGGTGTAAAAACACTTTGGGATGTACCAACATAACTCTTAAGAGGTATTTACCTATCCTGATATGTTTTTACTTGATATAAAGTTCTTTAAAACTAGGGGTTGGCATAAACAAAATTAGTTTCAGTTAACCGACCAAACCGTTTGGCAATTTCGGGTCGGTAACCGAACCGAAAAAGGAGTGAAAAGGGAAGCAATAAAACCGAACTGAAACCGATTATAAACGGTTCAGAATTGGTCCACGGTTCTAAACTGACCAATTAAAAACCGAACGAAACGAATAATTATATATAAAAATAAATCATAAAAACAACCGGTGAGGTTAGGAGTTTCTTCTTCTTCTTCAAACAGAAAGGGCAATGTGTGAGTTTCTTCTTCTTCTTCAAACAATAGGTTTTTGTTTCTCTTTTAGTGTTTGGGGGGTGGTTGGAAAAACATAAAACCAACAAAGAGCCAATGAAAGGGGGAGGGAGAGAGAGAAGAGTAAAAACCAAGGGAGTAGTTGGGTTGAAACTTAAAATTTAGAACTACTGGGGAGAAAAAATGGTGTGAAGGTGGGTGACCGAGGGGGTTGTTGTGAAATGATGTGGGCAAGGTAATGTTATGTTAAATGATGAGAGGAAAAACAATAAAGAAATAAGAGTGGTTGTTGTGAAATGATGGGCCTGTTAAAAAACATTGTTTGAGTCAGAAATTTTGGCCCAACCGAATCGAATCGATTCGAAATTCGGCCCAACCGATTTCCTCGTTTTACAAATTAAACAATCAGTTTTGGTTTGAGATTTGGGCCAACCGAATGAAATCGCTTCGAAAACGGTTTGGGCCTCAAATCGAATCGAACCGACCTTTGCCCACCCCTATTTAAAATTGTGCTTGTACAAGTAACAACAAGGACCGTACCATCCCCTAGCTAAAGGCATTCCTTTAATATGCAATATTATGCCATTGTTGTATTAAGATGCAGTAACAGAGAAACGGTGAAAAGGAAGGGGTGGCCTATAGTTGCGAAACGGAGATAGACAAATTAGAAGCCAAATTTTTACCGTTTGGCACCCACAATATTCTAGCAGTTTCTGTTTGGTATCCATCACGTGTTTGACATGTGAGGGTATTTAAGGCATTTCAAAACATTTAATGGTTTTCAGTAGTGAAACCCATTGACTAAACAATCAACACTCAAAATGGGTATTAGATGGAATAAGGTTTTGCATAAATTAATGGGGGCCAAAAGGTTATGGTTTTGGTTTCCGAATGCACTGAAATGAAAAAGAAAATTTTGACTTGGGGAGGGGCAACTATGGAATGCCAGACCTTTATTACTTATCAAAAATTGACTTACAAATGCTACGGGGGTACATTACGACGTTACCCGTATTAAAAACCAAACAAAATTCAGAAACAAAAACTGTCCTGAATACACTTGCCAGAACACTAGCTAATACTAACAAGAAAAGCTGAATACACAAAAAGAAAGGAATCTAACCATTTTCATCCTGAAAGGAGACAAAAAACCAAACTAACCCATACGATTGAAACACTGGACTGCCCAACCAGCCATCACGCTGCAACGCAGAACACGCTGAAACCAGGGCGCACTCTGATCTTCAGCGTGCAGAGACCATCCGCAGTTTCGAGTAGCAGCAGGTCGCCACACGCAAGCCTTGGCAACATGACCCATCAGAACACTGGACTGCCCAACCAGCCAGCACTCTGCGACGCAGCCCACGTTGAACTCCAGGACAGCACACTGAGGAGCAGCAGTGCACCCTCTGTATGCGCACTCTGTTCTGCAGCGTGCAGAAATCGACCCAACCGCAATTTCAAATTTGAAACGTAGCAGCAGGTCGCCACACGCGGGCCTCGGCAGCTCAACTCCGAAGCACCCATCGCAGCACGCACATCGGACAGCACCTTGGATCGCCGCAGAGCCACCAAAAAAGCCAGTTTTACTGACTGGTTTAAGCGCCGGATTCTGCCCATCAAGATCAACCATAACCGTTCAAAAAGCTAGGAAATCTGCATCTACTCTTCCCCGTGGCGTATGTACGCCGTATGCCAACGGTCAAGCACAGTCAAGCCCGCCACTCTCCTAGGAAGATCATTCATATCGAAAGAGATAGTTCGATGATCTCGCTGTGCTCTATCTGCTAACGCATCCGCCACCGCGTTGGCCTCTCTATAGATGTGTGCAGGCTAGAGTCATTTGCATCGCCAACATCTTAATTTCTTTCAAAATATTCTCCAAATGCCAAGGAATTTTAAATGTGTCCTGAAACCAGCCGCAAACAAGCGTCGAGTCCGTCTGAACAACCACCTTTTTAAAACCCAATGAGAAACAAAGGCGAAGGCCCTCAGCTAGAGCCAAAATTTCAGCTTTATTGTTGGAGTCTGCACCAAAAAATATTTGCTTTCGCACAATACATATACCCCTAGAATCCCGAATGATCACACCTCCGGATGCCTGATTCTTATGTGAGGATCCATCCACATTAAGAGCCACAAAATCTGGCGGCGGAGGTTGCCAAAAAACTATTCTGACAAGCTTTTTCAGAACTGGGAGTTCCTGTAACCCCAAAGCCCGTAATGGAGCCTTATCACGGCTGATTTGTTTGGGGTTTATAAAATTGTTTGCCAAGCGCAGATTACGCCGAATGTTCATAATCACAAAAGCAGGATTTGGAGAAACATTTTCATAGACACATTTGCACCGTTTTTTCCAGATTTTCCATAAAATGAACATAGGGGTAAGAAGAAATAACACACCTGTTTGCGTATTCAGTTTGACTTTCTTGAACCAAATGACAAGGGCCGTAGAGATTTCAGCTGGTTTTCTTATGTGCACATCAAAGATCAATTCAAAATGGCGCCACACCTGCATCGCCAGTTCTCTGTCCAGGAACAGATGATTCAAAGATTCTCTCTTCGGCGTGGTGCAACATCTACATCTAGAGGCTAGGCTAAAACCGCATCTGTACAGCTCCCCATCCACTGGTACCCCTCTACGGAGTATTTTCCACACCAAAACAGAGATTCTGGAGGGAAGAATGTTATGCCAAATCTTTTTATTGAGTTCATTAACCTTCCCACGTCTCCGTAACATTTCATATACCGACTGGAGGGAAAATAGCCCATCTTCGTTCGGTATCCAAACACATTTGTCATCTACATGTTCCTCGCCACATAATCTATCTGCAAAGATATTGCGCGCCAAACGTCGGAGGTCTGGGTTCACTAATTCAAAATTAGATAAAAGCACCTCATTGACCGAAGGCCAAACACCTTGACTAACCAAACCCGCCGACCTTCTGAAAGAAGCTACCATGTTCCAATTTTCTTCAAAAAAACTGATATTGCCCTTGCCAATACGCCAAAGCGAGTTACTCAAAATAAGAGATTTGCCAAGCATGATCTCTTTGAAGAAAGGAGAAGACCCACCTTTCACAAGTTGACCATTCAACGCATTGAGATGTGCCAGATGAAGCATTGAGATGTATACACATTGGCCTTCTAGGCGTCCAAGAACATGCAGAAGATAGACCAACAATCTCGACTGTGGTTTTGATGTTGAGTACTCATGATACTACAACATTCCAACAGCCAAAACCACCTAGATTCTTTGGTAGATCTCCGATTGAAGCAGGCTCAAGTTCAAGCAAACAAGATTCTGAATCATGTTTTGTAAACAATGTAACAGTTACAGTGCTAGAAGCTCGGTAAATTATTATTATTATTAATTTCTTCTAAAATAATTGAGAATTGTATATATAAATCATAGGAGTTGTCGTGAGATATATACCATTCAATGTTTGATTATAGTCTAACTTAGCTTGTTTACTAAGTTAAGACTTGTTACTATGGACTCATCTAGCGATGCAATGAATATGAGAGGGACAGAAAATGTTATGGTTTACTTGAATCCACCAATCAGTTCTATTCTGCCAAATCGACTTTCTCTTGTAAGCCAGTTACCAAACTGTTTTGCCAATCAAATTTAAGTCATTAGCATCTAAAGCAAATTAACCAGTTCTCCACTATTACCCTCTATTTGTACATGGGTAAGAGTTCTAACTCGCAGCACAAGATTCCAACCACACTTGGCTCATAACCTTCCACTTTTCCCTCTGTGTCTACCAAAGTATCTCGGTATGCAATACTTGCTATTGCAGATACAACGTGGGCTGGATGCCTAGCAGATCAATTTCTATCATACAAAAATATGGAAATTAATGTTTTTATTTAACATATTTAGTGAATTTAAAGTAATAAAAAAAATTGGTTAAATTTGATTATGAACTAGATGTTATAATCATTAATGTAAGTTTAACATCTTGTCTTTTAAGGGGAAATATATTCATCATTGCTAAGGAAGAACGATGGACAATTTTGGATTCGCGGGGCAAATGGTGGTTTAAACCATATGGTAGGTGAACTTTTGTTATTGGTTTAAAACACAACATTGTAAATCCAGACAAGGGATCAAAGATTATATAAAAAAAAATGCTTTTCTTTTCCACATACAGAATCAAATTCTGGATTTATGATATTTATCCTGTTCATAAACATGAAAACTACTATTGAGTTTTGAGATTTTCATTGATTGAATAATTAAAGTGCATTCAAATTCAGTTTTTGACCAAGTCTCCATTGAGAAGATACTTGGAGACATTTTTTCACCTCAAAAACACGAACACTGTCCTCTCTGTTGGAGCCTTGGAGGTTACTTTTTTTTTTGGCTAATAATATATGCTTGTATTAAACTTGAAACGGTCACAACAATTATACGGAGGGCTCAGGTCCCAAAACAACCAAATTTTAAAGACTTACACGCCCGTCAATCGAGTGAGAATTTGATGTAGGAAGATCCGAGTCAGATGATGTTGAATTGTCAGATAGCACATTGTTGACACTGAGATACCATGAGTTGGCAGATCAGCGCAATGATTGTAGGAAGTCGTGATCTTTTCCTAATTGGGGCAGTTTTAGGTGTGTTTCGGTTTTTTGCCATAACTTTGGCTACGATTATCAGAATCGCGCGTACAACCCCAATTCGGAAAGCCCTTTTCGGTGCGCACAACGTGGTCACCGAGCTATGCTCGGTGCACATATTTTCGAGGTCAATATCAATTATTTTCCCTTCCGAATCTATAATTTTAGTAGTTTTTTCCCTTTTGGTAATATTTTTTTATAGTTTAGGAAGAGATTCTGAACCCGATTTGGGCCAGAGTTTTAGTAGATTACTTCTTTTTATTACGTATTTAGTTTTAGCATGATTATTGGGATTTTACTATTTTTGGTAAAATTCTAATAACGTCGTATTTTAGCAATAAAACCCGACATGTGGGTTGATTTTGAGATACTTTTGATTTGAATAATTTTAATTGAACATCAGAGTTGTTTCTCTATGTTTTTGGCGAATCTCTTGTATATTTTCTTTGTGAATTGTCTGTTGAAACTAGCCTGCAGGATAATCGTTATTATGTCCGGCGTCAGTTGGTATCAAAGCTTCAGCATCTTTTTGGGGTGAGATTTCATCAGTTTCCATGGCTAGTGGTCGTGGTCGTTGTCATCGCGGGCAAGTTCTGAACGATGAAGCCCCAAACCGTGATCGTAACGTTCAGGATGTAATGATTGAGGATTTACAGAAGCAAGTTGCAGAGTTAACCCAGCGTCTAACGGCGCGGGATTTTGGTGATCGTGAGATGGAAGATCACGATTCTGATTCCAGTTTCGAAAACTCATATCACCATCATGCTTGATTCTGATAGCACCGTGGTCGGGAGGATTGTCATGGAGACCTCGATTTCATAGTGGATCTGCCCGAATTTTCTGGTACGTTACAGGCCGAAGGATTCGTAGATTGGTTGAATGAAGTAGAGTGTATTTTTTAGTATAAGATCTTGTCAAAGTGAAATTGGTCGCCATCAAACTCAAAGGCAGAGCATCTGCGTGGTGGGAGCAGTTGAGGCGGTCACGAAACAGGCAGGGCAAGGCCAAGATCACTGATTGGGAGAGAATGAAAAAGATGATGAAGGGTCACTTTCTTCCTTTTGACTACACTCAAACTTTTTTTCAATGACTTCACTCGTTGAAGCAAGGCACGAGATCGGTTTATGATTACACGGAGGAGTTCTATCAATTGATAACTCGTAATGACTTATCTGAGACAAAAGAGCAGATGGTGGCACGATATTTGGGGGGATTACGGCAGCCCTGCTGGATGTCCTCAGCCTTCACTCGCTGTGGGCAGTTTCTGAAGCATACCAGCATGCACTTTCTGTGGAAAAATAGCAGAACAGGAGGCTAATGATCTGAAGTGATCCAAGCAATCGGGCAGTTCGCCCTAAAAAATCTCGTCCTGCCCAGCAGCCACCGCAAGGTAATTCCAACTCAAATATTAGATGTTTCAGATGTGGTGAACAGGGACATAGAGCGAATGAGTGCAGGAAGCCTACTATTCAGAAGGGCAACAATCTTCTGATTGAGGAAGACGTGGTAGACGAAAATGAGGAGCTTGGAGAGCCTGAGTATGACGATGATGAAGATGGAGATGTGATGTATGGCGATGACTCTAGTCGTTCCTAAGAGTCTACTGACTTTCAAGGGCGATTCAGGGGACGATTGGTTGAGAACCAATATTTTTCACATGGCCTGCACAAATGCAGATAAAGTCTGCAAGATGATCATTGACAGTAGCAGTTGTGTGAACATCGTGTCTGAAGAGGCTATCCAAAAATTACAGTTGAAGACAGATCGTCATCCCAAGCCGTACAAATTGTCGTGGTTGAATAAAGGCAGTGAGGAAACAGTAGATAGGCGATGCTTAGTGTCTTTTTCGATCAGTAGGAAATATTTTGATAATGCTTGGTGTGATGTCGTGTCTATGGATGCTTGTCATGTATTGCTAAGCAGACCTTGGTAGTATGATCGCAGTGTTATTCATGATGGGCGGAAAAATACATATTCCCTTAGCATCAAAGGGAAGAAAATTGTGTTGGCACCTCGTCGGGAAGGAATCCCACTTACTCCGGTAACAAAAATATTAACCTGCTTTTTATGTCCAGGTTTTTAGTTGAGATTGGGCGTGGAGTCGTAGTCTATGCTCTGCTGCCTTGTGGGAGTAGTGTAGCAGATGTGAATCCAGATTTGCCAACAGAGGTGCAGCAGCTGCTAGCAAAGTTTTCTGACCTAGTGCCAGAGGATCTTCCTCCTGGACTGCCGCCTATGAGAGATATTCAACATCAGATCAACCTTGTTCCAGGGTTTAGTTTACCAAATCGACCGCCTTATCACCTCAGTCCCAAGGAATCTGAAGAGTTGCAGCGAAGAGTGGTAGAGTTGTTGGAAACGGGCTACATCCGTGAGAGTATGAGCCCATGTGCAGTTCCTGCTCTGCTGGTGCAAAAGAAAGATGGCTCTTGGCGTATGTGTGTTGATAGCAGGGTAATCAACAGGATTACAATAAAATACATGTACCCAATTCCCAGCCTGGATGATATGTTAGACCAGCTGTCCGTATCTAAGGTTTTCTCAAAAATTGACCTTAAAAGCGAATACCACCATATCAGAATTCAGCCTGGAGATGAGTGAAAGACAACGTTTAAGACGCAACATGGGTTGTATGAGTGGATGGTCATGCCTTTTGGATTGTCCAATGCGCCCAACACATTTATGAGATTTATGCATAAGGTTTTACGGCCTTTCATGGGGAAATTCGTTGTAGTTTACTTCGACGACATCCTCATTTATAACTCAACATGGGCGTCACATTTTGATCACCTCCGTGCTATTTTTGATGTGTTGAGGGCGGAACACCTGTTCGTCAATCAGAAGAAGTGTTATTTCTTCACTACTTATGTTACTTTTCTTTGTTTTGTTGTGAATGGTGTCCATGCAGTTCAGTCGAAGATAGATGCAGTCTTGGAGTGGCCCAAACCCACCTTACACGATGTCAGAAGTTTTCATGATTGGCATCCTTCTACCGTCGGTTCATCCGAAACTTCAACACTCTGATGCTCCTATCACAGAGTGCCTCAAGGGATGTGATTTCCAGTGGTTCGAGGAGGCGGAGGCCAGTTTTCAACTGGATAAGCAGAAGATGACAGAGGCACCGGTTTTGGCACTTCCTAATTTTGAAAAGGTGTTTAAGGTAAATTGTGATGCATCTGGGGTTGGCATTGGTGGTGTTTTGAGTCAGGAGGGGAACCCAATAACTTTCTTCAATGAGAAACTATCAAAACCAAAGAATAATTATTCCACCTATGATCTGGAGTTTTATGTCAAAGTTCAGTCCCTGAAGCATTAACGTCACTACCTAGTACAGAGAGAGTTCATTCTTATCACTGATCATGAGGCCCTGAAGTACATCAATGACCAACATAAACTCAGTAGACGGCATGCCAAGTGGGTGGCATACTTGCAGGAGTTCACGTTTGCGCTTAGGCACCAAGCAGGGAGTCTGAACCGTGTCGCAGATGCACTGAGCCGTCGTACATTACTCCTCACCACCATGAGCAGTAGAGTTACAGGATTTGAGGCTTTATCTGATATATATGTTGCAGATCCTTCTTTCGGGAGGATAATTCAGGAGGTAACTGATGGTCTACGACATGACTTTATTTTGCATAATGGTTATCTGTTTCATGGATTACAATTGTGCATTCCAAATTGTTCACTACGGCAGCAGATTATTAGTAAACTTCATAATGAGGGTCACTTTGGACGAGTTAAGACGTTTGCCTTGATCTCTTCTAACTATTATTGGCCCAAATTGACCAGTGACGTGGCTCATTATGTGGAACGTTGTTATGTGTGTCAGCGGTCCAAGGGAGTTCTCACTAGTGCGGGCCTGTACACACCTTTACTTGTACCTGAAGCCCCTTGGTTTGATGTCAGTATGGACTTTGTGTTGGGCTTACCCCGTACCCAACGGGCCTTGGATTCTATTTTGGTTGTGGTTGACAGGTTTTCCAAGATGGCCCGTTTTGTAGCTTGCAAAAAAACAATGGATGCTGCCCGGATCACCCATCTTTACTTCAGGGAGATTGTGCGTTTACATAGTGGTCCCTGGTCCATTACTTCAGATCATGACACTAAGTTCATAAGTCATTTCTGGAAGAGTTTATGGGAGAAACTGAGGACGAAATTGAATTTTAACAGCGCCTACCACCCCCAAACGGATGGTCAGACCGAGGTGGTGAACCGGAGTTTGGGGAACCTTTTGAAGAGTTTGGCAGAAACTAAACCGAAGCAGTGGGATTTGGCGTTACCTCAAGCAGAATTTGCCTATAACAGGTCGAAGAACAGAACCACAGGATTTAGTGTGATTATTGGGATTTTGCTATTTTTTTTTAAAATTCTAATAACGTCGTATTTTAGCTATAAAGTCAGGCTTGTGGGCTGATTTTGATATACTTTTGATTTGAATAATTTTAATTGAACATCAGAGTTGTTTATCTGTGTTTTGGGCGAATCTCTTCTATCTTTTCCTAGTGAATTTTCTGTTGAAATTAGCGTGCAAGATAATCGCTATTCTGCCTTGCGTCAGAATCTGTTGTGATCACTCCTGTTATTGGCTGCAAGCTCTGGTGTTGGATTTGTGAAGGTAACAAGGAAAAGAGAATTGATTCGTGATGTTGTTGATGGACTGATCGATGATGGAGGACTGATCGATGATGATGATGATGGACTGATCGGTAATTGCAATGATTATGGACTGGATTAATCAGTGATTGCAACGATCGTGTTGATGATGATGAACTGTCGGTGACGATGATGTTGTTGTTGTTGTTGCTGTGGCAATTGTTTTTGCTGTTGATGGTGATTGTGTTGGCTGGGAATGAAGAGATGAAAGGAGTTTGTTGGTAGGAGAAGGGTTTGATTCAATCATTCTGTGGCTAGGGATTAGTTCCAAAGGAACAAAGAGAGGAAAGGAGTTTGTTGGTAGGATAAGGGTTTGATTCAGTCGTTCTGCGGCTAGGACTTAGTTCCAGAGAAAGTTGCTCTGATACTATTAAAAGAAAACATTCATATAATTGTATTGTTGTGTTAATTCATTGACTAAATAGAAGCTTATATAAGCTAACTTTGCCATGTATTGTTATGTTAATTCCTTGACTAAATACAAGCTTATATAAGTTAACTCAGCCATAATCTTGTGGAAACAAGAAACATAAGACTTCTTATTCTATACTGACTTTCTTATTCTGTAATATATGTAGAGTTTTTTTTTTCTTTAACAGAAGTTGCCATTAAAAATAATTAACTGCCTCTCAAAGGCCTCATCACTTATTGAGACATATCCAATCATTTATATACTTGACTTGATGATGCTCAGTATTAGATGTAGGACTATGTTGAACCAACATTTCTACCAAAAGCAACACTCAATGTATTAATAGGTTACTCGTCTTGCCATGGCCTTTCGGGAGTGATACTGTATAATTGACATCAAGGGGAGGACATACATCAGCCAATAGTTAGTAGTTCATCACATATAGTAAGTCTTTTTAGACACATCCCTATTCACTAATTGAAATTTGAGATACCCCAAATTGAAATTAGACTTACCTCATAAACAAATGGAATCCTACTAGAACCTTGAAGGCCATTTTCGATTGACCAAATAACCAGTGCACGCGTGGCATAAGTATGCTGCTCATCTGACATGTATTATGAAAAGCAACGACTACCTTGCACCACCATATCATCTTTCTCACACCACCATTGATTTTTTTTTTTTAATACTTTCTCACATCACATATATAAACAAAAATCATCAATTTTTTCCTCACCATTCAAATCGACAAAGCAATGGTTCCCCTTTTCGAAATCTCCTATTCTAAATCTCTCCCCACACTCAAATCTCTTGAAAATCTCCTCCATCTCCCTCGAAAACTCTCAAAATCCCCTTAAAGTTGAAACTCTTAAACCCAAACTCAATAAATATGCATAACTTAACATAAAAGACAAACCCAAACTCAACGAAAAAATGAAAAATAGGTGTGTTTATTAGATAACTGAGAGAACCTGCAGGCCATAAGAGCATCCACAATCCCTTATCTTACTAGCTTTAGTCGTAGGGACGACCACTCTTTTTGGTGGTGCATTAGATGTGTAAACCCATTTAACAACAATGGATTTTACGCCCTATTTCAGTAACTTCGACACATCTTATGACGAATGGAGTTTGGGCACTAAAATTGTATCAATGGCAGATATGAGACAATAGTGCATATTTTATGCGCCATAACATGTCCCTATAGATTTTTTTCCTTTTTAGATTAAAAAAATCGTTAAGTTGGGTTCCCAAATCAATCGATGTAGCCCAAGATGATGCTTAGTATGAGGTGTTCAAGTAATTAAGTAGAAACAATAATATGTATAGCTAGGAAGAAAGGGATGGGAGGAAAAGTAGGGTTAGCCTGGACCAGGAGACAAGAATGGGTGACTTAGAGCACATGCACTAGCCTCTATTCTTCCTTTTCCTCCTTGACTTGCACTACACCAAATTGGCATATTTGTAACAACTTAAAAAATAATAACATTTTTGAGCTATTACAATCCACCAAACAATTTCAAGTCAAAACTAAATTTAGTCAACAAAATGAAAAATAGCTGCACAAAAAAAGTGATACAATAAATTAGATCACCATGAATAGTATCACATGTAAGCCCATACTATTTGTGGTGATACAATTATTGAATCACTTTGTTTGTGAAAATGTGTAAAATTGTTTTGTGAATTGTTATAGCTCAAAAGTGTTACTATTTTTTGGATTGTTACAAAAATGCCAATTTGGTGTAGTGTTGGAAAAATCACAAATCAAAACTATACAATACTCCAACTATTATTAATATGGTGGGGTGGGGTGGGGTGGGCTAGGTAGAGCAGAGCAGGTGATCTCTACACAACATTCCATTTTATCTTCTTCACAGATAGATGTTTATGATCTTGTAATTGATTACACAAGTGTCATTGTGGGGACTAGAGGTAGTCTCTACATATGAGCTGTTTTACTGGTGTGGATTAAGGAGGTTGGGTCTTTCCTGATTATAAGTCATTTCTTCCGATATCTTGTTTGACTTTGAAGCACCATGCATGTTTAGATTGGTCTCCATCTCTCCATTTGGCACGGAAAACTAATAGAAAAGCATATAGTCTATAGATTATCTGGAACAAAAGAAGTTCTCACCAAAATTAGGTCCCGTTTTTGCCAAGCGTTAATAGTAATAGATGATGATTATATGAATTTCATTATTAAACTTGGGTTACAATTAACAATTTTACTTTAATACAGTGAAACAAAAAGATTTGCGCAACCTTACTAAAATGATCATAAGTTGCTCATTTCAAAACATTTTCAACTGATTCAAGTTGTGTTTTTTATTAGATAACTGAGATTACTACAACTTTTGTGTTTTGACTAACTTCATAATCGATTTCGATTGAGCACATCAGTTGGTCGAAAGTCAGGAACACTATCCCGTTTTCATTTTTAGGACAAATTTTCGCGACTTTACTAAAATGATCATAACTTGCTTATTTCAAAACATTTTCAACTGATTCAACTTGTGTTTATTAGATAAATCAGAGTACTACAACTTTCGTGTTTTGACCAGCTTGAGAATCGGTCTCAATTGAGGGTTTAAATTGGTTCGAATTTTTCATTTTTTCGTTTTGAGTTTAGGTTTGTCTGTTATGTTAAGTTATGCATATTTATGAATTTGAATTTATTTGAGAGTTTTTGGGGGAGAGAGAGGAGATTTGCAAGAGATTTGAGTATGAGGAGAGATTTGGAAGAGGAGATTTCGAATGGGGGAGGGAGGAACCATTGTCGATTTGAATGATGAGGGGGAAAAAATGAATGGTTTTGGTTTATATATGTAATGTGAGAGAGTATGGTGGTGTGAGAAAGTAAATAGATGTTGTGAAATAGTAGAATAGTGTGTGTTAGAGGAATTGGTGGTGCAAGGTAGTCGTTGCCATTACGAAATTGTGTGGTGGGCGGGGAATTAAAGCAGGATATGATAAGATTAAGAGCACAATCTATATTGACTGATGACTTGCTACACATTCATTACCTCTTTTCAAATATAAATTAGATCATAGATGAAACATTTAATAGGAGAAGAAAACAATGAAAAGCCTTCATCATGTTCTGATTTTCTTCTCTTCTTTACATCTAACGTTTCTATGCCAAAATAGAATTTCGTCAGTTTCAGCCTACACCATCACCCCATCACAATATATCAAAGACGGCCAGAACTTGACTTCCCAATCTGAAGCTTTTGAGCTTGGTTTCTTCAGCCCATCTAATTCTAAAAACAGGTACTTAGGAATCTGGTACAAGAGAATCTCACTTCAAACAGTAGTATGGGTAGCTAATGGAGATTTTCCCTTGAATGATACATCAGGAGTTTTTACCATATCCTCAATGCGTAATCTTGTTATTCTCAATGGAACAAACCACACCATTTGGTCCACAAATTTGTCAACGACAGCAAAAAATTCAATTCTCGAATTCCTAGAGTCGGGAAATCTTGTTTTAAGAGATGGAAATAATTCAGATAGGTATCTTTGGCAGAGTTTTGATCATCTATCAGATACAGTGTTGCCAGGTATGAAGCTCGGTTGGAACTTGCAGACTGGATTGAATCGATATATGACGTCGTGGAAGAGTTTCAATGATCCTTCTCATGGAGACTTCACTTTTGAGATTGATCTTAATGGAGTAGTTCCTGAACCAGTGATGAGATATGGGTCTAGTAAATATTATCGAAGCAGTCCATTTAATGGAATTCGGAACTCTGGATCACCTGACTTGAAGGATGAAATATATTTCAAGTACGTGGTGGTTGTTAATGCAACTGAAGTTTCTTACAGTTACCGACTTTTTAATCAGTCTGTCATTGCAAGGTTGGTGCTGAAACAAAATGATAATGAAGGTAAATTAGAACGCTATGTGTGGATTGATCAGAGCCAGCGTTGGGTCGCTAATGAACCAATCCCAAGAGATAGTTGTGACCGTTATGGTCGATGTGGTGCCAACAGTACTTGTAATACAAATGATGTACCGATTTGCCAGTGTTTGAAGGGGTTCAAACCTAAATCACCTCGTGAATGGAATGAGAATAACAAGAGTCAGGGAGGATGTGAACGTCAGACACGATTAGAGTGCAACAGCGGGGAAGGATTTGTGAAGTTTAAGGAGGTGAAATTGCCTGAGACAACACGTTCATGGACGAATATAAGCATGAATACAGAAGATTGCAAAGGAAAATGTTTGAAGAATTGTTCTTGTATGGCCTATGCTAATTCAGATATTAGTGGAGGTGGGAGTGGTTGTATTATGTGGTTCGGGGATTTCATCGATATGAGGGAGTTGCTTGGTGCTGGACAAGATCTCTACATTCGGATGCCTGCTTCTGAACTAGGTACCAATACTTCAATTCACAGCATTTATTCTACATAAATCTTTGTAAATAGTTCCTTTCTGTTAGATTTATGTAAGATTGAACTATCTCTAATTCCTATCATTTCGTTCACCAAAGAAGGTTCTCAAGAGTCAACCTCTCTAAGGACAAAAGGAAAACGAATATGTTTACGTTTTGTAAGCTTAACTTTGTTATGTAAAAGTAAAAATCTTTGTTATTCAATTCAGATGAGGATGAGAAAAAGTCATTCCTTCTGTTACAAGTACGTAGGTTTTTATAGGCTGAATATGTCCCTGTATAAGGACTTCCAATATGCCGTGTTGAGTCGCAGTTTTATTTGACAGAAAATTGAGACGTGGTAACTTCGCTAACAATATCATTAGTTTAACTTCAATATATTGGCAACGTAAGCCTAAGAGTCAAAGAAGATGGTTGTGTTAATGAGACTTTCCACGAGTGTAGTTGTTCTTGTTGGCGCGCCGGGCGCGTGCACGCACCTAGGTCAACTATACATAGCAACGATATTCTCCCCGACTTAAACACCGCAACTTGAGCCTACCATCCGGATCATGGGTGTGGGGTTTTTATCTTAAAAGGCCTCGTTACTATTAGGTAGTGGATCACTTCCTTATAAACCTTAGTGACAACTCCACCTTACTTGATGTGGGACTATTCAAGCCAACTTCATCTCAACAATCTCCACCTTTGGCGCGAATCGTCACACATCCTACAATTCATCCACTTGTCTGCAATATCTCGAAGTACACCTCCTCCTCGAGTCTCATGTGCGACCACGATCCTGTGGATAGCACTCGGTGTACGGGCTGCTATCCCGGCGTTATTGGCTTCACCTCAATCGCAACCACCGCACTAACTCCACCTCGTCCGGACTTATAGGATACATTCTCTTGGCAAGGATCTGAAACCTAATCTGGATTCATTCATCTGGCGGACCGCGCACATGCGACACTCTACCTGTCTCGCTACCTCGCGCCTAATCCCCATAACATGTGCCGCCTACACCTCCACCTCGGACCGCGCACATGCGATGCTCTACCTGGCTCGCTACCTCGCGCCGCATCCCCGGAAGAATGTGTTGTCTTGCACCACTTGCCAAGTCCCCACCGAACCATCGGCTTTGATACCATTTGTTGGCGTGTCAGGCGCGTGCGCGCACCTAGATCCACTATACATAGCAACGATATTGTCCCCAACTTAAACACCACAACTTGGGCCTACCATCCGGGCCATGGGTGTGGAGTTTTTATCTTAAAAGACCTCGTTACTATTAGGGAGTGGACCACTTCCTTATAAACCTTAGTGACAACTCCACCTTACTTGATGTGGGACTATTCAAGCCAACTTCATCTCAACAATCTCCACCTTTGGCGCGAATCGTCACACATCATACAATTCATCCACTTGTCTGCAACATCTCGAAGTACACCTCCTCCTCGAGTCTCATGTGCGACCACAATCCTGTGGATAACACTCGGTGTACGTGCTGCTATCCCGGCGTTATTGGCTCCACCTCAATCGCAACCACCGAACTAACTCCACCTCGTCCGGACGTATAGGAAACATTCTCTTGGCAAGGATCTGGAACCTAATCTGGATCCATTCATCTGGCGGACCGCGCACATGCGACACTCTGCCTGGCTTGCTCCACCTCGAACCGCGCACATGCGATGCTCTACCTGGCTCGCTACCTCGCGCCGCATCCCCGGAACAATGTGTTGTCTTGCACCACTTGCCAAGTCTCCGCCGAACCATCGGCTTTGATACCACTTGTTAGCGCGCCAGGCGCGTGCGCACACCTAGGTCAACTATACATAGCAACGATATTGTCCCCAACTTACCGCAACTTGGGCCTACCATCCGGGTCATGGGTGTGTGGTTTTTATCTTAAAAGGCCTCGTTACTATTAGGGAGTGGACCACTTCCTTATAAACCTTAGTGACAACTCCACCTTACTTGATGTGGGACTATTCAAGCCAACTTCATCTAAACAATCTCCACCTTTGGCGCGAATCGTCACACATCCTACAATTCATCCACTTGTCTGCAACATCTCGAAGTACACCTCCTCCTCGAGTCTCATGTGCGACCACGATCCTGTGGATAGCACTCGGTGTACGGGCTGCTATCCCGGCGTTATTGGCTCCACCTCAATCGTAACCACCGCACTAACTCCACCTCGTCCAGACTTATAGGATACATTCTCTTGGCAAGGATCTGGAACCTAATCTGGATCCATTCATCTGGCGGACCGCGCACATGCGACACTCTGCCTGGCTCGCTCCACCTCGGACCGCGCACATGTGATGCTCTACTTGGCTCGCTACCTCGCGCCGCATCCCCGGAACAATGTGTTGTCTTGCACCACTTGCCAAGTCCCCGCCGAACCATCGACTTTGATACCACTTGTTGGCACGCTGGGCACGTGCGCGCACCTAGGTCCACTATACATAGCAACGATATTGTCCCCAACTTAAACACCGCAACTTGGGCATACCATTCGGCCCATGGGTGTGGGGTTTTTATCTTAAAAGGCTTCGTTACTATTAGGGAGTGGACCACTTCCTTATAAACCTTAGTGACAATTCCACCTTACTTGATGTGGGACTATTCAAGCCAACTTCATCTCAACAATAGGTTTGATACTTTTGCAAACTGAAAAAGTCACTGTATGGGTTGAAGCAATCTTCGAGTGCTTCAACCCATTAAAGCAAGTAAGGTGGAGTTGTCACTAAGGTTTATAAGGAAATATTTAGAGTGTTTGGTTCACATTTCATGTGTGACTGAATGTCATTTTCTTTCTCCGATTAAAGCAAGCATACAACAACTACTTGTATAAAAAGTAAATATATGACAGCTATGAAAAAACACATCATAACAATCAGAGCGTACAGCTGAAACGCAGCAGCAATACAGCAGCAACATTGCAGCAAAATCGCAGCAGCAACGCAGCGTCAGATTGGCTGCAAATACATCGCTGAAACAAAGCAGCAGTGTGGCGTGAGTGCGACGTGAAACGGGCTGCGATAAGGGCATGAAACAGGCTGCGATAAGGGCGTGATTCGGTGTGAGTGCAGCGTGAAACAATAACCAAATAGAAGGATTGGAATCGAGTGATTTCGGGTGTTCTTCGTTTTCGAGTTTCGTCATACTTTTGGCGGTATTGTTGGCTTGAGATTGGGTGATCTCAAGGATTGTTGTCTGACAACATTGTAATCTTCAAGTAAGTGTTTCCATATTAATAAGAAAGTATAGAGTCGTCGTCTGTGGAATAGAAAAAGCCGAACCACGTAAATCTCGGTGTCATCTTTATTTTCTGCACATTGTTTGTTCTTTGCTATTACTTGCATAACAATTTTAGCCATTCACTATCACCAACTAGGTCTAGGACTTGTGTTGGGATTATTTGCATTAGCTAGTATTTTCCCTTACAGTTCTCCCCATTCATAATCCAAATGTTGCATTTTAATCATGTTGTTTGGCACAATGGCTTATCAGATTAGAAATCACTCACTTTTTAGTTTGATGTTATTCTGAGAAAAAAAATGATTCCTAGAGTCGAGACTAAGAGAAATGTATAAACCAATGCTTCCATAAATTCTATCGTGGTTTACAATTATAGTTTCCACACCTGTTCATTTGGGAGCATCTCCCAGATAGAGACAAGAGTCAAAGAGGTGAATTATATAAAGCACATAAGTTTAACTTTTGATCAGACTTTTTATAAGTTAGCATGTTTCCATCAATAGTTTTTTTCTTTTTTTTCGTATCAACATACTATTCTGACCAATATCTGCAAAGCCATTCGATTTTGCTTCCATTTATTTCAACTATTTATGTAAGAGAGATTCTAGCTTGCGCCTGGGTCTCAGCCTGTACCCTGCTGGGCACGTGCGCTTAGGAGGGTGTTGGGCATGTGCTTGGCAAATCACCACAAACTCACTCATCCTTTCTTCACAAACTCACAAACTCACTCCTTCACAAACTCACTCCTCCTTCCTTCACAAATACCAGGCCGTGCGAATACCAAACTCACTCCTCCCTCTTCCTAAGTTCATCTCGACACAGAGAAGAGAGCTCTCCCTCTCCCCAGAAGAGAAGCTCGAAATCTTGTTCAAAATTCAATCTTGGGTTCTTTTTGTTTTCTAAATTTGATGTTTGATATTGAGCTAATTTTTCAAATTCAATATTGGGTTGATTTGTTGTCTAAATTTGATGTTTGGGTTTGAGCTAATTGATGATTTTGATTGAATTCGCAGACTGATCTGAGGTTCCAGAGCCATGCAGTCTTGGCACTTCAGGAGGCAGCTGAAGCCTACCTTGTGGGTCTGTTCGAGGACACCAACCTGTGCGCCATTCATGCCAAGAGAGTTACAATCATGCCCAAGGACATTCAACTCACAAGGAGGATTCGCGGCGAGCGCGCTTAAGGTTGCAGCATTAGTGGTGATGTTGGGTTATGGGGATTGATTGTTTCTGAGTTTTGTATATACAAACATGGTAGCAGAGTATTTGCATAACAATTAAACCTTTATGTGTTAGCTTGAGCTTTAAAGTATAGCTGTTTGGAAAATATATTTTGATTCGATTCTGAAATCAATAACAGTTGCAATTTGTTGTGCTATTTGATGGCGCTTGTGATTTGATCTAATTCTCTATCTTGTTGTTCGTATACTTGTTGAGGTGGATTTAGTGTAAACCTTTAGGATTTGCTTGAAACTTTATGATTAGATACCCAAAGTATTAGCATTGCTTTTGTATTCCTGTTGGGAAATGCATCATTCATTGTGTATTGAATTAGTTTTGTAGAGTTTCATGTCTTCAACCTGTGATATATATATCAAGCACATTATTTGCTCTATTGTTGAGAGTTGTATGATCCATTATGCTGGAATAATAAAAAACTAGCCTGAATGGATTGAAGAGAATCACTTCTTGATAGAAATAGACACTTCATTGTATAAGAACGGTTCGAAGACAATCACTTCATCGCAGAGATTAACACTAAGTTGTATACAAAATTCATGATGCTATGCGAGTTCTACACTTTAATACTTGGATGAATCCTAATTATACTCGGATTCCGAAGTTTGTGTGGTCATCTGGCCTATAAATAATAAATTTCAATGTCAGCCTTGATCAAGGCCTGACTCAAGATAAGCCTAATTTCTCTTAAGTTTTACAATATTTAGCTTCTCAACCATGGTAACATTCGCTAAACAACGTCACAATCTAAGCATCGATGTTAGCTAACACATAAAGGTTGCAAATACTCTGCTACCATGTTTGTATATACAAAACTCAGAAACAATCAATCCCCATAATCCAACATCACCACTAATGCTGCAACCTTAAGCGCACTCGCCGCGAATCCTCCTTGCGAGTTGAATGTCCTTGGGCATGATTGTAACTCTCTTGGCATGAATGGCGCACAGATTGGTGTCCTCGAACAGACCCACAAGGTAGGCTTCAGCTGCCTCCTGAAGTGCCAAGACTGCATGGCTCTGGAACCTCAGATCAGTCTGCAAATTCAATCAAAATCATCAATTAGCTCAAACCCAAACATCAAATTTAGACAACAAAACGAACCCAATATTGAATTTGAAAAATTAGCTCAATATCAAACATCAAATTTAGAAAACAAAAAGAACCCAAGATTGAATTTTGAACAAGATTTCGAGCTTCTCTTCTGGGGAGAGGGAGAGCTCTCTTCTCTGTGTCGAGATGAACTTAGGGAGAGGGAGGAGTGAGTTTGGTATTCGCACGGCCTGGTATTTGTGAAGGAAGGAGTGAGTTTGTGAAGGAGTGAGTTTGTGAGTTTGTGAAGGAAGGAGGAGTGAGTTTGTGGTGATTTGCCAAGCACGTGCCCAACACCCTCCTAGGCGGACGTGCCCAGGAGGGTACAGGCTGTGACCCAGGCGCAAGACCCAGGCCAGCTAGAATCTCTCTTTATGTAAATTGCAGTAATGATTTTCAGAAGCTGATGCACCCAAAGAAACTAAAAGGGAACTGAAAAAAAAAAGCAAAAGTTGATAATCACCTTTTCAGTTATTGCGGCGATTTTCTTTTTAGGACTTGTTATCTATTTCATATGGACAAAGAAGAAGAAAAGTTTAATAAACATTTCAACAGAAGTAACAAACAGAGATCCTCAATTTTGTGAGGAGTTCATGCATGGTAAAAGGAACTATACTGGTTAGAAGAATGGTGATCTTGAGCTAAATCTCTTTGACATGGATATGATTCTAAGGGTGACACAAAACTTCTCTCAAACAAACATGCTTGGACAAGGTGGCTTTGGATGTGTTTATAAGGTAAAAGTAACTTTAAGTTCATCTTATGTTTCAAAGTACGCATTTTTGAATGCCTGTGAAGGCATTTTGTGTATGTTGTTATTGATCTCTATTCAACAGGGAACGCTAGAAAACGGACAAAAGATAGCTGTGAAAAGATTATCAAAGAGTTCAGGACAAGGAGTCGAGGAGTTTAAAAATGAAGTTATGTTAATTGCAAGGCTCCAACATAGGAATCTCGTTCGGTTTTGGGATTCTGCATTGAAAGTGAGGAGAAGTTATTAGTCTACGAATACATGGAAAACAAAGGCTTGGACGCGATTCTTTTCAGTCAGTGCTTGCTACCCTTTACAAGTTTGCAAATTGATATCTTAGTTCAGGCATTTCCATCTCAAGTTATAATTTTTAATCACTTTAACTTTTGACAATGCGAATCATATATGACATTGCTTTGGACATCAAACATACTGTCATGTCTAATTGATAACTATATATGAAGGTTTCAGCGGAGGATCTCTTAATGTATCTTCTGCCTTTTGCAGATGAAGCATACAAGAACATATTGGATTGGCATCATGGGGATTAGTCGAGGACTACTTTATCTTCATCAAGATTCTAGATTTAGAATTATTCACAGAGATCTGAAAACGAGCAATGTCCTACTAGATGGTCATCTCAACCCCAAAATATCAGATTTTGGAATGGCAAGGATATTTGGAGGTGATGATACTGAAGGGAAAACAAAGCGAGTAGTGGGAACATAGTAAGTTCCACAAACTTAAGTTACAACAAATAAAATGCTCATGAAAACCTTACAATATGTCTGATGTTTTTGTTCGATGATGGTATACAGTGGTTATATGTCTCCCGAGTACGCTATGGCTGGGATTTTCTCTGTGAAATCTGATGTTTTTAGCTTCAGGGTTGTATTGTTGGAAATAATCAGTGGAATGAAGAACACGGGATATTTTGCTTCCGATAACCAAGTTAACCTACTTGGATATGTAAGTACACAAAGTTTTATTTGTCTGAAGATGTCTACAATATATTGTATTTTGATCTTAAGAGTTATTCACTCGTGATATTAGGCGTGGAAACTATGGAGAGAAGGGCGTTCCATAGAACTGATTGATGAAACGGTGAAGGGTTCGTGTGTGCCAGATGAAGCATTGAGATGTATACACATTGGCCTTCTATGCGTCCAAGAACATGCAGAAGATAGACCAACAATCTCGACTGTGGTTTCGATGCTGAGTACTCATGATATTACAACATTCCAACAGCCAAAACCACCTGGATTCTTTGGTAGATCTCCGATTGAAGCAGGCTCAAGTTCAAGCAAACAAGATTCCAAATCATGTTCTGTAAACAATGTAACAGTTACAGTGCTAGAAGCTCGGTAAATTATTATTACTATTAATTTCTTCTAAAATAATTGAGAATTGTATATATAAATCATAGGAGGCAACAATGGTTGTCGTGAGATATATACCATTCAATGTTTGATTATAGTCTAACTTAGCTTGTTTACTAAGTTAAGACTTGTTACTGTGGACTCATCTAGCGATGCAATGAATATGAGAGGGACAGAAAATGTTATGGTTTACTTGAATGGTATATGAGAGGGACAGAAAATGTTATGGTTTAATGTTATGGTTGTAGTGATGCAATGAATATGAGAGGGACAGAAAATGTTATGGTTTAATGTTATGGTTGTAGTGATGCAATGAATATGAGAGGGACAGAAAATGTTATGGTTTACTTGAATCCATTGATCAGTTCTATTCTGCCAAATCGACTTTTTCTTGTAAGCCAGTTACCAAACTGTTTTACCAATCAAATTTAAGTCATTAGCATCTAAAGCAAATTAACCAGTTCTCCACTATTACCCTCTTGTTGTACCTGTGTAAGAGTTCTAACTCGCAGCACAAGATTCCAACCACACTTGGCTCATAACCTTCCACTTTTCCCTCTGCGTCTACCAAAGTATCTCGGTATGCAATAATTGCCATTGCAGATACAACGTGGGCTGGATGCCTAGCAGATCAATTTCTATCATACAAAAATATGGAAATTAATGTTTTTATTTAACAAATTTATAGTGAATTTAAAGTAATAAAAAAATTGGTTAAATTTGATTATGAACTAGATGTTATAATCATTAATGTAAGTTTAACATCTTGTCTTTTAAGGGGAAATATATTCATCATTGCCAAGTGTTGGCTTGAATAGTCCCACATCAAGTGTTGGGAAAATATTGGCTTAAATAGTCCCACATCAAGTAAGGAATAGTTGTCACAAAGGTTTATAAGGAGATGATCCACTCCCTAATAGCAACAAGGCCTTTTAAGGAAAAACCTCACACCACCTAGGCCCAGATGGAAGGCCACACCCGATAGGTGGTGTTTCCACGATATTGTCCCCAACTTAAAAATCACCTATCGGTGCTATTAGGGAGTGAACTATCTTCTTATAAACCTTTGTGACAACTCTTCCTTACTTGATGTGAGACTATTCAAGCCAACACTTTCCCAACACTAAGGAAGAACGATGGACAATTTTGGATTCGCAGGGCAAATGGAGGTTATGCTTTTCTTTTCCACATTCAGAATCAAATTTTGGATTTATGATATTTATCCTGTTCATAAACATGAAAACTACTATTGAGTTTTGAGATTTTCATTGATTGAATAATTAAAGTGCATTCAAATTCAGTTTTCGACCAAGTCTCCATTGAGAAGATACTTGGAGACATTTTTTCACCTCAAAAACATTGACACTGTCCTCTCTGTTGGAGCCTTGGAGGTTACTTTTTTTTTTTTTGGCTAATAATATATGCTTGTATTAAAACTTGAAACGGTCACAACAATTATACGGAGGGCTCAGGTCCCAAAACAACCAAATCTTAAAGACTTATATGCCCGTCAATCGAGTGAGAATTTGATGTAGGAAGATCCGAGTCAGATAATGCTGAATTGTCAGATAGCACATTGTTGACACTGAGATACCATGAGTTGGCAAATCAGTGCAAAGATTGTAGGAAATCGTGATCTTTTCCTAATTGTGGCAGTTTTAGGTGTGTTTCGATTTTTTGCCATAACTTTGGCTACGGTTATCAGAATCGCGCGTACGACCCCAATTCGGAAAGCTCTTTTTGGTGCGCACGCCGTGGTCACTGAGCTATGCTCGATGCACATATTTTCGAGGTCAAAATCAATTGTTTTCCCTTCCGAATCTATAATTTTAGTAGTTTTTTCCCTTTTGGTAATATTTTATTTATAGTTTAGGAAGAGATTTTGGCCAGATTTTTGGCAGATTGCTTCTTTTTATTACGTATTTAGTTTTAGCATGATTATTGGGATTTTACTATTTTTGGTAAAATTCTAATAACGTCGTATTTTAGCTATAAAACCCGATTTGTGAGTTGATTTTGAGATACTTTTGATTTGAATAATTTTAATTGAACATCAGAGTTGTTTCTTTATATTTTTGGTGAATCTCTTGTATATTTTCTTTGTGAATTGTCTGTTGAAACTAACCTGCAGGATAACCGTTATTCTGTCCGGCGTCAGTTGGTATCAAAGCTTCAGGATCTTCTTGGGGTGAGATTTCATCAGTTTCCATGGCTAGTGGTCGTGGTCGCAGTCGTCGCGGGCAGGTTCCGAACGAGGAAGCCCCAAACCGTGATCGTAACGTTCATGATGTGATGATTGAGGATTTACAGAGGCAAGTTGCAGAGTTAACCCGGCGTCTAACGGCGCAGGATTTTGGTAATCGTGAGATGGAAGATCACAATTCTGATTCCAGTTTCGAAAACCCGTATCACCATCGTGCTTGATTTTGAGAGCACCGTGGTCGGGAGAATCGTCATGGAGACCTCGGTTTCATAGTGGATCTGCTCGAATTTTCTGGTACGTTACAGGCCGAAGGATTCGTAGATTGGTTGAATGAAGTAGAGTGTATTTTTGAGTATAAGGAAGTTCCAGATCGTGTCAAAGTGAAATTGGTCGCCATCAAACTCAAAGGCAGAGCATCTGCGTGGTGGGAGCAGTTGAGGCGGTCACGAGACAGGCAGGGCAAGGCCAAGATCACTGATTGGGAGATAATGAAGAAGATGATGAAAGGTTACTTTCTTCCTTTCGACTACACTCAAACTTTGTTTCAACGACTTCACTCGTTGAGGCAAGGCACGAGATTGGTTGATAATTACACTGAGGAGTTCTATCAATTGATAGCCCGTAATGACTTATCTGAGATGGAAGAGCAGATGGTGGCACAATATTTGGGGGGATTACAGCAGCCCCTGCTGGATGTCCTCACCCTTCACTCGCTGTGGACCGTTTCTGAAGCATACCAGCATGTACTTGCTGTGGAAAAACAGCAGAACAGAAGGCCAATGATCCGAAGTGATCCAAGCAGTCGGCCAGTTCGCCCTCAAAAATCTCGTCCTGCCCAGCAGCCACCGCAGGGTAATTCCAACTCAAATATTAGATGTTTCAGGTGTGGTGAACAAGGACATAGAGCGAATGAGTGCAGGAAACCTGCTATTCAGAAGGGCAACAATCTTCTGATTGAGGAAAACGTGGTAGACGAAACTGAGGAGCTTGGAGAGTCTGAGTATGACGATGATGAAGATGGAGATGTGATGTATGGCGATGACTCTGGTCGTTCCTAAGAGTCTACTGACTTCCAAGGGAGATTCAAGGGACGATTTGTTGAGAACCAATATTTTCACACGACCTGCACAGTTGCAGATAAAGTCTGCAAGATGATCATTGACAGTAGCAGTTGTGTGAACTGTTGCGGGTTTAACCGGCCTAAACAAATAGGCTAATTTGACCACTTGTAATAACTGCAAGTGCATGGTGTCTAACTGGGAGACAACGGCAAGTACGGGTCGATCCCACGAGGAAAGTGGATGCAAATGAATTTTACAATTTATCTAAACTAATTTACAAAAAAATGGGGTTACAGTGTTTTTAAAACTAAACTAAAAATAAATTCAAAATAAGAAAAATAAAATAAAAGGAAAAGATGGATGATATGGATTTTGTGGGGTTTGGACTCACCGATGAGTTAGCAAATATATTTAAATCTAAATTACTGAAATTATAAACGAGAAGCTTTAGGGATGAGGATCCCTTGCTTACACCGAAGATGTGATCATTAAAATCCAATTCCAATCATATTGAGTTTCTGTCAAACATGAACAATTTATCTCAAACAAATAAACTTTTACCAAGCATTAAGTGTCTTTTGAGGGCACACTTATTCAAAGTTCAAGCTCAATATTTGTTAACACATGCTTTGAATATTGATAAAATGTGAGTCTAACTACCAAACATATCAAGTTTTAATCGAACATGAAAGGTGAAAACAATTTATCAAATTTGTGAAATAAAATTTTAATTATCAATTAAGCATTTAAGTCAGTAAAATAAATTATAAAACCCTTTTGGTTTGTCGCCGCCTTAGTGCGGTGGTATTCAGCAGATCAGCAGGTTGCAAACAGCGCCAGCCCTTTCTTCTTCGATTTGAACAGAGAGAGTGGTGGTTCTTACAGGATCTCAGGGTGCCAATAGCGGAACTGTTTGAAAAACAGTTATTTCCCGCTAAAAATCGCGCATCTTCATCTCCAACGAGATTCGCTCCTCGCGCTGCTTCGTCTTCACTCCTCGCGAGCTCTTTCTTCCTCCGAACGGCTTCGATACCTGCAAGAAGATAAAGAGATGGAAGAACAGAAAGAGAGATAAAATGAGAACAAAAAAAAAAGATGGAAGCACTGCCCTTGTTTCTGCTCCTGTAGCAGTGGTGGTGTGCGAGCTGATGCGCCGCTTGCGACGGTGGTCGTGAGAGAGGGAGATAGGAAGGAGGGCCGAGAGATGGCGGCAATGGCGAAGCTCGGTGGTGTGGACGGTCTGTCTGGCTCTGTCGCGAGGTGGAACAGAGTGGTGGCGACTGTTGATTTTGTTTGCGACAGGGACAGGGTGTGGCGTGATGTTGATTTTGTGCGTGGTTGGTTGCGAGGGAGGAAAACAGGGACGTGCTCCCTGTTTCTCCTCTGTTTTTTGCGCGAGATGGTGATGGTGGGGGCGTCTGATGGTGGTGCTCGGCGGTGTGGATGATGGATGGTGGCGAGGTGATGACTGATGGTGGAGGAAGAAGTCTGCTGCTGTGTGGCGTGATAGAAGAGGGAGAGGGAGAGATGGATGGTGATGAGATGGGTGTGATGAAAATCCCTTTGTGAATGACAGAGGATTTGTTTTTGGCTATTGAGGCTTGATTCCCTTCTCCTCATTCCCTTTCTCATTCATTTCTCTTGTATTTATAGAGAATTAAGAAAAATGAATATGGACAAGTTAAGGGGAGTGTCACGCCCCGATTTTCGAAGGAAACGAAAATCCCAAAAATCCACGTAGGATTATCCGTTTCCCCCAAAACTCGGGACGTGAAAATTCAATAATAACAGAAACAAATAGCAGCGTCAACTAAACAACTAAAACGAATAAAAAGTCTAACCCGGAGAAGACTGGCATGGCTAGCTCACTAGCGGAACTCCAGTAATGCAGCTCAAAATCTCTAAACCTGAAAGACTACTCGGCTACATTCCAAAAGGAATGTACCCAAGAAGCAAAAGCTCACTCGGGTCAGCAATAAAGCTGGTGTGAGAAATCTTCATCCCAAAAATCAATAAATCCGCACATGATAACATTAAAATAAACCAAACAATAAATAACCACACCATCCGGTAGTTCCTCAATGAGGCAATGGTGTTATCATCCTAATAAATAAATATGCATTATTTATTACTAATAAATAAAATTTATGACTTATCAATCCTCATAAATGCAACAACAATACAATTCATAATCATATTAGACTATTATTGAAATATTAAACAAACACATTTTTCTACCTTTAAGGTAATCACGCACATACACAAAAAGAAATCTCGCTACTTTTCCACAATCGCACTCTCCTCCTGTGCCGAACACACCTCACCCAAGTGTGCCTCCCTTGCCTTCGAAACCACTCGGAGCGTACATGTTCCAAGTGGGGTGCCACCTCGAGGAACATGTCATCACACCCGAAGTCCGATCCATGGCAAGTATTCTTCCTAAATCTACACGTACAACCGAACACACATGGAACGGTGCACCGATATGCAAGCAAGTCTGCATACCCATAATATCACATGTATACAAGCAAGTCTGTATACAAAAATTTCACATTCTTTTTTTTTTTTTTTCTCGGAGTTGTGGAAAAGAGCATAAAAATAATTAAATCCTCAAAACTCTTTTATGGTGACGCTTTGTCAACCATAAATAAATCAATCACAATATCCACCATTCTTTTGGGGAAAAGTAATATTTGACACATTGTCAATTCACACATCTCATCTCTTTGCATCATACGAAAAACAATATGCACACCAATTCGCATAACAATACAAATACTCAAACTAAAACAAGTGCTCAGTTAAATTCCAGTCAATATCCATTACTAGGAAATTTTCTTCTAACCCTAAACTAAATAAGGGTTTAATCATACATAAAACTAATACAGACAAGACACTATCCCTTAAGCTACCACTTCTAACAAGTTGCAGAGAATGACAGGGCGTGACAACAAAGCTGTCTTACAGCAACTTGCTTTCTAATTCATTATGAAAATCTTTGTTAAATCAGTTTATCTAACGCCACAAGCCATAATCTTCACAATGTTAAGATTATAAATGTGCATGTACACTACCCCCTCAACCTTTTTGTTTAAGTGTTTAACTGTTTCTACCATGAGGTACATTAGTCTACGCCACAATTGGAGCACCAATTCAATTACAAATTATATTGTGTAGCTAAGCTTATAGGACACATAAACAATAATATAGGCTGCATACTTTTGTTGCATAGACATATGCCCAACAGGAAGTCAGTTATGCAAACCATAGTGGCATGGTATGATCATAAATATTAAGTCACTGTCACCTCAAGATTTCTGTAACATTTTAGATAAACTAAAAAGCATCCTATTTTGACTATACATGAAGAACCAATCCTCCAACTCTACAAGCAACATCCAAAAGCACAAAACAATAGACTGCCTATTAGCTCAACTTTCAAAAACCCAAACCTACACAAAACCCGAACTAACCCTTCATGTGGAACAACAACATGGCAAGCTTTGCGATCGAAGAACAAAAGGGGCGAGATGAGACAGAAGAAAGAACTTACAATTTCATATATAATTAACACTCCCAACATTCTCAATTTCATAAAAAAAAATATATATATATATATAAAAGGAGTATGAAGAAAACTCACAGATGCTGACACTGGACTAGTAAACTAAATGTCGTAGCATTTGGAACCAAAATTGGAGACTGGGTATATGGAATTAGCTCAACTTCTCTGGTTTCGATGTAGTAGTATGTAATCAACTTTGGGACTTCTTAACTGAACACCACCTAACATACCAACACCACATTTGCTCAACCAACACACTAACTTCTGTCTTCCAAACAATATCACCCACGTCATTACTGAAAAACTAGATGGCAGCAACTTCCTTATTTGGCGATCTCAAATTCATACCAATCCTTAGTATACATGATCTTGAGGGAATTATTTGTGACACTTCTGCCCCCTCCTCCCACTAAAATCACTACTGGCACGGGTGCAAATCTCACGTCCAAATCCAGTATATATCACATGGAGAAAACAAGATCAACTAGTCTTAGTGTTGGATTAACTCATCTGCTACCTTAACAGTCTTGGCACAAATTGTTGGTCAGACCACTTCCCATTCTGTATGGAGCACTCTTGAAAAGCTATATGCTGCTCCTTCTCAAGCTCGCATTATGCAGTTAAAATACATACTTCACCTAGTGAAAAATGCACTCTCTCCATTGCTGACTATATACAAAAGGTAAAATATCTCAATGATAACCTGGCAGTCGCTTGCCCAGTATCTGATCAAGATCTTGTTTCCACCCTTCTAAGCGGCCTTCCAAATGCAATCTAAATGAGCCCACTCCCTTCGCCATATATATCACCATAAACAAACAAATGCTTCAAGGTTTCCTTTCCAGAATTAACACAACAATAACATTTCGAAACCAGACTGAAACCAACTCGTTTGAGCTCATCGGTCACTTAAAGTGCTCTATGTATTACCTTCCAAACTGAAATCGAGACTTTCATCGGTAGTAGGGGATGCCATAATAGGGGCACTGGTCCTCTCGACCTTGTCCCTATCTCTGAATAGTTCCAATGCAGTCTTGGTTGAGAAGTCTGCATCACTGCTGGGTGTCCAAATATGAACGTCAAGCTCCCAAACACCATCACTCATTCTTTGTTCATACAAAAATTGATCTTTCTGCTGCAAAAAAACAGGGCCAATGAAACAAAAGTTTCCTTGTGTGTGTCCCTAAAAATGGCCATCTGTCCTTGATTGCAGCCCAACCCACTAGATCTAACATTTGTGCCATCGCCCAATGTTCATCGAAAACGATAACATTACCTAAACCAATACTCCAGGTTGTATACTCTGCTAAAGTGAATCGCAATTCCATCAACTCCAACGAAAGGGACACTCCAACCTTCAGAACCTGCTGATGAGACACCACCCCATCACTTGTTGCTCCTCTTCTACTACTAAAATCAGAACTTGTCATCGACATCACCCCTTCCATCCATACCCAACATCTAAACTCAACTCAACCGAACAAAACCCTTTGATCTTCACCCAAATCGCAGCACCACTGTCATCCTCTTCGCCTGCTCCTCGCCATCTCGATCTCCAACCAACCCTCACCAATTTCAGCCGCCATTAAGAAGGAAACGAGAAGATAAAAAAAAACTCAAGGAAAAAGGTTTTGCTCTTTTTTTTTTTTTTTATATATATATAAATGGTGGGTGGCTATCCGCCCCCCACTAAAATTCTAAAAACAGTCCGCCCTTAATCTTCACAAAATAAAACCCTAATCCTTAGTTTATGAAAGCCCAAAACCAAGCCCAAATACAATTGGGTAACAACCCATCAACATTAGGGTTTACAAAAGAAATTTTTATATTTATTTAATTAGGCGGGTATTACAGGGAGGGTTCAATGAGTGATTTAAGGCTTAAATCAAATCAGAATCTTGGATGATTGAGAGAATATGCCTTGGGTTTGATTGAGCTTAGCATTGGATTTGGGTTTATGGGTTTGGTTTTGGGTTTAAGGGTTTGATTTTGGGTTTGGTTTTGAGTTTAGGTTATGGGCTTAGGCTATTCTCACCTCCACTTCCTCTGAAGTCACCGTCTGAGACACTACAAAAAAAAAGTCCTTTAATAGCGGTTCAAAACCGCTATGGTAGGATACCATAGCGTTTTAGTAAACGCTATGTCTGCCGGCGCTATAATAGACCCTGGGTCTATTATAGCGGTTTAAAACCGCTATGGTAGATCCTTTTATAGCGTTTCTGAGGATCTACCATAGCGTTTTAAAAACGCTATAGTAATTATACATAGCAAATTTTTTTTTTTTTTTATCAACTGTTAATTATTTTCAACTCAAAAGTATAAACATTCGCATTATAGAATCCAAATAGGATCACTAACAACAAAATTATAATTTTTTTGCTATCAACTCAAAATTATAAACATTCGAATCATCATATATATTGTACTATTGGTGGACATTGACATTATAGAAATCAAGCATTCCATTACATAGCACATTGCCGCCAATATCAAGGTCACCTTTCTCTCTCACTAGTCTTAGACTCATGAGTTCAATTCAATTAATATCAATAGCTGATCTGATCTACTAATCTCTGCAGGTGAAGGTAGAGAATGGGATACTCCATGTGGCTGGGAAGAAAAAGAAGAACCAGCAGCAGCAGCAGCAGCAATTACATCAAATATCAATCAATTTACATTCCCAGCCAGGGGCAAAAATTACATCAACTGTATGTGGGTCCACAATCTGCCACAGATATATGTAAATGCAAAATACAGTGCAGCAGTATATCTTAAAATTTTAACCTGGTTTCGAAACATCATTCAACCTTTCCACGACCTTCAATCAATGTCACATTAGCATTTTTCAGGATGTTCTTGTAGATGCCAGTAAGGCGGAGTAACTCGGCATTCTTATTGGCCATCAAGGTGCTCCAATCATGTGAAGGGTAGGATTCATATTTCCAGCCAAAGCCCTGACTTTCTTCAAAATCATGGTCATATTTTGAAGAATACACAAGTAGTTTCTTCGGAACCATCCTCTCAATACACACCTGCATTAAAGAAACAAATCAGCTTTAAAGAAGGAACTTTTTTTTTCGGGGGGGGGGGGGGGGGGGGGGGGGGGGGGGGGTTGAGACATTAAATGTAGAAACTTGGATTTTTATTTCACTGATATTTTAATGTGTGCAGAACTGCACATCCAAATGATAGTAGCAATAGTTAGATTCTCTACTCAATTTGCTTGCACAGTATCCTTAACATTTTTCAACAAGTATTTAGTTACTACTTATTTACTCAATAGTCACATATTAAAAAGTCATGCTAAAACCCAGACAACCACTTGTCCAGCTTTTCTTCCTCAATTCATCTATCTAAATAAGGATTGATTGAACTCTTTTATGGATACCACAGCCTTATTTAGAAGGTTGTACACTCTCCTTGCAAGCTGCCTTCCTAAATTTATTTCATGGATTATGCACCAATCGTTTCCTGATTACTAGCACAGGTCTTTAGGTCAGTGTTTTTTTCTTCTGTCATCTCCACAACGCTCCTTTTGCTCCAACTATATATATATATAGATATATAAATCTGAAACAAATTTATCAGTTGTTTCATTTTTACCTTCTCACAGAATATTATGTAACAAGTTCTTTATAATATGATAAGAACAGTGAATGGAGTAGGTCTGATGACTATGTATGTGATGCTGAGTTGTTGGATGTCAATATAAAATCATCATTTTAATGCTAATGTTGAAGAATAGAGAAATGAGAAATTTATTTTGAGATGACTTACTTTAAAGGGTTTGCAAGGACTCTTTGACCAATAGTGACAAAACTCGTTTCTTGGTTTGACATAAACCAGGCCAAAGAAGAGACACTGTAGCACAGATCAAGTCAGACGTTAGAACCATGTTGAAATACGATCTCTATAAGACAAAAGAAGCTCATATCTTGCGAAGATCAAATAATGATCTTCATAATATCTACCTTCCAGTAAATATGTGCTCACGAACACCTAAAATTGTAGGTGGTCGCACTCCATGATCTTCGTTAAATTCTTCCAAAAGGTTACGCATTTTCAAAGCTTCTTCCAAATAATTGTCCTACAAAACATATTGAATGAGGAGAACAAAATATAATAATAAACACGCCATGGGAGCACAAATGTTAACAAATTAACAAGAACACTCCAGAATACCTGGTTCATGTCAATGGTTTGAAGAGCTTCCCCTCGAGTGAAAATTATAGCATGGTTTTGGTTTTCAGGCTTTCCTTCCCCTATCTTTGCTGACCCCGGCAGTTTTATCCGATAAATTTCCTTTACAGTGAATAATAGAATATTCAATAATGTACGAAGTGGCACTGTAAATCCTACTTGAAAAAGAAAACTTTATACACACTACTACAAATATAGGCTTGCATAGCGCTTAAAAATAGGCTTAGATAGCGCTTTTTAGCGCTATCTAAGCTACCGCTATGGTAGCTTAGATAGCGCTCAAAAAAGCGCTATGCAAGGCGCGTACTTGAATAGCGCTTTGCTTAGATAGCGCTTTCAAAAGCGCTATCTAAGCGTTGATTTTTTTTTTTTAATTAACTTCAATAGCGCCTTCTAAAGCGCTATGTAAGCGCTAATTTTTTTTAAATTAGCTTGAATAGCGCTTTTTTAAGCGCTATTTAATTTAAATGAATTTTTTAAATTAGATTTGTTTATCTGCTAAGATAGCGCGTAAATAAGCGCTATGGAAGTAATTAGATTGTTCTTAGATGGCGCTTAAAGAAGCGCTATTGTAGTATATATGTTAAACTTAGATAGCGCTAATTTGAGCGCTATCTAAGTTATTTGATTTGTTTTTTCTATTTTTCCGATACCGATTTTCTGGGCTAAATATAATATTTAATATAATAATGACAACGTTCAATCAATCAATAAAGACACAACATGATAACTAACTGTTTCTCATTCATTCAAAATATAATTTAAGCATTCATACAAAATTGTTAATATGCTATCATATATTGAATTGTATAAATTGCTGGATCCAGCTTTTTTGGCCATGAAATGAAATGGCCAACAGCTTCTCCTACAGTCCTAACTTCGTCTGTACATTGCGGCACCGCTGAATGTTTCTCAGATTCTACCGTCACTTCAAATTGTATCCTCGCATAACTTGAAATTGCATCATGGCATTGTATAAGTATAACAACACACACTAAGTCGGTATATAAATCTTAAAGTAATATGTTCAACCTTCTGGTAGTGGAACCTCCTTTTCACCATGATCAAATTTGGGAACCTCCTGTTCAATGGTTTAAAGTAGATTTTTGTCACCTAATTCTTGAATGATGGCCTTCGCCCATTCTACAAATCTTCTAATCACTTCAGCTGCTGGGACACTACAAATCTTCTAATCACTTCAGCTGCTGGGACAATATCGTTAACTAGTCCTACTCCTTCTCCTGCATACATCACCATGTCCTGTAGCCTACCAACTGTAGTCTGATTTGGAGCTAGTCCAGCAAATCGACGAAGAATAGAAACCTATATGATCATCAGATATATGATTAGTATATATAAGTTCAATTTATGTTATTTTTTATTATTTTACTATTGGAAGATGCATGATAATTCTAACGAGAAACCAACTAACGTTTGAGAAGATGGTAGTTTGTCCAATGATGGGTTGAGAATCATCGTTCACAAGTTTGTCAAAGTCAGGAGACTTTCGCCAGTACTGATTGAAAGGTTTGTTGAGACAACGAACGTCTGCTCTCCATGACGCCTGTCCATATAAATCAGTTCTGTCAGTCTCATATTCATTGTAATGGAGGAGTTGCTGTTTGTAGTAGTCATTGGCATAAGCTTCCTCCGTAGCTATAAACCTATAACACGCACCAAAATTTTTTACTTGATAACATACAAAAATTAAGAGATGAAGATAAAATTTTCAGATGAGTATTAGTTGTAGATTTGATAAAGAGTTAGGTTTGCCTATTTTCAGGCTTGAATTCCAAGTTATTATACACCTTCAGCATCATCAATGTGTTTGGTTTTTGGGGTAACTGAAGCTCTAATTAATAGCAAAGCATTCTTAACATGCTGATCGTACCGATGCATTGTATATTAGGTTTTTACTGTGACTTGGAAGGTATGTTCAGGAAACCAAATTTTGATTTCATCTTGGGCTTTTATTTGTTTGTCATTGAAAGCTTATTCACGACCATCATCATAAATGAACCGATCTAAAATTAGTTCGATAAGCTGGAATCAATTGCAAGGAAATGGTAACCAGTATGTTCATTGGTATATCACATACCTTGTTCCCACACAAATACCCTTGGCACCTAGGGAAAGTGCAGCAACATAGCCACGACCATCACTGATGGATCCGGCGGCAACTACTGGAATGTTTCTATCTCCAACCAAATCAACTATTCTGGGTACTAGGCCCGTCAAAGCAACCTACACAAAATGTTAAGCACACCCTTTGTTTGAATGTGAGCTGTGGACAGCAGAGGGAAGGAGACTTACCTTTCCAGCTACGTGACCCCCAGCCTCTTGACCTTGGGCCACAATGCAATCAACTCCTGCAGCAATCGCTCTCTCGGCAGCTTTCACTGATCCCACCTACAAAAATGGTCCAAACACAACAAAGGTTTAGCTAGAACTCTAATACCAATTGCACACTCCACTATATCGAAATAAGCTACATTTAGCATATAATTCTGCAAAATGAAATCTTGACAAGTGATGAAAAGTAATTACTTTCTTGTTCACAATTTAGGACTGTAACAAGAGTAATTATATTGACCGTGAGCATTAGCCAAATAAGCTCATAATGAAAGAAAATACCCAGTTTTGGCTTTTGATCATTTATGACCCCAATAAACCTCCATTATGGGGAGCTCCTCATCAAAGATTGCTTTAACAGTTTTAGCATTCTCAAACTCCAACAAAATCCCAACCCCAAATGGCTTGTTGGTCAGCTTCTTAGTCTCTCTTATTACATTCACTGTTGCATCATAATTATACTGTTCAAACACAACGTATGTTCTTAAAACTATACAGTCATCAAAATGAAACAAGTAGAGATGAAAGAAAAACATACAGAGGGGCCGGCAAGTAGTCCGATACCACCGGAGTTGGCAACTGCAGCAACAAGTTCAGGTCCAGATATGTCTACACCCATGGGTGCACACATCACCCCATTATCAAACCCAAGTATCCCTCTAAATTTCATCTTCTCTTTGATGATCACCAACACTTCAATTCAACTAGTAGTTTTGCTTGATGAATACACTTCATTGAAGGAGGTTAGACTTGCATTCATACGAGTATAACTATACATTTTTAATAACACATTCATTCCATTCCATTAGATACGACACATGAAACACTAATATGTCAACATTTTTAACATAAAGCTATATGCCTATATGGAGTTTTATGTTTGTAAGTTCAAAGTTTACTACTCCGAATGACTCAAAAGCATGCTTATATAGAATAATGCTTAAAATGATGTCAGAATAGACCCAACATGGGTAGAGTGGTCCTGCTTTAAACTGATGTGCTTTCTCAAGAATAGCTATTACATAATTAATGTCCCTACATCACTTTGTTTTGTGAGAAAAGATGCAACTGACGTGCTTTCTCAAGAATAGCTATTACAATTACGTGGTGAATAGATAGAAACAATTATTGACCTTTTTCTTCAGACACTACAATTGAAGAAAAGTTAATTGTTCTACTAAATGTATCTAATATGATCACATTCATGCTCAATATGAGTTTACCACGAAAACAGACAAACAGTGGTCTGAAATCTTACCCAAGCTGTGCTAGAGATTTCTTTACGTTTTTACCCTCTTTTACACTCTGCCTTCCTGCATCATCATCTGGCTTATTTCGCTCTGATCCAGCAAGATCAACAAAGTTGATTCTACTGCTTCTTGAACTACTAAAGCCTTTTGACGAGGCACCCTGTAAAAAATTTTGGAGCAATAGAAATACAAAGTTGAATTAGAAACAACAAGAAGCAATATGGACTACAGGCCCCAAACAACCAGCACAGGCACAGTGAAATATGAAATCACTTCATAAACCAAGCTACCCTATAAGTGAAATCAGAATAAGCGGTTCTTGTGAGTAACAACTGAAAAGAAACTTATAGTGGTATACCTTGCACCAGGATTCAATTACACAAGTGAAGACGATATGAGAACGAGAGCTCTTGGAGTTAATACTCGTTGCCCCAACCTTTCTATTTGAAAGCCCCTACATTATGAAAGTTAAATTTGATTCAACCACAGTACAACACTGAAACCACAGAAAGACCTTGTAGGAAAGACATATTTTGCACAACATATTTAAAATGATCTTTTAGACATGAGGATCAAACAATATACACCAATACCAATGTCATATTTACACTATAATCAGAAAAATATAGACCAATTCTTACTTACCTTGATTAGAATTTGTGTTACATCGTCGTAGCTACTAACACATTCTTCACTCAGATTTTCAACATAAAAACCATTCTTGGAATCATCTCTTATCTGGAGAAAGTGAAAAATGCCCTTTAGTTACACTAAACATAGAAAGCCCAGACCAAATGAGTGTGATTTAATGAAGAGTAGACATAGAAAGATCTCTACCTCAAGGTTTCGTTATGAGAATTTTTTGTGGCTTTAGAGGTTAGAACAGCAACATAGGTAAAAGTAGGTTATTCATCATGTGTGGATTAAATGATGGCACCAAAAAAGACCATCCTTTGTCCACTTCCAAAACCATGTCTTCTTTATTGTTAGACCAAGAGTATTGGTAGTATTCAATTAAATACACACTTCTTCAATTTCCTCATCTCTGACAGCCATTCTAATTTTAAGACGAAGTTTTCAAGCAAAGTTTCCATCAACTAAAATCCCAAAACTCTGAAGCAGACAATGTTTAATGGCATCCATAATCTCACTTTATATTTATATTCTTATCTAACCGTATGTTAAATCCATTTGAGGAAGTATATTCGAATATTAAAATACTCTGACAAAGAACTGGACCACACATATTAGAGGGATGTGCATAAGAAAAATAAAACTTCCATCCTATTTGGAACCACTCTAAGGTCTCCTTATAGCTTATATCCTTGTTGCAACTTTCCAGCAGGAAATGACAGGGGTACATAGTAAGTGGACAGGTTAAAAGAACTGATACCATGTAAGCCTACCCCCCTTATTTGGACTTCCATGTACCAAGCCTCGACTTCATTGCACCTCATAACACTAGTCGCTTCTTAACAAAAGGCCATATGCCACACCAAAAACCACACCTTTTGGCAAAATCTATATTCAAGAGCATGGATGTGTTTTCAGTTCTCTATTTGAGTGAGATCATTATCAACAAAAAATATGGTAAAGGATCTCAAGATTTCTTGCTAGAGAGGGTAAGTGGGAGAACCAAAGTATTTATATTTTGAATGTGACTTCCTTGACTCCAAAACTTGCCATTAGGATGAATGTTAAGGTTGTATCAAGGATTTAGAGTAGTTTACCAATTGGCTAGAAGCTTGACAATAATCATCCAAAAATAATATAGAGAAAAGAACAAATATTTGGAAATTAAGATCAAAATCGACAAAAATAATACTTAAAAAGCACCTTGGCAATCAAATCCTCTCCGGAAGTACGTGTGTCCATTTCAGGACTGTGTTTCAAATCTTCCTCTGTTATAAACATGTAATATCGCCTCTTCTTTTTCCTTCCATATCTCTGGCAGATCAGTTTTCGAACCGATCCCGCTTCCATATAAAAGAAATTTGGCAACTTAAGAATCAATTCAACTCCAAAATTCAAAAATTAAAACAATAGAAAGCGGTCTCTGCATCTAAACAAATCAAAATAGACTAAACAAAAACAAATAAAGTAGAGAAATTAGTCTCTTTGTTTTCATTATTTGTAAGGAATTCAATTCAACAATAACAAAGACAAAACACTCTGAATCAAAACGAATGAAGTTAGTAAAAGAAAACATTTCGTTTACTTATTCAAATCCTCCCAAAACAAAGTGAACAATGTCGTAACCTTCGAACGTGAAAGAAAATGAATCAGCAAACAACAGCTGATAAAAATTAAAGTGAAAAACCATAATTTCTGAAACTTACCTTTGAAATCCACCAAGGAGGACGACGGAATGAGATCTCGAGTTAAAATCCTGGGCTAAGTCATCATTTATTGAGCGAATCAACTCACTGTTTCAAAATATGAATGAAAACTATTCTTAGAAAGAGAGGAAGATTGAAGTGAACAAAATTGAGTGAAGTGAAGAAAAGCGACAAGAAGAAAGCCCGATGAAGCAAGATTGGCAATGATTGCACCCAACAACTTACTCAACTCCTCGTCATTTCACACTGCCAATTGTATGTGTCGTAGCACTATTCTGGATTGCTTGTTGTCTCTCGCTGCTTTTCCTGCTAACTCCAACACCTGATAAGAAGAAACCCATTGTCAATTAGATTCCCAATTCATTAGGTCAAAATTGTTCAAGTCTGTTTCACAAAAAAATCACAAATTTAAGCACCATAATCAAAGTCCATTGTCAATTTCATAAAAATAAACCAAAACAATCAAACCCCATGTAAACATAAACATGATTCAATTTCGTTTCAGAAAATCAAAAAATTAGGGCACAAAAGGCAAATCAAAACCAAACTAATGAAAACCCATTCAAAATCAAAGCATGCTTAACCAACCCGGTTCTAAAGATATAAACTTGAAACAAAATGCCCAGATTTAAACAAGATAAAAAAAAATAACCAAAAAAATCACCAAATTAGGGCCAAAAAATCGAACTCCTCTCAAAACAAGATAAAAACAATGACGTAAAACAACAAAATCAAAGCCCCCCAGATCAAAAAACGTACCTCTATGGCCAAATATTCGAGTATGGCAGCGAGATAGATAGGGGCGCCAGCACAAACTTTCTTGCATACTTGCCTACTTTGAGTAATCTAGCGATTCTACCAACGGGGAACTGGAACCCGGCCTTGCTGCTCCTCGATGTGGTTTTTTTCGAGGCTACTGAACCAATTGCTTTTCCAGCCATCTCAAACCATCGAACGATTGACTTACAGAGAGGTTTGGAAGTGAGAGCGAAACAGGGGAAGCTTTTGAGTTAGAAGAGAATGAGGAAGATGACCTCCCTCTCGAAGTGTTATTGCAGCCATGGCTAGGTTTGTTTGCAAAAATTTAGGTTTGTTTGCAAAAATTTTATGTGGGAAACGTAGACTAAGATGTAAGCGCTATAGCAGTGATATTCCGAAGCGCTATTCTAAATGTAACTAGCATAGCGCTTTCGAAGCGCTATGCAAGCACTTTAAAAGCGCTATGGTAGCTTTGGTAACGTTTTTTCCCATAGCGTTTTTTAAAGCGCTATCTAAGACATAACTAAGATAGCGCTTAACTGAAAAAAAAAATTAAAAGCGCTATTGTAGTGTTTTTTTTTTTTTTTTTGATTTTTTTTTTTTTAAGACAAATAAGCGCTATCCTAGTGCCCACTTGGATAGCTCTTTAAAAAAGCGCTATCTAAGTGGCGTTACCTAAGCTAATATTTGTAGTAGTGACAGGTGAGTGGGCCAGGAAACATCCGATAAAAGTGCTTCCAACCCCATATAAAATGGTTTTGTTATGGCTAATCTTAGAAATAAAATCAAAGGCACCGAAAACCATTTTTATGTTACTGGGACTTGGAGGCCTGCTAGACGAAGTTTCCTGGCACACTGTCATTTGAAGTTTCTTTTCACTAGAGACTTCTATCGATACTTAAAAGGATCAAAACCTGGTCAAGATTGTCCACTGCTTTGACCAACACAGAATAATAAACCTTCTGTACACTGCCACCATCTCTTTCTTCAACTTCATCAATGTAAGCTACACGGAGAGATGGATTACTGCAGTAATATCAGTGAACATTAGCTTCCTTTGTTAAATGAACAACTATTCAAAGAGAGATTTGACAAACATAATATCGACCATGATAAAGTATGATTGACATACTTCACCATCAAGTTCAGAATGTCTATTGCACGCCGATCTCCAGATCGCTTCTGATTGCCATAGTTCTGACAGGTGGCAACATATGTAAATTTCATATCAGCAACAGCCTCTAGTTGAGCAAATAAAGATCTCTGGCTCTTCTTCTCTTCCTCTGATGGAACTGTAACCGCCTTGTATCCTTCTAATATTTCTGCAACATTAAAATATAAATAATCACAACTCTGACAAATATTTTCATTTTTTTGTTTTAAAGATGCATGTCTCTCTTCCTCTATTAAAGAGTGAAACAACCAGAGGGGGCATACATCTTTAAGAAAAAGGAAAAAAAAAAAAAAAAGAGAGGGGGGGGGGGGGGGGGGGGGGGGGGTTTGGTGTGGTTGTTTGGAGAGGGAGAATACCTTAATCCTCAACAATGCAGCCAAGAAAAATGAACAAACCCTTCCTAAAAAACAATAAATCTATAGACGAGACAAGATACACTTTATTCCATAAAGAACCACGAAATAGAGAACATACAACGTGCAGTAAATACTAAATGTATCTTGCAAATAAGTGTTCTTTAGAGAAATGTCTCTTGCAAATAAGTACTCTTTAGAGAAAATTTTAATCATAAACAAGAAGCGGTGAAGGATATTGTGTCAGATATTTGTAGCTTGCTCCATAGAAGTGCCCATACCTTAGCCAGTCATACCTAGTAAAAAACGTTTTCATGCTCTTACCATTTTCAGAAGCCATATCAAGAAAAGCTTGAAGCTTCAAGGCCCTACGGTAGTACATCATTCCTCTGACTGCAAGACCAGTTAAGTTCATTGGTAAGAATCAGAAGAAATCAAAAGAAAGATTTAAGTGCATATTCTACCTGTTCGGCAGTGTTTGTCCTCTCAAGGAGACCCAATGGCGAAGTTGTAAGACATTCTCTTCGTTTTCCCAAACCTCACTTTCTCTTTTACAATTGATCCTCTCCTTGAAGTTGTTCCATTCATCTAACAGCCAAACAATAAAAATTAACACCGCCAATCATATTATAGGCATTTACATGATACTTAAGAAGTTAAACCATGGTGATATTGAAAAAAAAAAAAAAAAGCAAACCTTGAAAGATTTTTTGCAGGTAAAATATGATTGATATACCATCTTCATTCTCAAGTTCAAGGTCAGTTTTCGAGTAGACTGTCTCCTCACTATAGTATGGAGTCAAAACACTGCCAATATCAAATAAGATGATTAAACATTCTTTCTGTTTTTTTGAAGGGTGAGCAGGGCTTTTATTGGATCCGATAACCATTAAATGCCTTTGGCAAGGTTTGAACCCTGGACTTGTGATAACATAAGCCACAAGTCTTGCCAGCTAAGCTGGCACCTGTTGGCAAAGTGATTTAAATATTCAATAACACATAAGAATAAAATCACTTTTTTTTTAATAATAGAAAGTAAACTCCCTTCCCCGAAAATATCGGGAATGGGCTTTGATGACGATGATGATGATGAATAGAAAGTAAACTCCCTTCAGCAGCAAATTATGATACATAATCGTGACAGATGTTCTTGACAATTTTCAAAATAGTCATTTCACTACTAATTGTTATGCAAGGATGATACATCATTAAAATGCATGATTGTTCATGCTTGTTTCCTACCTTTTGTATTAAAATTTCCAAACTGATTTCTAATTCCATAGAGTAGGTAAGTCAAATAAGTAAATTCATTTCTATTAGAAGAAGTATTATTAGCAACGTCAAAAGTTTTAAGTAGTCATCTTAAAATGTCCAACATAAGAATATTTGTACACAATATACTTGTGTACTTAAACATATATTATTGAAGTCGTTTCCAAGTTCTGATGTAAGAGCTACCCACTATTTACTGAAATACCACTTTCCAAAAGAAATCACAGATAAGAGATAACTCAAAGTTAACTTCAATAATAATAATCTAGTACTGTTTTAACTTCAATATATTATTAGCAATAGAGACTCCTCAACAGTGGTACTGTTTTAACTTCAATATCTAGTACTCCTTAACTAAAATGATCTCAAGATATCACAATGAGCTTTCCACTATTTGTTTAAATCTCCCTTCACGTTCTCACCCCTCCCCCCTCCCTATGAGGGGGCTAAGACTTAGAAACAAGATCCTTAACCCAAGGGTGTAATGGAAGGCCCTAGAATAGGCCACCAGTCCAGGTCAGTTAGCAGTTAGTACTCAAAGAAATTTCCGAGCATGAATGGATGGCTTAAATGGAAAACACAGTAAAAGATTCAAAACTATTGAGGAAAAAAATAAAAATAAATTAAGCATGCTCATTCCATTGTCAAGAATAAACAGTTACCAAACAAATGACAAAGCAATCGAAACCAACCTGAAAGAGAGCATTTTACGAACTTTGGGAGCACGCGGCATTTTACGAATTTTGGGGGATTTGGGCTGTTTTTTCAGTATATAAATTTTGGGGGATTTTGGGGGATTGGATCTCATCCTCGATGTCTGCAACAACAACAACAAATCAGGCAAATGGTGAGAGGAAGAGATTGGGAGAGGAAACCCTAACTTTTCAACTTTGCAAATGGAGAGAGAAAACCCTAACTTTTCAACTTTGCAAATGGGGAGAGGAAGAGTTGAGAACAATAGACTATTCTGCTTGAAGAAATCATGCTTGGGGTGCCATGAAAGATGAAGAAGAGAGGAGCTTTTGAGAGAGATTTGTGAAGAGGGAGAGATTGCGCCAAGGAAGAAGAGAGAAAGAGAGGGGAAAGAGGATGAGAGGTCAGGGGAGAGCATTCGATCTACTGTGAATGAGGGGGAAAAGAGAGCGAGACTGAGAGGGAAGCAATTGTGAAATGGGAGGGAATCGAGCGGGTTAATTTTAGTTTTTCCCGCTTCGACTTTTGATAGTGTTTTATTCTTATAATGCAATTAAAATTTGGGATTTTATAGCATGAGCGTAAAAAACGCTATGCTCAAATGCTATTAAAAGCCAATTGTGTTGTAGTGAGATTTGTACATTGCATTTTTCTCTGATTTTTTCATTAAGCTCCACATTCTACAAAAACACAAAATTTTAATAATTAATCTAAAATAAGATAAAAATAAGGATTAGGGTCGTCAAAGGATTAAGCTCCACATTTTTCTCTGATTCCGTCAAAGGATTCTAACAAATATTTCTAGGAATGTATAACTCATTCACAAACAATTAGGGTTGTCAAGAATAAACCAATGTTGTGCACCATCAATTTTTTCTTCATTCTCACATCTTTATCCTCATTGAGGAATCAAAATTTTTTTTTTCACATAGAGGATTTATGAAATATCTCATATTTTGCTATTTAATGCCCTTTTTACACCAAGTATATCCATCCATACACATTCCCAAAAAAGTTGGGTAAATGTTAATGGGTTAACAAATAAAAGTTATTCTAAGGCTCAAAAGGCTACAAAAAGGTTAATGTTATGGGTAAGTTAAAAGGCTAGTTAATGGTCTAAAGAAAGAAAAGGAAAAAAATGCCTAGATCATTTCCTAAATTCGGGTCAGTATTATGACATCTCAATTGAATAAGCCAAGAAGTTCTAGTGTAATAATTCAATTTTGATGTTATTCCCAAAGCAATTGATCAGAAAAATGAGAATAATGAGATCATCAACGAGATAATACGGACTCAAGAAAAATCAGAGTTTATGTATAACCCTCGGAAAAATAGAAAGGTTCAAAACTTTCAGGGTTAAGTCTCCACTATTATTCTAAGATTTTCTAGTATATACTTCACTCATCAACTTCAAGTTATATGCTAACATGGCTCATAGTGCAAATATAATCGAGTTGAAAAATCTTATGAACTAGATCTAACTTAAGGATCATACTAAACTTTCAGTCTTTATCAATATACCAATATGTCAAGTTGGCTTGCATTTTCTTGAGCATAAAACATTTTAAATCCATTTTCATAATCGCAAAAAACCAAGTTTTCTTGACAGAAAAGCACAAATTTTTTTTCTTTTAAGAATAAGAAAAGAAAACACTACTAAAAATTCACCGACTCATGAACCCTACCCCCAAACCTAATCCAAACATTGTCCTCAATGTTTAACAAAATAATTTTGACAAATGAATGAAATAAGTATATTAGAGGAGGTTAGAACAGTATTACCGCGGTGAAGATTTTACCAATTCTCACAAGTAATCCACCGATGAGAGCTCAGAGACAAAAGAACTGTGGATTAGTTAATAGAGATAGATAAAATACACACTCAACATGCACTTTTACAACAAAAGTTGGGCTGCCTCCCAGTAGCGCTTGGATTAACGTCATCAGCCCGACAAATATTCTTCCTAAAAAAGGGTGTATCGAAAAGTGGAGAGGAAGAACATGACAAACACTTAGTCCATGGTCGTATATCAACTACCTGAATAGTTGAGGATCAGTCCACCCAAATATAGCAATCACATGGGGCACCAAATACACTAGGACATCCCAAAAGTGACCAGTAGTCATACACAACAGAGGATTCTTGCATGCTCCAAAAAGGGAGCATCCTAGGTTTGGTTCCAAATCAGAAGATTGAATAATTTTTACAACAGGATGGTGAACACTGAAATCCTCACTACAGAACAAGGGATCGGTGAAAGTAACCTCAGTAAATGGGAATGTGATGCAAGTAGATGAGACGATGGATATATCAGGTGGTACAGGCTCATCACATGAATCACATAGAGATATTGGTCTAGACAACTCAATGACACCCATATCAGGCATTTCTACCTGATTTTCAACCAGTTTTTCATTTTTAAGGGTAGTAATGCATTGGACATCTTCATCATCTGGCTCAGATGTGCCACTAATTTCGAATTGACCCTTAAAAATAGGTTGATTAGGGAATTTTTCTGACTCTATCTTAGGAAGTGACTCAGCTATCTGACTCACAATCATCTCAAGTTTTCGGATAGCTTGGGAGTTTTGTTGAGAAATAACTATCAATTATGTAATATCCTGAAAATTTTGCTCAAGCATTTCTCCTGTTCGCTTTATAAAAAGGTTCAAAATATCCTCTAACCTTGATGTGTTGGATGGAGGAACAACTTGATGAAATTGAGACTCATTATCAGGAATGAAAGATTGAGGTACTAACCATGAGCCCATGAGAAGTCAGGATGATAGGCTAAACCTGGGTTGTAATAATCTAAATATGGATCATAATCAGGTCGTTGCATGTCATAAAACGAATTGACTTGCTCGGAAAAATAGGCTGGATAATCCCTTGTGTTCATTTTCTTTAAATCATTAACTCTAAAAAATATACACAGACTCACACGCAATCAGCAACCAATAAATGCACAAAAAACATGCCTCCCTAAGCAATCAACGTTTTTTAGATCAATTATCTTTTTATCTTTGGGGGACAATTATTTCTTATGTAATCTTTATGACATAGCAATGGGTGCTACAAGTTGATCCTAAGAGTGTATACTTTACACCACAAAGTTCAAAATCAGTAGGTTAGAGTTTTGTTTCAAAGAAACCGGATCATCACACAAGGGAAGGAGGTCACAATGGTCCAATTAAGTACTTCCTTGTGCTACCGCTCTGTAAGCCAGTAGATGTGAGAACGATGTGACGTTAGATGTACACTTGAGGCTTGTGTTCCTAACCAAAACTGTTGGTTACACCAATTCTTTCTGTGGATCGTAGCTTACTTATGACTCGGCGTACCAGGTAAATTACCCTTGTGGCAGTGGCCTCTCGGAGTTCATTGAATGATTAAACCCATCGTCACTTTTAGCTTTGGTCAAACACAAAAATTATTGGATTCACTTTGGTCTTGATTGTCTTATGAACACCGTACCTAAAAGATGGCTCTATCTAACTTGCTAATTGATTTTAATTATGTTTGGCTATTGGTTGCATACAACTGAAGTGATTAGGTGGGGGTATCAAGTCCCACCAGTTTCTATTTAGAAGCTGAGTCTGCTTATTATGAATTACTAAAGTTTAGCATCCACAATTACAGAAATTAAACAACCAACACACAATTGCAAACAATTACATAAAGCACCCGGTCGCTAATACATTAAGTGTGATAGAAGTACTTACAGTGTGCGTATTCCGTTCTGCACGAAGAGTTAGCACAATTCAAAAAAATGCCCGACTTCTTTTTATCCGTTTCACTCAACACACAAGCACATGCAAATAAATTTACCGATCTTGGTCTTAGAAGTCGGATTTCTAAATCACAGAAAAAATTATTGGGTAACAATTAAAATTTTTTCCTTATAATTTCTTTTGACTTGGAAAATTTTGGGTTTTTTTTAGGTGATTAAAAATGGAAAACATTAGAGTTTAAAAATTATTACACCACACTCGTAAAATGAGGTGAAAATAAAATTAAAAATCTCCTCACAAAATAATAATAATAAAAATTTTAATTAAAATTTGTTTGATGTTTGCAGGATCGTCCAATTTTCTCGAAAAGTGTGTATTCTGCAAAATCAAACAAATAACACAAAATGAGTGTAAAAAGAACTTAACAAAATAAACATAAAAATTTTTTTGTTTTTTTTTCTGAAATTTTTTTTAAATTAGTGAAAATAAATCTTAAATTCAATTACACCGCTACCTTCCCCGGCAACGGCGCCAAAAACTTGTTGCGGGTTTAACCGACCTAAACAAAAAGTCTAATTTGACCCACTTGTAATAACCGAAAGTGCATGGTGTCTAACTGGTAGACAACGGCAAATACGGGTCGATCCCACGAGGAAAGTGGATGCAATTGAATTTTAGAATTTATCTAAACTAATTTACAATAAAATGGGGTTACAGTGTTTTTAAAACTAAACTAAAAATAAATTAAAAATAAGAAAAATAAAATAAAAGGAAAAGATGAATATGGACAAGTTAAGGGGAGGGTTCAATGAGTGATTTAAGGCTTAAATCAAATCAGAATCTTTGATGATTGAGAGAATATGCCTTGGGTTTGATTGAGCTTAGCATTGGATTTGGGTTTATGGGTTTGGTTTTGGGTTTAAGGGTTTGATTTTGGGTTTGGTTTTGAGTTTAGGTTATGGGCTTACGCTATTCTCACCTCCACTTTCTCTGAAGTCACCGTCTGAGATTTGTACATTGCATTTTTCTCTGATTTCTTAATTAAGCTCCACATTCTACAAAAACACAAAAATTTAATAATTAATCTAAAATAAGATAAAAATAAGGATTAACAAAAATATAATAAGAGGTAATAATGTTATAATTATGTGATTATCATGAACATCGTGTCTGAAGAGGCTATCCAGAAATTGCAATTGAACACAGATCTTCATCCCAAGCCGTACAAATTGTCGTGGTTGAATAAAGGCAGTGAGGAAACAGTAGATAGGCGATGCTTAGTGTCTTTTTCGATCGGTAGGAAATATTTTGATAATGTTTTGTGTGATGTCGTGTCTATGTATGCTTGTCATGTATTGTTAAGCAGACCTTGGCAGTATGATCGCAGTGTTATTCATGATGGACGGAAAAATACATATTCCCTTAGCATCAAAAGGAAGAAAATTGTGTTGGCACCTCGTCGAGAAGGAATCCATCTTACTCCGGTAGCAATAATATTAACCTGCTTTCTATGTCCAGGTTTTTAGTTGAGATTGAGCATGGAGACGTAGTCTATGCTCTGCTGCCTTGTGGAAATAGTGCAGCAGACGTGAATCCAGATTTGCCAACAGAGGTGCAGCAGCTGCTAGCAGAGTTTTCAGACCTGGTGCCAGAGGATCTTCCTCCTGGACTGCCGCCTATGAGAGATATTCAGCATCAGATCGACCTTGTTCCAGAGTCCAGTTTACCTAATCGACCGCCTTATCGCCTCAGTCCCAAGGAATCTGAAGAGTTGCAGCGACGAGTGGTAGAGTTGTTGGAGATGGGCTACATCCGTGAGAGTATGAGCCCATGTGCAGTTCCTGCTCTGCTGGTGCAAAAGAAAGATGGTTCTTGGCGTATGTGTGTTGATAGCAGGGCAATCAATAAGATTACAGTGAAATACAGGTACCCAATTCCCCGCCTGGATGATATGTTAGACCAGCTGTCCGGTTCTAAGGTTTTCTCAAAAATTGACCTTAAAAGCGAATACCACCAGATCAGAATTCGGCCTGGAGATGAGTAAAAGACAACGTTTAAGACGCAACATGGGTTGTATGAGTGGATGGTCATGCTTTTTGGACTGTCCAATGCGCCCAACATATTTATGAGATTTATGCATAAGGTTTTACGGCCTTTCATGGGGAAATTCGTTGTAGTTTACTTCGACGACATCCTCATTTATAACCCAACATGGGCGTCACATTTTGATCACCTCCGTGTTGTTTTTTATGTGTTGAGGACGGAGCACCTGCTCGTCAATCAGAAGAAGTGTTCTTTCTTCACTACTTCTGTTACTTTTCTTGGTTTTGTTGTGTCTACTGATGGTGTCCATGCAGATCAGTCAAAGATAGATGCGGTCTTGCAGTGGCCAAAACCCACCTTACACGATGTCAGAAGTTTTCATGGATTGGCGTCCTTCTACCGTCGGTTCATCCGAAACTTCAACACTTTGATTGCTCCTATCACAGAGTGCCTCAAGGGACGTGATTTCCAGTGGTTCAAGGAAGCAGAGGCCAGTTTTGGCACTTCCTAATTTTGAAAAGGTGTTTAAGGTAAATTGTGATGCATCTGGGGTTGGCATTGGTGGTGTTTTAAGTCAGGAGGGGCGCCCAATAACTATCAAAATCGAAGAAGAATTATTCCACCTATGATCTGAAGTTTTATGCCATAGTTAAATTCCTGAAGCATTAACGTCACTACCTAGTATAGAGAGAGTTCATTCTTATCACTGATCATGAGGCCCTGGAGTACATCAATGACCAACATAAACTCAGTAGACGACATGCCAAGTGGGTGGCATACTTGCAGGAGTTCACGTTTGCGCTTAGGCACCAAGCAGGGAGTCTGAACCGTGTCGCAGATGCACTGAGCCATCGTACGTTACTCCTCACCACCATGAGCACTAGAGTTACAGGATTTGAGGCCTTATCTGATATGTATGTTGCAGATCCTTCTTTCGCGAGGATAATTCAGGAGGTAACTGATGGTCTACGACATGACTTTATTTTGCATAATGGTTATCTGTTTCATGGATTACATTTGTGCATTCCAGATTGTTCACTACGGCAGCAGATTATTAGTAAACTTCATAATGAGGGTCACTTTGGACGAGTTAAGACATTGGCCTTGATCTCTTTTAACTATTATTGGCCCAAATTGACCAGTGACGTGGCTCATTATGTGGAACGTTGTTATGTGTGTCAGCGGTCCAAGGGAGTTCTCACTAATGTCGGCCTGTACACACCTTTACTTGTACCTGAAGCCCCTTGGTTTGATGTCAGTATGGACTGTGTTGGGCTTACCCCGTACCCAATAGGCCTTGGATTCTATTTTGGTTGTGGTTCACAGGTTTTCCAAGATGACCTGTTTTGTAGCTTGCAAAAAAACAATGGATGCTGCCCGGATCACCCATCTTTACTTCAGGGAGATTGTGCGTTTACATAGTGTACCCTGGTCCATTACTTCAGATCATGACACCAAGTTCATAAGTCATTTCTGGAAGAGTTTATTGGAGAAACTGGGGACGAAATTGAATTTTAGCAGTGCCTACCAACCCCAGACTGATGGTCAGACCGAGGTGGTGAACCGGAGTTTGGGGAACCTTTTGAGGAGTTTGGATGAAACTAAACCGAAGCAGTGGGATTTGGCGTTACCTCGAGCAGAATTTGCCTATAACAGGTCAAAGAACATAACCATAGGAATGAGTCCATTTGAGATTGTCTATGGTCAGAATCCAGCCGGGGTGCTTGACTTACCCCCTATTCCACGTGTGGGTCGCTTGAGTCACAAGGCAAATGTGATGGCAGAACATCTTCAGAGTATCCATGAGTAGGTGAAGCTGGTCATTCACGAGAGTAATTCCAAGTACAAGGTTCAGGCCGACAGTCACTGTCGTCAGATACTTTTTGATGTTGGTGATTTTGTATGGGCGGTATTAACCCGTGATCTTTTTCCTGTTGGAAAGTATAATAAGCTTAAGGAGCGTAAGATTAAACCCTTTGAGATCCTGTAGAAGATCAATGATAACACCTACAAACTGTGACTCCCCAATCATTTGCGAACTTCTGATGTCTTTAATGTAAAACACCCGAGTCCTTGTTTTGTGTATTCCGATGAAGCTATTGTGAACTTGAGGACTAGTTCTTTCCAACCCTGGGCGACTGATGCAGGAGGATCCGAGTCAGATGATTCTGAGTTGTCAGATAACACGTTGTTGGCACTGAGATACCATGAGTTGGCAGATCAGTTCAAAGATGGCAGGAAATCTTGATCTTTTCCTAATTGGGGCAATTTTGGGTGCGTTTCGGTATTTTGGCAATAACTTTGGTTACTGTTATCAGAATCGCGCGTACGACCACAATTCGGAAAGATCTTTTCGGTGAGCACGTTGTGGTCATCGATCTATGCTCGATGCACATCTTTTTGAGGTAAAAATCAATTGTTTTCCCTTCCGAATCTACAATTTTAGTAGTTTTCCCTTTTATGGTAATATTTTATTTATATTTTAGGAAGAGATTCTGAACCCGATTTGGGCCAGATTTTTGGCAAATTACTTCTTTTATTACATATTTCGTTTTAGTGTGATTATTGGGATTTTTCTATTTTTTGTAAAATTCTAATAATGTCGTATTTTAGCTATAAAGTCAGGCTTGTGGGCTGATTTTGAATACTTTTGATTTGAATAATTTTAATTGAACATCAGAGTTGTGTTATCTGTGTTTTGGGTGAATCGCTTCTATCTTTTCCTTGTGAATTGTTTATTGAAATTAGCGTGCAGGATAATCGCTATTCTACCCGGCGTCAGAATCTGTTGTGATCACTCCTGTTATTGGCTGTGAGCTCTGGTGTTGGATTTGTGAAGGTAACAAGGAAAAGAGAATCTATTCGTGATGTTGCTGATGGACTGATCGATGATGGAGGACTGATCAATGATGATGATGATGGACTGATCGGTGATGATGATGGATTGATTGGTGATTGATCAGTGATTGCAATGATTATGGACTGGATTAATTAGTGATTGCAACGATGGTGTTGATGATGATGAACTGATCGGTGACGATGATGTTGTTGTTGTTGCTGTGGCAATTGTTTTTGTTGTTGATGGTGATTGTGTTGGCTGGGAATAAAGAGATGAAAGGAGTTTGTTGGTAGGAGAAGGGTTTGATTCAATCATTTTGCGGCTAGGGATTAGTTCCAAAGGAACAAAGAGAGGAAATGAGTTTGTTGGTAGGATAAGGGTTTGATTCAGTCGTTCTGCGACTAGGACTTAGTTCTAGAGAAAGTTGCTCTGATACTATGAAAAGAAAACATTCATATAATTGTATTGTTGTGTTAATTCCTTGACTAAATACAAGCTTATGTAAGCTAACTTTGCCATGTATTGTTGTTTTAATTCCTTGACTAAATACAAGCTTATATAAGTTAACTCTACCATAATCTTGTGGAAACAGGAAATATAAGACTTCTTATTCTATACTGACTTTCTGATTCTATAATATATGTAGAGTTTTTTTCTTTAACAGAAGTTGCCATTAAAAATAATCAATTGCCTCCCAAAGGCCTCACCACTTATTGAGACATATCCAATCCTTTATATACTTGACTTGATGATGCTCAATATTAAATGTAAGACTATGTTGAACCAACATCTCTACCAAAAGCAACACTCAATGTATTAATAGGTTACTCGTCTTGCCATGGCCTTTCGGGAGTGATACTGTATAATTGACATCAAGGGGAGAACATACATCAGCCAATAGTTAGTTCATCACATATAGTAAGTCTTCTTAGACACATCCCTGTTCACTAATTGAAATTTGAGATACCCCAAATTGAAATTAGACTTACCCCATAAACGAATGGAATCCCGCTAGGACCTTGAAGGCCATTTTCGATTGACCAAATAACCAGTGCACGAGGCATAAGTATGTTGCTCATCTGACATGTATTATGAAAGGCAACGACTACCTTGCACCACCATATCATCTTTCTCACACCACCATTGATTTTTATTTTTTTTTAATACTTTCTCACATCACATATATAAACAAAAATCATCAATTTTTTCCTCACCATTCAAATCGACAAGGCAATGGTTCCCCTATTCGAAATCTCCTCTTCTAAATCTCTCCTCACACTCAAATCTCTTGAAAATCTCCTCCATATCCCTCGAAAACTCTCAAAATCCCCTTAAAGTTGAAACCCTTAAACCCAAACTCAATAAATATGCATAACTTAACATAAAATACAAACCCAAACCCAACGAAAAAATGAAAAATAGGTGTGTTTAATAGATAACTGAGAGAACCTACAGGCCATAAGAGCATCCACAATCCCTTATCTTACTAGCTTTAGTCGTAGGGACGACCACTCTTTTTGGTGGTGCATTAGATGTGTAAACCCATTTAACAACAATGAATTTTACGCCCTATTTCAGTAACTTCGACACATCTTATGATGAATGGAGTTTGGGCACTAAAATTGTATCAATGGCAGATATGAGACAATAGTGCATATTTTATGCGCCATAACATGTCCCTATAGATTTTTTTTTCTTTTTAGATTAAAAAAATCGTTAAGTTGGGATTCCAAATCAATCGATGTAGCCCAAGATGATGCTTAGTATGAGGTGTTCAAGTAATTAAGTAGAAACAATAATATGTATAGCTAGCTAGGAAGAAAGGGATGGGAGGAAAAGTAGGGTTAGCCTGGACCAGGAGGACAAGAATGGGAGACTTAGAGCACATGCACTAGCCTCTATTCTTCCTTTTCCTCCTTGACTTGCACTACACCAAATTGGCATATTTGTAACAACTTAAAAAATAGTAACATTTTTGAGCTATTACAATTCACCAAATAATTTCAAGTCAAAACTAAATTTAGTCAACAAAATGAAAAATAGCTACACAAAAAAAGTGATACAATAAATTAGATCACCATGAATAGTATCACTTGTAAGCCCATACTATTTGTGGTGATATAATTATTGAATAATTTTGTTTGTGAAAATGTGTAAAATTGTTTTGTGAATTATTATAGCTTAAAAGTGTTACTATTTTTTGGATTGTTACAAAAATGTCAATTTAGTATAGTGTTGGAAAAATCACAAATCAAAACTATACAATACAACTATTATTAATATGGTGGGGTGGGGTGGGCTAGGTGGAGCAGAGCATGTGATCTCTACACAACATTCCATTTTATCTTCTTCACAGATAGATGTTTATGATCTTGTATTTAATTACACAAGTGTCATTGTGGGGACTGGAGGTAGTCTCTGCATATGAGCTGCTTTACTGGTGTGGATTAAGGAGGTTGGGTCTTTCCGGATTATAAGTCATTTCTTCCGATATCTTGTTTGAATTTGAAGCACCACGCATGTTTAGATTGGTCTCCATATCTCCATTTGGCACGGGAAACTTTTATGTTTTGACTAACTTTAGAATCGATTTCGATTGAGCACATAAGTTCGTCGAAAGTCAGGAACACTATCCCGTTTTCATTTTTCGGCCAGATTTTTGCGACTTTACTAAAATGATCATAACTTGCTTATTTCAAAACATTTTCAATTGATTCAACTTGTGTTTATTATATAAATTAGAGTACTACAACTTTCGTGTTTTGACCAGCATGAGAATCGATCTCAATTGATGGTTTAAATTAGTTCGAATTTTTCATTTTTTCGTTTTGAATTTGGAATTGTCTGTTATGTTAAGTTATGCATATTTATGAATTTAAATTTATTTAAGAGTTTTCGAGGGAGAGAGAGGAAATTTACAAGAGATTTGAGTGTGGGGAGAGATTTGGAAGAGGAGATTTCGAATGGGGGAGAGAGAAACCATTGTCGATTTGAATGATGAGGGGGGGAAAATGAATGGTTTTGGTTTATATAGGTAATGTGAGAGAGTATGGTGATATGAGAAAGTAAGTAGATGGTGTGAAATAGTAGAATGGTGTGAAATAGAGGAATTGGTGGTGCAAGGTAGTCGTTGCCATTATGAAATTGTGTGGTGGACGGGGAATTAAAGCAGGACATGATAAGATTATATTGACTGATGACTTGCTACACATTCATTACCTCTTTTCAAATATAAATTAGATAATTTAGATCATAGATGAAACATTTAATAGGAGAAGAAAACAATGAAAAGCCTTCTTCATGTTCTGATTTTCTTCTCTTCTTTACATCTAACGTTTCTATGCCAAAATAGAATTTCGTCAGTTTCAGCCTACACCATCACCCCATCACAATATATCAAAGACGGCCAGAACTTGACTTCCCAATCTGAAGCTTTTGAGCTTGGTTTCTTTAGCCCATCTGATTCTAAAAACAGGTACTTAGGAATCTGGTACAAGAGAATCTCACCTCAAACAGTAGTATGGGTAGCTAATGGAGATTCTCCCTTGAATGATGCATCAGGAGTTTTTACCATATCCTCAATGGGTAATCTTGTTATTCTCAATGGAACAAACCACACCATTTGGTCCACAAATTTGTCAACGACAGCAAAAAGTCCAATTCTCGAATTCCTAGAGTCGGGAAATCTTGTTTTAAGAGATGGAAATAATGCAGATAGGTATCTTTGGCAGAGTTTTGATCATCTATCAGATACAGTGTTGCCAGGTATGAAGCTCGGTTGGAACTTGCAGACTGGATTGAATCGATATATGACGTCGTGGAAGAGTTTCAATGATCCTTCTCATGGAGACTTCACTTTTGAGATTGATCTTAATGGAGTAGTTCCTGAACCAGTGATGAGATATGGGTCTAGTAAATATTATCGAAGCGGTCCATTTAATGGAATTCGGAACTCTGGATCACCTGACTTGAAGGATGAAATAGTTTTGTACTACGTGGTGGTTGTTAATGCAACTGAAGTTTCTTACAGTTACCGACTTGTTAATCAGTCTGTCATTGCAAGGTTGGTGCTGCAACAAAATGATAATGAAGGTAAATTACAACGCTATGTGTGGATTGATCAGAGCAAGCGTTGGGTCGCTAATGAACCAATCCCAAGAGATAGTTGTGACCGGTATGGTCTGTGTGGTGCCAACAGTGCTTGTAATACAAATGATGTACCGATTTGCCAGTGTTTGAAGGGGTTCAAACCTAAATCACCTCTTGAATGGAATGAGAATAACAGGAGTCAGGGATGTGAACGTCAGACGCCATTAGAGTGCGAGAGCGGGGAAGGATTTGTGAAGTTTAAGGAGGTGAAATTGCCTGAGACAACACGTTCATGGATGAATATAAGCATGAATACAGAAGATTGCAAAGGAAAATGTTTGAAGAATTGTTCTTGTATGGCTTATGCTAATTCAGATATTAGTGGAGGTGGGAGTGGTTGTATTATGTGGTTCGGGGATTTGATCGATATGAGGGAGTTGCTTGGTGCTGGACAAGATCTCTACATTCGGATGCCTGCTTCTGAACTAGGTACCAATACTTCAATTCACAGCATTTATTCTACATAAATCTTTGTAAATAGTTCCTTTCTGTTAGATTTATATGACCAATGTTTTCTGATTTTATTTTCTGAAAAAGTGATGCTGGCAAACCAATACTCAAACCATAACCAGAGTTATGTCCTGAAATTTAGAACATGGAAGCACCCCGGAGTCACACTGATGTCCTAAATTCTTTAATTTCCTTTAGTATTGTCTTCTGTTCTATTTTCAATGTAAGATTGAACTATCTCTAATTCCTATCATTTCGTTCACCAAAGAAGGTTCTCAAGAGTCAACCTCTCTAAGGACAAAAGGAAAACGAACATGTTTACGTTTTGTAAGCTTAACTTTGTTATGTAAAAGTAAAAATCTTTGTTTATCAATTCAGATGAGGATGAGAAAAAGTCATTCCTTCTGTTACAAGTACGTAGGTTTTTATAGGCTGAATATGTCCCTGTATAAGGACTACCAATATGCCGTGTTGAGTCGCAGTTTTATTTGACAGAAAATTGAGACATGGTAACTTCGCTAACAATATCATTAGTTTAACTTCAATATATTGGCAACGTAAGCCTAAGAGTCAAAGAAGATGGCTGTGTTAATGAGACTTTCCATTAATGAGACTTTCCATGGTTTAGACTTTCCATGAGTTTAGTTGTTCTCCCCATGTGTTAATGAGACTTTCCATAAGTTTAGTTGTTCTCCCCATTCATAATCCAAACACTGCATTTTAATCCTGTTGTTTGGCACAATGGCTTATCAGATTAGAAATCACTCACTTTTTAGTTTGATGTTATTCTGAGAGAAAAAAATGATTCCTAGAGTCGAGACTAAGAGGAATGTATAAACCAATGCTTCCATAAATTCGATCGTGGTTTACAATTATAGTTTCCACGCCTGTTCATTTGGGAGCATCTCCCAGATAAAGACAAGAATCAAAGAGGTGAATTATATAAAGCACATAAGTTTAACTTTTGATCAGACTTTTTATTAAATTAGCATGTTTTCATCAATAGCTTTTTTCTTTTGTTTTTCGTATCAACATACTATTCTGACCAATATCTGCAAAGCCATTCGATTTTGCTTCCATTTATTTCAACTATTTATGTAAATTGCGGTAATGATTTTCAGAAGCTGATGCACCCAAAGAAACTAAAAGGGAACTGAAAAAAAAGAAGCAAAAGTTGATAATCACCTTTTCAGTTATTGCGGCGATTTTCTTTTTAGGACTTGTTATCTATTTCATATGGACAAAGAAGAAGAAAAGTTTAATAAACATTTCAACAGAAGTAACAAACAGAGATCCTCAATTTTGTGAGGAGTTCATGCATGGTAAAAGGAACTATACTGGTGAGAAGAATGGTGATCTTGAGCTAAATCTCTTTGACATGGATATGATTCTAAGGGTGACACAAAACTTCTCTCAGACAAACATGCTTGGAGAAGGTGGCTTTGGATGTGTTTATAAGGTAAAAATAACTTTAAGTTCATCTTATGTTTCAAAGTACGCATTTTTGAATGCCTGTGAAGGCATTTTGTGTATGTTGTTATTGATCTCTATTCAACAGGGAACGCTAGAAAACGGACAAAAGATAGCTGTGAAAAGATTATCAAAGAGTTCAGGACAAGGAGTCGAGGAGTTCAAAAATGAAGTTATGTTAATTGCAAGGCTCCAACATAGGAATCTCGTTCGGCTTTTGGGATTCTGCATTGAAAGTGAGGAGAAGTTATTAGTCTACGAATACATGGAAAACAAAGGCTTGGACGCGATTCTTTTCAGTCAGTGCTTGCTACCCTTTACAAGTTTGCAAATTGATATCTTAGTTCAGGCATTTCCATCTCAAGTTATAATTTTTAATCACTTTAAGTTTTGACAATGCGAATCATATATGACATTGCTTTGAACATCAAACATACTGTCGTGTCTAATTGATAACTATATAAACGAGGGTTTCAGCAGAGGATCTCTTAATGTATCTTCTGCCTTTTGCAGATAAAACATACAAGAACATATTGGATTGGCAAACAAGGTTCAATATCATCATGGGGATTAGTAGAGGACTACTTTATCTTCACCAAGATTCTAGATTTAGAATTATTCACAGAGATCTGAAAACGAGCAATGTCCTACTAGATGGTCATCTCAACCCCAAAATATCAGATTTTGGTATGGCAAGGATATTTGGAGGTGATGATACTGAAGGGAAAACAAAGCGAGTAGTGGGAACATAGTAAGTTCCACAAACTTAAGTTATAACAAATAAAATGCTCATGAAAACCTTACAATATGTCTGATGTTTTTGTTCGATGATGGTATACAGTGGTTATATGTCTCCCGAGTACGCTATGGCTGGGATTTTCTCAGTGAAATCTGATGTTTTTAGCCTCGGGGTTGTATTGTTGGAAATAATCAGTGGAATGAAGAACACAGGATATTTTGCTTCCGACAACCAAGTTAACCTACTTGGATATGTAAGTACACAAAGTTTTATTTGTCTGAAGATGTCTACAATATATTGTATTTTGATCATAAGAGTTATTCACTCATGATATTAGGCGTGGAAACTATGGAGAGAAGGGCGTTTCATAGAACTGATTGATGAAACGGTGAAGGTTTCGTGTGTGCCAGATGAAGCATTGAGATGTATACACATTGGCCTTCTATGCGTCCAAGAACATGCAGAAGATAGACCAACAATCTCGACTGTGGTTTCGATGCTGAGTAGTCATGATACTACAACATTCCAACAGCCAAAACCACCTGGATTCTTTGGTAGATCTCCGATTGAAGCAGGCTCAAGTTCAAGCAAACAAGATTCCGAATCATGTTCTGTAAACAATGTAACAGTTACAGTGCTAGAAGCTCGGTAAATTATTATTATTTTTTTCTTCTAAAATAATTGAAAATTGTATATATAATTCATAGGAGGAAAGAATGGTTGTCGTGAGATATATACCATTCAATGTTTGATTATAGTCTAACTTAGCTTGTTTACTAAGTTAAGACTTGTTACTGTGGACTCATCTAGCGATGCAATGAATATGAGAGGGACAGAAAATGTTGTGGTTTACTTGAATCCACCGATCAGTTCTATTCTGCCAAATCGACTTTCTCTTGTAAGCCAGTTACCAAACTGTTTTGCCAATCAAATTTAAGTCATTAGCATCTAAAGCAAATTAACCAGTTCTCCACTATTACCCTCTTGTTGTACATGGGTAAGAGTTCTAACTCGCAGCACAAGATTCCAACCACACTTGGCTCATAACCTTCCACTTTTCCCTCTGCGTCTACCAAAGTATCTCGGTATGCAATACTTGCTATCATACAAAAATGTGGAAATTAATGTAAGTTTAACATCTTGTCTTTTAAGGGGAAACATATTCATCATTGCTAAGGAAGGACGATGGACAATTTTGGATTCACGGGGGGCAAATGGAGGTTTAAACCATATGGTAGGTGAACTTTTGTTATTTGTTTAAAACACAACATTGTAAATCCAGACAAGGGATCAAAGATTATATAAAAAAAAAATGCTTTTCTTTTCCACATACTGAATCAAATTCTGTATTTATAATATTTATCCTGTTCATAAACATGAAAACTACTATTGAGTTTTGAGATTTTCATTGATTGAATAATATTTATCCTGTTCATAAACATGAAAACTACTATTGAGTTTTGAGATTTTCATTGATTGAATAATTAAAGTGCATTCAAATTCAGTTTTCGACCAAGTTCCATTGAGAAGATACTTGGAGACATTTTTTCACCTAAAAAACACTGACATTGTTCTCTCTGTTGGAGCCTTGGAGGTTACTTTTTTTTTTTTTTTTTTTTCGCTAATAATATATGCTTTTATTAAAACCTGAAATGGTCACAACAATTATACGGAGGGCTGAGGTCCCAAAACAACCAAATCCAAAAGACCTACACACACTAACAATTACTTACTAGCAGTCCAAATTTATTTTTCCTTTTTATTTTATTTTTAACATTTAGCGTTGTAGTAGTAATATAACAAAACAGTAAATTTTGGATTGATGTTGAGTGTAATCGTTTTCCAACATTGGCATCAAAGTTCCCTTTACAAGCTATCAAGAATTCCCTTCTCAAGTTCTACTTTATCTCAAGCAAAACATCACCAAATGATCAACAGAGCCATTAAAAAAAATATATATATATATGAAAAAAATAGAGGAAAATGTGCCATACATCAAACAGCATCAGTTGGCTTCGTGAGAGAATTCCGACAGACAGGGCATGACGCATTCATTCGAAGCCACTTATCAACACAATCAGCATGGAAGCAATGCTGACATTTGGGAATGCATCTTAATGTATCATTTGCGTGATATTCTGCTAGGCATATAGAACAAGTGCTATCATCTGGTCTAGGGTGGCGACGACTTTCACCTAGGACTACCATTGGATAAGATTCAATAGTGGCCCTGTCCATACCAATGGTGAGAACTGGGGGATGTGGCAATCCTGGTGTCAGGGATGATCGAGGAGGCTGAAAACGAGCAGTAGCCCTTACACAGAGATATGTGATAGCCGTCATGGTAAGTGTCAGAACTGGAATGCCAAGGCCCAATGCAAGCCTCTTGTGGAGATTTGTGTGACCAGATGTTGACTCCTCACCTGGAAAAGAAAACTAGTTAAGAAAGTGTGCGAAATGGTCAAAGTCTGCTGAATTGTTTCGCATGTGAAATTTGTTAGCCTTATTTTGATTCTGATTTGCATAGCAATGCAAAGTGAGTATTTTTATTATGTTTCCATGACAGTTCTCTACAACTAAAAATGCTTTCATTTCTCTCTCAGTCCTCACTGCTCCTTTTTTGTCATTCATAAGACGATTCTCTCAAACCAAACACAGACCTAAATTCAACTAATACACGAAACGAAAAACTCCTCGAGAAACACAGGAAGCATTTCTTCCTCCAATAAGAAAGGAACAAAACAATGTACAAAAATTAAACCTCAATGGTCTTCAGAGTAGATGTTAGGAGATTATTTAGGTGGTTTATTCCTTTATTCTTTCCTTTATTCTAGAATAGCTATATATGGGTACTTGCTTTGTTATAGGAAATTACTTCCTCAAGAAGTTTAATACTTCCTAAACTATTGCTAGGTATTATGCGAAATTAGGGAAGCTACTGTTGTGCTTCTTGTATAAATATCTTTCATTGAGTTAACGAGAAGACAGAAAAACAATTACTCCTAAATCTTTCATGGTATCAGAGCCATACATTCACAATAGGGGCTCTCGGTTTGTGCTTTGTCTTTGATCTGATCTCTATCTATATCTTGGAGAAGAGACTCTTGTGTTTGTCAATAGACATGTTAGAGAAGATCGGTTTACCCGCAAAACCATCGCTGAGAGGAAGTAATTGGGTGGTCGATGCATCTCACTGTCAGGGATGTTCTTCTCAGTTCACCTTCATCAATCGCAAGCATCATTGCCGCAGATGTGGGGGCATATTTTGCAATGGTTGCACCCACCAGAGAATGTATTTACGAGGGCAAGGCGACTCACCAGTGCGAATATGTGATCCTTGCAAAAAGCTTGAGGAGGCTGCACGTTTTGAGATGCGTCATGGAAACAAAATTAGATCTGGAAGAGGTAGTTCAAAAATGACATCTAAGCACGAAGATGAAGTGCTAAATCAAATCCTAGGTGCTGACGGAAAGCAGCCATTTTCATCAGCAAGGGAGTCCAACTCCAAGGTGGTTGGCGATTTTGAAGGAGATACTAGCAATGCCTCCACATCAAATTTTGATGAAGAATCTGTGACTCATGATGGGAATGGATCCGTTCACACACAGAATGATACTGTAGAAGAGATTGGATCTTCTAGTCCAGAGGAGTTGCGTCAAAGGGCATTAGAAGAGAAATATGACAGAAATTTGAAGGGCAAGCCAAACACTGCGTCAACAAAGCTCACGACTGGACGTGGACGTAACGGAGTGCGTGCCAATGCCGCCAACCCAGACATTGCTCACAGCGCATCTCTTGGGAAGCCGAACACCGCTCCTGCTGCGCAACCTCTTCCAGGTTTTACTGCCGACCAGTGTGCGGCGTTAACAACCGCATTTGGTACTCCTCACACTCCTTCTAACAGGTTGCATGGTAAGTTGGAAATGAATTCTTGGATAATTGATACTGGATGTTCTCATCATGTTACTGGTGATGAATCTTGTTTAGTGGATACTAAAGTAGTTTCGCCATGTCCCGTGGGCTTTTCGGGTGGTCAAACGGTGGTTGCTACTAAGGAAGGTGTCGTGAAACTCACGGGCAAAATAATACTCCAACATGTTCTTTTTGTTCCTAAGTTACACTGCAATTTAATTTCGGTTTCACAACTAAATGATGATCTAAATTGTTTTGTCCAATTTAATTCTAACTTGTGTGTTATACAGGACCTGCATTCGAGGGAGGTGATTGGCACGGGTGAGAGACGGGATGGACTTTACTACCTACGACAAGGATTACAGGTGCAAGCGGTTTCGGTTGATAGTTCGAAGTCCTTGGAGCTATGGCATAATCGATTGGGTCATCCTTCCGAGACAGTAGTGAAGTTGCTTCCTCTTTTTAATAATTTTAGGGGTCATTTGAATAAAGAATGTGAAGTTTGTCATCGTGCTAAACATTCTATAGATCGTTTTCCTTTAAGTGACAATAAATCAACTCGAATTTTTGAGTTAATACATTGTGATTTATGGGGTCCGTATGATGAAGTTTCTTCGTGTGGTGCTCGTTATTTTTTAACTTTGGTGGACGATTATTCACGTGCTGTATGGGTTTATTTATTAATTGATAAAAGAGAAGTTTTTAAGATGTTTATGTCCTTTATTGCCATAATTGACCGTCAATTCTCTCAAAAGTTGAAAATTGTACGTAGTGAAAATGGAACAGAGTTTAACTGCATGAAAGATTTCTTTGTGGCTAATGGAATTTTATTTCAAACCTCTTGTGTGGGTACCCCTCAACAAAATGGAAGAGTGGAAAAGAAACATAAACATATTCTCAATGTCGCTCGTGCATTGAGGTTTCAAGGGGGGTTGCCAATCTATTTTTGGGGAGAATGCGTTTTGGCCGCTGCTCACCTAATAAATCGGACTCCCTCTAGTGTTCTCCTAAACAAAACTCCACATGAAATGCTATTTGGTTGTACACATTCTTTTAGTGACTTGCGAGTTGTTGGTTGTTTAGCTTATGCCCATAATCAACGAGCTAAAGGTGACAAGTTTGCCAGTCGAAACTGTAAATGTGTTTTTGTGGGTTATCCGTTTGGTAAGAAGGGATGGAGTTTATTTGACCTTGAGAAAAATGAGTTCTTTGTGTCAAGGGATGTGAAGTTCTATGAAAATATCTTTCCTTATTTGAATGTTGAAGTCACAAATCATACTCCTCCCCTTGACAGTGATGTGACTTATAATGAGGGAGTCCAGGAGGAGCTTATTGAAGATATGGGGGATCATCGGGTGATGCATGAGGATGCCATCGTAGGTCCTCAAACGACCTCTCCCACGACTAGCGTCATGCCTAGTCATACTGAACCACAGTCTTCCGCGTCCGTGCCGAGTCAAAACGCTCTGGACGTGCCACCAGTGGACGCTTCATCCTCGAATGTCGGGGGGGGGGGTAGATGGTGCTCCCGACGGAACGGAGGGGGGACAATTTGGGCCGCGGGTTCCGGGAGAAGTTCCCATCAATAAAGTTGAGAGACTTCGTGACACATACGGTTATCAAGAACAGTCCATCTCTTGCTCCATCTGCTCCGACATATCACACTCCCTCAGGTACGCCTTTTCCTATAGCACATTATGTTAGTTGTGATCAATTTATTGTAAAACACCGAAATTTTCTTGCAGCTGTAACTGCATGTGTTGAGCCACCGTCTTTTAAGGAGGCTGCAAAAGATATAAGATTGTGTACTGCTATGCAAAAGGAGATTCGTGCTTTGGAAGATAATGGCACTTGGACTATGAAAAAATTACCTCCTGAAAAGAAAGCCCTCGGAAGTAAATGGGTGTACAAAATTAAGTACAACTCAGATGGTAGCATTGAGAGGTTAAAAGCCAGTTGTTTTCGGTAATCATCAAGTTGAAGGCATTGATTATAATGAGACATTTGCCCCAGTCGCGAAAATGGTGACAGTTAGAGTTTTTTTGGCCATTGCAGCATCCAAGCATTGGGAGTTGCATTAGATGGATGTTCATAATGTCTTCCTTCATGGCGATTTAGATGAGGAGGTGTATATGAAACTTTCGCCAGGTTTTAGCTCCACTGCTTCTGATTTGGTTTGTCGTTTGCGTAAATCGCAGTATGGTTTGAAACAGGCACCTCGATGTTGGTTTGCAAAGCTTGTGACAGCTTTAAAGGGGTACGGTTTTCTTCAATCCTACTCCGATTATTCCCTCTTTACTTACTCTAAAGGCTCTGTACAGATCAACGTCCTAGTGTATGTTGATGATTTGATAATCTCTGGTAATGATTTCGCTGCAGTGACGGCTTTCAAAGCCTATTTGAGTCAATGTTTTTATATGAAGGATCTTGGTGTGCTTAAATATTTTCTTGGCATTGAGGTGGCTAGAAGCTCTTCAGGGTTGTTTTTATGTTAAAGGAAATATGCCTTTGATATTATTTCAGAGGCAGGACTATTGGGCTCAAAGCCGGCTTTATTCCCGATTGAACAGAATCATCAGCTGGCGCGTGCCAAGGGGCCTTTTCTTACGGATCCCGAGCCCTATAGACGTTTGCTTGGGCGTCTTATCTATTTGGCGGTTACTCGTCCTGACTTGGCATACTCGGTTCATGTCTTGTCACAATTCATGCAGGAACCAAGACAAGAACATTGGGATGTTGCATTACGGGTTGTTCGCTATTTAAAGAAATCCCCGGGTCAAGGCACTCTATTACGTTCAGATAGTGAGTTATCTTTGACAGGTTGGTGTGACTCGGATTGGGCAGCCTGTCCCCTTACTCGGCGGTTTCTCACTGGGTGGTTTGTGTTTTTGGGGCATTCGCCAATTTCATGGAAAACTAAGAAGCAGCATACTGTAGCTCGTTCGTCGGCAGAGGCCGAATAACGCTCTATGGCTTCTGTTACTTGTGAATTAAAATGGTTGAAGGGTCTACTTTTGAGCTTGGGAATCCATCATCCAAAGGCAATTCCTCTTTTTTGTGATAGTCAGTCCGCGTTGCATATAGCGCAGAATCCGGTATTTCATGAACGCACGAACCACATTGAGGTTGATTGTCATTTCGTGCGAGATGCTATCCAGGAAGGTCTTATTGCTCCGTCTTATGTGCCAACGAAGGACCAATTGGCGGATATTTTTACCAAGGCTTTGGGAAAGAAGCAATTTGATTTTCTCCTTGACAAGTTGGGCATTTTAGACTTGCATGCTCCAACTTGAAGGGGGCTGTTAGGAGATTATTTAGGTGGTTTATTCCTTTATTCTTTCCTTTATTTTAGAATAGCTATATATGGGTACTTGCTTTGTTATAGGAAACTACTTCCCCAAAAAGTTTAATACTTCCTAAACTATTGTTAGGTATTATGCGAAATTAGGGAAGCTACTGTTGTACTTCTTGTATAAATATCTTTCATTGGGTTAATGAGAAGACAGAAAAACAATTACTCCTAGGGGAATTCTAAATGTCGAGGAAATGAGCGAGGAAACCAGCGAGGGGAGTGAGGTGGAGGGAGGGGAACCATTCACTCCCCTCGAGATGCGTGCAAGAAAAGTCAATACGCACATTTCGAGGGAGGGATCCGCCTCACTCCCCTCGCTGGTTTTCTCGCTCATTTCCTCGCCATGTAGCCTTACTCTTACTCCTAAATCTTTCAGTAGATAACCAGCCAAGAAAGTCTCCTTCACAGAAGCTAAAAAAAATAGGCAGTTTGTCATGTTCTTAGTTGGTCAAATCATGTTAGGTTGTATGGAAAGATGTCACAGAGAAAATTCCAATTCTTACCTACTGGGGAACATGACAAACCATTTAACTAATCACCTTCTAATTAATTAATTAAATTAAAAGCACCGGTGGCTTATGATCTTGCTTAGAAAAAAATTTCTCTTTAGAATTCAAATAAGAAGACTTTTCGGGTTTCAGTTGACGAGAGAGAATCAAGGATAGAATATGCATACCAGTTGAGGGAAGATCGATGCATCTAGTTTCAAGACTGGTGTTGTTCTTGAACCCGCAAACTGCTCCACGAGATTCACAATCTGGGCAATAAGGCTGATGCCAGACTAACCGAAGATCATTGCTGATATCAGCTGAAGGTCCATAACGATACTGAGGCGGCCATGCAATTGGAATCAAAGCCGTTGTTATTACCTTACATGAATCAAGTAAGGATTCTCCAAGCATCAATGTAGATACAGCATAAATGGTGTGATTGGAACTACTAAGACAACTAATAGGTGTTAACAGAGATCTCATCAAGTCTGACGTGCAGTTGAGAAATGTAAAGTTCTGAGAGAATTCACTAACGAATGGAGAGCCAGAAAGATCAAGGTTTAGAATACGTTTTGGGAGGCAATTATCTGGATCATAGAGAAGTATTTCTTGTGTGAAATAATTGATATCACGGACGATAAAATCTCCTGATAATGGTAACCTGAGAACTGTCTCACCCAAGTTACTGCACTTGATGTCAAAACCCGGGTAGCCACAACGTTGAGGTTGGAGGTCTTCTTGCTGGAAAGGGAATTTGATAATGGGTTGGTTGCGGCTACAAACAGAAGGCATACAATCATTTTGAGCTGCAGATAAAATGAAAGCAGAGGAGGAGAAGAAGAGGAGGAAGATGAATTCTAAAGTGCCCATTTGGTACAAACAATGATTTTTGGTGAGGAATAAGCTAACAGTAAATAGATCAATTAGTCTGAGACTACACTAAAATAATGTCTCATGAAAGCAACATATATAGGTAGTTAAGCCACGGAATCAACAGATGACTAATCACCTATACTATAGAAAATAGAGATGGGATAAAAAATTAAAACAAAGAACTAACATAATGACTTTGAAATCTTAATAACAAATGTTGGACTATCTGTTAACTAAGAAGAAACAGACAACGTGGTTGAACGATGAGATTGACAGTCATGTAAATAATCCTAAGCCATAACTTGAAAAATCAAAGATAAGTAACAGGTCAACAGCAGAATAGAATCGTAGAATTGACTCATGGTATTCATTTTAATTGGGGGAACAAAACTTTGATTCAACAGCGAATGCATTGCATGAACTGAACTTTAACTCCAACATCAGATGACAATTGTTAGCTTCTGACAGAAAAAGAAAGAAATAAAATTTTTTGAACACACCTAGAATAGTGGAAGTCATACAAATTGTGAAAGGTATCAAGTAGGGGTGGGCATAAACCGATTTAATTCGGGTTAACCGACCGAACCGGTTTTTAAATACGGTTCGGTAACCGAACCGAATAAGGGATGATAAGAGAATTTGTAAAACCGAACCGAAACCGGTTCCAAACGGTTCGGAATCGGTTCACCATTTTAAACCGTCCGATTAAAAACCGAACCGACCGATTGATTCTTATGCTGCATCCTGTCGCACTGTATCACACCCCAAGGGCAAAAACCCAAATCTCTCTGTTTCTTTCTATTTCTTCTCTTGCAGAATTTCTAAATGGCGACGAAACCAGCGAGGAAACCTAAATCTAAATCTCTCTATTTCTCAATCAATAGAGAGATACCAGCGACGAAACCTAAATCTAAATCTCTCTATTTCTTTCTATCTCTCTTCTCCGTTGTTTTCAGATTACTCGCCTCTAAAGAGGTGTCAGCCATTTGGAATGGCAGATGATTCAGAAAGGACCCTAACATAAGGTTCTTGTTTGAAGATTCTACCATCCAATGAGAGAGAACAATGCTGTGTGCTCTCTTCCCTTTCTGAATAGAGAACTTCTTATTCAAGCTCCTTGCAGAAAATGGGTCTGTTTATGGAGTCTTCAGTTCAGGTATAAATGCTACCATGCTGCTTGTTGAAGTGGAAAATGGATGATCCGTGCATGTGCATGTCAATTGTTCTTTAATTGAAATTAACTCATGCATTTATAGTTTACAATCAGAAAAAACTAGATTCCCGGTGCTAGCCTGCTCTGCATTGGGTATCCAAGGTTCCCATGTCCCTAGTGGTGAAGGCATCTTCCTACTATTACCATCCTCCCTTAAACAGTGTTTTTTTTTTCCCCAATCCCTCCCCTGGCTTGGTACATCCGCACTCGAATACACTGTTTTTCATATACTGTATGTCTTTTTCAATCAATGGGCCAAAAAATTTCATTGTCAATTTTCATTTGGGCTAAAAATGGGCTTGCTAAAATGGGCTGAATACCTAAAACCGAATTTTCAGCCCAACCGAACCGGACCGAACCGAATTTCGGCCCAACCAAATTTTCGGTTTTACCATATACAAAATCGGTTTCGGTTTTGGATTTGGGCTAACCGATTGAAAGCGGTTTGGGCCTCAAACCGAACCGAACCGACTTTGCCCACCCCTAGTATCAAGGGATGACATTAATAAATGGCAGGAGTTTAAACCATAAAAAATTGGAGCATCAACCATTACGCTCCCAATCACTGAACCTAGTTGGTTCAGATCCTCTAGGCCCACCAATTTCTCCAGTCTTCTTATTAACCAATTCACCATCGACTACCTCCATGTCTGATTCCAATTCGATGGAGCTTTCGCTCTCCTCTTCTTGTCCTTCTTCTTCCTACCTCTCTTCTGTGCTTTTGGGGATCTCGTGTTGATGATGTTGATGCCCTGATGCACTGATGAGTCTTGAAGCGGAGAGAATGGACAGTCTGGATCCGGCAAAGTCTAAACTTAGTTTCAGTTGGGGAATTTCAAGGAGTAATGAGAACACCCGGAGGAGATTGTTCTTCATTCTTTTCTTCAGCCTCTATGTGAGAGGTGAAAAAAGAGGCCAAACTTTTATTCTGGTGGATTTCTTTGAGTAAACTTATATTGTAAACTAGTATATGAAATAGCCGTGAAGACTGATGTAAGGGTTGGTAAAAAGAACAGGGTGAGATGGTGTTTCTAGTAGAGGCCAAATAGAAAAGCAATGAGAGGAAAATGAATGGAGATGGCAGAGGAAAGGGAGATGGTGTTTCTAGTGACTGGCAAAAAAAATACTGCAACGAGGGGAAAAAAAAATGAGAGGAGGAAAGAGAAATGGTATTTCGAGTGAAGAGGAAATTTAAAAGGAGACACGGGAGGGTGAGGGTGAGGGTGAGGGTGAGGGTGAGGGTGAGTGAGAGTGAGAGTGAAAGCAAGAGCAGGCAAGATATACAGTTTGGGAGGGGTGTCAAAACACATTATTCCTCGCGATGTAATTATCACCTGCAACGGCCAAAGAACCAAAGTAAATTAACAAATTTTCAACCACAAAAACACAAACTAGATGTAAATACAAATTCATCTTAGTCACATTCTTCAAGACGATGACTAACTCCATATATGCAAAAACAAAATCCATCGAACAATATTTTCTGCAACATAAACCACCTTAAACATGGAGATTGCAAGTAAGCCACTGAAAGTCCATTCCACATAAACACGATCATATACCGTATCTGCAAAATTACAACCATTGAACTATTATAGTCCATACAACTTGAGCACAAACAACATCAATACAATGCCATAAAAACATTAGCATGAAAAACAAATCAGCGCATAAAAATAAACCTCATAACCATAAAAAATAACCCCTCAGCTGCCCACCTTTATTCTGGATCAGCTCATTCACCACCTCCAGACGATAATTTGGATTGAAGACGTCCCTCCCAGAGTTGCTTTCCTCTTCTGGACCACCTTGCATGGCAGAATTTGAACAGTTGACAACATCATCAAGCGTGGGTCGCTGCTGCCTAATTGTTGTGTGCTTTGTGGTCACTCTGAGCAGTCCATTGATCATGTGGTGCTGCAATGTGTACTTGCTAGAGAGTTATGGAAAAAGTCTTAGAGAATTTCAGATTAATGCCCCAGCTGTACATTCCTTGCCGAGTTGATCACTCTGAACTGTGGTGCTCTAATAGCCTCAACCACCTTAATCTCTCTGATTATAGCATTTGGGCCTGGAAAGGTGATCCATGGAATGGTGTGGGTGATTCTGCGGGAAAGGAACAATAGAATCTTCAACAACACTCAGAAAAGTGTAGAGGCTCTTTGGAATGATGTTACGGTCAATCTTTGGCTATGGGGCCAAAGTTGGATAGATTTAGGGATATCCCTTTCTCTGCCTGTATACCTGAATGGGATTCTAGTGTTCACGCCAATAGTCATATTGATGTTGTCATTAGTAGTCTGAGGTTCAAAGTGGTTCCCCCCACCCCCTCTCTTTTTAATTTCAATACATTCATGTTTTATCGATTAAAAAAAATCATCCTTATATGCAGAAATAAGATTCAGCCATCAACTGACCCAAAATTCTTAGAAGAATCAGTTCGAGAAATGTGCACCCATATAATTATTGCATGTCATGCTTGACATGGTCTGTACTACAACTAGTGACGAACCCCTCCCTGCACTCCCTCTCAGGTTGATATGCAACAAGTATCTCCAATATCTAAAACACACCAACATGGTTACATAATGCACAAGTCTATGGAGGGTATCTCAATCAGTAAACAGAATTGGTAAACCACAAGTCCGCAGAACAAATTCAACATCTATTCTCTTCCTTTTCTTTTTCATGTATCAATAAATTCAAGAAATGCCACATCTCACTAACTCGAGCAAATATTCAATGTCACTAAATCTCTGAATACTCAAACCATTACCAGAACTTCTTTCAATTAACCCTTCTCCATATTAACCCTCGACAAGCCACACCCCATCATTTTCTTAATCCGCATCATATTTCTTGTACCCTTTCTTACTTTCTTCTTCATACTACTCATAGCCTTCATCATTTTCTTTGTAGTAACCATTCACATTTCCCACTTTTATATAAGCTACTCTTATGTGCTTCCTCAATTATCATCAATTTACTCTAAAAGATACAGACTATGACATCAAACAATACAAGCTATTCAGTTCATCAAATCTCAGGGTTTAGACGAAACTCATTTGTTTGAAAAACTTTAATAATAATGCTTTAGATTACGAAATCAGGCCAAGACGAAAGCCGAACACGTAAATAAGAGATATTTGTAAAGAAATTACCCATGGAAGTCTTTTTTTCCTTTCGCTATGATGATTCACGCAGATGCACAGAGTATGTTTGAGAGAGAGAGAGAGATGGTCCAAGAGACTCATCAAGGAGGATGTCAACTTTTTTTAATTAATTTATTTATTTATTAGTTTGGCAGTGAATAATTTATAACTAATAGAGGTTGACCCTATTTTAAAATTAAAATTAGTCTAATTCTCATTTATGACGAAACCGTTAAGTCCATGTCGTTGGCTGTTCAAGACTATTTTTGAATATTTTTACCCTTACTTTGTATTAAACCAAATTTAAGCCGAAAAGAGTTGTTTAAGATAAATGACACGTGGCTGAATCTCATTACATCATCTGACACTTTAGCTCTTAAACAATAGTTGAAACTTCTTCTCTGCAAACATATTTTTAACCATCTTTTGACTTAATTTGAATGAACAATGTTTTAGTTTGACGGGGAAGATGGGTACTAAACACTGATTATTGAAAAATTATGAGGTCAAATAATAATTAATTTAAATTTTTTTTACTTGTGTGACCTAATACACAATAAGCATAGATCCAAGATGAGTACTAATGACCAAAGATAAGTAATGATTGGACACTAAATACAACACCAACACTAAGCATATAACAAGACAAGCATCAATGGCCATTTCAATAACAAAAAACATATTTCCATTTAAGTTATTTGACTAAAACAAAAGAATACAAACTCACCTAAATTCAACCATATTCATCTAGTCTACATGCTTAGGAAAAGAGCATATTAGGTCAACCATGTTAATCAACTCTAAAGATCTATCAAAAAAGCGACCAAAATATGAAGTGATTTGACATAAACCAAAAATAACCACACACCAAGACTAAGGCTAACGATGGACTCCATGAGAGAGGATGAAACTCCTTGAGTCTAAGTAAAGTTTTGGTGATAGTTGCATAGCTGGTGTGGAGGTGTTTCACCAGAGTTGAACAATTCAATAGCCTTTCTTTTGGTGAGAAGGCATGGTGGGGAGGACTAAAGATGTTCTGTTAAGATGTTGAAGTTGTTCACCACTTTGCTGCCCATAACCTTGTCCAACTTTAACTAGTGCTTCATCATTACTTATCTTCTTGCATGTTAATATATGTGTATGGAATAAATAATTGAAAATCTCTAATTATAATATTGAAATCAAATACAAGATAAACTTTACAAATAAAATTGTGTGACAATTGGTATGAAATTAAAAAGAGCAGAAGAAGAAGACAAGGAAAGAAAGGCTAAATCTTATCGATGTCCTCGTCTTCGAACTCGATGTAATTATCAACACGTCCAACATGTTATATAAATGCTAATATGCTTATTAATCATATAATAATTATGACATAACAAACGGGTCGATCTCTTGTCAACCATGTCAAAACCTCAAACCCAAACTCAACCACAAATTTGATGAGTCGTATCCTATCAACCTAGTTATTAGACGTGTCATATTTTTCTAAACCCAAACCTGCTATGGAGTGGTTTGTGTCATGTTATTGTGTCGAGCCACTCCTACTCCATGCCAAAAAATGATGCCTTGAAGGACAAATCAGTGCATATACTTCATGTCGCCCTTAGATAAGCTCATGACACCTAGTGTATGTTTGCCTTGAGAGCTTATACATGAGTACTTTAGGCACTTTCCTAAGAGTCATTGGCTCATAGCAACACCACTGGACATAGGGATGACAGTGGGACGGATTTTCACGGATATTCGCCACACTCGTCTCGTTTGGGGCTGATTTGGTTAAGGGTTTATGGAGGTTGGGGCGAATACGGATATCAAAACTGTATCCGTTTATTATTTGGGGCGGATACAGATTTGGCCATATCCGCCCCACGGATATCCGTTTAATCGGTTAAATTACTACAATACCCTTGAACTATAAATAGGAAATAAACCCTCATCTCACATTCTCATAAATCTCATTCAGTCATTCTCACAATTTCATTCGAAGAGGTCTCACAGTCGCCTCTCACAACGAAGGGTGGTCAAACGTCGAAGTCGAAGCCTCCCACAGCGACAGACTCGATACTCGAAGCTCTCCCCTCCCTTCCCCGCCTTTCCAAATATCTGAGATTCTTAGATCGATTTTTTTTTTTTTTTTGTATGGTTTTTTTCTAATTTTTTTTTATAATTTTTGTATCTTTTACCAGTAAGAATCCTTGTGCTTTTAGGATTGTATAATTCATACAAATTATGTGCAAATCCTTATGCTTTTATAATTTTTTTTAACGGATATTTGGGCGGGGCGGATATCCGCCAATTTGTATGGGGCGGAGGTGGTTTTTAAATAAATTTATAAACGGATTGGCGGGACGGATCTGGAGATTTGTTATTCCTGACGGAGAGGGGATGGATTTGTTTAAATCCGCCCCAATCTGCCTCGTTGCCATCCCTAACTATACAAGCTCCCCAAGAAGCTTTTTGCCAAGGAATGATCCTTTGTTGTTTTCTTGTTCTATGACCTTCTGTTGTCAACACTGTCAATCGACCTCACCATACCAATGTATACTAGTACTCAGGGTGAAGATGTTGTAAATGCTGTAATAATTCAAATTAAAAGATAGGAACGAAGTTACCAAATGTTATTGGGTTGAGTCCCGGACTAGGTTGCTCTCTTTAATACATTTCGTGGCTCTGCCCAAAAGTGTGCAAGCAGTCTTGTAGCCCCGTCGTCTCCAGGATAAAACAACTCAGAATCTTATCTGTCTCGTTTAAGCAAATGCATTGTTGATAAACGGAATACTATCCACCCTTAATCTCTTGTTTTCTCGGAATCACCAATACAATGTATATAAATCAACAACAAGAAAAATCTCTTCTTTGATTGAAAAATACTACAGCTCTTGTTTGCGAAAAAACTCTTTTCTGATTGAAAAAAAAAAAACTCTTCTCTTGTTTGCAAACTGTTTTGGTTTTTCTTGTGTTTTTCTAAACTCTGAATTGTGTTTGTATTTATAGGGAGAAAAACACATTCGTTGAAAAACACATTACGTGGAAAACGTGGGGAGAAAATCACGTCGCGCAACGTATGGAGAACGTGGAGGACAGCAAAAACAGAATCCCGTCTAGATGCAGTCTCTCTGCAGCAATTCAAAATTTTATTTTCATTTAAATAAATTTTCAGCAAAAAGAATGGGTTGCTTTCTAAATGACTCGACGGACGGCGGCGGCGGCGTGTGTGAGAGTCTATCTCTCCCCTCCTCACAAAAGTGTGGTACCCCAAGGGGTCCAAACCCAAGTCCCAAATGCTCTCCTTATAAACTCTTCCACAATGAGTTGTATAGAAGATGTGAGACTAAAAATAGAAAGAGATCCAGAGATCAAAACTAGGTTCACACTCATTTTCTTTTATTTTTAAAAAGCCATATTTTCAACAGAAGAAACACTATTAGTTGGAACTGGATGAGCCTTCCTAAAGCTACAGTATTTCAAACTAAACACATGTGATGTGCTTTCAAGTTTAAAGTAATCTCCAGAAAGGGGCCAGTAATCATCCAAAAGCTTGTATCGCTTATTTTTACCTATAGTTGAGGAAAGCAATCGATAAGAAAATTAAACACAGTAGATATCTTCCTCGTTGTCGGGTAAAATCGTAATGTACCCCCGTATTGATTGTAAATTAATTTTTTGACAAGTAATAAAGGTCTGACATTTCAGAGGTGCCCCTCCCCACTGGAGTTTTATTTTTAAAAAAAAATAAAAAAAATAGCCACTTATCTAGTAGCCACAATAAGTGGCTTTTATAACAAATTAGCAGTACGGTAGACAAAATTTTCTCCTAAACCTAAAAACTCTACTAGTTAAGTTAAAATGCACTATTGTTTCCAAACGTTAAACATTGAATCCCTCTGCACGGAGACATCGTTTGTGAGCTTCGATCCATTTTGTGCAAGCATCTTCACCATGTTGGACAATGCACTCATCTCTCAGCTTCTTGGTGTCAGGGCACGCACAACAAATCTTCTTCTTCGGCTTTGTATCAGACCCAGATGGTGCATGTGTTGATGATCCTTGGTTTTGATTTTGTGATAATCCTAACACAGCATTGACAGGACCTTGACTTGTTTCGTTAGGCACTGCAGCTGTTGAAGCCATTCTTTCTCAAGATTTTTTGGATTCAAAGAGTCCTCCATTTAATCACTTTGCATGTTATAAGTTATCCAAGATAATAAAAAAAAAAAAAAAAAAGATAGATAATTAAGGCTTCGTTTGTCTTACGGAAAATAAAATATTAAAAAAAATTAGAAATAAATTTTCCAAAATTTTTATTTTCCCAGAAACTTTTCATGTTGTTTGGTTGTGTTGTGGAAATAAATTTTCAAATGATCAAATATTTGTCTCATCCTATAGCAATTAGGTTGTATAAATTCTAGGGGGCGAGGGAACGCGCGCCCATCCCTCGCACCCTCTCCCTTGCTCCCTAGAAAGGCTCATTAGGTTGATTATGGTGGCAATGGGAGACGTGTTGATTGATTTTGAAATTGATATGGTGTTAGCAGTGGTAGTGATGTTGTTGGTAAAAGGGAGTAAGTTGTGATATGACATTGGTACAGGTGGTTATGTTATGATGGTGGTTGTGCTATGGTGGTGTTAATAGTGGTTTGGTGGTGGTGCTGGTGGTCGTGGCTATGGCGTAATTTGTGTTGTGATGGTGGTGGTGGTGCTACGATAGCGGCAATAATGGTAGTGGTGGCAGTAGGGGTGGTATTGGTGGTTGTGGTGGTTATACTAAGGCGGTAATGGTGGTATTAGTTGTTGTTTGTGGTTATGAATCTTATGATATGGTGGTGGTGGTCATCATGGCATAACTTGTGATGTGGGTGGTGATAATGGTAGTGGCAGTTAGCGTTGAAAACCAAACCGACCTAAGGTTTTAAAATTTTCAAACCGAAATCGAACCGATTCTAATTTATGCAAACTATAAACGAACCGAACCGACTAAAATCGAAATAAAACAGAACCGACCGACTATTTTAAACATATTATATTATTTATATATATTCGATCGGTTTGGTTTGGCCGGTTAAAATCACACAGAAATCGAAAACCGAACCGATCACTTTGGTTTTGAATTTTTTAAAACCAAAACCGATCCGAACCGAATTTAAACCGAACCAATCGATTCAGTCGGTTTGATCGATTTTTTGTTCAGTCCTAGTGGCAGTGGCAGATGTGTTATAGTGATGGCAGTGATGAGTGCAATATGGAGGTAGTGGTAGAGGTGGTTGTTGTGTTACAATTTCGGTATTTAGGGTGTTATGGTGGTGGTTGTGGTAGTGGCCATGGTGGTGTTGGTCCATCATGGTATGTGATGGTTATGCTAGAGTAGCAGTGGTGGTGGTGATGGCGTGGTCAAGAGTTGAAATGGCGAGAATAAAAACAAAGGAAAATCCTAGAAAATCAACAACCCATTAAAAATTGGTATATTTATTTTTCACCCACGAGGCTCTTTTGGAATAATTTTTTTCCAAAGTATAATTTTCTGTGAAACAAACACTAAAATATTTTAGAGTTTTTTTTAGTCTGACCCTCATTAATTTATGTCTAATTGAGTTTAATACTCATTTTAAAAAACTAATTCAATTTAACACTTAAATTGTAACAATCGACTTCCATTTAATGTTTAAATTTTCTTAAAACCCAAAATTATCCTTCACTTAGTACGCACATGCCAAATATACATCTTTGAAATTCATCTAGAACTGATCTTCGAGAGATAAAAGATCAAAAAAAAAAAAAAACCTATCATCTCCCTGTAACCACCACCATCACACTCAATTGAACCACCACATTCAATTGCATAAAACTGCCACCACTACAAAACCTCCCTCCGTCGCTTACAAATAACAACACAGAGCAATCTTCAATTCAAGGAATCAATCAATCAAAATCCAAAATCCAGTTTCAATAGAATCCTAATGTGTAATTTATTCCATGACCAGAAACAAAATTTTACCATCTCCTGCGAGTCAGGACTTCAACTATACAAAGAAACAAACAATCAATCGAATTCATAACTTGGTGAAAGATCTCAACTTATGCCCATAATCAAACCTAAAACCTCTTCATTTCCTTTCCTTTTCCACTAAATGAATATTGACCTTCGATTGTCTGTTGTCGATTCCACTAGAAGAAGTAGAAGAAGAAGATCAAAAAACCAAACTCACCACCACTGGTGACCAGATCTTCGATAATCAAACAGGTTTGTTCTTCCTTGAAGGCTCCTTCGTTTGCTCGGACATCCCATAGTCCTTGATGATGTTGTTGGAGACGGAGTCACGGAGAGGATTGTGGTGAAAATTAGAGCTTTGTTGTGAAAAAGGGTAATCAAATCACCTGGATAATAGGCAAAATCGGAAGCTGCTTCGAGAAGCTGAGTTGTGTCTTCAATAGACAATTCCTCCATGACGCACAAAAAAGAAGTAAGCTTTGTTGAGGGGCTTGTGCTTGCTATAGAAAAAGAAGGAAAAGAAACTAAGTAGTTTATCGGAGAATTTGAACAAAGGGGTATCGAAAACTTGAAAGGAAACAAGCAGATCAACAACTTACAGTGATCAATTCTACTGGAGTTTTTGGTACGGTACACTAGCTCGGTTCAGAGCGGTGTGTTGGTGAAGAAGAAATGAAGAGGGATTTGGGCTTTGTATTTGGGAGAGGTTTCAAGCAGTGTGTGTGTTGCGCTCTTTTATTCTTTTAGGGTCGGTGAGGTGAGAATAGTGATATTTTCTCATAGTGGGGGGCATCCAGTGCCTTCTCTTACTACTTTAATCCCAGATGTTTTCTCCAGACGAATTTGGTATCACAATTTAATATCTAAGAGCATATGATAAAAATTACCATTCCCCATTTTAATCAAAAGTTAAATTTAGGAGTTTTTCTATTTTTTCACGACTCTAATCACATCTCCTATTTTAATTTTTCATCATTATTTTAATATATTTTTAACTTTTTTATACCATTTAATTTTAATTATATTATTATTAATTTCAACTTAAATATATAATATTATTATTTTTAATTATACTATTATTTAGATACTTTTTTAATTATACTATTATTAATTTTTATTTAACTTAAATTTGACTAATTAAAATTTTTGGGAGTTAAAAAAAGTAGTATTAATAATTAAATTTTTATTATTATTTAAATATATCTTTCACGTTTTTAATCATTATTTAGATAATTATTTTTTTAATTATACTATTATTTTGAATTACTAATAATAATTTTATCATTATTTAAATTAGAATTAATAATTACTTTTGTTTAAATTAGTATTAATTTGTTTTTAATTATACTATAAATACTTTTTAAATTAGTATTAATAATTATTTTTTTAATTATACTATTATTTAAATACTTTTGTTTTTAGTTTTTATTTATTTTTAATTTAGAAAATTAAATATTGAGATTATTTTATTAATATATGAGATTTAGGGGATGGTTAACTTCTCCCTAAATTTAGGAAAAAGTTGAAGGAGAAGTTATTATGAGGGATGATTTGAGGATTTTTTTTTTTCAATGAAACCCCTAAAATAGCCTTGGAGATGCTCTGAGTTCAATTTTCCTCCACGCTAATTGGATATTCTAGTGCAAAGCCCAATCCCATTTAGAATGTCTATTTTGAAAAATCCAGGACAACAAAGTTTAGTCCACGTTGGGGCTTTGATAGTTGTTCACCTTCTTGTGTGTCCTCTTCCTTGTTGATCTTGATCATTTCATCTCTTCCTATGTCCATGTTGAATATTCCTATTTTCATTGGAGCAGAAGATCCTATGATACAGGTGTTGTGCTGATGAATCTCGTAGCAAATCTGATCCCTCACCGCACCCAAGGAATCAGAACCCATCATCGCCATCGAGATATCCAATTTTCGTCGTCGCTGCCTTCAGAGTCTGACCTACACCGAAGCATCACCTACATCGGCGACTTTTACAACGATTTACAAAGAAGACGAGTTACATTAGAGACAGAGTTTTTCTCTCTTTTTTCTCTCAAAGATCAGTTTTTCTGGCACGTGATTTGCACATGCCTATTAAGTAAAAGATATTTTTGGGTTTTAAGAAAATTTACATAGTCAATGGAAGTCAACTACGTTGAGTGCTAAATTGAATTAGTTTTTAAAATGAGTACTAAACTCAATTAGGCATAAATTAATAAAGGTCAAACTAAAAAAAAAATCCAAAATTTAAATTCTGAAAAATAATTTTCCATCAAACAATTGCAGCCTAAAGCAAAAGGTACAAGCATCAAGCATGTAGACATTGGAAAATAAAATATTGAACAAACTATGAAAAGTTATCTGGGAAGATGCTAGGGAATTTATGGATAGGAACTTAATATGCTTGGCTAGGCTTGAAACAATCAAAAGAAAGTATCCGAGGAAGGATTTCTTTGATGCATTCATGGCATTGGGTTTAGAGTGGCAGGTAAGCATAGTAGATGGACAAAACGGGAGTGAATGTTCTATTTAGAATCTGACAAAGGGATTGCGGTGATTGTCCCAGGCTGTAAGACAAGCAAAAGCAGTTTAACATCTTGGTGAGCAGGCAACTAGAACAGTTGAGTTTTGTGTGGTTGGACCAACACATTTTAAGATTGAGGTATCACTGAAGCTATGGTTTTCTCCTACTAAGGTTTCGTCTCTTCAAGGCACTATCATTCTGTCAGTGCAAGAAGTGATATATGGTGTTGCACTGTGCGTCTGTGCATAGTAATTGTTGCCTTGGAGAGGAGTTGATATCCTTAGCAAGTTCTCTGTCGACATAGAACCTAATATCCACTCTAATAGTTTCCTACCAATCAACTTATAGGCCTCTATTTATCATTGGTTTGTCAACTTATATGCAAATTTTTTGATGTAAGATGCAACTTCAATGTGAATCATATAAACCAAATTTTGTCCAATGAAGAAAACACAATTTTTCATACATTCACACTTCAACAATTTCTCAGAACCCTCTTTAAAATATCAAACAATATCATTATTTTCCCTGGAGAAGAGAAGACGAATTCTATTGTGAGAAGAACAACAAAACCTATCAAGCAGAAAGAAAAGAAAAAGTCAAGTAGAGATTGGTTTAGACTTAGTGGGTATTGAATTAAAAGATGAAAATATTCCAACTTTGAATTGAAACTGTTGTGCAAAGAAAAAAGAAATGACTGATTATGTCACAGTAATACAACACACCAAACAACGTAATCATAGTTGCATAACTTCTTGCTAACCTTAAAACAAATAAATAAAAGATAAAATACGTGATTAGAGAAGTAGAGAATATGGGTTTGATTGATTTTACCTGAGCGATTTGGAATCGATAGAGCGCTTGCGCTTGCAATGAGCAACAGCTAGGACGAGGGGAGAAGCAGAACCGCTTCAATGGTTTTTCTTTAGGGGCAGAGACGAATAGTACTAGTAGCAGTACAAGTACAAGTACAAGTACAATCACGAAAATACCAAAACTAATCCCTGAGTAAAAATATATAGGGTTAATTGCTATTTACCCACTATAATAAATAAGTAATTGAGATGTGCATTCATCATTAATCACTATTGCACTTTTATTTATTTATTTATTTATTTATTTAAATTGATTTTTTTATCCCTTAACCCCTCTCACCTTAGATGTTGCCGGCTGAGATCGACCATGTGACTTAGTGATACCATTCGTCACTGCTCAACCACTGAGTCATCACACCTTTAACCACTATTGCACTTATTCTCAAGACTAGCGGTCAACGTGTATTGATCATATATATGCCCTTGATAAATGCTAAAATTTAATGTTTCGTATCTCGAACATCTCAACTCGAGAAAAATCCTAAGGCCCAACTGAAATTTAGTCATATCTCGAGAAAATCCAATCGTTGATTAAAAAATTGTATCTCAAACATTTCATCTCGAAAAAAATCGTACAATCCAAATTTAATCCTATACACATCTTGAGAAAAACCATACGATTCAAGTTTAATAGTTCAAGTTTAATCGTGCACACATCTTGAGAAAAATCGTACGATCCAAATTTAATCGACAAGCATCTCTAAGAAAATTGTAAAGTCTAAATTTAATTGTACACATATCTCGAGAAAAATTTAACACTTGTTAAAAAACTTTCACTTACTCCTCTTCTTCCTCCCTCCCCCTTCATCCTTCTTCCTCCTCTTCCTTCTCCCCTTCTCCCTCTTCTGTTTTGCGACCCGCTGCCACCTCCCCTTTCCTCATCCATCATCTTTTTCTTTCCTCCTCCTCCTTCTTCCTTCTTCCTTCTCCCCTTTATTCCTCTTCCATCTTCTTCCTCATTCCTCCTTTATTTCGCAGCCTCGCCATCTCCCCCTTCCTCCTCCCTCATCTTCTTCTTTCCTCTTCATTCTTCATCTTTCTTCCTCCTTCCCCTTTTTCCTCATCTGTTTCGCAACCTCATCACTACCATCCCCCTTCCTCTTCTTCCCCCTTCCTTCATCCCCATCGTTCTTCCTCTTTGCTTCGATGATGGCAGAGCTGCGAAATAGACGAGGAAGAAGGAGAAAATGAGGAAGAAGAAGTTTAAATTTTTTCCAACAGTTAGATTTTCTCGAGATGTGTGTATGATTAAATTTGGACTTTTACAATTTTTTTGAGATGCGTGTACGATTAAATTTGGAGCATACGATTTTATTCGAGATGAGATGTTTGAGATACAAATTTTTTAATCAACTATTGAATTTTTCTCGAGATAAGACTATGATTTATGTTGGGCCTTAGGATTTTCCTAGAGATGAAATATTCGAGATATGAAACATTAAATCTCAGCATGTGATTTATCAATGGCATTTTGGTCATTTAATTTGAAATACACGATTAATCCACGTTGACCGCTAGTTTTGGGGGTATGTGTAATAGTGATTAATGATGGATGCACATATCAATTTTCTATTTATTGTAGTGGATAAATATCAATTAACCCAAATATATGCCCAAAAACTACCATAACTCCCAGTGAAACAAATCATCAAGCATTTCACATGCTTGCAATTGCTTAAGGTTGTGACTTTTTTGACACCATCTTATTTCATCTTTGACACCATCACTATTTTTTTTGTTTTTTTAACTTGCTTAAGGACACCATACTATCAAACTTTTTTTTTTTTTTTCTATTCGTTCCTCTACTCGCTCACTCACCTTCTCTTCTCTTCTCAAGAACAAAGAATAACAACGTAGAGCAGCATCAATAACAGCGGCGGTGTTGTCGCTCGCCGCATTCTTTATTCCCTCCTCTGTCATTTCTTTATCTTATCTGTGATTTCTTTATCTTATTTCCTCTTTTTTTTTCTATCCTCCTCTCATATCTCATCATAGCCACCCCCGCTCTGCCATCGCTCCATCTCCTTTGGACTAACACATGAGACTGATTCATGAGCATATTATTCTATTAACTAAGCATAATCTTCTCTTTTTGACTAAGCCTAATCCTCTCTCATTGACAAAGCATAATCTTCCCTGAACCTTATCATTAAAAACAAGAGCATAAAACTGCATCAAATTTACACCACTCGGCTATCTGTTCATCATTCACTACATCATCACAAGGATTTTTTCCCCCTTAAACTCCTCAAGTAAGCTAAAAGATGGATCACTAGGGTTTAAGCTAAGGATTAAACTCACTAAGTGAATTGTCAAGATGGTTCCTTGGTGCACAAGCTTAAACTCATGTTATTATAGGCATCAATCAATTGCTTAATCATTTTAAGGAAAATGTTATCTATCTCCTTCCCCTAACAAATAGAAAAAGGTCGAAATGATGTTCTTGAAGCATACAGACTCGAAAAGTAAAGCAATTAAAAACTATGAATATACTAGTTCTTGAAAGATTCCAGCATCTGTTGATCTTTATCTAACTTCTTTTTGGTTATACCCTAAATATAGTGTTTGCCTTCTTGATTCGAGAAGATCGTCGAGGAGCGTCTTACTTAGGCGACTGAGTTGTGGTTACCTCACATTCATCTTCAATAGTATTTTGACTCACCATAGTTGTTTCCTTTTTCAATAGAACTTTTAGTTATGTGAAATCTTTCTTCAATATATCCCCGCCGAATCTCTATATTAGTTCTTTCACTTCATTGTTAACTTCCTTTTCATTGTCATAATCTTCTCACATTTTCAAAATATTTTATTTTACCTTAGATAAGGTTAGTTGACCTCCATATATACCATCAATGTAAAATTCATGTTCATTTATATCTTCCTTGGATGCATAAGTAGCAACCATTTGGAGGTTGTTTGGGGGTTCTTGGAGACTTCGTTTATGCTTCCCCCAATCTCAATTTAGCATCTCACTTTCATTACCATCAGCCGATCCATTTCATTAATCCCAACTTGCTCGACTTCCTTTCCAGTTTTGCTTGTTACATCTGCATCTTGTTTTACAATTTCACTCACCATTAGATCTGTTTGCATTGTACTTACCTCTTCATTGGTCTTATTCCCTATATGTGCAACCCCCACTTCCTTTTCTACTTGGATTAGGGTACTTCCTGAATGTGCATTTCCCATTTCCATCGGGGAACTCCTTTGCTTGAAACTGTGCCCACTAGAATGAATGATCCAAGCTTCTCTTGTTCTGGGTTCTCAATTATATTTCCAGTATTAACCATTCCTGTCGCCCACCAATAAGTTGTAGTTTTGCTTTTGTTTCTTCTCCTTAGGTCAGCTCATAGAGGCGTGTCCAAACCCCATACAATGATATTGGACGCTATGAATAGTCCACCTCAACTAAGGTTGTCTTCCCATCATCAATACTCACTTGAATTGTGCTCGGGAACTAGCTGTTTGCCGAAATTTCTATGCATATTTTTTGTTGCCTTATCAAGCATAGTGGGTGTCCACAATGCGCTAGCAATGGTTTGCAGCCCTTATGAGCTCTATCGAAACAATAAACTGTTCTTAAAGTCATCCATATAGACACTGAATTGAGCAATTCCACATTGTCTTCCGTATACAGTTTCCATAGTCTAATGATGAAAATTTTGCTTGCTATATGAAAGTAATTTGGCCCTATCTTTGTCATTCGAAAACCAGAAAACAAACGCCCTTTCACCATACACACTGTCATTTCAAAATCACTCTTCAACCCCCACAAGCGTTTCAAGTTGTTCTTGACAACACCATATGCTAATGGCTTCCCTACGAGATTACCAATCAGGTAATACTCGCACACTACACCAAATTGACATTTTTGTAACAATCCAAAAAACAGTAACACTTTTGAGCTGTAACAATTCACAAAGCAATTTTACACATTTTCACAAACAAAGTGATTCGATAATTGTATTACCGCAAATAGTATGGACTTACAAGTGATGTTATTCATGGTGATCTAATTTATTGTATCACTTTTTTTGTGTAGTTATTGTTCATTTTGTTGACTAAATTTAGTTTTGACTTAAAATTGTTTGATGGATTGTAATAGCTTAAAAATTTTACTATTTTTTAAGTTGTTACAAATATGCCAATTTGGTGCAGTAGCATTCTTGTAATCGCATCTTATTCTCTTAGAGTTCAATCTGGACTTGTCACTTTCCTTTTACCATAGACAATGGAACATATTGAAGCTTGGTGGAACTGCCACTATTTCGATTATCAAACAGTGAAGCCCATCTCATCAATCTAGATTGACGTTCTACTGCATTTCTTTGGTTGGAATCACCATGTTCATAACTGCACTTAAAGCTATCTTAGATGCATTAACCAAAGACAGGGTCTTCTCTCTTTACATGTTTCCCGTTTGGGTAGGTACGCCTCCCTCAATCAAACACTCACTCCCATGAGAGGCTAGTCAATGGGGGATCAGTGATGTTATCTAGATTTTTCGCCATTAATCCATGAAGTGATGTTCAGATCATGATCATGATCAAGGTGAAAGAAGAAAAGGGTTCTCCGATCTTCTATGAAGGAGAGCCTCCTCCGATCTAAAAGTGGATGAGCACGGTATCCAGATCCAGATCTTGCCTGCTAGCTTCTCCTTGGTGTCTGTCGAGTTCATCTAATACTTATACAAGTTTTCTTTCCCATTCATGTGTTTTATGTCCATTTCAGGTAATACTAAGTGGACTTAACATGTTAGATTTTGATATCTTGTTTGTTTGTCCTTGGCCTTTGTATTAGTTGGAAAAGAAAAAGTAGTTGAGATGATTTCAGTGATAATCGCAAAAGTAGTTTAGAAAACGCTATGTCTGCCGGAGCTATAATAGACCCAGGGTCTATTATAGCGTTTTTAAAACGCTATGGTAGACTCTACGATAGCGTTTCAAAAACGCTATGGTAAGTATACATAGCAAATTTTATTTTATTTTATTTTTGGCTATCAAATGACTTTTTATTACATCTGATAGTTTTATTTCTAAAAATTAAAAATTTAAATGTGCCAAACTTAAACATTTCCATGAATGGAGGCAAAGTAATATAATTAATGAGATAATGTATTACATCGAGTCACAAAATCTATCAAATTAATAGTAAAGATCAGTTCTCTGTATTACACCGAGTCACAAAACATTTCCAGCTTTTCAAAACCTAAATAAAAAACTAAATATAAAGTACCACAGCTCCCTGTATTAACACCTTAACCACCTCAACAGAACCACAGTCATCTTCATCAGTCCACCTCAACAGAGCGCTCCATTTTCCAGCAGGAGCTCAACCAATCAGCAACTTGATCACAACACCTCTTGCCAGCCTCGCTCAATCAGCAAAGTCCCTGAAAATAATGTATAAGACTGTCAGATAGTTAAGGGAAAAGTTAATAGAAAATTTTGTAACAAAAGTAACCATCTAAACAAAAATCTGAAGAAGCAACCAACAAGTTTTATAAAAGCAACGTGACTTGTCTTGTAAGAAATTTCATGACAATGTCATAAAGGACTAGGTATATGCAGTCTCACCACGAACTAATTGACAATCAAGCTTAATCTATTAATTGGACCTAGCATTACATGGCTGCATAATCTATTACATTCGCCAATGGCACGACAGCTCAACGGTTAGAGCTTGGTGGATGGTACCACTAGGTCATGAGTTCAAACCCAGCTTACGGCATCTTTATGGGTTCTGGGATCCTATAAAAACCCTGCTTGCCTTTCAAAAAAAAAAAAAAATCTATTACATTCAGACAACCACATTTCTCAAACTCTACATATTATAAGCTTAATCTATTGACATTCAACTAATTTTTTACACTAACAAGTAAAGGTGTTAAAGTATGAAATATTTACCCAGGTAACTAAGCACTGGTGAGATCCATCGACAGGTTTTCGTCCGGAGATGATCTCCAATAGAAAAACACCAAATGCAAATACGTCAGTCTTCTCATCAACAATTCCATGCATGAAATACTCAGGAGCCAAGTACCTGTCAAAACAACGTACACATCACAAAAACACACCAATGAGCCTATCTCCCTCATTTCAAAACCAAGTTCAAATGGACAGGAGAAATCACATACCCCAATGTCCCTTCAATTGGATGGATTGAGTGTTGAGTCAATTTGGTTGGAAGCCATTTCACCAACCCAAAATCCGAAATCTATTACATTCAGACAACCACATTTCTCAAACTCTACATACAACCATCAAAAGGAAGAACAATAACACTAATAGTTCAAGACAAAATCACACCTGAGGTTCATAATCTAAAGTCAAGAGAATGTTCACCTCTGCGCATAATCTGTATGATCCTTGCTCATACTCTTGTTCCCTTTTTACTATAGTAATGAAGCTCCTCACAGATCAAGTGATTGCTCATACTTGGATTTTTCCAGTGCCTGCAAAACATTGATACAACAAAAAATAAGACAAAGAACATAAGGTACACTAGTAGTGTTAGTTAGAACAGATGCAAATAACCATAAGACCCAAACTATTAAACCATACCACGTGACCATCAAAGAGAGCACCAAGATCTTGCTCAAAGCGCTGCTGCAATACAAACTGCAGACCTGCACCTGCACCGTGGCTGCATTTTCCACTTCCCTGCAGTATGATCCAGCTAAAAACCGACCCCAAAAATAGGTCCTTACTGCATCCTAACTCTGTCATTACAAACCACAGCCAAGAGACCACCAAACGCCTCAAAGAAAACTCCAAACACTCATCAAAACAAAGCTCGAAACCAGAGCATTCTCTGTTTTTTGTTGCAGCAAAAAACAGGGTATACATCTCTGTTTCATAAGAGTATATACCACATAAGAGTAATCTTGTCAGGGAGTATCCAGGTCTGTAGTTATTCTTCGATAAATTATGCTTAATATTGAGAAGCATAAGCAACAATTTGACTCAGTCCAAGAAGACACATTCCCTGTTCTTTTATAATATGACGTAAATGTTGCATAATCCATTTACACATGAAAATTATCACACTAATCATTAATTCCAAGTCATCAAACCACTCTCACAGGTATCAGTTCAGGACCAAAGAATTATTTGCCGGGGCATGTCTGGATTGACACTAGGCCAAATGCAAAACAGTTAAGGACCATTGACAAGGGAAAAACAATCTCGACCTTTTGTCATTAAACCAATGTCTTAAAAAGACCATAACAAGGGCAAAACAGTTTAGGATCATTGCCATTTTTTTGGGTTTAATGGCTCTGAGATAACGACTGAGCCAACTAGTAATGATTTTTATTTATTTATTCATGTATCAAATTTAGATTTTGAAAAGATGACTGACTCATACAGTTACATCAAGCAACCAATCATACAAAAATAAAAATAAAGCTTAATGCTGCCATAAAAAAACACACACATATACAATAGTCATTGAAATTTGTTAGATCAGGTAGGGATCAATACTGGACCAACGTCAATGTTATAAATCCCCAATCTGTATAACAGTTAAGGATAGATACTATTATTACAGTTATAAAGGCGATTATTGCAGGATGAAGGGCGAGATGAAAGCTCACCAAACTTTTACGACAAAATGATTTTCTCCAGAAAGTTAATTGCAGTAATGCATAAAAACACCACATTTTTAAAAATGGGACCCAGCACAAAACCAAATATAAAAGCTTCTATGAACCAAATATGGTGGAGAGAGATTCATCTTTAGATGTTGGATTTTGCTAGAAATTGTTTCTTTTTTCTGGAATGAAGATGTTGTGGTGCTTCCAGAGACTCCCTAATGGAGACGTACTATATGTTTTGATAAATTATGCCTAACATTGAGAAGCTTAGAGTGCAATGGCAATAAAATCATAACTACTTTTTTTTTTTTTTTTTTAAATTGTTATTATTGTCAAGGTATTAGACGTTCCTTTCATAACATGACAGATGGATACATACGCCAACTGCATATGATAATGATAATGATAACAGTAAACCATTCCCAGTCACTGAACCACTCTCACTGGAACAGTTCAGGACCAAAGAATTACTTGCTGGAGCAAGTCTGGACCGATACCAGGCCAAGTGCAAAACACTTGAGGACCAATGCCAAAACAAAGAATTTTGAGATCAACGTTTTAAAATGCTGCTATAAGGTGGAAACAGCTCTACGACCATGGCCATTATTTAGGCGTAATGGCAGTCATAAATGAAATAAGAGTTAACCCAACTTGTAATCTGACAGGAAAAAAATTGAAATTTTGGATTTAAAAAAAAAATAAAAGAAAAGAAAAACACTAATTCATACAGGTATACATATACATAGCAAATAATTGAAGGTACCAATGCAATACACATGAGGCACCTAAATATTGAAGGTATGTGTCAATAATACACGAAAATGCATGAATGAAAATAATGTTCATCAAGGGAATGTGCCACTGACCAGCTTTCCACTTTTATCAATTACTTGCATTCGCTCATCAACAGGAATAAAACCACGTTGTGTTTCCACATTAATCTGCAAATGAGTCAAGTCGGTTTATTAAAAAATTTTAAATTTAACATTTTTAGCATAAAATCTTATTATAATTCCACACTCACATTCTCCAAACCAAGACCTTCTGTGAATGGGGCCCTTCCCGTTGCAATAAGGGCGGCATCAACCTGCGCATCAACACCTTGTTATGATTACAGTAACTATAGCAATAAAACATGTCTGTGTTTGCTTTGACACACACCAATACAAGGGACCAAAGAAAAAAAAAACCAATTCATACTCTCAAACCCTAGATCATTCTTATTGATGAAGGAGAGAAAATGTAGGTGTATCCAATGAATCAAATTTATCAGAATGTTCAGTCTCCTTGCTAAGTAGGATGTTATTGGTTATTCCATGAAGTAACTCATGTTCCTTTACTTTATTTAGAAAATTGTTGTTTCACAAACAATAATCAGGCCAAGAAATTCATCTCAAGACACCAACAACTTTACGTCTTTACCCCAGGTATCTAACTGCAACAGTTGGTAATTACCTCTAAAGTATCCTTCGGTTCCTTTGTCTTTGCATCAATAAGCTCAATTTGGACGGGTTTTCCATCCTTTGCCGGAGTGATCTGCAAAAGTAATACCATTGAAATTCTGATACATTGGTCTTATAACAAAATATGCATTGAGTAGTGCTAAACATGTTATACCTTGCTTGCAAATACACCAGTATAGTAATCAATTTTCCTTGGATTTATAAGTACTCTTTGGGCAAGCTTTGCAATCTCAGGATCAAATCCAGGCATGAGCTGATCTAGTGCTTCAACAAAAGTGACCTACCACTACCCATGGTTAGCTAGTTTCACAAAGGTCGCGAAAATGTTACTACATTGAACTGTATTAAGTGACAGAAAGTTTTACTACGATGAGGACCATCCGACTTGCATGTAATGTTAAAAAATGTGAAGGAAAAATAAATCTTCAAACTCGTGTAAACTTAATGATATGTACAAATCATAAGTATCCTTACCTCACTTCCAAGTGCTGTATAGACATCACTGAACTCAAGGCCAATGTAACCACTGCCTACAATAGCTATCCAATCAGGAACTGTCTCCAGTTTGAGTGCATGATCACTGGTGATTACAGTCTTCCCTGAAAGTCACAAAAATTGCCAAGTTTGGATCATAAATATCAGCAAATGGACTTGGAACTTAGAAGCTATATGACAAAAATTTGGTCAATTGTTGTTCTCAATTCACATTATCCTACATTAATAGTGTAGTACATAACCCTATATCTTAGAAATATATGGATACATATTTACTTGAACTAGTCATGTATCCTGATCTACAAAGGATTTAATGTCAATATTCAGGACAAGGACCAGCACTCACCATCTACTTCGATTCCCTTAGGGACAAATGGAACAGAACCAGTAGCGATAATTATGTTCTTTGCAGTTATGAGATTATCAGGAAAGCCAACTTTTCCATATTTCACCTTTTGTGGACCCTGAAAAACAAATCCATGTATGAAACGGTAAAACTAATGAAGGACCAAGTTAACAATGAAACTACACTTTTTCCTAGATACTAATGTGTATATACAAACAGAAGGTTTATGCAATGTTATCTTAGATCAAACCAAGTTACAACAAGCAAAACTAACCACAATAGTGCCTACACCATTCAGTATGTCCACTCCTAGAGCTTTCATTGAATTGGTCAAGTTACTCCAGATTTTTGATGCGAGGTTGTTTGCATGATCAACAACCCCTAGGTTCACTACATCAAATTGACACTTTCACTACTACAAATATTAGCTTAGGTAATGCCACTTAGATAGCGCTTTTTTAAAGAGCTATCCAAGTGGGCACTAGGATAGCGCTTATTTGTCTTTAAAAAAAAATTTTTAAAAAAAAAACACTACAATAGCGCTTTTAATTTTTTTTTTCAGTTAAGCGCTATCTTAGTTATGTCTTAGATAGCGCTTTAAAAAACGCTATGAGAAAAAACGTTACCAAAGCTACCATAGCGCTTCCGAAGCGCTATGCTATTTACATTTAAGATAGCGCTTCGATTTTAATCAAATATCAAATTAAATCTCTTTTTTGCAGATCTTGATACGATCGGACGGTTAAGATCACAAACCCTCATTTTTCATTTTTTCAGATTTTGGTTTACTCGACATTTAGAATTCCCCTTCTCAAACACACAGAGAGGCGATGAGGCGAGGAGGCAAGGAACCGAGGCGACGAACCAGAGGAGGCGAGGAGGCGAGGAACCGAGGAAGGAGGCGACTCAGGTCCAAGTAAGACTGATCGATTTTTTTCTTTTTTCAGATCCAAGTAAGAAAGCCAGAAGAGAGAAGAAGAAGAAATCGAAGGGAAGAAGACTGAAAGACTTGGAAGAAATCGAAGGAAGAAGAAGAAGAAATCGAAGAAGAAGGAAGACGAAGAGAGAAGAAGAACAAATCGAAGGAAGACGAACTCAGAAGTAGAAGAAACTCAGACTCAGAGATCAGATCTGGACCTTTGGTAAGTGGTAACCTGCTTCTTTGGTGGCTTTTTCGTTCTGTTCTTCTTCAAACCTGCGAATCTGCGATGGTTTATGGTTTTGTTCTTCTTCAAACCTGCGATGGTTTAGATCTGTTCTTCTTCGTTTTGTTCTGTAATTCTGTTTTTCTTTGGTTTATTGTTTTGCAAGAACAACACAAGTGGCAGAATAGGCCCTGAGTTGTGATTACTTTGAGGATAAAATATCAGGCTACATTAAGGACATCAAGCCCACAAATAAGAAAATGCAAAAAGAGAAAGAAAGAAACACATTTTTCATAATTAACAAAGTAGCTTGTCGTTGTTTCAGAGTTGGAGTTGCTCATCATTTGTAGTATGCACCAACTTTATGTCTCAGAAGTTTGGGATGATAGGGATACATATTTACCCCTAATCGATATAGGTATGTGCCATTGACCAAGCATTTTATGAAGTTGTTTTATACTTTTTCCAACTAGATTCCATTCATCTCTTGCATATAGCTGTTTTTAAGCTTGATTTATTATGTTGGTCTTGTGTGTTTCTTTGATCCTTCTCCAGTAAAATATTGAGCAAGGCCTCTGATAATTATATGCACCAAGTCAGAAGAGTCATCTCTCGTTGCTTCTCAGGAAAGTGCTTTGCAACTTGGAGCTTGGTTTGTTTGTAGAGGTTTTCGTATTTTGGTTGATCTTATATATTCCCTTTCCTATTTTGAACATGTTTAGTTATTTTCTTAACTTTCAGCTTAATTCTGTGGTATATTGGAAGTGATGTCCAAGTTCGATCAAGTGGGATCTTCTTGTTATACGAGAGAATGAGAGGTTTGTTATACCCTTGAGCAGATATTAGGTGGGAATGTCAATTACTATCGACTGTGTTAACAGAAATCTCATTGTATGTGCCTTAATTTCTTGTAGTGTTCCTACTCTTGCTAAACATTGACCATTTAAGTTGCACTGAAAAGTATGACCTTCTATCCAAAACAGGGACAATTTTTCTCAAGCTGGATGCCACGGCTAATGAGTCATTGCAGATTTTCCAAATAGACGAGCCTTCAAGTTATATGGTATTGAGAAAGCAAAAGAAGGTACACTGAAACTGCAAATACATTTTGAGGTTTCTGTGTTTTTTAATTGATCCAAGAGTGTAGAGTAAATTGCAGATGTTAGGCGTATAAGAGAACTTCATCATTTTAAGTAAAGTGGTGCATAAATAATATTCGCTTATACCGCTTTCTCGCCTTTCCTGCTCAGTGTGTCACACCACTTGGTAGGCATCTTTCTTTCTTTTCTGCTTCTTTAAATAATTGAAATCTTTCTTTTTAACTTCAGTAATTACATCAACTAATGATTTTCTTGCTTAGCATTACTTTCTGTTCATAGGGAACATGTAAAACTTGGAAGTGGAACGACATGCAGCTCAGAAGACCTCAGAAGCACTGGACAGGTCATTGAAGTGGTGATAATCATCACAGAGTTGCCAGAGCCAGCAAGTCCTTCCTGCATGAAGGCATGTGGTACAACAACAGAGGTTAGTTCCATGCTATTTATACGTTATGAGATCTAGATTGTTCATTTATATGTTCTTTCCTTTTTCAATATGTTGTTGAAAGTAGCAATGTTAAATTTTCTGATATAATGCTTGTGTTAATTCTATGGGTTCCACTTGTTGTAATAAGTTGTGGGTATTCAATGAATGATACCTGATCTCGAGGACTACTACAATTCTTACATTTTTTACATTCTAAGATGTGAAGACTTATGTGGATACCTTGAGAGAATGCTTCATTTATATTGTTCTTGTCAAACCTTAACTATTTTTATTTTTGCTAGCTATATGAAGGAAAAATTAATGTGAATAGTCCCAGTTAGAAAATACAAACATTGTCTGCTTGTATAATGTATTAACTGATTTGGCCTTGGACACAAATTTAGTTACCTAGGTTTATGGACATTAATCCTTAAATATTTTGGAATATGGTGTTATTTGCTCTGCTTGTTGTGAAAACTTATTCTTGTGCATGTAAACGCATACAACAGAGTAATTAAGAAAAGCCTCCAAAATCATATGAAATCTACAAGCAACGAGGATCAAAATTGCCTTTACTTCATTATTATGCTGCCTTCAGCTTTACGCATGTGTTTTGCTTCATGACTTGAGGTTGAAAAATGGTGGTTAGAAGTCTCTATCATTTCATATGTACATCTAACATAATTTATTTCTTGATTAGGATTATCTTTCTAGTTTTTGGCTATCTGACAAGGAGTCATTTCGCAGGTCTTGTTTTTCCAGGAATTCTTGCCATGCACAATCCCTGAGGAAGTGTTGCTTACTTAATTACTGGTTAATTGACTTACTGAAGCAGGTTGCACCACTGTCTCACTTAGATCTTATTGTTGTGCATTTCTTTTTATTCAGGTTGTGATATTTCGCGATGGAACATATTTGACACTAAAAGAAGTTTTCGAGAGTCTTGATTTGACTGGGTAAAATGCAATCTAGTTTAATTTTCTTTTTCTAGTTCTTAGTTATTTTGGGATTTGATATATGTTTCTCTGTCTTAATGTGGAAACAAGTATGACCTTAATGTAGATCTGCTAGATGTTCATGCTGACAAGAGCACATTTCATCGTTTTGATAAGTTCAATCTCAAGTATAACCCTTGCGGTCAAAGTAGGCTCAGGGAGATTTTCCTTGAGCAAGATAATCTTATCCAAGGTAAATCATATCCATTAAGTTGGTCTTCTTACCTTAATAAGTGACCTGTCATCTTGCACTGGTTTTGTTTGTATATGAAAACTTGTTTGGGTTGATTTATCCAAACTTATATGCTAATATATCATGAAAAAATAAAGAAATAATTTTTATGAGTAATGCGATGTTGAAAAACGTAGAAGATCCTGATGAGCTCCACATCCTAAATGCTTTGTTATATTTATGACCTTATGTTTATTAATGCAAGCTACTTGGCACATATCTTGCTATCATGACTGTGATTTTCTTTTGGGCTTCCTGTGAGACAGATTTCTTCTCAGTAAGTAGTCTCCTGTCCAAAGAACACGTGCAACATCTTATATATCAATTAGTATATATTAATCATACTGATCCTACTCATTGTCTACCAAATGATATAATGTGCAGAAAACATTTGGCGTGAGATCAATCAGGCACAACAACGAAGAACTCACTGCAGCTCTCTATCTCCAAGTGAGCATAGTGAGCCAGGCTCTCATCTTTGTGACCCGATCTCAGAGTTGGTCCTTTGTTGAACGACCAGGCGTGTTGCTTGTTAGTGCCTTCCTTGCCGCTCAATTGGTGAGTATAAATGATGTTTCATGCCATTGAATATATCTGTATTCTCCATTAAAACTGACAATTTATCCATCCATTGTGTTAAGGTGGCTACATTGATAGCTGTTTATGCAAACTGAGACTTTGCAAGGATCCAAGGCATAGTGTGGGGATGGGCAGGAGTGATTTGGTTATACAGCATCATCTTCTACTTCCCTCTTGATGTCCTCAAGTTCTTGATCCGTTACAGTTTGAGTGGCAAAGCTTGGGATACCGTGATTGAGAACAATTTTGTATCTTTATTGAATTTTGTATGAATGCTTAAATTATATTTTGAATGAATGAGAAACAGTTAGTTATCATATTGTGTCTTTATTGATTGATTGAACGTTGTCATTATTATATTAAATATTATATTTAGCCCAGAAAATCGGTATCGGAAAAATAGAAAAAACAAATCAAATAACTTAGATAGTGCTCAAATAAGCGCTATCTAAGTTTAACATATATACTACAATAGCGCTTCTTTTAGCGCTATCTAAGAACAATCTAATTACTTCCATAGCGCTTATTTACGCGCTATCTTAGCAGATAAACAAATCTAATTTAAAAAATTCATTTAAATTAAATAGCGCTTTTTTAAGCGCTATCCAAGCTAATTAAAAAAAAAATTAGCGCTTACATAGCGCTTTAGAAGGCGCTATTGAAGTTAATTAAAAAAAAAAATAAACGCTTAGATAGCGCTTTTTAAAGCGCTATCTAAGCGAAGTGCTATTCAAGTACGCGCCTTGCATAGCGCTTTTTTGAGCGCTATCTAAGCTACCATAGCGGTAGCTTAGATAGCGCTAAAAAGCGCTATCTAAGCCTATTTTTAAGCGCTATGCAAGCCTATATCTGTAGTAGTGTTTTGTAACAACTCTCAAAACAATATCACTTTTGAGATGTTACAATTCACCAAACAATTTCAAGTCAAAACTAAATTTAGTCAAAAAAATGAAAAACAGTAACAAAAAAAAATGATACAATAAGTTGGATCACCATTAATAGTATCACTTTTATAACCATACTCTTTATGGTGATACAATTATTGTATCATTTTGTTTGTGAAAACACTACAAAAAAAAGCTTCATTAGCTACGGAAATTAGTGACAGTTTCATAAAACCGTCACTATTTAAATGATTAGCGACGGCATAAAACCGTCGCTACTGTTTCTGATACGGTTTAAGTAAAAAAATTAAAAAAACCGTCGCTAAATATTTTGCGACGGCATATAACTGTCGCTAAAACTCGTATTAGCGACGGTATACTTGCCGTCGCTACAATCTAAAAAAAAAATTGTTAGCCACGGTAGAATACCGTAGCTACTAGTTTTAAAAAAAATTAAAATATTTAAAAACATATTAGCGACGGCTCCAGGACCGTGGCTACGATTGTACAAAAATATTTTGTTAGCCACGATTGTATACCGTAGCTAAGAGTTTTTTTTTTTTTTTTTTAAAAAAAACCAGTCTAGCGACGGCACAAGGGCCGTGGCTAAGTTTTTTTAAAAAAAAATTGTTAGCCACGGTTGTAAACCGTAGCTAAGAGTTTTTAAAATAAAAAACAATTTAAAAAAAACAGTCTAGCGATGGCACAAGGGCCGTGGCTAAGTTTTTTAAAAAAAATTTTGTTAGCCACGGTTGTAAACCGTAGCTAAGAGTTTTTAAAATAAAAAACAATTTAAAAAAACAGTCTAGCGAACCGTCGCTAAGTTTTTTAAAAAAAAATTATTAGCCACGGTTGTATACCGCAGCTAAGAGTTAAAAAAAAAAAAAAAACCAGTCTAGCGGCGGCACCAGGGTCGTGGCTAAGTTTTTTTAAAAAAAATTTGTTAGCCACGGTTGTAAACCGTAGCTAAGAGTTTTTAAAATAAAAAACAATTTTAAAAAAACAGTCTAGCGACGGCCCTGGTGCCGTAGCTAAGGTTTTAAAAAAAATTATATAACATAAATAGATATATATAAATAAACTTGATAAAATTACCATCAACACATTGCCGTCCAGCCCGGTTAAAAACCTGCCTTTCACCCAGGTGACCCGGGTTCGAATTCCGCCAATGAAACATTTTGTATATTAATATTTTTATCTTAGCGACGGCATTGTGCCGTGGCTAATATATATATGAACTGGATAAAATCACCACCAACCTATTGCCGTCCAGCCCGGTTAGAAAATCAAAGAAGATGAGATCAAAGACTAATTGGTTTTTAACAAAAACAAAAAATTAAACACTAAAGAGATTAGCCACATCAAATTGCCGTGGCTAATTGGTTTTTTAAAAAAAAAAAATTAACACTAAAGAGATTAGCCACGGCAAATTTGGTTTTTATTTTTTATATTAGCGACGGCAAAACACCGTCACTAATTGGTTTAAAAAAAAACACTAAAGAGATTAGCGACGGCAAATTTGCTGTGGCTAATTGGTTTTTATTTTTTATATTAGCGACGACAAACAACCGTCGCTAAATGGTTTTAAAAAAAAAAAAATCTTAACACTAACGAGATTAGCCACGGCAGATTTGCCGTGGTTAATTGGTTTTTATTTTTTATATTAGCGTCGCCGTCACTAATTGTTTTTTTAAAAAAACACTAAAGAGATTAGCGAAGGCAAATTTGCCGTGGCTAATTGGTTTTTATTTTTTATATTAGCGACGGCAAAAAACCGTCGCTAATTGGTTTTTTTTTTTTAAAAAAAATTTAACACTAAAGAGATTGGTTTTTAAAAAAAAAAAATTTAACACTAAAGAGATTAGCGACGGCAAATTTGCCGTGGCTAATTGGTTTTTATTTTTTATATTAGCGAAGGCAAACAACCGTCGCTAATTGGGTTTTAAAACACTAAAGAGATTAGCGACGGCAAATTTGCCGTGGCTAATTGGTTTTTATTTTTTATATTAGCGACGACAGAAAATCGTCGCTAATTGGTTTTTTAAAAAAATATCACCGATCCGCGTGAAATCTCATCTCAACCGTTAATAACACCCAAAAATTTAGCTCAATCCAACGCACTAAACCAAACCACGTCATCGATCCGCGTGAAACTAACACAACCAATCCCCTTCAATTACTTTTCTCTATATAAATTTCAATTTTTTCTACAAACCAACTTAAACAAAAATTTTCTCTCAAATTTTTTTTTTCTCTCAACCTCCAGAGAAGAAACCCACAGAGGAGAAGTCCGCCGCTTCCTCAACACCGATCCCGGCCGCCTCTCTCTCCCCTCCCTTCATCCGCTGCCTCTCTCTTGGAGATCTGAGATCTCTGATCTCGGAGATCTGAGATCTCTGATCTCCGAGATCTTGGAGAATCTCAAAGATCTGAGTTCTCGGAGATCTGAAATCTCAGATCTCGGAGAGATCTCCGATACTCTATAGATCGAAAATATAGATTTTTTTTTAAAAACCATTTAGCGACGGCACAATGCCGTCGCTAATATAAAAATAATGTAATTTTTTTTTAAAAAACCATTTAGCCACGACAAAATGTCGTCGCTAAAATAAAAAATAATGTTAAATTAAAAAAAAAAATCAATTAGCCATAGCAAAATGTCGTCGCTAATATTAAAATATTTTTTTTAAATACCATTTAGCCACGGCACAATGCCGTCGCTAATATAAAAATAATGTTAAATTAAAAAAAAAATCAATTAGCCAAGGTAAAATGTCGTCGCTAACATTAAAATATTTTTTTAAATACCATTTAGCCACGGCACAATGCCCGCGCTATTATAAAAATAATGTTAAATTTTTTTTAAAAAAAAATCAATTAGTCACGGAAAAATGCCGTCGCTAACATTAAAATATTTTTTTAAATACCATTTAGCCACGGCAGGAAGCCGTCGCTAATGGTTATTTATATTCGGGACTTAGCGACGGCAGGAAGCCGTCGCTAACTAGCCACGTCTATTTTGCCGTCGCTGATTCAAATAGCGACGATAATTGTAGCTACGGGATTGCGACGGTTGTTGTGCCGTCACTGATGCCTTTTAGCTACGGTTTTAGCTCAATCAGCAACGGTTTTTAGCCGTTGCTGATTTCAATTTTTTTTGTAGTGAAATGTGTAAAATTGTTAGGTGGATTGTTACACTTCAAAAGTGATACTGTTTTGGGGGTTGTTACAAATATGTCAATTTGGTGTAGTGGTTGTTTGCATGTTCAGCAACCCCATTAAGTGATTAATCTTGAACATGCATGTTTAGCTCAGAGCCAGTCTCGCAATAAACATAAAGAACCGTCTATAACACTATATAAACAAATCACTTATGGTCACGACTAGGATCTTAGTATCTATTGATTTTAGAGACTGAATACATCAACCACATGAACATACAAAAAATAAACAATATGACTACAACAGGAAAAGTCTCAAAAGTGTATATCTAGCATAGATAATGTAAAAATATATATAAAAGGTAATCAAGTAAATATTCTGGAATGAATTACTCACAGCATCTTCCATAGTTGTGTGTTTACATAAGGACCAGATATAATTTGACAAAGAAGGCAATGAGGATAATTTATGGAGAAAGAAGACCTTTATACCTATCAGTCACTCTCCCTCGCTCTGTTAAGGCCAGCCAAGTTGTCCAATTGTAATTTTCACCAATTGTTTTGTCCATGAAAACCCCCTCCAATACAATACCAATTCCATTGACCAGTGTTTCATGTCATGTTCTTCTTGTATCACATAATATGGACTATTGAGAGTAGTGATCACTAATCCAAAACCGAAGGTGCAATGTGTCAAGTTTAACCCTTCCTTGTTAGAGACATTACTTGGAAGGTCCATTAAGAAATAATAATAATACACGAGTTTAATTTTGGTGAAAATCCAATCATCTAATATTTTAACATCACGGAATTCATTGTTAACATTACCGCATTGGGGGATGCTTGTTTGATTAAGAGAACGTCTTATTAAAAGGGGATGTCCCCTTAACAAGAGGCACTAATTGAGATTAAGAAGTGTTTGTTTAAGATCTATTTAGATCCTAGAGGGGTAGAAGAAGGGGATACCAGACGTCGTCAGAATTATCATCCACGTCACATAGTGGAGGTTTAGCATCAACACTGCGACTCAGATAGCAGCTGTTGTTCAAAGGCTTCTGCCATATAGCAATATATCCCTCCTTCTTCACAAGTTTCCAACAAAGACTGTCAGTAAGGTTCTCCATCTCTACACATAGATAAACGAACATCAGAGTGATTTAGTAGATGAAGAAATGCACCAGGTTCACTATGAAAGGTGAAGGCTGCCAAATAGCAAGTCAGATCCTCATAATAATTTATACATGAAGAAACGAGAATGGAGAAGTATATATAATAATAATAAAAAATCATGCGACAAAGAATGGTAAATATATGACATTAATGAATTTGAGTCCATCATAAAACATAAATGCAGTGAGATCTGGTCAATACAAACACTAAATTGAAAAAAATAATAACAATTAAATCTAAACTATAGCTTACCTTTCCATTGTTCCTGTAGATTCTCTTCATGCTTATAGACATGTTGTGCTGCCCAAGCAAAGTATCCTCCAGCTCTGAGCATCCTATTAACCTCGAGTAGCAATACACCATCTTCGCTGCAAGCAAAGAGAAGAAGAAACCTGATCAGTACTAAAAAACTAAGAAATTTAATTTCAGCAATCAAGCACATAGATTAAATGATTATGTGCTCTGTGCTCAGCTGACAATCAAAGAGCTACTTAGTTGAACCAATTCAAAAATGGGAAAACTAAAGGGGTAATCAAAGAAGAAACGTAAGTTTAGTAAAACACCTGCATTATTTTCTTTTTTCATGAAAATTGTGTTTAGGGGAAAAAATGCCATATTGGGTCATTGTGCCACACCGTTGACTCAAAACAATTAGCTCCAACTTGAAGTATGGTGCAGAACAAGATACATACCATCTCGAGTCCAATTAATTCTGCATCTTGAACAATGTATCAAGTCAAAAGCTTGGCTTGGATACAACAAACGGTGTGTTGCAAAAGCAGCCACCATAGCAGGTGTCACGGACTAGCAATCCGTGCGGCACTAGCTATCCAATTCACTAGTAAGCCTATGAGTAGTTACTTTGACGGGCACAAATATTAACTTGAGAATGCACAATATCAATCTGTAGACAATATAACAATGCACAATAGTCAGCAAAAGCTTTCATTAACATTCAATAGATTACAATGGGGAGGAACGTTCGGAAGGACGTTGCTCAAGACTAGTTCGATGCTATCGATCGATGGAAATACAAGTTTGAAGTTGAAAAGCAATGCAAAGAAAACAATAAAAATGCTAGCGGTATAGTCTGGCCCGACTATGCAATGGAGGCAACATGTCCTCACTGTCAAAAGCTCAAACCTTCCTTCTATAATATAGATGCTAAGCATTTGGGCACTTTTCAAAAGGGAACATTGAGTTTTGAGACCATTAGGAAAGTCTTGAAAGGCCTCTGACCTTGATTTCCTTGACCAACGGTACTAATCCTGACATTTTCCACACTCAATTCGCTGACGCCCTCGCAACGATCTTTTCCAAGTACTCTTCCAGCTTTGAGAGGTAGGGCAGCAGATGCTCGACTAGCTCCCAACTGATCTCTGAAGGAGGTTCATCCTGCCACTTGACCAAATACTCTCTATCCGGGCCTGTGTTGTTGATGAGGCGGTCAGCTAAGATTTCTTCCACTTCTCGATCTGGCTTAGTAGGATGCTTAGGCAATGCTCGGGTAGATACATTTCTTGTGGGATCAGTGGCATCTGCATGGTAGGACTTCAAGTTACTCCAATGGAAGACAAGATGGGTGAAACGGAGCCAATGTGGTAACTTGACGCGATAGGAGACTTTGCCGACTTTGTCAATAATCTGTACCGATCCCTCATACTTGCGAAACAGATTGTTGTGTGCTCTAGCTGTCCTTTTATACTTGTTGAACATATCTAGCTTCACCAATACCAAGTCCCCGACTTCAAAAGGATCAATCCGTCGTTTCTTGTCGGCCCATTTCTTCATGTGACGGGAGGCTTTCTCAAGATAGGATCGAGCAACTTCAATGTTTTTCTGCCAGGCTTTGACAAATTCAAGAGCTCTTGGGCTGGGTCCTTGGTATCCGGTAAGTACTGTATGTGGTGTCAATGGTTGCTGACCAGTAACCAACTGAAAGGGGCTGGAGTGAGTAGCTGAGCTCTTTTGTAAGTTGAAACAGAATTATGCAACATCAAGTAGTCCCACCCAATTTTTCTGATTTGCACTTACAAAATGACGAAGGTATTCTTCGAGCATAGAGTTAAAGCGCTCAGTCTGTCCGTCAGATTGGGGATGTTGGCTTGTCGACATATTAAGTTTGGATCCCAAGAGCTTGAACAACTCCTTTTAAAACTTTCCTGTGAAGCGAGCATCACGGTCGCTAACAATGTTTTCGGGCAGTCCCCAATACTTCACTACATACTTGAGGAACAATTGCGCCGTATCTTCGGCTATGCAAGTCAGTCCGGTCGGCACAAAGGTCACATACTTTGAGAATCGGTCAACAACTACAAGGATACACCTAAATTCCTCCACTTTCGGTAACCCAGTAATGAAGTCCATGGAAACACTTTCCCAAGGACGAGTCGGAACAGGTAGGGGCTCTAGTAAGCCTACTGGTCGATCTCTTTCAACCTTATCTTGCTGGCAAATAAGACATGTTCGAACATAGGCCATTACATCCTCCTGTATCTGCGGCCAATAGTACCCCTTCTCTAGCAATGCAAGTGTTCGTCTCCAACCTGGATGTCCCGCCCAATGGGTGTCATGGCATTTTCTCAAAAGTTCTTTCCTCAAACCAGAGGTTCTTGGAACATAGAGGCGATTACCAGTTGTGAGTATTGCTCCATCTTTTATCCAGAACCGTCGAGTTTTGCCCTGCTTGATCAACTCAGTAATCGCCTTTGCTTGTGGGTCTGTTTGTAGGCCTGCTTTGATCTTCTCCAAGATGGTGTGACTCGGACCGGTATGGGTTAGCACTGCAAGGTATGCCCTTCTACTGAGTGCATCAGCTACATTGTTAGTGCGCCCTGGCTTGTATTCCAATACTAAGTCAAATTCTGCTAATTTTTCCTGCCAGCGAGATTGCTTGGAGGTTAGCATCTTCTGAGTAAGGAAATGGCTTTGCTGCAGCATTATCCGTTTTAACAAGGACTTGAGATCCCAAAAGGTAGTGTCTCCACACCTGTAAACAATGTACAATGGCTAGCAATTCCTTTTCTTGAGCTGAGTAACGGGACTCTGTATCATTCAACTTTCGACTCTCATATGCTACCGGGTGACCATCTTGAAGCAAAACTCCCCCTAAGGCATAATCAGATGCATTTGTTTGTACTTCAAAGGTCTTGGTGATGTCTGGCAAGGCCAATACTGGATCTTTCATCACAACCAGTTTCAAGTCTTGGAATGAAGCTTCACACTGCCTATCCCATTCCCATGTTCGTTCTTGTTTCAACAAATTTGTCAGTGCCACAGCTCTCTTAGAGTAGTCCCTTATGAAGCGAAGATAATAGTTTGCGAGTCCAAGGAAATAACGTAGTTGAGACACGTTCTTAGGAGTGTTCCAATCATGGATTGCCTTGACTTTCTCTATGTCCATCTGAATCTTGCCATTGCCAATAACATGACCCAAGAAATTGATCTGGGTCTGGCTGAATGCGCACTTCTCCTTCTTGACAAAGAGATGATTATCCCTAAGGATTTGGAACACTTCTCACAAATGATGTAGGTGTTCTTCTATAGTCCCACTATAAACCACAATATCATCAAGATAGACAACCATAAACTTGTCCAGAAGGTGACAGAACAAGCCATTCATAAGGGTGCAAAACGTAGCTGGGGCATTGGTCAAGCCGAAGGGCATTACTAGGAACTCATATGACCCATATCTAGTAGAACAAGCAGTTTTGGGTTCGTCGCCAGCAGCAATGCGGACCTGATGGTAACCTGATCTCAAGTCGAGTTTTGTGAAGTATCTGGCGGATCCAAGTTGGTCGAATAAGTCTGCAATGAGCGGTAGCGGGTATTTGTTCTTTATAGAAAGGCGAAGACTGCCATCATGTTTCCGCTGAAAAAGAACAGGTTCCCCATAAGGTGCTTTAGAGGGCTGAATGAATCCCGACTCCAACAAGCCATCTAGTTGTTTTCTCAATTCGGTCAACTCTGGAGGGCTCATGCGATATGGACTACGTGCGGGTGGCTTGGCACCAGGCACTAACTAAATTTCGTGATCAATGAGCCTTCTGGGAGGTAGATTATTTGGCAATTCATTCGGCATCACTTCGCTGAAGTCAGCAATAACTTGGGCAACTTCCTCGGGGATTTTGCTAGTATCATCTTCCATCTCTAGTTTTGCCACAGCTAAGTATGTATCTCCTCCTTTTGGCCAAGCCTCTCTTGACTTGGAGCGCCGACAACATTCTATCATGAGTTGTGGGTCGAATTGAGGTTGGTACAATGCGTAGTCTGGGTCCGAAAAAGCCCAAGGAGTCCATGAAAGGTAGTGGTCCTGCTGCAGCTCCTCGGAAGAATTCTTGCCCAAGAATCACCTTAAAATCATCAAGTGGGACGGCCAAGAAGTTTGATCTTCCTTCCCATGGACCAACCTGTAGCGGCACAACTCTAGCCATACCATTAATAGAGATTGCCTCAGAGTTGACAGCTTTCAATTTTCCCACATCTCCTTCTAAGTTCAGACCCACACGTCTAGCTTCCTCTGGGGCAATAAAATTGTCTATCGCTCCTGAATCCAACAATGCTTGGGAAGGGAACCCATTGATAGTGATGTCGATGTATTGTTAAGCCTTCTTGTGTGGGTGCTCATACATTTCTCCTTTGACAACATTGAGCTTGCATAGAGCTTCCATCTGGGAGGTCTCACTGTTGGTGGGGTTCGAGCTCGATGCAGTCGAGTTAGAAGGTTATGTTTGAAGCAAGGACATTAATGAGTGTAGGGCTGGTTTGGATGGACATTTGCCCGTTGGGTGATCCCTGCTATTGCAAAGAATGCATGGGGCAGGTGCAGAAGGTCTCCACTGCCCAGAGTAGTTTTGCCCTCCTTTGTTGTTGTAATTTGAGTTGTTAGGGCTGGCATTCCAATTTCTGTTGGAACTCCAATTCTGGTTGGACGGCCGAGAATTGTAGTTTCCTCGGTTCTGATTTGAGTTTTCCCAGTTTTGGTGAGGTGATCGAGCATTCGACCCTGAGCCCGAATTGGTACTGCCAGTTCTAGCTGTGGAGTGATTGAGCGAAGTGGATCCAGCCATGGGCATATAATCGCTAAACCTTTCTGCTGCTGCAATAGCACTTGTAATATCTGTCACCTTCTGCCTTTGTAATTCTGCTTGCAGAAGCGGCTGAGCTTGTTCCATGAAACAGAAAACTTTGTCTTTCTCAGACATGTCTCGAATATCTAGCAAGCAAGTTGAGAACTGCCTGACATAGTCTCGAATATTGCGTGTCTGTTTGATGGTGTGGAGCTTCCTCCTTGCTAAGAAATCAGTATTCTCAGGCAAGAATTGATTTCTGAGTTCCTTTTTGAGGTCTGCCCAAGTTCTAATAAGGATGTGACCTTCTTCCATATCTGCATATTTGGTTCTCCACCATAGTTTCGCATCACTTGCTAAGTACATGGTCGCCATGGTGACCTTGGCTTCTTCTGATTCGGGGTTCACCGCGCGAAAATACTGTTCCAGATCAAACAAGAAGTTCTCTAGCTCCTTCCCATCTCGTACCCCAGCGTATGACTTTGGCTCAGGCACTTTCATCCTAGGGTGATCAGTCGTCCCTGTGGCCTTGGTCAGCAAGCCAACCCTTGCAAATAAGTCCTCCAACTGTAATTGGAAGTCACTCATCACCTGAGCTGTGGGGTGAGGCGAATCTTCCATAGCGACTGTTCTTCCCTCTAAATTGTCGACATGCTCAGCCAGCGAATCCACTCTGTCTGCCAAGTGAAAGAGTCCATCAAGGCGACTAATCTGTTCTCCCAAACAGCTCAACTGGTCCATTCTGGTTTCTAGTCTTTGCATTCGACTAGCCTATCGTTCCTCCATAGCGCCAAGGCGCTCACTTAGTTCCTGCATCCTGGTTTGCATTCAACAAGCTCTGGCTCTGATACCAACTGTCACGGACTAGCAATTCGTGCGGCACTAGCTATCCAATTCACTAGTAAGCCTATGAGTAGTTACTTTGACGGGCACAAATATTAACTTGAGAATGCACAATATCAATCTGTAGACAATATAACAATGCACAATAGTCAGCAAAAGCTTTCATTAACATTCAATAGATTATAATGGGGAGGAACATTCGGAAGGACGTTGCTCAAGACTAGTTCGATGCTATCGATCGATGGAAATACAAGTTTGAAGTTGAAAAACAATGCAAAGAAAACAATAAAAATGCTAGCGGTATAGTCTGGCCCGACTATGCAATGGAGGCAACACGTCCTCACAGTCAAGAGCTCAAACCTTCCCCCTATAATATAGATGCTAAGCATTTGAGCACTTTTCAAAAGGGAACATTGAGTTTTGAGACCATTAGGAAAGTCTTGAAAGGCCTCTGACCTTGATTTCCCTGACCAACGGTACTAGTCCTGACAGCAGGCATGCCACGCTCAAGAGAAAATTGAATTTGGTTCTCATGGACATCTTTTGGAGCAATGGAAAGTGTAGTTACATTCTTTGAAAATAAAAATGCACTAAAGTTCGCAACTCCACATCCAACATCTAATACAACTCGGATATGTTGACCAAATGTGATATCAGGAACCATCTACATAATCGATTAGGCCAATCATTAGATTCATGGAAGGATTTATGTTAAAACTTATTTCTATGTAATCGCGGTGTAATAAAAAATAACATACCTCAGAAATTTGTTTAACATATTGATCCGCCCCATGTATAAATTGAGTTCCACCTCCAGGAAACTTAAATTTATCTTTGTCCGTGTATATCCAATTCTGACCTCCTTTATCTTCAGCTAGACGTGTATGGGGCACATTGCTGAACCATACCTGTGACAAAAAATGACTACAAAATTAACCTAGAAATTCCATATGGAATATGCAGCCAAGTTGCAGAACAAAAGCTATAAAACAGCTACTACTATGAAGTACAGCGTACAGGTCATAATCATTGACCCTATAATGCACTAGAAAGGAAACTGACCTAGCTTCAAAGTGAGAATACAAAGATATAAGGTTTAAAAGATAAACTCTCTGCCACCAAGGAACATGTCCATGGTAGAATCCATTAAGAATGGAATCATCCTGGTTTGTAACATAACCATGGACCTCAATTACATGATCAAAACATATCGCAAAGCACTACCATAGAGTTTATTTGCCAAACGTATCTTTCAATTACTTAATCCACAAAAATTCACAACTGCTAGTGTGGATCCTCTAACCTCCAAGAAAAATTAGGTGCGGCTGTTGAGCCCATTACCACAAGTTATCCAAATTTCAAACAATTGTTCACACGAATTTCAAAAAAACCCTCGAGAATCTCTCATTGAAATCAATCAATCTGAGATCGAACAATTTTTCAAACATCAAAGCACAAAAAATCTCAATAAAGCACGATTAAACAAAACAAAGAGAACGAAATTCTCAAAACCAAACCGCTCAAGAACATTTCAAACTCTAACAAAACTCAAATCACAGAAATTAAAACTTACTGCTCATAATTCAACTTTCCATGCAGAAACTGTAACAGAGCTCAACAAAACACGGTTTGATCATCAAAGAAACACATAATCAAGAATCAAAACATGAAAATAACCTTCATTCGCTTGGAGAGACGAAACTAAGAGGCTTCGAATTCCTTGAGAATTTCAAAGTGAGATAGATCGAGATGCCTCTTGACCAAATCAGATCGAGAGGAGACGAGATCCTTCAAATTTGAGATCGTCGTCGGTGCTTTCTCGAAAGGAGATATGGCGGTTCTCGGTTGGATCAGAACAGATGCAGCCATTGTGGTCACGGTCTTCTTCTTCAAGGCGGAGGTTTTGAAGCCTTTCACACTGAAATCGAACAACGGCTTCGAAGGAGAGTTGCGGGAGAGATGAGAGGTTTCGAGAGGGAGTGGAGAAGCCAGAAGGTTCACAGTCGTTTTCGCTTCTGATGATCTCTTCTTCATCTTCGTTTCGCTCTGGGGAAGGAAGTGGTGGTGGTGTTTAGAAGTGGAGACGACTAAACTCCATTATTGCACATGAGAGAAGAGACAAACACACTATTGGGTGATGTAGCAGAGGCGTGCAAGAGAAGTGGAAGAGAGGCGAGCAAAAGGTCGAGTGAAAAAAATTCGCGGGGCGCCAAAAAAGCCTGCCGTTCATTTAGATAGCGTTTTTCAATTTTAAAGTTCATTGCAAAGTGATTTTTCATAGCATAATTGTGAAAAACGCTATTGAAAAATGCTATTAAAAAGCATGTGTTGTAGTGCGACATGAGTTGGTAGTAGTGATTTGAGATCACATACGTTGCTTTGGGTGTGAATAGAAGGTGATGGGATGATATGGTGATAATGGTGCATGCTGGGCAATGGGGTACATTTGTTTATTTTAAGTTTTACTCATTCAAAGGTGACGGATTATATTTGTCCTTATATGGACCAGTCGTCGATGAAAGTAAAGGGCTTTGAGAACAGGACATAAGTTAAACGATGTATTTGGTCTAATGTCATTCTCAGAGGGCTTAATTCTTTGGTCTAATGTCATGAAAGTAAAGGGCTTTGAGAACAGGACTACATAAGTTAAACAATGTATTTGGTCTAATGTCATTCTCAGAGGGCTTAATTCTTGTTGATGTTCAAGGAATTTTACTGGATTGCGATCAAGGAAATTTTGGCCATACCATTTATTCAAATTTCCTTTCTAAACTCTCTTAGGAATGGAGAGAATCAGTGATTGGCTCTGTACTTTGAAAGAAAATTCGCTCTGCTGACGGAGCAGAGAAGCATTCCTTTAAACCATCTTTCCTGATAGAAAATCTGCTTGTGAAGCAATTTAAATATTTATGTTGCTATTTTGATAATTCGTTCGTTTCCATGCACACCTACTCCTTTAGGTAGAACATATATAAAACTAAACAATTAACAATTGATGGTATCATATTCATGCAGTCAAACTCTTTACACACCTAATTATATATTTGCTAAGAATCAACAGCCAATTTTTTTTTTCTTAATCTTTAACATTGAAACTAACTCTAATACATTATAGAAAGCATAAAAATATGAATATCTAGTTAACTATGTTATCAATGTCATGGTTGTTTTCTTTTTCAAGTATAAATGTAGCTATCAAGGCTTGACAATTCTGTAAATGAAAGGGTCAGCATTGAAATATATAATTTCTGCATGCATAGGACCCATTTCGACTGACTTTTGCCACAGAGAACACAAGTCAGCCAGTTTTCAATTTCTGTCTTGTTCATTGTCTCTCATGCAAACGGTACACACCTTCAAAATAATTGGATCATATTAATCTTGCTATTTCTTATGAAATCAGAGAAGAAACATTTGAGGCGAATTGAAATCGATGAAAAGCCTTTACTTTCTAGTTTTCTACTTTATCATGCTCACTTTTCTTTATCCAGATCTAACCTTGTATGTTTCATCCTACATCCTAACTCCTGCAGAATCTGTCAGAGATGGGCAGAACTTAACTTCCCAGTCTGATACTTTTGAACTTGGTTTCTTCAGCCCACCCAATTCGAAAAGCCGATACTTGGGAATCTGGTACAACACAATTCCAATTCAGACAGTAGTATGGGTAGCTAATAGAGATTCTCCGTTAAATGATTCGTCAGGAGTTTTCATGATATCCCCACTGGGAAATCTCGTTATTCTCAATAGTACAAACCACACCATCTGGTCTACAAATTTGTCGAAAACAGTAGCAAGTCCAATTGTAGAGTTCCTAGAGTCTGGAAATGTTGTTTTGAGAGATAAGAATTCAGAAGAGCATCTATGGGAGAGCTTTGATTATCCTACAGATACATTGTTGCCAGGGATGAAGTATGGTTGGAACTTGAAGACTAGATTCAATAGATATTTGACTTCATGGAAGAGTTTTGATGATCCTTCCCGTGGGGACTTCACTTTTGGGTTTGATCTTACTGCAGATCCTGAACCAGTTTTGAGATATGGCTCTATCAAGTATTATCGAGGTGGTTCGTGGAATGGAATTCGGTATAGTGGCTCACCTGATTTGAAGAAAAACACAATTTTCACATTCCAAGTGGTTAGTAGTGACAGTGAATTTTATTTCACTTTCCAACTTGTTAACCAGTCTGTCATTTCAAGATTGATGGTTAGACAAACTGGTAGTAGTGAAGGCCAACTTGAACGCCTTACATGGGTTGATCAAAACCAGAGATGGGTCCTTCATGTACCAATTCCTAGAGACCGTTGTGATACTTATGATCTTTGTGGTGATGGTAGTACATGTGACACAAATGATGTACCAGTTTGCCAGTGTTTGAAAGGGTTCAAGCCTAGATCACCTAGTGATTGGAATGAATTGGACTGGTCTGGGGGATGTGAACGTGAAGTACCTCTGGATTGCAACAACGGAGATGGGTTCAGGAAGTTTACGGGTGTAAAATTGCCTGACACAACACTTTCATGGATGAATATGAGTATGAATCTTGAGGAATGCAAGCAAAAGTGTTTGAAGAATTGTTCTTGTGTGGCGTATACTAATTCAGATATTCGTGAAGGTGGGAGTGGTTGTGTGATATGGTACAGGGATCTGATTGACATCAGACAGCTTGATGGTGTTGGTCAAGATCTCAATATTCGGATGGCGGCTTCTGAAATAGGTAGGAACTCAATTTGCCTCCTTTTTTCTACATTAGAAAAAAAAAAGGCTTTTCAATGTTTGGATACTTCACCCCATTTACATCTTCATATATAAATCATGCATAGGATGATATCAAAATCAACACTGCCCCGAAACTCTAAAATTTGGCAGAAGCATCTAAATGCCACTCGCTTAACTGTGTTCACAACTTCACATTCAAAATTTCATATATAAACAACATACTAACGAAACCCCTTAATTCCATATTTTGAACTAAACAATGAAGAGATATCAGTTCAAGTAGTTTTTTTTTTTTCCCTGTTTTATGTAGTGACCCAAGCCTCTCTCACCGATGTAGTTTATGCCTTTTTTCAGAAAAGAAATATTGAGAATTCTTCTTTCATTAAGATATCTCTCATGAAAATGGTGATTCTCCTCAAAGACGATCATACAATTTTTCAATCTCATCCTGCTTTTGTTATATATTTAATGAGGTCAGGTCAGATGAGGACCTCTGTAATTCCTGTTGTTAGTAGTAGTTAGGAGCTTTGGACATTTCCTATTGTTGTTATTCGTTATTATTATTTATATATGTACTCATTTTCTTTGTGAGGATGCAATTCATTGATTTGTTTGTGATGGATTGATTATTAAAGAAGCTGAAGGTCATTCAAGAGAGCAAAAACACACGATCGTAGCAGTCATTATTGCATCGGTTGTGGGGATGCTTCTCTTCGGTTGTTGTATTGGTGTGTACGTTATGAAGAAAAGGAGAGGCTGGCAGCTTATGAAGAATATAAAACCCACAGGTAAACACCACATCATTTCAGGGATGTGAATGAACCCTCCCATTAAGAAGATTCAACATTTTATCATATCAAATTCAAAATAATGTTTTTTCTACATTTTCCCAACACTGGAATGTTTTTTCTTCTAATAGGTGATGAGAGTCAAAAAGATAATCTTGAGCTACCTGCATTTGATTTGGTCACCATAGCAACGGCAACAAATAATTTCTCGCAAGAAAACAAGCTTGGAGAAGGTGGTTTTGGTCCAGTTTATAAGGTCAGGTTTTCATATTATGAGTGAACAAATTGAATTGATAAATTGTTTCTATCCATTCTCAGCATTTTAAAATTTAAGTTTGACTAATTTCTTCAAACTCATCCATCTTTGCAAATTATTGCTCTTTACAAATTATATTCAAATGTTGAGTTTATTTATTTTCAGGGTCAATTGGCAGATGGACATGAAATAGCTGCAAAGAGGCTATCAAGGAAATCTATACAAGGCATCGATCAATTTAAGAATGAGGTTATACTAATCTCCAAACTTCAACATAGAAATCTTGTAAGGCTTCTTGGTTATTGCATTCAAGATGAAGAAAAGATGTTGATCTACGAATACATGCTGAATAGAAGTTTGGATTCTTTTATCTTCGGTATGCTTGTTACACTTTTTATGCTCTTGCTTAATTGACATTTATTCTTTTTACACTGTAGTTGTTGAACTTATTACTAGAATGGAGTGCAGATAGAACAAGAAGCACTTTGCTTAATTGGCAGAAGCGATTTCAAATAATTTTGGGAATTGCTCGAGGTCTTCTTTATCTTCATCGTGATTCTAGATTGAGAATTATTCACCGGGATCTTAAAGCAAGTAACATTTTACTAGATAGTGATATGGAACCAAAAATTTCAGATTTTGGAATGGCTAGAATTTTTGGAGGAAATCAGATTGAAGCAAATACAGATACAGTAGTTGGGACTCAGTAAGTATGATTTGAAGTATAATTTGCTCTATTTGTTACGATAAAAACTGTTTTTGCTAATGCAAAAATACATTTTTCAATAATTGTTTGTAGTGGTTACATGTCTCCCGAGTACGCTGTTGATGGACACTTTTCTATGAAATCTGATGTATTCAGCTTTGGAGTATTAGTCTTAGAAATTTTGAGTGGCAAGAAGAACAGGGGCTTTTATCACACAGATCATCAACTTAATCTTTTAGGACATGTAAGTCTTACAGTCTATATTGTTTTTCTTTCCTTTTATGAGCTTCGTCAGTATCAATACTTGAGTTGCTTTGTTTTAGGCTTGGAGATTATGGAATGAAGATAAGGCCCTGGAATTGATCGATGAATCGATCGGGAACACATTTGTGGGACAAGAAGTATTGCGATGCATCCATATTGGTCTGTTATGTGTTCAACAAAGCACGCAACAAAGACCAACCATGTCATCAGTAGTACTGATGTTGAGTAGTGATAGTATAATACCGCCCCAACCTCAACCTCCAGGTTTTTACATTGAAAGAAGTCCAATTAAATCTGAGATAACTTGCAGTGACAAGTACTCATTTACTACTTCGAATGATGTAAGTATCACATTGTTAGATGGTCGATGAACAACTATATGTACATTGTAATTATATTACAAATTATATAAGCAAGAATAAATGTAAATTGAATTATAGAAAGAAAAAAAAAAAAAAAAAAAAAACTGATGCTGACCATAGACACCCAATAGGTTGCGCTTTTTTAATGCCTAAACATTTAAGTTATCGAGTTAAATCTAGTTTTTGTGGATGCGCTCACGCCAAATAGAATGAAGACATCCATTCGAGAAATTCACTTTACTGCTGATAGAAATACTTTGAAAAATAGGGATTCGGATGCGGAATGAAGGGCTCTAGTAAAATTTTCACCATGAAATGGACAATAAAATGTTGATACCACTGTTGGGATAATGTTGGCTTGAATAGCCCCACACCAAGTAAGGAGGAGTTGTCACTAAGATTTATAAGAAAATAGTCAACTCCTTAATAGCAATGTGGCTTTTTAGGAAAAACCTCACACCATGACACTCGAGGAGGAGACCAAACAGATGGACATCAAGTAAGAAGTTATTATAGTTCATTACCTAATAGCAACAAAACATTTTGGAAAAAACCCATGCTATTGAGACCCCCACTCAGTCTTCATCAAAACTTACTTGTGAAGTTCCTTCAAATTAGAAGTTATTATAGTTCATTCCCTAATAGCAACAAAGCATTTTGGGAAAAAACCCACACCATATCATTACTATGTATAGTCGGCTTGAGATGCTATTGAGACCCCCACTCAGTCTTAATCAAAACTTACTTGTGAAGCTCCTTCGGAAGCAGGTAGAGGTAGCTTTGGTGGTGAGTTTGTATTGGGTGTTGACTCAAAAGTCAAAAAGATAAATCTTCTTTCAATACAAAAGGCAAAGAAGAAAGGAGATTGTTTGGTAAAAGGTGTACTCTGTCCTGAGGCCCAACTGAAATTTAATCGTATCTCCAGAAAAATCCAACAGTTGATTAAAAAATTTGTATCTCAAACATCTCATCCCGAAGAAAATCGTACGATCCAAATTTAATCCTATACACCTCTCGAGAAAAATCATACGATTCAAATTTAATCATTCGCGCATCTCGAGAAAAATTGCACAACCCAAATTTGACCATTCACGCATCTTGAGGAAATTTAATGGTTCAAATTTAATTGTGCACACATTTAAGAAAAATCGTACGGTCCAAATTTTATCGTACACACATTTCGAGGAAATCTAACGACTTCTTCATCCTCATCTTCCTCCCTCCTCCTTCATCCTTCCTCCTTTTCCCCTTTCTAATTCCTCGGTTTTGCAGCCCCGCCGCCACCTCCCCCTTCCTTTTCCCATTCTTCTTCCCTCCTTATTCATCTTCCCCATCTTCTTCCTCTGTTTCGCAGCCCCACCACCACCTCCCCCTTCCTCTTCCCTCATCTTTCTCATTCCTCTTCCCCTTCTTCCTCCTCTGTTTCGCAGCCCCGCCACCACTTCCCTCCTCTTCTTATTTCCTTATCCCCCTTCTTCATCATCTGTTTCACAACCCGCCACTACCTCCCCTTCCTACTCCTTCCTCTTCCTCCTCTTCCCTTTCTTCCTCCTTTGTTTCGGTGATGGTGTGGCTACGAAACAGATGAGGAAGAAAGAGAAAATGAGGAGGAAGAAGTGGAAGTTTTTTCCAACCGTTAGATTTTATCGAGATGTGTATAATATTAAATTAGGACTTTACGATTTTTCGAGATGTGTGTACGATAAATTTGAAGCGTATGATTTTCTTCGAGATACAAATTTTTTTAATCAACTATTGGATTTTTCTCGAGATAAGATTACAATTTTTGTTGGGCCTTAGGATTTTCCTAGAGATGACATATTTGATACGAAACATTAAATCTCGGCCTGTGATTTATCAAATGCATTTAGTCATTTAATTTGAAATACATGGTCAATGCACGTTGACCGCTAGTCTTGGAGGGTAAGTGCAATAATGATTATTGATGGGTGAACATTTCAATTTCCTTTTTATTATAGGGGGTAAATAGCAATTAACCCAAATATGTACCCAAAAACTACCATAACTCCCAGTGAAACAAATCATCAAGCATTTCACATGCTTGCAATTGCTTAAGGTTGTGACTTTTTTGACACCATCATATTTCATCTTTGACACCATCACTATATATATATATATATTTTTAACTTGCTAAAGGACACCACCGCTATCAAACATTTTTTTATCTCTCCGCTCCTCTATTCGCTCTCTGACCATCTCTTCTCTTCTCAATAACAAAGAATAACAACGTAGAGCAACATCAATAGCAGCAGCTGTGTTGTCGCCCGCCGCCTTATTTATCCCCTCCTCTGTCATTTCTTATTCTCTGTGATTTTTTTTCTCTTCTTTCCTCTTTTTTTTCTATCCTCCTCTCATCTCTCATTGTAGCCGTCCCACTCCGCCATTGCTTCCTCTCCTCTAGACTAATACACGAGACTGATTCATGAGCATATCAGTCTATTGACTAAGCATAATCTTCTCATCTTAACTAAGCATAATCTTCTCCTCTTGACTAAGCATAATCCTCTCTTCTTGACAAAGCATAATCTTTTCATGACTAAGCATACTCATCTCTAATTGACAAAACATAATCTTATCATGACTAAGCGTTTGTTTTTGTTACTATTGTTATTTTTGTTTTGTGTGTAAAGAAAGTTGGGGTTTTGAGGATCTCTGAACCTTATCATTAAAAACAAGGGCATAAAACTGCATCAAATTTACACCACTCGATTATCTGTTCATCATTCACTACATCATCACAAGAAAATTTTTTCCTTAACTCCTTAAACAAGCAAAAAGATGGATCATTGGGATTTAAGCTAAGGGTTAAACTCACCAAGTGAATTGTCAAGATTGTTCCTTGGCGCACAAGCTTAAACTCGTGTTATTGGTAGACACCAATCAATTACTTAATCATCTTAAGGAAAATGTTATCTATCCCCTTCCCCTAACAAATAGAAAAGGTCAAAATGATGTTCTTGAAGCATACAGACTCGAAAAGTAAAGCAATTAAAAATTATGAATATACTAATTCTTGAAAGATTCCAGCATCTGCTGATCTTCATCTAACTTCCTTGTTGGTTATACCCTAAATATAGTGTTTGCCTTCTTAATTTGAGAAGATTGTCAAGGAGCGTCTCTCTTAGGCAACAGAGTTGTGGTTACCTCACATTCATCTTCAATAGTGTTTTGACCCACCATAGTTGTTTCCTTTTCCAATAGATCAAACTTTTAGTTCTGTGAAATCTTTATTCAATATATCTTCGCCGAATCTCTATATTGGTTCTTTCACTTCATTATTAACTTCCTTTCATTGTCATGATCTTCTCACATTTTCAAAACATTTTTTTTTTACCTTAGATAAGGTAAGTAGACCTCCATCTATACCATCAATGTAAAATTCATGTTCATTTATATTTCCCTGGATGCATAGGTAGCAATCATTTGGAGGTTGTTTGGGGTTCTTGGAGACTTCGTTTGTTCTTTCCCCAATCTTGATTTAGCATCTCACTTTCATTACCATTAGCCGACCCATTTCATTAATCCTATCTTGCTCGACTTTCTTCCCAATTTTGCTTGTTACTGTTAGGAGACCATATCGAAATTGAACTCTAGTTGTTGTGAACTATGAGTTATATACCAAATCAGATATGTGGTTATCAAGTAGTTGTAACAAACTCTACAACCATTGTATATATACAAATGTTTTACCTATGAGATTCACATCAATGAAAGATCGTTCCTTTTCATGATCGATCTCTACCTCAATAAGTATTGTATGCATATGTTCTTCATTTCAGAAATAGACACTGAGATACCAAATTTCATTTCATTTCAGAAATAGACACTGAAGTATTGTATACCAAATAGACACTGAAGTATTGTATGCATATGTTCTTCATTTCAGAAATAGACACTGATATACCAAATCTCTGCCTTACGGTGCAGAACAATTTAGATTCCGATAAAATGGAATAAGGTATACATGTATGATGCTAGAATAATGTATACATGTACAATGCTATGTTCGCGATATTTGGTACTGTTCCTCATGTAATGATCAAGTCATAGATCCAACAATTATAAATTTTGTTAATTCAGATGCCTTCTGTAAGTTCTTGCTTCTTTGCCTTTGCTTTCAAACATAGTGGAATCAGTTTAACATTGTCTTTTTTTTACTCTTCAAGTGTTTCACACGAAAATCTAGTGTTTGGGTTTTATATAGCGTATACATTGATTTTGCCTTCCTCCTATTTCTGTTATTCACATCTCAGGACTGTAGGTTTAGGTAATCTCAGTGATCACAGATTTGATTCAACAGTATAACAAAATTCACAGCTAATCAATATATTCACGTCACTTTCTATGAACGAGATAGTTGAGATGTAAAGTTCTTTTCTTCACTTTACAGTAAATGCCGACTTCTTCGAGTGCTAACTACTCTATCAATTCAGCTGCTGCTATCACAGGTATCTTTTCTCTCAACTTTTGAGTTAAAGCGCTGCAGGACTGCTTAGACGAACCTTGGTTACATACCCATCAATCTGAACAAGCTCGAGCACTCCACCACCTGTGCCTGCAAGGTATGGCCTTATCTCTGAAAGAACCTGAAAGATGAAAGGTGTTTCGCATCTTAAATTGGTGAACCTGTTCTGCATAATAAATTATTTTGTTCAATAAATCTCCTCTTTGGATGACATGCATATAGCTTAATGTGAACATAATGAATTTCAAATTTTAAAAGAATAAATCCTATCACTATAACAAGTATAGACACAATAACTTGTGGATGTCTCATTGTTTGTATCAAAATAGTTCCAAAAATTGGAGGGCGCGAAATAAAATCAAGGAAGTATTTTTACTAGAGAAACTCAACTCATGTAAGGTAAGCAGCACTACAAGATAAACAACATTCCTAAATTAAGCTTGAAATCCAAACAGTGAACTTTGCCTATAAACGAGAACAAAAAGTTTATGTTCTCCATGTGTAGTTATCTTCTCCTACTCCATGAAAACTGTTTTTCATTTGTGTTAAAGAAAACATTCTCAGAGTTACTTGCATTGGTCTTCCAAAATCTTCTTCAAAACTTTGAAGCTAAGTCATGAAGGCATGGTGTTGATATAATATAGTGTGTAAAGATGCCAAACACCACCTTAGTGTTGGATATCCTTCCAATTTTGTTTGGGTTTTGGATTTGCCGAATATCAGAGGAGCCTACTCAAAGAGTTGGTCTTAGCATGTTGCATGTACAACAAGCTGATTGTTTCCTGTAACAACCGAGTAAAGTTCATAACATACGGGGTCTGCCAGTCCTAGTTTCCACTTCTTTCACTTGGTACGTGGTAGGTAGGATCCTCCGCTTGAGCTGTTGATTGGATTTTCCTGAAAACTAATGGCTTATTTCCTGTGACGGTTTGGTGGGTTCGTCTAATAATGTAAGTTATGCAGTGTACATACGAAGGTGGCTTGTCCTAAGAATTCTATTACTGCATAGGTGATTTGTAACAGATCAGTATATCACTGCAGTTGTAGAAACAAACGATAAAAATATCTTTTAACCACAAATTTTACAACTGACAGAAGGAAAGTGTATCTATTTTAAGCTAAATTTATGGGTTAGGGTTATGGGAAACCCATTAGCCCCATTCACCAAATGTCACATCTACCCTACCACATAAGAATTATAAAATGCATCATCAATACTCTTTAGTTAGGTTAAATATGTGAAAGTCGTTATTGTGCAGGTTCTAATAAAGTTGCTGAGACAAAACACACGAGATTATTATTAGCAAAGAAAAAAAAAAGATGATGAAACATACTCTTAAGAGCTCAAAAATCTGTTCTGTTCTAATAAAATGCATCATCGATACTCTTTAGTTAGGTTAAATACTCTTAAGAGATGAAGAAACATACTCTCGAGGGAGATTGTGATTTGCCCAGAGACGTTTCCTACTGTGTTCTGTTTTGGGATTAGTGTCAACTTAGGAAGCATGGACTCTCGGAAAAACCCTTTGAATCCTAGTAAAACGCGTGTCGGATATGGATACGCATGCGACATGCGGTCGACACGTACCCGACTCGCGATCAACTTGACTTGGTCCAGACACGGCCTGGACACGGTCCGGATTCGGTCCAGACTCAGTTGCAAATAATTTTTTTTCCAGATCTTAATAAGATCAGACGGACGAGATTAAAAGCCCTAATATAAAACCTAAACTCCCCAATTTCTTCTTTTGTCAAACCCATTTGCAGACAGAACTTAGAGGATGAAGAAGAAAAGAAAGAAGGAAGAGGAAGAAGAGGAAGAAGAAAAAGAAGGAAGAGGAAGAACCGAATAACCGATTTCATCTTTCTCAAACCTAAGCTGCCTGATTTCTCTGCTGCTGCTGTGTTTGCTCTCTCTCTCTATTCCATTCCAGGTTTGCTCTCTCTCTATTCTTTTAGATCGATCGTCTATTTCTCGTTCTCTTCTATTGTTGTTTGAATTCTTTGAGTGTTTGATTGATGCAGTTAGTTTCTCTTCCCGATGGCTTCTAAGGATGACAAGCCCCTCTCTTCTGGTAAGCTCTATCTCTTGCTCCCTCTAATATACTTGGTTTTCTTCTTCTTCTTCTTCTACAATCGGATCTGGAACAAGCTTTGGGGCATCTAAAAATCCCAGGCCGAAATCTCGCACTGCTCGACGCTAGTTATTCATTACCAACTCTTCACAATCTGGAGTCAGTTTACGAGCAGCAAAATTCAGATGGCATTGATTTTCTTGAAGATACATTTGGTGGCTTCTTTCGCCAGTATTAATCCAAACCCTTTCTTGGTGGTAACAATGGCAGCTGCTTCTGCAGACTGTACGTCAGTTCGATTTGATTTCTGACCACTCATGTAACATGTAGATTAATGGTACATCAATTTATACAAGATCGTGCAGCCAGGTTTGTACTCTGTTGTCTCAGCATTAAAACATCCGGAATAAAATCTTTTCGGGTTTTGATTTTATCTTGAGTTAAAAAAGTTCAAATCATGTCCATCCATGTCCAATAATGCTCTGTTCTGCTTTGTATTCTCTGTTCTGCTTTGTATTTTATCCATGTCCATCGATGGGATGGATTTTTATTCTCTGCTCTGCTTTGTATTTTGTCCATCCATGTCCAATAATGCCCAACTCTCTGTAAATTTCACAGATCCAATGCTTTCTGTGTTTTTGGTTATGCAGGGAAACCATTCAATTTTGTATAAACGAAGGAACTGTTTCAGTGAGCACTGAGCACAATATCACTTGAAGTCTACAATATCACAGTGAGCACACGGAACTGTACCAGACTCCCAGGTCTTTATCTTCATAATGAGTTATGACATTATGTTAATAGTTTTTTTAACAAAATATAAAAATAAAAATAAGGTTTGACGTGTCGCCGAGTCCCCGAGTCCTAATTTTTTGAAAATTGCCGAGTCGCGTATCCGAGTCCGTGCAACTTAGATGTCAGCAGTACGCTGCACTGTTACTAGTGGTTTCTGTCTTTAAACTCATGGTGTTTTAGAACTCAACATCCATTTTGATACTGCGGTCAAGCTGATCGTTCAACATAATTGCAGGAGGTTGTAGAACCATAAAAATGTATGACATTGTTGTTAACCATGAAGTTTTTGTGACCCAAATTGCAAATTCTTTGAGATTAGAGTCCAAAACTAGTAGAAATTTCTTGCAGTTGCAGGTGATATTCAAGAAGTTGTGACACATTAAAGATTTGAAATAAATATTATATTCAAATAAACTGAAACAGAAATGTTGTGATATCATATGGCAACTTGGTTGAACATTCTGCTCAACTTACTGATTGTTTTCTGCTTATTGATTGAACATAAGCTTATTGATTGAGCATAACTTTCCTGCTTAATTTGGTTGAACATTCTGTCAACTTATTTATTGGTTGAACATAAGCTTTAGATAAGCTTATTGATTGTTTTCTGCTCAACTTGGCTGAACATTCTGCCATAATTCTGATATGCAATATAATTACTTTCTCTGCTCAACTTGAATGCTGCGAGTATGTTTGAATGCTGCTAGTATGCTTGAATGTCAATATACTGCTAGTAGGTGTGCCAGTATGTTGCTAGTATGCTTGAATGCCAATATGCTGCTAGTAGGAATGCTAGTATGCTGCTAGTAGGAATGCCAGTATGTTGCTAATAGGAATGCTAGTTTGAATGCTACTTGAATGCCAGTATGTTTGAATTTATTTCAACATTTATTTCAGTGTTTATTTCAGCATTTCAGCATTTATTTTAGCATTTCAGCATTTAAATTTCAGCATTGTAGCGTTTAAATTTCTTTATTTCACCTTGTTAATATGTATCGCTTACCTTTGTCGATCCTACAAATGCACCAACTCAAAATAGAAAAGAATATTTTATTCTATCTAATAAGATGTTGATTAGTAATGTAAAAGGGCATCTTAGTTGTAACTTAAAATCTCCATTTGAATGTGTAACTTTATGAGATTTAATTGTATTACATAGCTTAAGCATTCAATACGTTTCTTATGCACTGCTCTTTCAAATTTTACAGGTTTAGGTATTGCTGAATTGATATTGGTTTTGAAGTGGAAGATATGAAATTTTGAAGTAGAAGACATTTTGTGGGAAGATCGATATGGTGTGCAAGATCACATGAATTGTTGTATGTATCGTTTTTGTCGTATGTCTCATAGACGATCACTATGATTTATGTAGTTATTTAAGTTTAAGTGAGTTATATCTCAAATTGAAATTATATATATATATATATATATATATAAATGCAATTTCAATTTGAGGTTGATAGAGTATAAAGTTGTTTGGGATTGTATTTTTTTTGTAAATGACAAGTTATTAATTATATGAAAATTAATATAATTGTGTTCAGGTTTGAAATGTTTCTTTTGAATGACAAAAAAAAGCAATGAAAAATCTGAAAATTAATAAAAAGAACTAATTTCATTATAAAAAATGAACTTTTCATTAGTAATATTTTTAGCTACAGCAAGTTAGTGTTAGCAACGGCAAAAGCCGTCTCTGTTTTGACAACTCAGAGACGGTTTGAAGCCGTCGCTAACTAGCCACGGCAAAAGTCGTCTCTGGTTTCTAAATTTGATTTGCAACTTAGCAACGACTTTAAACCCGTAGCTCAATAGCCACGGCAAAAGCCGTCCTTGTTTTGTTAAATTGATTTGCATTTTAGCCACGATTTTGAGCCCGTCGCTAAATAGCCACGGCAAAAGTCGTCGCTGTTTTGTTAATTTGATTTGCATCTTAGCATCGGTTTTGAGCCATTGCTAAATAGCCACGGCTAAAAATCGTCTCTAATTTGTCAAATTTGCCACATCCTTTTTCAACTAAAACTTTCTCTTTCAAATTAGTTTAGCAACATAATTTTTGCAACTTAGCGACGGTTTTTAGCTGTTGCCAATTAGCTACGGAAAATTATACCGTTGCTGATTCAAATAGCGACGATCCGAATAGCTACGGTCTTGCGACAACCGTCTAGCTGTTGCTAATTCATATTAGCTACGTTTTTTTGATATTTAGCAACGACATTCTCAGAGGACTTAATTCTTTGGTCTAATGTCATGAAAATAAAGGGCTTTGAGAACAGGACTACATAAGTTAAACAATGTATTTTGTCTAATGTCATTCTCAGAGGGCTTAATTCTTGTTGATGTTCAAAGAATTTTACTGGATTGCGACCAAGGAAATTTTGGTCGGCCTCGGCCATGCCATTTATTCAAATTTCCTTTCTAAACTCTCTTAGGAATGGAGAGGATCAGTGATTGGCTCTGTACTTTGAAAGAAAATTCGCTCTACTCACGGAGCAGAGAAGCATACCTTTCAACCATCTTTCCTGAAAAAAAATCTACTTGTGAAGCAATTTAAATATTTATGTTGCTATTTTGATAATTCGTTCGTTTCACATGCACACCTACTCCTTTAGGTAGAACATATATTAATCAAAATCTTTACACACCTAATTATATATTTGCTAAGAATCAACAGCTTGTTGCACTTAAACTAGGATTGTGTTACTAGTCCAAACGAGGAACGATATATTCTTTGTTATGGAGTAGGATATAGATTCCTTATTGGCATAGGTTTCCTATCTCGTATCAAATTTGGATACTATGTAATTACTACCTCTATATATTTATCAGCATGAATCCTAACCCGTTATCAGCACGAACCCTAACCCTAGCAGCTATTAAGAGAAAATCCCCACGCAAACCGTTAGCAACTTCAAAAATTCTTTTACTCGGAGCAGCTTCAAAAATTCTTTCACATTCATTATTTGCCAACTCTTTATTCAAAAGAGTTAACTGGTAAATCCTCTAACCAACTACTTACGTTGCTCCAAGTTTGATATATCTAGCATAACAATTACTTGTACACTCATATTTTCACACTATTTATTGTTGTGTCAATGTCTAAGTCGATGAAGAACTTCACATGGGTTTATTTCAACCCTTATGAGAGATTCATAATTTCTATTTTACTAATATTCATTGAGTTGAGAAAATAGTTCAAATATTAGGTTAGGGAGAAGATGTATAAAAAGTTTTCTCCAATGAAATAGAAATTTGATCTAATTAATTTGTCCCAACCCACATGACTCGCAATATAATTTTGAGATCAAACCTTTTTGTACGTAGTAGTAGTAGTGAAGGAAAGTAACTTGTATTTGGTACAGGCAACAACTCCTGCATCTTTTCTCCTATTATTAGTACACTTCATACCGAACATGCAGCCATGTTCTGCTTAATGCACACCTCCCTCGAGTTTCTTAAGCCTTGCACACGATAGCACTCGTCTTCGTCCGATCGACAGACCCAATAGTATAGTTAGGATCAGACCCAATAGATCTCAAATAGGAGTTTTCTGATCCCCATTCTTGAAAGAACATCTAACAACATGATCTCAAATATCACTATATCACCAGTATGACGCATGTCTCCGTTCTATTCATCCGCCTTAGTACTCCTCAAACACTCGATCGCCACCACCGGCGAACCTTGTGGTGGTGTTATTTGCTGTGACCGATCCCTAATCATTTTACTTGGAACTCATCAATGCATTTATTTATTAAGAAAGCACTATTGCATACCAAGCCTTAAAGTGTGGGTTCATATCAAGGATATGTTATCTCGATATTTGACGCAATTATTTTGAAGCAAAATACTGATGTTCATGCCATTCTGCCCTGAGGCCAAATTTGAAATAATTAGCTTGTTTCCCCATGATAGGCTTTCAGTCTACCATATGTATCAGAGGCATAAGAACTGGCAGCAAGTAAGCATATAGTGGAGCAGAAGCAGATCAAGGAGCCAGCAGGGGAGGACTAGACAAGATTATTATAGCAAAGCCAGCAAGGAGTCTGCCAAAGCCAGCAAGAATGCTATCAAGAACAAGTCAGATGTGAATGCAAGAAGTGTTGCTGTTAGTGCAAGCTGTCAAAGGAATGCTGTTAGGACTTGCAAGCTGTCATTAGGAGGCTGTTAGTTGGCTTAACAGAATGCAAGTGCTGTTTAGAAGTTCAGAAGATCACCAGTAGGAGTAAAGGAGACACTTTCTTATAAATAGGAATAGAATAGGAACAATTAGGGGATGGATTGATTGTAATAAATTGTACAGAGAGCTTATGCTTTCTAGGAGTTCTGGAGCTTCTCGAATAGCTTCCATTGGAGATCAGCACTCTCGAAGTTGCTTGTTACTTACATTGTCATTACAAACCTATTCTTTCAATACAATACCATCTTTTCATTGCTTACATCTATACTACTAGAAAAGCAGTGAAACATGTCAGTTCATATCAATTGCTCAGAGAAACAGGTCAGTTCATATCAAGTGGTATCAGAGCAGTTCTCTTGGGATAACAGGAAAGACTACAAATCAGGGTACGATGACTGCAAGGGTAGATCTTTTGGAAGAACAAATGAGATGTATGCTAGAGGTGAGAAAGATGTTTCAGTCCATGGAACAGGGACTAGATGGGTTGAGAAAAGACTTTGAAATATTCTCACTAAGTGTCTCTTCTTTGAAGGCGGAAGGTGCGGGTGTGGAGCAGCAAACTTCAATGGTAGAATATGGAAAAATGGAAGAAAGGACTGGTGTCCAGGGTCACAGGGAAGAATGTAATCCTCCAAGCATTGATATACAGTTTAATGAAACTGAAAGTGATGTTGACCAAACTGCTGAATCACAAGAACTAGATGAAGATCATTGTAGAAGTCTGCAAACTGAAGATAATGGTTACACCATGACAGTTGAGAAATTCAATGAGGAAGCTGTGCCAATTATCTCTAGTGATGCTCCCAAGTCTCTAAGAGACAAAGATGATGTTTCACAAATCTTGTTGGTGAGGTTCAAGTTTGTGCCTACTTTCCTTCTTCCGGATATGTTGCTGAAATTCTACCCTGGATTCTGTAAGCGGCAACTTTGGCCTCCTTTCCATTACATGCTACCATTTTTGGCGGATCAAGGTGGGCGGTTTATTAGGCCAGCAAACCTCCAAACATTCAAGTATCATGGGTCATGGATCAGCAAGGAGTTAGGACAGCAAAGGTCAGTCAGGATTCTGTTGTTTCTGGAGTTTCACCTTGAGGACAAGGTGAGTCTTTGGGGCGGGGGTATTGATAGGCTTTCAGTCTACCATGCGTATCAGAGGCATAAGAACTGGCAGCAAGTAAGCATACAGTGGAGGAGAAGCAGATCAAGGAGCCAGCAGGGGAGGACTAGACAAGATTATTACAGCAAAGCCAACAAGGAGTCTGCCAAAGCCAGCAAGAATGCTATCAAGAACAAGTCAGATGTGAATGCAAGAAGTGTTGTTGTTAGTGCAAGCTGTCAAAGGAATGCTGTTAGGACTTGCAAGCTGTCATTAGGAGGCTGTTAGTTGGCTTAACAGAATGCAAGTGCTGTTTAGAAGTTCAGAAGATCACCAGTAGGAGTATAGGAGACACTTTCTTATAAATAGGAATAGAATAGGAACAATTAGGGGATGGATTGATTGTAATAAATTGTACAGAGATCTTATGCTTTCTAGGAGTTCTGGAGCTTCTCGAATAGCTTCCATTGGAGATCAGCACTCTCGAAGTTGCTTGTTACTTACATTGTCATTACAAACCTATTCTTTCAATACAATACCCTCTTTTCATTGCTTACATCTATACTACTAGAAAAGCAGTGAAACAGGTCAGTTCATATCAATTGCTCAGAGAAACAGGTCAGTTCATATCACCCCACTTCCTTTTGGGGTTGCTATAACTTCAAATATACAATTGGTTACAACTATTATCTGCTGTAATGAATCTGATATAACTTAATTCAATTAGTCCTAGAGAAACTATGAAAACAGAATATGAAATGACAAGTTCTTATTTGGAATGCCGTCATATTATTGTTTGCACATACAGTTCTCTCTTTTCTATGATCTGCGACTCTGAAAGATTTTACTGTCAGTGTTACAATGGTAATGTTAATACTTGTCCATGGATTTTGATTCACCTCTTATTATGTGTACAACAACCCATAATTCTAGGAAAATGTTTATGCTCACTATCTTGGACCCCTGCAAATTCGATTTTCGTTTTAGCACTTCTACAGTGATAAGAAATAATGTTGCACAACAATGACTTCTCTGTTGTCGTTCGTTAATTTGATTCTGATGATATCCAAGTAAGTTTTATAGCTTTTGTGACAGCTTGCCCACAAAAATATCTATTTTTACCGAAATAATTCGTAACAGATTATTGATCTTTAGATTAATTTGAGAAAGTATTTGCATGATTGAACCCAATGCACAAATTCATGACCCCAAGACTTAAAAGAGCAAATCCAGGTCAGTGTACAAGTCAATCCTCACTTGCTGGATGTACACAGGTGACCTGCACTAGTTAATTTATGGAAACCAAAAACCCATCTGCACATAATAAATATAGTCTTCACCTGCAAGCAAACGATGCCATCTAGCAATATTGTTCGACATAATTGGTTTCTAACAGTACGCGCTTGTTGCTAATAGAGAACTTTTACTGGGTTATATGAACTTGTGTTTACTTGATTTACATAGTGAAGACTGCTATGAACTTGCTAATAGAAGTATAGAACTGTGTAAAACAACTAGCTTCTGTACTATATATGTTATGATGATGTATATTAATTTATAGCTTTTGTGAATTAATTTAAATTTCAGTATCTTCCAATTAACTTTCTATTCCATTCCCTCTAAGTCGGACTATGGAAGTTCACGCCAAGTCGAACAATGGGGGTTCGCATTCGCTCCGAACTATGGCAGTTCGTGAAGCTTGAACTATGATATTTGCTCCGAACTATGGAAGTTCGTGTAGCATTGAATGATGACCGTTCACGACCATTGTTTGAAACTTCGAGTTTCATTCTAATTCAGTTCCATGGATATCTGTTTCTTGAAAGCATTGGCTCAGAAACACTAATTTTGTTCAAGGGGATATTTGTGGACCTATCCAGCCATTTTGCGGACCATTTAGATATTTTATGGTGTTGGTTGATGCGTCGACACGCTGGTCACTTGTCACGCTACTGTCCACCCGAAATGCTGCATATGCTAAACTCTTAGCCCAGATTATTCGGCCGAGAGCTCACCACTCGGATTACCCTATTAAGTCAATTCGACTCGATAATGTCGGAGAGTTTACATCGAAAACATTCGATGATTATTGCATGTCCATTGGGATTGATGTTGAACATCCGGTTCCCCATGTTCACACCCAAAATGGTCTCGCGGAAGCCACCATCAAGAGGTTACAGATGGTCGCTCGGACGTTGGTTATGCGCACCAACTTGCCTATATCCGCATGGGGCTGTGCAATTTTGCATGCAGCAATGTTACTCCGTTTGAGGCCGGTTGCCACCCAACCATTCTCTGCGTCACAACTGGTGACTGGGTACGAACCGGATCTTTCGTACTTACGCATTTTTGGGTGCGCGGTTTATGTGCCAATTGCGCCCCCACAACGTACCAAGATGAGGCCTCAACGAATGATGAGTATATATGTGGGATATGATACAATTATCCGCTACTTGGAACCCTTGATAGGCGATCTCTTTACCGCACGATTTGTGGATTGTCACTTTGATGAGACAGTCTTCTCGTCGTTAGGGAGAGAGAACGACAGGAATTGTCGGGGTTTGTCCCCACTTTGTCTCATCTTGATCCCCGAACGGCACAGTCCGAGAGTGAGGTGCTGCGAATTCTCGATCTTCAGAGCGTAGCAAATAAGTTGCCAGACGCTTTCACTGATATCGCTAAAGTGACGAGATCACATATACCTGCTACAAACGTGCCTGCAAGGATTGACATCCCCACCACAGGACGTAGCACCGACCCGGGAGATGCCGGGCACGGCGCCGCCGCTCATGACGAAAACAGCGCGCTTGGTACCCTAGCGGCTAACCAGTCATCTGATCCCGCGAGGAAGTGCGGTAGACCACTGGGTTCGATGGATTTTCGTCCTAGGAAGAGGACGCAGATGGTACAAACCAATCCATCTTACATCGCTATCTCGATCGAACCATCCCATGAGAATATCCCGGACTATGAATATGTCCGAGAGGAGTCATCGTTGGGGGACGCCTCAACATCGGTACCTACTCCCGAGAATAGAGAAATCTCGGTCAATTATGCATGTATAGATTGGACATGGAATCGAAACGAAATCATCATCGATAATGTATTTGCATACTCGGTTGCGCACGAAATCATAGCTTGCGATGATATCGAACCCCGCTTCGTTGAAGAGTGTCAACGTAAAGCTAACTGGCAAAAATGGAAAGATACGATCCAGGCTGAATTGGATTCCCTAATGAAACGAAAGGTGTTTGGGCCGGTACTGCCAACCCCTCCAGGTGTAAAACCCGTCGGATTTAGATGGGTATTCGTTAGGAAGCGTAATGAGAAAAAACGATATTGTGAGATATAAGGCTCGTCTCGTGGCGCAAGGTTTTTCTCAACGCCATGGGATCGATTACGAGGAGACGTATTCTCCCGTAATGGACGTAATAATATTATGCTACCTTGTCAATTTGGTAGTTTTCGAAAAACTGAATATGCAGCTTATGGATATGGTTACAACGTATCTCTACGGGGATCTAGATACAAATATATACATGAAAGTCCCGGATGGACTTCGTTTGCCCGAATCAAGTAGTTCTAAATCACGGAGCACATTTTCTATCAGATTGAAAAGTTCACTTTAAGGATTGAAACAATCCGGACGGATGTGGTATAACAAAGTAAGTGAATACTTGATCGGAAAGGGATACATAAACAATGAGTTATGCCCATGCGTGTTCATTAAGAGAACAAGTTCCGGGTTTGCTATTGTTGCGGTTTATGTCGATGACATGAATTTGATTGGAACTCTAGAGGAGTTAAAGAAAATCGTTGAACACCTGAAGTCTGAATTCGAGATGAAGGATCTTGGGAAAACACAATTTTTCCTCGGATTGGAGATCGAGCACCGTGCCGATTATGATTCACCAATCGGGCTATATTCAGAAATTTTTAAGGTGCTTTAATGAGGATAAAGCTAAGCCTTGTAGCACTCCCATGATCGTCCGGAGTCTGGATCCGAAGAAAGATCCATTCCGTCCCAAGGAGAAGGACGATGCATTACTAGAGGCAGAGGTGCCCTGCTAAAGTGCAATAGGCGCATTATTGTACTTAGCGCAATGTACGAGATCGGACATCTCATTCGCTATGAACTTGTTGGCTCGATTTAGTTCTGTGCCGACACGCCGCCATTGGACTGGCATTAAAGACATATTTCAATACCTAAGAGGTACGATTGATATGAGTTTGTTTTATCCTTACAGAGAGAGATCAAAACCGGACGTTGATCTTCACGAAATGGGAAAATTCCCAAAAACCGACGACAGGGCCACATCTCCCACCACCGGCCAGTCGCCGCAGGTCAAGCCACCGTCAAACGCCGGCAAATGTGCTGCCGCCCGCTTTGGTCAGACTCCAAGTGATGTTTTGACAAGTTTTGCTGATGTCGAGTATCTTTCTGACCCGCACAAAGGACGTTCCCAAACGGGTTATGTCTTTACCACACTACAAGAAAATGGCAATTTAGCGGCTGCTATTTAATGACGGTCGGGAAAAACTGCCGCTAAATACTTTATTTAACGACGGTTATTCAACCGTCGCAGAATATTGTTGTTTAACGACAGTTATAATTAAGTGCGACGTTTTAAACCGTCGTTATAAATAAAACATCAATTTCTTTAAAGCAAATGTGAAAACTCGCTCGTCCAGTTCTGAGCGCATCCATCTTAATTTCCCGTCCCTCCCCCACCTCTCAACCCCTTCACCATATCCTCTCCCTTCCCCATATCCTCTCCCCTCCCCAAACCCTAACTCCCCACATCCAACATTGTTTGCTTACGAAGTGAAGCTCTGATGACGACCGCCCATCCTCTCTCCTCCAACATTTCACTCGATTCTTTTCCTCGATCGATAGATCAAATCCGCTTAAATCGATTCGTCTCATCGATGCAGTTCATACTCGAACAAGGCAAGAGCCTCCACGATCTATGCTCCACTCTCATACTCGTAAGCAAACCAATCGATAAACCCTAATAGTCCTTTTTTACTCACATTTGTTGATTTTTTCTCGAAAAGTAATCTAGGGTTTCATCTCTGAGAGAGACCAATAGCACCCACTGAGATATGGGTCGCAAAATCAGGGATCTCTCGGGGGAGACCCAAATCCCTGATGCCCCTTCTGTGAGAGAAGCTCTGCTCTTCACTACCATGAGCATTATAGGGCTTCCTGTTGAAGTTCAAGTCAAGGACGGCTCCATCTATTCTGGCATCTTTCACACTGCTTGTTTTGAGAAGGACTATGGTGAATATCTTAAGATCCAACCCCTTTGTGGTATTTATGGTGCAATTTGAAATTTTTTTTTTTTCTGATTTATGAAATGGGTATTTGAGTTTCTTCATGGATTTTCAATATTTTGTGGATTCATAATGGTTTGGATTATTTTTGAATTGCTTGATGGGTTTTGATTAGAATGCCAGTTCATGTCTGGGTTTTGATTTTTCTATTGAACTGAGGTGCGCTTGTTTTGATCTGATGGATTAAGGATTGGATTTGATTCCCTTTTGAGTTTCATAATTTTCATGTTTGTGTAATGAATTTGATTGTCTGGGTTTGCAGATGGATTCATTATTTTGATCTCATAAGCATGGTTTATTGTTCAGGCATTGTTTTGAAAAAAGCAAAGATGACCAAGAAGGGGAAGAAAGATGCCAACTTGGAGAATGGGGATGTTGTGGATACGCTTGTAGTACATTCAAGCGATCTGGTTCAAGTCATTGCCAAGGCACATTTCTTATATCATGGTTTGCTTTCAGTACTATGTGTTTTGTGATTTTATTTGATGTTCTTATATGCCATTGGTTCCTCTTATAGGGGCATCTACTTTTGGCGGATGGAATTGTTGGCACTGTTTCGAATGAAGATGTTGAAACCATTAATGGATCTTTTCAGCGTTTAGAGTACTCAGAAAGTGAGATGAACAAGCTTAAATCTAGCCAGGATGCTCCACATAATTTGATTGCTGAGGCTAATCATATTAATGGAACTAGGTAATTATCTTTATTTCATATCGGCTATGCATTAGTCTCAGTTGCTGAACACAGAATTCAAAATATTATTTTACTCTTCATTAGTGCTAAGGGAACTTCGCTATTACTGTATGAGGGTCGGTATTTATTGAAACAATGGATGACCTGTTTGCGTTGTCACTATTTTGCTGGAAGAGAAGATTGCACAGTCGCAATGGCCGCTTCACTAAAGGAAATGACCGATTAAAAAAATAAAGTGGAAAGGTATACTGCTTTAGTGTTTATAAATAGTGATTAAAGTACCCTCTTTTTGTTATGTAATTTTGCAGTTGTGGTGGTGGGGTTGTGGACAGGTTGACCCATTAATTATTAATGTTTGATTAAATTTTTTTTCTTCTTCCATACAAGGGTTTTGCTAATTCTAAGAGGTAGTTCCTAATACATATGAGAATCTGTCTGATTTGATTTCGAGTGAGGGTCTTGACCATGACGAAGATGATTTGTGCTTCTTCCACCTAAATAGTCTTCGAATTTTCTGTTGTTATCGACTCAACATAATTAAGAGATGCACAATTTTTCCTGTTGGGTCTCAAAATACTCTTTGAATTATGGGCAAGTTTGCAATAACCAAGAGGATGAATCTAAGTGATACATCATCATTTTTCTAAGATTTTTTTTTTTTTTTTTTTTTATGTTATTTAGTAATTAGTTCACTGCTAATATGATGATGGTGTTCGCTGCAGGGTAGTAAGCTGACGAAGAGGGAAATGGAGCCGATGGGAAGTAAGAAAATGAAACAAGAAGTAGAAGAAGAATGCACTCTTGACGGCACCGTGGATTGGCGTGGCCTCCCTGCAATCCGTTCATCAACTGGAAGTTTGTTTGTTGGAATCCTCATATTAGGTACGTAACATCATTCCTCCTTCATCCCTTTTTAGTTTTTGTTGATAGAATCTTATTTTACGAGGAGACTACTTAAAACTATTGATCCACCGTAAGATTCTGAGATAAATGATGGAAATGAAAGTCTCTTGAACTCAGTAATCTCAAAATATGTGATTCTTAACTTTCATTTTCACCGTTGATCACAAAATCTAACGGTGAATCTCCGAGTGTAACCTCAACTAATTTAAACGTAGGCGGTGACGTTATGGATTCTCACTTGGCAAGTAGGATGTATAGAATAGCTCTCTCACTCTGATAAGCTTATCTGATATGCATATCAATATCGTCATCTATACATCATCTAGGGAAGAGGAGGTACTCTCCCTCACAGTCACTCCTCCTCCCTAGCTGGCTGGACCAGTCCTCCTTTCTTTAGGAGGTGGTTCATGTACCCCATCTATCATTGATGATGTGTTGGTGTGGTGTAAGATCACTTGTCCTTGTTATAATTAAGGGAAAGGAAGGAAGGGAAAGACAACACGTAAGTAAAGTCATTGTTACGTATGATATAGCCAGTTGGCTACGTCAATTGCAATTGCTAATTCTAACTTGAAACTAACAAACTAATTAGATCTAATTCAATGGTCTACTGCTAGTTGGAAAATAATCTTGTAAAGTGATTTGCTACGCTAGTAGTTTCTTGATGCACATGCTATAAATTTACTTTCTCATAAATGCCAATCAATTATTTAACCATCCTTATGAGATGATTTACACCTAATAAGGTGCTCAACATGTAATAAAAGTCAAACGTAGAGATCCGGAGAGCATTGAACTTTGAAACTAAACTTCAACTTGTCTTGTTGCTTTGTTTTGGTTAATGATCACAGTAAATCAAGGTTTAGCAACTTTGGCCTTCTTCGGCGTAGGGGTGAACCTTGTTCTCTTCTTAACAAGAGTGTTACAACAGGACAATGCAGCTGCAGCGAACAACGTTAGTAAATGGACAGGAACGGTTTATATCTTCTCTTTTATGGGAGCGTTCCTTAGCGATTCCTATTGGGGAAGATACAAAACATGTGCCATCTTTCAAGTCATTTTTCGTCACAGTAAGTCCTCTTCTTTACATCATTTTCTTATAACTCATTTCAGACAATTCATTATCAGCTAAGACCCTAATCAAATCGATTATGGGTTGGCTAGTCTAGAAAGGTAACACATATTAGACGCATGTTCTTAAGGCATCCTACGCTACACATGCAATGTTGCAAAGGTGTTGTGCTATTTACAGTACTTTATGTATTAGATGTCGATTTCTAAAGAAGAAAATAAAAACTGTTAATTGAGAAACAAGCCTAATACATATATATATGTATAGCAAGAAGAATCAAAATGACATTATTATGCATGGTCCATCAACAAAGAATATGTAAATTTTAATGGTTTGGGATGATCATATCTTATATTTCACCATCATCATCTTGTAATATTTATTGATCAGTTTTCCATTAATTCATTTGATGACAGGGTTTGGCATCATTATCCTTATCGTCTTACATGTTCTTAGTCAAACCTAATGGCTGTGGAAATGAAGAAGTGCCATGCCGCCGGCATACAACAGTTGAAATAGGGTTGTTCTATCTTTCTACTTATATGGTTGCTCTAGGAAATGGAGGGTACCAACCAAACATAGCAACATTTGGTGCTGATCAGTTTGATGAAGAGCATCCTAAGGATAGTTGGTGAGGCCCTGTAGACAACGCCCCTGAGACAACCATTGTACAACTTCGGTTTTGGTTGTTAGATGTAAGCATTGACAATTTGTAACAATTTTAATTTGTATTTTTCTTCTAGACCATGTATAATATTGATTTTGAAATGAAATTAAAGTTCCCCTTAATGTATGATGATGGTATCATATGAGTTTAGTTTAGTGTCGTTGTTTATATTTGATTTTTTATTTGAGTCTAAAAGTTGTAGTGCATATGTTGGATAGATTATCTGCACCCAATGAAAAGAAAACACTACAGGTTGAAAAATGTGATTTTTATATGGTAAAAAAATTTGAATTATCAAAGGGAATTTAGCGGCGGTTGCAAATCGTCGCTAAAAGGCAAAAAGTTGGCTTGTTCATCGAATTTTGTCGACGGTTTATAACCGTCGTTATATTGTATTTACCGACGGTTATAAACGTCGCTACATTAAACCGTCGCTATATAGTATTTAGCGACGGTTATGCCAGCGGTTGCTTAAAACCGTCGCTGAATGACCTAGTGACGCCTTTATTAGCGGCGGTTGGCCAAGCGTCGCTGTATTATTTAGCGACGGTCAAAACCGTCGCTAAATACCTTTGGCCACCGTCGCTAAATTACTGTTTTCTTGTAGTGCCATGGGGAACACAACAATATCTTGGAGGTCGACAAAGCAGACTCTAGTTGCTACTTATTCGAATCATGCAGAGATTATTGCTCTTCACGAAACAGTTCGTGAATGTGTATGGTTGAGATCCATAATTAGGCATATTCGAAGTACTTGTGGTTTGAAGTCAACCACAGATGAACCTACGTGCATTTACGAAGATAATGCCGCTTGCATTGAACAAATGAAGCTAGGTTACATCAAAGGCGACAATACTAAGCATATATCGCCGAAGTTCTTCTATAATCATCAGCAACAAATGCTCTTGAAGATTGAAGTAAAAAAGGTTAGATCTGATGACAATGTGACAGATCTTTCCACGAAAGCTTTATCGAAAGCAACTTTCGAGAAACATGTATGTAGTATCGGACTACGTAAATTGTTTGATCTCCCTTGATTGTTGGCATCAGGGGGAGACGTTGATGCGCAACGAAGATTTTCTCGAAACGTTTACTTCATCTTCAAGGAAATGACGCGTTGTACTCTTTTTCCTTCGACCAAGGTTATTTTTTCCATTGGGTTTTTGTTACTTGGCAAGGTTTTAACGAGGCAACATGGCATGCGCCATTGACGTAACGTCGCGTTTGGACGTCACAAGGGGGAGTGTTGCAGCTAAACTAGGATTGTGTGACTAGTCCAAATGAAGAAGAATATCTTCTTTGTTATGGAGTAGAATTTAGATTCCTTATTGGCATAGATTTCCTATCTCGTATCAAATTTGGATACTATGTAATTGCTACCTCGATATAGAGAGGCTCATATCAATGAATAATACAGGTCTCTATTTTCCTCCCTACTTTTATTTTTGCTTTCTTTATGTTACTTTCAACACAGCCAAATTTTTTTTCTTAATCTTTAACATTGAAACTAACTCTAATACATTATAGAAAGCATAAAAATATGAATATCTAGTTAACTATGTTATCAATGTCATGGTTGTTTTCTTTTTCAAATATAAATGTAGCTATCAAGGCTTGACAATTCTGTAAATTAAAGGGTCAGCATTGAAATATATAATTTCTGCATGCATAGGACCCATTTTGACTGACTTTTGCCACAGAGAACACAAGTCAGCCAGTTTTCAATTTCTGTCTTGTTCATTGTCTTTCATGCAAACGGTACACACCTTCAAAATAATTGGATCATATTAATCTTGCTATTTCTTATGAAATCAGAGAAGAAACATTTAAGGCGAATTGAAATCGATGAAAAGCCTTTACTTTCTAGTTTTCTACTTTATCATGCTCACTTTTCTTTATCCAGATCTAACCTTGTATGTTTCATCCTACATCCTAACTCCTGCAGAATCTGTCAGAGATGGGCAGAACTTAACTTCCCAGTCTGATACTTTTGAACTTGGTTTCTTCAGCCCACCCAATTCGAAAAGCCGATACTTGGGAATCTGGTACAACACAATTCCAATTCAGACAGTAGTATGGGTAGCTAATAGAGATTCTCCGTTAAATGATTCATCAGGAGTTTTCATGATATCCCCACTGGGAAATCTTGTTATTCTCAATAGTACAAACCACACCATCTGGTCTACAAAAATTTGTCGAAAACAGTAGCAAGTCCAATTGTAGAGTTCCTAGAGTCTGGAAATGTTGTTTTGAGAGATAAGAATTTAGAAGAGCATCTATGGGAGAGCTTTGATTATCCTACAGATACATTGTTGCCAGGGATGAAGCTTGGTTGGAACTTGAAGACTAGATTCAATAGATATTTGACTTCATGGAAGAGTTTTGATGATCCTTCCCGTGGGGACTTCACTTTTGAGATTGATTTTACTCCTGAACCAGTTTTGAGATATGGCTCTATCAAGTATGATCGAGGTGGTCCATGGAATGGAATTCAGTACAGTGGGTCACCTGATTTGAAGAAAAACACAATTTTCACATTTCAAGTGGTTAGTAGTGACAGCGAATTTTATTACATTTTCCAACTTGTTAACCAGTCTGTCATTTCAAGATTGACGGTTAGACAAACTGGTAGTAGTGATGGCCAAGTTGAACGCCTTACATGGGTTGATCAAAACCAGAGATGGGTCCTTCATGTACCCATTCCTAGAGACCGTTGTGATGCTTATGATCTTTGTGGTGATGGTAGTACATGTGATACAAATGATGTACCAGTTTGCCAGTGTTTGAAAGGGTTCAAGCCTAGATCACCTAGTGATTGGAATGAATTGGACTGGTCTGTGGGATATGAACGTGAAGTACCTCTGGATTGCAACAACGGAGATGGGTTCAGGAAGTTTACGGGTGTAAAATTGCCTGACACAACACTTTCATGGATGAATATGAGTATGAATCTTGAGGAATGCAAGCAAAAGTGTTTGAAGAATTGTTCTTGTGTGGCGTATACTAATTCAGATATTCGTGAAGGTGGGAGTGGTTGTGTGATATGGTACAGGGATCTGATTGACATCAGACAGTTTGATGGTGTTGGTCAAGATCTCAATATTCGGATGGGGGCTTTTGAAATAAGTAGGAACTCAATTTGCCTCCTTTTTTCTACATTAGACCAAAAAAGGCTTTTCAATGTTTGGATACTTCACCCCATTTACATCTTCATATATAAATCATGCATAGGATGATATCAAAATCAACACTGCCCCGAAACTCTAAAATTTGGCAGAAGCATCTAAATGCCACTCGCTTAACTGTGTTCACAACTTCACATTCAAAATTTCATATATAAACAACATACTAACGAAACCCCTTAATTCCATATTTTGAACTAAACAATGAAGAGATATCAGTTCAAGTAGTTTTTTTTTTCCCTAGTTTATGTAGTGACCCAAGCCTCTCTCACCGATGTAGTTTATGCCTTTTTTCAGAAAAGAAATATTGAGAATTCTTCTTTCATTAAGATATCTCACATGAAAATGGTGATTCTCCTCAAAGACGATCATACAATTTTTCAATCTCATCCTGCTTTTGTTATATATTTAATGAGGTCAGGTCAGATGCCGACCTCTGTAATTCCTGTTGTTAGTAGTAGTTAGGAGCTTTGGACATTTCCTATTGTTGTTATTCGTTATTATTATTTATATATGTACTCATTTTCTTTGTAAGGATGCAATTCATTGATTTGTTTGTGATGGATTGATTATTAAAGAAGCTGAAGGTCATTCAAGAGAGCAAAAACACACGATCGTAGCAGTCATTATTGCATCGGTTGTGGGGATGCTTCTCTTCGGTTGTTGTATTGGTGTGTACGTTATGAAGAAAAGGAGAGGTTGGCAGCTTATGAAGAATATAAAACCCACAGGTAAACACCACATCATTTCAGGGATGTGAATGAACCCTCCCATTAAGAAGATTCAACATTTTATCATATCAAATTCAAAATAATGTTTTTTCTTCTAATCAGGTGATGAGAGTCAAAAAGATAATCTTGAGCTACCTGCATTTGATTTGGTCACCATAGCAACAGCAAAAAATAATTTCTCGCAAGAAAACAAGCTTGGAGAAGGTGGTTTTGGTCCAGTTTATAAGGTCAGGTTTTCATATTATGAGTAAACAAATTGAATTGATAAATTGTTTCTATCCATTCTCAGCATTTTAAAATTTAAGTTTGACTAATTTCTTCAAACTCATCCATCTTTGCAAATTATTGCTCTTTACAAATTATATTGAAATGTTGAGTTTATTTATTTTCAGGGTCAGTTGGCAGATGGACATGAAATAGCTGCAAAAAGGCTATCAAGGAAATCTATACAAGGCATCGATCAATTTAAGAATGAGGTTATACTAATCTCCAAACTTCAACATAGAAATCTTGTAAGGCTTCTTGGTTATTGCATTCAAGATGAAGAAAAGATGTTGATCTATGAATACATGCCAAATAGAAGTTTGGATTCTTTGATCTTCGGTATGCTTGTTACACTTTTTACGCTCTTGCTTAATTGACATTTATTCTTTTTACACTGTAGTTGTTGAACTTATTACTAGAATGGAGTGCAGATAGAACAAGAAGCACTTTGCTTAATTGGCAGAAGCGATTTCAAATAATTTTGGGAATTGCTCGAGGTCTTCTTTATCTTCATCGTGATTCTAGATTGAGAATTATTCACCGGGATCTTAAAGCAAGTAACATTTTACTAGATAGTGATATGGAACCAAAAATTTCAGATTTTGGTATGGCTAGAATTTTTGGAGGAAATCAGATTGAAGCAAATACAGATACAGTAGTTGGGACTCAGTAAGTATGATTTGAAGTATAATTTGCTCTATTTGTTACGATAAAAACTGTTTTTGCTAATGCAAAGATACATTTTTCAATAATTGTTTGTAGTGGTTACATGTCTCCCGAGTACGCTGTTGATGGACACTTTTCTATGAAATCTGATGTATTCAGCTTTGGAGTATTAGTCTTAGAAATTTTGAGTGGCAAGAAGAACAGGGGCTTTTATCACACAGATCATCAACTTAATCTTTTAGGACATGTAAGTCTTACAGTCTATTGTTTTTCTTTCCTTTTATGAGCTTCGTCAGTATTTAATACTTGAGTTGCTTTGTTTTAGGCTTGGAGATTATGGAATGAAGATAAGGCCCTGGAATTGATCGATGAATCGATCGGGAACACATTTGTGGGACAAGAAGTATTGCGATGCATCCATATTGGTTTGTTATGTGTTCAACAAAGCACGCAACAAAGACCAACCATGTCATCAGTAGTACTGATGTTGAGTAGTGATAGTATAATACCGCCCCAACCTCAACCTCCAGGTTTTTACATTGAAAGAAGTCCAATTAAATCTGAGATAACTTGCAGTGACAAGTACTCATTTACTACTTCGAATGATGTAAGTATCACATTGTTAGATGGTCGATGAACAACTATATGTCCATTGTAATTATAGAAAGAATAAATGTAAATTGAATTATAGAAAGAAAAAAAAAAAACTGTTGCTGATCCTAGACACCCAATAGGTTGCGCTTTTTTAATGCCTAAACATTTAAGTTATTGAGTTAAATCTAATTTTTGTGGATGCGCTCGCGCTAAATAAAATGATGACATCCATTCGAGAAATTCACATTACTGCTGATAGAAATACTTTGAAAAATAGGGATTCGGATACGGATTGAAGTGCTCTAGTAAGAATTTCATAATGAAATGGACAATAAAATGTTGATACCACTGTTGGGATAGTGTTGGCTTGAATAGTCCCACATCAAGTAAGAATGAGTTGCCACTAAAGTTTATAAGGAAATAGTCCAATCTTTAATAGCAACTAGACTTTTTGGAAAAAAACCCCACACCATATCATTACTATGTATAGTCGGCTATTGAGACCCCCACTCAAGTCTTCATCAAAACTTATACCATATCATTACTATGTATAGTCGGCTTGTGATGCTATTGAGACCCCCACTCAAGTCTTCATCAAAACTTACTTGTGAAGTTCCTTCGGAAGCAGGTAGAGGTAGCTTTGGTGGTGAGTTTGTATTGGGTGTCGACTCAGAAGTCAAAAGGATAAATCTTCTTTCAATACAAAAGGCAAAGAAGAAAGGAGATTCTATGGTAAAAGGTGTACTGATCTGTCCAGGAAAGGAAGCAACCCAAAGTGACAATAAGTTTTGCCTACTTCATCAATGGACTCTTCTGAATATGTCTATTATTAAATGAACCTCCCTTAAGTTATGAGTTGTGACCATTCTTATGGTAATCTTAATTTTCTCACTCTATCTCTATGTACTCCTGATCTTATCATAAAGCTCAAAAATAAAATGGACCTCCCTGCCCAAATTAAAGAATTATCATTGGTTGAATTTCACCGTCAACTTGAATACGGCGGGGTTAATAATTTAAAAACAAACTTCTTTTTGAAATTTCTATGCGAGTAATTGTAATATTCTTGTGTGGGCGGACTTGAGAAGGAGGGTGAGAGTAAGGGTTGGAGTCCAATAGGCCTGTGAATCCCAAGAGGGGGTGAGGGTTGGAGCCCAACAGGCCTGTGAATTCCGACGAGCTACTCAAGGGGATCATAGTCCCATATCACCTGAGTGCGAGAGGGTAATGTGCTTAATAACACGTTTTAAAATTGTGCGGGCCGATTTGGATCTAGAGCGGACAATATTGTGTCATGTGGATACAGAAATATCAAGTTTTGGATCTAAATTTGAGTCGCAAATATGTGTCCTCGGGTCCCACCCCAATAAAAATATACAATACCATAGGAACCTTCAATGAAGGTAGCTATATGTAAATGACACAAATCTGTGTGATGCCATTTGAAAAAATCATATTCGTTGATTTCCATCTCTACCCTTATCCAGGTTTCTCCCTATCACAAGGTACCCTCTCAACCTTCTAAGAAAGTGAAACGCAATTGCCAAAAAAACATCACCGACTTCTTCCTTAATAGCTATACAACTTTGTTAGAGTTGTCTCCAGTTCACACATTACTCTCTCCTTCCTTGAACTCTCTCTAAACTTCAACTCTAGCTTCTCTTATTTAAGTCTCTCATATTTCTCTCATTTCCTTCAACCCATCATTCATTCTCATCTAAACCACCGTTGTTTCATCTTAAAACATTCAAAAACCATCTCAAATGGCTAGACAAACCATGGTCGAATTCAAAGATTTCTTCCCAACAATGGCTAACAAGCTCGGCGGGGAGGGACTAATAGAAGAGATGTGCAATGGGTTTCAGTTGTTGATGGATGGAGACAAGGGAGTTATTACTTTTGAAAGCTTGAAGAGAAACTCTGCCTTGTTGGGATTGCAAGGCTTGAGAGATGATGAGTTGATGAGCATGTTGAGAGAAGGCGATACAGATGGTGATGGCGCGCTTAATCAGATGGAGTTTTGTGTTTTGATGTTCAGATTAAGTCCTGAATTGATGGAGGTTTCTCAGAATATGTTGGAAGAAGCTCTGTTGCAAGAACTTGGTGCATGATCCATGATTATATTTGTGTTCCTTTTTGTTTTCATATATTTTGGAATTAAAGATGATCTTCATTGTTGTTGAATATTTTTTTTTTTTTGAGGATCCAATATAATTTACAATTTACCCTTAATGTGCCTAGCCATCTCTGTTTTTCTTGGTTTTAATTAATTTGTTGTAATTAATATCCTAGCTAGAGCTACTTTTGAACAAGAAAAGTGCATGAAACTGGTTGATGTGATCATATGGTTGCCTAACTGTGAGGCTATAGCACAGTTGAAAGGGAGACTAGCTAGTTATTGTGTGATTTTTATCCTAAAATTAGGTGAAAATATGGGTGATATTTGCTAATATTCGGCGAAATATATCACAAAATATTATGATTTATTCCGAAATAATGAGTGGTGTATACAATCACACAATTACAATGACCCCAAGATGATTTTTGGCAACAAAAGTAAGCGATCAATTTTGACTCCGGTAGTAGGTCACTTGTATATTTACCCATTCAAAGAGCGCATGAACTTGTCAAGAGAGCCAGATCTGGCACGTCAAGCTCGCACCAGGCCAGACCCAATACCCTCCATCATCCTAGAGATGCTCATAATGCCCCAATCGAACACAATCACACGCACAAAAAGCCATCCTGCTCTGTCCTGGCACTAGAGGCCTGGCTCTCTAGATTTTTTGTTGCAACTAATCTCAACACCCTTTAATTAACCCTTAATTTTTTTTTATTACACTCTATAATTCATGAATTGTAACTTTTTTTTCTTCTCACTGGAGCTTAGTGGTTATAGGATGTATAACTCATGGATTTGGAAGACATCAATACATGGAATTTTGGATTTTCAAAAAATAGTTTCAAAGTCTTTTTAATTGTCAACATGAAGAGTATCTGCATTAGCCACAAACTCTTAAAAGTCTTAAATTTGGCGCATGGGGATTGATCGATGTGTTTACCTGGCAGGTTCAATTGGAAAATCTGAAGTTGGGTTCTGCTTGATGATGAGTGGAAGTCATTTCCTTTGCTTGTTTTAGAAGGGCAGAACATTCATCTGTCCCAAGTCAAAAGATGAAGGAGAAGGCTCCTTCCTTCTTACATACAAAAGGACTCGATGCATAAAATTGGTGGGTCTCTTCTGATATTCTGATCTGATCAAGCCAGGAGGAAAGTGAGGAAAACGATTTACGTGTTAAACTAGACCATCCTTAATTAAATATATGATCTTATTATGATGATACATGTGTTTCTTAATTTAATACTCTCTTACCAGGCGCTGTCCCCCCTAATTATTTTAAGTTTATTCCTTGTCATTTCCGTGATGAAGCCACAGCGACTTTGAACTAGCTAGTGCACCATGAATGATCACAATCAAGATTCGAGAATGTGAGCCATCCATGTACATAGATTTGCCATATAATTAATACTGGACGATGAGTCCATGATACATTCTAAGGATGACTCATGACTCGAACAAATTTCCTTGAGAATGGATGTGTTGGTGATTAGAAATTGTTCACTCAATCCATTTTTGATTACTTGATTTTTTATTTATAAAATCTTGATTTGCTAGTTTGTGCAATTTGTAATTTTCTCATAAACTAATTTGATTTAAACATTCAAATGCATCCATCATAGAAACTTGTACAGTTGGCTAAAAGTAACAAGATCTTTGGAACAGCTATGCACAGATTATATAAGATTGTAGATGAGTTTATAGATCATTTCAAAGGAGGTGAATGAAAATCCTAACTCTCTAATATCCAATTCTACCCTTGTGAACCTTTTATTCTTTAGCAAGGTACCCCACCCTTTCTATGAAAGTGATATGCAATTGCACTCATAAACTATAACTTTGATACATCGAGTTGTCACCAGTTCACACACTCTCTGATCCTTCCTTCAACTCCTTCAATGGCTTCTTCTATTGTATTTAACTCTCTCCATCTCAAACATCCCAAATGGTTTGGCTGATAAACTAGGTAGGGAGCGATTGCTTTAAAAGATTGGCAGTGAGTTTTAAATGTTGATGGATGGAGAAAAAGGTTTGATTATATTTTTATGAGCTTGAAGAGGTGATGAACTTGTTGAGAGAAGGATATGGTGATGGTTATTAAATGGAGTTTTGTGTTTTGATGTTTAAATTGAGTCCTGGGTTATAGAGGTTTGGAAGTCTTTGTTAGAAGAAGCTCTATTACTAGATCTTGGTGAATTGTGATTTGTGTTAAAAGAAAAAATATTAAAAAAGAATAATCAAAATTGTTCATAGATGATATTGTATGTATTGTTAGAAGACTTATCAACGAAAAGGATCGATGTTCTCAATTAAGAATTTGTTATTACTGTACATGTAAATGTAATATCTTTGCTTTGGCCTCTTATTTTTAAGCTTGTTTTATACTTTTCTTTTATGTTAATAAGGCCATCAAAGGGTTTAAGGACAAATTTTTTTTAAACCAAATTTTATATGCAACAAAATCTTATTGTGGGGAAAATACTACGTGAGTCATGTTGGGTGCATCACAGCACTATGGGGTGACGAGGCATCTCTTCCAAATACATATTTAGGAAAAAGAGTTGTGCTAGAAACTCACTTTGCTAATTATCTGATCACCTTGCCTGACATGACAGACCTAGGCATGGCAATTTGGTTAGAACTGATGTATACCTGCACAAATTCGATTCTAATGGTCCGTGTCAGGCGAGGTATAAATCAGTTATGTTAGACCAAGTCCAATTGGTTCCAAATCAAACTCTCAACAAAGTGTCAAAACTCAAAGAGACCAGGTCAATGAGGAGTCTTAGATACTGAGTCAAATAACAACTCCTGTTGTAACATCCTATATCATATCCCCTCATATGTGGTGTAATAACCATATCATATCCCTTCATATTTGTAACAATCTCCACATATCTGTAACTATGAAACACAATAGTTGAGTTATAAATAAAAACACTCAACACCGATTATGGTGTGAGATCCATTACTAAAATTTACATGGTATCAGAGTCGGGCCCTCGGAAGTGTGCCAACGAGGACGTTGGGCCCTAAAGGGGTGGATTGTAATATCCAGAGTGGGCGAGCTATGAGGCTGACAAGCTACCTTGTGTGGGCAAGCTCAGAGGCTGACAGCTCCATGTGTGGACGGGCTCAGAGGCTGGCAGGCTATCAAGTGTGGGCGAGCTAAGAGGCTGGCAGGCTACCTCGGTGTTATAATCCCACATAGCCTGGGTGAGGGATGGAGATGTGCTATATATGTACGAGTTTGGATCTACATGACACAACGCATTTTAAAGTCGTGCTGGTAGTTAGGTTGGGCCCAAAGTGGACAATATTGTATCATGTGGATCAGGTCGTGACATAATGGTATCAGGCCTTTGATCCTACCAAGCTTCTCATCAAAAAAAAAAAAAAAAACCTCGAGTTCCTTTCTCTCAACAATGACCAGCACGGAAACTTCTTCTAACTCATCACCTGCTTCCTCCACCATCACTTCTCATTTCTTACAAACCACCCATATTCATCACTTAATCTCTGTCAAACTTGATGATTCAAACTACCTCATTTGGCTCACCCAATTCAAACCCCTATTGAAGGGATATGGACTCAAGGGATACGTTGATGGGACTCTTGCTTGTCCTCCTCGTATTTTATCCCCAACCGATACCACCATTAATCCTGACTTTCTTGCATGGCAGAAGCAGGACCAAATACTACTTGGCTGGCTCCTTTCCTTGCTCTTCAAGAGCGTGCTCGCACAAGTTGTTGGACTTGATTCCTCCCGTGTTGTGTTGACAGCCCTTGAGAAGCAATTTGCTTCCAAATCTCGCGCTCAAATAATGCAAATTCAACGTGAACTTCAAACCATGAGAAAAGGTTCTAAACCCATGTCCCAATTTTTCTTGCATGACAAACAACTCTTTGATAGCCTTGCTGCCGCTGGACATCCAATGCATGAATCTGACTTAGAGCAAATCATCCTCAATGGTCTCGATTCAACATATGATGCAATTGTCACTACACTCATTACTACGGTTACTGAGATTCATATGGAGGATTTTTATGCCCATCTCCTTGAGTTTGACATGCGAGTAGAAACTCAACAGTCACTTCTTCAACAAAATCCAATGGCTCATGTGGCTACTAATTCTTGGTCAAATCAACACAAACTTGTTTGTGCCCGGGCTCATCAGCCCAACAGTCACACCAACACCCGTGGCTCTAATCGGTCTCTGAATCGATCTCAACCTGCTGCAACTATCTCAGAGCCTTGTCAAATATGCGGTAAGAAAAATCATGCTGCCATAGATTGTTGGCACCGCTATGACAAGAACTTTTAAGCTCCACCTGTTCGCTCTCCTACTGTTGCTTATGTGGCTGCCCCCCATTCATTCACTGATGGCAACTGGTATCCCGACAGTGGTGCAACTAATCACCTTACCTCTGATTTGAATAACTTATATATTCAAACAAAATATGCTGGCCCAGATCAGATTCGAATCGGGAATGGTAACACTCTACCCATAGCTCATGTTGGTAATGCCTCTTTCTCTACAACTCTTCGCAAATTTCATTTAAAGAACCTATATCATGTGCCTAAAATATCTGCAAACCTATTTTCAGTGTCTCAATTTTGTAAAGATAATGATGTTTTCTTTGAATTTCACCAGCTGTTTTTTCGTGTGAAGGATCGCCGCACGCAGAATGTTCTTCTACAAGACCGGAATAGAGGAGGACATTATTGCTTTGATCATGCACGGGATATGTCAAATGCTATTTCTAATTCTGCTTTTAGGCCTCCCAATGCTTCGCATAGTGAAACGCATTGTGGATGCAAATAATCTTCCTATCTCCAATAAAGTAGTTACTTTTTGTCATGCATGTCATGTCAGCAAGAGTAGAAAACTGCCATTTTCATCTAGTTCCAGTTCCTATGAAAAACCTTTGAGTTTAATTGTGTCTGTTCTATAGGGCCCTACACCTGTTATTTCTCGCAATGGATTTCGTTTTTATTTATTGTTAATGGATGTTTTTAGTCATTTTACTTGGATTTTTCCATTAGCAAAAAAGTCTGATGTCTTACCCACTTTCATTGTGTTCAAAAATAAAATTGAGAATCTCCTTGGGCACAAAATCAAAAATTTTCAATCAGACAATGGAGGTGAATATCGAAAATTAACTTCATATTTGGATAGTCAAGGAATACTTCATCGATTTTCTTGTCCTCATACCTCAGCTCAATACGAGGTGAATGGAGGTGAATATCGAAAATTTGGAGGTGAATACTTCATACGTCATCGCCACATCGTTGAATCCGGCTTATCAATGGAGGTGAATATCGAAATTTTTTGGATATTTGGATAGTCAAGGAATACTTCATCTGACAATGGAGGTGAATATCGAAAAATTTTCAATACGTCATCGCCACATCGTTGAATCCGGCTTATCAATGTTAAATCATGCCTCTGTTCCTCTTTTCCTTTGGGAATATGCCTTTAATACGAGCTGCTACTTAATCAATCGAATTCCATCTTCCAAAACCTCCACCAAATCTCCGTTTGGGTTATTGTTCAATTGTGCTCCTGATTACAAATCATTGCGTGTCTTTGGAAGCTTGTGTTATCCATATTTGTGTCTGTACAATAAACCCAAACTATCACCACACTCCATGTCTTGTGTTTTTCTCGGTTATAGTAGTGCTCACAAAGGGTACATGTGTTTTCACCCCACTAATCACATTTACATATTCTGTCATGTGGTTTTTAAGGAGTGTCACTTCCCCTATTCGGCTGAGTACAAGGACATTCACAGCAATAACAATTACTTCACAAGTAATATTGCTCACCACCTCAGTTCCCCACCATCACAACAACTCCATTTACATCCACTTAGTCATAGTCTACCACTAAGTCCAACTTTCACACAACCAATCCTCCTCACCCTAATGTAGCTCACACTGATAATTTGTCTTCACCCATTCCACCTTATAATTTGCCTTCACCAACTGTATCTGCCAATGACCAACCCACCACTTTCATTCATGCACCTAACGAACCTATCCCAACAAACTAGTCACGACATGGAATGATTACTCGGGCACGTGATGGGATTACCAAGCCCATTAATAAATTATGTCTCACTTCACTAAGCATCCCTTGCAGGTTGCAAATATTGAAGAACCAACTTGTTATTCTAAGGCAACTATTGATCCTAGTTAGCATAGTGCCATGGATGATGAAATTAATGCTCTCATTAAAAATGGCACCTGGACTCTAGTTTCTACTACACAAACAATGAATGTTGTTGGTTGCAAGTGGATATTTTGGGTGAAGCGAAAGGCCGATGGATCCATTGATCGCTACAAGGCACGTCTAGTAGCGAAATGCTTCAACCAACAAGAGGGTATCGATTATAATGAGACATTCAATCCCATTGTCAAGCCTTGCACCATTTGGATAGTGTTGACTATTGCTATCCACAATGGCTGGCCTCTTCGTCAACTTGATGTTCAAAATGCATTTTTACATGGTGTGCTTAACGAATAAGTATATATGAAGCAATCCTCGGGGTATATTGACTCTCGCTTGTCACCTCATGTGTGCCGCCTTCACAAGTCATTATATGGTCTTAAGCAAGCACCAAGGGCTTGGTATTCTCGCCTTAACACATGTTTTATTCAGCTTGGCTTTGAGGGCTCTAAAGCCGATACTTCACTCTTTCTCAAGATTGCAGCTGACTATACCCTTTATATTTTAATCTATGTTGATGATATTATTGTCACTGGCTCCAGCACTACCCATACCAATGAATTGATCGCTCAACTGAATTCGGCCTTTGCTATCAAAGATTTGGGAGCTCTAAATTATTTTCTTGGCATTGAGGTGATCCTCAATTCTTCTGCTGGTATATTTCTCTCACAAAAGAAGTATATTCTTGAAATTTTAAAGAAGACAAAAATGGATGGTGTAAAGCCTGTTCAAACCCCAATTGCAGCTCAAACTCAATTGTCCCAATTCGGTGCCTCCAAATTTCCAAATCCCATATTTTATCGAAGTGCTGTAGGTGCTCTACAATATTTGACTTTTACTAGACCAAATATCTATGTTTCTGTCAACAAGATTTTTGCCAATTTATGCATGATCCAAATGAAAATCATTGGGTTGTTGTCAAACGCATTTTGCGTTACCTCAAACACACAACCACTTATGCGTAAAATCTACAACGATCCAATAACCTCCAATTTCATGCCTATTCAGACTCTGATTGAGTTGAATGTCCCGATGATCATCGATCCACTAGTGGTTATTGTATATTTCTTGGTTGCAACCTAATCTCTTGGAGTGCTCGAAAACAAAAGACAATGTCCAGATCGAGTACCGAAGCTGAATATAAAGAGTTTGGTACTGCCACTGTGGAAGTTATGTGGATTGAGTCACTGAGGAAGGAGCTTTGTGTTACTTCATCTCCTCCGATACTATGGTGTGACAATTTGGGGGCCACATATTTAATAGTCAATCCGATATTCCATGCCCGCACTAAGCATATCGAGATTGATTACCATTTCGTTCGAGAACGAGTGTCCTGTCGACAACTTGATGTACAGTTCATAAACCACCACAATATAGCTGAGGATTGAAATGGGATATTCTTCCATGCACATTCAAATGTGCTTGCTTGAATATTGTCTTGTAACAAAAATGAGAAAAAGTGGTAGAACAGTGTGGACATTTTGTCAGACTACCAAATAAGTTTATCAGTTATGACTCTTAAGATTTTTTTTTTTTGAGTTATAGCTAATAGGGACTTAATCCTGATATAGATAACTTTTTTTTTTTGATAATGCCTTATGCATTAGATAGAATAAGAAAAGTCATACAAAGCTTGACCCGTTAGGGCTGCAAGTTTGTGAGCCTCTGAATTGAGGTTTTTACTGATATACATACAATGCCTTTTGGTAAGCAAAAGAAGAAAGCGTTTGAGATTACAAAAAAGTGGACGCCAAGCCCAGTCCAGCAGAAAAGATGAGCTAATGTCCTTCGACAATAAGGCCTTCAGGAAGTTGGCAGAATCTCCAAAAATAAGACCAGTCTTCCACCGTTGTGCTTGAATCAACAAAAGGGTCGCCTCTCCTCCAAAGAACTCAGTCATTGTGTTATCCAAGACCTTTTCCTGAATTGTAATAGCCACATTAGTAATGTCCTTTCAAATTCATTGCTATGACACTAATAGTTCCTTGATTATTATGGTCAAAGAAGCTGAAACCAATGATTGTGATTTCGCGAAATTACACGAAATTTTCGTTTTTTGAAATTACAAAAAGAAAAAGAGCGAAAGAAAAAATTACATAATACCCCCCATCATCCTAGAGTACACCAAATTGACATATTTGTAACAGCTTAAAAAATAGTAACACTTTTAAGCTATTACAATCCACCAAACAATTTTAAGTCAAAACTAAATTTAGTCAACAAAATGAAAAATAACTACACAAAAAAAGTGATACAATAAATTAGATCACCATGAATAGCATCACTTGTAAGCCCATACTATTTGTGGTGATACATCACTTTGTTTGTGAAAATGTGTAAAATTGCTTTGTGAGTTGTTATAGCTCAAAAGTGTTACTGTTTTTTGAATTGTTACAAAAATGTCAATTTGGTGTAGTGGATGCTCATAATGCCCCAATCGAATACAATCACACGCACAGAAAACCCCCCTGCACTGTCCTGGCACTAGAGGCCTGACTCTCTAGATTTTTTGTTGCAACTAATCTCAACGCCTTTTATTAAAAAAATATTAAAAAAGCATAATTAAAATTACTCATAGATGGTATTGTATGTATTGTTAGAAGACTTATCAACGAGAAGGATCTATGTTCACAATTAAGAATTTGTTATTACTGTACATGTAATAGCTTTGCTTTTGCCACTTACCTTTAAACTTGTTTTATACTTTTCTTTTATGTTAATAAGGTCATCAAAGGGTTTAAGGACAAAAAAATTTTAAACCAAATTTTATATGCAACAAAATCTTAATGTGGGGAAAATACTACGAGACATCTCTTCCAAATACATATTTAGGAAAAATAGTTGTGCTAGAAACTCACTTTGCTAATTATCGGATCACCTCGCCTGACATGATAGACCTAGGCATGGCAATTTGGTTAGAAGTGATGTATACCCGCACAAATCCGATTCTAATGGTTCATGTCAGGTGAGGTATACATCAGTTCTAACCAAATTGCCATGCCTTGAACCTGACGGTTTTACTATAGAACTACAGGGAAGCCCGAACCAGATTTGTGGATTGACCAACCAAGCCAAACCCGTCCCGTTACTTAACCTAGATAGACCACATAACAAAATTTCCTCAAACAATAAAATGCATAGATCATAACGTGTTCATCCTATTACCTCTATATATAAAATGAGGCGCATTTGATTTTTTATTTTTATATTTGTATGTAAATTATTTTCATGCGCTCTACATGACACACATAATTTGCCTCGGCCCCCCACATTCAAAATTATTGGTCTCTTGAGAGCTATCTTGAAAAAACTCAATATAGTAGTCTACCCTGTTTGCTAATTGCCAAAGTTCATCTTAAAACTCACTTCAACATGACTCTGTTTGCCACCCCTGTTCCTTTTACCATCATCAAACTATCTTCTACTTTTAACTGATCTAAGCAAAGGCAAACCATAACAATAATTGAATAACTATAAGTGAATTCATCAACTGGGTCTGGTCCACAAGTGCATGATTGAATCGATGGCTTTAGGTCCAAGAATGATCTGCACCTGCTCTACCCTGCAACAAATTCATCACACCATTAATTAAACTTAGAGAGCTCTCTTTCTTTTAAGTTATAAATTGTGTTAGTTGGTCAACAAGCTATATTGCAGATTTGATCTGGTCAATGTATGCCTCCAAATTTCTTTTGTTGGTCACCCGGTCATGATCACTTGTCACATTAGAGAGCTCTCTTTCTTTTAAGTTATAAATTGTGCAGCCCTTCTTGTTGTCGACAAGCTATATTGCAAATTTGATATAGTCAATGTATGCCTCCAAATTTCTTTTGTTGGTCACCTGGTCATGATCACTTGTCACATTTTATTAAAAGTTTAAAAAAAAAAGGCCGTATGGTACTTTAATAATTGAGATGACAATAATGAAGCGTGACGTATTTAACCATTTAATTAATCACTAGTTACTTAATAAAATATCCCTTAAACCAATCCAGGCTTCCTTATAAATAGGATTCCACTTCCCACTCAAACCATAACAAGAAGAAGAGCAAAGAAAGACAGAGAGAGAGACCTCTGAGGAATCCATTAATGGCGACCAAAGTTTACATCGTGTAAGGATTACTGAACTCGTAATGGATCATGTCTTTTCTTTCTAAACAATATGTTCATCTTGTTTACTCAATCAATGAATTATTTTTCCATACTTTTGAGTCAGTGAAAATCTTTACCATCATCTGATGCTTCTTTTGTATAGTTTTGAAACTTAATTGACTTATTTGTTCTTCTTTCAAATTCTCAGGTTCTGCAATTCGAGTTTGATCCGCTTTTCTTAACTATGAGATCGTTGACATGATTGAAAAAATCAATCAACTTTCCAACATAGGCAGTAGATTTTATATAAATATTGAAGTAAGGATGTTTTGAAGTATTGAACTGAGGTTGGATTCAATGGTTCATTTTGTATAAGCTTTTGCATAAGTTAGTTGGAAAAGGTTCTTAGGGTCTCTTTATATGAATACGATATACCATCAGAACCATACGAACCAATTGATCAGGATAGTGCATTAGTGGAGTAACAAATGGATCGGTGCTATGTTATTTCTCGTGTTTCTACATACGAGATAGCTTACTCGAGTATTCCTCCTTTATAACAGTCACATGGATACATGGATTACCACACAGCACAAGGTATCGAAGGATGGCTTGTGGAGTGGAGTGTCCAATGCTCTGTTTTAGTTGGAAAGCTATCTGTAAACTGTAGTTGCTTCTAATTGCAATTTATGGATCATCTGCACCAGTATTTTGCAATACTTACTTTTACCATAAAACTAATTAATATAAGGTACTAATGTACCAAGCACTTAGGAACCTTTCAAAAAAAAAAATTCCAAAAACTCCGGATTTTTGTTTTTCGCTTACTCTCGTGAATATGACCAATGCATCTGTCTTGTCCCCAAAAGTGGCTTGATTTTTCATTCACTAACCAAAAAAACAGAACAGAACATGTTCATTTGGCTTTAAAATTTATCTAAATTGTAAAACATATGGGCATGTATGTATCACATATATTTTCCTATATACTTTGGCAGGTACTATTCTATGTATGGACATGTTGAGAAGCTAGCAGAGGAGATTCAGAAAGGCGCTGCATCAGTTGAGGGAGTTGAGGCAAAATTATGGCAGGTGTGTGCTAGTTTAACTCAACAAAGCTTGCCAATCTAAGCCCCAAAACAGGAAAAATAAGTCCGAAGAGCACAGTTCCAATCTTATATTTCTTACTACTACTTTTATAACTCCATTTTGAAGCTTTAACGTGACATTGATGAGAGATATTGTGTGAAATAGATGTTGATACGAAAGAAGCAGAGAGAAAGCATGGCTCTTTAAAATGGGCTTTGCTCTCTGTTTGTTCACTGGGATAATTGCCATAATGATGCAAGAGTGGTCATTAAGTTTTTTAGATGTATCTTCTTCAAATGTAAGATAGATCATGAGCATTTTGTAGCAGTTTTCGCACATCGATTAAATGATGATCTTCTTTGTTACAGCATGTCAATCCTATAGCATTTTTTGTTGGAAATTATGGTTGATCTCAAATACATATAAATAAAGAAAAAGGTGTAGCTTACCTGTCATAAAATTCCAGAGACTACCCCCTGGCAATTGATGGAACACTCCTAAATTTTAGATTCATTAGTTCTTCTGTGATTAATTCTGATCGAGTCTAAACATGTGGAACAGGTTCCTGAGACGCTACCAGTTGAGGTTCTTGGAAAGATGGGTGCACCACCAAAGTGTGATGTGCCTATCATTACACCTAGTGAGCTTACCGAAGCTGATGGGTTGATCTTTGGGTTCCCCACTAGATTTGGAATGATGGCAGCTCAATTCAAAGCATTTTTAGATGCAACAGGGAGTTTGTGGAGAACACAATCATTGGCAGGAAAGCCGGCAGGCATCTTCTACAGCACTGGCTCTCAAGGCGGCGGCCAAGAAACAACTGCGTAAGTTCCTTTATTGCTAAGACTAAACTAATTTGACTCTTAGAAACAACTCTGATTTCATCTTGAACCCAATATATTAGGTTGACTGCTATAACTCAGCTGGTACACCATGGAATGATCTTTGTGCCTGTTGGATACACATTTGGAGCTGGCATGTATGAGATGGATGAGGTGAAAGGTGGTAGCCCATATGGTGCAGGAACTTATGCTGGAGATGGTACAAGACAACCATCTGAGCTCGAACTGCAGCAGGCTTTTCACCAAGGGAAGTACATTGCAGGCTTCGCAAAGAAGCTCAAGGCAGTTGCTTGATTTCCATATGTTGGACAAAACCAATAATGTGGGCACACATATGTAATATAACGCGTATTGCTATCTTAAAGTGTAGTCCATTTAAATATGTGATCTAATAGGGGTATTGGACTATAAGGTATTAATAAATAACATGGTGTAAATAAGGATGTAATTTCTAATTCAATGAGGGGCAGAATTGGAAATTCACAGCCCGTAAGTTGAAGGGTTGTGACTTATGGGCATTATAAATAGGATGGGTCCCTGATTGAGCGTATGCGTTGAAAACAGAAAAAAAAAAAAAAACTTTTGGAATTGTCTTCTGTATCCTCTCAACAGATAACTAAGGGAAACGCTTGAATCAATCGGAAGATCTAAACAATCCAAACTCATCACAATCAACGGGGAAATCGCTATGGATCGATCGGGTATGTTTCTATTCTTCTTGTTTCCATTGAATCAACTAGAGTCTTAAGATTTTGGTTTAATTACAACAATTGGTATCAGAGCAACTCCTGTTGATTCCATGTGAAATTATAAAGGAAAACATACAGTGATGATTTGTTTAATACAGTGATAAATAGATTCATATAGTTTATGTATCTGGACATGATTATAAAGACATGATTATAGATTCATATGAATAGCATGAATACAGTGATTATGGATTATGTATTAATACAGTGATTATGTATTAATCCATAATACAGTGATTATGTATTAATACATTGACTATGGATTAATAAGCGATTATGGATTAATACAGTGATTATTGATTAATACAGCGATTAATATAGCATGATCTGGACCTACAGTGATTATGTATTCATGATTATAGACTTGAATCTATATAGATATGTATTCATGGTAATTGTCTTCACTGTTTCATTGTGAGTGTAATTATATTCAGTGTTTAAATTGTAATTGTATTTACTATTGAAATAGATTACAATTTGGTGTATTGTATAGTGAAATAGATGTTAAAAAAAATAAAAACGATTTTACTGTTACAATGAACAGTTATATCCGTGAACAGTGAACAACGTGTTCACTGTTACAGTGAACAGTGATATGCAATGCCGTGAATAGGAAAATTGGTTGATTTTAAATAAGTGAGCATGCTACATCCATGTGAAACAATCGGCCCAAAGGAAGATTGTTTTGACCGGATAATCCCTAATCTTAAATATGTGATAAAGTTTACTATACCATGCTTTTATTATGTCAGTCCAAAGAAATGCATAATATTAGGCCGGTTTCGTTGTGTACAAAGAGTACCACTTACAGATTGATATTTCTGTCCAAAGACTAAATAACAATGTTGTGCTAGGTATCTTGATATGGGTTTTTTATTTCCCTATTGTATGAATTTAAAAGTTTATGCAATTGAATAATGATGTGATTATGTTATTTATGTAATTTATTCTCTGTACAGCTACTATGTCTGCTACTAGTATATCTGCTGGTGTAAATAATATTCCCATGCTTAATGGGACAAACTTCAAGGACTGGAAAGAGAACGTGTTAATCGTTCTTGGATGTATGGATCTGGACATTGCCTTAAGGATTGAGCAACCCGCTCCTCTTACAGATGCAAGTACTCCTGATGCCAGGAAATACTTTGAGAAGTGGGAACGCTCCAATCGCATGAGTCTCATGCTCATCAAGCGAGGTATTCCAGAAGCCTTTAGGGGTGCAATATCCGCAGGGGTGACCAATGCCAGTGAGTTCCTTACTGAACTTGAAAAGCGTTTTGCTAAAAACGATAAGGCTGAAACAAGCACGCTTTTAGCTAGCTTGATTTCATTAAAGTATAAAGGCAAAGGGAACATTAGAGAGTACATCATGGAGATGTCTCATCTTGCTTCAAAAGTTAAAGCACTGAAGCTTGAGTTGTCTGATGACTTACTCGTGTATCTAGTTTTAATATCACTTCCTCCACAGTACAGTCAGTTTAAGGTCAGTTACAACTGTCAGAAGGAGAAATGGACTCTTCTTAATGAGCTCATTTCTTACTGTGTGCAAGAGGAAGACAGGTTGAAGCAAGACAGAACGGAAAGTGCTCATTTTGCAAGCACCTCTAAAGATAAGGGCACAAAACGAAAGAAGGATTATGAAGCTGCTAAGGGTCCAGCACAAAAGAAACAGAAAGGCAATGAGGGTTGTTTCTTTTGTAAGAAACCTGGACATGCAAAGAAGGAATGTACCAAGTATCACGCTTGGCGTGCTAAAAAGGGTATGTTTCTTGCTTTGGTCTGTTATGAAGTTAACTTAGCTTCAGTACCTAGAAACACTTGGTGGTTAGATTCCGGTGCTACTACTCACATAAGTGTTTCTATGCAGGGTTGTCTGAGCTACCGAAAGCCAAGTGATGCTGAAAGACGCATCTTCGTGGGCGATGGAAAATCGGTAGAAGTGGAAGCAATAGGAAACTTTAGGTTACTCTTAGGGACTGGTTGTTATTTGGAATTGAAAGACACTTTTGTAGTATCGTCATTTAGACGGAATTTGGTTTCTATTTCCTTGTTGGACAAATTTGGATATTGTTGTTCATTTGGAAATAATCAATTTAGTCTTTCATTAAATTCCAATATTATTGGTACTGGTTCATTAAGCACATTTGATAACCTATATCTTCTTGATACTATTGCCTCATATAATGTAACCTTGCATGTGGAATCACGTGGTACTAAGCGTAAGCTAAATGAAGGAAATTCATCAAAACTATGGCACAAACGTTTAGGACATATCTCGAAAACGAGAATGGAGAGACTTGTGTCAGATGGCATAATAGATTCTCTTGATTTTTCAGACTTTGATGTCTGTATTGAGTGCATCAAGGGAAAACAGACCAAACAAAAGAGATTAGGTGCAAACAGAACTTCAGATGTCTTAGAATTGATCCACACAGATATTTGTGGACCATTCCCTTCGGCTTCTTGGAATGGTCAACAATATTTTATATCATTCATAGACGATTACTCACGCTATGGGTACCTATATCTCATTCATGAGAAATCTGAGTCACTGGACATGTTCAAAGCTTTCAAAGCTGAGGTTGAGAACCAACTCAACAAACGAATTAAAAGTGTCAGGTCTGACCGTGGTGGTGAGTATTACGGCAGATATGACGGTTCCGGTGAACAACGTCCAGGACCATTTGCTAAATTCCTAGAGGAATGTGGCATCGTCCCACAGTACACCATGCCGGGATCACCTAGCATGAATGATATAGCTGAAAGACGAAACCGAACTCTTAAGGACATGGTAAGGAGTATGATCAGTCATTCTACCTTACCTAAATCACTCTGGGGAGAAGCACTAAAGACTGCAGCTTACATCCTTAATAGAGTACCAACTAAAGCAGCTTCCAAAACACCTTATGAACTTTGGACAGGTAGAAGACCTAGTCTAAAGCATTTTCACATTTGGGGATGTCCAGCTGAAGCAAGGCCTTATCAGCCGAATGAAAAGAAATTGGACTCCAAAACAGTGAGCAGCTACTTCATTGGCTACTCTGAGCGATCTAGGGGCTACAAGTTCTATAATCACACTATTAAGTCCATTTTTGAAACGGGGACAACAACATTTTTTGAGGATGTCGAGTTTGGGGGAAGAAATCAGGTAAGAGACATTGTCTTTGAGGAGGAATCAATTTCGACTTCTACTACTGTTGTTGACAATGTACATGTTCCAATACCTGTCATTGATCAAGAAGCAGATCTGGAACCTCAACAGGACAATGTTGAACTACTCCCTGCTCCAATTGAATTAAATATTCCAGAAGAACAAACTCAACAACCTCAAGATCAAATGCCATTAAGGAGATCCACGAGAGAAAAGAGAAGAGCTATTCCGGATGATTATATGGTATTTCTCGAAGAACATGAGGAAAATGATGGATTGGTGGAAAATGATCCAATCAACTTCCATCAAGCCATGCAGGATTCTAACTCTCAAAAGTGGATAGATGCTATGAATGAGGAGTACAAGTCTATGCAAGACAATCAAGTTTGATCTTGTCCCATTACCTGAAAATACAAAGCCTATTGGTTGTAAATGGATATTCAAAACCAAGAAGGACTCAAAAGGTAATGTGGAAAGGTATAAAGCTCGTCTTGTAACTAAAGGCTTCACTCAAAAGGAAGGCATCGACTATAAAGAGACTTTCTCTCCGGTGTCAAAGAAAGACTCATTTAGGACAATCATGGCTCTTGTTGCACATTTTGACTTTGAGTTGCATCAGATGGATGTTAAAACAACGTTTCTCAATGGCGACATTGATGAAACAATTTATATGGTGCAACCAGAAAACTTTGTGTCTGGAGACCCAAAGAATATGGTTTGCAGACTAAAGAAATTCATCTATGGGCTCAAGCAAGCTTCCCGTCAATGGTACTACAAATTTCATCAAGTAATTGTCTCGTTTGGTTTTGAGACAAATGTTGTTGATAACTGTGTGTATCATAAGTTCAGTGGGAGTAAGCATATCTTCTTGGTTTTGTATGTTGATGACATATTGCTTACCACTAATAATATAGACATGTTGCACGAAACCAAGAAATTTCTATCAAAGAAATTTGAAATGAAAGATCTTGGTGAAGCTTCTTTTGTCTTAGGGATTCAGATATACCGGGATCGTTTTCGGGGTATTCTTGGATTATCACAAAATGGCTATATAGAAAAAGTGCTTAAAAGGTTTGGCATGCAAGATTGTAAACCAGGAGATACCCCTATATCTAAAGGAGACAAATTTAGTCTTAAACAGTGTCCTAAGACTAAACTTGAAGTTGTAGAGATGCAAAAGATCCCCTATGCATCCGTTGTTGGGAGTCTTATGTATGCTCAAGTATGTACACGTCCAGACATAGCATTCATTGTTGGAATGCTTGGCAGATATTTGGATAACCCTGGGATGAGTCACTGGAAAGCAACTAAACGGGTTATGAGATATTTACAGAGAACTAAGGATTACATGCTCACATACAAGAGATCAGATCAGTTGGAGATCATAGGGTATGCTGATTCTGATTTTGCTGGATGCCAAGATAGTAGAAAATCTACATCAGGCTACATTTATCTGTTAGTTGGAGGAGCTATTTCTTGGAGAAGTGCTAAACAGACACTCATAGCTTCTTCCACCATGGAAGCAGAATATGTGGCGTGTTTTGAGGCCTCAAACCACGGATTATGGCTGCGTTATTTTGTCACCGGGCTGCGCATTTTGAATGATATAGAAAGACTACTAAAGTTATATTGTGAGAATAAGTCAGCAGTTTTATATGCCAACAACAACAGGAGCTCGTCTAGGTCAAATCATATTGACATAAAGTTCCTGGTTGTGAAGGAGAGAGTAGAGAATAAACAGATTTTCATAGAGCATATTGGGACACACTCCATGATTGCGGATCCGCTTACTAAGGGATTACCACCCAAGGTCTTTCATGAGCACACCGCTCATATGGGTGTTATGTCACATGAGGATATCATGGTTTAGTGGGAGTTTTGTTGTTCTATGATGGATTTTTGGACACATTGGTGTAATTTAGTATTTTCTGCAGAAATAAAGTCTTCAGTCAATTGTCTGTTTATTATATGTTTGATCTCATTAAAGATTAAAGTTGAACCAGTTGGAAATAGACATGTTTGGATCACATCACATGTAATTTCCATGCTCTACATTCATGTTTGATCTATGTCATTTGATTATATTGGTATATGTGACTATTGATGGATTTAGTTACGCTACATGTGATGAAAATCACTTTAATCCTGTATCAGTATAGTCAATGGACGAGATTGTTTCGAAATACCTTTACTTGTGATAGCAAGTTTTGAGCTCATAAGGTTATACACATTAAAGGTAACATATGTGGCCCAAGTGGGAGATTGTTGGACAAAACCAATAATGTGGGCACACATATGTAATATAACGTGTATTGCTATCTTAAAGTGTAGTCCATTTAAATATGTGATCTAATAGGGGTATTAGACTATAAGGTATTAATAAATAACATGGTGTAAATAAGGATGTAATTTCTAATTCAATGAGGGGCAGAATTGGAAATTCACAGCCCGTAAGTTGAAGGATTGTGACTTATGAGCATTATAAATAGGATGGGTCCTCGATTGAGTGTATGCGTTGAAAACAGAAAAAAAAAAAACTTTTGGAATTGTCTTCTGTATCCTCTCAACAGAGAACTAAGGGAAACGCTTGAATCAATCGGAAGATCCAAACAATCCAAATTCATCACAATCAACGGGGAAATCGCTATGGATCGATCGGGTATGTTTCTATTCTTCTTGTTTCCATTGAATCAACTAGAGTCTTAAGATTTTGGTTTAATTACAACACCATATGCTATACAGATACAGTTCAGTATTCTATAGTTACGGTTTCTTCTTTTTTTCAGAATTCTTATTACTATTCCCCATATAGGCCATGTTGATTATATATGCAGTCAATAGACTTACTTGTATTCTGTGACACACAATTTCTGTGAATGGTATAGCTTATGTTTTATAAAACCAGTTGTTTCATCTGACATAGGCTCAGTTTAGATAGAATAGGAGATGCTCATAAACCTAACTCAGAGGCCAACAGTCTGTATTGTACACACGAAATGAATCAACCATAATCCTTCCAGAGAGCATTATGGGTCGAAAATCAAAGTGCCTCCAAACGTATTCAATGGTGCGGGGCCATATGTACGTTTTTCGATTATAAACATCAAACCTGGCTTCAGTTTTAATTGTAAGAACTTCGACTACTATTTGTTTCATTTCTGAGTCTCAGGTTTGGGGGTTCTGTTGAGACTGGTATGGCTATTGAGTGAAAAACAGGTCCTGTATGGAGTTCGTAAACAGACATAAACCACCACAATATAGATGAGGATTGAAATGGGATATTCTTCTATGCACAAACTCTTTAAAGTCTTAAATTTGCCGCATGGGGATTGATCGATGTGTTTACCTGGCAGGTTCAATTGGAAAACCTGAAGTTGGGTTCTGCTTGATGATGAGTGGAAGTCATTTCCTTTGCTTGTTTTAGAAGGGCAGAGCATTCGTCTGTCCCAAGTCAAAAGATGAAGGAGAAGGCTCCTTCCTTCATACATATAAAAGGAATCGATGCATAAAATTGGTGGGTCTCTCTGATATTCCTATCTGATCAAGCCAGGAGGAAAGTGAGGAAAACGATTTATGTGTTAAACTAGACCATCCTTAATTAAATATAGAGCCCTTCTAGCCGGCCTGGTATTGGCGCTTGGATGGGCCTTTTTACATTTTTTGCCCCTCTCTCTTTAAACACAACCACAACAAAGGAGGGGCAAAAGATGTAAAAAGGCCCACCAAGCGGGCAAGCTAGGCGCCAATACCAGGCCGGCCGGCTAGAATTTCTGTTAAATATATGATCTTATTATGATGATACATGTGTTTCTTAATTTAATACTCTCTTACCCGGCGTTGTCCCCCCTAATTATTCTGAGTTTATTCCTTGTCATTTCCGTGATGAAGCCATAGCAGCTTTGAGCTAGCTAGTGCACCATGATTGATCACAATCAAGATTCAAGAATGTGAGCCATCCATGTACATAGATTTGCCATAAAATTAATATGAGTCCATGATACATTCTAAGGATGACTCATGACTCGAACAAATTTCCTTGAGAATGGATGGGTTGGTTGTTGGGTTGGGTCCAACCCATTAGGGTGGATCAGACCCTGAAAAGAAGTTAATTAAATTAGGGTTGTTTGACACAGAGAAGAGAAAAAAAATCTTTTAAAAAATAGATTTGCATTTTTGTTTTGTGCGACTGCTGCGCGCACGTGTCTCCATTGTGAGAGAAGAAAGAAGGGAAGGAGGAACTGATTGTTGGGGTTTGATTAAAGACTCACAAGTGTGTTTTGGATCCGTTTCATTCGGATTTTTGTGCCGTTTGTTTTGGTGTATTCTTCCTTTGATTGGGAGTTGTTTGAAGCTCTTGTGAGATAACCCTTGTATTGCTCGTTGTATAACTCCAGCCTTGGGTAAAAGGCTTGAGAAGAACATTGTACTTCTTTTATTGATTAGTGGATTGATTAGATTTGCCACGTGGTTTTTTACCCTTCACCTTGAAGGGTTTTCACGTATATCTTGGTGTCCTTTATTTTGCATTGATTATTTCTTTGCATTGAATATTTGTTTGGCGATATTACTTGGTTTTTTCATTGGTAGAATTTCTTTGTAGTTTGTTTGCTTTGTTTTTCCCAACAAAGTGGTATCAGAGCAATTGTTGGGAGATATTTACTGTTTGGAATTGACATGAAAAATAACAACAGAATGATGATGCCTTAATGGCTCTAATTATGTGATATGGAAAGCAAATATGGAAAATATTTTATATTGTAATGAAAAATATAGTGAATCAGTTGTGAAACATGAAGATGGTGTTAGATGATGAAATGCAAGCATTGTTACTTCTCAGCTCGTTACCAGATAGTTGGAAAATGTTGGTGGTGTTTGTTAGTAATTCGGCACCGAATGGACAGCTTACCATGGAGTTGGTTACTAGTAGCTTACTCAATAAAGAAACTAGAAGGAGGTTTGCAGGTACTAATCAATCACAATTACTTGTAACTGTAAACAGAGGGAGAGATAAAAGTATGATATATCATGGTTATGATAAAAATCGTGATTACGGGTGGGCATCCCATCCCGCGATCCCGGTCCCGTCCCGATTTTTTTGGGTCCTTTTGGGATTGATCAAACTCATCCCGATCCCGTCCCGTCCTGATCTAGAGTGGGATGGGATCGGGATGGAGATTTTCAATCACGTATATCTCGTCCTGTCCCGAATTTATATATTTAATATTTCTTATTATTAATTTTAATCAAAATACTCTTCTAAATTAAAGTTTATGATGTGTTGATTTTATATGAAATCAATGTAAGATAAAATTTTATATGAAATCTAAATGAATTGAATCATTAATTCTAAATGAAATTTAATATTTATTTGTTTTCCAAAAAAAGTTTAATATTTATTTATTTAATATCTATTATTATTTATGATGTAAGTTATATGTATATAAATTTGATTATTATTGGTGTGTGAGTAATGTGAGATAAAATTCTTTTTGTTATTTTTTATTGGATGATTATTTAGTACGTGCTCATCCCGTCCCTATCCCGTTTGAGATGGGACGAGGTCGGGATGAGGTCTATCTCGTCCCGTCCAGATCCCGAATGAACGGGATGGGATAGGGATGGGTTCATCTCGCCCCATCCCGTCTCGTGCCCACCCCTAACCGTGATAAGTTAAGAGGGAGATCAAAGTCAAATGATAAAAGGTTTAAGTGTCATTATTGTGGTAAACTAGGTCACAAGAGAAGATACTGTTTTCATTACGTAAATGATTTGAAAGAGGGAAAAGTGAAGAAAAGTGGTAGTACAGATGCTACAGTTGTTATTTCAGATGAACCCGTTGTTCTTTTGTGTAACGAAGGTGAATGTTTGCATATTACAAACGAAATGAGCAAATGAATTGTTGACACTGGTGCATCTTTTCACGCTACTCCAAGGAAAGACTACTTTATTACTTACAGAGCATGAGATTTTGGCAGTGTGAAGATGGGTAATACTAGTTTCTTCAAGATTGTGGGAGTGGGAGATGTATGTATCAAAACTAATATTGGATGCACTTTGAATTTGAAATATGTACGCCATGGTCCTGATCTTCGCCTAAATCTGATTTCTAGACTTGCTTTGGATAAACAAGGATATATGAATTACTTTGGTAATGGTGCCCGGAAGCTTACCAAAGGTTCACTTGTTGTGGCAAAAGGCAATGTGTGTTGCACCTTATACAAGACTCAGGTGAAGCTGTGTAAGGGTGGTTTGAATGCAACTGAAAGTGATACTTCTCTGAACTTGTGGCACAGGCGACTTGCACACATGAGTGAGAAAGGTATGCAGCTCTTAACAAAGAAGAATTTGATTTCCTCCTTTAAAGGTACCCCTCCTAACCCCTGTGATAATTGTTTATTTGGTAAGCATCATAGAGTTTCATTTCATAGATCATCAAAAGAAAAAACCGATTTGTTAGATTTGGTTTACACTAATGTTTGTGGTCTCATTGAAGTAGATTCTCTTGGTGGTAGTAGATATTTCTTGACATTTATTGATGATGCATCAAGAAATGTGTGAATTTATTTCATCAGATCTAAAGATCAGGTTTTCCAGCGCTTTCAACAATTCCATGCCAAGGTTGAAAGAGAAACATGTAGACTTTTGAAGTGTCTCCGCAGTGATAATGTAGGTGAGTACACATCAAAAGAATTTAAAGCTTATTGTGATGAGCATGGTATACGGCGTGAGATGACAGTTCCTCACATTCCACGACATAATGGAGTGGCAGAGAGAATGAATCGGACTATTGTAGAAAGGATCTAATCAATGCTTCACATGGCTAGGTTGTCGAAGGTGTTTTGGGCTGAAACTGCTCGTACTGCTTGTTATCTCATCAACAGGTCTCATTCAGTTCCTTTGGATGGTGATATTCCAGAAAGAGTGTGGAGAGGTAAAGATTTTTCATACTCTCGTCTGAAGGTGTTTGGGTGTAAAGCATTTGTTCATATACCCAAAGAACAAAGATCAAAGCTTGATGAGAAGACATTTCCATGTATTTTCATTAGCTATGGAGATGCACGGTTTGGATACATATTGTGGGACCCTAAGAATAAGAAGATTGTTAGAAGCAGAGATGTGGTCTTTTATGTAGATCATACCATTGCAAATTTTGATAAAGTTGAGAATCCCAAGTAGATAGAGAGTGAGGTACCAGATCTTACCCCACTTCCTTCTCTTTTGTCGCATGTTGAAAATGGGGGAGAGATGCCAGATGATATAGTAGGTGACCATATGCCTGAAAATGAAGTTGTTGGTGATTATCATGTACAAACAGATAAAACTGAACAAGAAGAGCAACCCCTTCAACAAGAAGTAGTAGAGCCTCACGTAAGAAGGTCTAATAGAGAGCGTCAACCATCAAAGAAGTACCACGATTCTGAATATGCTTTGCTTACAGAATAAGAGGAGCCAAAAAATTTGCAAGAAATACTAACTCATAACGATAAAAATAGTTGGATGAAGGCTATGTAAGATGAGATGAGTTCCTTGCATAAGAATGGTACTTATGAGTTAGTTGAGATTCCAAAATGTAGAAAACCTTTGAAGAACAAATGAGTGAACAAGCTGAAAAATGATGGTGATGGAAAAAATGTGAAGCACAAAGCTCAGTTAGTGGTGAAAGGCTTTGCGCAAAAGAAGGGGATAGACTTTGATGAGATATTCTCACTAGTTGTGAAGATGACCTCTATTATACTAATGTTGAGTCTTGCAGCTAGCCTGGATCTTGAGATTGAGCAGTTAGATGTTAAAACTGTGTTTCTTCATGGAGACTTGCATGAAGAAATTTACATGACACAACCAGAGGGTTTTGAAGTGAAAGGGAAAGAACATATGGTTTGCAAATTGAAGAAAAAATCTATATGGGTTGAAACAAGCTCCAAGACAATGATATAAGAAGTTTGACTCATTTATAGTTGGTCATGGGTACAAGAGAACACTTCTAGATCATTGTGTTTATGTTTATGTAGATATTTTTCGCCTAGTTGCTTCATTATTCTCTTGATTTATGTTGATGATATGCTAATTTTTGGAAAAGATGTTGATATGATTGGCAAGTTGAAAAAAGATTTGTTTATGTCTTTAGATATGAAAGACTTGGGGTCAGCTTAACACATTTTGGGAATGAAGATTGTACGTGACAGAAAAAATAAGAAGTTGTGGTTGTCACAAGAAAAATATGTTGAACGTGTGCTTGAAAGATTCAACATGAATGATGCTAAGCCCGTGAGCACTCCACTTGCTAATCACTTCAAGTTAGGTGTCAAGTTGTCTCTTAGGACTGAGAAAGAAAAGAATGAGATGACATGTATTCCATACTCCTCTGCTATAGGGTGTTTGATGTATGTGATGGTTTGTACAAGACCAAATATTGCTCAAGCAGTTGGTGTTGTGAGTCAGTATCTTGATAATCCAGGAAAAGAACATTGGGCTACAGTTAAATGGATTTTGAGGTACTTGAAGGGTACTTCAAAGCTTTGTTTATGCTTTGATAATTCAGGAGATGTACTGGAAGAGTTCACAGATGCAGATATGGTAGGTGATCTTGACAGGAAGAGATCTACTTCAGGTTATGTTTTCACTTTTGCAGGGGGAGCTGTATTTTGGCAGTCTAGATTGCAAAAGTGTGTTGCCTTGTCAACGACTAAGCCGAATACATTGCCATTACTGAAGCAGGGAATGAAATATTATGGTTGAAAAGATTACTCAAGGAATTGGGTGTGAATCAAAATAAATATGTTGTGCATTTTGACAGTCATAGTGCCATAGAGCTGAGCAAGAATGCCACATGGCATGGGCGTACCAAGCATATTGATACCCGTTACCACTGGATACGTGATGTGATTGAGAACAGTTGTTTCCAACCAGAGAAGATTCACATTAGCAAAAATCCTTCTGACATGATGACAATGGAAATTCCTAAAGAGAAACATGAGTTCTGTAAATAGCTCATTGGAATGGCCTAATGTATTTAGGCTATGATTCCTCCTTATGGTCTGGAGGGGAGATTTATTGGGTTGGGTTCAGTCCATTAGGGTAGACCAGGCCCTGAAAAGAAGTTAATTAAATTATGGTTGTTTGATGCTTTATAAAAGCAGAGAGAGAAATAAAAAACAGATGTGTTTTTGTTTTGTGCGACGGTTGCGTGCACATGTCTCCATTGTGAGAGAAGAAAGAAGGGAAGGAGGAGTTGATTGTTGTGGTTTGACTGAAGACTCACAAGTGTGTTTTGGATCCGTTTCTTGTCGGATTTTGGTTTCGTTTGTTTCGGTGTATTCTTCCTTTGATTGGGAGTTGTTTGAAGCTCTTGTGAGGTAACCCTTGTATTGCTCATTGTATTCCTCAAGCCTTGGGCAAAAGGCTTGATGAGAACATTGTACTTCTTTTATTGATTAGTGGATTGATTGGATTTGCCCCGTGGTTTTTTACTCTTCACCATGAAAGGTTTTCCACGTATATTTTGGTGTCCTTTATTTTGCATTGATTATTTTCTTCAATTGAATATTTGTTTGGCGATATTACTTGGTTCTTCTATTTGTAGAATTTCTTTATAATTGTTTGCTTTGTTTTCCCCAACATTGTTGATTAGAAATTGTTCGCTCAATCCATTTTTGATTACTTGATTTTTTATTTATAAAATCTTGATTTGCTATTTTGTGCAATTTTTCATTTTCTCATAAACTTATTTGATCTAAACATTCAAATGCAGCCATCATAGAAACTTGTACAGTTGGCTAAAAGTAACAAGATCTTTGGAACAGCTATGCACAGATTATATAAGATTGTAGATGAGTTTATAGATCATTTCAAAGGAGGTGAATGAAAATCCTAACTCTCTAATATCCAATTCTACCCTTGTGAACCTTTTATTCTTTAGCAAGGTACCCCACCCTTTCTATGAAAGTGACATGCAATTGCACTCATAAACTATAACTTTGATACATCGAGTTGTCACCAGTTCACACACTCTCTGATCCTTCCTTCAACTCCTTCAATGGCTTCTTCTATTGTATTTAACTCTCTCCATCTCAAACATCCCAAATGGTTTGGCTGATAAACTAGGTAGGGAGCGATTGCTTTAAAACATTGGCAGTGAGTTTTAAATGTTGATGGATGGAGAAAAAGGATTGATTATATTTGAGAGCTTGAAGAGGTGATGAGCTTGTTGAGAGAAGGAGATGGTGATGTTTTTGATGTTGGGTGCATCACAGCACTATGGGGTTACGAGACATCTCTTCCAAATACATATTTAGGGAAAAGAGTTGTGCTAGAAACTCACTTTGCTAATTATCTGATCACCTCGCCTGACATGACAGACCTAGTCATGGCAATTTGGTTAGAACTGATGTATACCTGCACAAATCCGATTCTAATGGTTCATGTCAGGCGAGGTATACATCAGTTCTTGTTAAGAGTAGTTAGTCATGATATGTGATTAGTCAGGATAGAAGCCAATATATCTGTAGTTTAGTGTTAGCCATTCTGTTAGACTTGTATTCTGTAGTTTAGCTTTAGCAATTCTGTTAGATTGATTGTTAGCAATTCTGTTAGACAGCTTTTGACAACTAGCATTGCTTTGCATTGCTATAAGTTGTCTATATAAACCTTGTAATCTGTTTCATATCAATACACATTCTTTTCAGTTCCTTAACATGGTATCAGAGCCATATCGGTTTCCATTTTCTTTTCTTGTTTGTCTTTTCAATCTTTTTCTTGTTTTCAAGCTTTCATAGCTATATCAATGGTGGATTCAACATCTTCAAATGTTGCTTCACTCACAACTTCAGCAATGACAGAGCACACAAACCAGTTGTTTTTAGTCATGTTATGTCTGTTAATTTTGATGAACACAACTACTTGTTGTGGAAACAACAAGTGTTGGCAACAATTAGAGGTCATAAGCTTCAGAAATTTCTTACAAAAGGTTCATCTCAACCTCAGTTTCTATCAGCAGAACATCAAGCAAATGGAGATGTCAACACAGAGTTCATCAACTGGGAGCAGCAAGACCAGCTTCTCTTTTCATGACTCCTTTCTTCTATGACTCAACCGTTGTTAACAAGGTTAGTAGGGTGTGAAACTTCTGAACATGTTTGGAAAAATCTTGAAACCTACTTCAACTCCCAAACTGTGGCCAAGATCTCCCAGTTCAGAACTCAATTGCAGAGTTTCAAGAAAGTAGATCTTTCCATCAATGATTACTTACTGAAGTTGAAGCATATCATTGATCAATTAGCCTCAGTTGGCCATCTATTGTCTACAAGAGATCACATTAATGCTATCTTTGATGGCTTACCACAAGCATATGACACCTTTGTAGTCTCAGCCAGTTCAAGATCTGATGATTATAGCATAGCAGAGATCGAGTCTCTATTACTAGCTCAAGAAACAAGAATTGAAAGACACTTTAAAGATCTTGATATTTCAAGTTCTGTAAATGTTGCTCAAACCTCATACAAGCCTTCACCAAGGTCATTTGTTTCTAATTCACCTAGAGGTGCAAGGTATCCATTCAACTCATACACTCAATCAACAAGAGGAGGAGGAAGGTTTGGATCTGGGCGAGGTTTTAAGCAATCTGGATATCAGTCTGGTAAGCCACAGTGCCAAATATGTGGCAAGATTGGCCATCTTGCTGTCAAATGCTATCATCGGTTTGATACAAATGTGTTAAACTCATGGAATTCTAATCTACAAAATCAGTCATCCAGTACACCTTCTCAGTCTCAATCAGCAAATCTAGCTTCTCCACATGCCTACTCTGCTACTTCTAGTCAGTACAGTCATCCAACTTGGGGTTCTGACTCTCAGATGCCAATACAACCATATGGTGCTTCTTCATCAGCTGATACTCGATGGTACCCTGACTCTGGAGCAACCGATCATTGTACACCTTTTGCTCATAATTTGGCAACTTCAGCACCATATCATGGTAATGATCAGCTTCATGTTGGTGATGGATCTGCTCTACAGATTCAAAATATTGGTCAGTCTTTCATACACTCTTCAAATTTTTCAAGAACTCTGCTTCTTAAAAACATTCTTCAAGTTCCTAAGCTAACTAAAAATCTACTTAGTGTTTCAAAGTTTGCTAGGGATAATAAAGTGTTTTTTGAGTTTCATTCTGACTTGTGCTTTGTCAAGGATCAGGTCACCAGTCAAGTCCTCCTGGAAGGCAAGCTTAGCAAGGGTCTGTACGTGTTCCCTTCTATGACTCTTGCTGCCAGAAATCCAGCTTCTTTGTCATCTGCTGCAAGCTCTTCTGGTGGTTATCAAGCAACTTCAGTCCATACTGCTACAACCACTTCTAAGTCATCTTCTCTTTGGCATGCTCGCTTAGGGCATCCTTCATTTTCTCTTGTGCACAACATACTTACTAAATGTCACATTCCTATTTCTAATAAGAATAAAGAACTGTGTTCTTCATGTTGTTTAGGAAAAATACACAAGTTTCCTTTTTCTTGTTCTTCCACTGTATACAACAAACCTTTGGAACTAATCCATACTGATCTTTGGGGTCCTGCTTCCAATGTTTCTTCTAATGGATATAGGTATTACATTCATTTTATTGATGCCTATAGTAGGTTCACTTGGGTATATCTGTTAAAAAATAAATCTGATGCATACTCTACTTTCATAAAGTTCAAATCTCAGGTTGAACTAGAGTTTGGTCTCCCTATAAAATGTATTCAGTCTGATTGGGGAGGTGAATATAGGTCTTTCTCTAATTTTCTATCTCAGCATGGTATTGGTCATAGGTTGGCTTGCCCCACTACTCATCAGCAAAATGGCATTGCTGAGAGAAAACACAGACACATCATTGAGTCTGCATTAACACTCATTGCTCATGCTTCACTTCCTATGAAATTCTGGGATGAAGCTGTTAGGACTTCAGTCTATCTTCTCAATCGAGTTCCTTCCACTGTGTTACATGGTCTCTCACCATTTCAAATGCTCTATAAGAAGTTTCCTGATTATCAATCCCTCAAAGTATTTGGTTGCTCTTGCTTTCCAAATATCAGACCTTACAATGCTCACAAACTACAATTCAGGTCAGTCGAGTGCACCTTTCTTGGGTACAGTTTACAACACAAAGGATACAAATGCTTGTCTCCCAATGGTAGGATTTATATCTCCCGAGATGTCCTCTTCAATGAGTTCTCTTTTCCATACTCAAAATCACAGTCACAGTCTTCAGTGTCTGTTTCCTCTTCTCCTGGGTCTAGTCCGGCTTCTATTTCTCTGTTTCCTGCTCATACTCAAAGTTCTATTACTAGTACCAGTCCTGATTCTTCTTATAATCCAGTTGTATCCTCTGCCAATCCCAGTGTCCCTAGTATTCCTACTGGTATTTATGTTCCTCCTGGTACAAATAGAGTTCCTACTGGCACATTTACTAGTGTTCCTAATAATGGTTTTATGGGTGCTATTCATACTTCTGTTGATGGTCACATTCATACTCATACTGATGGTTCCACTGGTGATACTAGTGCTCCTACTGCTGGTCACACTAATGCTCATACTGATGGTTACACTAGTGCTCCTACTGCTGGTCACACTAATGCTCGTACTGATGGTTCCACTGGTGATACTAGTGCTCCTACTGCTGGTCACACTAATGCTCATACTGATGGTTACACTAGTGCTCCTACTGCTGGTCACACTAATGCTCGTACTGATGGTTACACTGGTGATACTAGTGCTCCTACTGATGGGACTACTGATGGTGCTACTGCTGGTGTTAACACTGATGGTGCTACTGATGTAAGTGTTGTCCCTAATACTATCCCTAGTCATTCGATGGTAACTAGGTCCAAGGTTGGCACTTACAAACCAAAAGTGTATATGGCTTCAAAAGAACCTTCGAGTCTAAATGAGGCTTTGGACACACCCCATTGGCTTGAAGCAATGCAAACAGAATACATGGTCTTAATCAGAAATCATACTTGGTCCCTTGTGGATCTTCCTCAACATAGATCAGTGGTTGGTTGCAAGTGGATTTTCAAAGTGAAGGAGAATCCAGATGGCACAATTCATAAATACAAGGCTCGTTTGGTGGCTAGAGGTTTTCAACAGGTGGCTGGGTTTGACTTTGTGTGAAACCTTCAGTCCAGTAGTTAAACCCACTACAATTAGAATTGTGATTTCCACAGCTGTAACATTTGGATGGCCAATTTTACAGTTAGATGTCAACAATGCATTCTTAAATGGTGATTTGCTTGAAGAAGTCTACATGATGCAACCACCTGGTTTTGCTGATCCTTCAAGACCCAAGGCTGTGTGCAAACTTGCCAAAGCCTTATATGGCTTGAAACAAGCTCCTAGAGCATGGTTTGATAAACTACGACGTACTCTAATACAGTTTGGTTTTACATCCACCAAGTCTGACTCTTCTTTATTTGTCAGACACACTCCTTCTCCAATTCTTCTTCTGGTTTATGTAGATGACATCTTGGTCACTGGTGAAAATCAGTCTGATGTTTCTCAGTTAGTCAAGCAATTAAACTCTCATTTTTCGTTGAAAGACTTAGGCCCTGTTCATTATTTTCTGGGCATTCAAGTTCAACACACTGATAATGGGTTATTCCTATCCCAAACTAAGTATGTTCGTGATCTGTTGTGTCGTGCCAAGACGCAGTTTGCCAAGGGGTTGCCAACTCCTATGAGTGGTGGTGAGAAGTTGTTTGCTCAAGGGAGTGATCCTGTTCAAAATGTGCATCTCTATCGCAGTATAGTGGGAGCTTTACAATATGTTACTATAACAAGACCAGAGATTGCATACTCTGTTAATCAGGTCTGCCAATTCATGCAAGCTCCTCTTGAATCTCATTGGAGAGTGGTAAAAAGGATATTGAGATATCTTCAAGCCACACCCACTTTTAGCCTTCAGATTGCTCCTGCTCCCTCTTTTAGATTGACTGGGTTTTGTGATGCTGATTGGGCATCTGATCCTAACGACAGAAGATCACTGTGTCTACTTGGGTCCTAATCTCATCTCCTGGTCATCAAAGAAGCAAAGTGTTATCTTGAGAAGCAGTACTGAGGCTGAGTACAGGAGCTTGGCCTCAGTCACAGCCGAACTTACTTGGCTCAATTCGCTTTTTTATGAACTCAAGCTGCCAAGTGTTATTCCTACTGTTTGGTGTGATAACAAGAGTACAAGTATTACTGAGTGTTAATCCTATTCTTCATTCAAGAACCAAGCACATTGAGTTGGATATATTCCTTGTTAGAGAGAAGGTTGCTCGCAAGCTACTGCATGTTTTTCACATTTCTGCAACTGGTCAGATTGCTGATATCTTCACTAAGGCACTTGGTAGTTCCAGGTTTCTGCTCCTACGTGACAAACTAAGTGTCATTGATGCATCTACACTTAGTTTGAGAGGGGATGTTAAGAGTAGTTAGTCATGATATGTGATTAGTCAGGATAGAAGCCAATATATTATGTAGTTTAGTGTTAGCCATTCTGTTAGACTTGTATTCTGTAGTTTAGCTTTAGCAATTCTGTTAGATTGATTGTTAGCAATTCTGTTAGACAGCTTTTGACAACTAGCATTGCTTTGCATTGCTATAAGTTGTCTATATAAACCTTGTAATCTGTTTCATATCAATACACATTCTTTTCAGTTCCTTAACAGTTCTGTTAGACCGAGTCCAATTGGTTCCAAATCAAACTCTCAACAAGTTGCCAGAACTCAAAGAGATCAGCTCAATGAGGAGTCTTAGATACTGAGTCAAATAACAACAACTCCTGCCGTAACATCCTATATCATATCCCCTCATATGTGGTGTAACAACCGTATCATATCTTTTCATATTTGTAACAATCTCCACATATCTATAACTATGAAACACAATAGTTGAGTTATAAATAAGAACACTCAACACCGATTATGGTGTGAGATCCATTACTAAAACTTACATGGTATCAGAGTCGGACCCAGCCGATAGTGTGCCAACGAGAACGTTGGGCCCTAAGGGGGGTGGATTGTAATACCCTGAGTAGGCGGGCTCTGAGGCTGACGGGCTACCTTGTGTGGGCGGGCTCTGAGGCTGACAGCTCCATGTATGGGCGGGCTCAAGAGGCTGGCAGGCTACCAAGTGTGAGCGAGCTCACAGACTGGCAGACCACCTCGGTGTTATAATCCCACATAGCTTGAGTGAGAGATGTAGATGTGCTATATATGTATGAGTTTGGATCTACATGACACAACGGGTTTTAAAGTCGTGCGGGTAGTTAGGTTGGGCCTAGAGCGGACAATATTATATCATGTGGATCGGGTCGTGACAGAATGGTATCAAACCTTTGATCCTACCAAGCTTCTCATCAAAAGAAAAAAACAAGAAACTCAAGTCCCTTTCTCTCAACAATGACCAGCACATTCTTCTAACTCATCACTTGCTTCCTCCACCATCACTTCTCATTCCTTACAAACCACCCATATTCATCACTTAATCTCTGTCAAACTTGATGACTCAAACTACCTCATTTGGCTCACCCAACTCAAACCCCTATTGAAGGGATATGGACTCGAGGGATACGTTGATGGGACTCTTGTTTGTCCAAATCGTATTTTATCCCCAACCGGTACCACCATTAATCCTGACTTTCTTGCATGGCAGAAGCAGGACCAAATACTACTTGGTTGGCTCCTTTCCTCGCTCTTTGAGAGCGTGCTCGCAAAGATTGTTGGACTTGATTCCTCCCGTGTTGTGTGGACAGCCCATAAGAAGCAATTTGCTTCCAAATCTCGCTCTCGAAAAGTGCAACTTCGACATGCACTTCCCGTCGACAACTTGATGTATGGTTCATATCTACCAAAGATCAACTTGCTGATATTTTTAGCAAGGGACTGAACACGTCATGTTTCCAATTACTACGGAACAAGTTAACCGTCCAGGATACGACGCTCAACTTGCGGGGAGGTGTTAGACCAACTCAAATTGGTTCCAAATCAAACTCTCAACAAGTTGCCAGAACTCAAAGAAACCAACTCAATGAGGAGTCTAAGATACTGAGTCAAATAACAACAACTCTTGTTGTAACATCCTATATCATATCCCCTCATATGTGGTGTAACAACCATATCATATCCCATCATATTTGTAACAATCTCCACACTATGAAACACAATAGTTGAGTTATAAATAAGAACACATAACACCGATTATGGTGTGAGATCCATTACTAAATATTTCATCGATTTTCTTGTCCTCATACCTCAGCTCAAAATGGCCTTGCCGAACGATGTCATCGCCACATCGTTGAATCCGGCTTATCAATGTTAAACCATGCCTCTGTTCCTCTTTTCCTTTGGGAATATTCCTTTAATACGAGCTGTTACTTAATCAATCGACTTCCATCTTCCAAAACCTCCACCAAATCTCCGCTTGGGTTATTGTTCAATCGTGCTCCCGATTACAAATCATTTCGTGTCTTTGGAAGCTTGTGTTATCCATATTTGCGTCCGTACAATAAACACAAACTATCACCGCGCTCCACGTCTTCTGTTTTTCTCGGTTATAGTAGTTCTCACAAAGGGTACATGTGTTTTCACCCCCTACTAATCGCATTTACATATCCTGTCATGTGGTTTTTGAGGAACATCGCTTCCCCTATTCGGCTGAGTACAAGGACATTCACAGCAATAACAATTACTTCACAAGTAATATTGCTCACTACCTCAGTTCCCCACCACCACAACAACTCCATTTACATCCACTTAGTCAGAGTCTACCACCAAGTCCAACTTTCACACAACCAATCCCTCCTCCTAACCCTGATGTAGCTCACACTAATAATTTGTCTTCACCCATTCCACCTTATAATTTGCCTTCACCAATGAGGAGTCTTAGATACTGAGTCAATTGTAACATCCTATATCATATCCCCTCATATGTGGTGTAACAACCATATTATATCCCTTCATATTTGTAACAATCTCCACATATCTGTAACTATGAAACACAATAGTTGAGTTATAAATAAGAACACTCAACACCGATCATGGTGTGAGATCCAATACTAAAACTTACAAGTTTGACATATTGGAGAGGAACCTTTCAGGTAGCGGAGAATGCGTTTGACAGCCAACCAGTGGGACGTAGTGGGTGCTTGCATAAACTGGCAGGCCTTATTGACAGCAAAAGCAATGTCTGGCCTTGAAGCGGATGTTCGACATACCTCAGTTACCGCATCAATGAAGTTGGAGTACAATGTTGGAAAAAACTTGGTATTGGTATTGGTATTGGTCAACAATTATGAAATTGAGTACATTTTGGATTCAATTAAAAGTAAATTTATATCCTTGTTGTATCTGGGCTGAAGGTCGTGAAGTCCTCGGAATAAGAGTTTTGTTCTCTACCTCAAAATAGGAAATGAGAGTCCAAACAATTAAAAACTTCTTCCACCGTTCTAAATAAACAAGGAAAAGAGTTTTTCACCTCAAGAAAAGGAGAGTACAAACAATTAGAAATTTCTTTCACTAACCAAAACAAATAAGGAGAGCCCCAATTTAAGAACTTCTAGTTGTTTATATGAGACAAAATTCTCACTTTTTTTTGCTTAATTCTCACTGGTTGCAACAACGTAGCAATCTGATTAACTTCATCCATAATTGTTGAGTAAGAAATGACAAAACTTGTAAAAAAAAAAAAAAAAACTTTACAAACATTAGGTAACTTAAAAACAAAACAAATAAAAGTAAAAAAAAAATGCCATATGGTACTTTAATAATTGAGATGACAATGATGAAGCGTGACGTAATTAACCATTTAACTAATCACTATTTACTTAATAAAATATCCCTTAAACCAATCCAGGCTTCCTTATAAATAGGATTCCACTTCCCACTCAAACCATAACAAGAAGAAGAGCAAAGAAAGACAGAGAGAGAGACCTCTGAGGAATCCATTAATGGCGACCAAAGTTTACATCGTGTAAGGATTACTGAACTCGTAATGGATCATGTCTTTTCTTTCTAAACAATATGTTCATCTTGTTTACTCAATCAATGAATTATTTTGCCATACTTTTAAGTGCCTCCAAACGTATTCAATGGTGCGGGGCCATATGTACGTTTTTCGATTATAAACATCAAACCTGGCTTCAGTTTTAATTGTAAGAACTTCGACTACTATTTGCTTCATTTCTGAGTCTCAGGTTTGGGGGTTCTGTTGAGACTGGTATGGCTGTTGAGTGAAAAACAGGTCCTGTATGGAGTTCGTAAACAGACATAAACCACCACAATATAGATGAGGATTGAAATGGGATATTCTTCTATGCACAAACTCTTAAAAGTCTTAAATTTGCCACATGGGGATTGATCGATGTGTTTACCTGGCAGGTTCAATTGGAAAACCTGAAGTTGGGTTCTGCTTGATGATGAGTGGAAGTCATTTCCTTTGCTTGTTTTAAAAGGGCGGAGCATTCGTCTGTCCCAAGTCAAAAGATGAAGGAGAAGGCTCCTTCCTTCTTACATATAATAGGAATCGATGCATAAAATTGGTGGGTCTCTTCTGATATTCCTATCTGATCAAGCCAGGAGGAAAGTGAGGAAAACAATTTATGTGTTAAACTAGACCATCCTTAATTAAATACAGAGCCTTCTAGCCGGCCTGGTATTGGCGCCTGGAGGGGCCTTTTAACATCTTTTGCCCCTCTCTCTTTAAACACAGCTACAACAAAGGAGGGGCAAAAGATGTAAAAAGGCCCACCAGGCGGGCAAACCAGGCGCCAATACCAGGCCGGTTAGAATTTCTGTTAAATATATGATCTTATTATGATGATACATGTGTTTCTTAATTTAATACTCTCTTACCCGGCGCTGTCCCCCCTAATTATTCTGAGTTTATTCCTTGTCATTTTCGTGATGAAGCCACAGCGGCTTTGAGCTAGCTAGTGCACCATGATTGATCACAATCAAGATTCAAGAATGTGAGCCATCCATGTACATAGATTTGCCATAAAATTAATATGAGTTCATGATACATACTAAGGATGACTCATGACTCGAACAAATTTCCTTGAGAATGGATGGGCTGGTTGTTGGGTTGGGTCCAGCCCATTAGGGTGGATCAGGCCCTGAAAAGAAGTTAATTAAATTAGGGTTGTTTGATGCTTTATAAAAGGCAGAGAAGAGAAAAAAAATATTAAAAAAATAGATCTGCGTTTTTGTTTTGTGCGACGGCTGCATGCGCGTGTTTCCATTGTGAGAGAAGAAAGAAGGGCAGGAGGAACTGATTGTTGGGGTTTGATTGAAGACTCACAAGTGTGTTTTGGATCCGTTTCTTTCGGATTTTGGTGCCGTTTGTTTTGGTGTATTCTTCCTTTGATTGGGAGTTGTTTGAAGCTTTTGTGAGATAACCCTTGTATTGCTAATTGTATTTCTCAAGCCTTGGGTAAAAGGCTTGAGAAGAACATTGTACTTCTTTTATTGATTAGTGGATTAATTAGATTTGCGACGTGGTTTTTTACCCTTCACCTTGACGGGTTTTCCACGTATATCTTGGTGTCCTTTATTTTGCATTGATTATTTCCTTGCATTGAATATTTGTTTGGCGATATTACTTGGTTCTTTCATTGGTAGAATTTCTTTGTAGTTTGTTTGCTTTGTTTTCCCCAACAAAGTGGTATCAGAGCAATTGTTGGAAGATAGTTAGTTTTTGGAATTGACATGAAAAATAACAATAGAAGGATGATTAGCCTTAATGGCTCTAATTATGTGATATGGAAAGCAAATATGGAAAATATTTTATATTGTAATTATTTATATGCCCCAATTGAAGAGGATAATGCCAAACCAAAGGATATGTCTGAAGATGAGTGGAAGAAATTAAATAGAAAGGCCTTTGGCTATATTAGGTAATGGCTAGATAATACAGTATTTCACCATGTATCCGCTGAGACATCTCCTCATTCTCTTTGGACTAAACTCCAGAATTTGTATGAAAGAAAAACCGTTGTGAACAAGGTCTTCTTGACTAGAAAGCTGGTGAATCTGAAATTCAAGGAGGTAATTCTATTGTTGAGCGCTTGAATGAGGTGCAAAATATAATGAATCAGTTGTCAAACATGAAGATGTTGTTAGATGATGAAATGCAAGCATTGTTACTTCTCAGCTCGTTACCAGATAGTTGGAAAATGTTGGTGGTGTCTGTTAGTAATTCGGCACCGAATGGACAGCTTACCATGGAGTTGGTTACGAGTAGCTTACTCAATGAAGAAACTAGAACGAGGTCTGCAGGTACTAATCAATCCCAAGCACTTGTAACTAAAAACAGAGGGAGAGATAAAAATAGGATATATCATGGTTGTGATAAAAATCGTGATTACGGGTGGGCATCCCATCCCGCAATCCTAGTCCCGTCCCGATTTTTTTGGTCCTTTTGGGATTGATCAAACTCATCCCGATCCCATCCCGATCTAGATCGGAACGGGATCGGGATGAAGATTTTCAATCACGCATATTCCGTCCTGTCCCGAATTTTTTTATTTAATATTTCTTATTATTAATTTTAATCAAAATACTTTTCTAAATTAAAGTTTAGGATGTGTTGAAATTAAATCAATGTAAGATAAAATTTTATATGAAATCTAAATGAATTGAATCATTAATTCTAAATGAAATTTAATATTTATTTGTTTTCCAAAAAAAGTTTAATATTTATTTATTTAATATCTATTATTATTTATGATGTAAGTTATATGTATATAAACTTGATATTATTGATGTGTGTGTAATGTGAGATAAAATTCGTTTTGTTATTTTTTATTGGATGACTATTTAGTACGTGCTCATCCCGTCCCGATCCCGTTTGAGATGGGACGAGGTCGGGATGAGGTTTATCCTATCCCGTCCCGATTCCGAATGAATGGGATGGGATAGGGATGGATCCATCTTGTCCCATCTCATCTCGTGCCCACCCCTAACCCTGATAAGTCAAAAGGGCGATCAAAGTCAAATGATAAAAGGTTTAAGTATCATTATTGTGGTAAACTAGGTCACAAGAGAAGATACTGTTTTCATTACGTAAATGATTTGAAAGAGGGAAAAGTGAAGAAAAGTGGTAGTACAGATGCTACAGCTGTTATTTCAGATGAACCCGTTGTTCTTTTGTGTAACGAATGTGAATGTTTGCATATTGCAAACGAAATGAGCGAATGAATTGTTGACACTGGTGCATCTTTTCACGCTACTCCAAGGAAAGACTACTTTATTACTTACAGAGCATGAGATTTTGGCAGTGTGAAGATGGGTAATACTAGTTTCTTCAAGATTGTGGGAGTGGGTGATGTATGTATCAAAACTAATATGGGATGCACTTTGAATTTGAAATATGTACGCAATGTTCCTGATCTTCGCCTAAATCTGATTTCTAGATTTGCTTTGGATAAACAAGGATATATAAATTACTTTGGTAATGGTGCCCGTAAGCTTACCAAAGGTTCACTTGTTGTGGCAAAATGCAATGCGTTTTGCACCTTATACAAGACTCAGGTGAAGTTGTGAAAGGGTGGTTTGAATGCAACTGAAAGTGATACTTCTCTGAACTTGTGGCACAGGCGACTTGCACACATGAGTGAGAAAGGTATGCAGCTCTTAGCAAAGAAGAATTTGATTTCCTCCTTTAAAGGTCCTCCTCCTAACCCTGTGATCATTGTTTATTTGGTAAGCATCATAGAGTTTCATTTCATAATTCATCAAAAGAAAAAAACCGATTTGTTAGATTTGGTTTACACTGATGTTTGTGGTCTCATTGAAGTAGATTCTCTTGGTGGTAGTAGATATTTTTTGACATTTATTGATGATGCATCAAGAAAGATGTGAATTTATTTTATCAGATCTAAAGATTAAGTTTTTCCAACGCTTTCAACAATTCCATGCCAAGGTTGAAAGAGAAACAAGTAGACTCCTGTTGTAACATCCTATAACTATGAAACACAATAGTTGAGTTATAAATAAGAACACTCAACACCGATTATGGTGTGAGATCCATTACTAAAACTTACATGGTATCAGAGTCGGACTCAGTCGAAAGTGTGCCAACGAGGACGTTGGGCCCTAAGGGGGGTGGATTGTAATACCCTGAGTGGGCGGGCTCCGAGGCTGACGGGCTACCTTGTGTGGGCGGGCTCCGAGGCTGACGGGCTACCTTGTGTGGGCGGGCTCTGAGGCTGACAGCTCCATGTGTGGGCAGGCTCAAGAGGCTGGCAGGCTACCAAGTGTGGGCGAGCTCAGGACTGGCAGGCCACCTCGGTGTTATAATCCCACATAGCCTGGGTGAGGGATGTAGATGTGCTATATATGTATGAGTTTGGATCTACATGACACAACGGGTTTTAAAGTCGTGCGGATAGTTAGGTTGGGCCTAGAGCGGACAATATTATATCATGTGGATCGGGACGTGACAGAATGGTATCAAGCCTTTGATCCTACCAAGCTTCTCATCAAAAAAAAAAAAAAAAAAAAACAAGAAACTCAAGTCCCTTTCTCTCAACAATGACCAGCACAGAAACTTCTTCTAACTCATCACCTGCTTCCTCCACCATCACTTCTCATTCCTTACAAACCACCCATATTCATCACTTAATCTCTGTCAAACTTGATGACTCAAACTACCTCATTTGGCTCACCCAACTCAAACCCCTATTGAAGGGATATGGACTCGAGGGATACGTTGATGGGACTCTTATTTGTCCTCCTCGTATTTTATCCCCAACCGATACCACCATTAATCCTGACTTTCTTGCATGGCAGAAGCAGGACCAAATACTACTTGGCTGGCTCCTTTCCTCGCTCTTCGAGAGCTTGCTCGCACAGGTTGTTGGACTTGATTCCTCCCGTGTTGTGTGGACTGCCCTTAAGAACCAATTTGCTTCCAAATCTCGCGCTCAAATAATGAAAATTCGGCGTGAACTTCAAACCATGAGAAAAAGTTCTAAACCCATGTCCCAATATTTCTTGCATGCCAAACAACTCTCTGATAGCCTTGCTGCCGCTGGACATCCAATGCATGAATCTGACTCATAGCAAATCATCCTCAACGGTCTCGATTCAACATATGATGCAATTGTCACTACACTCACTACTACGGTTACTGAGATTTCATATGGAGGGTTTTTATGCCCATCTCCTTGCATTTGAAATGCGAGTAGAAACTCAACTCTCACTTCTTCAACAAAATCCAATGGCTCATGTGGCACTTATTCTCGGTCAAATCAACACAAACTTGTTTGTGCCCGGGATCATCAGCCCAACAGTCACACCAACACCCATGGCTCTAATCGGTCTTTGAATCGATCTCAACCTGCTGCAACTATCTCAGAGCCTTGTCAACTATGCGGTAAGAAAAATCATGCTGCCATAGATTGTTGGCACCGCTATGACAAGAACTTTTAAGCTCCACCTGTTCGCACTCCTACTGTTACTTATGTGGATGCCCCTCATGCATTCACTGATGGCAACTGGTATCCCGACAGTGGTGCAACTAATCACCTTACTTCTAATTTGAATAACTTACATGTTCAAACAGAATATGTTGGCCCAGATCAGATTCGAGTCGGGAATGGTAACACTCTACCCATAGCTCATGTTGGTAATGCCTCTTTCTCTACAACTCTTCGCAAATTTCATTCAAAGAACCTATATCATGTGCCTAAAATATCCGCAAACCTACTTTCAGTGTCTCAATTCTATAAAGATGATGATGTTTTCTTTGAATTTCACCCGCTTTTTTTCGTGCGAAGGATCGCCGCACGCAGAATGTTCTCCTACAAGGCTGGAATAGAGGAGGACTTTATTGCTTTGATCATGCACGGGATATGCCAAATGCTATTTCTAATTCTGCTTTTATTTCAGAGTCATTGCCTTTGTGGCATCAACGTTAAGCCACCCAATGCTTCGCACAGTGAAACGCATTGTGGATGCAAATAATATTCCTATCTCCAATAAAATATTTACTTTTTGTCATGCATGTCATGTCAGCAAGAGTAGAAAACCGCCATTTCCATCTAGTTCTAGTTCCTATGAAAAAGCTTTGAGTTTAATTGTGTCTGATCTATGGGACCCTGCACCTGTTATTTCTCGCAATGGATTTCGTTTTTATTTATTGTTAATGGATGTTTTTAGTCATTTTACTTGGATTTTTCCATTAGCAAAAAAGTTTGATGTCTTACCCGCTTTCATTGTGTTCGAAAATAAAAATGAGCATCTCCTTGGGCACAAAATCAAAATTTTTCAATCCGACAATGGAGGTGAATATCGAAAATTAAATTCATATTTGGATAGTCAAGGAATATTTCATCGATTTTCTGTCCTCATACCGTAGCTCAAAATGGCCTTGTCGACCGAAGTCATCGCCACATCGTTGAATTCGACTTATCAATGTTAAATCATGCCTTTGTTCCTCTTTTCCTTTGGGAATATGCCTTTAATACGAGCTGCTACTCAATCAATCGACTTCCATCTTCCAAAACCTCCACCAAATCTCCGCTTGGGTTATTGTTCAATCGTGCTCCTGATTACAAATCATTACGTGTCTTTGGACGCTTGTGTTATCCATATTTGCGTCCGTACAATAAACACAAACTATCACCGCGTTCCATGTCTTGTGTTTTTCTCGGTTATGGTAGTGCTCACAAAGGGTACATGTGTTTTCAGCCCCCTATTAATCGCATTTACATATCATGTCATGTGGTTTTTGAGGAGCATCACTTCCCCTATTCGGCTAAGTACAAGGACATTCACACCAATAACAATTACTTCAGAAGTAATATTGCTCACCACCTCAGTTCCCCACCACCACAACAACTCCATTTACATCCACTTAGTCAGAGTCTACCAACAAGTCCAACTGTCACACAACCAATCGCTCCTCCTCACCCTGATGTAGGTCACACTGATAATTTTTCTTCACGCATTCCACCTTATAATTTGCCTTCACCAACTGTACCTGCCAATGACCAACCCACCACTCTCATTCATGCACCTAACGAACCTATCCCAACAAACCAGTCACAACATGGAATGATCACTCGGGAACGTGATGGGATTCCCAAGCCTATTAATAAATTATGCCTCACTTCACTAAGCATCCCTTGCAGGTTGAAAATATTGAAGAACCAACTTGTTATTCTAAGGCAACTATTGATCGTAGTTGACGTAGTGCTATGGATGATGAAATTAATGCTCTCATTAAAAATGGCACTTGGACACTAGTTCCTGCTACACAAAAAATGAATGTTGTTGGTTGCAAGTAGGTATTTTGGGTGAAGCGAAAGGCCGATGAATCCATTGATCGCTACAAGGCATGTCTAGTAGCGAAATGATTCAACCAACAAGAGGGTATCCATTATAATGAGACATTTTGTCTCATTGTCAAGCCTTCTACTGTTCGGATAGTGTTGACTATTGCTATCCACAATCTTTGGCCTCTTCGTCAACTTGATGTTCAAAATGCATTTTTGCATGGTGTGCTTAACGAAGAAGTATATATGAAGCAACCCCCGGGGTATATTGACTCTCGCTTTCCACCTCATGTGTTTCGCCTTCACAAGTCATTATATGGTCTTAAGCAAGCACCAAGGGCTTGGTATTCTCGCCTTAGCACATATCGTATTCAACTTGGCTTTGAGGGCTCCAAAGCCGATACTTCACTCTTTCTCAAGATTGCAGCTGACTATACCATTTATATTTAAATCTATGTTGATGATATTATTGTCACTGGCTCCAGCACTACCCATATCAATGAATGGATTGCTCAACTGAATTCGGCCTTTGCTATCAAAGATTTGGGAGCGCTAAATTATTTTCTTGGCATTGAGGTGATCCCCAATTCATCTGTTGGTATCGTTCTCTCACAAAGGAAGTATATTCTTGAAATTTTAAAGAAGACAAAAATGGATGGTGTAAAGCCTGTTCAAACCCCAATTGCAACTCAAACTCAATTGTCCCAATTCGGTGCCTCCAAATTTCCGGATCCCACACTTTATCGAAGTGTGTTAGGTGCTCTACAGTATTTGATTTTTACTAGACCAGATATCTATGTTGTTGTCAACAAGGTTTGCCAATTTATGCATGATCCAAATGAAAATCATTGGGTTGTTGTCAAACACATTTTGCGTTACCTCAAACACACGACCACTTATGGGTTAAATCTACAACGATCCAATAATCTCCAACTTCATGCCTATTCAGACTCTGATTGGGTTGGATGTCCTGATGATTGTCGATCCACTAGTTGTTATTGTATATTTCTTGGTGGCAACCTAATCTCTTGGAGTGCTCGGAAACAAAAGACAGTCTCCAGATCGAGTACTAAAGCTGAATATAAAGGGTTGGCTACTGCCACTGCGGAAGTTATGTGGATTGAGTCACTACTGAAGGAGCTTTGTGTTACTTCATCTCCTCCGATACTATGTTGTGACAATTTGGGGGACACATATTTAACAGTCAATCCGATATTCCATGCTCGCACTAAGCATATCGACATTGATTACCATTTTCTTCGAGAACGAGTGTCCCATCGACAACTTGATGTACGGTTCATATCTACCAAAGATCAACTTGCTGATATTTTACCAAGGGACTGAACACATCACGTTTCCAATTACTATGGAACAAGTTAACCGTCCAGGATACGACGCTCAACTTGCGGGGAGGTGTTAGACCAAGTCCAATTGGTTCAAAATCAAACTCTCAACAAGTTGCCAGAACTCAAAGAAACCAGCTCAATGAGGAGTCTAAGATACTGAGTCAAATAACAACAACTCCTGTTGTAACATCCTATATCATATCCCCTCATATGTGGTGTAACAACCATATCGTATCCCTTCATATTTGTAACAATCTCCACACTATGAAACGCAATAGTTGAGTTATAAATAAGAACACTCAACACCGATTATGGTGTGAGATCCATTACTAAATATTTCATCAATTTTCTTGTCCTCACCTCGGCTCAAAATGGCCTTGCCGAACGATGTCATCGCCACATCCTTAAATCCGGCTTATCAATGTTAAATCATGCCTCTATTCCTCTTTTCCTTTGGAAATATGCCTTTAATACGAGCTGCTACTTAATCAATCGACTTCCATCTTCCAAAACCTCCACCAACTCTTCGCTTGGGTTATTGTTCAATCGTGCTCCTGATTACAAATCATTGTGTGTCTTTGGAAGCTTGTGTTATCCATATTTGCGTCCGTACAATAAACACAAACTATCACCGCGCTCCACGTCTTGTGTTTTTCTCGGTTATAGTAGTGCTCACAAAGGGTACATGTGTTTTCACCCCCCTACTAATCGCATTTACATATCCTGTCATGTGGTTTTTGAGGAGCATCACCTCCCCTATTCGGCTGAGTACAAGGACATTCACAGCAATAACAATTACTTCACAAGTAATATTGCTCACTACCTCAGTTCCCCACCACCACAACGACTCCATTTACATCCACTTAGTCAAAGTCTACCACCAAGTCCAACTTTCACACAACCAATCCCTCCTCCTCACCCTGATGTAGCTCACACTAATAATTTGTCTTCACCCATTCCACCTTATAATTTGCCTTCACCAACTGTACCTGCCAATGACCAACCCACCACTCTCATTCATTCACCTAACGAACCTATCCCAACAAACCAGTCACGACATGGAATGATCACTCGGGCACGTGATGGGATTACCAAGCCTATTAATAAATTGTGTCTCACTTCACTAAGCATCCCTTGCAGGTTGCAAATATTGAAGAACCAACTTGTTATTCTAAGGCAGCTATTGATCCTAGTTGGCGTAGTGCTATCGATGATGAAATTAATGCTCTCATTAAAAATGGTACTTGGACGCTAGTTCCTGCTACACAAAAAATGAATGTTGTTGGTTGCAAGTGGGTATTTCGGGTGAAGCGAAAGGTCGATGGATCCATTGATCGCTACAAGGCAAGTCTAGTAGCGAAAGGCTTCATCCAACAAGAGGGTATCGATTATAATGAGACATTCAGTCCCGTTGTCAAGCCTTGCACCATTCGGATAGTGTTGACTATTGCTATCTACAATGGCTGGCCTCTTCGTCAACTTGATGTTCAAAATGCATTTTTGCATGGTGTGCTTAACGAAGAAGTATATATGGAGCAACCCCTGGGGTATATTGACTCTCGCTTTCCATCTCATGTGTACCGCCTTCACAAGTCATTATATGGTCTTAAGCAAGCACCAAGGGCTTGGTATTCTCGCCTTAGCACATATCTTATTCAGCTTGGTTTTGAGGGCTCCAAAACCGATACTTCACTATTTCTCAAGATTGCAGCTGACTATACCCTTTATATTTTAATCTATGTTGATGTTATTATTGTCACTGGCCCCTGCACTACCCATATCAATGAATTGATTGCTCAACTGAATTCGGCCTTTGCTATCAAAGATTTGAGAGCTCTAAATTATTTTCTTGGCATTGAGGTGATCCTCAATTCATCTGCTGGTATCTTTCTCTCACAAAGGAAGTATATTCTTGAAATTTTAAAGAAGACAAAAATAAATGGTGTAAAGCCTGTTCAAACCCCAATTGCAGCTCAAACTCAATTGTCTCAATTCGGTGCCTCCAAATTTCCAGATCCCACACTTTATCGAAGTGTGTTAGGTGCTCTACAGTATTTGACTTTTACTAGATCAGATATCTTGTTGCTATCAACAAGGTTTGCCAATTTATGCATGATCCAAATGAAAATCATTGGGTTGTTGTCAAACGCATTTTGCGTTACCTCAAACACACAACCACTTATGGGTTAAATCTACAACAATCCAATAACCTTCAACTTCATGCCTATTCAGACTCTGATTGGGCTGGATGTCCTGATGATTGTCGATCCACTAGTTGTTATTGTATATTTCTTGGTGGCAACCTAATCTCTTGGAGTGCTCGGAAACAAAGGACAATGTCCAGATCAGTGTTCTAAAAAGCGCTAGGCGGTGGGCGGGCAGCGAGCAGGTGCCTAGCGCCCAGGGGCCTAGGCGGGCACCTAGGCGGCGCCTAAGCGGTTTTAGGTTTTGTATTAGAATTTTAATAATTTACAAAAGTATAATACTTTATCAATTACATCCAATTTAATCCCAAGATACATATGCAAAATTTATAAACATGAAAAATTAACAATCATGAACAAAATTTATTAAAACTCAAATGATTGAAGTTGGTCATGATGAGTACTTTATACAAAGTTGAATTTGTGGACAAATATCCAAACCTACTCTTTTATTTTATTTTTTAAATTACATGAATGACCTCAGTTATGTTTGATAAAATCTACATTACTAAAATTGGTACCGACAGATCCTTTGAGAATTCCATTAAGTAATCATCAATTGCTACATTCAGATATATACTGAATATTGAATAAAAAACAATTAAATTGTTTCTTTCCAAAAAAAGGATAGAAAAATAAAATAAGAACACAATCAACCTTATTAAAAAAAAAATTAAAAAAAAAAAAAAAAAAAAACCTCCCTAGGTGCCTACCCGATTTTTCACCTTGCCCAGCCATTAATCTGGGCGTTTCTCTAATGCCTAGTGCCTAGGCCGTTTTTTAGAACATTGGTCCAGATCGAGTACCAAAGCTGAATACAAAGGGTTGGCTACTGCCACTGCGGAAGTTATGTGGATTGAGTCACTGCTGAAGGAGCTTTGTGTTACTTCATCTCCTCCGATACTATGGTGTGACAATTTGGGGGCCACATATTTAACAGTCAATCCGATATTCCATGCTCGCACTAAGCATATCGAGATTGATTACCATTTCATTCGAGAACGAGTGTCCCATCCACAACTTGATGTACAGTTCACATCTACCAAAGATCAAATTGTTGATATTTTTACCAAGGGACTGAACACGTCACGTTTCCAATTACTACGGAACAAGTTAATCGTCCAGGATACGATGCTCAACTTGCGGGGAGGTGTTAGACCAAGTCCAATTGGTTCCAAATCAAACTCTCAACAAGTTGCCTGAACTCAAAGAGACCAGCTCAATGAGGAGTCTTAGATACTGAGTAAATTGTAACATCCTATATCATATCCCCTCATATGTGGTGTAACAACCATATTATATCCCTTCATATTTGTAACAATCTTCACATATCTGTAACTATGAAACACAATAGTTGAGTTATAAATAAGAACACTCAACACCGATTATGGGGTGTGAGATCCAATACTAAAACTTACAAGTTCTAACCAAATTGCCATGCCTTGACCTTGACGGTTTTACAATAGAACTATGGGGAAGCCCGAACCAGATTTGTGGACTGACCAACCAAACCAAACCCATCCCGTTGCTTAACCTAGATAAACCACATAACAAAATTTCCTCAAAAAATAAATTGCATAGATCATAACGTGTTCATCCTATTACCTCTATATATAAAATGAGGCTAATTTGAATTTTTTTTTTTTTTTTGTATGTAAATTATTTTCTTACGCTCCACATGACACACATAATTTGCCTCGGCCCCCCACATTCAAAATTATTGGTTTCTTGAGAGCTATCTCAAAAAACTCAATATAGTAGTCTACCCTGTTTTCTAATTGCCAAAGTCCATCTTAAAACTCACTTCAACATGACTCTGTTTGCCACCCCTGTTCCTTTTACCTTCATCAAATTATCTTCTACTTTTAACTGATCTAAGCAAAGGCAAACCATAACAATAAGTGAATTCATCAACTGGGTCTGGTCCACATGTGCATGATTGAATCGATGGCTTTAGGTCCAAGAATGATCTGCACCTACTCTCCCCTGCAACAAAATTATCACACCATTAATTAAACTTAGAGAGCTCTCTTTCTTTTAAGTTATAAATTGTGTTAGTTGGTCAACAAGCTATATTACAGATTTACTATGGTCAATGCATGTCTCCAAATTTCTTTTGTTGGTCACCTGGTCATGATCACTTGTCACATTTTATTTTATGTTGAAATTGTATCAAAATATGCACTTGTTTAGAAGCGGATGTTCGACATACCTCAGTTACCGCATCAATGAAGTTGGAGTACAATGTGGTTGAACCAGGAGAACTTGAAAAAAATTGGTATTGCTATTGGTCAACAATTATGAAATTGAGTACATTTTGGGCGAAGGTCGTGAAGCCCTCGGAATAAGAGTTTTGTTCTCCACCTCAAAATAGGAAATGAGAGTCCAAACAATTAAAAACTTCTTCCACCGTTCAAAATAAACAAGGAAAAGAGTTTTTCACCTCAAGAAAAGGAGAGTACAAACAATTAAAAATTTCTTTCACTAACCAAAACAAATAAGGAGAGCCCCAATTTAAGAACTTCTAGTTGTTTATATGAGAAAATTCTCACTTTTTTTTTGCTTAATTCTCACTGGTTGCAACAACGTAGCAATCTGATTAACTTCATCCATAATTGTTGAGTAAGAAATGACAAAACTTGTAAAAAAAAAAAAAAACAACTTTACAAACATTAGGTAACTTAAAAACAAAACAAATAAAAGTTTAAAAAAAAATGCCATATGGTACTTTAATAATTGAGATGACAATGATGAAGCGTGACGTAATTAACCATTTAACTAATCACTATTTACTTAATAAAATATCCCTTAAACCAATCCAGGCTTCCTTATAAATAGGATTCCACTTCCCACTCAAACCATAACAAGAAGAAGAGCAAAGAAAGACAGAGAGATCGACCTCTGAGGAATCCATTAATGGCGACCAAAGTTTACATCGTGTAAGGATTACTGAACTCGTAATGGATCATGTCTTTTCTTTCTAAACAATATGTTCATCTTGTTTACTCAATCAATGAATTATTTTGCCATACTTTTGAGTCAGTGAAAATATCTACCATCATCTGATGCTTCTTTTGTATAGTTTTGAAACTTAATTTGTGATTTTTGTTGTGTTAAGACTGTTGAGTTGAGCTTCCAAAATGTCGAAAAGTTGAAACTATCGGTTTTAGTTTCACCATAATCGGATGATTCTTCGTATGTTGTTGTTTGGTCTTATCATTTATTGATTAAATATTCTAATCTGTTTAGGGTGAAAACGTTGTTACATGTTCTTCTTTCAAATTCTCAGGTTCTGCAATTCGAGTTTGATCCGCTTTTCTTAACTATGAGATCGTTGACATGATTGAAAAAATCAATCAACTTTCCAACATAGGCAGTAGATTTTATATAAATATTGAAGTAAGGATGTTTTGAAGTATTGAACTGAGGTTGGATTCACTGTTCTCTTATTATAAGATTATGTATAAATAAATAAATAAATAAAAATCTTGTAACCTTTTTGGTTTTGTGATGTAAAATCTTAAATGTGATTAAGAAAAGGGCAAAGAAGTAGATGTAGGGGATTGGCAATAAGCAGGAAAGTTAATTTACATTTAGGATTGCAGTAACGCATTGATGTTGTAATGAAATGATAGATTGAAGTAAAACGACTGATGGAACTAGCAGGGCAGTCCTTCAATTCCTTCTTAAGGAAGTTTCAATAGGCCCAGGTCCTTGTGTTTCTTCAATTAAGTTGTCGGCTTTTTTGGTAGATTTTGGTTGTTTCTGGATTGGGTGCTTTATGTCGTTGTCAATGGTTCATTTTGTATAAGCTTTTGCGTAAGTTAGTTGGAAAAGGTTCTTAGGGTCTCTTTATATGAATACGATATACCATCAGAACCATACGAACCAATTGATCAGGATAGTGCATTAGTGGAGTAACAAATGGATGGGTGCTATGTTATTTCTCGTGTTTCTACATACGAGATAGCTTACTCAAGTATTCCTCCTTTATAACAGTCACATGGATACATGGAATACCACACAGCACAAGGTATCGAAGGATGGCTTGTGGAGTGGAGTGTCCAATGCTCTGTTTTAGTTGGAAAGCTATCTGTAAACTGTAGTTGCTTCTAATTGCAATTTATGGATCATCTGCACCAGTATTTTGCAATACTTACTTTTACCATAAAACTAATTAATATAAGGTACTAATGTACCAAGCACTTAGGAACCTTTCAAAAAAAAAATTCCAAAAACTCCGGATTTTTGTTTTTCTATTACTCTCGTGAATATGACCAATGCATCTGTCTTGTCCCCAAAAGTGGCTTGATTTTTCATTCACTAACCAAAAAAACAGAACAGAACATGTTCATTTGGCTTTAAAATTTATCTAAATTGTAAAACATATGGGCATGTATATATCACATATATTTTCCTATATACTTTGGCAGGTACTATTCTATGTATGGACATGTTGAGAAGCTAGCAGAGGAGATTCAGAAAGGCGCTGCATCAGTTGAGGGAGTTGAGGCAAAATTATGGCAGGTGTGTGCTAGTCTAACTCAACAAAGCTTGCCAATCTAAGCCCCAAAACAGCAAAAATAAGTCCGAAGAGCACAGTTCCAATCTTATATTTCTTACTACTACTTTTATAACTCCATTTTGAAGCTTTAACGTGACATTGATGAGATATTGTGTGAAATAGATGTTGATACGAAAGAAGCAGAGAGAAAGCATGGCTCTTTAGAATGGGCTTTGCTCTCTGTTTGTTCACTGGGATAATTGCCATGATGATGCAAGAGTGATCATTATGTTTTTTAGATGTATCTTCTTCAAATGTAAGATAGATCATGAGCATTTTGTAGCAGTTTTTGCACATCGATTAAATGATGATCTTCTTTGTTACAGCATGTCAATCCTATAGCATTTTTTGATGGAAATTATGGTTGATCTCAAATGCATATAAATAAAGAAAAAGGTGTAGCTTACCTGTCATAAAATTCCAGAGACTACCCCCTGGGAATTGATGGAACACTCCTAAATTTTAGATTCATTAGTTCTTCTGTGATTAATTCTGATCGAGTCTAAACATGTGGAACAGGTTCCTGAGACGCTACCAGTTGAGGTTCTTGGAAAGATGGGTGCACCACCAAAGTGTGATGTGCCTATCATTACACCTAGTGAGCTTACCGAAGCTGATGGGTTGATCTTTGGGTTCCCCACTAGATTTGGAATGATGGCAGCTCAATTCAAAACATTTTTAGATGCAACAGGGAGTTTGTGGAGAACACAATCATTGGCAGGAAAACCGGCAGGCATCTTCTACAGCACTGGCTCTCAAGGCGGCGGCCAAGAAACAACTGCGTAAGTTCCTTTTTTGCTAAGACTAAACTAATTTGACTCTTAGAAACAACTCTGATTTCATCTTGAACCCAATATATTAGGTTGACTGCTATAACTCAGCTGGTACACCATGGAATGATCTTTGTGCCTGTTGGATACACATTTGGAGCTGGCATGTATGAGATGGATGAGGTGAAAGGTGGTAGCCCATATGGTGCAGGAACTTATGCTGGAGATGGTACAAGACAACCATCTGAGCTCGAACTGCAGCAGGCTTTTCACCAAGGGAAGTACATTGCAGGCTTCGCAAAGAAGCTCAAGGCAGTTGCTTGATTTCCATATGCTATACAGATACAGTTCAGTATTCTATAGTTACAGTTTCTTCTTTTTTTCAGAATTCTTATTACTATTCCCCATATAGGCCGTGTTGATTATATATGCAGTCAATAGACTTACTTGTATTCTGTGACACACAATTTCTGTGAATGGTATAGCTTATGTTTTATAAAACCAGTTGTTTCATCTGACATAGGCTCAGTTTAGATAGAATAGGGGATGCTTATAAACCTAACTCAGAGGCCAACAGTCTGTATTGTACACACGAAGTGAATCAACCATGATCCTTCCAGAGAGCATCATGGGTCGAAAATCAAAGTGCCTCCAAACGTATTCAATGGTGCGGGGCCATATGTACGTTTTTCGATTATAAACATCAAACCTGGCTTCAGTTTTAATTGTAAGAACTTCGACTACTATTTGCTTCATTTCTGAGTCTCAGGTTTGGGGGTTCTGTTGAGACTGGTATGGCTGTTGAGTGAAAAACAGGTCCTGTATGGAGTTGTAAACTGACATAAACCACAATATAGCTGAGGATTGAAATGGGATATTCTCCCATGCACATTCAAATGTGCTTGCTTGAATATTGTCTTGTAACAAAAATGAGAAAAGGTGGTAGAACATTGTTGACATTTTGTCAGATTACCAAATAAGTTTATCAGTTATGACTCTTTAAGATATTTTGAGTTATAGCTAATAGGAACTTAATCTTGATATCAGACAACTTTTTATTTTATTTTTTATTTTTTATTTTTTATTTTTTATTTTTTATTTTTTATTTTTTATTTTTTATTTTTTATTTTTTATTTTTTATTTTTTTATTTTTTATTTTTTATTTTTATAAAGCCTTATGCATTAGATAGAATAAGAAAAGTCATACAAAGCTTGACCCGCTAGGGCTATGAGTTTGTGAGCCTCTAAATTGAGGTTTCTACTGATATACATACAATGTCAGTTGGTAAGCAAAATAAGAAGGCGTTTGAGATTACAAAAAAATGGACGCCAAGCCCAGTCCAGCACAAAAGACAAGCTAATGTCCTCCGACAATAAGGCCTTCAGGAAGTTGGCAAAATCTCCAAAATCAAAACGAGTCTTCCACTGCTAACAAAATATCCTCGGTGGCAACAAGGTGCGCCTTGGCAGAATTCCACATAAACTTGAAAATGCCCGAGATGGAATAAGGGTGAAGAGAAAGATTGTGCCAGTCAATGGGAAGAGAAGAAAGAAGTCAAAGACGTTGGTAATAGGGCACGAGAAGAAAATATGGGGAGCATTTTCATCATGATTCTAACAGAAGACGCACTGGTTCTCAATAGGAACATGCACCCTAACCAAATTGTAAATGGTAGATAATATGTTTTGACTAACTTTCTAGAGGAAGAAAATGGCACTGGATGAGACTTTAAGACGCCGGAGATGACGAAGAATTTTAGGCCCCGGGTTGGTAGAAAAGGCGCCCGAGGAAGAGTTTGTTCCTTCAACAGAAGAGAAAGCTAGAGTAGCACTCTTAACCGAGAAGATACATTTTTTGTCTCCACTCCAGATGAGACGATCGGGTCTGAAAGTGGCTCTGATACAAACATTTGAAATATCCTGAACCACCGGAGATCAACATTCCAGTGAATCAAGAATGAAGGAGAAATTGACCAAAGGGAGGGGAGATCAGTTGCTAAAGGATCCAGAATACACTTAGCTAAAAGTAAACCCGGTTTGACCCAAAAGTCATGCCAAAGATTAATCTAATCCCTCGAGAGCACTTGCCAATTAACAAACCGCTTAATGACAGCCAGTGCTTTATAGTTGCCTTATCGGACAAAGATTGCCTGAGCGGAAGGTTTGATTAGCTGGAACAAAGGATTGTGAGTTCTCGAAATTACATGAAATTTTCGTTTTTTGAAATTACAAAAAGAAAAGAGGCGAAAGAAAAGATTACAAATTTCGAGGATTTTTTTAAAAAAATTTGAGATTTTTTCATAAATTTCAGATTTTTTTTTCGTAAAATACAAAAATCAGCTAATAAAAATTTCATTTTTTTCGAGGATTTTTTTCAATGAATTTTGAGGTTTTTTCGTAAATTTCAAGTTTTTTTCTTCTAATTATCATTTATTATAATATTTGTTGATTTTTGAAACCATGCACCCCCTAATTTCCTAATTATCCCTTCTTCTACTTATATATATATTTTTTAAACTACCCCCAATTTTCTAATCATAGGTATTTTAGTTTCATTTAATATTTATTTACATGCATATTATTTTTTTTCATATATTTAACATACTCTCGAAATTCATTATATTTATTTCATGTATCCTCAAAAAATTTATGTTTTTTCTGTACACACCGAAATATTTTTTAAAATCAGGAGGCCAAAATTAACTCAAAAAATGAAACCAAATCCTTGGCTGGAACAAGGTTTTAGAATTGTAATAAATAGTCTTGAGCAATCGAGACCTCAAATAATGCAGGGAAGAAATGACATTCCATATATTTTTTGCCATAAGGGCAAGATTTTTGTTCCTAGAAGAAGGAATATTGAAACCCCCAAGATGACGAAGTTTGGTAATTTTATCCTAGGTACATAGTTGCTTAGCGCGCCCATCCTCTTGGCCATTTCACCAGAAGTTGCAAGCTAGAGCATCTATTCGGCTAGTTAACCCCAAAGGCAGAACAAAAGTTTGCATAGTGTAAATTGGGATAAAATTGAGAACCGCTTTGATCATCACAGTTCGCCCTGCTTGGGAGAGAACCTTAAATTTCCAAGTCGCTAGCCTATTCGAGATTTTGTCCATAAGGAATTTTGGAAATTTGCAGCTTTATGCTTAGAGAATAACAAGGGGTTCCTAGGTATTTGACTTTAGGATTGAAAAGCTTATATCCCAATATCTTGTTTATCATATTTGCATGCTTGGGGTGCACATTGGAGCTATAATAAATAAAAGATTTATCAAAATTAATTCTTTGGCTGGAAGCAAGGCAATATTGATGAAGAATGTTTTTAACCGAGTGAGCTTCGGCCAAAGAAGCCCGGCAGAAAAGCAGAAGGTCATCAACATAGAGAAGATGGTTGATGGAAAGGGAATGGCGTCTAATTTTAATACCTTTGAGGATGCCATTAGCTTCTGCATGAGGCAACAAGCGAGAGAGAGTTTCGACAACCAGGATAAAAAGATAAGGAGACAGAGAGTCCCCCTGTCTAATTCCACGGGAAGGCTTTAACGAGGGCAAGGAAGATTTGTTTAGAAGGACCCGAAAGGAAGAAGTGGAGATGCATTGCTAGATCATCTCAATCCATCCGGCATAAAAAATCCAATTGTTGGAAGATTCGGAGAAGGATGAACCATTCAACCAGGTCATAGGTTTTGGCCATATCTATTTTAATTGTCATCCCGTCCTGAGAATTCCTTTTAAAATGTTTTATCTAGAAAAAAGTCTCATCAGTTATACTAACATTATCATATATGGATCACCCTTTCAAAAAAGCTCATTAATTAGGGGAGATAATGTTATCTAAAAAATGTTTGAGCCTATTGGCCAGAATTTTTTAAATAACATTACAAAGACCAATGTGACAGAATTTGTCCGGAGTGACAGGATTACCAACTTTAGGCAACAGAATTATAAAAGTTTCGTTTAACGATGTGTCCATCCGTTAGGTAGAGAGAAAAATTTGGTCCACCGCAATAACATTCTACTTGACAATGTCCCAATAATGTTGAAAGAAGAAAGCACAAAAACCATCAGGTCCCGGGCTTTATGACTTCAAAGGAAAACCCAATATCCTTAATGAGCTCCTCATTGGGGACAGCGAGAAGAGACTCATTATCCGAGTCGGGGATATCTGGATGAAAGAGCTGAAGGATAGTAGGGTTCGGTTGGGGTTGGGATGATTGGAAAATGTTGGAAAAGTAATCTGTCAGGATCTGACCAATAACCGTTGGTTCAGATTGCCAGTTGTTTGCCTGGTCCTTAAGTCTCGGAATAAAATTGGATTTATGAGGCATTAAAGCTTAGGGGTGAAAGAATTTGGTGTTTCTATCGTCGTTAGAGAGCCAGAAGATACCAGATTCGTTATGCCAGAAGAGCTCTTCCCTAACTAGGAGTTCTGCTAAGCGGGATTCTAAGATGGAAATGGTAAAAGCATTGTTCCCAAAGGGGAGAGCATTTTGAAGTGCGTCTAGAGCGGCACGGGTCTCTTGGATACAGACAACAATATACCAGAAGTCAAATTTGTTCCATCCGATAAGGGCAAGACTAAGGTTTTTGATCTTGTTAAGGAAAATGTGACCGAAGAACCTTGCCGTCGAGGGGACCAAGAGTTAGACACAATATGACGACAACAAGGGTCTCGAGTACACATGTGGAAGAATTTGAAAGGTTTAGGTGACATGTTGTCATGAGAACCAGCTGTAAATAAAGAACTCGATGATCCAAGTAGGGGGCATAAATAGATCGGCAAAAAGGCGAGGGAAACAGGGCCATCCACTCCGTGGTAGCCAGAACTCTATCCTGTTTAGCTTTGATGTCATGTTTATCCTGGCACTTATTGAACCAAGTAAACTGAGAACCTTTGAAAGGGACATCCATGAGTTGATTAGTATCAACAAAATTTCGGAAATGACTTAGAGTAGCAAAGGTTGGAGTAATGCCTCCCAATTTTTCTTTGGGGTCATAGATTGCATTAAGATCCCCAATGATCACCCCCGAAAGGGGTTGACAGTTATAAACCTACAGCATAGTATTCAAGAAGTGAATTCGGGGAGCCAGGTTTGGTTCGCCATAGACAAAAAGAGTCGACCAAACATTAGTAGCATAGTAATCAGAAATAGTATAATTAAAATAGTATTTATAAATTGAAAGAATGGTGAGATGGATACCTTCCTTCCAAAAGAGAGTTATTCCTCCAGACTGTCCTAGCCGGGAACTGAAAGTCCATGTCAGAAGCCCAAACTCTGACAAGTACGGTCCATTTTAGCAGAACTAGCCTTAGTCTCAGAAAGAAAAAGTATATCTACATTGGACTGACGGGAGAGGGTCTTTATATTTCGGAACTCTTTGGGAGACCATGCGCCTCTAACGTTCCAAGAAAGTATCATAGCGAAGGGGGCGACCTATCAGAAGTGGTCGCCTGAACCTGAGAAGAAGAAACTGAAGCAGGAATAGGAAGATCAGTGTTGACATCTGAGCCGACATCATGCACATAGACTGTAGTAGTGGGAATGGCGGAACATAAGGAGTTGTCCATACCAATTGTAGCAACCATTGTTGGAGGAATAGAATGACGAGTAGTGTCCTCGTCTTGGGCTGTCAGATACTAAGATAGCTATGAATGACTGAGTTTCTTATTGCTACCCCGATAAGAAGGACATTCATTACAGAAAACCAACTTTCGTTTGCCCAATTGCAGAGCTACCTCGCGACGAGCTTTGGCCATACTACTATCTTTAATTGTTTCTTTGTGAATCTTCCCATAGCTAGAGGAACAATGATAGAAGTATCATTAAACCCTGAAGTTGAAGAAACTTAATCATCCCCGAAAATAACCACAAATAGGTACTTAGTCATTGTTTTCAAAAATAGGTCACGTGACCCCAAACTCCTCCTTTTGTCATCTTCCCCAATCTTTTTCACGGCTACCATCACCACCACCCTTTATTTTGCCACTACCACATGGCATATCCACTACTAGACCAGATTCAGCCACCACCACATACCCACACCATATCCACTACTAGACCTTATTCAACTACCACCACCTAGATACCCTTATGAAGTTAGGTTCATGTCACCGGGTCGCCACCATCAGTCGCTGTCAAAATTTTAGGAACGCTAAACATCTATTGAGTTTAGGGTGGCAAATGCCATGGTTGCATGTGAAGAATGACTAAATGTAGACAATGAATTTTGAAATAGGATTTGTTCCCATTTAAGTTCCATACAAGACCCAATTAACAACTGCTTTTTGGTATTATTCACCAGTCGTTCCATGTCTTTATGCTTGCAAAGGAAAGGGGCTCAATGAATGGTGAAGTTCTTGATTCAACAACACTTTTTGAAGTTTCTAATTTCGCCCTACATATTTTTTTTATCGAAAATGCTAGGAAACCATGTTTTTATAACCAGGTTTTGTAACGATGGTGATGTGGCGTGATCTTGAAAGAATGATGAAATCCCCAAAGTGTTTATGTGTATCTCGAGGTTGTAAAAAACTCCTCTAACGATGCCACATCATCCTGATTATAAAACATGGTTCCCTAGCCTCACTCTTTTTTTATTATCCCCAATCTACCTCCTACTTCCTTCTGACCAATAAAGTTGTTGCCAAGGTACATATTAATTTATTAAAAATATGACCTCAAGTTCCTTATTTGCACTATTATGCCATCTGCAAGATAATTTACTAATTTTTTAATTCAAGTCCTTGAAATTGCACATGTTTTGCATTGTGCAAAACACAATTTTAATTTTGAAGCCTTATTGCTCCATTTGAGCTGAAATTTTGAAAAAAACAAATTCAAGATTCACATCAGAAACAAAGTTTCATCTCATCATTTCAATATGTGTGCCTCGAGATATGCATTAAATTGGATAAAGGAGATTTTTCTATTAATATCACAAACTGAGCGAGAAACCACTTTGGGAGCGACATAAGCTTGTCGTGGCCACGCCCATTGTCTAAGACCAATGAAATGGTGGTCCTTAAACACTCACAAAGATTGTTTATCAATATATTTAATTGCATGGGCCTAAATACGTATCTTGAGGAACTACGTCGAAAGGAGCTTAAACTTTAACATGTTTTTATTGGTAATCTATAATTTCTCTAAAAATTTCTGCTCAAACGAGTTAAAAACTTTTTTTTTAGTTTGTTAGGGACCCGAAACATGAAATTATGAAAGGATGTCCTCGTAGGTATGAGTTAGGAATTTGATGGACTCCAAGCCCATATATATATAAATGAACATTTGTTGTGCATGCATTAAGAAAGTGAATTTCAATTTGGGAGAGTATATTACCACCAGCCTTTTTGTCATATATCGTATATAAATAATCATTAGTTGATTTTTATCACAAGTACCATCATAAAGTAATAATTTAGTCAATCATTAGTTTTCTTTTTTTGTTTCACCACAAGTTATTTTTCTTTACTTCAATACGAGTTTCATATTCTTCAAACTTTGATGACGCATAATTCGATGAAATAGATAATATATATATATATATATATATATATATATATATATATTAAACTTCCTTATAAAATCTTACAAAATCATCTAACAAAGTCACTGGACCTATCTCTTTGATTGAAGACATATTAGAAAAATATGAGTAAGCACAAACAAAAAAGATGAGGAAGTGGTGGTTCGGTAAAGCTCAAACCTCGATCATTTTCATTTCGAACAAAATGAAATTGGTATTTTAACCATGATAGCATAGTGAATGTACAACATCTTGAGATTATTGTCTTCAGAAAGATCTAGTTTATGTTATAATTACATGTTTCGTGAATCAGATGAGATAAAAGTCCACTAAAATGGTTGCATGCTTTGGTAATATTTGATGCGGAAAATCTAATGTTTCATTTCATTGATCTGTTTTATAGAATTACGCTCCACTGATTTATGTTGGAAGTCGAAGAACGTGGAATTTGCAAAATAAAAGCTAATAGTTGACTAAGTTATGACTTTGTGATTGTGTTTGTGATAAAAACCAACTAAAGATTATTTATAGGGCATGATAAAAAAAATTTGGCAGATGCAATTTGGCTAATAAAACTACTATAAAATCCATTTACGCTTTCCATATTACCTCAAGTAATAAAGTTAGCATTTTGTTCTAAAACAAAAAAAATACTCATGAATAACCATAATTCCAGTATTTCGTGAAATAATACCAGTGTTCTAAAAATCGTCAGGCAATAGGCGGGCGGCGAGCACGGGACTAGCGCCTAGAAGCCTAGGCGATTTTTTTCTTTAACATAAAGTTATAATTTATAAAATTTTAAGCATAATAGCATGTAAATTACTTCTAATTCAATGTTAATATACATATGCAAAATGTATTAAAAAATAGAGTTAATTTTTTTTCAAACTGGAAATAAAAAAATTCAAAAACCCACTCAGGCAGCCGTCCCTAGCCCGCCTGGGCGGCTGCCAAGGAGGATTTTTAGAACACTGAATGATACCAAAGCCCATGTAATTTTATAAGAAAATGAAAAGGACAGAGAGAGTTTGGCGCGAAAATGTAGTAATCCAAAAAAAATATTATACATGTACCATACGGATAGTTATAGAATATGCACACATCTTGGTTTAACACATTTTTATAAGACTTCCCAAATGCCCCTATTTTCTAAAAAAAAAAAAACTCAATTCAAGATATCCTTATTCAGTTTAGTTGTTTATAAAAAAATATTTCTTCATGTACTTTCTTAATTTAAACAAAATGAAAGCAAAAAATCAAACTCTACTCCCAAAGAGTTTATAAACCAAATTAAATTGTCTGCCAAAGGTAGTCAATTGGTTGGCCATGCTGTTAAAGAAAAAAAGTCTACCTATATTACAGAATAGGAAAGCGTTACAAAATATGATATGTTAGGAAAGTCATAATAGAATAGAAGTCTTAGGTTTCCTATCTCCACAAGGTTAGGTCAGAGTTAGCTTTATAAGCTTGTATTCACTCAAGGAATATATAACAATAATATTTCAATACAATTATTTACATGATATCAGAGCAACTTTCTTAAGTGACCTAAAACTCCGGGGAATCAAGCTCTTCAATTCCTCCGATGACTACGCACTTTAACGATAGATGCAAGAGGCAGGGAAGCGAAGATAGTAGCGATAGTCTACCTCAATCAATTCAACAACATCATAACATACCACATTGTGAGCCACAACCTCGTTCGCCACCACTTCTGCAAACAAATTTATCGAACACCAATCACAATCTCAAATTCATCTCCAAAATCAAGTCGTCGTCACCAACGGAATCACTGATCAATCATCACCGATCAGTTCATCATCATCAACAACATTGATCATCACCGATCATCATCATCATCAACGTGTCATTGCAATCATTGATCATCACCGATCATCATCGTCGGAATCACTGATCAATCATCATCAAATCCATTATCAACGGAGACGTCTTCATCTCGATCTTGATCAACAGAGATTTTCAGAGTCTCCCAACACTCAAGACGTCTTCATCTCGATCGTGATCAACAGAGATCAACAAGGGTTCTTCATTACCTCAACAGGTCTTAAGATTCGTTCTCTTCTTCAACACTCGAGGAGCTTGACGATTGGTTGCCCATGAATCGAGTTGAGCTTGATGTCGACTGGTTCTTCAACACTTTCTGTCCAACGTCCCTCGATCTTCTCATCCGTTAGGGTTCAGATCGTGATCGTCTCAGATCGTCTTCTTCGAACAAAACGATCATCATCAAATCATCGTCCATCACCATTGAGATCAACAGAGATCATTGTCCATCGTCGGTCAACAGAGGAAGACGTTGAATTTCCATCGTTCATTGAAAACAACCCTCTTCTCGTCCATCGTTGTTTCCTCACTGAACTCCTTGGATCCAACATCTCTCCATCTTTGGGTCTATCGTATCACCAACTAAGTGTTCTCAACATCTCTCCGTCCTTGGGAAAAAATCTCAAACTGTTTAAAGCTCTGGGCTATTTGCACCATGAGCTTTACTCAGTACCACCACACAAAAAAATTCTCAACTCAACAAAGAACAACAGCAACGTCTCTCTCTGGCGCACACAACAACAGCACCCAGACAGACATAGACCACGCGATTTTTCTCTCGTCCTCCCTCTCTCCTTGTCACAAGTTCGATCGCACATAAGATCGCACAACATGAAAGAAATGAAGAAAAAGAAGAAGAAACAGAGGGAAAATAAAGAAATTTGAATATCTTTCACTTCGCTATTTACACCCACCATCTTTGGTCACTACCAAAATCTGTGTTGACTCAAATTGAGTCATAATTTCTTTATACAAGAATCATCCAAAATCTGTGTTGACTCGAATTGAGCAATACCAAGACTCGAATTGAATCATGATTTCTTCATACATAAATCATCCAGAATTTTCCAGAATTGGACAATCATGATGTCTCGAATCGAACCATTAACAGCTTTACTCGATAGTCATGATTTCTTCACCAAATTGGACTTCAAAGTTTCCTCAAAGCTGCACATTTCGTCTGCGTCTACATGTCCAGCTTTTTGGGGAGTGTTAAAGAAAGAAAGTCTACCTATGTTACAGAATAGGAAAGTGTTACAAAATAGGATATGTTAGGAAATTCATAATATAATAGAAGTCTTAGGTTTCCTATGTCCACAAGGTTAGGTCAGAGCTAGCTTTATAAGCTTGTATTCAGTCAATGAATATACAACAATAATATTTCAATATAATTATGTACAAAGGTTGTGGTGGTTTGACTCCTACGTCTTGGATCTTCTGAAGTTGATGGTTTTTGTTTGGACAATTTGATGATTTATACTAATCCACAAGAAGTACAACTTTTGGCTCAAATACATCCAAATCTCGATAAACCTCCTTTATAAGCTGTGTCACGTTGATCCTTCTTTATATCATTGTTGTCCTTAATCTCCTTTATGTCGTCATTGCTAATGGTTCACGCAATTGTTTTTTCGAACAAGATTGAAGAAACAAAGATCGTCAAAAGGAAAAGATTAAGGCTAGGGAACCAGGTTTTGCAACCAGGATGACGTGACATTGTTAGAGGAGTTTTTTACAACCTCGAGATACACATAAACACTTCGGAGACCTCATCATTCTTTCAAGATCACGCCATGTCACCATGGTTACAAAACCTGGTTGCAAAAACATGGTTTCCTAGCATTTTCGAAAGGAAAATCATAAAGTATTTATAAGAGGGTTTTAACATCCAGAAGGGTTTACTTTAATTAACTTCTTCCTCAAAACTTGGGGTATAAGTAGTTTTGTGCAATAAACATGTAAAATCTTAAATTAAAAAATTAAAAAATCAAAAAATCAAAAAAGAGGTCTAGTAATGAACAAGAATTGTTTTTCATTCAAAACAAAATTTTGAAGTTCCTAAAAATCCCTTGCTCCCGTTTAAAAAGTACAGGTCATTCCACTGGGCCTTAATTTCTTTTTTTTCGAGGGTATCCATCATTTTTCCTCTCAAGACATTGCTACTTTTTACCTCAAGGCGTATCCACTCTAACCCTCTAATCATGCAATGCCCAAGAACGGAGCTACAGTTCCCTACCCCAACTTTCCAAAATCCTCATTGTTTATACAACCTTGAAATTTGTAAAGATAAAAAAGTGAAATAAAACCTATACTTGTTGACCAAAGTTCTAGTGTTTCACAATTAAATTTTGTTTCATTTTATAAGCAGGCCCAAGAGGTAAAGACACAATTAATTACTTAATTTAATCATCTTTACCCTATATTGTAAGCTTAAAAAGTTTGGATTTTATACTTCTTTTTACATAGAGTTACTTAAGTATTTTATAAATCCAAAAAAAGAATAATGTTTGATCTCATACTTCTTTCCAAAATTATAAGTTCTTGATTTACTTGTTGACGACAAATAACGCACAAGAACATTAAATAACTCTGTCATTTAATCACTCCTTAGATAAGAAATCATTCCTTAAAATTATTAAAAAAAAAAAAAGAGTAATGCTACAGTGCCCGGTGCACTGTAGTACCGTAGATATGCATCGAGATAGGAGTTGTCGCGTATCTCGATGCATATCTACAATGTTAGAGTGCCCCGGGCACTATAGAATTTTCCTAAAAAAAACATTCATCTATTACAACCATCTTGATTGCCTTGAGAACCCTATGCAATCCAACAACTATTATTTGATCTTGTTTCTATCCTTCTAAATGTGGTGTTGTACGCTTCCATCTTCAGTCTCTATGAGATCCATAGAATGAGAAGTATGCCTTCATATTGTGAGGAACTTGTCTAGTGAGCCAGGCCAGGTCCAATACCCTCCATCATTTTGAAGATGTTCATAATGTTTCAATTGAACACAATCGAACGCACATAAAACCCCCTTGCGTTGTCCAGACGGTAGAGGCCTGACTCTAGATTTTTTGTATTGTGAGAGTAACTCATCAATTTGATGTTCATTAACTGGCTCATTTGGTTCCTTGATTACCTCAGATTTTAATCTCACAATGCATGCATCCATCCATGACCTACAAGTAATAGCAAAACAATGACATTCTTTCGTACTTGACAAATAATAGCAAAACAATGTACCTTCTGTGTTATGAATATTGACAAAAAAGGAGGCTTTAATTCAAAGGTCTTTTAGTATCGATTGTAATTAGGGGTGGGCATTTCATCCTGCGATCCCGATCTCGTCCTGTTCCATCCCGATTTTTTCGGGTCTTAATGGGATAGAATAATTTCATCCCGATCCCGTCCCGTCCCAATCTAGAATGGGATGGGATGGAATGAAGATTTTCAATCACGTCCCGTCCTGAGCTAATTTTTCAATATTTATTATTAATATTTTTATTTATTTATTAATTTTAGGATTGCAATATTAGTGTAATTGAAGAAAAATGAATTTAGTTGAAATCAATGTAATTGATATTAGTCTATATCTGCAACTACTTGATATTGGTTTATTTCTAGAATTCTAAATGAATTATTTAATTGCAAACTCTTTAAAACTCAAAATGGGATTGCTAACTACATTGGAGAGTTTTATTTCGTGTCAAGACAATGAATTTAATGACTGTTTTTTTTTAAAGCAATAATGAAACATTCTTCTTAGCACCCCAAATCTACTCATTCTTTTGTTCACTATTCGAAACAGTAGAGCAGGTCCACCATTGCCATTATACTGTCCACCTCTTAGTCATTCAAAACTCTGCAGAAATCTTAATTATAGGGTGAATTTTAGCTATCATTTATGGTAGTTTATTATGATGTTGCATACTCAATCTAAGGTTATCATTTATGTGTAGCTCTACGAATTACCCTTGTTTCTTTTCAACTAAGCAAAGTGGGTCTTGGATAAGCAGTTATTTGTCAAAAAATGAGAGCACGCTGATCCCGTCCCGTCCCATTCCATCCCAAACCCGTTTGGGATGGGACGAAGTCGGGATGAGGTTTTTCCCATCCCGTCCCGTCCCGATCCCGTATGAACGGAATGGGATAGGGATGGATCTATCTCGTCCCATCCCGTCTCGTGCCTATCCCTAATTGTAACTCTTGCACGCATGTAAATATCAGAACCATCCTTGTGAATCTTAACTTCCACTTTCATGACTACCCCTACTCCACGAGCACAATTATAAGCAATGTCTTTTGTTTTTCTTTTTTTTATTAATCCTTTAACCCCCTCCCCACTCCAAATGCCGTCGGCAGTGATAAGAAAAATTGTCTCAAGTGATCCTCTTCTTTTTTTCGTTTTTTAGGCGTTTACGCAAGTCTTGCATGAGACTACCACGAAACACATTCAAATTTCAATGTATTATGACCAGGTTGGAATAGGAGACAATCACTCGAATGGTAAACAAAAAATCTACATTTTTTTTTCTTAGTAATTATTAAAGGTGACTCAAATAATGTTACTAGATTTTCTCATTAACAAACAAGAAATCTTTAGTTTATTTTTCTCAGTAATGAGTAAATGCAACCCACATACTTATTACTGAAAATGTTAAATGAAAGATATTCTTAACCATATGAAATGGATCTCATTAAAAATCTTTTACATAATACGAATATATTATCCATAAACCATAAGTGAGAAATACGAAAAAATTGTCCAACATTACAAAAGACCGGACAAGGCGAAATTGTCCAACATTACTAAAAAGTTTTGTTAATGGATTTATCAAAATAAAATACTATAAACTAAATTATTTCATGAACAATAATATCACATGGAGTATAGAGAATTGTACATACAGACTATATAGTATGTATAAAAAGATTAATTAAATTAATATAATAGAAAGTGCATGCTAGATAGATAGTAACCCCAAACACAAAGAAACAAGATATAATTTGATTGGGAAATTTGGAATTAACATATAATCTCAAAAAGAGACTTGAGATTAGGGCCACCTTCTGACTTCCACTAACAACATTCCAAACATATAAAAAAAAAAATGAAAAGTTAGATCCTCATCAATCAAATGACCTCCACACACCCACTTTTATTCTGGAACTCAATTATTCCAATCTTTTTTTCCAATTTATTTTTTCCTCTTTTCAAAAAAAAAAAAAAAAAAACAAAAAGCAAAAGTGATGATGCCAACCCAATACACATAGCAGTAGCTGGTAGTAGGAACAAATCTTCCCGTCTAAACTAATCTCTAATTTGCTACATTTTGTAGCACCTGGTCCCTTCTACTCACCCACCCTTTTAATTATGTTATTTCCTTCAATTATTACAACATTAATTATACTCCTTAATTCATGCTCATCTCTACATCATTTCTGTCTGTAGATGGCCCCAGAGTCATTCCCCTAGCTCTTTTCCAGGGATGCATGTATGGTTGATACCCCAAACTAGTTTGAATTTGGTATCTCATATAATTTTAACAGTATGTTCCTCCAAACGTAGGCGTCCAAAAATCTGCGGGACTCTCTGCAACTGGGAAAGTACTTGAAATTGGCACTAGACATAGTCCGCGGTTTCTAAGGTCTTGTTTCAGTCCTTCATTGTCCTTCGCTTTATCTGAACTCTGAATCATTTTACATACAATTGAATAACATTAGAAAAACTTATATAGTTAAAATTCAAAACAATTTTACTCCAAGTAGAACCAAATTGGTCAAGGAGATGATGATCTACGTACCTGTTGATGCTGTATATGAGCTTCATTTTTCATATACGGGGTACTTAAGACCTGATAATATATGAAAGTAATAGTTAGTTTTGTCGAAAGGTCTATAAAATTTAGATATTACATAAATCTATATAAGGTAAATGCTACAACTATTATCTGCCCGGATGTAATGACCCTTGATCGATTATCCACATTATCTTATGTGTTGAATTTGTGGAACTTTATCATACTGGTCTACAAGAATGTATTGTTCATGAAATCATAGTAGTGTCACTGACTTCTTTCCAACATAATTATTTTGATACAAAGTGAGAAAAGCACTTACATGAACTTGATCATGAAGGAACTTGATATACTCAATGGCTTCATAAAGTACTGATGCTGTATCTGTCTGTAGAACAATACAATCCACATAAATCAAAGTATATATATATATATAATTATCACTGTGAATTAATATCAACCAGAATTTTATTTTATTTTTGTGATGGAAAATTCTATTTAATATATTCACCTTTCCGAAAGGTGAAACCAGTTGCTGGAGTGCAGTGATTCGGTCTCCTAACTTCTCTTTCCGAACCTACAAACAAAAGCTATATTTTCTCACTATTTCTATAAACATATAAATATAGAACAATCCCCAGCCAGTGATTGTATGAAGGTTCATTCAAGTTCCACCAAAGTTGTATCTCGTAAAGTACGTATTCAGAGGAAAGAATAAAAAAATTTGGAATTAAAATTAGTTTGTTTAGTAAAAAGAACATTTCATCCAATCAAATAGGAGCCCTTCTAGGGAGCGAGACAAGGAGCGAGGGATGGGTGTAACCATCCATCTCCCTCAAGATAAGCAACGCCATGCATCTCAAGGCAGTTTTGCTTATCTCGAGGGGGATGGGTGGCTCGCTTCCTAGAATTTCTGATCAAATAGATCCCAAAATGTTTTCAGTACCTTGAAAGTAGGCAGTGAGGATGGAGTTTCAATTCTAGGCCTTTTGAATGTAGGTTCCTGAGTGCTACCTCTCTTCAATCCTGATTTACGAACTTCTTCGGTATTCAACTGAAGATTGAACAAATATATCAGATAAGTAATATATTAGTCCTCTGAAAACCCATCACATGAAGAAGAACAATATGCTCATCTAAGTCAAAATATTACCTTCACTGCAAGGCTAGTACACTTGGGTTTCTCTCCAAAACTTGATGAGGGAATCTGTGTTTGTGGTGAGGGCGAAAAGGTTGATCCAACATTGTTCATGACACCAGCCGAAGCACTCCAGAAAGGAGTGTTTTTAGCAAAGTGCAAGTTACTATTTTGTTGTTGTTTTTGAGATGCTGATTTGATGATCTGTGGGAATTTTTCCCAAGGAGACACTTCATTCAAGTTCATCTGATAGCTCATTGGAGTCGTTTCGTAAGGATGCTCCTGAGATTGGGGTTGAGGATCGGATTCGAATAAACTTGGCAATAAAGTTGTAGATGGACCAATGGGGAAGCAAGATTTGCTAGAATTTAATCCATTTCGGTGACCATCTAAAGCTAAAGCCACCTGATTTAACTGCGGAAACGAATCTTCACTCCTATCAGAATAATTCTTCGGGCTCCATTCTTTTTGGATTGGAACAGATTCCATTCCATGACTTTCTTGATCAAAATTGGATCTCGGTTGTAAGTCTTGTTCAAGCATGGTATTGAAATTTTGTTCAGTCGTTCCATTATTTCGACCACTGAAATATACCAACACCATAATCAATACTAATTTTTTTTTTTTTTTTATATATCATCAAATAATTAAAAATCAATTCATACTTACAATAAAGATTGGTTCCAATCAAGTGTCGGAAGAGAAAGACCGAAGCCCATCATGATTGAGTTGCTTGAAACTGATTCATCAGAAGATCTTGTAACACACTTCATGTCTCCTCCCATCTCATTAGACCATCCAAAGCTTCCTATATCGGTGATGGCAGTGGTACATGGAGACGACTCGTTCCTTGCTGTATTCCACCAATTCTCACTGCATATCCCAGCTTGGAACTCCTCTGCCATGGCTGAACCAATAATAATCTTCACTTCTCAATGAGTAGTACTGCCTGAGCTCCTTTTGTTTTGCTGTGGTTTCTCTCTACTATATGTTCTTCTTCAATTTGAGGTGGTTTATAAATGAAAATGATTCAGCACTACTATTAATACCATATATATATAAGATTCTTTTAGGGTACGGATATGGGAAACAGCTGAGAATCTGGTTGACTTTTTTTTTTTTTTTTTTTTTTTTTTTTTAGGGATTGATTAGACTAATGGAAGAAGGAATTTTACTACGTAATGGAATTTTCTCTTTTTATTTTTATTTTTTTTTCATTTAATTATATGGTAGGGGATGTTTGGAATTAATTTGAACAATCATGGGATTCGCAATAGTTTTAAACATACGGTAATGTTATTCCAAATGGATTGTGCGATAGTGATCACCAAGTGTAGTTCAATTCCACACTCCTTGTGAGAGGTCGCGGATTCGAGACTCACTAGTTAGAATTTTGTGAGTCTGAACTGGAATAGAATTATGAAAAACAGAACCATGAGGCTGACAACTCTAAACCCTGCAGTTGAATGTATTTGTAGGGTTAATTAGTAAGATTCAAGGCTAAACTGGGCAGTTGAGTAGATGTAAGAATGTACATATGTAATAATTTCATCGTCACCAAAAATACTCTATCAAACAGGTCTTTATGATTCAGCCATTTGAAATGTAGAACTATGAAAAAAAGAACCATGAGGTTGAGAGGCTCGGTTTAATCCTAGGTGATTGAGATGCACCCTACACGAACCACATCACAGTCACGTCTTCATATTGAGACCCTCAGAAAGAAATTTAGTTAGGAATTCGAGAGTGTTCGAAGAACTAGAAAAGGTGTATGTAATTGAATGGATATTCGAGAGGCAGTGCAAGGTAATGTAGACATTGATCCACCAACAGGGACAACAAGGACATCCACTCACCGGCCACTTGAACAATGTCAACAATTCTAGTCAGCCTTATTTGTTAGTTTTTTAGGATTTTTTTTACACTTCTAACCCTTCTATAGATAGTGTTTGTTAGGGATGGACATCCCATCCCGCGATTCCGATCCCGTCTCTTCTAAATTAAAGTTTAGGATGTGTTGAAGTTAAATCAATGTAAGATGAAATTATATATGAAATCTAAATGAATTAAATCATTAATTCTAAATGAAATTTAATATTTATTTGTCTTCCAAAAAAAGTTTAATATTTATTTATTTATTTAATATCTATTATTATTTATGTTGTAATTTATATGTATATAAATTTGACATTATTGGTGCGTGAGTAATGTGAGATAAAACTTTTTTTGTTATTTTTTATTGGATGACTATTTAGTACGTGTTCATCCCATCCCATCCTATCCCGATCCCAAATGAACGAGATGGGTCCCATGCCCACCCCTAGTGTTTGTAATTGAATTTAAAAAAAAAAATGAGTAAAAAATGTAAAACTATCAAAAACGACTAACATACATGATTGACTAGACTTACTGAAACACGGTATAAATCATTCCTTGTAGAATAGAATAGAAGAAGACTAGCAGTTTATGATCGTCAACCTTAAGAGGACCCCACGGCAAGCACGCGCGCATGCCCATCATCACAAACCTTGGGTCCCCTCTTACTACAAACCCTATACTCACCAAAGAAAAAGAAAAACTGAAAGAAGAGAAAGAAAAACTGAAAAAAAGAGTCAAAATCCTGATCGGGACAATGAAAAAGTTGAAAGAAGAAGAAGGAAAATTCTTACTTCCAAATCATTTGACGTAACTCACACGGACCTACATTATTCCTCCTCCTTCCCTTTATACTTTTTTTTTTTTTTTCCCAATTGTTCACGATTTGATTTGATTTGATTCGATTTGGTTTGGTTTTAACTTTCAAGTAAAAACTATTAATCGAACTAAACTGAATGTAAATAAATTGAGTCAAAATAAATTTAAATCACTCAAAACTTTAACCAACCAACCAAAAATGTTACTAAAACGAATCTAAAAATATCACATGAACCTTCAGCATAACATAATATATATTTTAACTTTTAATACTTGTTTGTAAAAAAGGAAAACCAAACCAAACCGAACTAATGAATTTCAAAATTCATGATTAAAGCAAGCCAAAAATCATGACCATATACGGCGGGTATTAGTTTGTTCGTTTTATTTATTTTTCTTCGAGCTTACTTCTCTCTTCTAGGTAATTACAAATTTTTTTTTTCCATTCTCACTGACTACCACCGCCCAAATCAGGTAGCCAGCCAGCCATATCCACCGTCTTCATCGTGTTTATTATGTCATTGTTCATGTTCATGTTTGTGTTATTTTTCTTCTTCTTGTTATCTCTTTTTCAATCGAGTAAGTCTGGTCAGTCTTTTTTTTTTTTTTTTTTTTTTGATGTTTTTACTCTTTTTATTCATTCTATTTAAAACACTATCTATGATTGAGGGACCCCATTACCTTTAATGACATTTGATCCATTCATGGTTTTCAGTGCTATATATATGCATGGGACGACCTGGAACTGGTGGAATCTAATAACTAACTAAATTAACAGTGATATATGCTTCAAGATGGAGATATCATGCAAATAATATTGGATTATACATCTTTCATCTTTTCTTTTTTTTTACGGTGGAGAAGAAACCCAATATACTTGCCAAAAAACAAAAAAAAATTGTGAACTCTTGGAACATTCTCTTTGTTATTTTTTGCTCAAACGAATGATCTCTATTCTTGATTTTGAACAAGTTAAATCAAACATACGTCTTTTTCAGCTCTTTGTTTCCTTGTAAACTCAGTATCCAATTTCAAGCAAAAGTTGACAAATCAAAACGAGTGATACACAATGTTAGTTTGAGTCAGCTCATTCTTTTTTTTAGTGTTATATATATGAGAGAGGCTACACAGCGAGGAAATGGGCGAGGGGAGTGAGGTGGCGGGGGTGGGAGCCGTTCATCCCGCTCAGGATGCGCGCGCAAAAAGTCAACACACGCATTTCGAGTGGGTTGAACGGCTCCCACCCCCGCCACCTCACTTCCCTCGCTCGTTTCCTCGCTCATTTCCTCGACACTTAGAATTTTTGTATATATATATATATATGATCAGCATATACTAGTACTCATGCATGTATATTATCTGTGAAATTTGCCATATGGTACATATTGATCAAGTTCAAGTTCATGGTGAAATTATGTTCAATATTCTCGTACTTGTGTAGCATGCTATTGAGCTCCAAATAAGTTCATTTTTCTAAGAGTGATCTATATGATCTAGATCATCCTGTAAAATATCAACTCATTTTGAAATTTTTAGCTGAGTGTTATAGGCATGTCTAAATTTCTTTGTCGAGAAAATCTTTATCCTGAAATCCCATCCCTTTAAGTAATTCAATGATTAAATTAGGAAAAACTTGTCTAAACCCATCGTTTGATGAGGGAACCCAATTTCTCGGCTATTTTGATTTTACAAATCGATGAGTGAACACAACAAAAATAAGAACTATTTAGTAATTTAACTATAACAGCTACGTACCATCCTCATTTTTCTCCATCCCTCTCCTTTTTCTTTTTCTTTTTCTTTTTCTTTTCTCTCCATCTTCTTGTTTTAATGTGCTTATTATCTCTTCTCTGTTCAATTATCTATTTTCATATTTAGTAATTTAAAGTTAAGGTTAATAAGGATTCTAAAAGTCGGGCCGGCTCACCTAAATTTTCTTATTTTCAACGTTCTTTTCCATCTATCTCTGTAGTTTTGCATTAGAGTGAAAGAAGAAGATTTAACTCAATCCTTTTTCTGCTTAATTTCTCATGAGTTAAGCAAATTTAACATTTTCTTCCTATTTTTCTTCGCTAATATTAGATTAAAACAGAAATTGAAACCATTTTCATGACCCATGATCCTCACCCCTCATCGGACTTGAATTTTCATGAATAGTTGAAAAACAGTCTTATGAATAATAGATTTCTTATCAGTAAATAAACAACCAAACAACAGAAATTTGCATACATGAAAAATGGTTAACCAAACAAAAAAACAATTTTGAAAACAAATATTAGATTGTTGATTATATATGTCATTGTGACATAGGGATGATGTGAAAAAGAGGACAAGGATGAGAGTGTAGAACCCTCCAAAATAAAATGATGAAACAAAATAAAAAAGCAGAAAAGGTTCACGTGTTATAGAAGGGAGAGAAAAGCAAGGAAACATGAATGGAAAATCGAAACATGAGTTGTTTTTATTTCTTTGTTTTTGTTCTTCATAAATCATCATCATGTTGTGTGAAATCTATCAGGCTAAAATACAAACCCAGACTGAGTTCCATGTAGTGTTCATACCACAATTTTCCCTACAATGATAGCATAATGTAGCTATATATGTTTTTGATCTAGTAGTGTAGATGGAGATGGAGATGGATCATATGCGCGATCGAATTCATATAGCATATAATCTAGCTAGCTATATATGTTGTTACATGGAAGCCTCCAAACAGAATCATTCATTGTATACTAGTCAAGTACGTCGACGTATTTAACAAGTATATAGTTATTTAACTAAAAAATATCAGCCAAATAAATATATGGGAATTGAATCTCATCTCATTATACTTATAAACTATTGTCATAAACCCTTTCAACTATGTCCCCACATCGAAGTCTTCTGGAAAAAATTAACTAATTAGATCTTTAAGTGAACATAAGTTTAAGATTAGGTTATATGGTCAATTAAGAAACTATATTTAAAACCAAAATGGTTGAAATAACAGAGAGAAAGATATATAAGTAGATGAATGTAGACCTACTGAGAAGATCAACAAATGCATTACTGACATATTGTATTTAACTTGAACTTTGGGTTGAGACCTACTGATGAGAAACTTGTCTTTCTAATTTTGTTATGATTAAAAAAGAGAGGTTTATGGTCTTTATCTTAAGTGATTAAATTAATTCTATCATTATCTTCACCAACTCTGCCCCTAAATCTGGTTTTCTACAAATGGTCAATTTGGAATTTAGGGTTTTCTACTAAGTCATCTCTTTTTTTGTTTTTTTAATTGACTTTAAGAAGTTGAATTTTGAGTACTAGGAGAGCCAATTATTATTTGATTTAGTTCTTTATACGTCATTGAATTAACTCTTTTCTTCTTCCTCTAGTGGGTTGACATGGGTGATTGAATGTTGTCCATTGAACATTTCCTTGCGTCATAATTTATTCCCCATCTCCCTCAACCTTTCCTTGTTCTATAGAGTTGTTTACAGATTTATTAAAAATTCAAAATAAATTATGCAAATAAAGATTTGAAATTATGGTTTTTGTGGTTTTTATACAAAATATGTAGCAATTGAAAAATCATTAGAGGGATCATGTGATTCTGCAAAGCTTAAATAGATTTTAGCCGATTCTCGAACCACTTTTGGTTATTTACTAAGATAGCTAATGGGATTTTTTTCAACGGAGTACCAACTCAATGGTATGCCTGTGGCGGATGGAATCACAGGTCCGTAGTTGAAACCCTGCCGGCGGCATCTGAGGTGGGAGGGGTTGAGGGTTAAATTTTTAATTTTTTTAAATAACCAAAAAAAAAAGAAGAAAATAGCTAATGGGTTTCATAATAGCTAGATTCTTTTTTTTTCCCAATTTAAGCATGTCAACTTATTACATCAGTTTGGCATAATAAATGGACAAAATAGTTTCCATTCCAAATTATTGACCCTAGTTGAATTATGAAGGGAGGTTGTTTTCATGATGGGAAGATGGACTACTTGTTGCTAGTCTATGTATTTCCTTTCTACCTTACAATCATTTGTGATGTAGAAAATTGTGACTTGTATGCTTTAAAATTAATCTTGTTTTCTTCTTCCGCCCAACGCGTTTAGGAAGAGAAGAATATTCATCACTTAAATACCAATACTCTTTCATGTGTAGAACATATTGATTTCTAGCTTACAAGACTTTGAAATACAACTCAAGGTCAACTTATAAAATGTGTCTATTGGAAACTTTAATTAGATTATTTCGATCCCAGGTTAATTAAATAATAGCTTTAAGTAGTAGTTATAGTTTGTAGCTAACAGAATGCTAACTCAACTAGTAAATTTGTGGTGGATGGTATTACAAATCCAAAGTTCAGACTCTACCGTAGGTATCTATCTAATGGTTCTAAAATCTAATAAAAACCCTCGTCGCTTAGAAAAAAAAAAAGGTAGCTATAGTTTTGCATGAGGTTAGGGTCACTTACTAAATTTGGGTGGGTTATTAAAAAGTGAAGCAAGATTTCAGTAAGGATAAGCTTAAACCATCTTTTTATGATGAGTTGGAACATTCACTATTAGATAGTGTCACTTAGTACTAAATTTATGTAGACGGGGGATCTCTTATAGGGCACTTGTCCAATTATTTGACAAACATATACATAAAAGTACAACAATCCAAAATAGTTGTAAGAGAGGTTTAACTGCTTTTAAGCAATAATTAAAAGATATGATGCAAGTCTATTATGTTAAATTATATCTCGTCTAAATAGTCCAGCTCAATGAATATGCTCATGGAAAAAGAATAGGAAATCCTTGATGAATTTGTTTTGCAATATGTTTGGTTGAAATTAGTCTCTCATGACTCACATCAGATGTAATTGCCGCATGGAGCATATTAATTTATAATTTTGTCAAAGCCATGGGCGACTGGAGTGGACTTTAAAAACACTTTGGAGGAAATGAACTTTGATCATTAATTTTTCCAAGTATTTTGAGAGTGTGATTTGCCACACATGGGCTTTAACTATCTTTGGTAACAGGTGAATCTATAATTTAAAGTATTGATTTTATACAAAATTTCGACAAACATTGTTATTATAATCAAAGAGACTTTGCCTCTTCACAAAAGTTCTAACAAGAACATAATCTCTGGACATCCTCTAAAGAAGCATGTTTTGGTTTAACTGCTGATTTGATAAGATTAGTTTTATATATATAACTTCCAAAAACCATATGGCTTCGATTAGTTAGGAGTTGGAACACCTTTTCCACTTAACGCTACTACTACAAAGTATCTAATAAAAAAAAGATGTCGAATTAACATTGACTTGCATAGCAGCAGCTAATGGAGTACTAGCTCAGCGATATGCCACTGGGATGGACTTACATATCCAGGGTTTAAACCTGTCGGTGGCATCTAGGGTGGGAGGGGGTTAAGGGATTAAAAAAAATAATAATAAATAATAATAATAATAATAATAATAATAATAAAAGGACTTGCATAGTCAGGTTTCCCAGATTTTGAGTTGAGTTGACTTGTTAGCTTTGCTAAATGGATGGGAACCTAATCTTCTTGCAAGTATCTTCCGAAAATGGTGAAAGATGCATGAATTTATTATTATTTATACAAGAAATTTTGTATGGTTTATAAGGGTTGACTATGGTGAAAAAATGAGTTTCATTCATGGGATATTCTTTACACCAAAACTATCAAGAAAAAAGAGTGCCAAATGGATCTATCAACTCAACTTTTGCAAGTTTATAACCATTGGTGGACCACAAAATTAGGGTTGATGACAACGAAATTATTGGACTAAAATGGATCATGTTTAATATAAAGCTTGGGATACTTGAGGAATCTAGACGGTCTCTTGTTTAATAGTGCAACATGTATTGAGAGAAACTTGCCGAAGATATATACATATATACACCAATGTTCTAAAAATTGGCCTAGGCGTTAGAGAAACGCCTAGATTAATGGCTGGACGGGTCTGGGCGGGGTCTAGGCTGGGTCTGGGCAGGGTCTGGGCAAGTTTTTTTTTTTTTTAATAAAGCTAATTGTGTTCTTATTTTATTTTTCTTTCATCTTTTTTTGAAATAAACAATTTTATTATTTTTTATTTAGTATATGTCTTAATGTAACAAAGGCTGATTACTTAATAGAATTCTCAAAGGATCTGCCGGTACCAATTTTAGTAATGTAGATTTGATCAAATATGACTGAAGTCATTCATGCAATTGAAGAAAAAATAAAAGAGTAGATTTGGATATTTGTCCATAATTTCAATTTTGTATAAAGTACCCATCATGACCAACTTCAGTCATTTGAGTTTTAATAAATTTTGTTCATGATTGTTAATTTTTCATGTTTTTAAATTTTGCACATGTATCTTGACATTAAATTGAATATAATTGATAAGGTATTATGCTTAACTTTTGTATATTATTAAAGTTATAATGCAAAACCTAAGACCGCCTAAGCCCTTGGGCGCTAGGCACCTGTTCGCCGCCCACCCACCACCTAGCGCTCTTTAGAACACTGATATACACACACACAAGTTGTAGATTCTAAACCGTTAATTCCTAGAGATGCATGTGTATATACTCGAGGTTTATACCTGAACTCTATTTATTGGGACTTTTATCTGATCAAAATACATTTCCTTTGGCAGGCGTAATGAAAAACTGGTCCATATTCGAAAATCGGCCTCATGAATCCATACTTCAGTCGGAGAGGGACCCAAACATTTCATCGAGTCTTACTTTACTCTCACTTTTACATTCCGACGTAGCTAGTAACGCAGAATCTTGTTATTGATTTTATTGGTTTTTCAAAAGTCAGTGTGCACCGTTCAAAAACCAGTTAATAAATGAAGAAGACCAACGCAAGTGACAGTAAAAGTAGAGTTTTTGTTTTGGTCCATGGTTTAACATGACTTGAAGTTTGGATAGTCATGCGTCGTCTTCCTCAGGTCTTAACTTTGGGTTAGGCAAGCTTCTTATTGACCCTGAACTGTAGCTCTCGCCTGATGCTGGAGAGGAAGCCTACGAGATAAATGTAGAAATTTATTGGATAGGAGGAAAGGCAGCAGGGACTGTGAAAGAGCGTAAACTTCAATCATTAACCTATGATGAAGCGCTCTGCAAAGGCCCAGAATCCAGTGTGTTTGCCCTGTTGCTGATGAACGGCTTCTCTTCCTGTCAATCCCCATGCCCCTTTCATTTGTCTACATTCCAAGGTGGATTCAATGCAACCCTATAATGTTTTCATTTTCCTCAAACTAGAGCAGATCTTTCTGCTTGCTGCTATCTAATAGGAAGCTACTACAGATAGTTGAGATCAGAAATGCTCTATGCCCATTGGACTGAGAATGTTAAATCATGACTAGAATCCTTAATCCTCACAACCTATTAGAGTGTACTTCAACTTGTGTCAAACAACAAAATGATCCTTCTCTTCAATTTCATAGAGGCATCAGAATTTTGGTAACAATTCCTTTTTTTTTTCTTTCTTTCTAATTTTGGTGTTGATGTGCATCTGAGAATTACGAAAGAAAGAATGTAAAAGAATGTCTCCTCAAAGTAAATTCATATACCACCAAAGAAAAAAAAAACTGATTCAACGAAAGACGGACAAAATCTCTTATCTCACTTTTCCTCAAGGGGTCGAAGTACTGACTCCGCAAAAATCTGCTGCCTGAAAATTCAATAAACAGAGTTACCACACATAACAATAAACACAATTCAGTTTTTAAATCACAAGAAGCATTCTCTGACTTGTTCCAGATACAGACCACGTGATGCTGTGCAGAAAAAAATAGAGATCGACGCTTTAAAATGACAGAAACAAGTGCTCAAACTTGTAGAGATTTTTTGATAAGTACAACGTGTACCCAAGATTTATTTAGTCACTAAAATGAACAATTCACAAGCACCTTAACCGGAACATGTGCCAAAGTCCTACACAACAGAATATTCAAATATGTCTACACATGAAAAATTAATTTCGTATTATTCCAAAGGCATACTTCAAGACTGACACTGGTGGGAATTCGTAATGGAGTTTAAGGGTTTCTTTAGGGGAAAAAAAAAGGAGCAAGACAGTTTATGTAGTACATCTGCAGTAAGAAGCACAGAGATGATACTCCAGTAAGAATAGATAACAAGTATATATCTTGACGTGAGGATTAACTTGATTTCATGCCTATTAGGGGTGGAGAGATTGATATGGATATTGCGATAGAATTAAGAGAGATTATTCAACAAATGGAAGAAACTGGCATTGAATGTGCGACTGACAGGTTTCAAGAAGTGAAATGGAAAACTTTGTAGGATTGTCTACAAACAACTATGCTCTATGACCAACGTTATTTAAAGGCCAGAGATAGTATCCATCAATAGTAAATATTAAGAAAGATATAATTAGAAATTAATGCATATAAAAAATTGATGACTACATAACAATTATTTATCAACAAGTGTTTTGATAAATAATTGTGCTAGACCAGTCAGAGACATTTCTCTGTGACCTCAATTACGTATAAAATCAAACCCAAAATTTAAACATTTACTGGAAATAACTTGCTATTGATAAACTACAAAAAAATGCAAAGTATTTGTAGGACATACTTCTGCTCGGTGTGCTTGGGACTAGGGCGAGAATGTTTCGGGTATCCATCCCAAGGTACCATTTTAAGACCTGCTCGAACAGAAATTATGTTCCGAACCCTGAAAAACAAAAGCAACTAATGAAGTGTGCAGTTTTACCAGTTTTAGGAAGACGATGCCACAAAATAAAAAAACAAGACAAGTAAATGTTCCATCTTCCATATGCCCATATGCAAATCAAAAGATGGGTTAGCGAACTAGTAAAAGATAAATTACCTCTCTGCAAATTCTATAGGTGTCTCTCCAGGTTTTAAAGTCTTGAGGCTCCAAGTACCACACGTCACAGACAACAACAGCCCACGATGTCATAAGGCATATCAAATGCATGTTAAAAGACTACCTGCCAAAGAATAGGTTTAATAGATGCAGCGGTTCACTGTAAGATATATAACAAAGTGGATGCTCATGTTGCATATCAACGCCCATCTTTTTAGGGCATGGGTGAAACAAACAAACTGTAAATGCCACCAAGGTTTCAATCAAATAGTTGAGCAATATTATAAACATCAATTCAAGACATGTTCAGACCTACGCCATAATGCACACATCAGTTCGGATAAAGCAGAAGCCACAACATTTCTGAAAAGTATACCCAAATGGTGCACAGAAATGCCAAGTCTCGCCTCTTGCAAGCATTTCATTTGTATAATCTTCTCGGTGGTTTGTTAGTCTTGTTTCTCAGAAGTGGGAACTGGTTTTTAATAGAGCCATGTTGAAGATGATATGTTCAACATGTCCTCGTAGCTAGCCATCATAAAAAAAATAAAAAAAATAAAAAAGCAAAAGATGTATTGTGCTATTATATAGTTTTATTCATATGTTGTTTGATTCCCATTACTCATTTTGTAATACTTGTTCGAGTGAACAAAGCCAAGTACAGAGTATTTCTAATTTTTATTTTTTTGAGATAAGATAGTCCATTGAAGAAAATGAGAGAAATGCGGTGAAAGACGAGGGCCAGATGAAGACCCCTACCTAAAGACATCTCCAAAATCTTTGACATTTGCCATGAAAGCCTGAGAACACCAAAAGGAGAAAAACTGACACTTAAATTACATAATTCTGAAAACAAACCAAGCCCAAAAAGACCTCAGAATCTACAATTATGTCATTGTCATTGCCTGCTCCTCCCTACCCCTCTTGGTCATTTGTATAACCAATGTCCTGAAGTCACCCTCTTATAATAGCCAATGCAGAGAACAACGACTTTTGCTTGTGTTGCTTGGATAATTTGAATCATGATCATAATCTGAGTCATCAGAATCCTCATCTTCTACATAGTAGTGAACTTTCCAGTGACAATTTCCGCTTTCATGTTTTCCTTCTTGATATGTAAAATAGATAATAGAGACTTAATCCCTAAACTTGATTCTGACAACTTAATTAGCCCAAAAAATTCACAAATTGGTATGTAGTCCCCCTTATGAAGCTAGGGATGCACTAGCGGGCCACCACCATTAGGAACCACCACCAACCACTCTCAAAAATCTAGAAACCAAGGATGCACGGACACGACAAGGCAACTCGACACTTTTCAAAAAACTAGGACTCGGTGACACATCGAAACGTACTTTTTTTTAAAATTCATATGAACATAAACAATAATGAATAATCCAAACACATAAATATTTTTTTTTAACCCTTAACTCCTCCCACCGCAAATGCTGCTGGCAGGGTTCGAATCCTGGACCTGTGATTCCATCCGCCACAAGTATACCACTGGCAAATAAACATTCAAATACATCGCGAGCAACATAATATTTACTTGTAAACATCCAAGAAGCTCATAATTTGTATATGTAAATATATTTTTATAATAAAATTTTCAATAAATAGAGTAATTGGTTGAACTAAATTGAAATTGAAAACTGACTTTATAATTTGGTTGCAGGGACATCAATTGAAAGGAGAAGAAACACAGATAGACTATAATTTATAATTTGGAAGAGCTACAGACATCCAGACATCAACATTGGAATTCAATACAAAAGGAAACACAACAACAACCAACAATACACATAGCAACTCCAACACCAACACCAACACCAACAGACATCAAGGCAATCTCCAACACAAACACTAACAGACATCAAGGCAATCTCCAGGACAGTCTTCTTCTCTTCTCTTCTTTCTTCTTCTCCTTTGTTCTGCGCAACATTCTACACAAATCGCAACAGTCCTTTCTTCATTTTTTCTTTCTTCATTTTTTCTTCTTCAACTGACGACCACACATAGATGGGTGTAGAAGAAGACCCAATTTGGGTGCCATTTGCACCCAAGCCAAAAAAAAAAAATTAAAAATTGCAGTGCCCAGACTAAGTCTTGAATGTGTCGAGCACATGTCTGACTAGGTCAACTGCCCCAACACGTTGACCGCAGGTTGAATATGCGTCAGGCGCATGTCCATGTTCGACGTGCACCCTACTCGAACACTGGGTTTTTTTTTTTCGAGAGTCAGTGCATCCTAGCTAGAAACCCAAAAGTCAACAGTTTAGTTTATGGTGGCACGTGCCTCTCATGTGCCATGGGCTGCACTGAGGAGGAACTAAATAAACAAGAGGAATTTAAATAGACTTTTGCCCATTTAAGTTCCATGCAGGCCCATTTAGCACTGCCTGTTTACCAAAATATAATTATCAAGACTATGAAATATAGTAGCTTACAAGATAATATCATGTCATTTTCATAAATTAAAAAATAATAATAAAATATCAAATAACCCAAAATTTTGCAGATTTTCCATGTTTCAACAAGGGCATGTAAAATTGATACTGGCAACAACTACAAAGCACTAGGACTATTCAGAGAACGAACTATTAGATAACAAAAAAAAAGTAGTAATACGCTATTCTAAAATATTAATTAGTGCCCAATGGAAATTCTTACTGCCTACTGTTCCAGAAAGCATCCACGAAAATCTTATTGTACTTGATTGCAATCGGGCAAACAGTACAGCCAAGTTCGAATGCACTCTGGAAATACCAAAACAAAGCAAAGGTTAACAACATAACACTAGAGGACGAACTTTGAAACTAGCATTGAACAACTGCATCATAAGTCAACTCTCAATTGAAATTTTGCCTTATCTCGAAAAACACAAAAGATAAAAGAAAAAAAAAAGCTACGATGGTATATATTTTTGGAAAGTATCATAAATTGAATGAAAGAGAATGGTCTAGCCTTCTTTCTAGGATGCTCTATAATTGTAGAAGTGAAGTGTGTGGATAATGTTGGTGGTGAATTGCATTAGTGCATCTTTGCATGAAAAAAAAAAAAAAAAAAAACGGGACAATATTTCTAAATTCACCGCATATGAACTCTTTAACAAAGAAAACTTGTGTTAAGATAAAACACAAAAGATACCAACCTTCTTGAACATGACCGTATATTGGTTATTTACACAGGTACCTTCTGAAAAAATAAGAAGGGGATTGTTGTCAGCTTCTTCGATGTGGTCTCTTAGCCTGTATTACATAAATTCGATATGTCAAAAATAATATATATCTATGACATTTTCCAAGCTAAGATTGGAGACTTACTTCTGTGCCACAATTAAACGATCCTCTGCCTCTGAACAGTTGAACCAGATGCAGCCAACACTCTCCAAAGCAGTGCTTTGGAGCAGTCCTGTTGTAAAATTTGAAAATATACAAATAAATAAATATCGGTTATGAAATGAAGATTAATCAAAAAAGCCAAAAAGCAATAAGCTCTATACATGCCTTGCTCATACTTTTAAGTTTATATCAATTACCCATTGACCACATTCCCTAAAACATGATTGCTCTCAGAATGCTCATCCAATTTCTTCATTTTTTATAAAAAAATAAAATAAAATAAAATAAAAATTCCATGTTGTGTCACATGGCATTGCTGACATGTGACTCTGCCTACATTCCTCTGAAGGAACAAACAGCTACAGTTTATATTAGATCAGTTGTCAGAAATGTGGCCCATATCATTATGGTTGTTGCCATCTAAGCCTGCACATCATCTTAAAAGAGATCTTGCAGTCCACTTAAGATGCCACACCACAAGGAAAGATCTAGCTCTTGAAGCTATCATGTCAAACAAAACCGAACAAGGGAGTGGCCACATCACTCAAAGATGGCCTTAGGAAAACAAATCCAAGGCACAATTGTAGCTTTTGATGCGAATTGAAATGGCACCCCCTCCCTCCCTCTGATGGAGAGGAAGGGTGTGCTACTTATGGGAATTGATCAACTATTTGACTGTGTTCTCTACAATACGAGTTTTGTGCGTTTAGATATGCAAATTCACTAAACAAATTTAGGAAACATCTAAAAAAGGCTATATATCGATGCAATTTGACTGCTATTCAGATCATTTCGTGAGATTTTGACGAAATGTGAGATGTAAGCATAAGTCAACAAGTTCACATTTATGATCATACCATACACATAGTATATGAATTTTTAAACAAGTATATTGTATTTCATTACTTGAATAGTTATTCCAAGTAGAAAATGAAACTTCACGATGTTTCTGCTTAATCTCAATAGTATAGTTCGAGAAATATGGAAATTTGAAACAGACTGAAATTTCAATGGAATATGCTGGATTTCCGTAGACCAAGTTCCACTCAAGGGTGAAATTTCGAAGCATGTGCTTTTACATGATCAGGGAACATATTTTAAACCATAAAAGAAAAAAAAAATCAGAGTCATAAATTCAAATATGCCAAAAACCATAATCATCTAGAAAACCTAACAAACTTTTAGTTCATCATGGATCACTGAGATTGGAGACTTACCATCCCATCCAGTATACTTTTGCATGATGACAGCAAATGCAGCCATTTGTTCTAAAATAATAAAATCAATCATGGATGTATGATTCGCCACACATTCCTGTTAAGCCAGCCAAGGTAATAAGCATCGTAATTACTAAGAAATGCCAATAAAGAATGGTAAACCTATGACTACCTGAAAATGCTTGAGATTATAGGATGGTACAAAGAGTCAAAGAGAGCTAAAACAGTAACGTTTTGTCACCTGTTTGGGTCGCATGCTGGGTCATGGCCCGTGATACTTAACAACTCCAGTCCATGATGCAACAAAGAAGCTGCATATCAATTCCACCAGATACCTCTGATGAACGAATCACAAATATAACATAAGCATTCTAAATGTATAGCCATAAATGACACGTATCTGAAGGGATGATATCTCTACCCTACGAGGGTGGTATCTGACAAAACCGTAACACCAAATTTTTTAAGAAACTAGCACATTTTTTAAATAATTACTTATATGAACATAAGTATTAAAGGGACATTTAGACATAGCTCTGCACTAATTCGCGATTCAAACATACTATCTATGCAGTTAAAACGGATAATGGACCTTAAACAGAGCGTTACATGATATAACGAGATTTAACAGACAATTTTTTAATATATTTATTAAACACTCACTAAGTATTAATGTATTTTGAGCAAAACATATAAGGAAAAAAGGTTAAAAATCAAATGTATACAGCAATTTGTTTAGTTGAATTGAATATTGACTTTATAGTTGCAGGGACATCAATTGAAGGGAGAAGAAGCACACAATTGAAAGACTTATAATTTGGAAGACATCAACTTATAACAATTTGTATCAGACTAACAGACATCAATTTGAAGACTCTTACAGACATCAATCGAGAGATACAAAAAGAAGGTACAAAAGGAGACATCAATTTAATAGAACTGAATATGACAAGAAAGTACTCATAATATAGCAGCAGCAACAAGTAACTTCTTCCCTTCTTCTTTCCTATTCTTCTTTTTTTTCTTCAAATGGCAAATAGAACAGTTTCAACTGTTCACTTCTTTCTCTTCTTCGAATTGTTCCCTTTTTTTCCTTCTTCTCTTCTTCTTCTTTCCTTTTTTATTCTTTCTTGTTATTCTTCTTTTTTTCTTCAACGGACAATCGCAAACAAAACAGAGCGATATGTTCGATCGCATCGCTGCGATCGACTCCCCTTGACCCCTTCTTATTTATTTTTCTTCTTCTTCTTCTTCTTCTTCTTCTTCTTCTTCTTCTTCTTCTTCTTTCTTCTTCAACAGGTGATTGCAAGCAACAGTGAACGAAATCACAACCGATCGCAAGCAACAGTCGACCGCTCGCCTTCTTCTTTTTTCGTCTTCTTCTTTTTCCGTCTTCTTCTTTCGTCTTCTTCTTTGAAATTTCTCTTTGCCTCTCTTTTTAGGTTTACGGAAGAATGTGTGTGTATGTTTTTTTCGCCTTATATATATGGTTGTTACGTTAAAACGCCACTACATAGCAGACCGTTATCTTCATAGCGGCCATGATAAGAGCGTTTTAATGGGATCGTTAAACTTAACTATGAAAATGCATAAACATAATGGCCCACCCCCTTACCAGTTATAATGTCATTTAACTTCATTTTAACTGCACAACATTCTATGTAATTGAAAATTAGGCATGTCCTCCCCCCAATTCTAGCGATCGTCATATTTTCTAATTGTCAAATTGCCCATATAAATTTCATAAAAATAAAAAATATATAAATATAAAGAAGACACGATATGGTGAAGATCCTAGAGATGATGTATCTCATGATAACCATTGCCCTTAGCCACTTTCAGGCAAAAACTTAGACAGAAACTTATGATGATCACTGAATCAACAAGTGTGAAGAGTTAAAGCTTTGTGCACAAGGAGTAACTTGCAGGAAACTGATATTCATGGCTACGGATATTTGGAGGATGGGGTTGCCAACTGATCCAAAAAAATAAAAAGATAAAAATTAATCCTTGTGACTTTCTTTGAAGAGATGTTTTCACTGCTGCCCAAGATGTTGCTGATAATTTTGTAAAGGCTCATGTTATGATTGCTAATGCCTCTACATCTCTTACCCTTTGAACCAAAAGTAATCACGTTTGTATCAAATTTGTTATCAGCTATGACATGTATAAAAGATTCTGGTTGTTCAATATGTATGTAACTTATCTGAATAAGAAGCTGAAAAATGAAAAAAAAATTCAATTCTGTAAAAAAAAAAAAAAAATTGTATGTTGTTTATCCAAATACACTGAATTCCTCATTAAATTACTGTTTACATGAAAGTTAATTTTTTTTCATATTTCTCAAGTATGATTAAAAAAAATTAAAGGCATTGAAATAAGAAAAGTAATGGAACAATAGGGTCGCTTGTGACCAAAGGCATTGAAAGTAAGAATCCCTACCTCCAACCTTCTTCTCAACCTGTCGTGCCCTCTCAAGAGGCAGTGTACTGGAATGAAGGTAGAAAGAAATATTATCCATCCTACTGTTATTACCAGCACCCTGCCAAAACAAACATTGTGATGCCTAAACATTGTGTGCTAGTATCAACAACAATATGCTTGCAGGAAACTAAAAGGCACAAACAATATGCATGGTTCACTTGAGTTCTATACTCACAATGGGAGATGATAATCCACCATGGTACAAATATCATGAGTAGTACAATAGTTTATCCTTAGACGCAAACAAAATACACAAGCTTTGTCTATCTATGTATACACATATTAGATCAGGCTCTACCCCAACTCATGTAGTCCCCTCCCCTCCCCCTTCCCATAAATAGGGTAGCTCCAAACCTCCAAATGAACTTATTTATTATTTTATTCGAAACCTAACCCTTTATTACACTAGCTAGGAGCCTAGGACCAAAATCTAACGTGCCTATTTCGATATTAAAGCCTCCTTTATTTTTATGTTCACACAAACATAGTACACAGGCTTGGTAACCAGTAACCCTGGACTTAAGTTGGTGGGAGAAAATCATTCACCATTTTTCTTTTCAAAAGACCCCCTTTTTTAAGGCACTAGGAGTTAGAAGTGTCAAGCTTTTGATGCCAGTAGTTAGGCACAAGTTTGCATAAACCACTGAAGCTTGGCAGGAAGGTTGCGCATCCTGATACCCACTTTTAGAAGCATGGATATATCTACATGAATCTTTTACAATATTAAGAATATAGAAGCAGAAAGCTCTAAACTACAAATTGTGAAGATTTCTATAAGTTATCAACAAGCACCAAACAGAATTTTGATTGGCTACAGAAATCTGAAACAGGAAAGCCTAAAAGAAACATGAAAGAAAGTTAAGCTAGGAATGGCTATTCGAGAATAGCTCAATATAGAAGCAATACTTATTTTAGCTCCAAAGCAGAGACAGTCTCACCTTACTGGAAAAATAATTCCATATCAAATCACTACCCCAAAGCACCAAAGTGGAAATAAGTATATGTTCCAATTCCATGGTTCTGGAGGATTTGACTTGAAACAACGAGTAAACGAATCCTGTAAAATTTTCAAGAAAAAGATAAATTAATAAAGAAAGATAACATGAAGTATGCAGCACGAGAAGTACAAAGACAAGCAAAACATGGGACATGAGAAAGAAACCACAACCATAAAAACTCAAAGTTCATATGGATTGTAGTACTCATTTTTCAGTAATGTGACACTACCAGAGGCCACCTAAAAGTGTTATTTAGAGTAAAATCACTGCATCACAAAACCAAGTGTATTTACTTTACCTCAGCAGAACATACTTCTTACTTAACTACAAAGGGTTAACTAGTAGTAGATCACGCTTGGAGCCAATCTAGTAGGTGATTTGATTGGCCTCCCGTGGAGGCTATTTCATTTATGCTTCTTCTGATGTGCTATTTTACTTTTTCCATTGGTTGTCGTAAACTAAAAAGATTACCAGATAGTGTAACATCATTCCTTGGAGAAATCAATCATCTTGAATGTTGTCAGTTGTGATGCTCTAGAATATTTGCCTGATGGGATAGCACAGCTCTCCCACCTCGAAAGGTTGGTGAGGTTTAATCCAACAAGTTTAGCCATCAAGGATGGATTTCGCATTCCTAATTTGAAGAATTTGATACAACTTCAAGAATTTTTCTTGGATTGTGGGACAAGTGTGAAAATGGAAATATTTGCATCAGTCTCCCACTAGAGTATGGAAAAGCAGTTAGCAGTCCTAGTCAAACTACTAATGGTAGTTGGCACTGAATGCCTAATAGAGAGAACTTGTACGCCTCAGGAAAATGACAGACAGTGGTGATGCACAGCAATCAATGACAAATGATAATCATAATTGTCAAAACGTTTCTCATATCGCATCTCAAAAACCCAAATTTAAGATACATATATCGTAATGTATACCATAAGATATATGAAATATATATATAACAATAAAAAAAAAAACATTTTCATTCATGTAATACTTGTCTAACATATGCAAGTAATTATCGCTACCATCCAAAAGAACCAAAACATGACCAATGCCCATCATTACCATATACAAAAAGTGGCTAAATGTTCATTCTAAATACTAAATACATATTAACAATAAGAGTCATTATTAAGTCCACACAAACACAAATAGTGGCAAAAAATATAAATACTTTGAAAAAAACAAAAAACTAACACAAAGTTAACTACAATAGCCCCAGATAAAAGTTTTACATGGAAGCTTCAAACCTTCGATCAAAGACATCTCCTTATAAAAGAAAACAACCCAAGAAGACGAATCATGACTCTGAGTTGTAAGATATGAGGATTTTGGTGATTTCTCTGTATCTTTAAATTTTTTTGGGTTTTTCTCTCAAAAGCTTTCTTAGAGAAGATGAAAAGGTGTTCTGTAAAGTTAAAGGAGGTAGATAAGGGATAAGAGATGCCAAAATTAGAAAAAGCAAAAAAAAACAAAAAAAAAATATGAATTTTTTTGAAATTCAAATAAATGGATCCCAACTAGTACGTTAAATGTGGTGTACAGGCCAGTACATGCAAAATCGGTAAATCACACTGGTATGGTATACGCCGACCGGTACACCGGTATTTGACAACCATGATGATAATGGATTAATCCACACCTTAAAATAGATCCGTTTCTAAAAAGAGGGTTCATTCTAGGGGTGGGCATCCCATCTCGTCCCGTTCCGATTTTTTCGGATTCTATTGGGATTGATCAATCCCGTCCCTTCTCGATCTAGAATGGAATGAGATCGGGATGAAGATTTTCAATCCCGCCCATTCCGTCCTGTTCCGAACCGCTTTTTTTAATATTTAATATGAAATATGTAGTATGAAACTATTTGTTGACATGACTTTTATTTGTTGTTTTATTTATTGACATGGCTATTTTATTCTCACAAGCTTCCATGGGACTCACTTAGATAATGAATCTAACTCAAACTCTCTCCTTTCTTTTTTTCCTATTTCTAACTCTTAACAACAACAATGTGTGCTCCTCGTAGTTTTTAAATGACAAAATCATTGATCATTTTTGTTAGCAATGTACAAAAAAAATGGTTATCTTCAATAGTGGTTCTAAAAAATCGGAGTAAAAGCTAATAAAATGAGAAAATAATAATCAATGGCTTAAAGTTATATAGTTGTTCTTAAAGTTATGTGTTTGGTAAATCCAAAATTTTCAATCTTGCATGTTAAATTTTCAATCCAAAATTTAGTACATGCTCATCCCATCCCGTCCCGAACCCGTTTGGGATGGGACGAGGTCGGGATGAGGTCTATCCCGTCCGATCCCGAATAAACGGGATGGGATAGGGATGAGGTCCATCCCTTCCCGTTCTCACCCCTAGTTCATTTCACCCTTAAGAACATGGAAAACTAGGTTCATTAGTTTAGAGCTAGACTGAGTCTGACAACTTCACAAGTCATGAAATTCTTAGAGATATAATAATTGTAGAGGCCTTAGACAATTTGAAACTCTATGGAAACAACTAATTTTGCAACAGATAAAGGAGTGGAATACAACATATTATAATTATTATTAATCACCTTTTATTTGGTAAATATCCAACCACACAACAAGAAAGTTATGGCTCAACCTTTTACATGTGAAGTTTTTGTCAACAACCAAAAGCAGACTTAAGGTAGTTTAATTTACAATAGGGAGAGGGTATCTAAAAATGTTTGGAGAACATATTCCGGACTTCACTCACCTCATTTCAAACTTCAAACGCCACCCTTCCACTTGATAAACCCTCCCCCACCCACCCCCAACAAAGGAGCAAGAAATAAAATATGAGATCCTTTGAGGTGATGCCAAGGAAATAAAAAAAATTTAGAGTTTTATGTGAGATGTCGGATATAAGCAAAATTTTAAATTTGATTTGATGTGATGGGCATGTGTACTTCTGCCTCCGATTTTATTTATTTATTTATTTTGTGGACTATTGTTGGATTGCTGCAAAGACTGCATTTCTTCAAACTACAGTGTTTATCCAGCGATAGTGAACCTCACCGGATGTCTTCATAGTTTACTATTGTCACGAGTAAAGATTCCAAACCATTAGTTTCTCTAGTCACCAATTCGAACAACCTAACAACACTACATATTAACTTTACACCTTAAAAATCATATCCTCAATGTCAATAAATCATTTCACCAGTATTTCTTCAATCCAAGTATCACACAAAAAAAGGCTCTTTTTACAGAAACCAAATATGCACACAAGTTCAAATAAACTAATCTAAACTTGTAATTCAAGTAACCTCCCAATAAATGAAAAATCAGTAAATGAATAGGAAAGCGTGACTGAAGGACTTACGTCAACAATAACACCAGCAGCTTCAGTTGAAGTAGGTGAAATGTCGAGCAAATCTCGCCTGACAGGGTTTAGCAATTAAAATTTGTCAAATATATTTGGATAATCGAACTAAACATCGTTTAGATTCCCGGAAAGATTTTTTTTTTTAACTTTATTAGAAGATTCAAACAGGTCCTACAACTGATAAAAAAAATATAAGAATGTAAGAAAGATTTACAGGTTATGCTTCTCATGAGGCCTGTGGATGGCATCAGATGTTAGGTATTCTATGATATTTGGTTGATCTAAGTCCATCTCCGAGCTTATTCGCCAACTTAACTTGCTCACTTGCACAGTTCTTCTCTCTCAGCTTTACCAATAGAACTAGTACACCACGTACTACCACACACAGTAAAGACTGAGTGAGTTTGTGACTACTTTATAACGAAACAAATGTAACACAAACAAACTTTCATTGAAAGTGAAACCAGTCTAGTTAAAGTGAAATGAGTGAATCACACTACACTTTCCACATCAACTGATCCTAATGCGGTTGCAGTCCATTTCAAGAACTAAATAAAAGTTATGGCAAAAAATCCAAATAGAACTTAAAGGCATGTAGAACCTAATCCATATTTCCAATTAAAAATCCGTCTGGAACTCAATTTTAAAGTATATTGCATGATAAAGACTAATATAAGATGTTTAGGAATGCAATTTTGCATAAAATTTCTTAAGAATAGCACATTAAAGACGTGTGTGCCGTAACTACTACACCATAGTTTCAACAATCAATGAATCCATTCGAGCACATCACACAAGACTCATGAGTAGTGATTTTTGTGTTGTATTCCAAACATCAATTTCAGATACGTTTTCCTACTAAGGCATTTCTCCAAACATACTAATAGGGTGTTTGTTTTTGCTTTTGAATAGAGTCGGAAGTCTTAATAAGAACTGAATCACCTTATTTAGAGTGTTTGTTTTTAGTTCTAAACAAAAGTTCTACTTCTGATTGGAGTAAGCAACGGCGAGACTGATCACTTAGTGCTTAGTCAAAAATTATTCCGATAATAACCTTAAAATAATTTTGTAATTTCAGTTGCTGACCCCATCTTCTTAAAAATAAGTTGGGCAAAATTTTGACAGCACACTTTTATTCTCTTCATTAACATTGTGGTTTCTCTGAGATTTGAATAATTATTAGGTACATGTTATAAATTTTTTCAGTTCAATAGAGCAAACAATTCCTATTCAGCACCTAACAACAAAAACATTTTAATTTTACAACTTCTAATCAGACATCATTCAAAAGCTCGTTTAGAGCTTCTAAGCACTTTAAAAAAACGCCCTCTGAGAGATAGATTACTTTTTTCCACTCAATAAGAGATACAAATGCCTGAAAAGTTGAGTTCTTAACGAAATCAGAATGATTCAGAAAGCTAACAACAACAGGGCGAAGAAATCGATTGGAGCGAAAGAGAAATAAAACTCACCGAAAGATTGAAGAGAGAAAACGATATGAAACACGGACGGTTTGAAGAGACGACTAGAGAAACGTGGAAGAGAAGAAGAAGAGTTGATCAGTATTTGTGACACGTGGCGGAACTGTAGAAACCCCTATTCAAAGCGAGCAAGAGCATCGCTGCTACGATGTTGATGCCACCACCATTTCCGCCATCTAGAAATCTATGATGTTGAAAATTGTTGCCACCACCACTTTGAACAAAAACAAATTGGGAGAAGCATAAATCACCTTTCACTATGGATAATTAACAGGTTCAGTTACTAAAGTCCAAAGAAGCATTAATAATTGACAACGATCCAAGTTAAAGGCTCAGATCCAGGTCCAATGAATCTCTCTCCTCAGAAGATAGAAATGTTATGAATGAGACAAGTCATGATGAGAATCTCTCCCCAATGATGTATCTCAATGAAGGAGGAAAGTGTTGTGAGAAACGTCCCTCTTCATTGCGCCATGCATGCTTATATCATGCACATAATTAATTACTCTTATTTTATAAGGTAAATGAGAGATAAGAAAAATCATATATGAAAAAACCCTACAACTATACTCTGTCCAAATTCATCTTTTTCCTCAGTTTACTGACTTAAACATCAGTGTTTTCGACCACCAACAATGTGGCATTTGGCAATCTAACTCTGTTTGCATATCAGATCTCGAGGAGAATAGATTTGGACGCATCAAATATAAAATGAGTAATGGACTATATTTTACCCGGTTGGTTTTAGCATAATTTTTGCTTGTGTCGGTTCAGTTTAATTATGTCTAACCAAGCCGTGAACAACCCTAGGAAAGATCCTGCAATTTTTTAGGGCTGCAATATTAATTCTTCTCTTCCTTCTCATTTATGATTCATACTACCTAAACTTGGTTTTTACCCAATTTTCAAACTCCAAACCATTTGGTTGCTTATCTATTCAATTCCATAAAATGAAACAGTTGAAAAAATTCCCAAAATTTTATTGTTAGTTGGACCTACTTTTTGGCAAGTTTGTATTCCTAAAGCGATTTCATATGATTTTTGTCATTGGGAAGTTTGAGAAATTTCCCTACTACTTCAGCGATTTCATCAACTTTGCACTCGATTTTCTATTCGATATTCTTTTTCCCATGGTTGGATTCTCAAGAAAGCTCTAGGAAACTTTTTACTCCTTTAGATTAAGGGAATATATTAGGAAATACATCCTATTGTTAGGAAAATATCTTCCAGTATTAGGAAATACATCCTATTGTTAGGAAAATATATTTTAGCATATTGTGTTGCAAGTTTTATGGGGTTAGAAGTTTTATGGGGTTAGGAAACTTTCCGATGGCTAGTGATTTGTTTCCTTGGTTTGGGAGGTTTCCTAGTGTATGGTGGTTTCCTATTGTATTTTGACTACAGTATTTATATTGCTGATGAATGAATGAAAGAACACAGTTTGGCCTTAAGCTTGTCATGGTATCAGAGCAAGGTTAAAACCAAGCAATAAGCTAGGAGCTATCATGGAATTCCATCAAACGCCCATGTTACCAACAATAGGTACCAACAATGGCAGGCTCTCAATCTTCACATCGGATCAGGTACTAATCGGTTGAATGGTAAGTGGATTATTGACACTGGGTGCTCCAATCATGTTACGGGAGATTTGTCGTATTTGTCGGATCTAAGAATTGTGACTCCCTGTTCTGTTGGCCTCCCAGATGGTCAAAACGTTGTTGCCTTGAAGGAAGGAATTGTCAAGCTTACTGACAAAATTATTCTTAATCATGTTCTTTATGTTCCAAAATTAAATTGTAATTTAATTTCGGCTTCACAATTGAGTGATGATATAAATTGTGAATTCATAACTAACTCCGACTTGTGTGCTATCCAGGACCGACACACGAGGGAGGTGATTGGAACGGGTGACAGAAGGGATGGACTATACTACTTACGGGAGGAGACAAAGGTGAAAGCAGTTTCAGTTGCTCCTTCAACTTCTTTGGAGCTATGGCATCGCAGATTGGGGCATCCTTCTGAGAAAGTGGTGAAGTTGCTTCCTTTTTTTAGCAATTCTAGTGGTAACTTGAATAAAGCATGTGAAGTTTGTCATCGTGCTAAACATTCTAGGGATAGTTTTCCGTTAAGTGACAATCACTCTACTCGCATTTTCGAGTTAGTCCATTGTGATTTATGGGGGCCATATGATACACCATCGTCTTGTGGGGCTCGCTATTTTTTGACACTAGTGGATGACTTCTCCCGCGCTGTGTGGATCTATCTGTTAGTTATGATTGATAGACAATTTTCTCAGAAATTGAAGATTGTTCGTAGTGATAATGGTACTGAATTTAATTGCCTAAAGGATTATTTTTTGGTCAATGGCATTCTGTTTCAAACTTCTTGTGTGGGGACTCCTCAACAAAATGGCCGGGCAGAAAGGAAACATAAACACATTTTGAATGTTGCTCGTGCCCTACGATTTCAGGGTGGTCTACCGCTTTATTTTTGGGGGGAATGTGCCCTTGCCGCTGCTCATATAATCAATCGGACACCTTCTAGTATTCTTGGCAATAAAACTCCATATGAAGTCTTGTTTGGTAGTCCGCCTTCCTTTGGTGAATTGCGTGTTTTCGGTTCTCTGTGCTTCGCTCATAATCAGAAGGCAAAGGGTGATAAGTTTGCCAGTAGGAGTCGTAAATGTGTCTTTGTGGGATATCCGTTTGGCAAGAAGGGTTGGTATTTGTTTGATTTGGACAAGCAAGATTTTTTTGTGTCAAGGGATGTCAAGTTTTATGAGAATGTGTTCCCATATCTTGATGTTGAGGCTCCTAATTTTGCTGCTCGCAATGACATTCATGGTGATCTGCATGAAGGGGTGGCTGTGGATTTTCCGGATTTTTTAGAAAATGCTGAGGAGGTGCAGCAAGTACGCCCTCCCACGCCCAGGGGTGCTCCAGACCAGCAGCCGCAGGCCACCACACAGCTGCAGCCGCCGCCACAGGCCGCCACACCGTCCACACCCAGGCCTGCTCCAGCCCAGCAGCCGCGAACCATACCACAGCCCACCGCCACGCAGTTGCAGCCCGTGCTCCCTGCACCGCAGCCACAGGTGTTGCCTACGCCTTCTCCTACGGATGATTCAGGGGGGCAATGTCGGGAGATGCTCCGCCAAGTGAGCATTTAGGTCGTGGCTTTCGAGAAAAGTATTCTTCAGTTAAGCTACGTGACTTTGTTACACACACTACGGTGAAGAAAAATAGTTCATCCTCCGCTTCACCTGCTTCTACATTTTCACCTCCCTCAGGTACACCTTATCCTATAGCACATTATGTTAGTTGTGACAGTTTTTCTGTGAAACACCGAAATTTTATTGCAGCTATTACAGCTGGAAGAGAGCCACAGTCTTTTAAGGAGGCTGTAAAAGATGCAGGGTGGCGCGCCGCTATGCAAGCGGAGATGCGGGCCTTGGAAGACAATGGGACGTGGACTATGGAAAAGTTGCCTTCAGGGAAGAAGGCTCTTGGTAGTCAATGGTTGTATAAGATAAAGTACAAATCTGATGCTAGTATTGAGAGATTGAAGGCTCGTTTGGTTGTTTTCGGTAATCATCAGACCGAAGGGATAGATTATGACGAGACATTCGCTCCAGTGGCAAAGATGACGACTGTTCGCGCATTCCTTGCAATTGCGGCTTCTAAAAATTGGGAGTTGCATCAGATGGATGTACACAATGCTTTTCTGCACGGGGATCTAGATGAAGAGGTCTATATGAAACTCCCTCCTGGCTTTACCCCTGATGAACCTGGTTTGGTGTGTCGGTTGCGTAAATCTCTATATGGATTGAAACAGGCTCCTCGATGTTGGTTTGCTAAGCTCGTGTCAGCTTTAAAAGGGTATGGTTTTTTACAGTCCTATTCTGATTATTCCCTTTTTACTTATAAGAAGGGGCCGGTTCAAATTAATGTGCTCGTGTATGTTGATGATTTAATACTCTCTGGGAATGATTCTGCTGCTTTGGCTCTGTTTAAAAGCTACCTTGGCTCCTGTTTTCATATGAAGGACCTCGGGGTCCTTAAATACTTCCTTGGTATTGAGGTTGCCCGCAGCTCTGCAGGGTTGTTTATTTGTCAACGTAAATATGCACTTGATATTATTTCAGAGGTGGGTCTCTTGGGTTCGAAGCCTGCTATGTCTCCGATCGAACAAAACCATCAACTGGCGCGTGCCACGGGTTCTCTTCTCTCGGATCCTGAGTCTTATAGGCGTCTGGTGGGGCGTTTGGTCTATTTGGCGGTCACACGTCCTGATTTGACGTACTCGGTTCATGTGCTATCTCAGTTTATGCAGCAACCGCGACAGGAGCATTGGGATGCTGCATTGCGCGTTGTCCGCTATTTGAAAGGTACTCCGGGTTACGGTATTCTCCTGCGCTCGGATAGTGACTTGACTTTGCAAGGTTGGTGTGATTCTGATTGGGCCGCTTGCCCTATTACTCGGAGGTCCCTGACGGGGTGGTTGGTGTTTCTGGGCCATTCTCCGATTGCTTGGAAAACTAAGAAGCAACATACGGTTTCTCGTTCTTCGGCTGAGGCGGAATATCGCTCTATGGCCGCCATAACGTGTGAGTTGAAATGGTTGAAAGGTTTATTATTGAGTTTAGGGGTACTTCATCCCAAGGCCGTTCCCCTCTTTTGTGATAGTCAGTCTGCCATATACATTGCGCAGAACCCCGTCTTCCATGAACGTACGAAGCATATTGAAGTTGATTGTCACTTTGTTCGTGATGCTATTCAGGATGGTCTTATTGCTCCTTCGTATGTGCCGACGACTGATCAGTTGGCAGACATTTTCACAAAGGCCTTGGGCAAATCGCAGTTCGATTATCTCCTTGGCAAGTTGGGCATTCTTAACCCTCATGCTCCAATTTGAGGGGGGGGGGGGGGGGGTATTAGGAAATACATCCTATTGTTAGGAAAATATCTTCCAGTATTAGGAAATACATCCTATTGTTAGGAAAATATATTTTAGCATATTGTGTTGCAAGTTTTATGGGGTTAGAAGTTTTATGGGGTTAGGAAACTTTCCGATGGCTAGTGATTTGTTTCCTTGGTTTGGGAGGTTTCCTAGTGTATGGTGGTTTCCTATTGTATTTTGACTACAGTATTTATATTGCTGATGAATGAATGAAAGAACACAGTTTGGCCTTAAGCTTGTCAGAATACTATTTTTTTTACTAGCATGGGATATCTTAGAACCGCTTAATTGGGATTTAATTTTCATAGGATTCTAAAGCTTTTTTTTTTTTTACTTTGAGAATTTTCCTTTAGCGTGAAGGCGAGAATTTTCCTTTAGCTTGAAGGCTTGAATTTTCAAAGTTTGAGCAATTTGAATAATTTGTTACATGTGCACTCACCTTAATCCTGCAACATGGATCGCATTTGGGTAAAAACATACAAATTACTAAGTAACACTACCAATATGCAATTCCTACAAGATTAGCCCTTAATCTCTCAGGATTTAAAAAAAAAAAACAAGGGTTGTTGGTTTTTTAATCATTTGGGCTTGCCTAAATTACCCTAATTCAATCATGTTATTATAAGCATGCAAATGCCTCCCAAATCATGTTATCATCATTCACAAAAAGGCTTTCGATGCCATTTTTTGTTAATATGTATTTATTTAAGTAGAAATGATTCAAAATACTATGTTTTGAAAATTTGAAGTTTGTGTAAACGTAATGTCCATTGACTCCCAGAGGTCTTAGCTAGGTAACTACTATAAGTATTACACAATGGATTTTTCCAATTACTCGAAGTCAAATAAATTTAACTTTGATAAATAGGCAGTTCCCCTATACTCGATGTTAGCATAAAGTTACTATCTTGTGAGTTGTGACTTATAACAAGGTTTTATGTAACACTATTTGAATATGTATCAGTATTCAGATATTGTTAAAGGTTACTGATGATGGGTTTGGGACAGAAATCAGTAAAATGATCTCAAGGTTATTGGTTCTACTAAACTAAACTATTTTGATGGAAGTTGATGACACATAGTAGTTCCTTGCTTTCAATGAATTCCACAAGGAGTGGTTTATCATCAGTTAAAACTATGTGTTCTGACTTTCCACAATTTGGTTTGCTCAGGAAAGCAGTAAAAATAATATTTTAGACAAATAAGGTAAAAGTGTTTTATGGATTGATGACCTGAATGTATACAAGTGATTCATATATATATATATATATATTTATTATTATTTTTTATGTTATTATATTGTATTGTAACTTGTGAATAATCTTACTTGTTTCAACATTTTCATCATTGCCGATGTTAATATCTCATCATTGCCTATGCGCAAGTCAAATATTATTTCTTTGATTGTAGTCTAAATGGAATATCTAAAAGCAATGCTCTCCAACGTTCACCCCAAAACATAATCTGGAGTTCTGCAATTAGTAAAATTTACAACACTTTTTTATGAAGAGACATGAGATTCTTGACATACAAAAGTTCAATGTTTCTAATGACTTTGTACAATGGGAAAATAACACTAAGTTATGTGGAAATAAAATGCAATGAGTATCAGATGCAATTTACAACTGAAGCAAATGCTAGACAAAAGGAGAAATTTGAGTGACAAAAAACAAACATCTAATGCGTCGCCATTGCAGCTAATACGAATAGACAGATAGTAAAGATGCAGCAGGAGAAGTCTTGACGGTACACTTAGTTGACACATATATAGATAATTGTTAACTTTCTCACAAGTGACTTCTTTGGTAAATGTATTAGATTTTTCTCTTCGACCAATTTCATGTACATAATGTACAACATCTAATGTGATAATTAATTGATCAAGACAACTCTACCTATTTTTTGTTTGCTTTAAGATTTGGTGCAAACATAAAAAATTATTAAGAATGATGTTTTAATTCTAATGAATATTCCTATTATTACTGCTTGTATCAACTAAAGAGGAATAGGAAACACTAACAACATACCATTCATGTAGATGAACTAGAAGTAGAATGTAGGAGAAACAGTTTTTGCATTGGTTCCATTTTCATAGTCTTGTATTTTGCCCAGGAGACATAATGCAACATTAACATTACCATAAGTCAAGTTCATCCCATTCATGATTTTTGAGTAACTTAAGCATGAGCTCTTTTCTCTGCCAGCAGATAAAATATAATGGCAAGTAAAATTCAGTTTTAGCATAATAAACAGATTACTGTCTTGCAACTGTAAGGTGCAACACATGAGTGGTAATATAGAGATGAAGTTTTTTCTATAAACAAGAGATCAGTTTGTGTAGTTATATTCAACTACTTCTAGTGAGAATACTTAGGGTTCTAAAGACACTTATATAACTAAAATGGCCAAGTAAAAAGGTGGGTAAGACATATGCGAGAACAACATATTCAAGCCCAAATGATAAATTAATGGAACCTCAATATACAATTTTCCAAAAAAAAAAGGCAAGGAGACAAAAGCCGACTTTAACTATTTGTTGACCAACACGACATCACCAATCTAAACATATAGAAATATAGAGGGAACCACAATGATCAAACTTTAAAATTCTAATAATAAAAAATAAAAATCTGATTTGGAGATCTACAATGTTTTATTTGTTGACTAGAATGTGGCTTCATTGGAGCTTACATCTAACATAGGAGAGAACTCCGATTCAAGCATTCCATGAGACTACACAATTAAATTCCACGAGACTCTACGATTAAAAGAGGGTTTGGTTATGTTTTACCAAGTTTTAGTCAAGTGAGGAGCAGACCATAATAGAGAAGCAAAACTATAATTCTTTCACGCAAATTAACTACACATTAAAAAATATGATTATTGTGTTGGTAAATGTTATGGAGTTGCCTTTCAAAAAAAAAAAAATGTTATGGAGTTTGAACCATGGTTACGGGTGAGAGGTAACACAATCAGCATAAATCACAAGTTGAGGGTGTGAGTTTGTGGATGAACAAAGCGAAAGTTGTGGGTGCCAACAGCGCAACCAAAACAACTATGAGAAGGGGTTCACTATTTCTTCCCCACTGTTGAGCCATGTACCTAGCTCACAATGCTCTCTCCAACGACTCAGACGAAGATGCGTAAGAACAGAAGAGGAATTTCGTCAAACACCCCCCGTTCAAGCGATTCAAACCCCAATTTTCTTCAAGAAACTAATCCTTCCCTGCCACAAACCTATCATCATCATCATCCCAACTATCACTCTCGTAACCCTACACCACGAACACCAAGACCCAAAGAAGCCATGATTCCAGGGCGATACATTTCGAAGAGAGAGCGAACGGCGAACTTATCAGCAGAAACACTGCTTCGAAGGTTTCCCCTTCCACGGTCATTACATCGCCTGTTTTTTTTTTTTTTTTGCTTTTCTCATGTTTTCCCCTTTTTGTTATTGAGTTAAACTATGTTTGTTAATCTTCCTGTTTGAGTTTTAGTTTGCACTTAATTGGTTGGGATTTTTTTGTCTATTGGTGATTGAATTCATACCCATACCTTTTGGAGTTATGATTCATCTTTGGCAATGTGAATTAATGTAGTGATGTATAATGTACAACTCAAAAATTCATCTTTGGCAATGTGGGAGTCAATGTCACGTGTGTGTTTGATAAAATGATCAAGAGAATTGAACTTTAGGTTTTGAGGTATATTTTGCTATACCCGCAGAAGCAATGAAGGGCTCGTTTTTGTTCATAGATAACAACTATGGTGGAGCCAAGATTTTTGTGATGCTAAGGTGTATAGCTAAAATTCTTGTTGAAAATTTTCCAAAGGTCTTTGATTACGGGCTACATACTTTGTGAAGAGACCAATCACAATCCTTTCTTATAGCTTCAACCTTTGTAACTTAATTTAGGACAATTGATAGCAACTAGCCTGATGAAGCACCTTCATTTGCAATGATAAAGGATGTCTAAATTATTCCTGTCAGAGTTGTAGCACACTATATTCAACTATTATTGTTAGAGAACAATTCAAATGCCCCTTTAACCTTGTACTAGTATACCGTGTGAGGGTGAGGACCGACCTAGATCTAGCAACAACCCCCACAAATCCTCATTTCGAACATGTTACTATCATAAATAAATAAAAGGATAAAACAGAATGGATACCTGGATAATGAATATTATATAAGCAAAGCAAAGTTGGACACAAAAAACCATGGAATGCAAGTATTCAATAACAAAATTCCATAAATTTTGACCATAGATTGATAAAACATTAGTCGACTTCTTGAATATGACACCAATGATAAGAAAAAGCCATGATGCATATGTTTTTATACTTTTTTTTAGTTACTGTTAGTTCTGAGAGGTTACTATTCTTACCGAATAGGAATGAAATTTAATCCTAACATATATTACAATAATACTTCTCAAGGTGATTATTAAAAACTCATGGCATTAAACCATACAAAGATATGCTATTGCTCATGTTTGTTTCAGTTAAAAGTTTAACCGCAAGGTAGTTTCTCAGTACAAATTTTTTGATCAGGTATGTAACACCTTGTGTGGGCGGACTCTGAGGCTAACAACTTCATATGTCAGCGGTTGACAAGCTACCAATTGTGGGCTGGCAGACTACCTTGGTGTTATAGTCCCACATCGCCCGGGTGAGTGAAGGATATATGTTATATATGTACGAGTTTGGATTTACATAACACAACACATTTTAAAGTCGTGCGGGTAGTTAAGTTGGGCTCAGAGCGGACAATATTGTATCATGTGGATCGGGTCGTGACAAAATAGTATTGGTGCCGAATCCAATCGGAAGTGTGCCAACGGGAACGTTGGACCTTAAGTGGGGTGGATTCTAACATCCTGTGTGGGCGGGTTCTGAGGCTGACGGGTTATCTTGTATGGGCGGGCTCTGAGGCTGGCAGGTTACCAAGTGTGGGCGAGCTCAGAGGCTGGCAGACTATCTCGGTGTTATAGTCCCACATTGTCTGGGTGAGGGAAGGATATGTGCTATATATGTACGAGTTTGGATTCACATGACACAACGCGTTTTAAAGTCGTGCGGATAGTTAGTTTGGGCCCGGACAATATTGTATCGTGTAGATCGGGTCGTAGTAGAACTCCTTGAGAACCCACCAAACTCTCAAACTTCTATCAAGACTCTCGGTGAGAAGCTAACATCCACCTCCAACACTATTTGATGAAACCAACAAGCATTTGTTAGTCCTTCATGACTTCTTGAGACACAACATTCAAAATCCCACTACCACCCTCATTATCTCTCTTCCAAATATCTTGATCTTATCAATTGAACCGCTATAGACAAGTCCTCCCCCACTTCACATAACACAATCATCTACTGTGTTTTACCTCGCAAATCAACTTGCAAGGTTCTCTCCACTTTCCTACTTCATCATACACCCAGTTGACCACCTCCATATACCAATGAAACATCATTATGCCCAACCCATTTTCATTTCAAATAATGTGTGTCACTGACCTTTCTCTCCTAGATGCCCTAAATCTTCATTTTGCCTTCTGCAAAAGCAAAATTTATCAATCCTTTATGGGATACGAACCCACCCATTAATGGCAACATCACGAGCTCAAATTGATTCCAAATGCTTACTATCCCATTCCAAAAAAAAATTCTTCCTTCAACATGTAAATGATTAATCATTTCATGAATTTGACCAAGTAGTCCTTAGTAGTGGGCATTGTACCAACAAGCCTAAACACATTCTTTGACGTCAGAGTCGAAGTTAAACCCAAATCAGTAATCGGAAATAGGATGGGGATTACCTCGCAAATGGGATGGGGTTGTTTATTGGAGTAGAAGTTAAACCCAAATCAGAGACCAAATCAGTTTTGATTTGAATGAAATTTCAGCTCCAAATCATTGGAATCAACAAAATTAATAGAATTGCAGCCAAAATCATGGAGTCATAGCTAAAATAGATGGAAAATCAATGGAATTGCATTGAAACGAACCATAGGAAGGTTTGAAGACCAAATCACAGTGGTGTAGTTGAACCCCACAAACAACAATTTGGTTTTGAAGACGAAGTGAGTACCAACCACACAAAAATGAATTGGTGACGGAGTTGCATGGTTTGGATTGAAGTGTCACTTGAAGTCTAGTGGAAATTGGAATTGAATGAAACGAGTGTGAGGTGATTGAAATGTGGGTTCTTTGAATAGATTGAGAGACCATGTGGAAGTAGGATTAATGAATCAGAGATGGGGGAGATGTATCGGAGCATAAATCACATCGATATATGTAAGGGTTTTCATTTTGGAGAGGGGGACATACATGAAGGGTTGGGAACTGAGGAAAATTTGCTTTAAGGTGTAACGGTGTGAAGAGCACCATCGCTATCACTCGGTATGTTGATAAAATTGTTGAATAAGTGTTCATTTTTGCCTATTCCTACATCAAAACTATAGTTGAAGGTCATGTGGCTATTCTTAGAACTTAAGGTTCAAAAGAAATTTGGACGATGGTGGATCTGATAGTGGTGCCTTTCTTTTGTACAAGATTGTTGACCTGCTTTTGTATTTGTATTGAGCATCAACTAGGGTAAGTTCTTGGTTAGCCCAAGATTTGCTTTAGGATTTATATAGTCTTAGACCTCATACTCAACCCTATACCTTTTCACTTTGTTTTTATAGTTGTGTTTGGTTGCATGGAATCCATCCCATCTCAAAAGTTTTTTCAAGAGTGTTATCACAGTTAACGTTAAGTTTTTTTTTTATCAAATATGGGAATTGGATTCCTTAGGGGGGGCAAGGAGTGTGATTCCATTTATCACAGTTAACGTTATGTTTCCATTGAATATGGGAATTGGGTTCTTTGTCATGTACAACCTTACTTTCTGTTTCCCTTCGTATCCACTTTTCCTTCATTCCCCTATAGGTCTAGATTGCCAAGGAATGGGATTCCATCAGCCAAACATGCTTTAAGAGAATTTGCACTTCTCATGCGTGCCTAAGGTCTCCATTTATGTGGGGGCTGAGACTTTGTACAAGATTCTCACCCAAGATAATTAGAGTAATAGAGAACGTACTATTGTCGATGCGTATCTTTTGCACTCTCATTGGGAATCAATAGATCATCTATTGCTTCTCCTATTCTATTTGAACATCCTTTCTTGCCGAGTATGGATTTCTTGAGTTTTGCCATAGGTCTTCTTCTTTTGGAGTGGCTTTGTAGATGCTTTATTCCTTATTTGCTTGGAACATAATGTCAGACTATTTAAGGGGACCGTCAAATAGGAATTCGGTGATACTGATATTAAACACTATATCAACTGCAGGGGTAAGACTTTTTTGGAGGTTAGGGGGTATGCAGTTTGAACGTTGAAGAGTATGTTGTGGATCGGAGGTGTTTGATTGTATTGTGATTTTGGTTTTAGTTGGGTGTTGTTTTTGGAGGCCTTCTCAGCTTTCATTTGTGGCGTTGTCTTTCTTTTGTTGCAATAGATCATTATTTTACAACCCCCCACGCACAATTTTTTTTTTTTAATAATAATAAATGAAAAATCACTTGTCTGCCCCTATATATCTCTTCAAAATTCCTATACGAATGCTCATTTTCTCAGTTTTTCTTATCCAACTGAATGTTATGTTTGTTGTTTTCTCAATACAAATGTTGTTATTATGCATCTTAGACTCTTAGTTGTCTCGGGTCTTTTCATTTATATGCACCTTCAATTGCCTGAGTTCTTTTCATTTATCTCTCAGTGGTGGGAAGTGTTTCAGATAGCGACATAAGGCATGAAATTTTATCCTGTCTGAGGCTTCAAGCAAAGGGCCTTACACAGCATGTTAAAATTCCAGAAAAGCTATCTGTAGCTCTTAATGGCCGTACGAAGGCTGTTAATACTTTACAATGGTCACCAACTCATGGTAAGGTTTATGTGCTACTAAATAATAAGCAGTTGTTGCTACCATGCACTGTTTAGATTTCCGATTGGATTGGTTTTTTATATTGTTCTGAATATTTTTTCAAAATATTTCCCAGCCACTTCACCTAATTTTTCTTGTTCCTTGGAAAAACTATAAATTAGCCTTCCATTTTAAACTTTTTACACACTTTTGGCAAAAACGTCCGTCACCCACCACTTACATATCCAGCCATCGCCGGCAGCCCAAACAAGCAAAATTACGTTGTACCCCTTTTCCATACCACTAACCCTAATCACTCACCGTTTCCGGTCACAAAAAAAAAGGTCTTCCGGTAATTGCGCCTTCCCTTACCATGCTCCCCTTCTTATCCTCTTGTAGTCCTTATCTTCACAGTTGCTCTTAGGTATGGGGAAACATACAACAATTGCCCATCTGGTCCAAACTTGCATCCAAGTGCTTCTAAATCCTCCTCATTGGACTCATTGATTGATCCCTAAGAGCTATCAGAGCTGATGCTGGCGGTGTTGTCATTCAAATCGCTATATAGGTCTATTGCTATCTCCTAGCATTCATCAATCTTGCGTTGCAAAAGATGAGAGGCCATCTGTATGTAACCAATGGGGGAAACGTAATAGATGGTCTTTAATGGAGATACAAACAAATAACTACGGGTCTTGTGCTAAAACTTCGTTCTACTGGGATATAGATCGTTCACTTTTCCAAAAAGGGAGAGACAAAAATGGTTTGCTACCTCTGGATCTCTGTTTAGCAAGGATGCACCGACTCTCCGAAAAACCTTTGTATCACGCGTCAAATGCGTGTCGGACACGGATTTGCGCTCGACACGTATTGGACACGGGGTCAACGGTCAAAATTCGTTGACTGGTTTGGACACGGCCTGGATACGGTCCGGACACAGTCCAGACTCGGCCAGACACGGTTCAGACATAGTCAAAATTCGTTGACCGAAAAATTTGCAATTAAATCACTCGATCCTTCCTCCCCTCCCAATTCGCACAGGAAAATCCTAACTCCCACTCCCACACAGGCAAACCCTAATCGATCGATCGATCGAGAGACGGAAGTAGAGAGAAGAGAACTCAGAACAGAATCGATCGATCGATTTTGACTGACACGAAGAGATCGATTTCAATCGATTTCGACAGAGACGACTGAGGACCGAGGAGAAATCGGGTTCGACAGAGAGGGATGGATTGATCGACAGGATCTATGGCGTCGTCATCAACACCAGGTACCTTCGATCGATCGATTTCGTTTGTTTTATTTTCCTGCTATTTTTCTCTGTTATTTTTTCCTGCGATTTCATCGATCGATCGATCGATTCCCGATATTGATTTCTGAGATCGAATAAATCGATCCTGCGATTTCGTTTGGTTTTTTTTTCCCGTGATTCCTTTTTTGCGATTTCCTGAGATCGATCCTGCGATTTTGTATTTCGTTTCATTTTTTTTTTTTGTTTTCCTGCCATTCTTTTTTTTTTCCTGCGATTCCTTTTTTTTGTTGTTTTTCTCTTTTCTTTCTCTGCATATATATGAAAGCATGCATGAAATACTTCAAATACCCCAGATTGAGCTTGCACCTATTGGCTGAAAAACTAAATAAGAAACTAAAACTGGTTTTAGGCCAAGTAACTGGAGATGATCTTTGGAAACATGTGACAATATTAAGAAGGCCAAGTGAAGGTGGGGGAAACCTTAGATGGAGGTTTATGAGTATGACTTAGATGCGGTTTATGAGGTTTTGATCCGCTAGTTAATGAAGAAGAAGAGATGTAGCCGCCTCGCTAGTGAGTTTCTGAAATTATCAATTTACATTTTATTTACATTATCAAGTTAATGAAATTATATTGCTTATGCTTTATGAGTATGACTTGAGCAGTTGAGCTTGATTTTATGATGCATTTGTAAATTTGAATGAATGAATTTGAATTTTTGGATTGTTTAATAGTATTATTAATTTATTTATGATTTTATGTTCTTATGAGTTAAAAAAATATATTAAAAATTTAAGTTTGACCGTGTCGCCGAGTCCTATTTTTTTGAAAATTGCCGAGTCGCCGTGTCGTATCCGTGTCCGTGCATCCTTGCTGTTTAGCTTTGGAACCTAACCTTAGCCATTACATATGAACCTTACCATTCAACCCTAAAACCTTTCATATCTTATAAACTGTACTTACTCGCAAACTGTTGCTCTCTCTTCCACCTAGGGGATGTAAACGACACCTAAGGTTGTAAACGGATCAGACTCTCTAAAATTCAAATCCGATAAGGACACGAGAAAATCTGAATCTTATTCTCTTTCTCAACCCAATATCGAAGGTCCAATCTTATCACCGGGAGCCAATTGAGAGTCTTCTCAGTGTACTACTCAACATTAACCCCCATTGTCTCATCGATTCAATTCAATGTTTGGAGGTGGGTTAGTTCAAATTGAGAGGGTGAGAGTGATGTTGTGTTGGAGGTGGGTGGGACGGGTTTGATTAAGTTCTTGAATGTTTGGAGGTTAGGTGATAGTGGTGTTGGAGGGTGGTTGGTTCAATTTAGAGGGTATGGGTGATGGTGATTAAGTCTAGTCAAACATTTTTTGATATGTGCATACCACACTATTGGATAGTATGCATACACTTTGAAGGTATGAGAAATCAATTGAAAAACGTTTTTTATTCATTGCATACATTACACCTATATGGTATGCAAACACTTTGCAAAGGTTTTAAAACACTTGCAGGGTCTGAAAACCAATTGAAAAACGTTTTTGGATCCTATACAATTGCATGGTATGCATGATATGTTAACGGTTTGCTGGATCTGGAAAACCAATTGAAAAACATTTCCGAATCAATGCATACCATACAATTGGATGACATGCATGCAAACACTTTGCAAAGGGTTTAAATACTTTCAATCAGTACTGCTCACGAAACACTTTTTACCGCTCAAGTACTATTCACGAACATTGCTCACAGCGAAACAATATTCATGTGCAAAGTCCTTTAAATACAATGAAAACATATTTTATCCTAAACTGGCAGCCCAAACTAATTTTTATTAATATAAAAAGTATTTGTCTTGTGATCCCAGATCCATTTATCCTCACCCAAGGATGCACGGACTCGGACACGGATACGACACGGCGACTCGACAATTTTAAAAAAAATAGGACTCGGCGACACGGTCAAATTTAATTTTTTAATATATATTTTTTGTAACTCATCAAATTCAAACATATCAATAATACATTCAAATTCATTCATTCAAATTTACAAATGCATCATAAAGTCAAGCTCAACTGCTCAAGTCATACTCATAAAGCATAAGCAATATAATTTCATTAACTTGATAATGTAAATAAAATGTAAATTGATAATTTTAAAAACTCACTAGTCACCAGCGAGGCGGCTACATCTCTTCTTCTTCATTAACTAGCGGATCCACTGTCACATTTTCTGCATCCAATAGTCCAGCCTCTAGCTCAGGTTCATCAAGCGAAAGACTGGCAATCTCAAGCACTCCAGTAGCATCCAAATCCAACGAATCAATAGTATCTCCTGTGACATCCACATCCTTATCTCACCTTCTTGGTACTCTTGTTTTCTTCTTGACAAAAGACGAAGGTTGGAATGCACATACACTAAATCTTCAGCTCGTTTTGGGGTCAATTTGTTCCTTTTTAATGAGTGGATGTTATATGTGCTCCAATTCCTCTCACAACATGAGGAAGAACAAGGGTTGGCCAAGTAACTTCAAAGCAATATTCAAGAGTAATGGTGCATAGGTACCATGAGCAACCCACCACACATCAGATTCTAGGTATGCTCTATTCTGTAGAGCATCACTTTCTGCAAATTGTCCAGTACCCGTTGAAAACCTTACATACTCTGTAATAACCACTCTTCTGTCTTCAAGTAGAGGAAAGTATCTCTTGAAACATATATCTCTCTCCTTTGTAATCTCAGGATCTTGTCACATGCTTCCAAAGATCATCTCCAGTTACTTGGCCTAAAACCAATTTAATTTCTTATTTAGTTTTCAGCCAATAGGTGCAAGTTCAATATGGGGCATTTGAAGTATTTCATGCATGCTTTCATATATATGCAGAGAAATAAAAGAAAAAACACAGCAAAAAAGGAATCGCAGGAAAAAAAAAACAGGAAAACAATTCTACTTGCAAGACTATATTTTAACTGGAATTCTACTTCCAAAACAAAAAAGGAATCGCAGGAAAACAATTCTACTTGCAGGAAAAAATAATCGCAGGAAAAAAAAAACCAAATCGAATCGATTGATCGATGAAATCACATAAATGAGGAAGGAACCAAAACATTGTTAACCACTTAACCCTTAACAAAGAATAGCAGGAAAAAAAAAACAACAGAAATCAAATCGATCGATTGATGAAATCAATCTCAGGAAGATCGATCGAGAGTCGATGAAATCACAGGAAACTAACAGAGAAATATAGAGTACTCAGATAAGCAGGAAAAAATAAAAACGAAATCGATCGATCGAACGTACCTGGTGTCGATGAAGACGCCATGATTCTTTGCTCCGACTTCTCTTCTCCTCCGTCTGTCGATCTCTCTACCGTCCTCCGTCGATCGATTTAGGGTTAGGGTTTGGTTTTTTCGAATTTTCGGTTGTCTGTGGGAGAGGAAGAATCGAATCGATTTTATGCATTTTCAAAGTCAACGAATTTTGACTACTTTGGCCGAGTCTGGACCGTGTCCGGCCGTGTCCAACCCAGTCAACGAATTTTTACCGTTGACCCCGAGTCCAATACGCGTCCAGCATGTGTCGTACGCGAATCCGTGTCCGACACGTATTTGACTCGTGATACAGAGGTTTTCCGGAGAGTCGGTGCATCCTTGCTCACCAACAGCCATATCCAGAAGTTTAAGGAGCTCAATAATGGTTCATCTCTACGTCCTTGAGACCTCATGTGGGAGCAAGATCATCCCAATTGGTTGTGGCCAATGTTTTAAAAAACATGTGATGCTTACGCCTCTCCTCAAGGCAAGTCTTAGTCGCAACATGTCAAAGGCTCGTAAATACATTGAAAGCTTACACCTCATGCTTGGAGGCTCACACCGTTACTATGCTTCGTCGTCGATATGTGCAATTTTTGTTAAAATTGATTACAAAAATTACATATAAGACATCTTTTAACATCTTTAATTGTTTTAGTTACGGGATAATGTGTTTAACTTATTTTTGTAATCACATCTATATGTCAGTTAGACTCAATTTAAAGAGGCGAGAGGAGCCCCAACTTGTACCTTCTATATGCCTTTGAGAAATAGTTTATGCCATATTCATGAAATTCCTTTTTGAGCCTCACTGTTAGTTTGCTGAAACGCCTTGTGTCACACCTCCATGTTTTAAGACCTTGGTTGTGGCAACATTTGAAATATGAAGTCTACAACTGGGCCATATGTTCTTCTGATAATTGCATTGTTTCATTGTCACAGCTGAAAGTGGTTGAGATGAGATCCATTTATCTCTCTAGAAATCCATTTCCCGCTATGCCCCACTTGAAAGGAAGTTTGGATTGGAAATTCTATTTTGATGTAAACGATGCGTCTCCATATTGCACAACCATAGGGACTTTTCACTTCCCTTGTAAAACATATTTTTCTTGAATGATTTTCCTCCACAAAGAGGGAGAAAGACGGAGTATCTAGTGTGCAACTTTGGGTGTGAACCAAGAGGGAGAAGTCATGCAATTGAGATCGAAGGTGTCGAGGTCCCAGAGTGTGAGGCTTTTCGATATCTAGGGTCTATAATTCAAAAGAATGGGGCTATTGGAGCAGATGTAGACCACAGGATTAAAGCTGGTTGGTTGAAATGGCGAATGGCGTCAGGAGTATTGTGCGATAGAAGGATGCCTGCAAGGCTAAAAGGGAAATGCTATAAGACAATTGTTCGACCAGCCATGCTATATGGTTCAGAATGTTGGGCTACTACGGGACAACATACGCATAGGATGGCAGTAGCAGAAATGCGTATGTTAAGGTGGATGTGTGGTAAAACTCGTAAGGATAAGATTAGAAATGAAAGAATTAGGAGATACTTAGGTGTAGCGCCCATAGAGGAAAAAATTAGAGAAAGACGTTTAACTTGGTTTGGTCATGTGCGGAGGAGACCGAGCACGGCGCCAATTAGAAAATGTTTAGATTGGCAAGTTAATGGAGGGTGTAGACGGAGGGGACGACCGTTGAAAACTTGGATGAAGACGGTGAATGAAGATATCATTGAGCTTGGATTAGGTGAGGAAATGTGGGAAGATCGCATTGCTTGGAGAACCAAAATTCATGTAGCCGACCCCGAAAATCTCGGGAATGGGCTTTGATGATGATGATGATGATGATGATTTTCCTCCACAAAGTTCTGAACCTCCACTACCATTTCACTGGATGAGCTCTGATTGTATCCGCTATTTGCAAGAATACCTAGACTTTGGAAGGCACACTGTATTCCAATTGATACGGTGATATTTTTGGCCTGCAGAGTGAGTACCCCAATGGAAGTGTCAACAAATCTTTTCTACTTTTGGTATGGAAATGTTTTTTTTTTCCCCGGCACTGATGTGTGCTTTAGTTGACACTTAAATCTAAAGCATTATTGTCTTTTCACTTTTAGTTTGACTAGATTTAATCTTGCAGCTCATCTTCTTACTTCTGCTGGAATGGACCAAACTGTTTGTGTTTGGAATGTGTGGAGCAAAGGTCACAGAAAAGCACGTGTTTTCAACTATCATAATGCAGCTATTAAAGACATGAAATGGTCCGAGCACGGGTTTTTTTTGCTATCTTGTGGATATGATTGCTCTTCCAGGTTAATTGATGTTGAAATGGGGATGCAAGCACAAGTTTTCAAAGAGGACCAAGTTGTGGGCTTAATAAAGTTCCATCCCAACAACTCCAACCTCTTCCTATCTGGAGGGTCAAAGGGATTTCTTAGGCTCTGGAATATACGACTTGGCAAGGTTGTACAGGATACGTGAGAAGTCTTGGGCCAATACTGGACATTGATTTCAGTATTGATGCCAAACATTTAATCTCCTCTAGCGACATCTCCAAGAGCAATGTTGGCGAGAATTCAAATGATGTCTCACGACAAGTACCACTTTCTAATCAGGTAAGAGATATCAACCACCCTTCTTTTCGTGAATTGAAATACTGTTTCACTACATACATCTGATTGCATTATCGAATAAGTTGTGTTGATTGCACTATCTAATACGTTGTTTGTGTACGCTAGTATTTTTTGTTTTTGTTTTTGCTTTTGATCAGTCAAACAAATCAGGCAATATATTGAAAAGCAAAGAAGCCAAGTGACTGAGCAGGTCACAAGACAAAATACAAAGGAGGCTAAGGCTCCACTACAAATTAAAAAATACTCTCCCAGTATAAAATACAATTGGAGAACTCCGAGTTTTGAATCACTCCCCAAACTATACCCCAGTGCCAAACCAGAGCCTTGATGGTGGTATTGGAGATCACCTCTTCTTATCAGTTAACACTGCTATTTCTCTCTTTCCATAAGACCCATAAACCAACCAATAACGCTGTGCTACAAAGAGTTGCCCTTGATTGACCAACCATCCTTTAGCTATTTATGCTAGTATTCAAAGTGCTATATTACATTTGAGGATTCTTATTTGATCCTTTATTTGAATGCAACATCGACTATGCAGCTGTTGCATTGTATTGTCTATTGTTTTTAGTGCAAGTGAAATTAGAAATTTCATTGCGATCCTTGGAAGTTAGAGTTAACAAATAATTAAGAATACAAAAATGAAAAAAAAATGTTAATTCATTGCTGGATCATTTGATTTAGTTTTGATCTCAGTGATTGATGGATGACGTGTTGATAGATGAAGGTTCAACTTGGGTAGTTTCAGAGGGAAGATGCAACAAATTATGATATTGTCTAGATAGTTTTATAGGACTTGAGAAACCAAATGATATAAGAAAATAACTAACCTTGGGTGTGAAGTTTGGAGAAACGTGAATGAGATGTGTAGTATAGAGGTTCAATGGACGTGTTGGTTTGAGAAGTAGGGTGAGTAGTGGAAACTAGTATAGATGGTTAAGGCTGTCAATGGGTCTGATAGGGTTTGGAGCTTAGGTGGTCCAAACTTGGTCCAATGAGATGAAGGTTGGGTCCCGACCTGGCTATGGAACCAATTTTCAAACCGAGGTCCAATAAAAATTGCATACATAATGGTTAGGTTTGTTTATATCCTTTCACAAGGTCATGCACTCGCTACCCAAGACCTACTTGATTTTTTCTTTACAAAAATCATTTGTGTGAGAGGCCCTATGTTTGTAAGATTATATTTTCCATTTCTTCTTTGAAAAAATTGTAATTGTCAATGGGTGTTATCTTGTGGCGGATGGTATCACAAGTCCACCGTTTGAATATTGCCGAAGGCATTTAATGATTCTTGGATCCAATAAAAGCCTTGCTCTCCATTCAAAAACAAAAATCCGTTTATGTGGGCCCCATTTTGTTAGGTTTTACAATTACAAATTTCTAAGGTTTATGTAGGGACCCATTTTCAAAGTTGCCTAAGGCCCTTGTTTGTCTTGGGCCAACATTGTTCAAACCTGAATCAATAATTAGTGCAAGTGGAAAAAGATAATAAAGGGTTTGATTGTCTTGAGGAGATATTGAATTTTCAAGTTATTGGAAAGTGGGAGGAGTAAAGTGTTTTGGTAGATGAGAATAATTAATAAACACATTACTTTTCCATAGATAAATTGAACACGTGTTAAAAAATGATTAAATTGGAATTCGATCCGAAGATAGAAAAGTAGTTTTAGGCGGGGTTCCATCCTCCGTGTGTGTGCTTGCTAAGGAGTTTCTTGTGTAGCAAAAGCAGAGATCTGCTCAACTCAGTTGTCTTTACACCTCCGATGAACACGCGGTAGATGATGACATTGCATGCCAAGGATATTATATTTTTTGCACTCATTGTTTATGTAAGGAACCTTTTGTAAAGTGATTATAGATGAATGTTTAAGTGATAATCTGGTGTCACGGGATATGTTTGAAAGATTAGGGGTCAAAAAGGAGCCATTACCGATACCAATTCTGATGTGAATATGGAAATGGGGCGTGCATTACCAGGTGTTTGGAAATTCAGTGTAAGGTTATACCTTTGAAAATCAGCCATCTCTTGTTTGTGTAGACCCTGGTAGTTCAAGCGAGGGGCCAAACATGGTGGGTACCTAAACACATACTTTTTTTATAATTTTTCATTGGGGGACTGGGATTCACCTTATAGCCAAAAAGAGCACCGATCTCAGCCAGTAGTCCCCCCTCGTGTAGTTGATACATTGGAGATCACTGAGGCATGGAAGTGTTGACCACAGATTCAGTCAGGTGAGAATTCATCTCCTTTTGTTTTACCAGATACTCCAGTTTGGCCTGCTATGGCTGAATTATTGGATAGATTATGTATATAATCATGTTCAAAAATTGGTTCTACCTTTATGGAATATTAAGCATGTCATGGACCTAATTCCAAGAACACCCATTCCACGTCACAGACCAGGACCTTCCAGGGTCTTGTAAGCTGTCATCGACATTTATTGATGGGTTCAGTTCTATTAAGGAACAGATTACTGCTTTTGATAGGCCTGTGGCCTTCTTCTGCAGTAAGTTTACAGTGTTCACAACGAAAATATTCTACTTATGAATCAGAAATATTTGCACTTGTGCAGGATTTACGATATTGGCGGCATTATTTGATTCAGAGGGAGTTTGTTATTTATGATAATGAGGCTCTGAGGTTTGTCAACAATCAGCAAAATGTTAGTAATCATCTCAGTAAGTGGATAAATGAGTTGGAGGATTATACTTTGTGCTGAAACTTGTTAATGGTAAGGAGAAGGGAGTTAGCTGATGCCTTGAGTAGGTGTGTCCACTACTTGGTCACTATGCAGCTAGTGAGTCCAAATTCAACTCTCTTCCCTCGCCTTATGGATCATACACATGGTTCCATTTTTGTGACATGTTAGAAGGCTCCATTCAAATGTAAGGATTGATTACCGGACAACTTTTTTACTTAAATGACGCCTCCTGTGCATTTGTCTTACCATTGAGATTCAAACAAGAATTACATGCTGGGGTTGGTTGGACATTCAAGTTTTCCTAAGGTGGTGCAATTACTTCATGGGAGATACTGGTGGCTTTCTATGAGAGTAAACACACGTAAAGTGGTCAATGGCAATATCCTGACAACTAAAGGTCGTGCAACCAGTGCCAGATTATATACTTCTTTGTTGTACCTGAAAAACATGGATTTTGTGACTGGATTTGTTCTGGTTGTCCGTTATTATAATTCAGTATTTACAACAGTTGACACATTTCCAAACTGGCACACTTTATCCCTTGCCGAAAGAAAGATGATGTGTCTCATGGGGCTGAGTTATCACTTTATCTTACTAAAGCAAGTACTGAATGTTTGAAAATATGGTGGCCTTTCCAAAACCAACTAAACAAGTCTCTGCAAGTGAAACAATACTCCCCTACCTCAACAAGTAACACAACTCTACTACAGCCGACTCAACTTTGTCTTTCTAACTTTATCAAAGAGCACGTGTCAGAAAGGAAGAAATCGAAGTAATTTTTTTTTTCTAAACCTCCACATCAAATGCCCATCTTTCTTTCTTCCACTGCCATTTTGAATTCAACGACACTGACAAACCTCTCTCACTCACTCTCTGTAACCAGCAACATCGTACATACATAAATCCTGGTAAATAACCTTCAAAATTTCCATCAACATTTGATGATTTGATTTCAAGGTTTTAATGGTCAGAACTCCATTGACATCAATGCTTCTGACCAATCTATCCAGAAAAACACTTATAGACAGAAATTCTTTCCATACCCTCTAGCCTTTCTTGCTCAAGTACTAAACCATTGTTCAAATCCTGCAACAAAAACCTCTTCTTCGAAGTTCGAAAACCCCCTCCTCTACCCCCCAAAACCAATTTCTTACTCATTTGATATCGAAACTGCCCTCACCTATATTACACAAATCCTCTCGTATCCCTCCCCCTCCTTGGAATTTAAAGTGTTTGAAGGTGAAGTTAAGGGTGGAGGAGAAGATTTGTTGGTTGAGATGTTGATCCACGTGTAGGCTTGAATTGACAAGTGTGGGGGGAGTTTCAGTGAGTGAAGGACAAATGGAAAGAACTTTACAGTAATGTTTAACATAAATGAAATGTACACATAAAAAAGAAACTTTATATTTTTTTTTATGAATTTTATATTTATTTCAAGCTTATAATAGAAAATCATTCCGTCTCTTCCAATTTTATTTTTTAAATCTTTTTATCTATCAATCTTATAGTAAATTTCATGTGAAAAAAATTGACACAATTCATCTTTAAGTTCAAAAAACACTATGTCTCTTTCATTTTTTATCTTTCGCTGGAGAAACTCATTTTGGCTAATTTTAGGAGCAACAATTCTCATCTACAACTAATAAATAGTTAACCAACCATTAGATCTAAAATAATCTCATAGCTCAAAATGGTGAAGTACTTGAAGGTAAATTTAATAAATAGTTAACCAACCATTAGATCTAAAATAATCTCATAGCTCAAAATGGTGAAGTACTTGAAGGTAAATTGTAAGACACATAGGATTGTAACTAATAAAAATAAAATTTTGGCAAAGAAACTTAAATTGTTCATGTATAAGAAGTAAAAAGGTTAGATATTGAGAAATCTAAAAAAGGAAAACAACAACAAAAATAGAAAGTAGATTATGTAAAACTAATGAATGGCAAAAAAAAAATATCAAAGGCCAGTTCATCTATATAATTGTTACCAGAACCTTATTTTTGTTTTGTAAACCATGTGACAAGAGGTTTGATATTTTTTAAAGTGTACATGCTATGTAGAAAGTGTATGACCGTGCCAACGGCATGGCTGGTACACTAGTCTCAGTAAGTGGATAAATGAGTTGGAGGATTATACTTTGTGCTGAAACTTGTAAATGGTAAGGAAAAGGGAGTTAGCTGATGCCTTGAGTAGGCATGTCCACTAGTTGGTCATTATGCTGCTAGTGTGTCCAAATTCGACTCTCTTCCCTCGCTTTATGGATCATACGCATGGTTCCATTTTTGTGACATGTTAGAAGGCTCCATTCAAATGTAAGGATTGATTACCGGACAATTTTTTTTACTTACATGGCGCTTCCTGTGCATTTGTCTTACACCATTGAGATTCAAATAGGAATTACATGCTGGGGTTGGTTGGACATTCTAATTTTCCTAAGGTGGTGCAGTTACTTCGTGAGAGATACTGGTGTGGCTTTCTATGAGAGTAAACACACGTAAAGTGGTCAATGAGTGGCAATTTGCAAGACAACTAAAGGTCGTGCGACCAATGCCAGATTATATACTCCTTTGCTGTACCTGAAAAACATGGATTTTGTGACTGGATTTGTTCCGGCTGTCCGTTTTTATAATTCAGTATTTACAGCAGTTGACACATTTTCCAAAATGGCACACTTTGTCCCTTGTCGAAAGAAAGATGATGTGTCTCATGTGACTGAGTTATATTTTCATTCATTAATTCACCTCCCTGGTGTTCCCCGTAGTACTACTTCTAATCGTGATACCAGATTCACAGGCAATTATAGAGGACCTTGACTTTTGCGACAACTTCTCAGCCTTAAATGAATGGTCAAACTGAAGTTGTTAATTGTAGTTTGGGTGATTTACTTCATTGCTTGATATAGGATGGAGATGGTTGGGTCGATGTTCTCACGCACGAGAAATTTTTGTGCAACAATACCTTTAATCGTTTAGAACATGTAGGGGTTTTCTCCTTCAGTACCTATTGGCTTAGCTTCGATTCTGATAAATGTTATCATGAGTGAAGAAGCTAACTTATGTGCCCAACAAATGCTTGTGATTCATTTGGTTGTTCAACACATGCGCATAAACAGAGTCTTGATCAGCATCACATAGTAGTTGTGTTTACCCACGGTATCTGGTTATGGTACTAAAAAATAAAAAAGCCAAACTAGCAAAGAAGCGAAGTTGCATATATATCGTATTGGTCCATTTTATCTTATTCGTCGCATTTGTTAATAATGCATCTGAGCTCGACCTGCCCTCAGAGTTTTGTATACATCATACTGTGAATGGTGAAGACTTGTCTTTATTTCGAGGTGACCATGCTATTTTGATCCCTTTGCTTATTGATCCAGTGTTTCTATTACCTCATGCTATAGACTAGGTTGAGAGTACTGATTTTGAAGATCTTAATCCTTTTGATCAGAAACCCCAAAACCATAAGAATCGTCCAGATTGGAATAAATCAATTTGCACGCTCACCTTGACCTTGAGTTGCTGACCTTTTTCTACGTTTGAACTCGAGGACGAGTTCTTCTCAAGTAGGGAAGAGTGATGGTAATCTAGATAGTACTGTGCTGAATAAAGATATATTGGCCTTTAGGGTTCTTAGTTGGGTCCGTTAGAGTTAGGTTAAATAGAATGATAGAGAAGAAAAAAAAAAGTTTTGGAGTCTGTGAAGAGATTTTTGTTATATTGAAAGTAGTTTCCTTTCTCCTTTGGGTTTCGCCAATGACCCTAGATTTTGTGATGAAATAAAGAAGTGTTTTAATTTACCATCGAGGCATGCGTTTTATCTGCTACCTCTGTGCTACAATGCCTTGTGGTGGGTGTATCTGGAATAGGACTGGGCTCTTTGCAGTTGTGAAGAGTGTAATGCTCACAAGGTGGTTGGAGTCTGTGTCCTGTCATTGAAAATCACAGGCCCTGTCTGAAAAATCGCCAGGTCTAATTCCATCTCAAACCCACATTGTTGTTTAAATTAACACGTTTCACATCGTCAAAATCCATTCCGGGACCATCCCATGGTTTTGATTGCATGAAATGCTTATTGAAGGGGTTTGGAGGCATGCAAGATTTAAGTAGACCTTCAGCTCGTCAACTTTCAGTGTGATGGAGGTAGGATAAACAGGATCGGGCAAGGATTGTACTGGAGTGGAATTGAGTTTCCAAGCTTTCCTTTTGCGAGTGTGTGGGAATTTTCTGCAGCATGCAAACTATACAAATATTCCCATTGTAGCGTCTCATTCAGATGATCCTGGTTCTGTTCGGATGGATCTGTCCAACAGTTGTATCTTAATCAGATGGGTAGTGGCTCTGCAGATGAGGTTTGCTTAAATGTCAAAATTTATAAATAATGCCTCAGCTCATCCAATGTTATATAGTTAATTTTTGGAATGAACTCAAGGTTGTTCATGGGTTTAGACAAATTTCAATGGGTCTTCCCGTGCAGTACACTGATTTGAGTTTTGCATTACACAATGCGACCTGTTTCCAAGGTTTTTACATGTTCTCCATAGAGAGTGAGTTAATGCTAATGATAGAATGAGAGCTCTACTATATAACATTGGATAAAGGATACTAACCTTAGAAGTTATCTTTCTAGATTAATAAATAAGTGTTCTAAGTTTTTGACATCCACATTGGATGTCTGGCAGCCAGTTCTGTTTATGTGATATATGCATTTTCCTTTTGAACAAGTTGTACATGAGACCCTGTGATCTACTGTGTTCAAATCTTGAATTTATTTGTTTTCGGGGTATACTTTGAACAAACCTTGTTCACATAAATGAAAGCTTTAAACAAGAGCAGAGCTCGTATTTGATTTCTGTTTTATCTTGTCTACGTCGAAGCATATACTTGTCCTTATATCAAGTACCACCCATTTGACCCAGTTTTTGTTCCACAATCAAATGGGAACTACATTGTGATCTTTTCTTCTAGTGCTCCTTTCAGGTTAGACAAGTATAAGAAGTATGAGAAGCATGGAGTTTCTGGGTTCCCCATTAAGTGTAGTTTCAGCTTGGATGGGGAAAGACTTGTGTCAGGCTCTTCTGATGGATATATAACATAAGGAAAATAAAAGCATATAAGGAGGCATGTGTGGATGTTGCTTTCCATCCCAGTATCCCTAATGTTATCGCATCCTGCAGTTGGATGGGAAATGTTTCAGTGTTTGAATTGAATTGCTTGTTCAACAAATTGATGGCATCATTTTTACGTAGATGTTTCTGTTCTAGAATTAGATGGATCAGAAGACTGGGTGGTTGTAATTCAGCGATTCTGATCCAGTATGTAAAGTTTGTGTCTCTGACAAGAACTAAAAGGTCATTGTTGAAAATTGAAAGAAGATTATAATCCGAGTGTCCTGAGATGAATAATTCCTTCCGGAATTTTATTAAAGAGGCAATTCCTTGAAGTGAACATGAGATTACATTTGATGGGAAAAGACGAGGAAGTGGTGATTGATTTTTTTTTTTTTTTCATTTTCAAAATGTGCATATATCTTGACACTGTTGATAGTTGATAATATCGATACATTGCTTCACCCCTATTTGGTCAAGATTGCTTCCCCTATTTGATGGGAAAAGACGAGGAAGTGGTGATTAATTCCTTCCATGAAAATTGCTTCAAAATGTGCATATATCTTGTTTTGTTTCGCAGTTAGTGTGATTTCATGGACTAAATTGGTCTTCGACAATGTGTCTAATCCATCAATTATTTGTTCCATTGAAGATTTAAGTAAACCATAATGGACCTTGTGAATCCATTTTCCTAACAAAGAATCAATCTAATTGGGACAAAAAGTTGGTCTATTTTTATCCACTCTTCATGAAGTTTCCAATTTTAAATAGTGAGGCTCCTAGTGTCTCAAGAAGGCTAGAGATATGACCTAAGTTGAGGCACTCCAAAACCCTATAATAGGTCCTTGGTTATGGCTTTGCCTTAATAATAATGTGATTGGATAAAGGGCCCTATAACACATTGTGTCTGAAGCTTACATATAGATGATCCTAGCAAATTCAGATAATTAATTTGACACACAGATTCTCCATCCCTTTCTAGTGTATCATGGTGTTTCTATAATTAAAAAAGCAATTATTCCGCACAGAGTACCCTGATCTTGACTGGAATTAACAAATCCATATTGCCAATGGCATGATAGCTCAATGGCTAGAGCTTGGAAGGAATTAATCTAATATACAATAACATGGCTTGTTAGAAATATTGATTAATTATTTATCATTTATCATAACATATTATGTTTCTCTCATAATAGTGGAAGGAGGGAAGGATAAGAAAATTTTGCCATGAAAACAATTTATTCAACTTTTTTCTTCTTTCTCCCCTCTTCCCTTTTCATTATTGGTTTTCTTTTGATATAATCATTATAAATAACAAATATCTTGTACCTCAAGAAAAGTAGGTCTTTAGAGAAGATAAACCTCATTATCTTGTTGTACTCGTGATAAGTCAACTCATTTATTAATGTCTATTATTGAATTATTGTGAGCCGTTGAAACACGCCCCCAACTTTGGAATCCTGAAAGCACTACATTTGGAATAGAGGATAACAACCTTTCCCCTTTCTCTTGAGATTGAATGGAGGGAGACAAAGAATACTGCATAAACATGATCATGCTCAACTCTTGCATCCTTCATCAATCAAGAGGAGACAACAACACACACCACCACCCTTCTACATGCATTTGCAAAGGTACCCAACTCTCTCCCCCAAACCCCAACTTTCTACAATACATCCAACACAAACACATAAATACAAACAATAACAACACATAAAAACTCAAATCAAAATAAAGCCAAAAGAGAAAAAAAAACATATCCAAGTCCTCCACATTCTCTAGCACTATCTAAAGACAAGCCAGCAGTTTCTTCCATGGAAATGAAACCATGGGCCACACACATACATTCTCTCAACTGTTTGTATTGGAGCATGCAGTCATCCTAACCCCATTTAAAGCAAAGAGCACACTTATGAAGTCCTATAACCCCTATGTTTTTCTCAACCTCTACATCAAATATACCAACATTACCTTTCTACAATCCCACTTTGTTTGCACTCATTTTCCTGGATTTAGTTTCAAATACAAAGTAGCTTGGGCCGACTACGTATATGTTAATTGACCCACTCATTCATAACTTTCTTGATCAAAATGGATCATCCAATTAAATATTAAGGAGGTGTTTTCTTCTATGAAAAATCTAACTGTCGAGGGAAATGGCTAGGAAAACAGCGAAAGAGGGGGATGGCCATCCATCCCCATCGGGATGCGTGTGGTGACTTTTCTTGCGCGCATCCCAAGGTGATGGTCGGCCCCCCCTCCCCCTCGCTGCTTTCCTCGACACATAGACGGGTTCTTTCTTCTAACTTTTGACTCCAATTAAAAGTCGAATTTAATTCTGAATGAAAACAAATATCACTTTAAGCATCCAATGTTAAAAGCCGATACACATTTGTGCTAGCTTAGCTAGCCCCACAAGCCATGCTCCATCACTATATGCAACCCTAATGAAAAGTTGAAAACAAACAAAAGGCAAATAAAAATCTTTCACCAAAAAGTAAAAATGAAGCTGCCCCTCTCCATATGACTACAATCATTTTTTTTTAAATTAGAATGATACGTTTTCTTTTCTTTTCTTTCTTTTTATATAAAATCCGGATGTTCGGTTTTGGTGCCCCACTGGTTTCCCTAACCCTGGACATGAAAGCATGGCTAGAAAGGTACTTCTTTATAAGACCACTCTTTTGGATTGGCTATTAAGTTCCTCAGGCTAAATCACTTATTAACCCATTAGTGTTTGATTAGGGAAGACCAAAAGGGGAATCTTTAGTCATGGTAATGACATCTCAATAACCCCCCCTTTTAATTTTTTGTTTAATCAATCTTATCATACTTTTAACTTTAGATTAATATTATATTTACATACATCACCGGACAATAATCCATCGTCCGTCTTCATCTCAAGTATCATCAATCAGTTCATCCAATAGCTTCCGCACATAGTTGGAGTGCCACATTGCCATTGTGGTTACAACGGATTACCCAATTGATTAAGATTATTATTTTTGTAACCTTGTAGCTTAAAAGCTAATAATTGTGCCTAATTCTAATGTTAATGTTCTTTCCTAAATCAAGGATTGGTGGCAAAAGTCAAGTTGTAGTGTGTTTAACAAACATGAAGAAACATAATCAAATTTTACATCAATAAAAAACAAGGATTTCAACTCTAATCCCATTATAAAGTGCTTGTTGAAAGTGTTAAACTCAAGACAATTGTGATTAGTTGTCACCTAATGTAAAAGTTAGTCTACTTAAAGCTTTTCTAAAATTCATATGGTTGTACACCACTTGGGATTAAATTAAAATTAGCCAACCCCAACTTGGCACGACTAAGATTATGGAATAATAATTGATACATTTACTTTAAGATGAACATATTGTAAAGGACCACGGGATGAAAACGGTTAATGTTGCCAATGGAGTACCAACTCAGTGCTATTACCTGTGGCAGATGGAATCACAGGTTCAAGGTTCAAATCCTACCAACAACATCTGGAGTTGAAGGAGTTAAGGGATTAAAATTAAATAAATAAATAAAAATAAAAAAATGGTCAATATTTGTTTAAACTAACTATTTTGTAATTTCATAGCATATTTGGTGGAGTTTTTTTTTTTTTTAAAAGGCGAACATGCCAGACCAAGACGTGGAAGTTAAATCACCACAGCCTTAACCATCCACCAGGCTACCATTAACATATTTGGTGGATGTTAGTGATGAAAGGAGCTCCACGTTATTGTTCTAAAAATTATAGTAATTGTCATTCAAATTGTTTATATTGTTCTGACATAGTTCAGGGACAACATTACAAGCAGATGTAAGCAAACATATTGTTTATTTAATTTGTTTATATTGTTCTGACATAGTTTAGGGACAACATTACAAGCGGATGTAAGCAAATATATTGTTTATATAATTTATTTAAATTATACGTATGTTTTTCCACTTGTCGATTTCAAGTTAAAAGCGGTTACCAGACCAGTTGTGATTTTGTAGCATTGCTTACAAGTTGGCTTGTTAATTAAAAGAACAAGAATATGATTTGCTCTTGCATGAAAAAAAAAACAATTAACAATTCTAGAGAGCCTGGTTAGGGGTCTCTTTGGAATTTTTTGACATTTCTACCCGTTCTAGTATAGTGTTTGTGATTGTGTTATAAAGAAAATGGGCAAAACAAAACCAAAATAGGCCCCAAAATCAGGCTTCCTAGACTTACTCAAAACAAATTACTTGGAAAATCAATAGAGAATTATGCAAATGGGGTGTAGACTTCATTTTAAGCTAATTAATCTTTTTTGTCAACACCCACTTAACTCTCTGTATAGCTAGAACCAAACAGTAGTACTATAGATGTAGTGTTAATTGGCAGTATTAGCTGTAGATGGATGGAAAAGCTTTCCGTACGTAGATCCATTTCATCTACACAAAGGTGAAGATGATTGGCCCCAAACATGAACAGTGTCCCTAATTATAGGCTAAATTGACCTACTTGACATGAGTGTGGCTCACAGTGTAATTGGTTTGTTGGTACAATGTGTATCATCACACACAACACCTATAACCAACCAGGATAAAAAACGTACCCAAAGCACCTTAAACTTAGGTGAGGCCCCCCTTAAAATCTTATCTCTCAAAAAGGTTGAGAGGATAGCGAGGCAATGTAATTGTGTCACCATTTCATTTTGACATCCTAGCTAGTTAGCCTGACAAGAGCACACAGCCGTTCTTCCTTTTTTTTTTTTTTTTTTTTCCCTTTCATCTCATGCATTACAAAGTGTTCAAAACAACACATAAGTGAGTGAGTTGCAATGGCTTACAAACATCACATCCATAAAGAAAACTTAGCTATTTATGAAAGTTAGTGGGGTTTGGAGATATTATATGGTGTTGGAGATGTAAAGTTGATAAGGATTTTTGTTTGTTATTTTTTAGTAGAAAGAAAAAGAGATGGGGAGAAGTCCATAAATGTACCGTGGGGTTTGGAGATATTATATGGTGTTGGAGATGTAAAGTTGATAAGGATTTTTGTTTGTTATTTTTTAGTAGAAAGAAAAAGAGATGGGGAGAAGTCCATAAATGTACCGTGTGGTTAAGGAAGTGGTGGACATGACATGAATTATACTTGTATTATAGGAGAAAGAGAGAGTTGAATGGATGAAAGGAACTTGGGAAAAAGGATGCATGGCCATATCCGGTAAATGGTACATTGTACCACCAATGTGTTTCATAACAGCCTAAACTATCTATTTATTTGTGCATGCTCATGTCGGTGGTTACTATTTGTTGCGCGCGAGCACCATGGTCCTCATGCACATACGTGTAGAACCTCGAAACTTTGAGATTCTGGTAAGAAATCGATTTGAGTTTTACATGTAAATCTTGTTTAGTAAGTTGAATCAGAAAATTTTGATAACGGGACTTCCATAGACAAGAAGCTAGCTAGCTACCTACCTAGCTAGAGGACCACATAATTCCACCCTGCAATGGTGGTGTCAAGATGTCTACAAGATTACTATTCAGACCCTTAGTATAGATCAACCAGCTTGTTGATGTATACATTTGCGTGCATGGGCTGGATGTACGTGAAGGCATGTGCGTGCATAATTGTTAGGCGAAGATTGGGAAGGCTTTGTTGGACGAATTCAAGTAAAAAATACAGTCAGTCTCTAGTGGGGGTGATCAAGTACGGATGTTGGATCATTCTATGGACGGTGTCGGAGCAATGTTCATGTGTTATATTTATGTTAACTTTACTTGTATGCTTTATATGGATTTGTTTTGTACAAAGGGCTTTACCTATAAAACAAGTGTTTGTGCGGGTCTTGTAAAGGTAATTGTAATGAAAATGCATGTCGAGGTCAGTGTAGTAGGAAATGCCTAGGTCAGGGGTGATCTAGTGGGCATTCTCGATGCTCTCAGTCCCCAATGTTCCCTTTTGAAAAAATGCTCAAATGCTTAGCATCTATATTAGGGGGAATGTGTCTCTTGAGTCTGTGTCAAAGTGGATGCAGAGTCAGTGCATAGCCAAGGCACAGGCAGTGCATGGTCACGACATAGCCAAGGTATGCTTGAGAACAATTTGGGATTACTTGAGAATGGATGAGATGATTGATGGACTGACTAGATATGCATGGGACGCGAGCCAAACGTGAGGCACGTGGGCTTAGTGATGGACTGACAAACCAAGGATCGTGTATGCTTGCACGAAGCATGCTCGGTGTATGCATGGATGGCTGACGGTACTTGGATGCTGAACTATGCGTGGGCAGACTCACACATGGATGGTGGTGCGTGGTGATGGACTGATGACAGACTATTGGCCATCATATCAAAGTATGGATGCTCACATCATTGGGCTCAGTACTGATGCTGGACTAGGGCTTGTACGTGGGCCTCATTTGAATGTTTGATTGCAAGAAGGTTTGCATTTGGACATGTGATTAAATGTGATGGTTAAGTTGGTTTGTTTGGTGGCAAATGCTTGATTAACACATGGATATGTAGTTATTGCAGAGTTTTGAAAAATGTAGCCATTTTATAAGGCATTTGGGAGGATGAGAGATGATACGTGAGCTTGTAGGAGCAAACTTGTGTCTGAGTAATCTTGTGAGATATTGTAGCCTTTTCAAATTGAGTCGATACTCATACATCAAAGCAATAAACTAAGGGATTTAGCCCAAATATTATGTGTGTGTGTTGCATTCCTTGTTGGTTTAATTGTATGCAAACAACTGCATGTGTAGGGTTGAAACTAAGTAAGAACCTTAGTTGTCTCATAGAGTGTAATCAAAGTGGAAAAATTCGTATAAAACTTGCCCAATTACTGACCCTGTGACAACTACCAACATGGAATGTATTTTCACGAATTAGGGTTATGCATCTCTATGCACGAGGGAAGGTTATGATTCATGGAATTAATTCTTTATTTTAAGTAAACTTCAGTGTACGTGTATGGGCACTTGTGAAATGCCAGACCTTTATTACTTATTCAATTTTACCTTTTTTTCCTAAAAGCAATTAAGTTCACCGTTGATTCCCTACACGAACAACAAATATTTCAGAAGTGTAGTATAGGCAGTGTGAACGTGATCCAACAGAAACAAAGCTTTATAGCTATCAGGTAAGGATTGGGCATTATAACTCCCACTAACTTACTTTTTCATCCTGATCAATTCTGGCAAGGGTGTCCGCTACTGCATTTGCTTCCCAAAACACATGCATACATATACAATCCAGCCTCTAACTAACCTGTGCAATCCTCTTCCAAATTGATTCCAATTGCCCTGGAATCTTGTATCTCCCATAAAACCACTTTCTAACCAGCAAGGAGTTTGTTTTCACTATCACCTTCGCAATTCCAAACTCCATGCACAATCTAATGCCTTCTAATAATGCGACAGATTCAACTCTCTTATTGGAACCTTTACCTTCGCCATAATACAATACCGATTACCACCATGCAAAACCACCCCACCTGAGATCATAGATTCCAAGGCTGAACCATTCACGGTTAACGCCATCCAATTTGAGGGTAGAAAGACCCAATAAACAACTACCGCCCCTCTCTCGCGTACTACCTGGCTAGCTTTCAAACTAAGCGCAGAAATCACGCCATTAGGGTTGATCAACCTCTGTTTAGGAGCAAACACCTACATCACCAACTTCAGCCCATACCTGACTCAAATAATGAAATAATGTGCACTTCATTCTTTGCCTTCATACATTTTCTAATTTCTTTAAAGCCATATCTCCTATAAAACAAACAGGGGCGTTAGATTAAAAAGAACACCCAACTGCGTGGTCTTTGCAACCCATCGAAACCACACAGGGAGCATGGAGTACACCTCCCCAGGGCGATGAAAGTGTATACCAAAAATGAATTCAAAATGGCGCCAAACTCTAGATGCTAAGCCACTTTAAATAAACAAGTGCTTAGACGATTTGAACTCTAGAGAGATGCAACAATGACACTTCGAACCAAGCTCAAAACCAATCCTTTGTGCATTCCCATCAATTGGAATAGCTCCTTGAATGAGTTTCCACGCAAACACTACTGATATCTTGGATGGTAAGGTAACAATGGGTGCCAAATCAGTTTAAAAACTCTATCAATCTCTGCCTTACTACAAACTATATCATAACCCGATTCCATGGAATATTCACCATTCTGCGAGTGATGCTAGATGCGCACATCCTCCCATCCACCAGCACCTTCTGACAATACAAATAGTCTCGCTTCGCCTCCTCACTTATGGATTCATGGTAATCTTGGTGTTGCCTTAAGAAGTGTAGTGAGAATAAACATTAGACTAAGATGATGTTTATTTCTAGTAAGTGGCCAGACGCCTTGTTTTAGCTGAACTTTTGAATTTTACTTCTTTATTAGAGTGAGAAATATAAGACCTAAATGCAAAGCCAATACAAGCTATCAACTATGAAACTATCCTTTGCAACTATTTCATATTGCACGCGTGGTAGCTAGAATGTCTACAATATATTTGCGAGCACACACTAAAAATACAATTTTAAGCATGTTGCACATCTAGCCATGTTTCACAATAAGTTGCTTACTCATTAAAGTGCAAGATTATTCTTACAATAATACAAGTATCTAGGATTTATGAAATAATATGCGCAGTGTTCTCAAGACATGATTGCACGAAATGGAAGCTGAGATTTAGATTTCATTCTTTATCTAAAACCCATGGTTTCACACCAAAAGATATATAGTATGTTTTGAATACGAGATTCAAAACCTTTTGAATGTCCAACCAGGTATTTTTGGTTGTAAACTAGATGATCAAATGAAGAATCCACAACACATCAATAGGAGTGCTTGCATGTGATGTGATGATGACTAAACATATAGTTAATCAAGGCCAGTAAATTAATATCAAATCAATACCATCTCCCATGTGAGTTCAATCACTATAACTGCATGCGAACCTTTTTACAGAACCTTTACCGATCATTGTGAGACAAGATTAGAGACATATATTATGAATGATTTTAAGTAAACAGTATGTTCATAAGGGTCTCTAACAGAACAAAAGCTTGTTTTTAAGCCAAGACCTTTTAGAAGATAACCAATGTTTGCTCTTGATTTGAACTTAATTAATTAGCTGTTTCATGCAACTCTTTTCATTGATTCTCGACAATAATCTTCAGTGTTCATTGATCTACTTTTAGCATATAATACATGTCATGAACCTGAAAAAGGTGATCAATCCATATAATTAATCGTGTACGGAATATTCTTCGGATGCTTGTAGATTCTTCAAATACGTATATACGTGCATGCATGCAACTGGTTTAATTAATTAGGATTACATATCTTCAAAGATAGGAAGTAGCAAAGCAGTACAAGATAAAATGAAAACATTTCTCTCTTTTTTTTCCATTGATTTTCACTGTTTTTTTAGGGGTATTTCTCATTTGATCTTGTTTGCATTCCATTTCATTCTTTAGTATGATATACATATGCATTATTTTTTAAAAATAATAAGGGAATTTTTGTTCTTTGACTTCATGATGGCTAATTACAAAGATTAGATGGCATGTCCTTGTTGTAAGCATGCAATTTCTTTATTCCCATTTTCTGTTACGACTTATGTTTATGTTTCACCCAATGGTCTGGAATAATTATGAAAGAAATGTTCCTCCCTCCCCCTAACACAAGTAGACAATTTAACACAAAAAACCAATACCATTAATGCAATTCAAGATTCCACACAAGTTTTATAGTATATTATCTTTCCTTCATATTCAAAATGTCTTAACCAATATAGTTGGTAGAATCTAGTGCCATCAAACCAAAACTAACCTGGTGTGAACTATATATTCAATAATTGAAATTATAATATGTTAAGAAAACAAAAATTGAATTATATATATATATATATATATATATAAATGGTGTGTTAGAAAGTGAGAAAGTGATAGAACACTTAGACTAGAATAGAATAGGGATAGATAAATACATAAATAAATGTATGTATCTTATTATTAGAGAGGCAGTGGGGGGTGGTGGGTGGAGTTGTGGGAGACAAGGGAGGAGAGCAGGGATTTGGGTAGATTTTTAAAATTTATGAGATTTTTGTTTTAAATGTTACACTACCTAACCAGCTCACCAACTGGCCTCCTCTGCCTCGAGATTATTAAATAAATAAATAAATAAATAGGAGAAGAAGTCAACGGTCAAAGAAGATAAGCCCACTCCTGTCAATGTCTCCGAATTACACACATTCTCATGTAAACATTCCCAACTTCCATAATCCCTCAACCAAGCACTAGGCACACCCACTTGCCCCTGCCTTGGGGCACCCCCATTTTTCCCTTCCAAGCAACCATTTTCATCTTTCTTTGTTTTGCCAAAATTAAAAAAAAAAAAACCTTAATTTGATATCTCCTTCTATTTCTCATCTATGTTTCCCCGTTTACATGTTAGATATTAGTCAATGATATAGTTTGACTTTGGATCGATAAATCAAGGTAAGTCAATTGATTGGCCAATGACAAGTTTCAACACTCATTCCCGATCCTATAATGGAGGCTTTTAGAGAAATGTGGAGTTCATATGATTCAGGTACTTCATTAAGTATTGTTTATCGATCAACTGTAGCTTAGTTGGTCTGGACACCTCTCCCTTTTATAAGAAGTTTTGAGCGCAAAACTTTATTACCTGATTGTGTGCTACAAAGCTGAACTGTGTGAGAAACGGACATCTTTATATATTATACCATTCTCTTTTTCTTCTTCCATATACATTAGAAAAAATGGTATCAACATAAAAAAAAAAAAAAAAAAAAATGTATATTAATGCTCATCCAACATCTCACATTATAATGTGCTTGCTATTGTTGTGTAGATAAAGGTTTTGTGTTCAATTTTGAGTTACAAAATAGTCACCAGCATCAAAGCACTAAAATATTTGTTGAAAACAAAACCTTTGGAATATGAGGGAGGATATGCACTAATTGGTGCATGACACGTGGTGGTTTGAATTTAAAACGGGGTTTGTGAGGTCAAAGCGGCAAAAGGAAGACAAGCAGCGACAAGGGTGGAGAGGGACCACGGAAACAGTCGCAGAAGATGGTCTGTGTGTGGTGACGTACAATAAATGTCACATTTGTGTATGTATGTGTGTGGGGAGTGAAAGGTCTTTGAAGTTTTAACCACGCGCGGGCTTGTCTAATTGGCGAGGAAACGGGCGAGGGAGGGGGGTGACCTATCTTGATTTTGTGAATTTGGCGTCATTCTCTGCCTGACTGCGTGGCGGTTGACCTGACTTCACTTTGAAGATCTCCCATTTTTTTTATTCCCCTAATATAGTAATTTAGGGTATTTTTTATGTCGTTCCACAGTCAAATTCAATTTGATCTATTAAATGTGTGATGGTTAAAGTTTTTACTTGTTTCTTCGACTTTTCTCATTGTAATCCGTTATATTTTTATGTTTGAATAATCTCAGCCAACCTAAAACTCTATATTAATTTGTAAGATAGATATATAATAATGGAGTAATTGAATTTAACAATTTTAATTCAATTAGTCATGATCGAGTTGGATTGATAGATAGAATCTTGTGAGCAGTTGGGTTACAAGTTTGCTACACGATTCTAACCCTAGAATGGTGTTTTTGTTTTTGTTTTTGTTTTCGTTTTACACTGAGAAGTCCGAATCAAAGTTAGAATAAGTAAGTATTCGACATCTCCTTATGTTTGTTGGTTTCATGCTTTTACTCATGATAAAATTAAATAATCTCAAAGGGCTACGAATGATCTATTTTGTTTAAGAAGTCAATCATAAGTTTGTTTCTTAGACGAAAAACAAGCCAATGTCACATTTGCCTAGCAAGGCACTTTATTAGGTATTCTACCACATCAATCAAGCTAAACATCAAATTAAAAGCTAATCCTTAAGTTAGAAAATATACCTTGATACAAATTACAATTAACTAATAATTGCTATCTTTACATTGTACTTAGTTTTTCTAACAAAGTTGCAAACCTATAAGGACGGCTCATTAGTCGTATCTTTTCATTCTTTGACGTGCACATAAGGTCTACATTTTCTCACATTGTATTATGTTTGGTCTTGGCCATTCTGACATACAAAGTCTTGGTGAATTGTATAGCTTTATGACTACAAAACTAGTTATCTTTTGGTCATTGTTATTATCCATACTTAAGACTTTCGTGAATAAAAGGGAAGTCATAGCTAAATACATAATGTAGTTAGATGTCCATTTCTTGTCCCTTTGTTAGGCTCTTTCGGTTTTATCTCTGTACATGCAAGAAACTTTTCTCCTTGTGAATGTCAATGATGAAACCTACCATATGCTGACTCCTAGTACCAAACCCGCCCTCATCCATCTCCCCTATATGTAATTATATTTTCATTTGGATCATTCACCTTTTTATTTATTTATTAATCTATGTTTGAAGGCTACATGATTGACTCTATAGAGTTTAATCAATCAGTTCTGTAGGCTACAATCTTGTTGCCACTTAATATCATTGTCGCCTTTATCTCGCATAAAGACTTGCTTTCGCTTCAATCAACCGCTTTCACCTTGCATGAAGACTTGCTTTCGCTCCGGTCCAGTCCATCTAAGTAGTTACACGTGCTCCTAATAATCGGACGAAACTGACAAAATCCTAATTGGTGAGTCTCGAACCCGCGACCTCTCAAGAAGAGTGAATGTTCGACCAACTATGCTACAATTGGTGGACCATATATTATTCTTTGACGCTTGATATTTTCTTCAAAAATTAGTTAACCAATACTATATGCATGCCTTCCTCGCTACATGTAGTAATTAGATACAAATAGTTGTCATCTGAAGCTTGTCTTAGGTAGTATATATCTATCCCACTAACATTAATATTCATTGCACATGTAACACACAAAAAACCAAGAACATGGCATGCATTGTGTCAATGAGGAAAAAAAAACGATTTTTCCCAAGATGGACAAGCATGATATTAAATCAATATTTGGTAGGTCTTTTAGATGTTTCGAGGTATTTCTAAGTAGCTTAAAGTTTGCATCGTATTTATATATTAAAAAACGTGTCTAAAAGTTTTCGAACTTAATTGGAATTATCGACAATAGTACAAAAATAAAATATATTATGAATTAATGAAAGAGTCGGTCCAATGAAAAATCGAGAAATGTCCAAGAAACACCTACAGCTATGCGAACTCCATATACTAATATGGATTCAAACTAAATTTAGTTATTTCTTCATCGAGTTACTCTTAGGGTATGTTTGGTTGCACAAAAAATAGACATGAAAATTAAAGTCATTTTCATAAATCCGATTCTGATGCCTCCCCCTCCGAATTGGTTTCCCATGAGTAGTGGAAAAATAATCTTATGAATAATCGATTTTCTGTCAGTAAATAGACAACCAAACAACGAAAATCTGCATAACAAGGGAAATGGCCAACCAAACAGATCATTAGGGTTTGTTTAGTTGCACGGAAAATAGACATGAAAATTGAAACTGTTTCCCTGAATCCAATTTCGAAGCCTTCCCCTCGAACTTGGATTCTTGTGAACAGTGAGAAAACAGTCATATGAAGAATCGATTTCTTGTCAGTAAATAACAACCAAACATCGAATATCTACATAATAGGGAAAATAGATTTCATTTCTTAAGAAAAATAGCAAACAGACCTTACATTAACTGATACACCCGAATTCAACAATATTGACTGATATAACAATATTACACAAAATCTCTATACTCTTAAACAAGAAAGATACATTTCTGACAAAAACATCTACTTAAAAGTAAACGAAAAGGAGTTGATGGATAGGAAAAGTTATAAAACACCCAAAAGATAAAATAGTAAATCTCATTTAGAAGGAAAAGTATATGACTATGGATTATGGATAATATATATATATACAAGTTGTTGAGATAGATTGATACGTGTTCGACATGAGACAATCCAAAATGGTTTCAATGTTCTATGATGTTTGATTAGGGAGAAGGTGATCGAATTTTTCATAATAATTGACTACGTACGCCTTCCCATCCCTCTCTTTTCTACATTTGGATAGACACAAGAGAAAAGAAAAAAAGTGGGATTTTTATCTTATATTTGGTTTTAGTAATCTAGTCATAAAAGAGTTAAAGCTACTTAGTATGCATTTTCATCACATGGAGTGTGTGTTTGGTGTGTAAACGTGCAAGTAATTATTTTCCATGAGACTTGTTGCGAGCAACTTTCTTTTCTCCACTTCAATAGCCTAGAAATGAGCAATCTTCAAAATGCGAGAGTACCATCTTGGCATCCATGTTGTTTGCATATTTGAAGGAATGTGATTATGGTTGTTACCACCTTTTCATAATTATATGAACAACATTTCTCTAGGAAGCACACTAGTTAGTCATGTTTATTGGCTTTTTTCAGCATTTTTTATAGTTTTTTTACACTTTTAATTCTCCTCTTTAAAACACAATCACAAACATTACTTATAAAAAGGTTCGTTGTGGACCTCATTTTTTTAGGAAGAATATTGAGAGAGTTTATTAGTTGTTTTTCACCTTATGACTGTATCATTTTATGTGTTCCTGTTGTGCCTTGGTTTTTGGACAATCTATTTATTTATGTTGTTCGAAAATCGGGGCGTGACAATAGTATTATGTTCGAGTAGTCATCCCGATTAAGTTCAAAATGCCTATAATGAATAGAATCCGGATTTCATATAAGTAGTCATCATGAACTAGTCAAGATTCTATCCAAATAGTTATCCAGATTTTGTCCAAGCAGTCATCTTGAGTAGAGTCAGGATCCCATCCAAATAATTATCTTGAACATAGTAGGATTCGGGTCAACCATTTCGAACAAAGTCATTGTTTTACCACCTACAATTACACATTCTAAGAGTTTGTTTGGTTGCACGGAAAATGGACATGAAAATTGAAATATTTTTTGTGAATTTGATTTCAAGACCTCTTCCAAATTTGGATTTTCACGAGTAATCAATTTTCTGTCAATAAATAAACAACTACAAAAATGAAAATATGCATATCAATTGAAATGGATCTAACGTACCCTAATATTAATAAATTTTCGTAAGATTCCACTTTTTGGCATAAAAATTCCCTGAAAATGTTGGCAAAGTGAACCGACATTTTACCGAGGAAATCCCGCTGGCAAATCTTCTTCTTGACAATTAACAACTACATCAAGTCATTATTTTACACGTGTCAAAGTACACCTAAGTTAGGCAGCTGGCAAGCCGACCAGACACCCATACAAGCAACACTACATCTCACGTTATTTTCTTCGATTCACATAACGGCGTTGGTGGAGAGAGTGAAACGGAACGGTGATTTGGGTTTACCGGGAACAAAAACCACTGTAACCAAATTACGGAAGCGACTGCCGGTTCTTTGAGGAACACCCGCGCTACAAGCACGCATGTACTCGGTGTCCTTACTGCGTGTTTACCGGAATTGCCAGTTCAATTTTGATAGAGACACGTTTAGCAAGAACTACAGAGTAGAGTGTGTTAGCTAGTAAAACAATGTTTAATACATTGATTTTTTTTTTTGTGGAATCTAATTCATGTTTACATTTGATAGATTATGTGATCTTCACGTAATCACATTGCTTGTATAATGGAATTTCTTGTATTAATCCATCAAATTTGTGATCCAAAATGAATTTTAAAGTCAACTGTTATAGATCTAAATAACCAAATAATTCGACTTGTTTGGAGGTAAAGAAAAACAAAATGATGATACAAAAATGTCAAATCTAAATCATTGTGTGTCTCTTGTATTTGATTAGTATTCCTTGTCTCCTTGTCACCAGGAAAATAAATTGTCAAATATAATTAAGTAATTGAAAATGACGATTTAGCAAAATGGACTTTTGACAATTTCTTAATAACTATAAAATTATTCAATAGTAATTTACCGTGGAGATCGAGGGGGACCTCAATGAAAGTATTTGAAGTTCTTACGAGAAAGATGAACGACTAATTACATTGTGCAATTGTTTATTGAGAAAGCTTAAACTTGAAATGCTTATACGTAAATGTAAAAGAAATAGATAAAAAAAAAATGTTGAGTTTGGATTCTAATAATCCATTGGATGTTAACACTTGAGATTAATTAGGTGAATTTTAGGTAATTAACTTGCTTGTCAAATGCAATTTCCTATATAAATCAAGTGGAACCAAAGGTCAAAGGCACAAAAAAGAAATAGTCAAATCCAATAGAAGTTATCAATTTGAGAGCATCTTTCTTACAACAAATGTCTCATACGAAGAAAGTATACTAAATTTAGTAAAATATTAATTGTGCTAGTCAGTTGTTTGTATTAAATTAAAAACATCATTAATAAAGTATCAATCAACTTGACTTAAATTTTTTTTTTTAATAATAATAAATAAATTATCATACAATCTTTATTTACAACTTGATAGAGATGTATTATATTAACTTTGTTGGCCCTTAAAAACCTTGAGAGGTTAGATTTCAAACGGTTTCCGGTCTTCCTTGTACGACAAGCACACGCGCGCACCGCTACAAACAACCAAGAAGGAAATTTGTATAAAAAAACCCCTTTGTTAGTTCAACTTAGCTGAAAAGGTCAAAACCAAAAATGAAAATTACAAAATAATGCTTTTCATCAGCAACATTTGTTACTGTTGCTTTTTTACTTTTTTTTTTTTTTGCATCCTTTAAAGTGGGGAGAGCACTCACACACACACACACACACACAACACACACACCCTTCCATCCCGGCCTATATATATTCCCTCTATCCCCCATCCTTCCACTACACATAACAAAACCATTTCTTCTTTCCTTCTTCACATTTAGCCTTTCTTTCTTTGTTCATTTTAAGCTCTATTGTGTTCAATTGCTCTGATTTTGTGACAAAAACACCATGCCTGAAGCTCCTAAGCAATCAATGGTAGTGTCAACTACGACAATGATGAATAACGTTGTCATCGACACTAGTCTAAGTGACAAGAACAAGAAAAAACTTCAATTCATTGAAGAAGTTACTCGTAACGCTGACGATGTTCAGCAACGGGTGCTCTGGGAAATACTTTCCCGAAGCGCCCATGTCGAATATTTACAACGACATGGTCTAAATGGTCGTACCGACCGCGAATCCTTCAAAAAAACCATGCCTGTGGTTACTTATGAGCTCCTTCAGCCTGATATTGATCGTATCGCGAAAGGGGATAAGTCACCTATTCTTTGTGGAAAGCCCATTTCAGAATTCTTGACCAGGTAAAATTTTCTTGATTGAATATTTTGTGTACTAATTGTGTTGATTGAAGGTTTATATATATGTTAATTTGGTGAGTTTTAGAGCACTAAAAGTGGTTGGAATCGTTTGTTTTTGTAGTTCTGGAACTTCAGCCGGAGAAAGAAAATTAATGCCAACAATAGAAGAAGAACTCCAAAGGCGATCGCTACTTTACAGTCTTCTAATGCCTGTGATGGATCAGTATGTTCCTGGACTTGACCAAGGCAAAGGAATGTATTTCTTGTTTATAAAATCGGAGTCGAAAACCCCCGGAGGACTACCAGCAAGGCCAGTCCTAACTAGCTACTATAAAAGCTCGCATTTCGCACACCGTCCCAATGATCCTTACACGAACTACACTAGCCCAAATGAGACCATTCTATGCCTTGATTCATACCAGAGCATGTACTCTCAAATGCTTTGTGGTCTTTACCAAAACAAAGAGGTTCTTCGCGTTGGGGCGGTGTTCGCTTCCGGTTTCATTCGAGCAATTCGGTTTCTTGAAAAGCATTGGAATCTTCTTTGTAAAGACATCCGAAATGGGTCTGTAAATGATCAAATTACTGACCCAAAAGTTAGAGAAGCTGTCTTGAAAGTGATCAAACCCAACACCAAACTAGCTGACTTCATTGAAACTGAATGTAGTAGGCACTCATGGCAAGGGATTATAACAAGGTTGTGGCCTAATACCAAGTACATCGATGTGATCGTTACCGGGACAATGTCACAGTATATTCCGACTCTCGATTACTATAGCAATGGGCTTCCGTTGACATGTACTATGTATGCGTCGTCCGAGTGTTATTTTGGATTGAATTTGAACCCCTTGTGTAAGCCTAGTGAGGTTTCCTACACTCTCATTCCCACCATGGCCTATTTCGAGTTCTTGCCTGTTCAGAGAAACAGTGGTGTCAACAACTCAATTTCGGTCCCAAAATCTTTGAATGAAAAGGAGCAGCAAGAGCTTGTTGATCTCGTCGATGTTAAGCTCGGTCAGGAGTATGAGCTCGTCGTCACTACTTATGCTGGTGAGCATTTTCATTAAGTGAAATGTTCATGTTCATGTTCATGTTTTGTAATGGTTTTAATTATGTTGGTTAATGTTAAATACTAATCTTGAATTTATAATGTGGTTAATTGCAGGACTATATCGATACCGAGTGGGCGATGTATTGAGAGTCACTGGATTCAAGAACAATGCTCCTCAATTCAGCTTTGTTTGTCGAAAAAATGTTATTCTTAGCATTGATTCTGACAAAACTGATGAGGTTGAATTGCAAAATGCAGTCGAGAATGCTGTTAACCATCTAATCCCATTCGATGCTAGCCTTGTCGAGTACACTAGTTATGCGGACACATCGACAATCCCTGGTCATTACGTCTTATACTGGGAACTTCGACTCGATGGTACCACCCCAATTCCCCCCTCAGTTTTCGAAGACTGTTGCCTCACCATGGAGGAGTCCCTCAATACAGTGTATCGCCAAGGCCGAGTTTCAGACAAGTCAATTGGGCCTCTAGAGATCAAATTAGTCGAAAATGGGACGTTCGATAAACTCATGGACTATGCGATCAGCATGGGCGCTTCGATAAATCAATACAAAACGCCCCGGTGCGTGAAATTCACACCTATTGTCGAGCTTCTTAACTCAAGGGTGGTGGAGAGTTATTTCAGTCCAAAGTGCCCCAAATGGGCTCCTGGGCACAAGCAATGGCGCAATTAAAAGCTCAATCGAGTCAGTCATGAATGAGGGAGAGAGGGCATTGTAGGATATGCTTAATTATGTTTTACTAGTTTCTCTCCTCTAATGGAATTTGAATCAAACAGGGTTTGTTTCCATGATCAGAATTAGTGAGATAAACAATCCCTATTAGGTTATTTTGTTTAAATTACATGTTTAGAGCCTCTGAAATTAGTAGTTGTACAAAATTGTTCCTGTTTCAAAGAGAGCCTCTCTTTTTTTTTTAGTGAAAAAATTGCTTATTTTAAATAGTTCATTTTTCTCTGGCAGGAATCAAGGCCAATGAGATTCTTATGGACCATAAGCAGCAATAACAAAACCATAAACTTGTTCCACTAAAAAGTAATTAAATTGACTAATGATATTGAGGTAATCCTCTAGTGCTACCCATTGACTTTTTTTGACATGAAAGGTTGTTGGATGTAATGTGTGTTATTGGTCATTGGTCAATGCAAGGAGATATACATTGGGAACTTTTTATTATGTTAGGAGATGACTAAATTAGAAAGGAAAAGTTATTTCTCTTAAGAGAGAGGCTACACAGTGGGTTGAACGGCTCCCACCCCCGCCACCTCACTTCCCTAGCTCGTTTCCTCGCTCATTTCCTCGACACTTAGAATTTCTGTTCTCTTAATGTAGTGGTATTTGATTGAACAAATTCATAAACTAAACATAATCGGCCAACCATAAGTTCTCTTCTATAGATCCAGGCCAATTATTGCATTGGAGGCTTTGGCTTGATCGACACATTATTATTTGGATGACCCCTTTTAGTTCACTGAAGTTAGGATTATTGTATGCGCCATGGTGTAGAGAATTGATCGACATATTAGTTAACTAGTACTATCTTTAAAATGAGTAAGTCTAGCCAACCATGTTTGTTAGGATTTTAAACATTTTTTGGTATTTTTAAACTTTTTGCTATTCTCTTTAAAACACAACCACAAACATATAGAAGGGGTAGCAGTGTAAAAAAAATGCTAACAAACATAGCTGACTAAAATTGTTGATGTAAAATTAGGGATGCCTAAAAAATACATGGTTGAATTTAAACATAAAGTGAATTCTTGGTGAAAACGAATTGAGTATATCTAAATAAAGATTCAAATTATTCATTTCTAAACTTTGTTCATAATTTGCGTGATGTAAAATTAAGTGATGATCCCAGATATACAGAGTAGAGTCATCCTATCAAAGCCTAGTAATTCACATCGTACACGTGTCATGATGATCTCGTCAACAGAGTAAAGCGGACCTAGATGAACATCCAATCTGACAAGCCCAAATAACACAAAGTTCGCTGAGGCAGGTTCCAGGAGGGTGGACCCAATCAGCAGTGCCCTATTAAGCTTATAAGTCACATGGTCAAGCCTAATACTCGTAAGACCTAATAAGGCAAGTATCTAGGAGTTTGACCTAAAACAAACATGCCAACAACACATTGACTCCTGCTAGAAAACAAATATCAGAGCATAAGTCGTGCATGAAAACTCTCCTGCGTGGACAACACTCCGCAAGGGAATAATCTCAAACAGATATTAGAGTACAAGTCGTGTATGAAAACTCTTCTACATGGATGACTCTTAACAGAGAAATGATCTCTCAACATATATCTTTCCATAAACTATGCCACCAAAGACATAGCCGAAAAATGAATCTCGCATGATAATAATAGGGCACAAGGTTGAGGAACAAAGGTACGCTACAAAACCTAATTTACAAATTACACATTTCTCAAGCCTTGTCTAACTTAAGCATCAGAGTGCCTTCGGCCACCACAATTGTGGTATTCGGCTCACGTGCGTTCCCTGTGCAGGTCAAGGTTAATAAGAACATGAATTGACACCATTAGGTTGGTGCCGTCTGTGGCAAACAACAAAGTTTCTAAGAAAATAGTGATAACACCTCGTCGTTACAGTCCAGACAGATGGTAACCACGAGTGTTCGCAATAATGAAGAAATCACCAAGCCTTCAAAGCTCGACTGGCGTAGCGCCCCCAGCTCCAACGGTACCAGCCCCGTGAGGAGAACAACCACAGGACCCTGCGCTGGCAGTAGCTACGACAGACTCTAAGGTGGATCGACTGACAGCTCAAGTGCAGCAAATCGTGTAAGCGGTGGAGATGCTAAGTCAGCGGAACCCTCCACCTGTAGAAAGAGATAGGGAGAAGGAAAGAGCCATGTCCCCAGAGAACACCAGAGAGCCATTATGCCCCCGTTAGTTCTCAGTGAACCAAGGGCAGTGGAACAGCCTATGGAGACCCGACATCTAAGGCCAACAAACCTGTCTTGCAACACCTCTCTGGCTTGGGGGCACCAATTCAGACGTATTGTACAACCTCATCGTCCCCCATTCATGGATCATATCATGAACAAGCTACTGTCGAAGAAGTTCAACCTGCCAAAGCTAGAGTTTTATGATGGGACAACAGACCTGTCCGACAACTTACATCATTACCATCATGTGATAGTGTAGAAAGAAGGATTTGAAGCAGTAATGTGTCGAACATTCCCCACTAGTCTGAAGAAAACAACATTGACCTGATTCCACAGTTTCCCACCGAAGTCTATTGACTCGTTTAGGACGTTGGCCAAAACGTTTATCTCCCACTTTGTCGGCAGCCAACATATTAGGAAGGTCCCGCATTACCTGCTCAACCTCAAACAGAAATCGAACGAAACATTGAAGAAGTACATCGCCCGCTTCAATGATGAGTTAACTCTCATCAACGGCTGCAGTGACGACACCTCAGTCACAGCCTTCACATTGGGTATGAGAATAGGCTAGTTTTACAACTTTTTCACCCTGAAGCCTCCGACTGACATGGCGGATTTGCTGAAGAACGCCCAAAAATACATTACGTTTGAGGAGATGTTGGCCGCCAAAAAGAAGGGAGAAACTGACAAGAAATATCCCCCTGGTCCTAGAGATAAGAATGAGGGAAAAAATAGAAGGACGGTGATGGAAGCAAAATGAAGCGAAGTAACATCAAGACAAACTCTGGGCGCACGAGACAAGATAAAATCTCCAACTCTGTCTGGTGCAAATCCTTCACTCTCCTCAACACCAGCTTGTCTGACGTCCTCAATACCATTAAGAATTTGGGAGAAGTAAAGTGGCTTGCCAAACAACAGGGAGATCCTTATCGGCGAGACAATGGCAAATATTGCTCTTTTCAAAAAGATGGCGACCACAACACTATGGACTGCAAAATTCTCAGAAGCGAGATTGAGTACTGGATTAAGAAGGGAAAGCTCAAAGAATTTATGAGTCCGAAAAAAAGACAAGAACGGGCAAAAAAAACAGAAGAGGTCGTCAAAGAGATACAGGAAAAAAACACCTGGCATTATATATGTCCTTCATGGGGTAAGTTCAGAAGGTGAGAAATCCAACAGATCCCGAAAAAGGATGCTCCGCGAGATGCAAACTTAGGCCCCCTACAAGGACCGACAAGTGCAATACACACGTATTCAAAACCCGATCTCATCCCTGACATTCTCGGACAAGGACCTTCAAGGCGTCTACTCTCCTCACAACGACGCCCTAGTCATCTCAGTTCTTGTACGAAGTGGGAAATGAAAAAGTATTTGGTAGACACGGGGAGCTCTCTAAATGTTCTGTTCCTCAACGCGTTCCGTGATATGCACCTCAAAGAGGAAAACATTACCCCCGCTAAACCCCATGATCGGGTTTAGCGGAGAGAAGTGCTTCCCTATCGGGAAAATCAGACTAACGGTAGTAGTGGGAGAGCCACAATTACAAAAAGTCTTGTTCCAAGAGTTCATGGTAGTCGATGCCCCATCCACATACAACATCATCTTGGGAAGGCCTTGACTCAATTAGATGGAGGAGGTAGTTTTCACTTTGCACCAGTGCATCAAGTACACTGCCAATCAGGCGGACGAGGGGACCAACCGTCAGCAAGAGACTGCCATTACCCAGCGCTGAAACAACTAGATTGTTAGCAATTACAGCTCGGGCCTGTGGATCGGACATATCAGAACCCAAACCTGGAAAAGGGAGAAGAATCACCCTGCATGGACGATGAGACTTTAGTCAGTCTGAGGGAAAAACCCAATGTACGCCAGCCAGATTAGTTGACTATTGCCACCTCGGTGAAAAAAGACTCGGGGAATGGAGAAGTCATGTGGATTACGCGGGCTAGAATAAGGCTTGTTCGAAAAACAACCCTCCATTTCCTCGCATAGATTAGAGCGTGAATGCCACGTTCGAACACAACCCTCTAAGCTCCATGGACGCTTATTTCGGATACAACTAGATGCAACTGCACCCAAGGCCAAAAGAAAGCCTCCTTCATAACTGAAAGAGGGAACTACCACTATCGAGTGAGCCCATTCGATCAACAGAGCACGGGAGCAACACATCAACAACTGATAAGCCAGATGTTCAAGAGGCGAATTAGCAGAGTCACAGAGGTCTATACAGACCACTCAAAACATCTAACCAACCCAATTCATACAGACTAGGACATGGCCATGACAACCAAAACTCAGCTAAATAATGAGTCAGGGTCAAGCTCTAAAAGAGCGATCTGTTTGTCACTATAGTTCAATAGAGAGCTAACTAGTAGCACATCGACGGACCAACTCCTACTTGAAAAGCGGGTAATGAGCAAGAAATGGTCCGCTTGCATGAAGATCATTTTTCTCTGACTTCGCTATCATCAACGAATCATGATATTTCATCAGGGGAACTACACAGTCTGATTTAGGACCACTCGCGTCTTCTTCAGGACCAAATTAGCATAGCCCCCGCTTAGAGTCAAACTATATCATTGTTTTGAGTTATTTTTTCAGTCTAGCATAATATTGTTCGCACAAGCCAATATGATACAGATTCATTCAGAGAATAAAAAACGAGTTATAAAAAAAGGACTTTATTGATTACTAAGAAAGTTGTTACAAAGCTTGCCCGACTGGCTAGTACAAAAGTTTACACACTACGAGTATCTAAGCCTGCGCACATCAAGACTTCGCTCCACCAATCATCTTTGAGAAGAGGATTCATAACTCAAGCATAAAGCAAACATACCAAAGTTGACTGCCGATACACGCGTTGATTATTTGCTTCGCCAATCTGCCTTGAAAAGAAGATTTGGAAATAAAAGTAAAGCTAGCCAAGGTGGGTTGCGAAGGTGATCCCTTAGAAAGGGATGACTGGGGTGAAGCTGAGTTAGCACCCCAAGGCCACATGCCACGTCCATCGGAGTTCAGCTCTGCCAGACTACCTTCCGGCTGTGGCGTCACGCGTGAAGCCCAGGAAGGAGCTGTGGAACAACCACCCAAAGTTGGTTGCGTGTATTATCTCCCAAACTTGATGGTGAGAGACGTCGTGGGAGCACTGGAAGATGGAAGACAAACTTGACCCCTGAGGGGGAGTCTGTACTTCTTCTACGCAATGTGGGAATAAATTACGAGGTCCCATGGAACCACTGGATGCTCACCCAAACTAGGCGACATTGCCCAATAACAGGTCTTGTTAAGACTCATCGCTGAAAATGCAATAACATTTGAAGACTCCGCCAAAGAATATCTTCTTTTATCCTTTGGAAACCCAAAACATATTTTCTGGAAAAATGAATTTGAGAAACTTATTCTACAGCGTTCATGGAAACGCTTGAAATGATGAAAACTAGCTTATATATAGGCGTGACGGTTTACAAAACAAGGCCACCTAGTAGTCACGCCAACATTAAGTGTCGTACGTAAAATAGGGAGGCGACAATTCCAATTGCAACTGCACGAGTCCACATTCATTGAATTAATGAAACTGCATGTAGTCCTATTAACTAGGGGGAGTAACCGATACTAAACCGTCTCACAATCTACTCCGTACATGTGGCACGATGATCTCATCAACATGGCCCAAAAAAACTAGTGAGGCCAAGTAGGCTTTCGGCCTAATCCAACCTAAAAGATAGAAAATGGCGCAATACATACTGGTTAGAAAACATAAACGGCGAAGGCCTTAAGCACCCACGAAATGTAGGACACCTATGGAGATATTATCAATAAATCCAAGGTATTCACTTTATTAAATTTCCACTATTGTTCATCAAATTTGGTTGAAATTTTACTGTTTTTAGGTAAAGTAAGTAAGTCAGGACAACCAAATCAGACTTATACGCCCAAGCCACATGACGACCGAATCTGACCAAAGTTTAGTCAACTTGTAAAGACTGATGACAACAACTTTTGGTCCGCTCTAATGCCTTGTCCGACAAGAGCGGATGACGATGGCTTAGAAAGTGGGAATCTAGTCAGAGCTCACAAATCCTAATCAAGATGGTTTGCCAGAGATCGTTGTCCAACTATAGACGATGGTGGTCGAATTTGACCAAAGTTTAGGTAGTGACCACTGATGACAATAACTTCTGGTTCGTTCTAACGCTAGTCCACCAAGAGTGGATGATGATGACTTAGAAAGTGGGAGTCTAGTAAGAGCTCATAATGCCTGATCAAGATGACTTGCCAAGGATCATTGTCCAACCATAGACAATGGGGTCCGAACCTGACCAAAATTTAGTTAGTTATGATTGATGACGACAACTTTTGGTTCGATCTAAGATGTAGTCCACCAAGTGTGGATGAATATGGTTTAGAAATTGAAAGTCTAATCAGAGCTCACAATGTCTGATCAAGATGACTCACCAGAGATCATTGTCCAATCATAGACAATGGTGGTCGAACCTGACCAAAGTTTAGTCAATTACGGTTGATGAAGATAACTTTTGGTCTGATCTGAGACCTAGTCAGCCAGGAGCATGCAAAGATGGCGTTGAATGTAAAAGTCTAGTCATGCTCATGAAACCTGGCTTGGACGACTTGCCAAGATCCTTGTCCAACCGCAAATAGTGACTCACGCACTTGGCCACAGTTTTGTCAGACTGACGAATACAACTTCTGGTCCGATTAACAGCCTAGTTAGCCAAGGGCAGATTACGATGGCTTGAGGAATAAAAAAATATGATTAATCTATGAGCTCGAAGGTTTATTGCTTGCCAAGATTATTCCCACGCACGGAGTTTGGTCAACTTACAAGGTTTGGCTGAGACAACTTCTGGATTTCTAAAGAGTACATACCAGAATTGCTTGATTTCAGAGCAATCGCATGATAAACAATCAGAACTCTCGTCAGCAGATCAACTAGACAGTTTCGTGACTTAGCAAAATTTCTTGTCTAAAGACCAACACCATGGCAATGCAACATAAAAAAGATTCAGCAGGAACAATCCAAAAAAATTACTTAATTAACAAATCGTTTTTCATTTATAATCCGAACATACAAAGTCTACTCCTTATTAGGAGAAGATTTAGATACAACGGAACTTGGCTTAGCAAAAGAACAAGCAGAGGATGGCTCTGCGCGTACTACTGCCCGACACCCTGATTAAGGTCATCCTTTTTTTGTGATTGTTTAGAAATTTCTCCAAACTCCGTAAAGACCACTTATTTGTAGTAAGAGAGATCCCAATCAACATGCTCCTCTTCCATTAGCTCCAGCCTTTATTTCACAACTCCGTTGAACTGGAACATGCCCTGAGCATTGAGAAGTTTTTCCTCGTGTACTTTCGACTCGACAAGCTCTTGCTCCAATGGCTCTAGTTTGCTGGACAGTGCATCAACTCCGGATTGCTGAATGCTTAGCTTATCTTTGATCAGACTGAGCTCATTTTGTGTCTAAAGGAAATGCTCATCTATCATCCTCGCAACCTTGGCGTTGAAAACAACGTCGGCCTCCAGCTACTGAAGGCGAACATCCCATTCAGATTCCTTGTTTCCCTTCTCAGGGATCCAAGCTTGAATCTCGAACTGCATCATGGCCACGACCTCCCTGGCAAGCATCAAGTCACGCTGAGTGTGATCCAACTCCACCTCCAACTCGTTTTTCACAGATGTCACACTGGCCAAGTTGGACTTAAGCGATTTCAAACGAACCCTCTAAGCCTCCAATTCCATCTACAAGGCCTCCAGTTGGGCCCCCAAATAACATGCCTCTTGCCTTCTAGTTGCTTTGTCAGTTATTCCATTTCGCGTAGAGCATCACAATACGACTTCTGCAGATGTGCAAAAACTTGTTCCATGGTGTATAATCTCTCACGAGCAGCATTTACTTCCGTCCCAGTGGCGACAACTTGGTTTAGACATGACATCCCCAGCATGAGATGTTTCTGCCCCTTGTCCATACGCTCGCCCATCATATTCTTTTCTGTCTTCGGAAAATGATTCACCAACCAAACATTCCATCTACTAATATGCCTCCTGGAGGCATAAGAAATGTCAGCCTCATGATGCCAGTTCTGGTTGTCCATTATCACCACATCCGGGGCAAAAAGGCTAATTCGCCCATCGGGATGAAGATCTTTTGGATCCGCAATTACGCCAGCGCTGCCCTTCGTCATCTTAACAACATCAGGGGACACTTCCGACGCTTTCATTTCCCCTTGCTAACAACGACTGGTTCCCTCTTACCAGCCGGTTATAATAGCAGCTGAAGGGGAAAAAGGAAGGGAATTGTTTCTTGGACCAGCCGTCACCTCTAGCTGAGGCTGAGAGCAAGATGGAAGACAACACGGGATACATGGATGGGACTTCTCGCCATAGGGACGACGGTTGGACGAATTTTTTCCAGTCTGAGTGGACTCTTGATCCAAGGAAGGGTCATATTTGAAATCATTCAAAGAGAAAAGATGAGTCCAACCTGCATCAGATGAAGCAGCCATTCCCGCCTGCATCAAAAGGTTACTCAAGATCCTTGTCTGTTTAGTGCTCAGCTTCGTCACATCATCTACCCCCACCATTTTCAGATAATCATTTTCCAGGTCCAGAAGGAAAATGAGGGCTTTGTAAACATTTTGCTTCTCGAACGCAACAACATTCGCCCCAACGGACACAACAAGATCTTGCCCAACAACTTTAAGCCCCCTTTCGAAGAGGCTGACTGCCTGGAAGCAAGCTTAGAAGCAGTGTGAGGCTTTCTAAGAAGCGAATACGAAGAAAATGTTTCATCCAACTCAACCCTCCTGGACGGGCTAGGGTTCTTGACCTTCAGAGGCTTCCTCTTCTTCGAAGGAGGTTTGCCATCGAGCTTCGACTTCGGAACCCAAAAAAGAATGGGAGCCTCATGCCAGTACTCCCATAGTCTGTTGCGCTTGATGTTGGAGGGCTGCACAACATCTTCCACTAGCATGAAGGCCATGTCACTAAACTTATCCATAGCTGTTTGTCATATGGAGAAAGGGGCGTTGTTGGAAATTTTCCTACAAAAATAACGGATAACAATTCAGTATGTAATCAACACGAGCGAGATTGAGAACGATATTACACTCACTCAGTTGTTTGAACTTCCGTTTGATCGGATGACCATCAAACTCGAAATACTTCGAGTCTGCAGGAGCCATGAAACAATACTTCTAACTGAACCTGTAATCGTCAAACAACTTGCCCAAGCAAGCCGAAGACTTCAACACACACACATCACGCTCGTTCGCCCGAGGAGAGGTGAGCAGTTGGATCGCCCTCGAAGCACCAGCTGGATTACCTAAGCATCCTTTGCCCTGATTAAAATGGCTATCACCGTCCTAAATCCGTTTGCCACCAGCTGAGCGGGCAGAATGCCGAGGTACTCTAAGAAGCGCCAAATTTCCTTGATGACAGAAAAACAAACGCTCGATTCAAGCATTCCTCTGTGCAAGCAAATAAATCTTTTCGGATGAGACAAGGGCGTCTGACCAGATCCCAATGTGAAAAGCTCCAGATCTTCAGGGATCCGATATTTTCGCGAAGGCCCACTAGATTCGCCTTTAAGATCAACCTTTCATCGAAAAACTCACGGGCTTTAGTGAACAGTTCATTGATAAACTTATTTTGGTCCGCCTTAGAAGAATGTACGAACTTTTGATTACATTGGCGAAAACGGAAGTTGAGCAAAGCCAAAAACGCAAGAGCGATACAAAGCAGGGTATCTGAGAAATCGCAGAAGTAAAGAAACTAAACTCTGTAGAGAATGGGACTTATATATAAGCAAGGCTTCTGCCATTTTTTGAGCAGTTGTGTACCCAATTAATGGTGTGCGCTGCTCGAGGAGATGATTTAGATTCGATCATCGTGACCACTCAGTTCCCTCGCGACGTGACTTAGTGGACTGACAAGCTGGCCTACTAACTTAGGGAGAGTAGCTGATGATGCACCGAATCATCTAGTAATCCGCACCATACACTGTCATGATGATCTCGTCAATTGAGAAAAATGGGCCTGGATGAGTGCCCAATCTGGCAAACCCAGATAACACAAAGCCCATTGAGGCAGGTTCCAGGAGGGTGGATCCAATTAGCATATTAAGCCCATAAGTCACATATTCAAGCCCAATACCCGTAAAACCTAATAAGGCAAGTATCTAAGAGTTTGACCTAAGATAAACAGACTAGCAACACATTGACTGTTAATAGGAAACAAATATCAGAGTATAAGTCGAGTATGAAAACTCTCTTGCATAGACAACTCTTCGCAAGGGAAGAATCCCCAATAGGTAACAGAGAAAAGATTTCTTAACAGATATTTTTCCCTAAACTATGTCACCAAAGAAATAATTGAATAAAGACTCTCATATGATAAATATGACACAAGGTTGAGAAATAAAGGTACGCTACAGAATCCAATTTACAATATTACACATTTCTTAAATTTTATTTGACTTAAACATCAGAGTGCCATCAGCTATCACAATAATGATCTTCAAGTCATATGTGTTCACTTTCCAAGTCATCGACAAGGAGAACCGAAATACATCATCAATAATTATAACCATAATGATTTGTTCGTTAATCATAAATTGAGTGTTTAAATTGATCTATACAAAATGGGTGAAAGAGAGAGAAGAGACCCAATAAGTGTCAGAGTCAGAGTGGCAGAAGATATATAGAGGACAGGGGAGACAAAGTACAGAATAACAGTTGAGTTTGCCAAGCTGAGAAGAAACAGTAAAAGTAAAATAAGTAAACATTTTAATGATAATGTCCCAGAAGACTTGTACAAATGCTACAGAAGAAAAAAGAGAGAGACAGACAGATTCAGAGCAAAACTTCCCCCCAAAATAAACAGCTTTAAGAAGAAAGAGAGATAGGGATGGATGGATGGAATGCAGAGATTGAGATCAACAAGAAAGTGAAAGAGAGATGGTTGTGGCAGAGAAGTCTGGTTCTTGTTGATAAGAGAGAGAGAGAGAGAGAGGTCTTTTCCAACCTTTATGGTTTGCCATTATTTTCGAGAAATAATCCGATATTTTTTTCTACCTTTATGATTTGCTATTCAAAGAAGGATTGGAATGTGGGGATTTCTGTTTCACGCTAGTCACGGATATTCAAATTACGGAAAATAGTGCGATACATTATGGAGAGTTTATATGCAGTAATAATTTGTAAATTTTTCATTCAACATTTTCATCGTGGGATATATAGATGTGTCCATTAGATATTTGGATACTAGTCATGATCAATAAGGGAATTGCTAAAATGCCCGAGTACTAATCAATGTGTCAATCCTTATACAGGCTCTTTTTTTTTTATCCTTACTAACTCATTCAATAGATCGCGAATGGGGTACCAACTCAGTTGATATAGACTTATGCAAGAGCTTAGGGTTTAGACGTTTATATGTCGACACTTGGACGGTTAAGTGAGAACAAAGACTCGGGTGGTTAGGGGAACACATTAAGATGTCATCTGCAAATTTGACCAAGAAACCTGAATATTAGCACGTGTGAATGACCCATATAGATTTCGCTGGGCCATCGTTGGTGGACTATGAGTTGACCAAAGCCCTTCTCACCATGGGTTTATTTGTTGGTGGGTCAACATGGTTGGTCAGTGGGCTTTATTTAGTATTTGAGCCTTTATAAATGTTTCTTGCTGAACTACTGAGGGTCACACTGGGCTCACTAGCCCAATTTTTTGTACATTAATGGAATTTTTGTTGGGTTACCAACAGCCAGACAGACAACAATCCATGTTGGTTGAATTAGTCCAACAAGAAAACCATCGAGGCATCAACGGTTGGCAACCGAAAATCAGGTAGGTGTTGTGCCAGGTGAAGAAGACGAAATGATGAACCTTAATTATGTTATTTGGTTTTGTTGGGAACACGCAGAACATGGAGTCAGGAGGAATTATGAAAATAATGCAGGAAATTGATTAACCTAGGCATATCCATAAATGAGAAATCGAGGTAGCTAAGCCCAAGCCCAAGCCCATGCCCCTGCTTGTTCGGCTTTTCAGATTTCTAGGATTGTTGAAGACTTCAGACTCTTTCTGAGAGGTGTCTCCACATTTAGTCTTCCACAATACAATCATAGAACATGGAGTCAACAATGGAGTCGCATCAAAGCTAAAATTGTTTGGGAGGTTGTAGCAGGGGTGCAACAAAGTTTTGCTATTTACAATGCAGATGCTGGTGTTGTGCTTGATTCAAAGCTGCTGGTAATGCCAGAGTTTTTTTTAATGGTAGTAGCATTAACAAGGTTGGTCAAAATGCACAACGCAACTTTCGGGCCAATGATTTACTAATCTGTAGATCATTTCTGCACCTAAAGAGTTGGTACCAAAGAAGTAGGATTACCATGGAAACTCAGTGATGTATTCTCCCACATGATCAGAGATGCAGCAATATAATACCCTCTTAACACCTGCCAGAAGCCAACCATACCGAGGCACGAGTTTAATGTGATATCGATTAATGAAAATTATTGTAGATGTAGCAGAGATCAAATTATAAAACAGTTAAAATAGAATGCATGGTAAGTGTTGTGGCAGCTAGTTTTCATGCGGAGATGTATTATTGAGCACTTGCTGCAAATGATGTTTAGTCAGATCAATGATTTACCAATTAAATGACATTTAAAGACAAACAAACAGAAGTAATTGCACAAATATACCATATGACGCCTGGGGATTTCTCCAATTCGCGTTCGAGATTACCAGTTCCTGTAGAAGATGGAAATTACCTGGCTTCTAGCATTGTAACTGTGACATAATTTACAGATTTTGATTTTTGTTTGCTTGAAGTTGAGTTAGCTACTTGAATGGGAAGTCCACCAAAACAGAACCCAGGTTGTTTTGGCTGTTGGAATGTGCTGGTATCTTGACTACTCAACATCGTAACCACAGATGACATTGTTGGTCTATCTTCTGCGTGTTCTTGAACGCACAGTAAACCGACATGTATACATCTCATTGCTTCATCTGGTACACAAGAATCTTTCACTGTTTCATCAATCAGTTTTAGGGGCTGTCCTTCTTTCCACAATCTCCAAGCCTGAGATTTTGCATTAATCAGCTAATGATGCTTAGGATTTAAACACAATATGTTTAGAGATCTTAGATAATGTTAACTTGTAAAACTTACATATCCAAGTAGGTTATGTTGGTTTTCCGAAGAAAAAAATCCTTTGTTCTTTTTCCCACTGATTACTTCCAACAACAGAACTCCCAAGCTAAAAACATCAGATTTCACAGAGAAGAGTCCATCCATAGCGTACTCGGGAGACATATAACCACTGCATACCAGTGAAGAAATTAATTGGATGTACTATAAGGATTAACATTTATGGATTAAATTGAAAGGCTGAATAACTTACTATGTTCCCACTACCCGCCTTGTTTTTTCTTGGGTGACATCACCACCGAAGATCCTTGCCATCCCAAAGTCTGATATTTTGGGGTTCAGTTCATCATCTAGTAGGACATTGCTTGTTTTCAGATCCCTGTGAATAATTCTAAATCTTGAATCCTGGTGAAGATAAAGTAGTCCTCGACTAATCCCCATGATGATATTAAACCTCTTTGGCCAATCCAGCATGATCTTGTTTGCTTCATCTGTAAAAACAAACTATTGCACCTTAAGAAGGTCGAAAACAAATGACAAAAGATAATTTAAAGTCTCTTGCCATGAAATCCTTGTTGTCAATTTGCTGATTTTGTGAGGATGATGTCACTTAAGAGGATATAATACCTTAAATGCATGCATTCAGAGCACCAAAACTTGAAATGTATAAATAGTTTCTCCGATCCCATCAAGATTGATGTTCGACATCAATTGCAAAGTAACTAATAAAAGAAATAAACGATGGGATATAACAGATACAAGTTTTTGGGACTGACCGAAGAGAATGGCATCCAGGCTTTTGTTTTTCATATATTCATAAACCAAAATTTTCTCCTCCCATTGTGTGCAGAAGCCCAAAAGCCTAACGAGATTCCTATGTTGAAGTCTTGCAATTAACATAACTTCATTTTTGAACTCCTCCCCTCCTTGTCCTGAATTCTTTGATAATCTCTTAATAGCTATCTCATGTCCATTTTCTAGTGTGCCCTATTAAGTAAACATAAGAATATTCAGCGCCAGAAATTCACTAAAATGTTTTTTTGAAAAATAAAAATAGTTAAGTATTTGTACCTTGTAAACACATCCAAAACCGCCTTGTCCAAGCATGTTTGTGATGGAGAAGTTGTTTGTCACCCTTATAATTGTATCCATATCGAAGAAATTTAGCTCAAGGTCACTGTTCTCCTTGCTTGGATTGTCTTTTTTCCCATTTATACACCCCTCACCAAATGGTGGATCTTCTACCTTTTCTTTATGAACTATACAAAGATAGTTTAAGGTTGCCTAGAGTTAAATTGAGAATCCACGAAACTTTATAAATGTGCTACTTTTTCGACTTTATGAATATTTTATACCTCTTTCTTTTGCTGAATTCTTTGTAATCCTTCGCATTAACTTTCTTCTCCGTATGAAAAAAATGCAGAGTCCTAAGATGAAAATTGTTGAAATCACTGAAAATATGATGACTATGATCTTTACTCGTCCCATTCCTTTTGGATCACTTACAGTTTCCTTGCGTGGAATTTCTGCAGAAAAAAATTTACATATCATTAATGATTGCAATTGAAAAGTACAAAATTAAATGGTTATGCAGACTCTGTAATTGATAGGAAGAGTAACAAAATTTTATTTACTAATAGACAATTTTAGTGTTGCACAAATTCTAAGATTTGTCATCTCCTTAATAAGGATTAATATAGTGAATGAGAGGATGAAAGCATATGAAAATTCTGGTTTAGAACAAGAATTACTACCACCCCTGCAAAGAGAACTAGAACTTGAATCTTGCAAATCCTTGTTGAAAGTCACCTAAGAGAAAGTCACAAGATGATGACCACCAAAGCAACTTTTTATTGTCTAAACATAACCCAAAAAACATGAAATAGAAAGTCTGGAGAAACATCCAAAATCAAAAGAAATCTGGCTTTTGCTGAACAACATATAGTAAATATCATGGAAAGTATTTAAGCCATTCACAAGATGAAGTGGACGGAAACCATTAAACACAAATGAAACAATACCTAGCTCAGAAGCTGCTACTCGAATGTAGAGATTTTGACCAGCACCACGCATTTTTCGAATGTCAATCAGATCCCCAAGCCATATCGCACAACCACTCCCATTTCCAACAATATTGGAATTAGCATAAGCCATACAAGAACAATTCTTCAAACACTTGTCCTCACATTCCTCAAGACTCATACTACTATTCACCCATGTACGTGTAGTATCAGGCAATTTCACCTCTGTAACCTTCACAAACCCATCCCCTTTATCACAGCTTAATGGCGTGTTATGCTCACATCCCTGGGACCAGTCCAATCCGTTCCAATCCTGTGGTGATGTAGGTTTGAATCCCTTCAAACATTGGCACCCGGGTATAACATTTGTATCACAAATAGTGCCAGCACCACAAAGAGCATATAAATCACAACGATCTCTTGGTATTGTAGTTTCAGCCACCCAACTCTGTGTTTGATTTACCCAGGTAAGACGTTGGAGTTGACCGACATTACCAGATTGATTCACCACGAATCTTGAAATTATAGACACACTAGAAGGTGGCAGAGTTAAATAAGCTCCAGTTTCACTATGAACCTCATTGTAATTGAAAATTGCGTCTCTTTCTACTTCAGGTGCACCCGTATTACGAAGTCCATTCCATGGACCACTTCGGTAATACTTCTTAGACCCATTTCTCATTATTGGTTCAGGAAACCCAGTAAGATCTATCCCGTAAGTGTAGTCTCCTAGAGAAGGGTCATCAAAACTCTTCCAAGACGTCAGATAGATATTTAATTGAGTCTTCAAGTCTGCACCAATTCTCATTCCTGGCAACAGTGTATCTGATGGATGATCAAAGCTTTGCCATAGATATTCTTCTGAACTTTTCTCTCTCAAAACAAGATTTCCAGAATCTAGGAAATCCAAAATTGGACTTTCTGCTGTTTTTGACAAATTTGCAGACCAAATAACTTGGTTTGTTTGATTAAGAATAGCTAGATTGCCCGCTGAAGATATCATCAGAACTCCAGATGAATCCTTCAAAGGAGAATCTCTATTAGCTACCCAAACTATTGTTTGCACTGGGATTTTCTTGAACCAAATTCCTACATATCGGTTTTTGGTCGAGTTGGATGGGCTGAAGAAACCAAGTTCAAAATTTTCAGATTTGGAAGATAAGATCTCCCCATCTTTGATAGATTGTGATGGAGTTAAGGTGCTAGCTGATGAAATGAGGGGATCTAGATAGAGAAAAGTGAGGGGAAAGAAGTAGGAGACTATAAAACAAAGGCTTCTCATTGTTTCGGTGGCTCACAAATGTTTCTTTTGTGTTACATAGCAAGACTAAAATACGATGCAATGGTTCGGAAAGGTCTGAACAATTGGATTAGAGAGGAAGGACTGAATTATGGTATGTAGCAAGTCAGTTAACTGTATTTGCTCTCAAATGAATATTCTATGAAATAACAAGACTAAATATGTTGAAATTGTTTGGAGTAACAGGAATTGCTTAAGAGAGCAAGGAAAGGAGAAGCCAAATAAAAATCGACTGATTTTATGATTCATAGTAGATCATAATTCAAATGTAGACTCATTGCGTGCAGCAGCCATGACTTTAATAATCATGACTTTAATAGTCAAATCACCACAGCCTTAGCCAACTAACCTGGTTAGGTGCCTAACTTAAGTTGGAATACAAATAGCCTCATGTTTTTTAACTTCACAAACATATCCCTAGAGCCCTACTAAACAATGGACTCTACACACTACCACAAACTATATCGACACAATTAAGACAAGAAGCATCGATAAACCCCCAAAAACAATAAAATACTTAACAACATTAAAATACTTCAAGTAAACCACTATACCGAAGTCCATTGAACGGACCACTTCGGTAATACTTATTAGACCCATGTCTCATGACTGGTTCAGGATACCCATTAAGATCTATCCTGTAAGTGTAGTCTCCTATAGCAGGGTCATCAAATCTCTTCCACGAAGTCAGATAGATATTTAATTGAGTCTTCAAGTCTGCACCAATTCTCATACCTGGCAACAATGTATCTGATGGATGATCAAAGCTTTGCCATAGATACTCTTTTGAACTTTTCTCTCTCAAAACAAGATTTCCAGAATCTAGAAAATCCAAAATTGGGCTTTCTGCTGTTTTTGACAAATTTGTAGACCAAATAACTTGGTTTGTTTGATTAAGAATAACTAGATTACCCGCGGAAGATATCATCAGAACTCCAGATGAATCCTTCAAAGGAGAATTTCTATTAGCTACCCAAACTACTGTTTGCACTGGGATTTTCTTGTACCATATTCCTAGGTACCGGTTTTTGGTCGAGTTTGATGGGCTGAAGAAACCAAGTTCAAAATTTTCAGATTGGGAAGTTAATATCTCCCCATCTTTTATAGATTGTGATGGAGTTAAGGTGCTAGCTGATGAAATGGGGGAAATTTGATCTAGAACGAGAAAAGTGAAGAAAAAGAAGTAAAAGACTATAAAACGAAGGCTTCTCATTGTTACAACTGGATTAGAGAGGAAGGGCTGAATTGTGGATCTGACTATCAAGGCTTTTCTTTGATAGCCTTTTCTCCAAAATGTATCTATTTAGAATGTTCAAACTGTTTGGAAGAGTAACAAGTATTGCAGAGAGCAGGAGCAGGAGCAAGGAGAAGCAAATAAAATTTGACTGACTTGATGATGCATTTGCATTTAACAAAAGGTCATATTTCAAACATTTAATTTGCATGTAGCAGCCATGAATTCAACAACAATAATACAATTATTTTATACTTGACGTTTGTTCTATGAGCCCTACTTAGAAAATAACAATTATTTTTTAATTTTTAATTTTTTTAAAGGCTATTTTGGTAAAGTTTCCACCGCCCCTAGGACTACAAGGAAAGCCCATACTAGGTTCTTAAGTTTTTCCTTTTTAGTTTCCTTCTCCTAATTTGTATTGTTCATTGAACTGATTCCTCAATTTATTAGTCTAAACTTTAAAGATTTGTTCTAATGCGCATTGAGATCTGACTGCATCTTTTAACATTGTGCACTGAAAAAGATCTAGAAGAGTATTGTTTTGAGAATGTTGGAACTAAATTCTAATTGACCGAAATCTAGTTGCAAATGGACCAAAGTTAGGCTTTGCGAACAATATTCCTGAACAAGATGATAATTGGCTTTCATTGAAATTGTCAAATAAACTAAATACCCTCATACACTTATGGGTTCCCTCAAGATCTTAAGAAAATTGAAAACCTACTTGTTGTAGTTTGCTTCCCTGAAAGTCTTTAGTTTTTATTTAAGATTTCCCTTCAAGGATCAACAAAACGCAGTTTAACAAACAAATGGTTTTTAATAATTTATTTTTCCTTTTTGTTATTTATATACTTTTGTTGAGGCAAGCAGTGGTTAAAAGGACCCCACACCTTTTATTGATAAAGAACGAAATTATTGAGAATATTTCAATTAATAGATAATTAGGTTTGTCTAGCATAAAAGAAAGAAATTTTTTTTCTTTCCAAATCGAGGTAAGGTCAAAGAACAAGATAAGGCAAGTTCAAAGTCCAAGCCAATTCAAGGTTGTCTAGGGTAAAAAGTCAACACTTGTAGAGAGAGAAAGTGATAGAATTAGGATATTTATTAATATTAGGAATAGTGTTATTTAGCAATATTAGGCATTTTATTATTTTATTTTTTGTAATAAAGATTCCAATTAATGTTCTAATATTTGTTTCCTATTAGGTTTATAATTTGATTTGGAAGGTAGATTAGTTATAAATAAGAAATAGGTTGTCCATTGTTTCGAGGTTGATTGAATAAAAATGATTTGTTATAGTTTATTTCGTTTATCGTTTAAATCATTATTTTCGTTTATTGCATTTTCATTTATTTTATTGCAATCTCGTTTATCTTATTAGTCCAAATCTATCAGAAAAACAGAGTTAATTTTCCAGTTCATTAGATTTTCTAGTAACCAATTATTTTACTTAGGTGTCAAGTTAAGTTAGTCTATAAACATACTAATCTCAATTAACCATTTCCTATCAATTCAATAACTATTTCCTATCAAATAACAATAAAATGTCTATATTTAATTTTCTATTGTAACATAAACAAGCCAACCATACCCGTACAGTAAACACAATCTTCTCATAATTCAAATCTTAATGTATTCATCAAAATCTTCTCATGAGAGAGACATATTGAGTAGGGGTGGGCATCCCATCCCGCGATCCCGTTCCCGTTCCCGTTCCCGTCCCGTCCCGATTTTTTCGGGTCTTAATGGGATTGAATAATTTCATCCCGATCCCGTCCTGTCCCGATCTAGAATGGGATGGGATGGGATGAAGATTTTCAATCCCGCCAATCCCGTCCCGTCCCGAACTAATTTTTTAATATTAATTATTAATATTTTTATTTACTTATTTATTTATTTTATGAACATTTGCATAAAATGTTCAGGCTTCCAGGCTTCCAGCAGCAGGCTTCCAGCAGACCCAACAGGCTTCCAGCAGGCCCAGCAGGCTTCCAGCAGGCCCAACAGGCTTCCAGCAGGCCCAGCAGGCTTCCAGGCAGGCTTCCAGCAGGCTTCCAGGCAGGCTTCCAGCAGCAGCAGCAGGCTTCCAGCAGTCCAGGCTTCTATTTGATATGTCCAGATTAGCACGCTGATCCCGTCCCGTCCCGTCCCGAACCCGTTTGGGATGGGACGAGGTCGGGATGAGGTTTTTCCCATCCCGTCCCGTCCCGATCCCGTATGAACGGGATGGGATAGGGATGGGCATATCTCGTCCCATCCCGTCCCGTGCCCACCCCTAATATTGAGCATGCTATAATCTCTCTCCAATCATCTTTCCTACGCATAACAACTCAAGCCATTTGTCTTGACCAAAACCAACCCGATTTAATACCAAAGTTATAATTAGTGACGGTAACTTTTGTGATCCAACGTAAGATCGGTTCAGGATCATGGGATTTTTTTTAATCAAATTCAGCCAACAAAATCTGCCTAATGAGGCAGGTAGCCGTCTTTTTTGTATTAGAGACAAGAAGGTACCTACTGGCTGGTTAATCAAATGGTTGGGACAAAAATTGTTTGAATTTTAAAAGAGCTGCCCAAGTTTCACTGGATGTGCTTTTCATAATATCAAAAGTTGTTATTTTTCACCATACGTGTACTACAACAACAAACCATGTGCTCAATGCAGAGATGTTGCTGTAATGTAATTTTCATGATTAAGGGTATTGAAACGCATATGTATTTTAATTTGATTTCCATCCCTAATACTAGTTGAAGATAACTTCCAATTCTATTTGAGTGGCTATGTCCATTTAGTTGGATAACATATTTTTTTAGTATGTGAGGGTGTGTATGTGTGGGGAGTTGTGGAATTTCAAAAAGCTTTGAGAAGCAGTGGTTGTGTAACTCTACAACTTTGGTTCAGATTATATGGGTTTTCAAGGAGTGTGGAGGGCACAGATCACACACTAATATAACTATATAAGCACTAGGAAGTGATTACCAGAGTATCGAAAATGCTAAATGAAGCTAATCTAGTAATATGACTTACAATGGGTAAGAGTTTTGAGTTGCAAGTTAATATGTGGTTTGTGGATGTTTATCCGTTATGATGTGTTTTGAAGTTTGAAGCATCGGTAATCTTTGAGGGGAAATAGTAATATTATTTCGTGATTCTCTTCACATTAATAATAATAGAATTAAATGTAAAAGAAAATTATAGTTCAACTGTGTCAGGGTGTCTTAGTTTTTTGAAAATTGTTGTGTCACCGTACCCGTGTAATGCGTCAGTAGCCAGGACTTAGAAACACGATAGCTATTCATCTTCTTTTCCACACACACATCAACTGAAGTCTAAACCAAAACACGCAATTCACAATTCAACTTGTGATTAACAAAACAGTAAGAAATGAAATGAAACAGGAATTTTACCAAACATATTGTAGGCTCAAGTGTACCTGAATCATCATTGGCTTCCCAAACATTCCATCTTTGTAACCCACACGAAGAGACATCATTTGTTGGAGTCAAAATTCCATCATCAACGTCGTCCTCTACACATGCTAATCATTTGAGAGGTTTTTACTGATTGAACTGAAACCCCAAAATCCCACATTGGGAGTTGACTTGATTTCCTGAAAACCTCCATCCCTTCTTTCATTTGTGAGTGTGGGTTAGTGGAACATTTGTTGTTGAAAGACCATCTCCGATTGATGATAAATGTTTTTGAGTTTTTGAATGACCTCCTACTTGGAGCATCTCCAATGCGCAAGTATATTATTTTTTAAAACAATTGTACAATCCTCCACTTGGATTGAAAAAACAATTTTCATCGAGCAATCTTTCAACTATAAGATTGTGCATAAACAAAAGTGTCTTTCGACTTGAACTCTTGCGTAGTGTTCATGCTTTAGATTTTACTAGAGTAACTCGTAGTTTTGAACTCTATCTCTAACAGACATTACACGCACAATCTTTTCCTGGGTGAAGTCTAAAAAGCCCGTGCGTTACGGCCATGCACGTATATCCCAGTAAGTGAAGGCTCTAGGAATTTTGCCCACAAATTCCATAGGAAGCGGCCAAACTTCCACAATCACTTAGGTGAGTCTATCAAGAGTACTCCTGTAGCTAGGTACTCCACTCCACATAGAGTATAGACATCATTAAGAGTTTTTCAACTCATCCTACTATCGCTTCAGGAATTCATGCTGTATTCTAGGAATGAGATTATTATTTTGTCAGCATGATTCACATCATATCATTCACAACTTGTTATTACCCATTGAACCTATTTCTTGGGATCTCCAGTCTATAGGTTGGGTTACCGTCACGAATGACTCATCCATCTAAGGGCTTTAGTCACATTCCTTTCGAGGTTTCAAAACCTTCTCTCTAGCTAATACTTTCGTCAAAGAATTAGCCGAGTTCACATCAGTTCGTACTTGATCCGATCTCACAGCACCAGTACATGGAATTCTCTATCCTTACTGTGCTTACGACGTATTTGTCGTTTCTTGCCGTTATCATAACGGTTCTGTATTATTCTTGCAATAGCCGCGGAACTATCGCATTGGATCAAGACAACTGGAATCAGTCTTTCCCATAAAGGGTTCTCTGCTAGCAGGGTTCTCAACCAAACTGCTTCTTCACTAGCCGTAGCTAATGTTCTAATCTCTGACTCCATCGTGGACTGTGCCAAAATGGTCTGTTTCTTTGACTTCCAAGAAACAGCTCCACTAGCTATATTGAAAATATAGCCACTGGTGGCTTTGGAGTCTCATCTGAAAGGGCATTCCAATCAGCATCGCTCTATCCTTCAAGGACAGCGGTAAACTTCTGTAAGACGAGGTTCGTAGTCCTCTTAAGGTACATCAAGACCTTTTCAATTGCATCTATTAGGCTCCTTGAAATCTAAGGAAAACCTTCTTTACTAAAAATACATAGTAATCGGGGCCAAGAAGTTCATTTCTGTTTACTTCTCCTAGGCTCAGATTCTATGACTTTATCAGTTTCATGCATTCTTATCATAGGCACGTTATTTGAGGATATACCCCCACTATTCCTCGAAATAACCCCCACTATAAATGCAATTTATCTTTTCATGAAAAATTCTTTGAGAAACACAAAAAATATTTTCACAAAGAATCAGAATCCACAAAATTATTCTTAGCATGTATAAAAATATACGTAAGCTTCCCATTAAGGGACTTTTGAACTTAGGTCCTTCCTCACTATTGTCAAAAATAGGTTTAGCTACCTTTTTGAATGCATATTCAATGACGGTCTTCTTGCTATCTGAAGCGGACCATGCATTCAATTCTTAAGGACCCATAAAATGAGAATATCGAATAAGATACACATTCTATTCATCTCGCTATTCTCATTTTTTCTTTTAAGTTCAAGGATCAACTAAAAATATCATTAGAACACGTATCTTAAATTCAGCTTCTGAATTTTTCAAATTTTGATGTAAACATCAAGCTTTCTGTGTTCAGCCTCTGAGAATTTAGTTGCAAACTTTGATAACAAAGTTCCGCAACAAAATCAAGCAATAGCTTCAATTGATCTATATTTTCATCAACATCATCATCATGAGAACATATCCTTTACATAAGAATACATGTCCTCATGTGGAAGTCCGACCAACTTATGGTCTAAGCATAATCATTTATTTATTGACATTAAGAACAAAATCCACAAGTCAATCTTTATATAAATGATTCCTTATTGCCTCTTTATGTCAGCTTAACATCAAACATAACATAAAACACAAGGTTTTTCTTTCCATCAATAGTATTGATAATTAGAGGCATTCTAATTTTCACAATAGATCAATTATTGTTCTCACCAAAATAGACTGAATCTTTCAAAATGCATAACATAATTATCATATAAATGCATACTCATTATCTAAAGAGTAACATGCATAGATGATATTATTCACTTCTCATGAAATGTTCAAATGAAATTTATTGATTCAGATTTCATGATATTCCAACTCAGAAAGCATCAATTTCATAGTTACATTTCTATGAATGGTGTTCTATTCCTCCAAGGTTTAGAGTTTAGACTACATTTTACATGTCATCATGTGTATATGTATGTCAATCTCTAACTACGTTAATCATAATTAATATGATTTCAATATGGTAGTAAAGTCACCATAAAAATATCTTTAAAATTTCACAACATGGTAAACCACCATTATAGCTAAAGATATCTAATATTGCAAACGTAGTTGTAAAACTCTAAATCATGTGGATCTTTAAATATATCCTCCTTTCTAAATTTTTCAAATATTACCATGGAGTGTGTCCTTGCATAGATTCTACCATAACCAATTTATAAAATAAATAAATGGAGAAACATGCTTCCATCCCAATTTCACAACAAAACACTACTACCCAAGGATACATAAAATCATCATAGTGTAAACAAAACTAAATTCCAATCCTTGGAATAAATTTTGTTTAGGTGAATGGGATCCATAACAGACACATTCAAGCAACATGGCAATAACATACATTTTTCTCATCAAAGAAATGTTTGCCAACCTATCCTTGGATCCCTTTGAATCAAGGAATAGTCCATAGCTAAAGTCAGTATCATAACTCAACTTCACTTCTAGTGTGATCACATGTGTGCATTCTAGTATTACAAATACATGCAAACTTTGTTTAGCAAATTCAGTATTTGTAATCATGGCAGAAAGAACTCGTCTTAAAATTGTTGGAGCACATTACATGGATCAGCACCTATAATATCATAGCAAGACATTTCTCATATACTGTCTATGTTTGCTAGTTTAATGTATTGGATGTTATACTCAAGCAATTCCTATATGCAAATATAACGCATAATATTCATCCAAACATTAAGCATACTATCAATAGCACATGCAAATAAGCATACTTAATGTAAGCAAACATAGCAAACATTCTTTGAAACACAAATTCAATCTATGAAATAAATTCATACCTGATTGTGTAACTTCCGTATAAGATTCAACAGCTGTAACACTTCAAATAAACAGTTAGATAAAAATGTACCATTTTGTTCTTGGGTTGAGTCGCGGACTAGGTCGCTCTCTTTAAGACGTTTCGCGGCTCTGCCCAAGATCGTGCTAGCAGTGTTATAGCCCCGCCGTCCCCAGGATAAAACAGCCCAGAATCTTCTCTGTCTCGTTCAACTATGCACAGTAATTGAACGGTATACTATTCACCCTCATTCTCATTATTTGCTCGGAATCAAAAATCAGAAAACACGTTCTGGATGCACTTCTGTTTTGAAAACAAAACTCAAGAACTGTTTCTGAATTTGCAAAAACGCAATTACTATTTCTGAATTGCAAATCGCAAATACTGTTTCTGAATTGCAAAACGCAAATACTGATTCGCAATCTCTGTTTTTCTGATTTCGAAAACTGATATAAAACTTCGAAGAACATTCTGAAGCTATGCTGAATCAGCAAGTTCTGTCTTCATTTTTTAAAAAACTCGAAACAGAAAACAATCACTAAGACTGTCTCTGTTTTCTTCATTCTCTCAAGCAGAAAACAATTTTGCAATCACTCTGTTTTTCATTTCAAGAACTGAATGGAAGAGACACTCTGTTTTTTCCGTTTTGAAGATGAACTGTTTTCATCATCTGTTTTGTATGAGCTGGATTCTCTGTTTTTCGAAGAACTCTGTTTTTCATTTCAAGAACTGAATGGAAGAGACACTCTGTTTTTTTTCGTTTTGAAGAAACAAAACTGCTGCTCTGAAGAAGAAGCAACCAGCAAGAACTGCTCTGTTTAGCAACGAAAATCAGGAAGCTCTGTTTTTTTTTTTTCGAGAACTTAATTGAAGAGACTCATATGCTGCTCTCCTAAAAGAACTGTGTTCATCATTTCAATTATTTAAGCTCTAAGATCAGAGAGTATAATAAGAAAGAGAACAACCACTAGGGGCAGTAATGGCTGAGAACATGGCGGGATTCCTGGAACCACTAAGCCGCCCCACTCATTGTTTTTAAATTCGTTTTTAATCAAATTATTTTAAAAACCCAAATATGTTCCAACAGCTTTGAGAAGCAGTGGTTGTGTAACTCTACAACTTTGGTTCAGATTATATGGGTTTTCAAGGAGTGTGGAGGGCACAGATCACACACTAGTATAACTATATAAGCACTAGGAAGTGATTACCAGAGTATCGAAAATGCTAAATGAAGCTAATCTAGTAATATGACTTACAATGGGTAAGAGTTTTGAGTTGCAAGTTAATATGTGGTTTGTGGATGTTTATCCGTTATGATGTGTTTTGAAGTTTGAAGCATCGGTAATCTTTGAGGGGAAATAGTAATATTATTTCGTGATTCTCTTCACATTAATAATAATAGAATTAAATGTAAAAGAAAATTATAGTTCAACTGTGTCAGGGTGTCTTAGTTTTTTGAAAATTGTTGTGTCACCGTACCCGTGTAATGCGTCAGTAGCCAGGACTTAGAAACACGATAGCTATTCATCTTCTTTTCCACACACACATCAACTGAAGTCTAAACCAAAACACGCAATTCACAATTCAACTTGTGATTAACAAAACAGTAAGAAATGAAATGAAACAGGAATTTTACCAAACATATTGTAGGCTCAAGTGTACCTGAATCATCATTGGCTTCCCAAACATTCCATCTTTGTAACCCACACGAAGAGACATCATTTGTTGGAGTCAAAATTCCATCATCAACGTCGTCCTCTACACATGCTAATCATTTGAGAGGTTTTTACTGATTGAACTGAAACCCCAAAATCCCACATTGGGAGTTGACTTGATTTCCTGAAAACCTCCATCCCTTCTTTCATTTGTGAGTGTGGGTTAGTGGAACATTTGTTGTTGAAAGACCATCTCCGATTGATGATAAATGTTTTTGAGTTTTTGAATGACCTCCTACTTGGAGCATCTCCAATGCGCAAGTATATTATTTTTTTTAACCACATTGCAATTATGTTAAAAGGGTTAATTTGCATTTGTTAAAGACCAATTTTACCTTCTTGACCGTAAACTATACGTTACAAATGTAGGATCTAAATAGAAAGTTGATATAAATTGTGGGTCATAAAGTATAAATTTATCTATAATTAAAATCAATTTATTTCAAAAACATAAAAATTTATTTGATTACTAGATGGAGAGCCAACCGTCAACATGGTCTTCGGACCCAAAATTGGTAACCTAAACACAAACTGTCAATGTGGTTTTGACAAACTTGCGACCTAAACACAAAATTAGTATAAATTATAGGATCCAATGCAAATTATCCCTATGTTAAAGCTAACCAAATAGTTTGTTACATACTTAGCCACATCACAAGCTTCAAAATTAAACTTTTTAGGAATTTATATATAAAAAGTGTCTAGCACCATTAAGAATAAAAATGGACTGGGATTAACTCAAATGATCTCTGCAACCTTGAAGGATTTCACCACATCCAGACAATCCATGAAATAGCTTGTACTGCTCCAATGGGCAAGCTCAAAATTCAAATGGAATGAGTTTTGTTTGAGTTTTGAAATGAATATTTATGCTGCATGAAAAGCCCAAAGCTCAGTGAATTTGAGGTTTAATCCGAGACAATTGCAAGATAACGGTAAGGATTGGTTAGATTTGGGCGGTGCCAAACACGCAAAATAGTCATGCGTGCACAATACTATCTTGCATGTCTAGGCCGACTTACTAATTTGACACTATATTCAGCATGCGAATAGGATAAAAATTGTTATTCATACCCTAAAAATATTTTTTTTTTTAAGATTTTGAATGGCCCACTGGTGGACACCCGCTGTCAACCTCAAATTCTACATTAGATATTCTCTATTCAAGTTGAAAATGGAACATGGGTTATTTATATTTGATCAAAGTGAGACAAGGTGGTTAATTTCATGATCCATTGCACAAATGTAAGAATATGTAGGGCTTGCACTTAATATAGCCAATTCTAAATTCAAGATTGATTTAACTCTGCAACAAGGAAAGTCAGAATATGTACAAGAATGAAAGGAAAGTTAGAATATCTACAATAAGGAAAGTCAATAGCAAAGTCAGAATAAGAAAGTGAGAATAGGAAAGTAAGAATAGTTAAAGAAGGAAAGTCAAAATATGAAAGTTAGAATAAAAATCTATTTTATATAGCAAGTTTCCTGTTTTCACAAGGTTAAGTAGAAGTTAACTTATATAAGCTTATATTCAATCAAGGAATAATAAACACAATAATACAATTCTCCAATTATTTTCGTTACATGGTATCAGAGCAATTTTTTTTGGTGACCTAAGACTCCGAGGATTCAAATTCTTCCCCATCTTCGAAGAAGTAAGAGGCAGTCGGGGAATGGAGGACAACAACAATAGCCTGCCTTAATCAATCAACAATAGCAACTTAGTGGTGTTTCTGATCCTCAACAACAGCAGGAACATTCTCAAGAACAACAAGTTCAGCCAAATCACTAACAATTCTCAACCATGCCTTCCCTGTTTCAATTGTGAAATCCCTCAAACAAAACCCAATTAATTAGCTCAAATTCAAACAGTAGCAACTTCACACAGCCAGATCCTCGACCTTGTCGCTAATCATCTAGTACAAGGAGAGATCACACTAACAAAAAAAAAACAATAACAACACCAATGCTGAGCAATACCAGCACCAATGTTGAACAATCCAACACTAATGCTGAGCAATACCAACATTTGTGTTGAAATTTTTTTTCAGCCTTCACGCTGAGGGGGAGTCATGCTGACCACTCGAATTGAACTATTAGGTATTTACTTGACAGTCATGATTTCTTAATACCAAAATTGGAAAGTCAAGTTGACCACTCGAATCAAACCATTAGTCGTTCACTCGACAATCATGATTTCTTCATAACAGAATTGGAGAGTCATGCTGACCACTCGAATCGAACCATTAGTTGTTCCCTCGACAGTCATGATTTCTTCATACCAGAATTATTCAGAATTTGACAATCATGATGACTCGAGTTGAATCATTAGCAGTTTCACTCGACAGTCATGATTTCTTCACCAAATTAGAGTTCAAAGTTTCCTTTAAGCTACACATTTCATCTACGTCTACATATCCACCTTGAGGGGGCGTGTTAGAATATGTAGGGCTTGCACTCAACATAACCAAGTCCAAGGTCAAGATTGATTTAATTCTACAAGAAGGAAAGTCAGAATATGTACAAAAAGGAAAGGTAAGTCAGAATATCTACAATAAGAAAAGTCAGAATATAATGTAAGAATAGGAAAGTCATAATAGTTAAAGAAGAAAAGTCAAATAGGAAAGTTAGAATATGACTCTATTTTGTATAACAAGTTTTAAGTTTTCTGTTTTCACAAGGTTAGGTAGAAGTTAGCTTATATAAGCTTGTATTCGATCAAAGAATAACAACAACAATAATACAATTCTCAAAATATTTTCTATTTGGAAACAAAAGTTCACGTAATTACTTTTTAGATGGCATTTTAACCATGGACCACATAATCATGATTGATTAATTAAGATATTGTTTAGGACTTAAAATATCTTTGAACTTAAAGTAATATATGTGTGGTATGTGCAATCTTTCAAACAACACCAGAATCATCTGATGATATACTAAACCGTCCTTTAATCTGCGTTGTATACGTGTCATGATAATTTTGTAGACAAATCTAAGCCCACTTTGGCAGAATCCAAAAGGTTGGACCCAAATTGCAGTGCCCTATAAGCCCATACGTCACATGGTCAAGCCCAATACCCGTAAGGCATAATCAGACAAGTATATTCGAACTAGGCGTAGGCAAAAGCCGATTTAAATTCGGTTAATCGATCGAACCGATTTTCAAATTCGGTTCGATAAGCGAACCAAAATATGAGTAAAAAGAAAATAATTTAAATCGAACCGAACCGGTTATTAACGGTTTGAAACCGGTCTACGATTTTGAACCAACCGAATATAACCGAATCGATTGATTTATTAGATATATATAAATAAATAAAAAACAGGTAGGTGTCAATACATGATTAATGCAACAAATTCACTGCAGTGCACTCTGTTGCACTGAATCACCCTCCTTCTTTCTTAGTTTTTAATTTTGGACTAAAAATTAGGTCGTCAAAAAATTGGGCCTATTTTAATGAAAGCCTTTCAAGTGCTTTAACCAGAAATTTCGGCCAAGCCGAACCAGACCGATTTGAAATTCGGTTCAAACAATTTCATCGGTTTACAAATACAAAATTCGGTTTCGATTTGGGTTTTGGGCAAACCGAATAAAATCGGTTCGAAATCGATTCGGGGTTCAAAACCAAACCGAACCGACGTTGCCCACCCCTAGATCGAACTAAGATGCGCATGCCAGCAATACATTGGTTACGACTAGAAAACAAAAAACGAAGAAAGGATCTCTAGCAATATATCTTTCCCCAAACTACGCTATCAAAGACTTAATGAGGAAAGGATCTCTAGCAGGATATTTTTCTCCAAACTACGCTATCAAAGGCCTAGCCGAATAAGGACTTTCGCATTATAAATAAGACACAAGGTTAATGAACAAATGTATACTACATAACCCAATTTACAGCTTTAAGCCTTTCTCAAGCGTTGTCTAACTTTAGTATCGGAGTGTCATCGATCACCACAACGATGGTCTTTGACTCATGTGTGTTCCCTCTGCAGATCAAGGTAAAGGAAAACATGATTTCACTACATCACCATCAAGGACCAATTGCTTATAAAGAAAATCTATAGGTCATCACTAATTCATATTAAAAGCTCCCGTTATCTTCACAAAAATCATACCTATTCTTGGACCTCCTCATGCTTGGATGAACCTCCCCAATTTCTCTTGCGGAGAGATATTTTGTTGGCTTGAACAGAGAGGGGTGGTGTTGGTTTTGTGGATAGAGGATAGAAGTGGAGAGAAGATGGCTAGGCAAGTGGTGGTGGTAGAACAATAAAGACTTGATCATTTTTATAATCGAATATGCATTTCTATCAAAATTTTCCCTTAAATGATGGTTTTTGCGTTTCTTATTATGAAGTATTTTAGAAATGACAAGTCAATATCAAATTATCAATAATACAAGTTCAAGTCACAGATCAATTAAGTGGATTTGGATCTAACCCACATCCGTTTGGAACTAAAAACAAGTTTTTTTTTTTTTGATCCAAACCAAATAAAGATGCAAGAGCATATATTTTCTAACAAGAGTCCAAGACTTTAATCTAAAATACATGTTACATGCATATCAAGAGTGTTTAATCTAAAGTACTGCCAACACCACAACGACTGTACTCATCACAACGATCTCTTGGAATCGGATATTGAAGTAGCCAGTTCTGGCTTCTGTTAACCACCCATGTAAGGCGTTGCAGTTCTCCATGATTACCATTTTGCCTCAGAATCAACCTTGAATGAACATCTGGTTGCTGAGAATGCTTGAAACTGTAATAGGAAGCTTCGATTTCATTACCAAATACCTGGTAGATGAAAGTTATTCTGTTCGTTAGTTCAGGTTGGCCACTGTTCCGAAGTCCATTCCACGGGCCACTTCGATAAGTCTTATTAGCTCCATTTCTCACAACTGGTTCAGGATATGGAGTAAGATCGATTCCATAAGTATAGTCTCCAAGGGAAGGATCATCTAAACTCTTCCACGATGTCAGATACCTATTCAATCCAACACTCAAGTCCCAACCCATCTTCATACTTGGCAACATTGTATCCGACAGATGATCAAAACTCTGCCATAGATACTCATCTGAAGTGCTGTCACTCAAAACAAGATTTCCAGTCTGTAGGAACTCCATAATTGGTTTTTCTGCCACTTTTGATAAATTTGTTGACCAAATGGTCTGGTTGGTCCCATTGAGAATAACAAGATTACCTGTGGAAGATATCATGAAAACTCCAGAAGAATCAAGCAATGGAGTATCTCTATTAGCTATCCATACTACTGTTTGAAGTGGGATTTTCTTGTACCAGATTCCTAATTATCGGTTTCTCGAATTGGGTGGGCTGAAGAAACCAAGTTCGAAAACTTCAAATTGGGAAGTCCAGTTCCCCCCATCTTTGACAGACTCTGAGGGGGTTAAGGTGTATGCTGAAATGGGGATATTTTGATGAGTGAGGAAAAAGAAGTAGAAAAGAAAACAAAGGTTTTCCATTGTTTTCAGTTGCTCACAGCGTGATCTGTGAAATGTTGTCTTCATTGGTGAAATGTTATAGATCGGTTGTACAATTACATTTATGAAGAAAATATCTTGAAATCACTTTTCTAGGGAGCCTAGGTTTGCTGTATGGGGGGCGAAATTATCCTTTTGCCCCTCCTTTGTTGTTGTTATATTTAAAGAGTGGTTAAAAATGTAGGGGCAAAAGTGTAAAAATGCCACCCAGGCAGCAGACCCAGGCTCCCTAGAAGCACTCCTTTTCTAAAGAGCTAAGCCAGACCAGCCAGCCCGCTCCAGGCCAAGCCCAACACCATTCATCATCCTTGAGATGCGCATCTCTAGGATGTTGGATGGTGTTGGGTCTGGCTCTCTAGAATAACTCATCTCGAAAATTTCAACCACATTCTTCCATCTTCACCCCATTTGATCAAATGTAGTGATGCAAGTTTTTTTCGCTCCCTGCTTTGACCTAATTCCGCCGATCTGCTGATTTGTACAAGTAACACACGTGAGCCACAAACCACCGTGGGGTGGCCGATGACACTCCGATGCTAAAGTTAGACATGGCTCTGAGGAAGGTGTAATGTTGTAATAGAGAATTTGTAGCATCTGTTAACTTACCAACCTCACGTCTTATTTATAGTGCAAGGAGTTCTGGTTCTACCAGGCCATCGTAGGCGTAGTTTAGGAAGGAGATCTTCGTGGAGATCTTTACCTAATTAGGAGTCGTGCTGTAGGAGGAAAGTTCCCTGTTAGCTCCGCGCTTCTATATACGCGAGAGATAGTTCTCAATCCAAGAGCAATCCGTAGAAGGGAATTTCTCTATGTGGAAGATACTCTGGTGTTTGCTTCCTAGTTGGAAGCAGAGAGCAGCTATAATTGTCCGTTCGAAGCTAATCCTCGAGATGCTTGCTTGAAGAGGGCTTACAGGTATTGAGGATAGCTGTGAGACGTGTGGGCCTAGCATGCTGTGAGAGTTCGGGTCCACCTAGCGGATTGTAGTTGGGCAGACTTAGAACTGCTTGGGCCAGAACAGTGTTGGGTTGACACTTGAGGCCGTAATTCCTCGAGATCATCATGACAGTGTACGACTCCGAGGTGTGATCATTTTATGTGTCATCAGCTACTCCCCCGAGTTAGTGGGCCATCACATCGGTTCACTAAGTCATCTCTTGAAGGGATGCGCCGCTTATGATGATTGAGTCTGAATCGTTGCTTGAGCCATGCACTGCATTTATTGAACGTGCGTTGGTTCAGCGGAAAAGAGGAGGGAAGCCAACCTCTATTTAGGTCATTTGCTATGTAGAGTCTGATTATTCTACTTTCCTTACTACTTTTGAAGCTACCGCTCTGATTAGAAAAAAATGTTCATATTCCTCATGGCTTAAGAAAACCTTCTTGATGACGCTGTCTTGGCCGAGGGTTTGGAGTTTTTCGAAGACAGATTGTTGTGTGAACCTGGTCTCACCAAAATCCGTACGAAGTTTGGGGTCCCTGAGGACCTGCTGTTGTATCTCCTGACGAGCGACCAAACGCCGATGTCACCTTCGACTGGTTTTATCTGTTTGCATCACGGTATGCTTCAAACTGCATTTTCTGGCTCTGGATGTGATCTGGGAGTTCTTGGACTTCTTACTGATTCCTCCGGCTCAGTTGGGACCTAATGGATATAGGATCATCCTCATGATTCTGCTCAGTGCTAAAAAGGCCGGTTTTAGTCCATGGGTGATTCAGTTGTTGACCTCTCATCAGCTAAAGAGTAATATTATTTGTAAGATGAAGTCGCCGAATTGCTTCGTTAAGCTGCTTGATGATTTCAAGTTCTGGCAGAAGTATTGCTTTTTGACCCTTGCGGATTCGAAGTATTTTCAATGCAAGGGTCGTTCGCTCGAGCGACAGTTCAGGCCGCTTCGTGAGTTCATCCCTTTTCTTGTGACTTTGATATGCTTGATAGTGGGCTGATTAAGTTTTTCTACAGGAAGGTTTCCCACTACTCCTCTTACCTTAGAGGAGCAAAACACCATGGAGAAGTTTTACGTCCTGCCGAAAAGAAAGTCGGTTGATGTCATAAGAGTTTCCAACTTCATCCGTAATGGGCTATGGGACAATTGGCACATTGCCCCCATTCTGTATCGAGAGGCACGCATTAAGTTGGAAGATGGGTCCAAAGCTTCTGTTCTGTATGATGTGGAGGAGCCGTCTGAGACTCTTGCCTCCTTCGTGAGGAAGAGGTCTCACTTCAGAACCGGGCTTCGGTACGACCTGCTTCGGTAAAGGGAGAACCCAAGTCTGCCAGACCTGTTGAGGTGGAGACTCATGTTTCTAGCTTGGAGAGGGGTTACCTGCGATTGGTAGGAGTTGTAGACAGGTCAAACCTTAGTGACGCGCAGGTCGATGCTCTAAATGACCATCTTGTGCGGGTTGCAATGGCTGCTTCTGCTGGTGCTGATTTGCGTGAGGACGCCCAAGCAGAAGGCTTTTGTGAAGGTTTGCCTGAGGTGGTAGAATCCGATCACCCCATAGTTGCTTCGCCTGATAGTGGTCGTGTCTCTTGCAGTCCGCATTGCTCTCTGTCTCGCTCTAGGCCTCAGTTAGAGGTGTTGGAGGGTACTTTGGATACTTCGCTGCCTTCTCTCCCTCCAGATCCCATTGAGCCGTCTCACAAAAAAGGGCTGTTGTTGTTGACAAAGGAAAGGCCACGGAGGAGAGCTTGAGGACGGTGGCGACCGTGAAGGGCGGTGCTGACATAGTTCTCAATCAGGGAAAGCTTCATCTGGGCGCACAGATAAGTATGTTTGCACCGGATTTGGTGAAGTTGATTTCTCAGGTTTGCCACCAAGAGGTGGATGTAGAGTATGCTTCGAGGAAGCATATAAGCAGGAGTCACAGCTGGCTGATGGATCACCCTCCAAAACCCGAGGAGGATTCGTTGGAAGGGTGTATAGATAAGGGCTTGAAGTACCTTATGATGGGTATGTCTCATTTGAGCCACACGGCCGTTGCTGGGACTAAAGTTGAGGCGGCTCGTGAGAGAGTATATACCTTGTAGCATGTCTTCCAGCATATGCAGACGATGTATTATGATGCGTTCCATGAAATTGAGCGGCTTAAGAAGCAGGCTGAAGAGAAGTGGTTGGATCGGTCAACCGTTGTCGCTGAGGTTCAGAGGGCTCGTCTGGAGGACCTTGAACGTGATTTGACAAAAGCGGTGTCCAAAAGGGACGGACTTAGGCAGGAGTTGAGTCGTATATTCACTGAGAAGTCGAGGTTGCGCAGGAAGCTGCGGCTAAGGCGAGTTCTGAACTGCTGTCTTTTATTGAATATAGTGTTTCAAAGGAAGCCGACTGAGCAGCTGAGAAGCAATAGTTGGAATCCGTCGTGGAGTTCTATGCTCGAGAAGTGAGGAAGGCCGATAAACAGCTTGAATTGGGGCAACATGAACTTAGTGTCATGAAGGGCAGTCTAGCCACAAAGTAGTCTCAGGTCGACGCACTGACTGGCAAGTTGGAGCTACTGGAGCATGAACTTGTTGATGCAAAGGTGCGAGAGGAAGAGCTTCTCCAGGAACAAGGCAAATGTTAGTTCCGCTGGGTTGTACATGGATGGCTGGAGCTATTGGCGTTGATGAAGGAGGAGCATCCGGGGTGGGATCTCAGCCGTTATAAGTAGATATCGTATGTTGACCTGTCTGTTACCTCGATGACATCGAGCGAGGAAGAAAGTTTGAGCCCTGATGTCCATGCTGCGGTGTGTGTGGACGCAACGTTCTGCTCCTTCCACTAGGCTTAACTCTTCCATTTCCGTACCCTATTCTGATAAGGAGTGAATTTTGTGTACTTGTACTCTTTTTGTCTTTGATCATTCATAAAAACAATTTTATTTGTTCCGTACTTGTTGTTTCTATTGCATGTTTTTCGTTTCGCCTTGTCGTCTTGTTTTAGCATAGGCTAGTTGAATCAATAGGACGTCGACTGGTCTGTCTGCGGTAGAAAGCTTGACCACTTTGTGCTATGAATAACTCAGGGTTATCGCGGTGTAGTCATGTTTGGTAGTGGGCATGTTACGAACAATTTAGCTGAGGTTTAGTCATCCGAGTTGTGCCTTGTCCCTATGGTAAGCTGCTTGAGAGTTACCTTGCTTGTCTGATTGGTCGGCTGTAGCTGCTGTTGTGAGCGAGTTGTGATGGCCGAGCATGCGTGTCAAAGCGTTGTAAGCTTGGGTTGGCATCCTAAGTAGCTTTTATCTGGGCATTGGCCGTACGATCTTTGTATCGGCGCGAGTGGTCATTCGCTAAACATTAGGATGTCAGTCCATTTGAACGTGAAGACGTTGACTCAGCTAGATTCATGTTTGCGTCTGCTGTTTTGAAGGGAAGCGGAGGTCGTGTGACGGGCTGCTTGAGGTCCCCACCTTCCGAATTGTTTATGTCCGAGCCATGTGGACTACAGGTTCGGGGAGTAGAGGTTTGGCGACCAGGCTGAAGAACAGTGGTCCCGTGGCAAACCATCGAAATCGGTTCGAGACTGACTAGGCTCCCACCTTCCAAATCTTTTATGTCCGAGAAGCGCAGACTACAGATTCGGGGAGTAAAGGTTTGGCGACTAGCTGAAAAGCATTGGTCCCGTGGCAAGCCGTCGGAATCAGTTCAGGACTGACTAGGTTCCCACCTTTCGAACCATCTACACCCTCCCCGTGCGGTGGGGGCTACGAATCTGGGAGAGGTTTGGCGACCAGGCTGAAAAGCAGTGGTCCCGGGCAAGTCATCGGAATCAGTTCAGGACTGACTAGGCTCCTACCATCCAAATTATCTACACCTGAGTGCACCAAGCTACAAATTTGGGAGGGTTCGGCGGCCATGCTTAAAAGCAGTGGTCCCCTGGCAAACTGTTGGAATTAGGTCGTGGCTGACTAGGTTCCCACCTTCTAGACTATCTACACCCTCGCAGCGCGGGCTACAAGTCCAGGTTTGGTGATTCGGCGGCCACGCTGAAAAGTAGTGGTCCTGTGGTGAGCCATCGGAATCAGTTTGGGACTAACTAGGCTCCCACCTTTTAGACTATCTACACCCTCCCAGTAGGGGCTACAAGTCCAGGTTTTGATCAGAAGCTTTCGTTGCTAGTCGTCATCAGCTAGGCTTATTTGATTAGGTTCGGCGATCATTGACCGCGAAGGGGGCAATGATCCCTGGTGAGTCGTCGTCACCCGCATGATAGCGCTGATTAAACTCCCAATTCTTAAATCGTCGATGCTTGCGCTAAGCGGACTAGGTATCGGGATGAACCAGAAGCCATCGTAATTAGTATTGGTTAACTAAGCTTGCCTGGTTTGAATATAAGTTCCTCCTGCTAGGGGGCATGAGAACCTAATCCATCAACATGTTGCATGGAGTGGATGAAATTACCTTAAATCAGTTGGTGATCTATAGGTATAATCTGTATGTCAGGGTTGACTAGGATCTCTAGTACTCATGCCAAGCATGTGATAGAGTGTTATTTGAATAATAGGTTGAGCCCATGGGCCCGCAGAGGAAGGGCTAGGTTTCTTGCATGGTGCGTTGTGTGTACGGAATAGATTGCGCGGTGACATGTGTACGGCATAGGCTGCGTGACGATTGAGTATCAGTTACCCCCCCTCAATTGATGGGGTTGCATGCGTCGCCATTAATTGATTGACGTCATCTGTGCAGTTTTGTTGGGAACCGTCATCTTCCAGTTTCCCGTACGGTATTCAATGCTTGGCAGTTAATGCTTGAGTGTCCGCTTGGTGAACCATCATGTCTATATAATGGTGTTTTCAAATCATTGTAGGCACTATCTTTCGAAGAGCTTATCTTCTATAATGTCATTGCTTGAAGAAAATGCTTTGGGTTTTCCAAAGGCTGAAGTTGAATCTCCGTCTCTGGAGTTTCCGAATGTTCTAACACTTGTGTCGATCAGGCATAGAAATAGTTGTTGTTATGTGTGGTCACCCGATATGGGTGGGCACGTAGTAGATCCGTTGAGGTCTCATAATTTCCTCTCATATTGCGGAGAAGTAGTATGAATTCTCTCCCAAGGGAAGAGTCTGTCCTTTATGTGCAGGTGCCTTATCATTGTTCTTGAATGTTTAATCTCAGAGATAGCATCTGCGTCCTACTCCGTGGTTGCCGCCTTCGCCACTTCTCGATTAACCCCGTCGTTCGGCTTTGCGCTGGAATTCGGGATCTCGAGATGAAGAGGAGTTGGACATGGTCCATGGATTGGGCCATTGACTCCTGGTCCTGGATGTCCCTCCCATCCCCACAGCCGAAAAGTGCACCCTACCTGTGTCAACATGATACTTGTCCTAGGTTCATCGTTCCAACGAATAGAGCGTGCGAGCTGGCTGTATTTGACAGTGGCTCGTTGCGGGACTCTCGATTGCCGATTTTGTACCCCTACATACCATATTTGATGGTGGCGTTTGATGAAGCGTTCTTTCGCTTGTGGGTAGCTTGCCTCAGACTGTCGTGTTGCTTAAGTGGTCAGACAGTTTAAGCAAGTCCTTACTCCATGTTGATCAAATGCTTACGTATGTAGTCTTTTGTATCTACCTCAAGGTGTTTGTTGTTACATATTTTCGATAATCAATAGAGTTGTTTTTCGTAATTCTTCTTTTATTTCTTAAATGATTAAAAATCACATAAGTCCTTTAAGAACTAGAACTCAATATTGACTATGGAAAGGGAAACAAACAACTTAAAGCAAACAAATTGATGACGAAGAGAAATTGATCTTGGCTTTGAAGTGGATTCGGGTTGCTCTCGCGGATCATTTGACAGACTGCCAAGGCGTTACATAGGTTACTGAAGAGTATACCTTGCACAAGGGTGGATCTCCATGGCGACAGAATGTTGGGGGGATGGGTTTTTGCTTGCCATGGCTTTTTCGACTTGCTGGGCAGAAGAGCTTGTTGCTCTTGTATCGCTTGAAAGTGATGTCTCTACCATTTTTTGGCCTTGGACTAGGTCAGGCTGATCTGCATGATGTAGCTGAATTTGGGAGCACTATATATGTTTCAGTGTGGCGTAATGGCAACCTCATGCCGTAGGTTGGTCTCCACGTATTGTTCCTTCGGAGTGGTTAACAATATACTTAACACACTGGTGTAGGATGGAGACCACTGCTTCCATCTGGTGAAGCCAAGGTCTTCCCAGGATGAGATTGTAGGATGACGGTGCGTCTACCACCATGAATTCCAAAAATAGGACTTTCTTGAGCTGCGACTCTCCTACTACCGTAGCCAAAGTTATCTTTCCGATGGGGAAGCACTTCTCCCCGCTGAATTCGATCAACGGGTGTCCTGAAGACATCAGGTTTTCCTCCTTGAGGTCCATGCCGCAGAACGCGTTGTAGAACAAAACGTTAAGTTAACTTCCTGTGTCAACCAAAACTCTATTTACTTACCATTTTGCGATGGAAACAGAGATGACCAAGGCGTCCTTGTGCGGCGCTCGGACTCCATCGAAGTCCTTCTTAGTGAAAGTCAAAGTGGGAATGGGATTCTGAATTCGTGAGTGGTAGATGTGCCTGTCCTTACCCGCGGATTGAGTCCCCATATCCAGTAGTGTCTGCTTGCGGGACCTGTATGACTGGTCTTCATTCGGTCCGACTTCATGAAGGATGTAGATTATCCCTGGAGTCGTCTTCTCTATTTCTTTAACTGACCCCCCTGTCCTTTTTTTGTTTTGTTGGTTTCTTAGACTTCAGAAACTCTTTAAGTTTGCCTTTGCGGATCCAGTACTCAACTTCATACCTCAGACTCTTGCAGTCATTGGTGTTGTGGCCGCCCTTCTTGTGGTACGCGCAGTATTTTCCGTTGTCGTGCTTGGAGGGGTTTCTACGTGTCTTTGGGGGCCACTTCAGTTCCTCCCAGCTTTTCATGGAGTTAAGTATGTCTGACAGGCTAGCACTTAGGGGTGTCACTGCTCTGGATCCAACGTAGTTGGATGATTTCTCTGGCTTGTTGTTGCTGCGCTTCCTTTTGCTTCATTCCTTGTCCTCACAACTCTTTCTCTCCTTATTGTCCCTAAGAGAGGAGGGCTTCCTGTCACATTCGGTTTCCCTTTTAGCGGTCCTTAACTCCTCCAGGGTGTTGTGTCTCTGGACGCTCTTGAGGAGCTACGCCATGTCTAGAAGGGGCTCCAAGGCGAGGTCCTCGAAAAGCTTCCCCTCTTTGAGGCCCGCAGTGAAGGCCGTCACGGCTGTATCGTCGTTGCACTCGTCGATGAGGGTCAACTCATTGTTAAAGTGCCTGACATACTCTCGGAGTGTCTCGCCCAACTTCTGCCTTGGAGATAGTATGTAGTGCGGGCCTTTTCTGAAACGGTGGCTTCCGACGAAATGTGTTAGGAATTTCTTCGCCAGTGTTTTGAAGGAGTCGATTGACTTCTGTGGAAGGTTGTGGAACCATGTCAGCGCATAATTTTTTAGACTGGTGGGAAATGTTCCGCACATGACTGACTCAGATCCTTCTTTGAGGGCCATTATGTGTTGGTAATGGCACAGATGATCGAAAGAATAGGTGGTCCCGTCGTAGGAGTCGAGCTTCGGGGGAGTGAACTTCCTTGGAAGAGCCTTGTTCATTATTCATTTCACAAATGGTGGGACGGAGATGCGATATAGTACGTCCAGATCATGCGCCCCTCTGCGGAGGGGGTTCCCAAGCTTCTCTGTCCTTGCGGTGAGCACAACATTAGTCGCACAACCTCCCTTAGTCTAATGAAAAGTAGCAGGGGTCTGGCTCTCATGCGCTTGCTCCCTATCATCTTCTAGAGGCAGAGGTCCGTGCTGCTCCTGGTCTCCATTAGTAGGTGGTGGATTCTGTCGCGTAAGAGTCTCCATCGCCTTGGCGATCTGCTGTGTCTGAGATGCTAGCACGTTGATTATGGAGTCCATGGTTACTGCCGTTGGCGTGGGAACGTGAGTTGGCTGCTTGTGCACGACATAAAATGCTGAATGAGGCGGTATAGGGACAACCTGAGCATTGGACGTGTCCCCTGGTTCTCCGTTGTTGCGTGACCTGGTGGTCACCATCTCTCTGGGTTTTGATAGGAGACGACAATTAGTGTAAAATTATGAACTATGTCGTCCCCACAGATGGCGCCAAACTGATGCAGTATTTTTTCGCTCCTTGCTTTGACCTAATCTCGCTGACTTGCACAAGTAACGCACGTGAGCCACAGACCACCGTGGGGTGGCCAATGACACTCTGATGCTAAAGTTAGTCAGGACTTTGATGAGGATGTAATGCTGTAACAGGGAATTTGTAGCGCCCTTTAACTTACCAACCTCATGTCTTATTTATAGTGCAAGGATTTCTGGTTCTACCAGGCCATCGTAGGCGTAGTTTAGGAAGGAGATCTTCGTGGAAATTCCTCCCTAATTAGGAGTTGTGCTGTAGGAGGGAAGTTCCCTGTTAGTTTCGTGCTCCTAGATTCGCGGGAAATAGTTCACAATGCAAGAGCAATTCGTAGAAGGAAATTTTTCTGTGTGGAAGATACTCTGGGAGTGTTGGGCCTTGTCGAAGGTATCAATGACAGAACTCCTAGGCTCATTGAGGACAAAGTTGCTCATCTCATGGGGATATTCTTAGACATTAAAGGGAGTGCACATGATTCATGATCTCCCATTGGCTTCCCAAATACTAAAAAAAATACATAAAAAAATAACTGCATGGGTTTCCAAAACACTTCTGCCTCTCCAAAGCACTTGTAATTTGTGTAAATTATATCATGCTCTCAATAAGCAAAACACATTCAGAAAGAAGTAATAATATATATATATATAAAAGCAACTGCACATTGATTCAATCAAACACTATCTATAGAAGGGGTAGAAGTGTAAAAAACCCAAAAAAGAAAAAAAAATTTAGGAAACAAGACTGGTTAGAATTGTTGTAATTGAACAACTTGTGTCGACAAAGAGTTGGTGCTCTACAACAGTTTCTATGATTCATATACACGTATTAATTACCTGGCTTCAAGCACTGTAAATGATACATCATTTACAGAACACGCTTTTTGTTTGATTGAAGTAGAGTTAGATTTACCAAACCAGAATCCAGGTTGTTTTGGTTCTGGCAATGCAGTATCAGTACTCAAGATCAAAACAACAGACAACATTGTTGGTCTATCTTGGGCATGTTCTTGAACGCAAAGAAGGCCTTTTGTATACACCTTGATGCTTCATTTTGTAGACATGAATCTTTCACCGTTTCATAAATAGAATCTAACTCGAACCCAACTCTCCAAAGTCTCCAAACCTATCACAATAATATTTAGGATTAAACCACAACACAACCATCTTAGAAATCTTAGACAATTTGTGAGGTTACATATCCAAGTAAGTTATGTTGGCTTTCCGAAGAATACAATCTGATGCGCCCAAATCTCGTCCTCCTTAGAGTTTGACCTGCGAACAGATGTTAGACTGTCAAAGACCACTTTTTTGGTAGTCGAAAGCATTCCGATGTTTAAGTTGACGACTCTGTTTGAAGAAGGAATATGGCTTCAAAGAAAATCAGAAATTGCATGAAGGTAAAGATTGTAGTGCGAATTACGTTATCATTCGAGTAAGATATTGGCTGAAATTGGTGACGCAGGTTTTTGTTCCTAAACAGAGGTTGATTGACCCCAATGGTTTGATTTCAGCTCTTAGTCTGAAAGTTAGTCAGGTAGGGGATGAGAGGAGAGCGCCATTTGCAGTCTATTGGGTCTTTCCATCCTTGCGATGGGTAGCGCTAAACGTTGTCAGCTCTGCTATGGTTCTGTTGTTTTGTATTGGGTGGTTCTGCGTGATGAAGATGTGAATTGTAGAAGCATATCTTATTTGGTAGAAGAACTAATGATAGAGTTGATTTCTTGCTCTATTATAAGGTATCAGGTTGTGTGTGGGGTTGGGGATTGAAAAGGTGGTGGTGCAAACAAATTCTTTGTTGGTTAGGGAGTGGTTCTATGAGAGGTTAAAGATTCTAGGACTGCTGGAATCAACTTGGAGGAGGATTATAGAGGACAGTCAATACCTGAAATATACATGTACGCATGTATTTCGGGAAGCAAATGTGATAGCTGACGTACTTGCAAGACTTGCTTAAGAGGAGAAAGTAACTAGGATCGATAACATTCAATCCTTGCCTGATTGTACCAAAGCTTTATTATGGTTAGATCAAACTCACACTGCTTATATTAGACTTCCAAAATAGTTATTATTGGTGTAAGTTTTCATATCGTTTTTGTGTAATGATAAATGTCTAGCCTCCTAAAGTTGCCCTTCTATAATGGAGGTTTAACAAAAAAAAAACCACCACCGCCCTCGCCCCAAAATCCTTCAAACCCTTACCTTTGTATGTCTCTCTCTTACTCGGTTGTTAACAATTTCCCTCTCTCTTAATTCCAATATCATGGAAGAAAACACATCAATCGTCGTTGTGGTGGAGGTGAAGGAGACGATAGTTCAATCGTAACAACAACAGCCGAGAAGAAAACCTCTCCAAGGTGAAGATTCATCCAATCAACATTAAAATATGGGTGAGCAGTGGTGAATGGTACCATAAGGTCACGGGTTCGAACCCAGTCGGTGGCATGCTTATGATACTTAGTACCAATGTTATCATTGTGGGTTATTTGAATGCTATATCACATTATCGTTTGTTTCGTGAAGATTGTATTTGAGGGCAACCACTGAGTTCCATGGTTGCTAAGTTTCACGTTTTAAATAAAATAAAAAAATCCAATCGACACTGTTCCTGCTTAAAACCCACATTTGAGAGCGAAGCCCACATTACATTGATATTTTCTAGAACTTAACCATCCAAATCAACTTGGGACTCATCTCGTGTGGGACATGCACGCCCCACCCTCCATTTGATCCACTAGAGTCGGGATGCCACATTCCCGAATCTTAGGATCAAGTTTTCCTTGGCTCTGATGTTAATTTATTTGTAATGACGTCTCGATCCGCTTAAGCTGATTTGGATGGCCAAACCTTTTTTATTTGGTTAAAATCTTGAAGGGGACTTAGGTGTGAGTTTATCTCAAGAACGAGATAGACAAGACTTGATGAACAACTTGTCACTATCTCCTATCATGATGTGAGCTACTTATTCACCTAATACCCATTGAATACTTAGGGTGTGTTTGGTTGCATGAAATCCTATGTCATGAGAATCCCTGATGGGACCCTTACATTTTAGGCTAGTTTAAGGTATTACTCCACATCCACCATTTGATTTTGTGATTAATGGTGAGAATGAAAGTCTCATGAACATGAGAATCACATGCCTTGGAGGACCAAGGAGTGTGATTCCCATGTTTATGGGAATTTCATTCCCACCATTGATCACAAAATCAAATGGTGGATGTTGAGTGATACATCAATTAAGCCTAAAATGTAGGAGTCTCCTCATAGATTCCCATGACATAGGATTCCATGCAACCAACCACACCCTTAAATGACTACCTAAACCTACGAGACATGCACACCCGCACCCCTTACCTTGAGGGGAGTCAGGATGTCACAGGTCGGTTAATATCAAGTTATGGAAAAAATAACGAACATTTTAAGCCATGATAGTCACTCAGACATGCAAATGATATGTTTATTTCTTTGTCTCTCTCCATGTATATATATATATATATAAAATTGGGTCGTTGACCCTTTTTATTTAATTTAATTCATGCTCGAAGACCACATCAATGTTGCCACGCAGCATCCACGTTGCCTTCACATGCATGAAGACTTGCTTTCATTTTGGTCCATCGCCTCCACCTCATAAAGACTCATTTTCACTCCGATCATCTAAGCAACTATATTCAATATCTGAGGGCATAATTAACAGAGGAGCACGTGCTCCTAATAATTGGGCGAATACTCACAAAATCCTAATTAGTGAGTCTCAAACCTGCAACCTCTCACACAAAGAGTAGATGTCCGATCAACTGAGCTACAATTGATGGACTATATTTCTATATATTTTGATATTCAACTTTTAAACCTTAAAAAAGGTTGTTGACCCTTATTTATTTAATCCATGTCCAAAGGCTATAATGCAGTCTCCGAATGGTAATCGAAACAATGCTTATAGGGTACATCATTTTCCCTCTGGGGTAACCCACCATGCTCAAAGGCTAAACTATTGTTTCTACGTATCATCCATGTCGCGTCTACTTCATGTGACAACTTGCATGCTTTCGCTTCAGTCCATTTAAGTAGCTACCATCCATATCCGAGGGCTAATTAATGAAGGATGCATGCGCTCTTAATAATCGCACAAAAACTCAGTACATCAATTGAGCTATAATTGGTTAGTCTCGAACTCGAGACCTCTCATAAGGAGAGTAGGAATCCGACGAACTAAGCTATAATTGGTGGGCTCCAACCTTTACCACATTAATTAATATGATTCAATATATTTTGTACGAAAATAAGTCTCAAATAATGTTAAAATGGCAAGTTTGGTTTTATTAGGTTGTTATGAGAAGATAGTCAGTTAGTTGGCTGTTATGAACTATATAATTTGATTCAGTATCAGTGTTTTCTCAAACATACCAGATGAAAGTCATGCACAACCTAATTTCCATTAATAAATCCTTTTTTCATATGGTGGTTCTAATTATTTAATATAGCAGGGTGTAGTAAATGGCATATTTTCGAAGTATGAGTCCCAAATGATGAAATAATTTGTAATTTATTTTTGTGATATTTTTTTTCAAGTATAAGTCCCCTCCGTTATAGAGGGGCAATTGTGCGATGTCAAAACTTTATTCTAATGTCGAAAAACTGACTAGAGTACAAAATGTAAGGGATACATTACAATTTTACCCTACCAATAAACTGGCTAAAAATTGAACCCGTACAAAACTGACACAGCTAGAATCTAGAGATTGTTGAAATGCACTATTATGTTTTCTTTCCTAGTCTCAAAAGAGCTTGGAGGGTTTTAGGTAGTATTGTTGGGTCGAAAAACACATTTTTTAATTTTGTCATTATTAAATATCCTAATTAGTCAACTTTAAGATGTGGATAATTCCGATTTTTTGAAAGGCGACTTTATGGTTCATGTATCTGATAAATTTTTTAACTTGAGAAATGAGTAGACTTGAACAATTTTAGTAAATATTCAAATTTGTTTAGAACATTAATGATCAAGTGGGATTTCGATTTAGTCCATCTACATTAAGAGGTACACAATACCGAAGATCCTAAGATTGTGAAACTAAAACTTCAAATTGTATAATTTGTAGTAAATGTGTTTTTTACTTTTAAACAGTAAATATTTGATACACTCCGCCAGAATTTAAGATCTCATTTGTTAAGTGAATACTTGTTACTATTTAATTATTATTATTATTATTTTAAATTGGGTTAACCAAACCATGCCTGAAGGCTACATCATTGTTGTCACTTAGCATCCAAGTCGCCTCCATCTCACATGAAGGCTTGCTTTTGGTCCGGTCTGATCCATCCAAACAGCTAGAATCAATACCTGAAAGCTTTTCAATGACGGAGCACATATATGCTTCTAATAATCGGGTGAAAACTCATATAAATCTGCAACCTCTCAGAAGGAGAATAGATGTCCGACCAACTGAGCTATAATTGGTAGACTGCTACCATTTATTTATTTATTATAATTTGTCTTAGTATGTTAGAGCACGTTTAGTCCTTTGTATTATGGAGTTATGAGGGATTTTCTTCATCATCCAAATGTAATGAGAACCTATTATTATTATTATTATTATTTATAATTTTAAAGTATTTATTTATACATTCATCATTGTTGTTGTCGTTATTATATTTTAATTGTTTTGATATTAGTCTTCATTTACAATTCAAATTTTATAGAGTAACCCCTTTTTATAATAAATGTTAGCAGTTTACTATAGTCAAAGCAACGTTTTTAATCACGTGCCACATTTTTAACAAAAGTATAGTTACATGTAGAAAACATTAAAATATGGGATTTTTAGACACACCCACTAATGTTATGGGTGACAATGTGTTTTGCCGAGTCATTAATGTGCCGTGTCAAATTACAATCTCGTGTCAAAACTCCAAACCCAAACATTACCCATTTACTAAATGTGTCAAATAATTGAAACCCAATCACGGCCCAGGAATGGGTCAACCCAAGACGACCCATCTTGATACAATTAATATCCATGTTAGAATGGGTGGTTCTTCTTCTCATTCTTATTCTTATTCTTTCTTCATTTGGTTTGGGAGGACACCACCATCCAACAAGTCATCTACAAATAACAAGCACACATGAGATAAGCGAACGATATTCCTTCTATTGAGGAGAACATATTAGTGCTTGACCTGGAAGAAGAGGATAGTTTGAAGAGGTCAAACCACTAATAGAAGTAGAAGCAACTTCTGTTTCACAAAACCCACTTTGTTTTTTCTATGATTTCACTCATTTCTCACCTGAATCCACCCTAATATCACAACATATTTTAGACCACCACTGTTTGGTGGTAGATAAAATTCTTATATCCAAATGAATCTTTGCATTTCTTCACATAGAAAATGCAGAGTGTTTACTTCTATTTATATGAATGTGTCAGGTTACATGTTGAGTTTAAGAGACTTATTACAGATCATCATAGCAGAATAACAAACTACAACTCATCACTTAATGACTCTCTGTGATTCTTGCTGACATGGCTAAGACGTGCTAACTTGGATCCATGGCTAAGACATGCTAACTTGGATCCTGGATCCATGGCTAAGATGTGCTGACTTGGATCCTTTCTATCACCCCCCTCAAGTGCAAGGGACAGGGAACAAGACCAAGGTGTGATTTAAGGTAAGTAAACCTTGCACTTGGAAGATGTTTTGTGAGAAGATCCGCAGGCTGCTCAGTAGTTGGAACAAATTTGAGAAGCAAATCACCTCGGAGAACATGATCACATATGAAATGAAGATCAATCTCAATATGTTTGGTCCTTGCATGAAAGACAGGATTCTTAGCAAGATGGTAAGCACTAATATTGTCATACCAGAGAACAGGAGGACGAGGAAGAGGAACACAAAGCTCCTTCAACAAAGCTTGTAGCCAGATAACCTCAGAAGTGGCAAGAGCAAGACCACGATATTCAGCTTTAGCACTACTTTTGGAGACAACACGCTGTTTGGAAGTAGACCAAGAGACCAGATTGCCTACTAAATAAACTAAGTACCCACTTGAACTACGTCTGCCATCAGGAGTAGATCCCCAGTCAACATCAGAAAAGGCTTCTATAGCAAGATCACGAGCCGGATGAATGAACAAACCATCATGAGAAGAACCTTTCAGATAACGCAGGATGCGCTTGACAGCCAACCAGTGAGACGTCGTAGGCACTTGCATAAACTAACAAGCCTTATTTACGGCAAAGTCAATGTCTGGCCTGGTCATGGTGACATATTGGAGAGCACCAACTATGCTGTGATAGGCACTAGCATTCATAAGAGGAGTGCCATCAAACTGTGACAAGAGTTTACCAACAGCTCTTGGAGTTGGAGAAGATTTGCAATCCACCATAGCAGCACGGGTAAGAAGATCAGAAATATACTTAGCTTGGCTGAGGTGTAGGGCACCATTACAGCGATGAACCTCAATACCCAAGAAGTATGACAAAGGCCCCAAGTCACTAAGAGCAACAACTGAGTTTAAGTGATCAATGAGAGAAGAAATATGACTCGCAGAACTTCCTGTAACAATGATGTCATCCACATAGACCAACATGATAAGAATGGAATGCTTATCAAACCTGACAAACATGGAACTATCAGTCCGAGAAGCAGTGAAACCCCAGTTGAGAAGAGCACAACTAAGTTTAGAAAACCAAGCACGAGGAGACTGTTTTAGGCCATATAAAGACTTCCGTAATTGACAAACTTTGGATGGAAATTGTTTGTCTAAAAAACCAGGAGGTTGAGCCATGAATACTTGTTCTTCAAGATCTCCATTCAAGAAGGCATTATGAACATCAAGTTGTCGAATGTCCCATTGAAAACTGACCGCAATGGTGAGAACAATACGAATAGTTGCAGTCTTGACTACAGGACTAAACGTCTCAAAATAATCCAAGCCATAGGTTTGATTGAAACCATTGGCAACAAGGCGAGCTTTATATCTGTCAATGCTCCCATCAGGCTTGTATTTGAGTCGATAAACCCATTTACAACCAATAACATTCACATCACTAGGAGGATCAACCAAAGTCCAAGTACCATTCTTATGTAAAGCATATATCTCCTGTTCCATAGCATGAATCCAGTGAGGATCCTTAAGAGCTTGGTGCAAAGTGGTGGGTTCAAACACTTTAACAACAGACAAATCAAACACTTGTTTCTTCTTAGAAATGCCAGCCATAGAGCGAGTAATCATCCGAGGAGGAAAAGAAGAAGCTAGCAGTGAGTTAGTAACATCAGGTGTAGGAAGAAGAGATGTAGGTGTAGGTGTAGGTGTAGGTGTAGGGGTAGATATAGGATCAGTAGATGGAGGATCAGAAGATGTTAAATCAGTAGAAGGAGAAAAGGAACAAGTGGAAGGCAGAGGAGAAGGAATAAAAGAAGAAATCACAGGAGAATTGGAAGTGGAAACAAATGGAAGCAAGGAAGGAGAGCTTTGCATAGGAAAGCTGAATTCATCAAACACCACATTAGGTGTAACATACACCCGACCAGAGACTTGATCTAAGCATAAAAAGCCCTTATGATCTAAGCTATAACCCAGAAAAACACAAGCAACAGAAAGAAATTGAAGCTTCTGTCTATTGTAAGGGCGAGTAAAAAGAAAACAGAGGCAGCCAAAGACATGAAGAGCTTGATAGTCAGGTAGACGATTAAGTAAAACCTGATAAGGAGATCAATGACTAAGAACTCTAGTTGGCATGCGATTTATAAGAAAAACAACCACTTGAAAAGCATATTGCCAAAACTGGAATGGCATATGAGCATAAGCCAACAAAGCAAGGCCTGTTTCAACAACATGTCTGTGCTTACGTTCCACTCTACCATTCTGTGAAGAGGAATGTGGACAAGAGAAGTGATGGCCGATACCAGATTCCAATAGAAAGGATTTAAAAGCCTTGAATTCTCCCTCATTATCAGATTGAATACATTTAATGGAAGTGCTAAATTGGTTTTCAACTTGAAGCTTAAACAACTTGAACATAGACAAAGCCTGATCTTTGGACTGAAGTGGAAAGAACCAAGTGAACCTTGAAAAATCATCTACAAACAAAATAAAAAATTGAGCACCAGATGTAGATTTAACAAATGCAGGACCCCAAATGTCTGTATGAACAAGTTCCAAAGGACTAGATGCATGAAAAGAAGATAAAGATGTAGGTAAGCGATGACTTTTTGCAAGTTGACAAGATGAACAAACAGATGAATGAGATTTATTGAATGGAACATTACAAAGTTGCAATACATGGTGTACAATATCAACTGATGGGTGACCAAGTTTGGAATGCCATAATTGCTCAATATTAGCAATACAACAAGAAGAAGAAATACTGGACACATTAGACATATCAAAAGTACTCGAACTAGATGCAAATGCAATCTTTGGAACAGGAACAACAGGTAACTTGTATAGACCATTTTCAAGCTTGCCTTGAGCTAGAACCCTCCTCGAATGTGGTTCCTTCACAAAGAAATGATCAGACCAAAACTCAATAAGCATGTTGTTATCAACACAAAATTTTGCAACACTGATAAGATTAGTCGATAAAGATGGGACATGAAAAATTTATTTTAGAAGAAAAGGAGAAGATGAACTATGAGGAGAAGAGGAGAAACTTAAGGAACCAACATTAGAAATGGGAAGAGAAGTACCATTGCCAACTGTGACTTTGTCTGAACCCATGTAGGGAGAGGAATTAGAAAGACCCACTTGATCATTTGTCAAATGATGACTCGCTCCTGAATCCAAGTACCAGCCCTCATTATGGAAAGGAGTAGAAACTGCTGCCAATGCAGGTATGGTTGATTTAGAATCATTTGAAGATCCAGAATTCAAGGAACCCACTGAGTGCTAAAAGTTAACATCAAAACGATTAAGCAAGAGCTACATGCCCATATTTACCACACAACTGACATTGTGGTCTATCACTTGACTGTCTATTGTTGTGATTACTGGTATGACCATTGTGCTGGCCATGATTGGAGCCATATTGTTGTCCATAGTGCTGTCCATACTGCTGAACATTGAAGTTCCTAGCACGACCACGTCCCTTATTAGACTGGCCACCAAAGTTCCTTCCTCTGCCATGGCCAAAACCTCGACCAAATTGTTGTCCCTATGACTGACCACTACTATATTTATGACTAGAATTAGCCAAGTTTGCTAAAATAGGGGGAATATTATCCACAGAGATTTGTTGCTCAAGTCTATTCTCAAAAGATAACAACATACTATGTACTGATTCAAGCGAGATCTGATCATCTCGGACATTGATTGCTGTAACTACTGCATTATATTCAGTACCTAAACCATTTAAAAGATTCATTACATGATCTTGATCAGAGACTAACTCACCAATGGCCTCTAGATTATCTGCTGCACTCTTGATTTTCATTATGTAGTCGATCGTAGACAATGATCCTTTCTTGGTAGATGAAAATAAGTCCAACCGTAGTTGCATAATCCTAGCTCTTGAAGAAGATGAAAATATATGTTCTAAAGCTTTCCAGGCGGAGAAAGAAGTTGTATGACCAAAAATTTGAGCCATTATGGCTGGTGTAAGGGAGACATAAATCCAACTCAGTATTGTGCGATCTTGTCTTCTCCAAGCAACAAAAACAAGATTGATAACCCCTGAACTTAATTCTTTTGGTGGACAAACCAAAATTCCTTCAATAAATTCTTCAAAGCCATTTGCAAAGATGACATTCTGAATTTGTGATTTCCAGAGTATGTAATTTGTTCTATCTAGTTTCACTGGCAGAGTGTGATTCAAGACTTGATATGAAGGAGTAGAAGATACAGTAGAGTTCTGACCTGTATTGAGAGAACCAGAAGAAGATGAGGACTGTGTAGGTTGAGTCGCCATTGATTAAAGAAGAGATGCTCAATAGCTCTGATACCAAGATAAAATTCTTATATCCAAATGAATCTCTGCATTTATTCACAGAGAAAATGCAGAGTGTTTACTTCTATTTATATGAATGTGTCAGGTTACATATTGAGTTTAAGAGACTTATTACAGCTCATCATAACAGAATAACAAACTACAGCTCATCACTTAATGACTCTCTGTGATTCTTGCTGACATGGCTAAGACGTGCTAACTTGGATCCTGGATCCATGGCTAAGATGTGCTGACTTGGATCATTTCTATCAGTGGTGGTTAGGTGGTCATTCGGAGAAGACGAGAGAGAGATGGGGGCAGTGGTGGCGGGAAACTATGTAGGGAAAGGGATGAGGGAGGAGGGTAGAAAGATTGCGAGAAAGAGGAGAGGGAGGGGGCAAAGAGAAATGAGAATGAGTGGAGCGTACAGATTAGGCTTTTATTTTATTTTTTTATTTATATATTTTTTCACTTCCTTATATACCCAAACCTCACAGGTTATCCGTGTCAACTGTGTTAGGCATGTCAAAGAGACAAGATTGACACGATTAGCTTACTAGGGTTCATTGTCAAGCGGATTTAAGCCCTAAACCCAAGCACAACCTGACAATTTCACGAGTTGGGTTGACACTACATGATTTCTACACGATTAGAAATCATGTCATATTTTTCCAAACCCAAATCCGCTAAATAGCGAGTTGTATCGTGCCAGGTCACTTATTGCCACCTCTAACTAATGCAAATTCGAAATTTGACATACCCCTTGAAAGATGAGAAATTAGAATGCCCTTCAAGATCTGCCCTAAAGTATTTGAACTTCTCATTTTATCCTTGACCATAATTGACAAAAATGAGTTTTTTTTAATTCAAAAAATCCCATATTTAGAATTTTGAACATGAAAATCTAGGCCCGAGAGGCACATGAGTTGCACATTTTTCAATTGTGGTCCAGTGACAAAATGGGAAGTAAAATTACATCCGAGCAGGTCTAGGGAGATATGTATAATTTCTAATCTTCTAGGGGGCTATGTCAAATTTATATTTAGCGTTAGGGTGGTATGTCTAAAAACCCGTTAAAATAATTACGTAAGTTGTGTTTAAATTAAAGAGCCAGCTTACGCTTTAAATGTAACTAATTAGATGAGACTATAATTCAAAATAAAGTATTAAGACGTTTATAAAAGTAGTGTCTATATAATTTCACCATCAAGAGTTACTTTTCAGTAATTTTTGTTTACTTCGATAATATATAATAGTTGTTTACTTCGATAATATATCGATATATAATGGCGGTTTACTTCGATCCAAATCGAGTTTACTTAGAATCAATCTGAACCATTCTTTCAAAATTATAACCACAATTAATTTCTCATGATTGTCAATTGGTGACCTCCATCAAATTGTTTCCAAATTGAGTCATAGCCAATGTAAGATTCTCTGATAAATAATAGGGAGTTGCTACGTGTACTTGACCATTTGGCTCGGTTGCAGCAACTATTTGTTGCACCAATATTTGGAATGTTTCAACTTTGTTGCATCAACCTAATATATGTAAAAATGACTATTCAGTTTTTATTAATAAAAATCATTTGATAGTGAAAATATCTCGTTTGGGAGCATTAATTAACATTTGAATGAAAGAATAAAAGTAACCATTATCTAAAACTAAACTTCAGTCAAACATTCATTAAATTTCACTGTGTTCATCAACCATAAAAATTATATTGTATTCGGAAAAAATTTTAAACCAAAAAAATATCTAATATCCAAAAATTTGAATTAAGAAAACTTCACCATTAAATGATTTTTGTTGAAAAAAATGGTAAATCGGTGTTACAAATTTTAGGTTGGTGCAACAAAGTCAAAACATCCCAAAATCTCGGTGCAATAAAGAGTTGGTGCAACTGAGCAAAATGATCGGGTACTCGTATCAACTCACATATAATTATTTATATTTTATATTACAAAACGGGATGATGTTTGGGGTAGGAGATAAAAGACGGCTAAGATTTAACCAAATATATAAATCTAACAGATAAAATAGAACTTAAAGCACCAAGAGTGCATGGGTTTGATTCCCATACCCAACATTTTTTTATATTTATTTATTTTTCTTCAATTGTCGATGGTGGTGATTAGGCATGTAAGTATGAAGGATGAAAACTTAAGGGTGATCATGTTTTGACAAGTTTTAATTTTTTATCGTGGAATACCCTAGTTATTATTATATATACAAAACATGATGATGTTTGAGGTGGGAGATAAAAGATGGTTGAGATTTATTCAAATATAAGAATTTAACAGATCACATAAAACTAAAAGCACCATGAGTGTATGGGTTTGATTACCATACCCCAATATTTTGATATTTATTTATCTTGATATTTAAATCCATTGTGAAGAGCTTTTACTCAATTGGATATTCTATGAATTATTACCACCAACAATTTTTTGAAGGATTCAACCTCTCTTGAAATTATTGTCACCACCTACTGAATTAGTGTCACAAACAATTTTTATGATCAAATTTTCCCTCTTTTCAAACTTTCAGCAGTTCATGAGTCAAGAAAAGGAGGAAATTGAAAAGCAAAATTCAAGGAGTGAAAGAGAAGGTGAGATCATGGCTACCCAATCGAGTTTTGAAGGATATTTCACACCGTTAATGGTAACAGTAAGGTTTTGGTCATTATAAAGTGTGGAATAATTGGAGATAATGTTTATTTGGAGGGATGGGTTGAGGATGAGACAATTGTGTGGTGATTTTCGGTTAAGTAATCGAAAATAAGAGATCGCAGTGTAGCCATGGAAATGAGTAAATACAACAAGAAGGAAATCATGGTTGACAAATGAGTGGAAGTTGTTGAAAAGAATCTGTTGCAGAACTGAGTTCTTACTATCTCATTTTTTTGGGTCTTTCAACTGTCAACCCACTTGCATATTTTAGAGTGGAAGTTGTGGAAAAGATGAGTGGAAGTTGTGGAAAAGATGGATAATTGTTTAGAGTAATCATTATTTTAGAGTCGTTTATTTATTTATTTTGGGTTTCATATTTATTTGGATTTCATATTTATTTATTTGATGCGTTTAGAGTTGTTTAGATAAGTATTTTTTTCCTTATTTATTTATTTATTTTGGATTTTTTCCTTTTAGATAAGTATTTATCTATTTATTTATTTTGGTTTTTTTTTTCCTTTTCATACGAAATCATATAGAAATTCTAATAGTATTTCATTTTTCTTTGTGTTGTCTTAGAACAATAATTATGGAACGCTCAACAAGGAGACCCTCATACTCTGAAATGATGATGTTTGCTCAAGTTGATTCCAATATCGAACGAACAGTACAAGGATAACATTTTTGTTTGTGTTTGCTCAAGTTTATTCAAATATATAATTTTTAAGTTTATGACTAATTTTTTTTCAAATAGTGACGGAGTTCAAATGATTTTACTACAAAAATATAGGTTCAATTTCTCAAAGACCAAGGCGTTAATGTTACCATTTGAGATGAACAAGTTGATTCAAACCAGGCAAGAACCGTAATAAATGTTTTATAGTTCAACTTTCTTTTCCATAACTATTTAGCTTTAATGTTATTAAAAGTGTGATCATTATAACAAACTTTCTGTATGTAAGACCAATTTCTTATAGACAATGGTCCAAGGCTTAAATGTGATGAACAGGTTAATTTCATTGTTATTCATTTATTATTATTGCTAGGGATTCCCTGTTCGCATATAGGATAAGTTTCTTATATAACATCTAGCATTAGTATATTGACTATTACTTATATTTTGCTCCTATTTTAAAGTCAAACTAAGGGAAAGAAAATGTATCTGCTATTACTTGTAATTCAAACCACGAGTTGGCCCAACGTTTGAATGCGGAATCAAAAAAATACTCTAAGAGTGACACAACTCAAAAGGGTAAAGGAAATGTTCAATACTTAGGTATTACCACCAAATGTTCTATGAATGGAAAAAAAATTGTATTGTCTCAATATTTTAGGATGATTATATGTTTAATTTTTGTTGAAGGGAGAAGACGCAACTAGACGCCATGTTGATCCGTTAGCTCCATTGAAAGGGATTGTAATAGGTGATTCCACGACTTTGAAATCTAATGATCTTGAAAAGGGAAATGAAGAGCTTCCGTCCTTTAAGCTATTTGTGAACTAACATGTCTTCATATGTTTTTGCCTTTCGTATTTTTGGATACTAATTTTTAACTACATTTTATGAAAGGGGGTAGAAAAATCAAGTATTGCTGATAACGAAAAACGAAAACTTCCTAATATTTAGGTATGTATGATGACATGCTTCATATTGCTATATTGACATCTAAATTGTTGGTTTTGTTTTATTTGTTTTAAAAAAAATTTAACTATGTTGACCGTTATTTTTAAGGCATTCTCATTATTTGTGATTAATCTTATTTGTTATTTTTTCCTTTAGATATTAAATGCATTACTATTGTAATAACTTTATTTTTTAAAATCTATTAGGATAACAACGTTGATAAGAATTTTTTTTTTATTTCTAAGCGTATGTAGCACAACGCTTACGTCGTGAAAGGGAGAATATTCAATGTGGCACACCACGTTTCCAAAAAAACATATCTTCTTTCACACCCAATTCGAACAATGTTTAGAATAAGCGTCCAAGAAAATCAAAAAATAATTTTTCCAATACTATCCCTCCTCGAAACATGGGTGAAGAACTTATCAATATGGAATTACTTCAAGTGGTTCAGGAACAACAACAAAAAACTGTGGATGAACCGGCAAATGCCTAAAAAAAACATGTAAATTCTAACTTTATTTCCAATGTTAAATAATATAATTATTACATGAATGGAAGTGCTACATTTACTAACTCATTTAAATATGTAAAATTACATTTAGGTCAACTCTAGTATGCCAACCCCTTACTTGGGATAGTTCTTCCAACGATGATAGCTTGGATTTCAGAAATGAAATAGACCCGAATCTTAACCAACGTGAAACACATGACTTCTTAGGGAGAATAGATGTTCTTTGTCGTCATTGCTCAGCACTACACTGGAAAGATGAGAAATTGGTTAAATCAAGTTTCAAGAATCCATTTTTTGAATCATGTTGTTTACATGGAAAGGTTAAACTACCTTTATTATCTACTCCAACAACACTGCTTCAATTATTGTACGATGAAAATGATGTTAGATCAAATTATTTTAGGAGATATATTCGCGAATATAATGCAACTAATGCATTTACGAGTCTCGGATGTACAACGGAACAAACAATTCTTAATGGAAGGGTCCTTCAAGTTTTACTATTCACGGAGAGTTACGACACCGTACAAGGTCTTTAATACCTCTACAAGGGCAACAACCAATTTATTTTCAACTTTATATTTACGATCCCAATTCTGCGTTACTTGCTCGCAGTTGCCGAAATCCACACTTGAGGTCAGACGTTCTTAAAATCATGCAAGATACTTTGTTGCAGTATAATGTATTTTTGGAAAAATATCGTCAGGCATATGAAATCTTGAATATTGATAAAATTCAGCTGAACAAAATATACCTGCTTATTTACATTATAGCACGGTAAAAGACAGACAACTTTACAATTTGCCTTCTCCAGATGAGATAGTTGTTATTTTACCAGGGGATGGGTTGAAAATGAATGAAATGAGAGATATTGTTATACACCTGCGAGGGAATAAAGAGTTGATGACAATTAGTGAATGTCACCCGACTTACTTACCACTTCATTATGTGTTGTTATTTCCACGTGGTGAGTTTGGTTGGGAGCCTGAATTAACTCAGTGGGATGTTCTAAATGATATTCCATCAGTAAATCGACTTACTCTAATGGAATTTTACAGTTATCGTTTGTTCGAACGACCTACAAAGTTTTCAACAATTTTAAAAGCAGGAAAACTATTTCAAGAGTCTTTTGTGGATGCTTGGGCCGCAACTGAGCATAATCGTTTGACGTATGTACAGAATAATCAGACAAAACTTAGGGCTTAGCTTTATGGAGATCTTACCGATACTGGACCAGAAGGGTTACTTCCAGATCAAGTTGGAAAACAATTTATTTTTCCTTCGTCCTATTTTGGTAGTCCAAGACATATGTTTGTGATATTTCAGGATTCAATGGCAATCACATGTTATAATGATAATCCTGATATTTTTCTCACCATGACAACTAATCTGAATTGGCCGGAGATTACAAATGCTCTCTTACCGAATCACAAGGCTATTGATCGTCCTGATTTAGTAGCTCGCATATTTGAATTGAAAAGATGGCTGATAAATGAGATTAATAAAAAACATATCTTTGGTGTCGCGGTTGCTCATTTTTTACAATTGAATTTCAGAAACGCGACCTTCCACATATGCACACACTTATATTCTTTCAACAATTGGACAAGATTCGCACTGTTGCTCAGATTGATAGAATTGTGTGTGCTGAATTTTTTGACTCAAATGAAGACCCAATGCTTTTTCAAACTATAAAAAGTTGTATGATAAATAGTCCGTGTGGTAATAGAAGTTTTCAATCACCGTGTATGGAAAATGGAAGATGCACAAAGAGATACCCACGAGATTTTGTAGAAACAACGACGATGGACCAAGACGGATATCCTGTTTATCGACGTCGTAATACTAGTAAAGTGTATATCAATGTCAAGGGGCAAGAAGTTGATAATAGGGATGTTTTGCCATACAATCCTTATCTTTCAAGAATGTTTGATAGTCATATTAATGTCAAATTATATGAAGGAATACGTTGTGTTAAATACATACACAAGTACATCTTCAAAGGCCATGACAGAACAACAATGGTATTAGACGGAATAGATGAGATAAAACAATATCTTGATGCTTGATATATTGGACCACCTGAAGCTGTTTGGCGAATATTTGAGCATCTTTTACATGAAGAAAATCCGACAGTTGTTTGATTGGCTCTTCATTTACCCGGAATGCATCACGTTGTATTTAATCCAACAGACTTCGCAGAAAACATTTTTCATAGAGGTGAGCAACAAATGTCAACTCTGACGACCTTCTTTCTATGTTGTGCTTTAGATCCAACTGCACATGCATTTACGTACTAGGAATTTTCGCATCACTTTGTTTGGAAAAAAAACAAAAAGTATGGACAAGAAGGAATAGGGGTTATGCAATAGGTAGAATGTACTTTGCTAGCCCTAATGAAGGTGAAATTTTTTTTTTGCGATTATTATTAACTGTTGTGAAGGGCCCACATTCATTTGAAGATTTGCGCACGTTTAACAATGTGACGCATGATACTTTTAAATCAGTATATGCAGCACGAGGGCTTTTAGAAGATGACGAAGAATGGGTACAATGTCTTGAAGAGGCAGTGATTATGAAAACTGGGCATCAGTTGAGGAGGTTGTTTAGTATTATCCTTATGGAATGTCGTCCACGACAGTCACATGTGTTGTGGAACAGATTTTCAATGAATATATGTGATGATCTTGCGCATAAATTGCACACATTATTTGGTATTTCAAATTAACAAGAGAGTCAAATTACAAATTATGGGTTGTATCTTATAAATTAGTTTTTTCAAGAAGCAGGCAAGAATTTAACTAATTTTCCACCTATGCCTTGAACAATTAAAAACTGGAATACGGTAGTTGGTAACAGATTGATATGGAAGCACCGACAACTTCAATATGATGGTCAAGAAGCTGATGCGCAATTGTCAGTTGATCGTCTTAATGAGACACAACATGTTGCTTACACCGAAATAATGGCTTCCGTACTTGAAAATAAAGGAAATTTTTTTTTTTGAATGGAAGTGTAGGAACGAGGAAAACATTTTTGTACAATGCCATCGCATCAAAATGTCGTAGCCTTGGGCACATTGTCATAACTTTTGCTTCATTTGGTATTGCGGCTGTGCTATTAGTTGGTGGTTGAACCGCTCATTCAACATTTCGCATTCCATTAAATGTCATGGAGAACACAGTGTGTGAGTTTACTAAAGAATCATTGCAAGCTGAGTTGTTCAAAGAAACAAAGTTAATTATTTGGGATGAGGTTCCAATGCAACACCGATTTATCGTTGAAGCTATTGTCGCGCATTACAAGACATTCGCAGAACCAATAAGTCATTCAGTGGTATTACCGTTATTCTTGGTGGTGATTTTTGGCAAATCTTGCCAGTTACACCCAAAGGTGTTTGTAAAAAAATTGTGGCCGCATCACTAAGGCGATCCCACCTTTGGTTACACATACAAGTTTTAATTTTGAATATGAATATACGGCTCAATGGAGAAGACGATGACGATTTAATTTTTTTTTATCTGAGGTAATATTTGTTTCAAGACAAATACTTTTTTAATTTTGTAGTGTATTATTTATTTTAATTATTTTTTATTCTTAACTTTTATAGATTGGAAGCACTATGCAAGATGTCATTCGTTTTCCACCAACAGTGCACAAATGCAAAGATTTGACGGAGTTAATTTCTTTGGTTTATCCTAATCTAAATGTTGTGGGCACAACTTATCCAAGTTATTTGAATGAGCGAACAATTCTCTCGGCAAGAAATGATGATGTATATGTTATCAACAAAGCTACATTAAATTGTTTTTCAGGAGAACCCATTGTTTATTTCGCAACAGATAAAAGATAAAATGGTTGAGCGTATTGAAAATGATAATTCTATGTTGAACCGTTATCCAACTAAATACTTAAATTCACTTAATCCTTCTAGGTTGCCCCCATTTAAGCTAGAATTAAAAGTTGGATGTCTGTTGTTGAGGAACCTGGCACCAAAGGATGGACTTTGTAATGGAACACGTTTGATGGTCGTGCGTTGTGCATCGCATATAATTGAAGCTCTAATTTTAACCGGGGACAAGGCTGACAATTTCGTATTCATCCAAGGATCTCCTTGGCACCGTCATCTTCAGAGTTATCAAATGTCAAGACGTCAATTTCCATTAAGGTTAAAATATGCAATAACAATAAACAAGTCACAAGGTCAGTCCGTGAAGTATGTTGAAGTTGATTTACGAACACCGGTGTTCAGTCATGGACAACTTTATGTTGCATTATCTAGATGCACAGCTTCTAACAGAATAAATATCCTTTTACCACAAGATGGATCAGATTCTACGACCAACATTGTTTATCCAGAAGTTTTGTTGTAGGATTTTCTGATGGTACTGGTTTCGATAAACATTATTTCACCATTTTTTTTTATATTATAATTGCATTTATGTTTTGCAATAATAAACTCAATTTTATGGTTTTGACAAACATTTATGTTGATCGTCTTATTCATGGTGTAGACCTGGAATCTTCAAGTTAATGAGTTCACAATAATGATGAAAAAACAAAAGTATAATGGTGGTCGTCACTAGAAAATGACAAATAAGGTAATCGTTTAAGTCTACAACATTATTGTAACCAAAGCTTATTTATATTGCTGATATGTATTTGATAAAATGTTGTAGATATCCGTGATATTTCCTCCTTGTTCAGTGTTGGTGCATATAGACATGGAGTCCTTTGAGAATGTGATGCTGAAGATGTTCGGACATACACCTTTTGGAAGTTGGTGATGTATAGAATGTATTTAAGTCAGTGGTTAAAATACGTTAACCCATTGTGATACGATTATGTTTTTTGATACCGTCCACTTAGAATTGTGATAGGTGTAGTTTTGTATAGAAACAAATAGGGAGTTGTTCACTTTTATTGGGCACCGTTCACTTCTGCTGATGTATAGGATAATGTTATATATAATCGTAGAAACAATCTTTTTGGATTATATTGATTGGGTTTTTATGTTATATTTTTTCTTATCTAACGTCAACTTATAACGAGATGATATGTGAAGTAGGATTCAGAAAGCTCATGGGGTCGATAGGACATGTGTGTAAGTTTGAAGTTACTTTGATGCATAGTTCCAATGTTTGAACTTTAACACATTTTTCATTATATTTTGATAATTTAATTCAAGTGTTGTAACAAATCTCATATGCATTTAGTCTGCAGATCATAAAAGATGTGATGAAAAATATATAGTACTTGACGACATCAAACATGTGCTACTCTGGAGGTACTGTATTTCTTGCTCATTAGTAGACTCTGTCAAATTTTTGCAAAAAAATTTATATTTTGTTTTCTACTAAAACATTTAGCACGTGGAACAATGTTTTGGTGGTTCATTTTATATGTTTGAATTTTGAAGAATTTGTTTTATTTGCATAGAGTGTTTAATTACTCGTTGAATGGATATGTAATTTTGTTTATTCTTTTTTTTTTTTAATTATTATTATGGTTTATTTTAAGCCCACGTACAATTGGCTAATAACATATTGAGCTTAAATCCCCAGAGGCATGCCGAGTGATTTTTCAACACAGTTAAAGCTAGGGGTGGGCATGAATACCGATCCCGACCCATCCGACTCGTACCGGTATGGTCCCGAACTGATTCAAATCGGGACCAATCGGTTCCTAGTGTTTTCATCCCGGTCCCAGTCCCGAACCAGTTGAAATCGGGACGGAACCGATTTTCACAAATTCAGTCCCGGACTGTTGCAGTTCGTCCCGATTACTATAACATTTACAAAGCCCAACCCAAAACATAACCAAAGCCCAACAACAACAACAACATTCATTCATTCAATCTCCTCTAATTCTCATCTAAAGCCCAACCCAACCCACACCTTCTCATATAATCTCCTCTAAAGCCCAACCCAACCCACACATTCTCATTTAATTCTCATCTATTCAGAGAACCCACCTCCTCATCTATTTCTCTAATCAGAGAACCCACCTTCTCATACCCTTCGTCCCCTACAGCTCGATTCCAACAAAAACTTAAGGGTGAAGGTTCGATTCTTGTATGGGTGGCGAATCAGAGATCATTGAATCTGAAATCAGCTATGGCGATCATCGAGAGATCATCGAATCTAAAATCAGCTATGGCGATCATCGAGAGATCATCGAATCAGCTATGGCGAACTCAAAATCAGCTATGGCGTATCTGAAATCAGCTATGACAATCATCAAGAGATCGTCGAACTCGAAATTAGCTATGGCGAATCTTAAAATGAACGCTCTCGCATCTTTCATTGTTTGTTTTGTCTTCGTTTCATCAACTTTGGCGATCTCAGCCTCGCTTTTCGTGATGGTGCACAAGAAGGTCACACTGAACAGACTCAAATCTGGATCCGAGCAAGTCTCCGTCTCGATCGACATCTACAACCAAGGATCTACGCAAGGAGGCATTCTCAACCCCAACTTTGCCCTTGGATATACTTGCAGACAGACCAACAGAGAAGAAGATTGACTTTGAAAAATGAACAAACTGGGTAGGCATGGTCCCGACCCAGACTGTCCCGGTTCCAAACAGTCCGGGTCCAACCGGGCCATCCCAAAAAAAGTGGCTTTCCCGACTCGGATTGTTCCCGATTGATTGAACCGGGACTGGGACCGGGATAGGCCTCAACCCGGACCTTGCCCACCCCTAGTTAAAGCCCTGAGAGGCAAGATAAAAACATAAGTTGCAATGAAAATAGTTAACACCGTATGATAGTGCCAATGACACGGGGAATACCCTAGTTATATTTTATATATACAAAAAAGGATGGTGTTTGGGGTGAGTGATAAAAGACGGCTGAGATTTAACTAAATATATGAATCTAACGGATCACACAGAACTCAAAGCACCAAGAGTGCATGGGTTCGATTCTCATACTCCACATTTTTTTATATTTATTTATTTTTCTTCAATTGTTGATGATGGTGGTGTTGAAAACTCAAGGGTGTTAAAAGACGGTTGAGATTTATCCAAACATAAAGATCTAACGACCCTAGACAATTTCTTATATTTCAATATCTCTTACACTTTTTTCATAACCACTTTCAATTCCTCATCTTTCAAGTATAAATTTATTAAATTTTTTTTTACTAAATCTATTTTGATTTGTGCACATAAATTTACAGTTGAGTATTTATGAGCATTTACTTGCTCAATTTTAACAGGAGTTTGATGATGAAGTTCTGCAGAGTCCCCCCCCCCAGACAACTGCCTCCGCTACTACCTCGTAGTCAAGTTCGTGAACAAGGCGCCAACACAAGTTCAGACGCCCCAACTCCAAACAAGAAGACTCCTTATGTTGCCTGCAAGATAAGGGCATCTAATGCTGGTGGTTCAGTGCCTGCTCCTACTTGTCTTCCTAGTTGGTATAAGAGTAGCAACGCCAAAAGGAATTAGGTTTTTGAATTTTTGGTTCATTATTGGTGTATTGCAAATCTTGTTAGTAGTTTTTAAAGTCAGTTAAGCTGTATATGCTGCTTGTAGTATGTATTCCTAGTTTCTGAAGTCAATAAAGTTTTTCGTCTAGAACATTATCACTGGCAATTTGGTTTACTGGAGTGTGTATGAATGTTTTAGTTTATTATTTTCTATTTTATTTATTTATTTTTACTTTCATTCCTTAGATGATAATTTCATTCTTTCACAAAATTCTCAAATCCAAAATAACAAAGACGTTAGGCAAAATTTTCCAATTTCCACGTTGTAGATACATGACCAAAGAAGTTTTTTGTACAGTTAGCTGGTCTAATGGTGTTTGCAAGCCGCAAGCCGCACAATAATGTACTTGTCCACTATAAATTCCAGAAATTAAATTCACTCGTTTGAGCAATAGGCTAGAGGAGAGAGGAGGGCAGTAATAGACACCATGACCATGGGCTGTGGCACCATAGCTGTAGCAGCGGCAGTGGTGGAGGTTTTTAACTCGCACACATTTCTATATTTGTCGGTAAAGCTGAATTCAGACAACTCAATAACCATAATAGAATAAGTAATATAATAATCAAAATAAAATTCTGTCAATTGATCTAATAATTTGGTATGCCCTTTGTCCTCAGCTTCGCTCTAGGAATTTCTTTACCTGTCTTGTTCTTCTATTCTTTCTTCCTTTATTCTTTCTACCTGGCTTCTAGCATTGTAAATGTTATTTCATTTACAGAACATGGTTTTTGTGATGTTGAATGTGAATCTGCTTCAATGGAAGATCCAGCAAAACAGAATGCAGGTTGTCTTGGTTGTTGGAATGCTGTAGTATCGCTGTTACTCAACATGGAAAGCACAGATGACATTGTTGGTCTATCTTCAGCTTGCTCTTGAACGCACAGAAGGCCAATGTGTATACATCTCAGTGCTTCATTTTGGAGACATGAATCTTTCAATGTTTCATCAATCATTTCTAAGGTATTCCCAGCTTTCCATAGTTTCCATGCCTAAGATTAGCAAATTATTAGTGTTTAGAAGTGAACACAGGTATAGAGGATATATAGAGTACTTACATATCCAAGTAGGTTAAGTTGGTTATTCGCATAAAATCCTTTGCTCTTCTTTCCACTGATTATTTCCAACACCAGAACTCCGAAACTGAAAACATCCGATTTAACTGAGAAGAGTCCATTCATGGCATACTCGGGAGACATGTACCCACTGCATAGCACCAATGTAGAAACATATTAGACATGTTTTGATAATTAGTAGATTATAAGGAATGGTTTAATGAACTTACAGAACTTACTATGTTCCCACTATTCGTTTCGTTGTTGCTTGGCTGTCATCACCGCCGAAGATCCTTGCCATTCCAAAGTCGGATATTTTGGGGTTCAGTTCACCGTCTAATAGGATGTTACTAGTTTTGAGATCTCTATGAATAATTCTAAATCTGGAATCTTGGTGGAGATAGAGCAGTCCCCGACTTATACCAACGATAATATTAAACCTCGTCGACCAGTCCAATATGGAATTGGATGCTCTATCTGTAAGAGAAAACAAGGTTCTACTTAAAATCATTGCTTGCATTATTCCACAAACAAAAAAGAAAGATATAGCTAAATGTAGGTAGATAATATGAATTGGGCAAAATTGTTACAGAAACTGACTGAAAAGAATTGCATCCAAGCTTTTGTTTTCGACGTATTCATAGACCAAGATCTTCTCCTCTGTTTCAATACAGAAGCCTAAAAGTCTGACCAGATTCCTATGTTGGAGTCTTGCTATTAATATAACCTCATTTTTGAACTCCTCCACTCCTTGTCCAGAATTCGTTGATAATCTTTTGACAGCTACTTCTTGCCCATTTTCCAGTGTTCCCTGTTGAATAAGAAAAAAGTGGTTAATGATAGGAGACACATTATTCATAACAATTAATGGTTATGTGGAATTTTCTGCTGTTCTGGCAGCGTATGTCTTGTGCAAATTTGCTGCTGGCCTGCGGTTTCCTGCTGCTCTGGCAGCTTATGTTTTGAGCTTTTTTGCTGCTTGTGCGGGTTCGAATATGGCTGGTACATGGTGCTGTTTTGTGCTCGCAGGATTTGGTTTGCAAGTTGCAAATTGAGATTCTTCTTGCAAGAAGCTCTTTGCTTTATTTTGAGCTAATTTGCTGCTTGTGCGGGTTCGAATATGGCTGGTACATGGTGCTGTTTTGTGCTAGCATGATTTGGTTTTGCAAGCTGCAAATTGTGATTGCAAGAAGCATTTGCTTTTTGCAAGTTGAAAGTTTTACAAGTTTTGTTAGTTATGCAACATGCCTTTTTAAGGTCTATGAGTTAGGAGAGTTTCTTATTATTGGTTTTAATGATGTATTTTCATTTGTTTTCCTTTCTCAGGTAAAGTCGTCATGTACCCGGACAAGTGTAAAAGATTTTTTCACAAAAAAAAAAAAATAAAAAAATTGAACATTTAATTTTACCTTATAAACACACCCAAAACCTCCTTGTCCAAGAATTCTTGTATCAGAAAAGTTATGCGTCGCCTTCACAATTCTATCCACATGGAAGAAATTTAGCTGATCAAGATCATCTTTCTTCTCACCCAGATCGTCTTTTTTGCCATTTATCAATAGCTCAAATGGCGAATGTTGGAGTTTATGAACTGGTTTAGTCATAGTAGAAGATTACAGGAATTAGATTATGAACTATAAGCTTGCAACAGGGCTCTTTTAAAGGGTAAAATACTTTTTAGGTACCTGTTCTTTCTGATGAATGTTTCGCTTTTCTTTGCCTTAACTTCTTCCTCCACAAGATATAAATACCAACTCCTGTGAGCAAAACTGTAAAAATCATTGAAATGCTGATGACAATCTTTATTTTTGTACGTCTTTCAGGAGGCTTAATAGTTCCGTTAGGTGCATCCGCTTCTGAAAACAGAACACAGATATGCTGTTATAACTGAGAATAACAATAAGATTCTGATTATGTACTAATCAACAATTTCATTTACTTTTATCCATATGTAGCGAACAAGTCCCATCAAACGCACAAGTTATCACATACAAGTCCGAAAATAAAAAAAAGTTAAAAATATCCAAAATATAATGACTGAAAAAACTCAAAAAAATAAAATAAGTAATATATCAATTAGGAAGTAATTGATTGCATCAAAATATGTGCTACTGGTATAAAACATTTTAATTTGAATCGTCCATCTGATAAAATGGATAACAGAGAGTGCATTTAGTGCGGATAAAAACTATTCTGTGACACGTCTTGTATCTTTGAGTAACTAGTTAACTATGCTTTTCCTTTTTCGGTTTTGTTTGGATTTGCTTGAATTTAAGCTGTTTTTCCTTAGATTGCTTTGTACAAGAAGCTATTTAAATTTCCATCTCGTCATGAAGAAGATAGATGCCACAAACTTCTTCAATATGCGATTTACAGCTAGTTGATTAACACAATAACCCTGTAGAAAAGCAGCTTAAAATTAAGGTCCCACCAAACATAATATCTAATATATTGTGGTGACAGAGACTATGTACACTTACAGGCACTGAAGAGCAAAGGCTGGATCAGAAGGGATTGGTGCTCAAATGTTGTATTCTCTAAATGGGTAAAGATTAAACAGGGATTATATGTATATCCTATACATGTCTTTATCCTTCTAATTATGTAAACGTATTTAAGGAATTAGACAAACACTCAGAGTAAATGCTTTTAGTATATGAGTTTAACTTGTACTATTTGAATGCCTCATTTTTATAGATAGTTCTGAATGCCGAGAAGGGGAATTCGGAAGTTTGAAAAAAAAAAAATTTTAAATGTATACCCTGAAATGTGTGGTTAAGCCTTGGCATATTTCTGAATTTGTCCAAAGAGTGAATAATTATAATAGTACAAAAGCTTGCACTGCTGTGAAATTTTCATTATAATTTTCTTATGTGCCAAATTTGAGGTCTTCCTGCCAATGATTAGGGAGGTGTTAATTTGTGCGTCAGTTACAAATGGGCACTTATACGTGGTTATAAATCTTAGTATAACATTATATATATATATATATATATATGTTCATCTATAATTGACGTAAATAAAATAAGTGGGTATATGTTTTTTGTTTTTTGAAAATTCAGTGAGTTTTAAAAACTCTATTAGGGAACAAATAATAATTGATCATTTTATTGGATCGTTTTATTGATGGTTCAGCAAATCTTGGTGTTTTGTTGAGTTCAAGTAAAATGGTTATGGGATTTGACGGCAAAGCTGTGAATGTTTACAGGATAAAACCTCCTGAGATATTTTGCAGAAACTCCTATCGACATATATTCTCTATCCACCAATCTTATTGATTTCAGAAAGTGGGTGATACTTCATGAGATGTGCTCAAGAAGCTGATGCCTCTGAACCTATATTGATCTCAGTTGTTGGTATTGGTATCATTGATATGGACCTGCATGCCTTCTTTAAAAAGATCAAATGCAATAGGAGTTCTTTTTTAGTCTCAAAACTTTTACCAAGTCATTGTAAACTAATGCGATACAAAATCATGCAAATGCATTAGTTTGCAAAATACATTTTATTTTGCATTGTGCCAAGCAGTGCCATAGTGTGAGATTTTTAATTTGTTCCTATGGAATTTAGATCAATAACAAGTTCAATGTAAGTCATGACCTTACATAGGCTTAAAATATTGTTTTGCCTAGGAACCTGAAGAGTAAAGTTAATAGGCTTGACTAGCACAAATTTGATCCATTGTCTTGAAATATAATAATAATAATTAATAGTACCTATTGAATACTGAATTATTGCCACCTTTTTATATGCTTCATTGAATATTTCTTCAACATAATGCCCATGACGTTAATCTGAATGTTTACTAAAAGTTAAACAAAACCAAAAGTACAGCTCATGCGCAACTAAATATAATTATCAATCTGAAATGATAATTCTCACATCCGTAGCAGATTACCTAGCAACAGTGGCTCAAATATAGATGAGTATGTGGTCGATATTAATTCAATGGTAGTTTTGTCAACTTTAGTGTTTATATTTTGTCCTGTTAAAGGATTTTAGCAGCACATATATCTTGACTTGGGATAATATATTTTCGAGCCAGGGAGGAGAGAAAAGTGAGAATGAACTCATGGATTTTACTTTTCAACCAAACACATATATATTTGATCATTCAAGGTAGTTATGATCAGACGGTGTGCAGTAACTCGATCAAATTCAATTGGACTGGATAGTTAGGAAAAAACTAGTTTCATTAAACTGGGGTGGCGTCTAACTCTTTTCATAATAAACTATGATCCACCTCAATTTCGCAAATATTGTTTAGGAAAAGAGCTAAAGTAAAATCAATTGAGAACATCCTAAAATCCGTACCTATTTCAGAAGCGGCGACACGTACATAGAGATTTTGTCCAGCACCACGTACCGTTCTCAAGTCGATTAGATCTCCAAACCACATTGCACAACCACTCCCAATACCATGAATATCGGAATTAGTAAAAGCCATACAAGAACAATTATTGGAACACTTATCCCTGCATTCCTCTAAACTCATACTCATATTCATCCATGTACGTGTTGTATCTGGCAATTTAACCTCTGAAAACTTCAGGAACCTATCAGTTTTATCACAATAATCTAAGGATATCTTACGTTCACAGCCTCCAGACCAGTCCTTTTGGTTCCAATCATTTAGTGATCTAGGCTTGAACCCAGGCAAACATTGGCAACCTCGTACATCATTTGTGCTACAATTACCGCCAACACCACAATGACCATAAAAGTCACAACGATCTCTTGGAATGGGATATTCAAGGAGCCAATTCTGGCTGCGATTTACCACCCATAAAAGACGTTGAAGCTGACCATCATTACCAAATTGTTTCAGCGTTAATCTGATAATAACAGCATCTGGATCTTCAATCTGATAACTTAAATAGGCTTCAATTTGATTGCCCACGACATTATACGTGAAATTTATGCTATTCTGTAATTCAAGATTGCCACTATTCCGAAGTCCATTCCATGGGCCACTTCGAAAATATTTGGTTGACCCATTTCTCATAACTGGTTCGGGGTATCCAGTAAGCTCAATTCCGAATGTATAGTCTCCCGGTGAAGGATCATCAGAACTCTTCCAAGATGTCAGGTATCTATTCAGTCCATTCCTCAAGTCCCAACCAAGAGTCATTCCAGGCAATAGCGTATCTGATGGATGATCAAAGCTTTGCCATAGGTAATCATCTGAATTTCTGTCCTTCAATACTAGATTTCCCGACTCTAGGAACTCCACAATCGGATTTTCGCCTCTTTTTGATGTATTTGTTGACCAAATGGTGTGGTTTGTTCCATTGTGAATTACAAGGTTACCTGTTTTTGATATCATGAAGACTCCGGATGAATCAAACAGTGGAGAATCTCTATTAGCTACCCATACTACTGTTTGAAGTGGGACTTTCTTGTACCAAATTCCCAAGTATCGATTTTTCGAATTGAATGTGTTGAAGAATCCAAGTTCGAAAGTTTCAGATTTGGAGGTTAAGTTCTGCCCATCTTTGAGAGATTGTGATGGACTTATGGTGTAAGCTGATATGGAGGAAGCTTGATCATGATAGTAAACAGCCAGCAAAGAAAAATAAAAAAGCAAAACTGAGAGGCTTCCCATTGTTTTTTCTAATTTCCTCCGAAAGAATTAGCAAGCCAACCTGATATAGAACGAACAAATTAGTTTCATTTATTAATTAGCATGTCAGTCAACAAGGGTCCCATTGCAGAAATTTATCCAGTCCAATATATATAGTAAAAAGTTTAGATGAGCCAATCAAAACAATTTGTTTTTTCAATGATTTGAAATTTGAGTCATTACATAAAAGTCATAGTTTTGAATTCATAGGTGTAGATGAGATAATTAGGGCAAGTGCTATTAATAAGGTCTTAAAAACCATATATACTTTTCATATGTTACTCAAGATTTATTTATTTATTTATTATTATTATTTTTTTTATGGAATGTCAGACCTTTATTACTTATCAAAAATTGACTTACATACGCTACGGGAGTACATTACGACGTTACCCGTATAAAAACCAAAACAAAACAAAATAAAAACCAAAAACAAAAGCTGTCTTTCAAACAGTTGCAAAGACAAGCAAATTGCAAATAGTCCCAACCAGATTTAGCGCAGCACGCTGAAACGTAGCAGCACGAATTTTGTTTCGCAGCAGCGTGTTCGCAGCCACCATCCCGACACTGGACAGCACCCAGCACCTCGGCATCATCTCAGCAGGCCGCAGCATCGCAGCAGACCGCAGCAGGCCACATCAACTCAGCGGTCCTCCTAGCTCAGCACCCAGCATAGCACAACAACCTAGCTCAGCACCCAACACAGCACAAAACAGGGTACACTCTGTCTTGCAACAGAGTGCCCAACATATATAACCCTCGCATCCTGTTCCAGTTCCGAACTCTGCCCAGCAATAAAAACAGAAAATTGCTTCTACTCTTCCCCATGACGTATGCACGCTGTAGGCTAGTGGACAAGCACCAGTCCACTTTAATCTTCCACTTGAGCTCATAACTAGCCAACTCCAAACACCAAAAACCATAGCACGAAATAAGTTCCTCGCAACAAATCCACTCCCAATCCATGTGACATTTTTTGACACTATCTTTAAGCATCCGAGAGCCGAATATACGCCGTCTTATTCTTGTCAAGAATAATTAAGGACCTTAATCTTTTAGGCAACATTGCCCAAGAATAAGTTCTAGACTGTAGCTCCACTTGCGCCAATCTAGCCAAAGCATCCGCCACTGAATTAGTCTCCCTGAACACGTGTATACAGAACCACGTCAATGCCTTACTCATAGTCCTAATCTCCCTCCACCAATTGCTAAGAAACCAGGGAATACTAGCTTCTTGGTAAATCCATCGTTTAACCAACATTGAATCCGTTTAAATCACACAATTTCGAATTCCCAGGTCAATGCAAAATTGTAGACCCTCCAACAAGGCCCTCGTCTCGGCAGAGTTATTTGATCCTGCACCAAAACAAAACTGACTAGCTGCTATAAATTTGCCCTCGTCATTTCTGATAACAATTCCGCCAGTAGTAGAATTATCCACACAAGACCCATCCACGTTTAGCACATACCATCCTGTAGGAGGGAAGGCCCAATATAGAACCTGAGGAGGAGACGTTTTTACACTCTTTGCCTGTATGCCCAACCTACTGAGCAATGCTCCATTGGTTTCCTTTCGTTTAGGAATAAAAAATTTGGCCACGCACTTAATCCAAAAATGAACTTTAATAATCACGTAACATGGCGAAACCTCATTTCCTTCAAAAAATTTCTTATTTCTTTGGATCCAGATTTCCCATAGGATGAAAAGTGGAGTAAGGTGGATGAGAGTGCCTGAAAACGAAGATTTGCTTTCCTAAACCATGCCTTCAACATTGTGTAAACTTCAACTGGTCTGTGAATGTGCATGTCAAAAACCAAATCAAAGTGTCCCCACACCCTTCTTGCTAACTCGCTATCTAGGAAAAGATGTTTCATAGTTTCTTCCTCAGAATGAAAACAACATACACATTTAGACGCGAGTAAGAACCCAATTCTTCTAATTTCACCATCAATAGGTAATGCCCTTCTAATAATTTTCCAGATGAAAATAGAGATTTTAGAAGGCAATAAAGGATGCCATATCCAATTCCAAAAGTCATCAGGTGTCCCTCTAGCACCTAGGATTTTGCAAACTGAACTAATCGAAAAGCCACCATCATTGTTTAATTGGAACCCAAATTCTTGTATCTCGATCACCCACTTCACCTTTCACTATTGTCTTGTATAGCCCTTGAGCTTTTCTTTGCATATCCGGGTTTAGCATTCTGAAATTTTCTCTGTGCATTTTATTTAGGAAGGCCAGTTGTCATACGTCACCGCTGCCTCATTTTTACTAAAATTCCATCCTTAGCCCATTTTTCTTCAAAGAAACTCACCATGCCTTTAGAGATCCGCCACGTGGAGTTTTCAACAATAAAATCTTTGTGCACCATCAACTCTTTAATGAACGGAGACGCCCCGACTTTGAGTTCTTGCTTTCTGATTGGAACCCCATCTTGCAAATATTTACGCCTTAGATAGATTGTCCAAAAAGAGTTGGAAGTTATAAGATTCCAAAGTGACTTAACTTCCAAACTCCTCACGTTTAGACCACTTTCCTCCTTTGGAACACTGATTTTCCTCCAAGCTATCCATTTCCGCTTATGTCTACCTTCATGATCTCCCCAAAAGAAGTCTGTAATCAATTTCTGAATAGATTGCAGGACCTTAACAGGGACGACTGTAGCTGCGATGGAATAAATTGGCATTGACAATAAGACATGTCTTATCAACGTCAATCTACCCCCTGGCAACAAAAGCCTGGCTTTCCAGCCTTGAATTCTTTGCTGGATTTTAGTGACTAAAGGTTCAAAGAAAGAAGCTCTGCATCTACCTTGATAAATAGGAACGCCAAGGTATGTGAATGGAGAGTGCTTGTAGACAAAGCCTGTCTTAAGTTTGATATCAATGATTTTTTCTGCCTGGACTTTCTCATCAATACAGAAAGAGCTTTTTGCAATATTAACTTTCTCTCCTGAAACCTGACAATATCTATTTAGAAACCGCATACATCCTTCCATGGACTTTTTCCTGCCATTGAAAAATATCAATTTCTCCTCTACGAAAAGATCAGCATATAATAGGTGGGTGATCTGGATGGCCATCCTGGGTGTGTGATAAAAGCCAATTTCTCCTCTACGAAAAGCCCGAGTGAGCCCCCTGCTCAGCACTTCTGCTGCAATAACAAATAAAAGAGGGGATAGCGGGTCCCCTTGGCGAAGGCCTCTCGAAGATTTAAAATATCCGTCATATCTACCTTGCATCAACACCGAGAACCCACAATGAGTAATACAGTTCGAAATCAGATGACATGTTCTGTTATTGAATCCGAATCTGCGCAAGACTGATAAGAGGTATCCCCATTCCATTATGTCATAAGCCTTTTCCATATCCAATTTAAATATTATATTGTTCCCATGGACCTTTCTCCCAATCTCTCTCATCATTTCTTGTGCCAACCCAATATTTTCAGAAATGAGTCTCCCCTGAACAAAGGCTCCCTCCTCTAGTGAAATAATATTTGGGAGAAGCTTGGCCAATCTCAGATTAAGAATTTTACTGAAAATTTTGTATACCACATTGCACAGACTAATAGGCCTAAAATCAGAATAAGAGATAGGTTCTGCAATTTTAGGAATAAGCGCCAAAAAATTGGAAGAAAAGGAACCTGGCAGTGCATGACAAGCAAAAAATTCCTTCACAGCTTCCCAGATGTCGAGGCCAATAATGTCCCAGCAATCCTAATAGAATCCAGCCGTGAATCCGTCCGGGCCCGGGGCACTATCATGAGGAATACTAAAAATTGCTTGCCTGACTTCCTCTAACTCTGGCCTCTGCATGAGGGTATCACAATCCTCCTCTCGTATCAGACTCGGAATGCAATCCATAAGTTCAGGATCATCCTTATGCTCTCCCGATGAAAGCAAGGATCCGAAAAAATTGTTAGCTTCCAAAATAATATTTCTCGGATCCGTGATTAAATTCCCCGCCATATCATGAATTTTGTTAACTGCTCTTCTTTTCTGTTTGGCTTTAACTGATGTAAAAAAGAATTTAGTGCATGCATCACCTTCTTTAAATTCATTTTCACCTGATTTTTGTTTCCAATAAATTTCTTCTCGTACCAACGCCAATTTGAGTTCAGCCTGACATCTGTTCAAATTAGTCATATCACTTGGGTCCCAACCCTGCATAAGACCGAATTCTAGTATTTCAATTTCATCCTCCAACCTTCTAAGAGTACTGAAAATATTCCCAAAGGTTTCCTTATTCCATCTCTTTAAAGCCCTTCTAAGCCGCTTAAGTTTGGAGGCCACACTAAACATAGGCCCATTGCCTTCTACGGCAGCATTCCAATTTCTTTCAACAAATCCTAAGAAACCATCATGAGTTAACCACATATTCTGAAATCGGAAAGGAGACATACCTGCTCTCTGAGACAATGGTAGAGAAAGTAACAGAGGTGCATGATCCGAACAAGCTCTAAGTAGATGATCAACTCGAGCGTGCTGCATTACAGTTAACCATTCTGAATTCCCCAGAAATTGATCCAATCTACACTACAAGAAAAAGTCTCATCAATAGCGTTTCAAAACCGCTATGGTATCCTACTATAGCGGTTTAGTAAACGCTATGACAGCCAACGCTAAATAGAAACACGGGCTATCATAGCGTTTTTAAACCGCTATGGTAGGTAGACTATTTATAGCAGTTTTAAAATGCTATGGTAGACTATACCATAGCAGTTTAAAAATGCTATGGTAGACTATAAAACCGCTATGGAATAGTCTACTATAGCGTTTTAAAACCGCTATTTATAGTCTACCATAGCGTTTTAAAACTGCTATAAATCGCTATTGTATACTATACCATAGCGTTTTTGAAACGCTATGGTATGTTTATATCCTTTAAAAATGATATTGTAGAATAATATTATAGCGTTTATTGTATATTATTTTATAGCATTTTGAAATGCTATTAATCAACATTTTTCTTGTAGTAGAGCCAGTTCACCGTAATCTGGAAACTTGAAAAGGAAAGTAGATCAAGACACAAGATTATGGAATACATTTTATTGACAACAAATTTGAATAATAGCTTAAAAATGTACCAATACAAAACCATTCATGGTGCACAATAATTCTCTCGAAAACAGGAAGGGGAGCAACTAACTACTGCAGAATATACAACACAACACTTACCTACTCCTGGATTTCAGTTAGATGCTTCTAAAGTGAATCAGCATAATCAACAAATTGATTTGCACCTGATGCATCAGCAGTAATGAATGGCAGGTTGATGTCAGTCTGAGATGTGGACGAGAGTTCTATTTTAGCCTTCTCAGCTATTTCTCGGAGTCTTTACAGGGCTAATCTATTCTTTGAAAGATCAATACCCTATGTCCTCTTGAATTCACTGTCCAAATAATCAAGCAGCGTGTTGTCAAAATCCTCTCCACCCAAGAAAGTGCACCATTTGTTGCTTTTACCGCAAAAACACCCTTAGAGATTTCAAGCTAGGATAGAAACATAAAAGTTCCACCACCAGAATCGAAGGCTGCTATGAGACCTTCCTTGTCATTTAACCCATAAGATAATGCTGCTGCAGCTGGCTCTTTGATAATTCTCTGTACATCATCAAGACCAGCAATTCTTCCGACATCCTTAATTTGTTGCTTGTTGATCTCTGAGCATCATTGAAATATGCAAGGACTGTAATCACAACTTTTGTAACAGTTTTGTTAAGGTATGTCTTTGCACATGATCAGTTTAACCAGTCACAGCTTATGTGGCCCCAGCAGCGACAAACTCTTATTAATCTACAGCTGCGACAACAGCAACGACAGCAGAAACAGCAACATCAACAGAATAACCAACAATGACAGTAAACTCAAACTACAATTCCTCGAACAGAACATATTTCTGTCAATAGAATCAACAGTTGAATAGAAATCTGTAACCTACGAAACAACATGTTTGAGGGAAAACTTAATTGGTAACACATTGGAATACTTATTACAAGAAACACTTGGTTTGGTTTTCTTTGAAACGTACGTGCGCTTCTTTCTAAGGGAAAACTGTAATTTGGTAAGAAAACAGTCGAAACCCATGTAAGCATGGTTGACATAGATAGTTCAGTGGATCCAAATCAATTTTTAATGCTTCTCATTATACAAATCATGGAAAAAAACTAGCAAGGATCATCAGATTAAATTTGCAAAAAAAAAATCCTAGTATAATCAAGAAAGATAGGAAGAAAATTTGATTAATAGATCTGTAACATCTAAGAGCTTTGAACATGTACCTTATTAGCAGTCTTCCCCTCAGGTTTAAAAAAGTAATGGGTGCTATCCTGTATTGAGAGAACGCGTCAGACAACAATTCATATAAATGTTAAGAAAATTATTCAACATATATAACATATCGAAGATCGGTATTTAAGACAATAAAGCATAAGCTCATGGAGTGTGAAACTCATAACCATGCGGAAGAAGAATCCAGTGAACAAAATGATCAGCCCTGAGAAAAAAACTATATAAGCTGTCAGAAAATGCACCAAAAACCAACCTCTTCATTACTTTCTTCTGCCTGTTTTTCTGTTCTTGGTAGAATGTCGAGAAAATCATGAAGTAGTAGTATATTTTCCTGTAACAAAAAAGTGGAGAATTTGTTCACGAACCATAATCAACGGATGGAGATTCATAAGTAAATGAAAGTTTGAAAATATATCTTGAAGAAGTTGACTACAAACTGTCCACAACAATGCATACCTGTGCATGCTTGATAAATCCACCTCCCAGAAAATGCTTAAGAAAAATCACCTAATGAAGAGAGATTTGAGAAATCTAGATGAATTGGAACTTACGAAACCAAAACATCTATCTATTCAAGAGTCCATAAAGGTGTTACCTGAATTCTTTGAGACCATGTTGATACCTTCAGCTGATTGCAACCAATCTTTACAATAGTTTCTGGACAACATCAACATCAACAGCAACAGCAACAGCAGATGCAACAGGAGCTGCAGCTCCAGCAGCAACAACCACATCAACAGAAGCAGCAGCAACAACAACAACAACAACTATTACTGCCAGACCTTATCAATAATGGAGTTTCAATTGTTCAGCTCGGACTCTAAACAGAAATATGCAGCACCCAAATGTCCACTCCCAGCTTCAGCAACAGCAATTGGCCATGCCGAACACCACAACACCGCAAACATGCTGTCCAGAAACATTGCATATGTTGCCTTTGGAGTCTTACCTCCAACATTCCATGTTCCCACAGAGATTCTGCAACATGGTAAAGTTTTGATATTTGATAATCAGATATCAACCAAGGGATAGAGAGGGGGAAAGTAATTTATATGATACAAGCATTATAACTCATCATACCGGAAATCTTGCATTTCAGTGATAGTTTTCATCGGGCGATCAAAGATCGTACATAGGTTTAAGCCTTCAATTCTCGAATTTGTCTCTCAAACACCATCCACTGGGCTGAACTCTGGGGCTGAGCCGCCATAGCACAATAACAACAATTTAAATTTTTTTTGACATATGATAGTTACTTCATGACATAAATTAAGGTTTATTTTAAAATATATGTGACCCCACTTGAAAAGCTTTTTCTCATCACAGGTGCTGCATCAACAAGTCTCTGCTTCCAAAACGATCTTCATCCGAACATCTTCGTCCCTTGGAACTGAATAGCTTGGGAATAACAGACTAAAAATAGACAGGAGAAGAATCAAATAATTCAATAAAACAATATGGAAGAAACGAAAGAATGAAATGAACAAAAAAAAAAAACTTAGTAAACTTAATACATAAAAAAAAATTCTATCCTATTTAGTTTACCCATAAGGAACTGTTATGTATGAATGTGTTAAGATCCGGTGCACAGAAATGCAAAACATTAAAATAAAGCAGGAGAAAAAAAATTTACAAAACGAAGATCAATTATTATTTCTTCGTAATCAGATAAGCTTATCACCTATTGGGGTACAAATATTAAAACCTCTTCTAGACAGAAGCTCGTCACCTATTGGTTGTTTGACAGAAAATGAAACAACTCGAATGGAACAACCATAAACTCAATGCAGTATAGAACAGTGTTATGAACTGATGATCAATTGTATATTTCTGCAGGTGAGCCTGTTTTCAATTCCAAAGAATCTGACAGAGATTGATGATATGGAAGACAAAAGACTTGCAGATGCAGAAGTTCAGAATCAGAAGATAGACAATGAACAATTGCATTAACAATGGAATGTATTAGAAATGATGTAATAGGAACATACTGAGAAGAAAGTTACAAATAGGCTATTCGAGTGGCCATACACTCCCAAGAGCAATTGCTCTGATGTATACTTTTATTGCAATCAATGAAAATACCCTGTTCTCCTCATGTCTTCATATTTATAGACTGTCTGAACCACTAATCTGTTAATACTAACAGAGCACTCCTAACAGAACTAACAGAGCACTCTTAACACTAACAGAAACACATACCAAAACACTTTACAACACCCATGACATAATCTCTCCAATATTCCAGCATACAACCGTTTTTCATTCTACTGACAGCTAGAATAAAGCCACCACTTGTAACAACCAGCATTTACATCTTCTTATTCCTTCTTGCATAAGTGAAACGTATTGGAGGCCTATCAAACAGAAAAACAGAGAAAGATGCGTATCCAAAACTTCTGTCTGGCACCATACTTTTTTATACAAAATTTTCACATTGCTTGGATATTTTCTCTTCAATGCAGCAATTAACATTAGAGCATTGCTCACAACTTTCAGGATATCTTTGTCAGGGAAAAACAAACTGCCCACTGAACAGGCCATATTTCCCAATTCCGTGACAAGACAACCACCTCGCACCCCACTAAACCAACACTTTTCTGTCCATCTACAAAACCACCGGCCACCTCCCAGGTCCTTGCCAAACCAACCACCAGTATCCCTCATACCCACTAGCACCACACATAATTCCTATAGTCTGCACCCTCACTCATAATTTGACATTAACCCACTAGCTACGGGTCCCTAGATAAAACTCATTACTTCTTGTGTGATACTATAGAAATGGAAATTCTAGTAGGAAACGTGGCTGTCCTTTACCTTCCAATCGACCATTTTGTTAGGTTCTACAAAAGAAAAGAGATCTACCTATGAAAAGTCATCAGCAAAGATACTGATGTGTTGGATAATTTCAGTTCAATAATTTTGACACAGAGGTGTACGCCAGACCTTATCCTAATTCTGTATATTTGGGTTTTGGTTACTCACCATCCTTTGTTGCATAGAAGGCTATTGCAACAAAGAAAGGAGATAAAGGGAGAACGATATCTGTTACATTAATAGTGAAAGCAAGAAAATTGAGAAAGAGGCTAAAAAAATAAGGGATATTTAAGTTTTCACCCAGCCGGTGCAGTTTATACTACTAACTCAGCATAAAAACCAATATATATATATATTAAAGTAGGCATGTAAAGAAAACAAAGGACACAGATCAATAATTAAATGAGCTTGCACTATTTTATATAAGTACAATCTGTCTTGACCTATTTTGGGGTGCACGAAGAATGGTGCCTTTAGCAGATGATTCATGAGTTTTGAAACCTAAAGTAGAAACAATCAAAAAGTACAATCTGTCCTGACCTATTTGTAGAAAATAACTATAGATTAATGAAAAGTGTGAGACTGAAAAGTGCGATAAATTGATAGTTTGTACCTTATGTTTTGCAGACTGCAATAAACAGAATGCTTTCTTCAAGTGCAGTATAACCAGCAGTAGCAGACTGCAATAAACAGACTGCAATAAGCCCCGAAGCTCAGCAGTAGCAGCTGCAAAGAGAATGCTGCTTTGAGTTCCTTAAAGTGCTGGATAACCAAATACACAGTGATATCTGATTGGAAACAAACATAATGCTTTCTTCAAGTGTAACCATTAAACAACATACACTCATCAGGAATTTATTCAAGGATCTTCTCAGATCTCAAAGCAAGTAGGTTCTGATCACAAAGCAATTTCTCAAAGAAGGTCTCGAGGACTTGTGAGTATGATCTTCTGCAGAATATACAACACCCACTTTTGAAAGATGAAGGGAATACTGAGAAAGTTAAAGGATTTGCATATAATGGAGTGATATGTACGCTAGAAAAGGATGGAGTGTAGAACCATATAAAGATACCTTTTTTTGACTCTTTTGGTTTCCCTAAACAGAACAAGAATAACAGAATCCATGAGACTAAATACTTTGAAGAAATTCACATTATCCATTTTACAGATAGTATGATACCACCTTGTAGACATGATAATATTCAGCAATCGACGCTCTCTGTTCGTTTGTTAATCTGAAAAGGATAGTATCATTAGCAAGTTCTTGATTGTCTAAATAGAGGTACCAAACCACTACTACTTTATTGTCTAATAATGACATTCTGACATAAACCATACCTCAATACCCGACTCCGGGGCTACGTTTATACTAAATTTTAAGCATACCTCAATACCTGCCTCCGATCATTAGTTGATTTAGTCCCGAATTTCATACTCAAATTGAAGCTGAAGTAGAAAGGCTTGAACATACCCATGCAAGCATACCCAATTGTAAGTACTTGAACAACAAGACTAATCATTGTCAAAATGACCAAATGCATTTAAAAGGTAAAAAATCTCTATAGCAAAAGTGAACCTGTGATTCCAACTGCTGATTTTTCTGTCTCCAATCTTCAGATGGTGTCCTGATTTCCTTTTGCAATTTGTCTCTCTCATCATCCTTTGAAGCTAAGCGCTTAATAAAACACTCTAAACATTTTGGAGAAATCTCATCATATTATTCCAACCAATCTCCTCATATCTATCTCTCAAAACTCCCTAAAAACTATGTAGATGAATACAACTCCCTATAATGCAAAATCAATTGACATTTGAAGCAGTGAAACATCTTATTATGCAATACATAAACTAACATTTAATAGTATTCTACAACATTACGCAACAACAACATTACAACATTACGCAATATCATTACAACATTAACAACAACATTACATGTGCATCATTAACAACAACGGTAACAACATTACAAAATAACATTTCAGCATTAACATTCATATAACATACGTACATATGCAATGAATACAAGTGGATCTACAAAATTGGTAGTAGTTCAAGCATATATTCAGGAATTCAAGACCAAGAGAGATATTCATTCATGCATTCTAATATATATTACAAGTCTCTATCAATGCTTACCGAATCTCTAAATCATAACAACTTTGTCTGCTGGCCATGCTATTGTAGTACTGATGCCATCTTCAATAAATTCCAGCTCAGATGTAGGCTTCCAAAGAGATGCAGTAGGAACTTTTGGACTATCTACCCAAACTTTAATAGCATTAGGACCCAAGGGAACGTGATGAACTACCTGATTTGGATCACTTGAAACCCAACGTCCTTCAGCAACTACTTGTCCCGAACCACTAACATCCAACAACTTGCAGTTTTTCTTTGAGCCCATGTTCACACTCTAACAACAAGTCAAACAGGACAAATACATTAAACTGAGTAATCACTTTACTAATAGATATATATTTACTTCAATTATGCATTAGTGTATGCCAATCACATTTAACTTACCAAATGATATGATGCATTTTCGACTTCCTGATTTTCAGGTACTTTTTCCAAAACAACTTTGTCTGCCGGCCAAGCTATAGTAGAACCAACCACATCTTTAATGCATGTCATACTAGATGTAGGCCTCCATAAAAATGCGTCATGATTTTTTGACATATCTACCCAAACAATCATGGCATTAGGTCCAAGAGGAATATCATTGATCAGCGTTTTTGGATCACTCGAATGCCAACGTCCTTCTGCCACTATTTCATCTTTTCCACTCCAATCAAACAATGTGCACTTGTTCGTTGAATTGTTGTCGTTGCTCTATAAAGAAAGAATGTATAGAAAACATGAATCATATACACAATAATACAACTATTTAAAGTACACAAATACATTGTATAAATACCAAAGCAATCAATACTTATCTTACCAAAGGCGTGTCAATATTATCTTGTTGAACTGAATCTTGATCAGGTTGCAAAATAACTCTATCGGCAGGCCATGATATCGATTTACCTTGAGCTTGTTCTATACAAGTCATACTAGATGTAGGCCTCCATAGGAAAGCTTCTGGTTTAGTTGGGATATCAACACAGACTTTGATTGCAGTAGGACCCATAAGAATTTTATTGACCTCCACATTAGGATCCCTTGATATCAAATGTCCTTCAGCAACAATTTCCTTTGTTCCACTCCAATCTAACAACTGGCATTTGTCTAGTGACTTCGTGTTGACACTCTGCAATTAATCAATTAAAACATTACAATTGAAGCAAGTTTAGATTGAAGCTTAATGCGACAATTTTTAAACTAATTGTCGTACCACTGGAGATGTTTTGTCTTCTTCTCCACTTTGCTCGATCTAACAACACATCAAATAGTTAAAAATAAAAAAAATTCAACGACTAAGCAGAAATTTTAATTAATCACTGATCACAACAACATGTATCAAACTTGCCTTGTTTTTCAATAATGTGTTGACCAATTTCTCCAAATGTTGGATTTTCTCGTGCATGACAGTTTGTTGCTCTTGCATCTCCGTCGCATGTTTGTCCTTAGTTTGAAGGAATGTCAATTTGCTGATGGTCACTCCTCTTCCCATTCCTCTTAGTCGTCCAGGATGTTCATTTCCTAAGACTTTGGAAAGAGCATCATCAGTCACATTTGTTGTCGAGTTAGATGCACTTTCGGCTTCGATTAGCTTCTCCTATATAATTCAACACATATCATATCATAGTGTATGGTTTCAGAAACTATACAAAATTACACATAATTCAACATTACAAATGACATTTCACTCACAATGGTTTCGAAAACTCCTGTATTTACTGGTTTACCGTCTTTTCTGGTGCGCGACTTAATCCACACTTTCACCCTAGAAACAGAAGATGGCTCGGTACTATTCTTTTTCTATCAGAAAAAAAATTGATATAAGGTTTTGAAAAATTAGTAATTGGACCTAAACAATATTTTGACCACAACATAAGAATGCATATGAATATGAAAAGAGTATCACCATATCTTCTGCTAATCGAGCCAATCCTTTTCGGCTGCATGTGTGTGGGATTTGCTTACGCCTCATTGCTTTATACTTATCACTTACAGCCTGAAATTGTATTACTTTAGCATGATTTTAACTGAATTATAATGATTTACCATATAATATAATATTACAACTAGTTTTAAAACATACCTTAAATGATGGACTAGTTTTTGTCTTGATGAACTTTATCCACTCTGCTTTACTTTGAATGTTTTTAGGCTGAAGCGCAAGTCTTTCTTCTTCATTAGTTGTTTCTTTTATTTGGCTGACTAACCGTGATTTTGAGGCCCTCCATATACATCCCATCGATTTAAATACGATAGCCTTTTGCCATTCTGTATCCAAATCGAATCTTGCCCGGAGTTTATATAAAATTATCACTAAGTAACTCAATACTTGTAATTTTACTGTAAGAGTTCTATCACAACTTGTGTATACTTAAATGTACATTTCATTGAATTGTAAGAGTTCATAGTACCTTAATTGATCTCCACAAGATTACTTTTACGTCATTACCAAGCTTCCTCCAATCGCATAATGTTACAGGTACATGCTCTCGTACAAGTAGGCCTAAAAAAGAAGACAAACTAATTGACCCCGCTCCACATGGTTCACCTTTATCTGTAAATTCAACATGAACTCGACTTGCAGCCTCTACAGCAATATCTCTCATTTTGGTTGAACCCCTAGGTTTCTTAACTCCCATCGGGTCTACAATTGACTCTTGTGCTTCTTGTGCATCTTTTTCGACCACTTCTTTGGACGCCGATGGTTGTATATGTTGGAGATTAGGTTCATGACTCTCATGTTTGGGTCAAAGTCTGTTGACATGCTTCTGGACCTTTTGATACATTCTTATCCGTTCCTTCTGAGACCTTGGATGTTTTTCTGGGTATCAAAGCACGTTTCCTTTTGTGAGATAGGTCGTTCTTTTTGGCTTCATCAACCTTTGTTGTTCACCTGTCTAAGAAAAAAAAGTTGATCATTTCAGTATATGTAATGCATTTATAAGCTTAATCATATTCTGAAAACAAAACTGAATAGACAACATATGAAATATGTGTAAATAATATATAAAAACAAAGACACTTTTGATAAAGCAGCCAAAACACAAGCTAAATAAAGATCAAGGTTAAGACCATATATTACACAAATATGCCCTCACAATAAAGATGAAGGTTAAGAACATTTATTACACAAATATGCCCTCACATATTTAATTTCACCACTAGACTCCTCAATGTCCATGTCAGCTTCTAGTGGTATTGAACCTTCGGCACTTTCGTCATCGGCCTCTAACTCATGGAAACCTCTTGGTGGTACCTTCATTACAACATACCAATTAGAAGAATCATCTTCTCTTGAATAAAAGACTTGTTTTGCTTGAGATGCTAAAATATATGGATCTCTTGCAAATGATACTTGACTTTGATGGAGGTTCACGAGGGTTAATCCATCTTCAACTTTAACACCATTACACCTAAATACCGGAACGTAGAATACATGATAGTCTAGTAATATTATATCTGTCAATACTCCATAGTAAGTAACCCAATCAAACACTTGTGCAATATCTTTTGCGCTTGCCCTACACATGCTGGTTGCCTTATAAATAATCCCATTGTTTTGGGTTTTCCGGTCGACATCTTTTGTGTGAAAACGCTGCCCATTGATAATATACCCAGAAAAAGACAATGCACTATTCCGTGGACCATATGCAATCCATTTCAATGTGTCCGAGTCATCTTTTGAATCAATAGAAATCTGTTAAAGTGTAGAAATGAATTAAGAGATAAAAAGTAAGTAGTTATAAAATTAAACACAAACTAAGGTAATAAAAACTTGGAAGATTTAAGCGAACCTTATTTTTTATCCATTCTGCAAAATTTTCAGTATGTTTATTCCAAAGTTAGGTTGCATCGCGTGTAAGACGTTTGTTTGATTCTTGTAAAACCTCCAAGTGCATGCTAGTACGAGAGAAAACTGAATAAGTAAAATGGTTATGGTGTACTGATAGAGATCTAACATCTGTGAATTTCATTTTACTTACTCTAAATATGGATCCACCACCGCTGTATTCGTCAACACAACTTGATGTGCAAGTTTTTTTTCTCTATCGGTTAGTGTAATCGATGTGGCTCTAGAAATTGGACAGCCTTCCAAAATAACTTCATTTGCAAAATCAGTATTGCGAACTTCTTTTTCCTCCACTTGTATTGTTTTTTTCAAAAATTCGCTACAAAAACTTATGCACTCTTCTGCAAGATATGATTCGGCGATACACCCCTCTGGCCGTGTAGGATTCCTAACGTAATCTTTTAGTGTTTTCATATATCTGTACATAAATAACTTATAAGTTATTCAACATATTAAGGTTCAAACAGAACTATTCAAACTAAAAAAAAAGGAATGATTCCTTACCTCTCAAAGGGATACATCCAACGAAAATGAACAGGTCCACATACTCTAGCTTCTCTTCCTAGATGAACCGTTAAGTGTACCATAATATCAAAAAAAGAAGATGGAAAAAACCTTTCAAGCATGCACACAGTTTCAATGACGTCTTCCTCCAATATTTCTAATTTCTCTCTATCTATAACACACTGACACAACCTATTGAAGAATGCACATAACCGAAGTACTGCATTTCTAGGCCCTTTTGGAAGTAATCCTCGTAAAGCAACCGGCAACAACTGTTGCATTAGAACATGATAATCATGGGACTTCAGGCCAATGACCTTGCATTCCTCACAAGATACACACTGCCCAATGTTTGAACAATAGTCATCAGCTCCCTTGAAGTCATATAATCTCTTGCAAAATTTCTTCTTTTCAGACCTTGAAAATGTCCATGGAGCAGGTGGAACGTATGTTCTGTTTCCATGAGGTTGTGGATGCAGGTCCATCCGTATTTGCATATCATGTAAGTCCTTACGAGCATTAACCCCATCTTTTGACTTTCCACAATGCAACATTGTGCCTATAATGCTTTCACAAACATTTTTTTCGACATGCATTACGTCTAAATTATGACGTAATGGAAGTTCCTACAAAAACATGAATGTAACCATTAATACTTATTTTTTTAGACCATTACTGAATATAAAAAAAAATAAGCGATTAAAGACCTAAAAACTAACCTCCCAATATGGTAAATCGAAAAAGATTGACATTTTCTTCCACCTTGATAGCTCATCATGATCATCATCATCGTCATTGCCATCAACATCGTCATCACCATTATCATCAGCATCAACATCTTTAGCATTATCATTTCTCTTTCTTTTTTTCTTATGACATTTTCCAAAATCATTTGGAAAATTCTTAAAAGCAATAGAAATGTTCCGACCAGACAAGATTCTAGGCTTCCTTCCATGTTCCACATTGTTATCAAACCAAACCTTCTTTCCTCGATATTCATGTGTAGGTGACAGAAATTTTTTATGACCCATGTATGCAAATTTCTTACTGTGCGTTAACCATCTGTAGTGCATATTTTTGCCACAAAGAGGACATGCCTTTTTACCTTTTGTACAACATCTAGCGAGGTTTCCATATGCTGGAAAATCACTTATGGTCCATAGAAAAAGTGCTTTGAGATTAAAAATATTTTCACCAAACGCATCATATGCCTCCACTCCATTGTGCCACAAATGTTGCAAGTCTTCTACAAGTGGCTGTAAGTAGACGTCTATGTCATTTCCAGGTTGCTTTGGACCCGGAATCAATAGCGTTAACATGATATTCTCTTTCTTCATGCACAACGCAGGAGGCAAATTGTAGTTAACTAGGATCACTGGCCAACAACTGTATTTAGAGCTTAACATGGAAAAAGGATTAAAACCATCAGTAGAAAGACCAAGTCTGAGATTGCGTGGATCAGCTGCAAATGATTCCCATTTATCATTAACCAATTCCCATGTTACAGAATCAACAGGGTGCTGCATTTTTCCATCTGTGCTTTTATTATTGAAATGCCACCTTAAATCTGCAGCCATTTTTTCAGACCTAAACATCCTTTTGAATCTTGAAATTATAGGAAAGTACCTCAAAACTTTAACTGGAATACCTTTTCTAATCTCTTTGGTCCTCTTATTTTTCTTGCATCTTGAAGCACCACATTTAGGACAATTGTCCAAGTCCTTGTACTCTTTTCTAAATAGACTGCAATCATTCTCACAAGCATGAATCTTTTCATAACTAATCTCAAATGACTTGAGAAATTTTTTAACCGAGTAAAATGACTTCAAAAGTACATTGTCCTGTGGAAGCATGTCTGCCAATGTCTCAAGAAGCTCACTAAAACTTTTATTAGACCATCCACTTTGAGTTTTAAGTCGATATAAAGCTACAATGGCTGATAGCTTGTTGTAATTTGAACAGTTCGGGTACAAAGGTGTTTCTGCATCTTTTAGTTTTGCTATAAAATCATCAGCATTTATGGATTTAGTAGGCTCAATGTAGTCTTCATTAACCAACTCAGTAGGCTTCAAATATTCTTCATCAAAAGAGTGGGCAGCTCTATATAAGTTATATGTCTCGTCGTTCCACATTTTTTCAGGAATAAAATCATCATTCATAATTATCTTCTCCCCATGCTCATACCAATCTTTACTTTGTTTGTACTTCGCATCCATTCCCCTTATAACCAAATGTTCAACAACAGTACTGCCACACTGATGCTCTAGATTGTGACAATCTACGCAAGGGCATAATATCATTTTAGGATTTCCCAAGTTGTTTGTAACCATTTTCACAAAATTCCATGCTCCTTTCTCGTACTCAGGATCAGCTCTATGACAAGAAAGACAAGAAAAATATTTTGCTCTAAGACCTTAGACATTTCTAATTCTATAATAAATATCTAACTACGCACAACTAAATTTGTACCTGTGCAGACCCACCCAACCTTTATCCAGCATCATATTTTCTTGTAGTACTCAGCCCAACAAATTCTAAAATTCAAACAAATAACTACTTAAATCTTCATGGGGTAATTGAAAGTCTTGAATGGAAGTCCAATTTCATACTAAATACATATTCATATCCGTTCTAAAAGCATTACAAACTGGCAGCATAAATGTTAAACGTAAACACAAAAATTAAAATCACACAATGCTACAACATAAATGTGATGAAGGGGTTCAAATTGGGCAAATTTTGGCCTTTTCATAGCACTAAGATAAAAAATGTTATTGTCATATGCTAGTAATGAGCAATTGTTGTGTAGTAGTGAATGTCATATTTTCAAAGAAATCGTAAGTATAATGCGTTCAGAATATATGTAAGAAACTTTTGAATGATACCCGCTACGACATCATTTCCTTGCATACATGACAGTGACCTAAATACTATAACTAGATCAACCAAGAAATTAATCAAAACAACATCTTTGAAAGAATAAAAAAAGTGTATTACTCAAAGGCACATCAAGTTAGGGGAAATGGAGTTGTAGATTATCCTAAACTAAAACAACTTAGAAGTGATGGTGGTTTAGCATCACAAGTTTGAGATGCATTTAGCTATCTAACACCATTAGCAGTTCTGGTGGATCCAACCACCTTCTTTTGGTATCTATAAAACACCCTTTCAATCTCATCAACACTTAAGATAAGAGTTCTCTCTTTGCTAACACTGCCACTGATTCAGAAAAAACATATATCTAATAACATGTATTATGTTTGTGGGCACATATCTAATAACATACAGATAGAAGACAATGAAAATTACGAGAAACATTTTTGAAGATAATTCTTTGAACAGTTCAAGAGAACGGTGCCGATACTAGGCTACCGCTAGTATAACGAGATGTTCACCCAAGAATTGTTCTTAGAATTAGTTTTGGAAAACAAATAATAAAAGATAATATGCTTTTATAATTAAAAATAAAAAACTTACATGAAAGAGAAGGATTACAGTGGTGATGAACATCGGAAAAGAGAGAGCTACTAGCTGCTAAGGGTTACATCAGGGATGGGGTTTTATCGCTACAAAGGTCTTATCCCCAAATGTCTAGGATGAGCTGAAACAAATTTAAATGTTATTAAGGTTTATATGTATTTTAATCATGGAAGGATCATATAATTTAATGGGTGTGTTGATACATGATATGAAATTCTCCTTAATGGGTGTGTTGGCCCTCACATTCCTTGTTCATATTGCAATGAATAAAACTTGTTGACATAAATAAATTTTATGCTTTTGTTGTCGCTTTAAACATTTATGAGCAACATTTTAAGATTTATGTGGTGCATCAAGGCCTAATTGACTGAAATACATGTAAAAGAAACGAGTTTTTGTTATGAAATGACTTACTGAAGCTATTTTGATGCTATTTCTGCAGGATGGAAGCAATCCTATTCAGTTCACAGACAGATTCCTCAGCAATAGATGGAGTAGTCTTGGCAGATTTTAGCAATGCTGGCAAAGAAAGGAGATAAAGGATTATAAATTTGCAACTGTAACACAATTTGTAGAAGCAATTGAAGTGAGATGTATTGAATGACAAGAGGGCTATTCGAGATGCCCAATCTCCTGTAGAGCAATCGCTCAATGTACAATCTGTTTACAAATGAATGAATACTTGTTTCTCTCCCTGTTCTCCTATTCATACAAGTAGCTAACATACACTAACAATACTGACAGCAATGCTAACAGAGCAACTAACACCCATCTAACAGAGCTAACAACCTGACAGAGCAACTAACTCCCATTCTAACAGAGCTAACAACCTGACAGAGCAACCTAACATAAAACCGACAAATCTAGAATTCGTGATAACAGAATCCCTCCAACTAGTCTTATTCATCACTTGTAATTACTAATTATTGATATGGCTTAGGAACACTTCAATGGGGTACAACTGCATCCCATCAGTAATCTTCCCAAAAACAGTAACATTCCCAAAAACTGTAACAGTAACTGCAAAATCAAGCAGTAGTTGTATCCAATACTATTTGAATGCTCAAGTGGTACAATGGGTACATTGTTATTTAAAGATAAATGTTTCACACGCCAGAGCTAGAAAAGCAGTGATCCATATCAACATACACATAAAAAATGGGAAATTCTAACTCACTGGAACCAGGTTCCAGCATCATGCATATATGATTACAGAAGTAATTACGAAACTAGAAAAGACCAAAACATCAAAATGCTAAGAGGTGGACACAAAAAAATAGTATGTCTGCGAAGATATTGAAGTATTGCACATATGGTGCTTCACATGTTGTTTTAATGCACATAATGCACCGAGACACAAGGTAATTGCTCCACATGAAAATGCACCCAACAATTATACTCTCAATCAGAATGAGAAGGAAACATAGAACCCTAAGAAATTTCAAGAAAAATGCAGGAATTTTACTCAAAATGAAGAACAACACAACTCAACCAAATTAATACTCTAATAAGGAAATCAAAGAGGAAAGAAAAAAAATTTCAATTCCAGAATTACCTATCTGAAAAATTGATCCTTCAATCAACCAAAACTGATACAAATACTAATCCTTCAAAGCCTTCCAAAGACTTCCACAATTACTTCATGAACTGATACAAATTACTTCATAAACTGATACAAATTAAAAATCGTTAGGATTTGCGGTGAAAGCAAAGCAGGAGAGAGTGAGTGTGTTGAGAATCAGATACCGACCTGAAACGGAGAGCGACACGTACGGCGAGGAGTAGAACACGTTGGAGAGGGAGAAATAGAACGGAGAGGGAGAGCGATCGGAGAGGGACAACAGAACAGAGAGGGAGAGGGAGAGCGATCGGAGAGGGAGAGCAGAATGCAGAGGGAGGGGGAGACAGATCGAGAAGGAGAGTGGGATTTGAGCGGGATTCTTCTTCCTTCCTTCTTTCTTCTTTGTTTTGCTTTTATTTTTTTTTTCGATTCGAGTGGGATAGTTGGCGTCCAGCGAATTGAAAGTCCCGCCTTCATAGCATTTCATTTAGCACAAATCAAATTGGCCACTGATAGCGTTTTACAATTTTTTATAGGGTTATACAAAGTTTGAATAGCATTTTTGCCACATTGAACAAATTAGGTAGACTTTTAATAGCACTTTATTTAAACACGCTATGGTCATATGCTATTATTGACCATTTGTGTTGTAGTGCTAGCCCAGGTTCTGTCCTCCCCTCTTTGATTGTTGCACCATGTGTATTTAGGTCCTTCAAAACCATAGTCAGAAAGCCCGCAACTCGAAATACAACTGGAGAATTCTGTCATCGCCAAACTCTTAGGAGGGCGTCCTCCTAACTTTTCGCCGCCTTCAACAATCATATTAAAGTCTCCACCAATGATCCATGATTCATTCATATCCATTGCAATGTGTTCCAGATCATCCCATAAACTTTGCCTCTCCTGTACTGAACACTTGGCATATACAAAAGAAATGAAGAAAACGATATTGGAAAAGAGAATATGAACCTTATAGTGCATTAGTTGATTCGTGTTGATTAGTACGTCCACTTGTAAGTTATTATCCCAGAAGAGCCAAATTTTACCACCATACTCATCATTCGTTGCAAAGCAAGGCAAGCTCACCTTACTTGCGATCTCCATGTGTCTTGAAGAGTGAATCATAGGTTCCGCAATAGCAAGTAGCCGAATATTGTTATCTTTAACCAGCTTTTTGAGTCTACATCGGGTCGCCCGGTTACCAACTCCCCGTGCGTTCCAAAACATGATGTTATCTATCATTACTAACACTTGGGATACCCATGTTTCTCGTCACTCTCCGAGACCCCACCACCGATCCGTTCTTAGAACTTTTATTTTTTTCTTTCATCTTGACCTCACCCGAATGGTACCCTGGATCAATCAAATTGTTCGAAGACATTTTAGTATCGGATTCATTATCCGACACCGCGTCACGGTCTATTCTTTGACCATCTCCCTGTTCCTGAATTATGTGATCAGTTGTGTCTTTAGCATGTTCCTGCAAATTATCGGAGTACCTTGTAGCCTCATGTTCACCACGTTTCAGCTGAAGATGTTCAATCTGACTCTGTTTCGGCATCTGTTCAAGCGGATTCTGTTTCAGCATCCGAACTTCACAAATTTTCAGCTTTTGCGCCGTTGAGTCTAGCGTATCCTGCATTACATAAGTCCCTAATTCTGATTTGATCAGTTCAGGCCCTGGACGCTGGATGTGCCCTGGTCTTTTCAGGACCCTAAGACCATCAAGAACTGGCCCCTGTATCTCCTGTTGCGCCTCTGTTTCAGCAGGAATCATCGTCTGCTGTTCCTCTGTTTCAGCAGGAATTCTCGGCTGTTGCTCCTCTTGTTCAGCAGGATTATAAGAAGGTATATCACAGCCCGACCTACTGTCTTCTTGTGCGTTATTAGAGCTACTATCCCCCACAAACGGAACCATCCACAATGGAGCCGCAGTCTCAGATCCTCCTTCAGATTTGGCTGCATCACAATTCTTCGTCAACATTGTCATTTTAATTTCACTCGTTGTGTAGCCGGCTTCTCTTAAAACCTCTTGTGTATTTTCCAACTTATTCTTACTCATCTTTGTTTTTTGAGCCTCCATCTTGCGATCCTCTTGGGTTTTTGTATCTTCGTCATTACCCTCCCCAATTCCTTCCGAATTTTCTGCCGCTAATAATTTGTATTTGTTCGCCGAAATCACATTCTCAGATTCTTCTCCCCTTGTATTCTCATTGGTTTCTTTAACAAGTGTACTATTAATCTCGACTCCTTGAAAATTTTTGGCTCCGCTGGTTCCTATTTTTCCATTTTCCTTCGATCACTTTTTTGGTAACTGGGACATATTTTTGCTTTTGCACATGATGGCCTTGCTTTGTTTCAAACTGAGTTTGTTTCTGCTTGTCCTTTTGAAGAGACTTTGTTTCGGCTTCTCCTTCCACTTTAGTTTGTACTCTCTTACTTCCAACCAGTTTTCTACAATAGTCCTTCTCATGCCCAATTAATGAGCAATGATCACAATATTTGAATCCTGGATATTCAAGTTTTTGCCAATAACCTCCATATTTCAGACTCTCAAGCCAAATCCTATGTGGGAGAGATTTAGAGACTTCCATCTCTACGCACATTTGTGCGACCTTTGGCGGGCAAAGTATCTAGTACCATCATCAATCCGAAGAAAGTTCCCGAAAGAATCTCCAATCGCCTTCATAATAGCAGGGAGAAAGAAGGTGAAAGGAAGGTTAGGGAGTTCAATCCATATTGGTGCCAATTCTGGATCCGCCCGTAGGCTAAAACCAGGATGCCAACGAAATATTTTATATCTAACTCCCCGAATCGTAAATGAATCCTTTGATAAAACTTTCTTGACTTCATCTTCAGATTGTAAATAAACCATCACATGCCTAGGGTCAATAAGACCCATTATGAATTCACCGGTCTGAAACTAGATAATTTCATAACTACAATATGATTAGAAACATGAGACTCACCTCGTGCAACATCCGAATCAGATAGCCTCAGAGCTGGACTTCCGTCTTTCCTAAAGGTCGTGGAATCTTTCTGCTTATCGTCAAGGTCATCTTTCATCGATTTCCCAAGAACTTGTGCAAAGGAACGCCTAGAAGATCCATCCCCTTCCTTGCCAGCCGTAGGGGCAGCCCCCTTGGCTGGCTGTGTCGCCGCCATGAAGAGACCTAGCCGCCTCCAATCAGACTAGATCTACTCCCTGGATGTAGTGACAGCAGGGATTGAAAGAGACCAACCCGACAAAACCCAGCCAGCCCTTGAAAACTCGACTTTCAGGATCGATCCAGAATCAAAACGATTTAGTAATCGACATCCAGGAAGTGATACGTCCAGGAGCAAACCAAATCGATTGAGCAACTCGCCGTCCAGGGAATCAACAAACTGTCCAGGAGACAGCAACACGTCCAGGAAACAAAACCAGGATCGATAAGCCGACAGATTCCACGACATTTCGAAAAGATGGCAGTCCGGCTTTGCGGCTTTCTGATTCGGATGTTGCAAGAGGTGAGTCTCATGTTTCTAATCATATTGTAGTTATGAAGTTCTCTAGTTTCAGGCCGTCTTTGGATTCGATTCGAGACTCCATTCATCGCTTTTGGGGGATATCCGGAGATTTCATAATGGGGCTTATCGATCCTAGGCATGTGATGGTTTATTTACAATCAGAAGATGAGGTCAAAAAAGTGCTATCCAAAGAATCTTTTACGATTAGAGGAGTTCGTTATAAAATGTTTCGTTGGCATCCAGGTTTTAGTCTACGGGCGGACCCGGAAGTGGCTCCTTTATGGGTTGAACTTCCAAATCTTCCTTTCGCTTTTTTTCTCCCGGCAATCATGAAGGCGATTGGAAACTCCTTCGGCACCTTTCTTCGGATTGATGATGGCACGAGATACTTTGCACGCCCAACGGTCGCTCGCATGTGTGTAGAGATGGAAGTATCTAAACCTCTCCCACATAAGATATGGCTTGAGAGCCCAAAATATGGAGGATATTGGCAAAAAATTGAGTATCCTGGTTTCAAATACTGTGATCATTGCTCCTTAATTGGCCATGAGAAAGATTATTGTCGAAAATTGATTGGAAGGAAAAATGCGAAGCCAACTCCTATGGGAGCTCCTGATAAAGAGTTGCCACTTTGTGCTAAGTCCAAGCAAAAACAAACTTTGGTTGAAGGGCTGCAAGAGTCTCAAGAGCCGAAACAAATGTATGTCCCGGTGATCAAAAAAGCGAGGAAAGATAATGGCCACATAGGCACTAGTGGAGCCAAAAATTCGCAAGGAGTTGAGATAAATAGTACACCTGATAAAAACACAAAGGTGAAGACAAGGGGAGAGGCCTCTGACAATATGATATCCCTTAACAAATTCGGGGCCCTTGCGGAAGAACACTCGGACGGAGTTGATGAGGGTAATGAAGCAGAAACGAAGCCACAAGCAGCAAAAAACATGGCGTCTCAACACACAAGTGGGACTAAAGCCGAAACTGAAAATACACAAGACCTTTTAAAGGGCGCTGGCTACACATCCTCGGAAATCAAAATGGCAAGGCCGACAGAGCCATGTGATGAAGCAAAGTCTGAAGACGGTTTTTCTAAAGCGACACCGATATGGACGGTTCCTTTTGTGGCCGATAGTAGTTCTGAGAATGACCAAGGTCAGTCCAAACTTGTTGAAACAGAGGATCAGATGAACCCACAGGCAGTTGTCCCCACAGGTACGTTTACAGATCGCCTGTCCTCGCAGGCAGTTTTTTCGCCACATACAGGGGGTTTACTTGCAGTGAGTCATGCGACAGGGGATCCACACATAGCAAATGTGACACAACGAACAGGAGATAGAGTGACGCTTTCTGCTTCATTGACTCACAAGTTGGTTTTGCTGGATTCGGGGTCCAATGTAATGGATGATTTAGGAAAGCAAGGGCAGGGATCACCCCTGAAACAGAGTACACAATCTTTGCAACAGCCGCAGGGAGATGGAACCTTTCCTCCGCTGAAAATGCATGCCGACAACTCTCAAGATCCGGAAGAAACAGTTAATGCACAACAATTGCAGATGCAGGTCGGATGCACCGAGCTCGGGAATAATGCTTTGTCGGATGATGAATCATATGCAAATACGTCTTCTAATAACAGGGTTGAGGCCGGCCATCAATCTGATGAAGCAAGGACGAAAGGTAAAAAGAAGAGTTCAAAGAAGGGACCCGACGGGGGGAGCCGGCGAGTGACACGCAATATGAATAATCCAGGTGTCCCTAATGATAGATAATATTATGTTCTGGAATGCACGGGGAGTTGGCAACCGGGCGACCCGTAGCAGATTAAAAAAGCTGGTTACAGATAATAATGTTAAGATGCTTGCCATTGCGGAGCCGATGATCCAAGCGTCAAGGCACATGGAGATTGCAGGCAAAGTGAGTCTGCCTTGCTTTGCAACGAATGAGGATGTTGGAGGCAAAATATGGCTTTTCTGGGATAATCACTTACAAGTGGACATATTACTCCGCACCGATCAATTGCTTCATTGTAAGATTACTATCCTTTTTTCCAATATTGTTTTTTTCACTTCCTTTGTATATGCAAAATGTTCAGTTCAGGAGCGACGAACATTATGGGAGGCCATGGAGCACATTGCAATGGGTATGGATGAAGCTTGGATCATTGGCGGCGACTTCAATGTCATTGTTGACGGTGGTGAAAAATTAGGCGGTCGTCCTTATAATCATCTAGCTACATCAGAATTTGCTAGATGTATCTCGAGCTGCGGTCTTACAGATTGTGGGTTTGAAGGACCAAAGTTTACTTGGTGTAACAACCAAAGAGGAGATGACAGAACCTGGGCTCGACTGGATCGTTTTTTGGGTAATGCTGAATGGTCTATTCTTATGCCGCATTCTCGAGTTGATCATCTCCTTCGGGTGTGCTCGGATCACGCTCCTCTGCTTCTTTCTTTGCCTCTGACACAAAGAGCAGGTATGTCCCCTTTCAGATTCCAACATATGTGGTTAACTCATGATGATTTTTTGGGATTTGTGGACAGAAACTGGAACTCTCCGGTAGGTGGTTCTGGAAATATGTTTATTGTGGCCATGAAACTTAAGCGCCTTAGAGGAGCTTTGAAAATATGGAATAAAGAAACTTTTGGCAACATTTTCAGCACTATTCGAGGTCTGGAGGATGAGATTGCCCGATTAGAATTCAATCTTATGCAGGGTTGGGATACAAATGATATGGTTAATCTGAATAGATGTCAGGCTGAACTCAAACTGGCTCTGGTCAGAGAAGAAATTTATTGGCAACAAAAATCAGGCGAAAAGGAGTTCAAAGAAGGAGATGCATGCACTAAATTTTTCTTTGCTTCCGTCAAAGCCAAGCAAAAAAGGAGAATGATATCAAAAATCCATAACAGGGCAGGGAATTTAATCACGGATCCGAGAGATATTATTTTAGAAGCGAATAATTTTTTTGAAGCTTTGCTATCTGCAGGTGTTTATCAAGAGGATCCAGAACTCATGGAGTGCATCCCGCTTTTGATAAGGGAGGCAGACTGTGAATCAATCATGATTTCTCCGAATTTAGAGGAAGTTCGACAAGCAGCTTTTAGCATTCCTCATGATAGTGCACCGGGCCCGGACGGGTTTACAGCTGGTTTCTTTCACAAATGCTGGGACATTATTGGTCTGGATATTTGGAAAGCCGCGACGGAATTTTTTGATTGCCAAGCGATGCCAGGTAGCTTCTCTTCTAATTTTTTAGCTCTTATTCCTAAAATTGACGAGCCTGTATCTTATTCTGATTTTAGACCTATCAGTCTGTGCAATGTGGTTAATAAAATTTTTAGTAAGATCCTTAGTTTGAGGTTGGGGAAGATTCTCCCAAATATTATTTCTTTAGAGCAGGGGGCTTTTGTCCAAGGGAGACTTATCTCAGAGAACATTGGCTTGGCTCAAGAATTAATGCGGGAGATTGGCAAAAAAGTGATTGGCAACAATGTAATTTTCAAGCTGGATATGGAAAAGGCGTATGACAGAATTGAATGGGGATATCTATTGGCGGTCCTTCGTAAATTTGGTTTTAACAATAGAATATGTCACCTGATTTCAAACTGTATAACTCAATGTGGATTTTCGGTGTTGATGCAAGGCAAGTATGACGGATATTTCAGATCTTCCAGGGGTCTTAGACAAGGCGACCCTCTCTCCCCCTTGCTCTTTGTCATTGTTGCGGAAGTTCTAAGTAGAGGACTCTCTCGCGCTTTTCGTAGAGGGGAAATTGGTTTTTATCATGTTCCAAGGACGGCCTCCCCGATTACTCACCTCTTATATGCTGATGACTCACTGGTTTTCTTGAATGGTAGGAAAAACTCCATTGCGGGATGTATGAAGTTTATTGATAGGTACTGTCGGGCCTCAGGAGAGAAAATCAATACGGCAAAAAGTTCTTTCATGATAGATGAGAAAGTGAGTGCCGATATTATTATCAGGATCAGATTATGGACAGGCTTTTCTTACAAACAGTCCCCGTTCACGTACCTTGGAGTTCCCATTTATCAAGGTAGATGCAGAATTTCTTATTATGATGACTTGGTTAATAAGATCCAAAATAGAATTCAGGGCTGGAAATCACGACTGCTGTCGCCTGGGGGAAGATTGACTTTGATCCGACATGTTCTTTTGTCTATGCCGATTTACACTATAGCAGCTACAGTGGTTCCTATGAGGATTTTGCAATCTATTCAGAAATTGCTTGCTGATTTCTTTTGGGGTGATCATGAAGGGAGGCATAAACGAAAATGGATTGCGTGGCAAAAAATCAGTGTTACTAAGGAAGAAGGTGGCTTACATGTTCGAAGTCTGGCCGACACTATTACAGCTTTTCGAGTTAAATCCCTTTGGAATCTGATGCATTCTAACTCTTTATGGGCTAATTTTTTAAAGAAAAAATATTTTAAGCCAGGGGTTCCAATCCGAAAGCAGGAGCTTAAAGCTGGGGCCTCACCTTTCATGAAAGAATTATTGATGCATAAAAATTTCTTAGTGGAAAACTCCACCTGGATGGTCACTAGAGGTAGCGTCAGTTTCTTTGAAGAACAATGGGCTAAGGATGAACTATTTATAAGGAATGGGGACGCGGAGACTAATGATATGTGGCCTTCCTTACGGCTAATGAGCAGGGATAATTTCAGAATGCTAACCCCGGAAATGAAAAGACGCGCTCAAGAGGCTTATAAGACAATAGTGAAAGGTGATGACGGAGATCGAGACACTAGAATTTGGATGCCCACTAATGATGGTATATTCTCCATCAGCTCTGTTTGTAAAATCCTAGGTGGTAGAGGGACACCCGATTATTTCTGGAATTGGATATGGCACCCTCTTTTGCCTTCTAAAATTTCCGTTTTCACATGGAAAGTTATTAAAAGGGCTATTCCCATAGATGGTGAAATTAGAAGAATCGGATTTCAGTTGGCTTCTAAATGCGGATGCTGTTTTCATGCTGAGGAGGAAACCATAAAACATCTTTTCCTGGAGGGTGAACTAGCATGTAGAGTGTGGAGACATTTCGATCTGATTTTTGACATTCACGTCCATAGACCGGTTGAAGTCTATACCATGTTAAAGGCGTGGTTCAGGAAGGCGAACAAATCTACCTTATCAGGTACCCTCACTCATCTTACTCCTCTTTTTGTTTTATGGGAGCTTTGGATTCAGCGAAACAGAAAACTTTATGATGGGAAGGAGTGCTCGTTCAGCTATGTAATCATTAAAGTGTATCATTGGATCAAATGTGTTGCAAAATTTTTTAACCCTAAATCAAAGGACAATAATGGGGCTTTGCTCAATAGATTGGGTATCCAGGAAATCAAAGTAACACTGACTCCGCCCCGGGTGGTGTACTGGACTTTCCCTCCTATGGGATGGTATGTGCTCAATGTGGATGGATCTTGTAGGGAGAAGACTATTGCTGGAGGTTTTGTTATTAGAAATGAAGAAGGTAACTTTGTGGCGGCTGGACAATGTTTTTTCGGAGAAGGAACAAATAATTCGGCGGAAACGAGGGCTTTGCTTGAAGGCTTGAGATTTTGTGCTGCCCAAGGTGTCCGACCATGTGTCATTCAAACGGATTCAATGGTGGTTAAACAATGGCTTTTCCAACAAACAAAAATTCCTTGGTTCCTAAGTAATTGGTGGAGGGAGATACGGGCGATGATAAAGGATACGGGGTGGCATTGCATCCATGTGTTCAGAGAGACAAACTCTGTAGCTGACGCCTTGGCTACTTTAGCTCAAAAGGAGCATAGTTCTCGTACTTATTCGTGGGGATCGCTCCCTAAAAGAATAAAGTCCCTAATTATTCTTGACAAGAATAAGACGGCATATCTTAGACTTCCGGCTTTTAAATGAGAATGCTATTCTACAGGTAGTGTGTGTTTTGTGCTATCTTAGGATGCCAACATTTGGTTTAGTATGGGTATGGTTTTGTCATATTTTGTTTAGAAATATGTTTTGTTTATCGCTTTCTGCTTGGTTTTTAATACGGGTAAAGTCGTAATGTACCCCCGTATAGAATGTAAGTCAATTGTTTGATAATTAATTAAGGTCTGGCATCCCATAGCTGCCCCTCCCCTCTGGAGGTTTTATAAAAAAAAAAAAAAAAAAAAAAAAAAAAAAAAAAAAAAGGAAGCAGACATTCCAGGGAATCCACAACTCGTCCAGGAAACAATCAGTCCAGGATCAAATCGATCACGAAACAACCGTCCAGGAACTTCCAAGGAAAGCAAACGCCCAGCAATTTGTAGGCCAGAGAGTGGCGGCGGCTGTAGGGTATGTGCTATTCAATCTTATGTTACTCAAGATACACTACACCAAAAACAGTCTAAAATAACAGTTTTAAGATAGCCTTTTTTTTTTTTTAATTTTAATTTTAATTTTTTTTTATTATTATTTTTTTTTTGCAATAGCCTTTACATGTGAATGCTATCCACTAAAAATGCTATTAGAGCCAACATAGCATTTTTTTTTCCTGCATTAATTTTTGGTCCCGAGGCCTTACTATATCTCTCCAAAAAATTAATACAACCTGAAACAGAGGATTTCCTGCCATTAAGAAATATCAAAGTGTCTGCATACAGAAGATGAGTGATGGGCATGCAGGTTCTTCCCGTGTAATAATAACCTATGTCTCCCTTGTTGAACGTCACTTTAAGCCCCTGTTAAGCACCTCCGACGCAATAATAAACAATAAAGGGGATAGTGGATCCCCCTGCCTCATCCCTCTAGATGATTTGAAATAACCATTATATACTCCTCGCATTAGGACCAAAAAACCACAATTAGATATACAATTGGATATAACGTGACACACCCTGTTATTGAAACCAAAACATTTTGAGCACCGATAATAGGAAAGCCCATTCTAAGTGGTCATAAGATTTCTCCATGTCAATTTTGCTCACCACTTTCCCATTAAAGGCTTTTTATTGATATCTCTAACCAATTCCTGGGTCAGACCAATACTTTCTACTATAGATTTATTTATTTATTTATTTTAAATAAACCTCCAGTGGAGAGGGGCAACTATGGGATGTCATACCTTTATTACTTGATAAAAATCTTTTACAAACTGTCAAGGGTACATTACAACTTTATCCAAGAAATAAAACCAATTGGACAAACAACATAAAACAAGAAATAAAAACCGTCCATGCAAGAAAACTTTCCTAACTCACTTGACCTTAAGAAAGGAAAATTGAGAAACATACCTATTTCACCAAGGATAAGGCCTAAACCAAAGAAAAGTTGAGACCTATTTCTACTACAAATTTCATTTTCACAAAGGCACCCTGTTCTTGGGCCACAATCTCTAGCAGCAGAAAAGAATAATAGGACGAAAGTATTTTACTAAAAATGTTTTAAATACCATTGTAAAGAATAATAGGACGAAAGTCTGAAAAAGAACTTGGCGATTCCAGTTTAGGGATCAATGTTATCAAGTAGGTTGAAAAAGCCGAAGGAAGAGCCTCATCTGCAAAGAATTGAACAATCACTTCCCATATATCAATACCAACCACCTCCCAACAGGTCTGAAAAAACCCAGCCATATAACCATTTCAACCTGGTAGTTTGTTTCACTTTCTCAAAGGTAGGGCTCTTGATTAAATTTGCACAACTCGAACTGAAGACAACAGTAGGAATGCATTCAAGCAGTTCAAAATCCATTAGTTGGATATGCCTAATGTGGCGGGTGAATCAGAATTTTCTAACAATACTAAGAATTAAAAGAACAACTTACCACCTCAGTTCTCCAACCTTTTAACACAACACAATGAATCTTTTCTCCTATTACAATAGTGAAATAGAATGAATCTTCTAACACAGCACAAACAAACTTTTTGAATGATTGAGATCAACCGCAAACCTTCAAAATTTGACATTATGCTAAACAAACACTCTCATCAGTGATAGCATGTATCAAATCACACATTGTATTACAAAGTTGTATTATAAAGCCTTTTTAAAAAAAATTAAATGTACCACTGTTTCCACTAACAACTAAGGAGAAACAATTTAAAAGAAAAAGAAATCACTCGGTAACTTGTTGGCATTGAAAAACATCATGAACCACACCAAATTATGAATGAGCACACAAATTAAACTATCCTATCAACATTTTATATATTTCACCTCCAGGAGGGAGGGCCAGCTATGGGATGGCAGACCTTAATTCCCAAATCAAAAGATTTTACAACTTTTTCGGTGGTACATTAAGACTTTACCCAAATTAAAAGAAAACGGGTAAAAACCCTTACAAATCAGAAACTTAAAAATAAACACCAAAAGGCTAGCCCTTATTATTAACCAAACATTTTAGTTTCAAAGGTTAGACCTTCTTTACCAAAAGGCCTAGGGGCTAGGCCTAATTCGCCAAAAGAGAATTAGGAATAGCCCTAACTCACCAAGAAAGGGAACTTACTAAGAAATGGAAATCCCCAAGAAAGGGAGTTCACCAAAAGCATAACATTCAACCTTATATCAATCAACAATACCTCCCAAACAAGCATGCTCCTTATCAACCAATGACAACCATCCCTGAATTCACTGAAAAACCAGCAAACAGCAGACCTTTATCACCAAACCAGCAAAACAGCGAACAACTTCCTTACAAGCACCGAACCAGCCACCGAGGCAGACCTAACAGCAAACAGCAGCAAGACGAAACACAGCAGCAACATGAAGAATCACAGCAGCAGCAACCGGGAATCACTGCAGCAGGAAACAACATGCAACAGCCCCACGCAAGAACCACAACAGCAACAGGAAACAACAGACTTAACAGCAAACTGCAGCAAGAAGAAACACAACAGCAACATGAAAAACCACAGCAGCAACATGAAAAACCACAGCAGCAACAGGAAGAACCTCACTGTAGCATCGGACTCCTCCCTCTCACGCAATCATCAATCATTCTAAAACCTTAAACCAAGCACACCGAGCGTCACATGAATAAAATCCAGAGCTTGAACAAATAGAGAAGCAAATTAACATAGAAAATCAATGTGATTTCCTTAGATAAGCTGTCCTCATTTTGTCTAAAGCGAGCAAAAGCTCTTGCTCTATTTGGAAGAGTCGTCCAAGTATAACTTCGAAATACTTGTTCATCTTGTGCCAATCTTGCCATACTATCTGCGACTGAATTAGTCTCTCTGAAAACATGAATACAATGGCACACCAAAGAATTGCTGATATATCTTATCTCTCTACCACTCATTTAGGAACCACGAACCATTTGCCTCCTTATAAAATCATTGTTTAACCAGCATAAAATCTTTTTTTATTTTATTTTTTTAAAAATAAACCTTCAGAGGGAGGGGCAGCTATGAGATGCCTGTTTTTTTTAAATTAAACCTCCAGTGGAGAGGGGCAACTATGGGATGTCAGACCTTTATTATTTGAGAAAATTTCTTTTACACTTGTCGGGGGTACATGACGACTTTACCCGAGAAAGGAAAACCAAAAAAACATACATCATTAAAACCAATGCTAAACCACTCTACTAACTCAAAAAACCTTAAAACTGCAAATAAAACTTCTTTCAAAACATAACTTGCTAATCTTATCAATTTGAACGTGCAAAAGCCAGTTATACTGTCACGAGACTGCACCATTTATCAACTATATTCAACCCTGCACATTCAGGAATTAGGCTCAACCAAACAGCAACAGACTTGTAAGACTTGCAAACTCAATTTGCACCCTGTCAAATTGCCACTAGCGAAACAACTTCGGCAAACACAGATTTCCATCCCCATGACCATGCATCACCCTAAACCGCATGACCCTGCATCGCACCATAACCGCATAACCCTGCATCGCACCATAAATGAAACTGGAAAAAAAGAACTGCAACTGTCCAGTCTGTTGCCAATACAAAACCGCAGACCTGATCCTCGACTCAAACAGCCCGGCAAACTGCACTGTGTTGCTCCGCATCCTCTACGCTCCAATTCAGGTCTTGAACCCTGCATACCTGCATCGAGATTTCCTCCGCCCTTCCTTGCCCATGCCATATACCAGATTTTCAAAATAGGATATTTCCCCTGTTTTTCCAGACAATGACCTCTCCATTTCTTCGCAACAACGCCAAAAAACACGCCGAATTGATTGCTGCGACCCAAAGATTGTACCAGAAATATCAACCCTTATTTAACATCCGGAAGTCTGAGATATGTCGTCTTATTCTTATCAAGAATAATTAAGGATTTTATTCTTTTAGGAAGCGAGCCCCAAGTATAAGTTCGAGACATATGCTCAACTTGTGCCAATCTAGACAAAGCGTCTGCCACTGAATTAGTCTCCCTGAACACGTGGATGCAATGCCACACCAAAGCCTTATTCATCTCTCTTATCTCCCTCCACCAATTGCTAAGAAACCAAGGAATATTTGTTTCTTGGAAGATCCATTGTTTAACCAACATTGAGTTCGTTTGAATGACACATTTACGGACACCCTGATCAACACAAAATCTCAAGCCTTCAAGCAAGGCCCTCGTTTCTGTTGAATTGTTTGTTCCTTCCCCAAAAAAACATTGTCTAGCCGCCACAAAGTTACCCTCTTCATTTCTAATAACAAAGCCTTTAGAAGTATTCTTCTCCCTACACAATCCATCTACATTTAGCACATACCATCCCATAGGACGGAAATTCCAGTACACCACCCGGGGAGGAATCATTTCTACTTTTTTTTTCCTGTATACCCAATCTATTGAGCAACGCCCCATTGGTTTCCTTTGATTAAGGATTACAGAATTTTGCAACACATTTAATTCAGTAATACACTTTAATGATCACATATAGTTTTCTGTTTCTTTGGATCCAAATCTCCCATAAAATAAAAAGAGGAGTGAGATGAATTAGGGTACCTGATAATGAGAATGTCTTTGCCATTCTAAACCACGCCTTTAGCATGGTATAGACTTCAACCGATCTATGTACGTGTATATCAAACATCAAGTCAAAATGTCTCCACACTCTTTGACAGCGGACAAAACAACCAAGTGCAATAAAACAAGAAGACACCCCACGACAAACACTCTAGGATACAGAATAGTCACCACCTAAAGTGAATCGTAAAGGATTTAGATAAGAAACTCACCACTCGATGGAAATAAACCAAAGAGATACAAAGTAAATTGGAAAAAGCTCTCCAAGAGGCTAACTTCATTCAAACTCAAAAACTATTGTTACTGTCATCTGATGAAGCTTAAATAGATTACTTGGAACAACCCTCCAAGCCTATGATGCATCACTACTACAGATTTCAGCTTGCATAGCGCTTTTTTTTGGGCTTAAATAGCGCTTTTAAGAGCTATCTAAGCTACCGCTATGCAAGCTAAAAAATACTTAAATAGCGCTTTTAAAAGCGCTATCTAAGTTTACCACTTAGATAGAGATTTGTTTTGATGGCTTAAAAAACGCTATCTAAGTCCAAAAAAAGCGCTATCTAAGTTTAAAAAAAAAATTAAAAAAAAATTAAATAGCACTTAAAAAAGCGCTATCCAAGTGAAAAAAAAAAAATTTAATTTTAATTTTAATTTTTTTTTTTTTTTTTAAATTAACCTCCAGTGGGGAGGGGCAACTATGGAATGCCAGACCTTTATTAAATATCCATAAAAATTACAAATCGTTGCGGGGGTACATTACGACGTTACCCGCGTTAATTCTAAAAACAAATTTTATAACAAAATTTTAAAGCAAAATTCCTGGAAAGAAAGAAACAAAGGAACTGAGGACCAGCCAGGAATAGAATAGAAACCCAAGCACACCCAAGACTGCCGAAACAAACAGCATACACCCACAACACCGCATCCACGCAAAACGCTGAATATCTAAAGCCGCATCCACGCAAACAGCAGCAACAGCAGCGGCATCAGCAGCAGCAGCATCCGCAGCAGCAGCAGTGGCATCAGCAGACAGCAGCAGCAGCAACAGCAGACCCGCAGTCGCACCCAGTCGCACCCAAAAAAAAAAATTACATTGATGATGCTGCTTTGACATGGAAAACTCTAATCCGGAAACTGCTGAAAATACTAAATACATAACAAGAACTAATCAAATCAACAATCATGAAATATTACTGATAATGTAAAATTTGATAGCTTCATACAATGATTCACAGAAGAACATCTAAAATCTTTTACCTGAGATTACTGATAATGTAAAATCTTCTACATCGGCTGTTTTCTTATCAAATTTAAGAAACCTAGAAGAGATCTGCCAATAGATTAAAGAAAAAAAATACTAATTAGATAAAGTAGTGCCAATAGATTGTGTGTGTGTAGTGTGTACATGTTTATGATACCAAGATTTCAGATCATAGGTGCTTGGCCCATGCCATATTTTTTATGCCTCCAGATAGGAATGATCAAGATATACAATGCCACAATCCTAAGCTTCATATGCAAATTTCAAGGGAGTGTTAGTAGGTTTATTTGATTCAACTAGTAGTGAATAGGTGACAATAAATGGTATGTATATTGTCAAACACAAGAAGTTCCATGAAGAAAATTATAATGTGCATCACTCATTTAACACAAGAAGTGATCCGAGCATACATAAAACATATATCAGAACATAGGAAAATACATAAAAGACATTTACTTATACCTGCATTATAGTCAGTGTGAGTGAAAAGTACAGAGCATGGAAGCTGCAGCTGCAGGGGTACTACTTCAATGTGTACAGGAGGGATGCTTATCTTTCTTAGACAAGGGGAAAGAACAAAGACCTTATCATCGCAATTGCAGCTGTACCCTGCATCAATTGAAACAGGGCTGTTCAAACAATTGTACTTAGAGAAGGAGGATATCATTCCCAACTAATAAAACATGGAGTAAGTGCTCCTTGTCCATTGCAGCGACCAATTAGTCCTCCCAATCTTCTACACCACAGATAGTATCTGGAGGGGAAACAAAAAAAAAACAGAGACTTTTATACTACTGAACAGTTATATTTATTGGAGACTTCATTGGACTAGCAAAGATGAGTGAAAGCATTTGTAGATATTTGCTCCGCCATACCATTATTTTTCTCTGTTAACATATACACTTCCCTGGATTCAAAATGGTCAATAGGGAAAACTGTACAAAAATATTTTCCATCATGTATATCAATAAAATCTTTGCAGGCTGATTTAGTCAAATTCTCCTAGTGTGCATAGAATGTGTCATGTGCATTACGCAAGTGCAAGGATTGACACAATCAGTTGATTCAAACAAACCACCTCACCAGGGCTGAAATCATCAACTCTTGCTTCTCTTGTTCCCATGCAGATCTGCAACTTCTTCCTCTTTCCTTCTCTCCACTATGTTTTGTTTGTATCCCTTTTTCCTAAGTAGTATCTGAAATGGTAATACTATAATCTAAAGTCACTCTTGGAAAAACAGTAGAGAAGTTCTCTATCATTTTTGTTTCTCTTTAGCATAATGTCCATGAGAGGCTTTGAATAAAGTCAAGATAATGAACTTTAACTTCATGTTAACGGAGTGCCCCAAAGTGACACCCAACTTGAGGATATCTACTTCTGCACTCATGCCTTCCTATGTAAATGGAACACACATCAAAAGGGATTCATAAAAACTCCTAACACGCACACAACATATATAGCAAAAAACAGTAACATACACATGCATTTGCTTATACCTGCATAATAGTAAGTGTAGTTGAAAAGTAGAAAGAATGGAAGCTGCAGCTGGTGGGAACTACTTCAATGCGTTCAGGAAGGATGCATATCTTCATTCCATCTCTCTGGCAGATCAGTTTTCGAACTGATCCCGCTTCCATATAAAAGAAATTTGGCAACTTAAGAATCAATTCAACTCCAAAATTCAAAAATTAAAACAATAGAAAGCGGTCTCTGCATCTAAACAAATCAAAACAGACTAAACAAAAACAAATAAAGTAGAGAAATTAGTCTCTTTGTTTTCATTATTTGTAAGGAGTTCAATTCAACAATAACAAAGACAAAACACTCTGAATCAAAACGAATGAAGTTAGTAAAAGAAAACATTTCGTTTACTTATTCAAATCCTCCCAAAACAAAGTGAACAATGTCGTAACCTTCAAACGTGAAAGAAAATGAATCAGCAAACAACAGCTGATAAAAATTAAAGTGAAAAACCATAATTTCTGAAACTTACCTTTGAAATCCACCAAGGAGGACGACGGAATGAGATCTCGAGTTAAAATCCTGGGCTAAGTCATCATTTATTGAGCGAATCAACTCACTGTTTCAAAATATGAATGAAAACTATTCTTAGAAAGAGAGGAAGATTGAAGTGAACAAAATTGAATGAAGTGAAGAAAAGCGACAAGAAGAAAGCCCGATGAAGCAAGATTGGCAATGATTGCACCCAACAACTTACTCAACTCCTCGTCATTTCACACTGCCAATTGTATGTGTCGTAGCACTATTCTGGATTGCTTGTTGTCTCTCGCTGCTTTTCCTGCTAACTCCAACACCTGATAAGAAGAAACCCATTGTAAATTAGATTCCCAATTCATTAGGTCAAAATTGTTCAAGTCTGTTTCACAAAAAATCACAAATTTAAGCACCATAATCAAAGTCCATTGTCAATTTCATAAAAATAAACCAAAACAATCAAACCCCATGTAAACATAAACATTATTCAATTTCGTTTCAGAAAATCAAAAAATTAGGGCACAAAAGGCAAATCAAAACCAAACTAATGAAAACCCATTCAAAATCAAAGCATGCTTAACCAACTGAACTTAATCATTCAAAATGTAGTTAAGTATTCCAAATTAGTTTAAACTCTGTAAGTTGTTTATTGTTCATTCAAGTTGTTTCTAAATGAATGGAAGGAGAACCAAGCTGCACGCAATATCATGAATTGACAGCCCCATTAGAGTTTGTATCAATGAGATGTTTCTTACTGATGTTAATGGTGATTATTATGGTTGTTGGGTGATTACATTCGTTGGTTGAATTGTGTTTTCAATATAGGAATGCGTCCACCCAAATCAAGTAAAGTAAATATACATTCAATAACATTATGGTCAAAAAAAGATTAACTTTTAGATTCCTCATAGTAAAGAAACCAATTACATTTCCCCTCGAATTTCAAACACAATCTGACATAAGAAACAAAATGAGAAAAACTTACCAGAACCATTTGAAGACGTATCCGCAGTAGTCTCTTTACCATTCTGACTGTTGCTCTTCTCTTTTCTTCTCCCCTGTTTCTTCACCCCCCACCTTTAACCAGAGGTCTCAGAGCAAACACCCTAACCCCATTATTCTCTCCCAATAACAAATACCCCAAAGAAACACAAATCGAACAAATGGATATCAAACAATCAAGAACAGCACACTTGATTAATTTCAAACTTACACAATCCTCTTCACCCTCCAAAGCCTTCCCAGCAAAAACCCAAATTTTCTGAGCAGAGACGGAATGCAAAGCAAAGACATTATCCGACCCACAAAGCTTCACTGAAAATCCATGTGAGAGAGAAACAACAACCCCACCAAGTTTCTCATCAAACCCAAGATCCCTTTGGTTACACTTCACTTGAGCTTTGGAAAAAAGTTGGGTCTTTTGTATAGGACCCAGAAACGGAGAAGAACCCTCGAGTCCTGGCCACTGCGGGGGGCGGCGGAGACGAAGAGGACATGGGTAGTTGGGGTTGAATGGAGGCGGAGGAAACATGTGGAAGTGGGGAATTAGAGTTTGGGGTGGTGGAGAAGATGAAGGAGTGAAAGGGGAGATGGACGGGAAGAGAAGGATTGAAGAATCTGAGTGCATCAGAGCTAATGAGTTGGAGTTTGGTTCCAAGAGAAGACAAGTTACCTGCACAGAAGAAGAGGGTTGCGAGCGGGAGGGAAGGTTCAGTTAGAGGCCTGCATAACCCCCAAAGCTCGAAAGCGAGAGAGAGTGAGAGCGGTGGAGTGAGGGAGGCAGGGAGAGCAATGGAGAGAGTGAGAGCAATGGAGATAGGGAGCAGGGCGAGAGAGAGGGAAGCAGAGCTACGCACAGAGGGGGACGAGAGAGAGAAGGAGGCGTTGTTCTCCCCTTCTAGGTTAGATCGAGCGGGCTTTTAAAAATTTGGGTGAAATAATAAGCGGTTTTATGTATTTGATCTCCCGCTTTTATTCGGAAGCGCTATCCTAAATGTAAGTAGCATAGCGCTTCGGAAGCGCTATGCAAGCACTTTAAAAGCGCTATGGTAGCTTTGGTAACGTTTTTTCTCATAGCGTTTTTTAAAGCGCTATCTAAGACATAACTAAGATAGCGCTTAACTGAAAAAAAAAATTAAAAGCGCTATTGTAGTGTTTTTTTTTTTTTAAGACAAATAAGCGCTATTCTAGTGCCCACTTGGATAGCTCTTTAAAAAAGTGCTATCTAAGTGGCGTTACCTAAGCTAATATTTGTAGTAGTGCATTGAACATATCAAAAGACTCCTAGAAATACCAAAAGACTAAACACCAAAAGACTCATTAATCAACCAGAGTGATTAAAGAGAGTGGTTGGAAATTGGCTGGAAGTGTGGTAAGAGATTCATTCTCAAACACTCCCGTGTCAATCTCCCCAGGTTGAGAAAGACTCTCCCAAGAGTCTTCATTATCATTTTGTTCATAAAAGGGGAAAAGATCGGCAACATTAAAAGTGGCTGAAACATTGTAGTGACTTGGCAACTCAATTTTGTAGGCATTCTCTCCAATACGTTGCAGCACCTTAAAAGGACCATCAGCCCGAGGCTTGAGCTTACTAAACTTTCCAGAAGGAAAATGCTCTTTCCTGAGATAGACCCACACTAAATCTCCTTCCTTGAATTCAACATGCCTGCGATGCTTGTTTGCACTCTTCTGATATTTTTCATTCTGTTGCTTAATCCTATTCTGGACTTGTTCATGCAGCTGCTTGATACTTTTCACTCGTTCTTCTGCATCTCCACTGAAATGATGAGTGACTGACAACGGAGTTAAGTCTAAGGGACTGATAGGATTTTGGCCATAAACAACTTCGAAAGGACTATGACCAGTACTTTGGCTGACAGATCGATTATATGCAAATTCAATTTGAGCCAATACCAGATCCCACTGTCTAATATTCTTACCCACATAGCTTCGCAAGAGATTTCCCAGGCTACGATTGGTAACTTCAGTTTGACCATCCGTTTGAGGATGATACGACGAGCTGAACTTAAGAATAGTGCCAAGCTTCCGCCAAAGAGTGCGCCAGAAATGGCTAAGAAACTTAGAGTCTCGATCAGAAACAATCGACTTCGGAATGCCATGGAGCTTCACAATCTTTTTAAAATATAAATCAGCCACAAGAAAAGCGTCAAGGGTCTTGTTGCAGGCAACAAAGTGAGCAATTTTCGAAAATCTATCAACAACCACCATGATAGAATCTTTGTTTCTCTGAGTCCTGGGCAAACCAACAACAAAATCTAAACTGACATCTTCCCATGGGGTAGTAGCTACTGGTAGAGGAGTATATAAACCAGTATTTTGGCCGTGACTCTTTGCAATATGACAAATCTTACATCTCTGTATGTGTCTCATTATATCTCGTTCCAACTTTGGCCAGTAGAAATGCTCACGGACAGCAGCGAGAGTTTTATCTCTCCCAAAATGGCCACCAAGCACCCCTGCATGAGCTTCTAAAATAATTGATTCCCTTAGAGAACAATCAGGTATACATAGATTGTTTCCTTTGAAAAGGTAACCATTTTGTAGCTGAAAAGGATAACAAGAACCTTTTGAACATTCATCCCAAATCTTACCAAAATGTGCATCGTTCTTATAAAGCTCCCGCAAGATCTCAAAGCCTATAACCTTCACTTGCATAGCAGATAATAAAATTTGTTTTCGGCTAAGAGCATCTACAACCACATTTTGAACTCCAAACTTGTGTTTAATAGTGAAATTATAAGCTTGAAGAAACTCAACCCAAGAGGCATGACGACTGCTTAATTTGCTTTGGCTATTATTGAATTTCAATGCCTAATGATCGGAATATAAAACAAATGGTTTGGAAAGTAGATACTGACTCCAATGACTCAATGCTCGAAAAATTGCAAAGAACTCCTTTCATATGTAGAGTAGTTTTTGCAAGAATCATTCAGCTTTTCACTGAAGAAGGCAATTGGCTTACCTTCTTGAGCAAGAACAGCCCCAATACCCGTGCTGGAAGCATCACACTCAACTTCAAAAATTTTATTAAAATCTGGAAGTGAAAGAACAGGAGCTTCAGTTACCTTCTGCTTGATGAATTCAAAACTCTTTTGAGCTTCATTTGTCCATCTGAAAGTGTTTCCTTTCAAACATTCGGTGAGTGGAGAGACAATTGTGCTGAATCCTTTGATAAATCTACGGTAGAAAGATGCAAGACCATGAAAACTACGGATTTCATGCAATGATCTAGGAGCTGGCCAGTCGAGGATCGCTTCCACCTTGTTGGGGTCCATCTTTATTCCTTCCTTAGAGACCACATACCCCAAGAAGACAAGACTATCTGTGAAAAATCTGCACTTCTTTATGTTGGCATAGAGCTTTTGTTCTCTCAAAGTACTAAAAATCTGGTGAAGGTGCTCTAAGTGTTGAACTTCACTCTTGCTGTACACAAGGATGTCATCAAAATAGACAACGACAAATTTCCCAATGAACGGCTTTAAAATCTGATTCATGAGGCGCATAAAGGTACTAGGGGCATTAGAAAGGCCAAATGGCATAACCATCCATTCGTAGAGACCGTCCCTAGTCTTGAAAGCAGTTTTCCATTCGTTTCCAGATCTCATTCGTATTTGATGTTAGCCACTGCGGAGATCAATTTTTGAGAACATAGTCCATGAAGCTGGTCTAGAAGATCGTCAAGCCGAGGCATCGGAAAATGATAATCAATAGTGATCTTATTTACTGCTCTACTGTCAACACACATTCGCCAAAAGCCATTTTTTTAGGTACCAAAAGAGCAGGAACTGCCAGTGGACTCATACTCTCCCGTATTAAACCTTTAGTGAACAAGTCATCTACTTGCCGCTGTAACTCCTCATACTCCTTAGGATTCATTCTATAGGCTGCCTTGTTTGGTAGAACAGATCCAGGCACAAGGTCTATGCAGTGCTGGATGTCTCTCATAGGTGGAAGTCCATGGGGAATTTCTTTTGGGAAAACATCTTGAAATGTTTCAAGAAGACCTTTCATTATGATAGGCTACTCATTACTGACTTCATTCTCTTCTACAACAACAAGAACAAGACCATGACCATATTTTCTCAGTTCTTGTCTATACTCGGAGTTAGTTATAAGACTGCCATTCTTCAATTTTGAAGTCTTTTCACCATGCTCAACTTTAGAAGGACCCAAGATGATCTTGGTTTTGTCTTTAAAAAAAGTATATGTATTTCTGTAGCCATCATGGATAGTCCTTCTATCATACTGCCAAGGACGTCATAGGAGCAAGTGACAAACATCCATAGGGGCAACATCGCACCAAACGTCGTCTCTATAATTTTTTCCAATTGAAAATGAAACAAGACAGCGTTGGTTTACCTTCATCTCATTGTCTTTCTGCAGCCACGATAGCTTGTAAGGACACGAGTGCTTTTCTATTTTGAGGCTCAGTTTCTTAACCATTTGAGTGGAAACCACATTTTCAAACTGCCACCATCGACAATTACATCACACACCTTGCCATGCGAAGTGCATTTGGTGTGGAAGATATTCTTTCGAAGCCAGTCATCATGTTCTCCACAAACCACGCTCAGATTTCTGCGAACAAGAAGTGATTCTCCTTGGTCCGCATAGGTGATATCATCCCTTTCCTCTGAAATTTGGGTGTTGGTCTGAGAGTCTTCATCAACCACCTCATCAATTTCCTTTTTAATCAGGGTAACAATCCTGCGGTTAGGACAGTCAGAGGCTATATGTCCATATCCCTGGCACTTGAAACAGTGTCGCGAGCCCGTACTCCGAGAACTCTACAGTTGTTTATGATCAACCCCACTTTCACTATTAGGAATGGTCTTAGGAAAAGGTTTAGCAGCTGGTGTGGCTTTAGAAAAGGAATTATCCCCTTTGCTGGTTGAAGAATCTCGATTGGAGGAACGAAAACTGCTTCCACGAGCTTATTTTTGCTGCCTTTCAATCTTAAGGGCCAACTTACAAACATCATTGAAAGTCCAATACTGTTGTAACTGACCACGTTCCCAATCTCTGGCCTCAAACCCGCAAGATATCGAGCGATAGTTTGTTCTTCTGGTTATACTAAATCACATTTAATCATCAGATTTTCATATTCTCCTGTAAACTCTTCTACACACAGCTCCCTTTGCTTAAAGTTATGAAGTCTAAGGAAGTTGTTTTGCCGATAGTCTTCTGGCAAATACTTCCTTTTAAGTTCTCTTTACATCTTTTCCCAAGTTACAATTCTTCCTCTACCTTCACGTTCCCTCTGCCTTCTAAGATTTTCTCACCAGAATGATGCTTGTTTCCTCAACCTTACAGTAGCAACTTTCATTTTGCGATGATCAAAAACTTCCTTTAATTTAAATACACGCTCCACAGTATGCAGCCAGTCAATACATTCGTCGGGTTGCGAGTGGCCTTCAAACTCCGGAAGATCAACCTTGATATCGAAGTCTTGCCTATGATTATGATTTCTGCTGGGATGAGGAGGGGATTCCTCTTCACTAAAGTGATGGCTTGAGCCTTGGAAGAAAGGATTTCCTTCTTCAGTGCTCTCGTTGGAAACTTCTTCCTCTTCTTCATGATTATTACGCTGTTCCAAGCGTTGCTGGAGTTCCTAGACCTGTCTCCTTAACTCCTCTATCTCAAAGACATGATTCAACGGTTGATGGCCTCCGCGACCACCCCTACGTCCACCACGTCGTCCTGCCATGGGTCTGTTTTGAGCTTCGAACTCCTCAGCTCTGATACCAATTTGACACCGGACAAAACAACCAAGTGCAATAAAACAAGAAGACACCCCATGACAAACACTCTAGGATAGAGAATAGTCACCACCTAAATTGAATCGTAAAGGATTTAGATAAGAAACTCACCACTCGATGGAAATAAACCAAAGAGATACAAAGTAAATTGGAAAAAGCTCTCCAAGAGGCTAACTTCATTCAAACTCAAAAGTTGCTGTTACTGTCATCTGATGAAGCTTAAATAGATTACTTGGAACAACCCTCCAAGCCTAGGATGCATTGAACATATCAAAAGACTCCTAGAAATACCAAAAGACTAAACACCAAAAGACTCATTAATCAACCAGAGTGATTAAAGAGAGTGGTTGGAAATTGGCTGGAAGTGTGGTAAGAGATTCATTCTCAAACACTCCCGTGTCACTCTTCTTGCTAGCTCACCTTCCAAGAAAAGATGTTTTATGGTTTCCTCCCCAAATTGCGCACAACATCCACATTTAGAAGCCAATTGGAATCCAATTCTTCTAATTTCTCCATCTATGAGTATAGCCCTTTTAATAATCTTCCATGTGAAAATGGAAATTTTGGAAGGCAGTAGAGGATGCCAGATCCAATTCCAAAAGTCATTAGGTGTCCCTCTGCCACCTAGAATTTCACATATTGAGCTAATATAGAACATACCATCATTACTTGGTATCCATATTCTAGTGTTCCGATCGCCATCATCGCCTTTCACTATTGTCTTGTACGCCTCTTGAGCTTTTCTTTGCATTACCGGAATTAAACATCTGAAATTTTCCCTACACATTTGCCTTAGGGAAGGCCAAGTGTCATTTGTCTTCCCTTCCCCATTTCTAATAAAGATTTCATCCTTAGCACAGTGTTCTTCAGAAAAGTTAATGCTACCTCTAGTGATCCTCCAAGTGGAATTTTCCACTATGAAATTTTTATGCACCAACAACTCTTTCATAAACGGGGAAGCCCCAGCTTTAATCTCTTGTTTTCTGATTGGAACCCCTGCCTTCAAATATTTTTTCCTAAAAAACTTTGCCCATAAAATATTGGTGTTTATCAGATTCCAAAGGGACTTAACTCGAAAAGCTTTTATAGTATCATCCAGACTTCTAACATGTAACCCACTTTCCTCCTTAGTAACACTGATTTTATTCCATGCAATCCATTTTCGTTTATGTCTCCCTTCACGATCTCCCCAAAAGAAATCTGCAATCATTTTCTGAATAGATTATAGGACCTTGATAGGGACTACTGTAGCTGTTATGGTGTAAATCGACACAGACAATAAAACATGTCGGATCAAAGTCAATCTGCCCCCTGGCGACAACAGTCGGGATTTCCAGCCTTGGATTCTATTATGGATCTTATTTACCAAATCATCATTGTAAGAAATTATGCATCTACTTTGATAAATGGGTACTCCAAGGTATGTGAAAGGGGATTGCTTGTAAGAGAAGCCTGTCCATAATTTGATCAAAATTATTTTTTTTGCACTAACTTTCTCATCAATCATGAATGAACTTTTCTCAATATTAATTTTCTCTCCTGATGTCTGACAATATCTTTCTATAAATTCATACATCTTGCAATGGATTTTTTCCTACCATTCAAAAAAAACCAGTGAATCATCAACATACAAGAGGTGAGTAATCAGGAAAGCCGCCATGGGAGTGTGATAAAATCCAATTTCCCCTCTACGAAAAGCCCGAGAGAGTCCTCTACTAGTACTTCTGCTGCAATAACAAAGAGTAAGGGGGAGAAAGGGTCACCTTGCCTAAGACCCCTAGATGATCTGAAATATCCGGCATACCCGTCTTGCATCAACACCGAGAATCCACAATGTGTTTTGCAATTTGAGATCAGATGACATATTCTGTTATTAAAACCAAATTTAAGTAGAACCGCCAAGAGACATCCCCATTCAATTCTGACATATGCCTTTTCCATATCCAACTCGAACATTACATTGTTCCCAATTACTTTTTTGCCAATCTCTCTCATTAGTTCTTGTGCCAATCCAATGTTTTCTGAAATAAGTCTCCCTTGTACGAAAGCCCCCTGCTCTAAAGAGATAATATTTGGGAGTATCTTACCCAATCTCATACAAAGGATTTTAGTAAAAAATTTATATACCATGTTGCACAGACTAATAGGCCTAAAATCAGAAAAGGAAGCGAGCTCATCAATTTTAGGAATAAGTGCAAAAAAATTAGAAGAGAAACTACCTAGCATCGCTTGGCAATCAAAACATTTCTGCGCGGCTTTCCAAATATCCAGACCAATAATGTCCCAACAACTCTGAAAGAAGCCAGCTGTAAAACCATCCAGACCCGGTGCACTATCATGTGGAATGCTTAGAACTGCTTTTCTGACTTCCTCTAAATCAGGCGGCTTCATGAGTAAATCATAGTCCTCCTCCCGTATCAAGCTCGGAATGCACTCCATGAGTTCTAGATCCTCATTGTACTCTCCTGATGAAAACAAGGATCCAAAAAAATTATTCGCTTCCAAAATAATACCTCTTAGATCCGTGATTAAATTCCCTGCCCTTGTCAACGATTTTTATCATTTCTCTTCTTTTTTGCTTGGCTTTGACGGAAGCAAAGAAAAATTTAGTGCAAGCATTTCCTTCTTTGAATTCCTTTTCACTTGATTTTTGTTTCCAGTAAATTTCTTCTCTTAGTAGCGCCATTTTGAGTTCAGCCTGACATATATTCAGATTAACCATATCATTTGTATTCCAACCCTGCATTAAATTGAATTCCAATCTTGCAATATCATCCTCCAATCCTCTAATATTACTGAAAATATTACCGAAAGTTCCTTTATTCCATATTTTTCAGAGCTTCTCTGAGGCGCTTAAGTTTGAAAGCCATGCTATACATAGGCCCATAACCATCTACCTTAGAGTTCCAGTTTCTATCCACAAATCCCAAAAAGTCATCATGAGTTAACCACATACTTTGAAATTTGAATGGGGACATACCTGCCCTTTGTGACAAAGCAAAGAAAGTAGCAACGGTGCGTGATCAGAGTCAAGCCCAGGTTCTGTCATCTCCTTTTTGGTTGTTACACCAAGTATATTTAGGTCCTTCAAACCCACAATCTGAAAGTCCGCAACTCGAGATATAGCTAGAAAACTCTGACATTGCCAGTTGATTAGGAAGGCGTCGGCCTAATTTTTCTCCACCTTTTACAATGACATTGAAGTCGCCGCCAATGATCCAGGATTCATTCATACCTACTGCAATGTGCTCCATGTCTTTCCATAAGCTTCGTCTCTCCTGTACTGAACATTTTGTATATACAAAGGAAGTGTAAAAACTGATATTGGAAAAAAAGGATAGTAACCTTACAATGAATCAATTGGCCGGTGCGAATTAATATATCCACTTATAGGTTATTATCCCAAAAGAGCCATATTTTCCCTCCAACTTCCTCATTCGTTGCAAAGCAGGACAGACTTACTTTGCCTGCAATCTCCATGTGCCTTGTAGCTTGAATCATAGGTTTCGCAATGGAAAGCATCTTAACATTGTTTTCTTTAACCAACTTTTTTAATCTGCATCGGGTCGCCCGGTTACCCACTCCCCGTGCATTCCAGAAAATCACATTATCTATCATTATGAATACCTGGGGTAGTCATGTTTCGTGTCACTCTCCGACTCCCCTCCGCGGGTCCATTCTTTGAACTCTTCTTTTTACCTTTCGTCATAGCTTCGTCAGAAAGATGACCTGGCTCAACCATGTTATTAGAAGATGTATGTGCATTCGACTCATTATCCAACAATGCATGATTTCCTGACTTGTTGCATCCTGCCTGCACCTGCAAGTCTGTGCATTAACTGCTGCTCCCTGTTATTGTATGTTGTCGGCATGCAAACTCTTTGAAGGAAAGTTTCCAGCTCCCTGCGGCTGTGCCAGGACTTGACCACTCTGTTTCGTTGTTGAACTAGTCCCCTGCTGTCCGATATTATCCAATGCTTTTACCTCCGAATCCATCGAAATGCGTTTGTGTATCCTGAATCAAAATGTATCAAGTTGTCTCCTATTTTATGTTGCACGTCGGTACTGTTGGTATCCCCTGTTTTGTGTCTCTCCTCGGCCATGTTTAGATCCCCTGACTTATCCAAAAGTGCTTCATGTAAATACTGATGGTCCTCTGATCAGCAGTTTAGACTGACCTTGTGCATTATCTGAGCTATTATCCGCCACAAAAGGAACAATCCACAACGGCGCCGCATTGGCGGATCCTTCTTCAGACTTTGCTTCGTCGCATTTCTTATTCTGCATTGCCATTTTGATTTCACTGGTTGTGTATCCATCCTCCTTTAACATATCTTGTGTATTTTCAACTTCATCCTTAGTCACCTTTGTATATTGTTTCTCCGTTTTGCATACTTCTTGGGTTTTTAGGTTTTCTTCATTACCCACCCCAACTCCTTCCGAATTTTCTTCCGCAAGAACCTAGTATTTGTTAGACGAAATCACATTGTCGGATTCCTTTCCTCTTATTTTATCCTTGATTTCTTTTTAAGTGCACTACTAACCTCAACTCCTTGCGAATTTTTGGCTCCGCTAGTTCCTATTTTTCCATTTGTTTCCATCGTTTTTTTGTAAACCGGAACATACATTTGCTTTTTCGCATTTTGATTTTGCTTATCCTCAACCTGATTTTTTTTTTTGCTTGGCCTTGTCTAGCGACTTGTTTTCTTTGTAGGTTTCTCCATCTAACTTAAATTGTTCTCTCTTCCTACCAATCAATTTTCTACAATAGTCTTTCTCATGCCCAATTAGGGAGCAATGATTGCAATATTTGAATCCTGGATACTCCAGTTTCTGCCAATATCCTCCATATTTTGGACTCTCAAGCCAAATTCTATGTGGGAGAGGTTTAGTGACATCCATCTCAACGCACATACGTGCAACCTTTGGACGGGCAAAGAATCTAGTTCCATCATCTATCCGCAGGAAACTACCAAAGGAATCCTCAATCGCCTTCATGATGGCAGGGAGAAAGAAAGCCAAAGGAAGGTTAGGAAGTTCAATCCATAATGGTGCCAACTCCGGATCCGCCCGTAGGCTAAAACCAGGATGCCAACGAAAATTTTTATATCTAACTCCCCGAATCTTATATGAATCCTTTGATAAAACTTTCTTCACTTCATCTTCAGATTGTAAATAAATCACTACATGTCTTGGATCAATAAGACCCATAATAAATTCCCCGGATATTCCCCAAAATCTATGAATGGAATCCCTTATCGAATCTAGAGACGACCTAAAGCTTGAAAACTTTAAAACCACAACATGATTTATCCTCAAGGTCGGGCATCCTTCTTTTCGAAACGTCATTGAATCCGTTGGTTTATCCTCAAGATCGTCCTTCATTGTCTTTCCTAGAACCTGTGCAAACGTACGTCTATTGGAGTCGTCTTCCTCCTTGCCAACCGCAGGGGAATCCCCATTGGCTAGCTATGTTGCAGCCATGAACTCTAGCCGCCCCTAAAGTTGAATGAATGAGATGAAGCCCCACTATCTTGGAACGGCTGAGATTAATTAATCCAACCCTCAATTAAAAATTCCAGTGTTGCCCTTGGAATCTCCTTAGAGCCTCAGAACTTTCGTTTACTTGATTCAAAACTCAGACCTTTATTCCTTAGAAAATAAAACTTTTACACATCTTCGGGGGTACTTTACGATTTTTTTTTTATTATTATTATTTTATTTGCCAGATCTTTATTCCTTAGAAAATAAAACTTTTACACATCTTCGGGGGTACTTTACGACTTTTATTATTATTATTATTATTATTATTATTATTATTATTATTATTATTATTATTATTATTATTATTATTATTATTATTTATCCCTTAACCCTTCCCACCCCAGATGTCACTGGCTGTGTTCGACCTTATGACCTGGTGATATCATCTACCACTGCTCAACCACCGAGCCATCACACATTTGGCAAAAACCCTAGGTAAAACAAACCTTACTAACAAAAAAAAAACCAAAATAAACTAGGACTAAAGTTATTCACCCAAGATGTTTGGCCTAATTCACCAAAGATTTAGGCAACATTGGCCCTTATTCATCAGAGATGTTAGGCGAGATTAGCCCTTATTCACCAAGAGAATGACCCTTATTCACCAAGAAATTGGCCTTATTCATCAAAAGGTCAAGATATACTTCACCTTAATAGACTTAAAAACCAAAATAACAAAAATAATTAGAAGAAAAGGTATGGAAGCCTTAACTACCAATTGAGAATAGTGGAAGCTCCCAACCAAGAAATATTCATCAAAACAAATAGACCACCAGCAGCAGCAACATCACAACAACAGGAAATGCAACACGCCACATCAACATCATAGTAGCAGCAACCTCACAGCAGCAGGAAAAGCAACACGCCACAGCAACAGCAACCTCACAGCAACATCAACATCAACATCAACATCACAGAAGCAGCAGGAAATGCAACGTCCCCGCAGCAGCAGCATCATTACAATAGCAGGAACCAACACGTAAACACCTCATGCAATAACCACAGCAGCAGCAGGAAGAACCACAGCAACAGCAAGCAGAAACAACGTCCAAGAACCACAGCAGCAGGAATTTAATCCAGAACTAGAACAAATATAGAAGCAAATTATCATAGAAAATCAAACTGATTTCCTCAGATAAGCTGTCATCATTTTGTCTAAAGTGAATAACGCTCTAGCCTTATTTGGAAGAGACGCCCAAGTATATAACTTTGAGATACTTGTTCATCCTGAGCCAAATTTGCCATATTATCTGCGACTGAATTAGTTTCCCTGAAAATATGAATACAATGACACACCAAAGAATTGTTGATATCTCTTATCTCCTTCCACCAATCATTTAGAAACCATGGAACCTTTGCCTACTTATAGAACCAATGTTTAACCAACATAGAATCAAGTTTGAATCAAACATTTTGTTAACCCATTCACGTTGCAGTATTTCAATCCCTCCAATAGCGCCATTGTTTCCGCAATATTATTAGACTCATTTCCAAATACAATTCATCTAGCTGTCACAAACTTCCTTCCTTGTTTTTGACCACATACCCTCCTGTCGCTCAATTTTCTGTCGAAGACCCATCCACATTAAGAACAATCCAACCAGCTGGCTGGAAACCCAAAATACTACTCGAATAGGCTGTTCAGCCACCATTTTATTTTGAAGGCCCAATCTACTAATCAACCGGTCATTTCCATCTCTTCTCGTAGAAGTAAAATATTTTGAGACACATCTAATCCAATGGTAAACCTTAATTATCACATAATTTTTCGACATTTCCTTTCCTTCATACAATTTCTTATTTCTTTGAATCCAGATTTTCCAAAGAAAAAACATAGGCGTAAGCTGAAAAAGGATGCCTGAATGAGTCAACGGATTCGCCCGTCTAAACCACACATTAAGTATGGTATAAATTTCTCCCAGTCTATGAACATGGATGTCAAAAATTGTCTCAAAATGGTCTCACACCCTCCTGACAAGTTCTCCTTCCACAAAGAGATGTTTGGTAGTCTCATCCCCAAAATTATGATAACAACTACATTTAGAGGCAAGCTGAAATCCAATTCTTCTTACCTTTTCATCCACTGGCAAAACTCTTTTTACTATTTTCCATACAAAAAATGGAGATTTTAGAAAGTAACAATATGTGCCAAATCCATTTCCAAAAAAGATCTAGTATTCCTTTACTCCAAAGGATCTCACAAGCTGAGCTTACTGAAAATTTACCATCATTATTAGATACCCAAATTCTAACATCATTTTCACCCATTTGGCCGTGCAACATTTGACTGTAAAGCTTTTGGGCTTTCCTTTGCAACACATAACCAAGAGACTGAAAGTTTTCTCTATGCATTTGACCTAGGGAAGGCCATTTGTTCTTTGTTTCTGCCCAACCAGTACGATAAAATATCTCACCTTCAAACCAGTGTTTATTAAAGAAGTTGACATTACCATTTCCAATCTTCCATGTAGAGTGATCCACCATAAAATTCTTGATTTCATCAATTCCTTTTTAAAAGGCGCTTCTCCTCGCGTACTTTCGACTCGACAAGCTCTTGCTCCAATGGCTCTAGTTTGCTGGACAACGCATCAACTTCGGATTGCTCAATGCTCAGCTTATCCTTGATCAGGCTAAGCTCATTTTGTGTCAGGATAAGATGTTCGTCTGTCGTCCTCGCAACCTTGGCGTTGAAAACAACATCGGCCTCCAGCTATTGAAGGTGAATGTCCTGATATACACATAATTCATACATTTTATATTCCTTAATTTCTATATGTTAGTGTTTCGATCCTTATATTTTATAATAATTACTTCGTTTTTATTTCTTTTCAGGAATTTGCGCTTAAACGATGAAATCATATTAAGGCGACGATGTAAGGAATTGCACTTGGTGGTACAAAGCAGAGAGAGAATCCATAAACCAAAACCTATAAACCAAATCCATAAACCCAAAACCTATAAACCAAATCCATAAACCCAAACCCAACATCCACCTAACACCCATGTGCTCCAACAACATCCAACAACATCCACCAACATCCATGTTCTCCCATGTTCTATTCCATGTTCTCCCAACAACCATTCTAATCCATGTTCTCCCATGTTATCCCATGTTCTCTCCCATGTTCACCTAACATCCCTTGTTATTCATTTATTTTCCATCTATAAAAATCAATGAAAAGGAATAGCAAAGGAGGGGAAGAGAAGGGAAAAGAATAGAATTGAAGATCAAAACCTCTTCCTCCTCTCAAAGTGATTCTCATCACAAGCCACCATTTTTCCAACTCCACCACCACTCCCTACTCCTCTCCACTGTCCAAACAGGTCACGAACCACCAACACCTCCGCCGAACAGCACCACAACAGGTCACGAACCGCCACCCTCGCCGCGGAACAGAGCCGCACCACGACTCTGTTTCATCTCGCAACAGAGCTTGCTCCTCCCCTCTTTCGGCCTCAAATTGTCTCGAGTTCCTTCTCTCACGACCACCTTCACGACCCAACCAAGCACCGCAACCACCACCTCCGCCAGAGCTCGCAACCGAGCAGAAACAGTCGCGAAAACAGGGAGTTTCCTCTCCCTGTTTCTTTGCTGAATTTGCAATTTTATTTGTATTTTCTTCACTTCGTTCTTCTTTGCAGGTTCTAGGATCACGTTGAGGACGAAGGAAGCCGCGAAGCCGCGAGAATCAGGCCGGAACAGTCACGACAGCGTCGCGAAAACAGTTCTAGCGTCACTTTGGATTCTAGGGGAGCCGCGAGGAGCGAGAACCAGGCCGTAACAGCGACGGTTCTCACTGGAGAAGACAACCGGCGCTGTAGCGCACTGTAGCAGGCGGGAAATTTCAATATAAATCTGATTTTGGCTATTTCCACCCCTTGATTTGTTTTGTACCACCACAGAGCGAATTAAGGGCCATTTCCTCGGGATTCGTGCACTCCCAATCGTCGATTTGCTGTTCGACACCATATCGAGTTTGTGACAAGCCGAAGGAGTTTTGTAAATTTTATTTTAATTTATTTTACTGAATTAATGTTTATTGTTCAATAACAATTTATTTCTGAATATTAATTAATTGCTTTCATCTTTCATGATCAAGTAAAAATTGATATGTTTGGTAGTTAGATTTACCCTTAATTAATATTCAAAGCATATGCTAACAAGTTTTAAACTTGAACTTTGATTAAATGTGCCCTAAAAAGACATTTAATGCTTGGTGAAAGTTCAATTGCTTGAGATAAATTGTTAATGTTTAAAAGAAACTTGATATGATTGGAATTGAAATTTTAACGATGACATCTTCGGTGTAAGCAAGGGATTCTCATCCCTAAAGCTTCTCGTTTAATATTTCAGTAATTTAGATTTAAATATATTCTTGTTAACTCATCGGTGAATCCAAACCTCACAAAATCCATTTCATCCATCTTATCATTTTATTTTGTTTTATTTTTCTTATCTTTAATTTATTTTTAGTTTAGTTTTAAAAACACTGTAACCCCCTTTTTCCATTTAAATCAGTGTAGATAATTTCTAAAATTCAATTGCATTCACTTTCCTCGTGGGATCGACCCGTACTTGCCGCTGTCTACCAGTTAGACACCGTGCACTTGCGGTATTACAAGTTGGTTAAATTAACCTATTTATTTGGGTTAGTTAAATTCTGCAACACGTCCCATTTAGATTCCTTGTGCCCTTCTCAACGATCCGAGCTTGAATCTCGAACTGCATCATGACCACGACCTCCCTGTCAAGCGTCAAGTCACGCTGAGCATGATCCAACTCCACTTCCAACTCATCTTTCGCAGATGTCACACTTGCCATGTTGGACTCAAGTGATTTCAAACGAACCCTCTGAGCCTCCGATTTCGTCTACAAGGCCTCCAGTTGGGCCCCCAAATAACATGCCTCTTGCCTTCGTGTTGCTTTGTCAGTTATTCGATCTCGTGTAGAGCATCAGAATACGACTTCTGCAGATGTGCAAAAACTCGTTCCATGGTGTATACTCTCTTACGAGCGGCCTTTACTTCCGTCCCAGTGGCGACAATGATAGGGGCATAATTATGCTCTTTTTAGTACCATATTTCTATATGTATTATTAGCTATTATTTGTTAATTATGGTACTAATTGCTATTTTCATGTTTGTGTAGGTTTCCAATTACAATACTTTAAAATAGAAGCAAATTGTCAAATTAGGAATACTAATTGCACAAGGACTTCACACAAGCAAGGAAACCACACCAACAAGGAAACCACAGAAAGAAGAAAACAAGAATAAAAAGGGGACATACCTGGCTTGGAGAGATCAACCACCCATCGAGCAATAGCATTCATCCACCGCCTCCATCATCTCCTTTTTCCTCCCTGATCATCCTCGCACAAACCCTAGCGCCGTCACCCACCATCCATCTCCATCGTCCTGAACGCAAGCCATCCACCTCGCCTCCATCAAACCTAATCAAACCCCATTCTCGCAGATTCATCCTCGCGATAGCCCTTCATCATCCTCTCTTCATTCAAGCAGAACCACCTCGCCAAACCCTAGCCACAGTCTCTCGTTGTCCCCTGTCTTCGCCATCAGCATCAGAACTTCCTTCACCTCAGCTGTCGTCCTCTCTTCACTCAACCAGTTGACCTCCTCCCTGATCATCACCACCCGCCTGATTCCCCTCTCTTTTCTCGTTGTCCATCGACATTCCCTCATATCTCACTCTATGTCACAAGCAGAGACCGAAAGGAAGAGCTAAAGGAGCAGTTCGTGTGAGGAAGGTGAAGGAGGCGATTTCGCACTATTCGCACCCCAGTTCTACTCAGTACCACCACGGATCAGTGTTTTGTTTTCATCTCTAAACACTATCTTTCTCTTAATTTTAGTTTGATTATTGATTATGGATTACTGTTTGAACATAATTAATATGTCTAGCTAAACTCCTCTTAGTTAGGGGTGGATTCGAAGCCCCAAAACATGTGCTTTATAAATTAATTGAATTTAATCTTCCTTGTTATTAGTAATTGTGTTTTGCTTAACTTCTTTATCGAGAACTTTTCCTTTTATGTTTGTTAAGGTGGCCAACTTAGTAAGCATGCTGGGATCTGGGGCTAGAGTATAGGAGAGTTTCACCTAATTGTTATGATTCTGTACTCACAAGTAGTAAATACCAAGGAACGTTGGTAAGGTTAAGTCAAAACCTAGGCAAGAACAAGATGTTGATCATACTTGTAATTGCCTAGTCAGTGTTCATATTTTCCACAAAACTTAATGATCTTAGATTGTTATTTAACTTGCGATTCCTGTTTAGATAGCATGATAAGAATAGTTTGAAAGCGACGCTTAGTTTAATTCAACGAACTTGGAAAAATAATAAGATTAATGCAGTGCGGTCACGGTTAGTCTTGAGCATTGTCTCTCACGAGTTAGCAAGTGATTATTGAAGATTAATTTATAAGCATATGTTTGGTGTGTGGAGATAAACCCTTAGCTAATTTCTCATCTTTGCCATCTCTTTAGTTTATTATCTTTACATTAATTTCGTAGTTATTTTCATAATTTAATTTAGAAAATCCAATCCCCTTTTATTTAATTAATTAGGTTGTTAGTTGTCTTTTAATTATTATTAGTGTAATTAACACGCCCTCTAATCCCCGGTCTAGAACGATCCCTACTTATTCTATACTACAAATCACAAAGCAGGGTATTAAGTTGTGTGCTACTAAAATAGCGCATCAGACAACTTGGTTTAGACATGACATCCCTAGCATGAGATGTTTTTGCCCCTTGTCCATACGCTCGACCATCATATTCTTTTCTGGCTTCGGAAAATGATTCACCAACCAAACATTCCATCTACTAATATGCCTCCTAGAGGCATAAGAAATGTCAACCTCACGATGCCAACCCTGGTTACCCATTATCATCACATCTGGGGCAAAAAGGCTAATTCGCCCATCGAGATGAAGATCTTTTGGATCGAAAATTATGCCAGCGCCGCCCTTCGTCATCTTAACAGCATCAGGGGCCACTTTCGAAGCTTTCTTCTTGCTAACAGCGACTGGCTCCCTCTCACTACCCGGTTATAACAATAGCTGAAGGGGAAGAAGGAAGGGAATTGTTTGTTGGACCAGCCGTCACCTCAAGCTGAGGCTGAGAGCGAGACGAAAGACAACACGGGCGACGTGAAGGGGACTTCTCGCCATAGGGAGAACAATTGGACGAATTGTTTCCAGTCTGAGTGGACTCTTGATCCAAGGAAGGGTCACATTTGAAATCCTTCAAAGAGAAAAGACGAGTCCAACCTGCATCAGATGAAGCGGCCATTCCCGTTTGCATCAAAAGGTTAGTCAAGATTTTTATTTTTTTAGTGCTCAGCTTCGTCACATCATCTACCCCCACCATTTTCAGATAATCCTTTTCCAGGTCCAGAAGGAAAATGAGGGTTTTGTGAACATCTTGCTTCTCGAATGCAACAACGTCCGCCCCCTTCCGAAGAGGCTGACTGCTTGGAAGCAGGCTTAGAAGCAGTGCGAGGCTTTCTAAGAAGCGAATACGAATAAAGTGTTTCATCCAACTCGACCCTCCTCGACGGACTAGGGATCTTGACCTTCGGAGGCTTCCTTTTCTTCGAAGGAGGTTTGCCATCGAGCTTCGGCTTCGAAACCCAAAAGAGAATGGGAGCCTCATGCCAGTACTCCCACAGTCTGTTGCGCTTGATGTTGGCAGGCTGCACAACATCTTCCACCAGCATGAAGGCCATGTCACTAAACTTATCCATAGCTGCTTGTCATATGGACAAAGGGGCGTTGTTTGAAATTTTCCTACAAAAATAACGGATAACAATTCAGTATGTAATCAACACGAGCGAGATCGAGAACGATATTATACTCACTCAGTTGTTTGAACTTTCGTTCGATCAGATGACCATCAAGCTCGAAATACTTCGAGTCCGCAGAAGCCATGAAACAATACTTCTGACTGAACTTGTAACCGTCAAACAACTTGCCCAAGCAAGCTGAAGACTTCAACACGCACACATCATGCTCGTTCACCTGAGGAGAGGTGAGTAGTTGGATCGCCCTCAAAACACCAGTTGGATTACCTAAGCATCCTTTGCCTTGATTAAAATGGCTATCACTGTCCTGAATCCGTTCGGCACTAGCTGAGCGGGCAGAATGACGAGGTATTCTAAGAAGCGCCAAATTTCCTTGATGACAAAAAAACGAACGCTCGATTCAAGCATTCCTCTGTGCAAGAAAATAAATCTTTTCAGATGAGACAAGGGCGTCTGACCAGATCCCAATGTGAAGAGCTCCAAATCTTCAGGGATCCGATATTTTCGCAAAGGCCCACTAGATTTTCCTTTAAGATCAACCTCTCATCGAAAAACTCACGGGCTTTAGTGAACGGTTCATCGATAAGCTTATTCTGGCCCGCCTTAGAAGAACGTAAGAACTTTTGATTACGTTGGTGAAAATAAGTTGAGCAAAGCCAAAAATGCAGGAGCGAGACAAAGCAGGGTCTCTGAGAAATCGCAAAAGTAAAGAAACTAAACTCTGTAGAGAAGGGGACATATATAAGTAAGGCTCCTGCCCTTTTTTGAGCAGTCACATACCCAATTAATGATATGCGTTGCTTGAGGAGATGATTCAGACTCGATCATCGTGACCACTCAGTTCCCTCGAGACGTGACTTAGTGGACTGACAAGTTGGTCTACTAACTCGGGGAGAGTAGTTGGTGATGCACCAAATCATCTAGTAATCCGCACCATACACTGTCATGATGATCTCGTCAATAGAGAAAAGCAAGCCTGGATGAGTGCCCAATCTGGCAAACCCAGATAACACAAAGCCCATTGAGGCAGGTTCCAGCGGTGCCCTATTAAGCCCATAAGTCACATAGTCAAGCCCAATACTCGTAAGACCTAATAAGGCAAGTATCTAGGAGTTTGACCTAAGATAAGCAGACTAGCAACACACTGACCCCTGCTAGGAAACAAATATTAGAGTATAAGTCGTGCATGAAAACTCTCTTGCATGGACAACTCTCCGCAAGGGAAGAATCCTCAATAGGTATCAGAGTACAAGTCGTGTATGGAAAATCTTCTACATAGATGACTCTTAACAGGGAAAAGATTTCTTAACAGATATCTTTCTCTAAACTATGCCACCAAAGACATAGTTGAACAAGGGCTCTCGTATGATAAATATGACACAAAGTTGAGAAACAAAAGTACGCTACAGAACCCAATTTACAATATTACACATTTTTCAAGTTTTATCTGATTTAAGCATCAGAGTGCCATCAGCTGTCACAATGATGGTCTTCAGTTTATATGTGCTCATTGTCCAAGTCAACGACAAGGAGAATCGGAATTGACACCATCAATAATAATAACCATAATGATTTGTTCGTTAATCATAAATTGAGCAGAAATTCTTAATGGCCTGGGAAACCATGCATGGTTTCCCTTCCTGGGGGGGGGGGCCAAAAATACAATGTTGCCCAACCCCCTCTTTAAACACACACACCAAAAAAGTGTTTAAAGAGGGGGAGGCAAAATTGTATTTTTGCCCCCCACCAGGCAGGGAATGTAGAAGTACTGTAAATTGAGTGTTTAAATTGATTTATACAAAATGGGCGAAAGAGAGAGAAGAGGCCCAATAAGTGGCAGAAGATATATAGAGGACAAGGGAGACAAAGTACAGAGTAACAGTGTAGTTTGCCAAGCTGAGAAGAAACGGTAAAAGCAAAATAAGTAAACATTTTAATGATACTATCAAAGAAGACTTGTACAAATGCTACAGAAGAAAAAAGAGAGAGACAGACAGATTCAGAGCAAAATAGGCGGTGAGGGAGGGGGATGGAGGGTCACACCCCCCTCTATCACCCGTTTCCTCGCCATTTAGAATCACCGAAACCCCCAACCCCCCCCCCCCCCCCCCCCCCCCCCCACCCACCCAAATAAACAACTTTAAGAAGAAAGAGAGATAGGGATGGATGCAATGCAGAGATTGAGATCAACAAGAAAATGTCCGAGAGAGAGATTGTTGATTGGTTGTGGCAGAGAATTTGGTTCTTGTTGATAAGAGAGAGAGAGAGAGGTCTTTTTCTACCTTTATGGTTTGCCATTATTTTGGAGAAATAATCCAATTTTTAAATTTTATTTTCTACAATAATTTGTTGAAAATAATGGTTGTTAAATTTTTTCTTTTGATTGTATAAATGAAAAATTCCTCCTGTCAAATTATAGTGACATTGCTATTCAAAGAAAGATTGGAGTGTGGGGCTCTGTTTCACGCTAGTCACGGATATTCAAATTACGGAAAATAGTGCGATACATTATGGAGAATTTATATGTTGTAATAATTTGTAACTTTTTCATTCAACATTTTCATCGTGGGATATATAGATGTGTTGATCAGATATTTGGATACTAGTCATGATCAATAAGGTGAATCGCTAAGATGCCTGCGTACTAACAGGGGTGGATCCATGATTGCAGACAAAGGGGGGCAAAAAAATCATAGATAATTTAATTCTTAAAATAAATAGATAAATATGATTAAAATAGAGTTTTAAAAGTATTACAAGAGAAATATACATAATGAGTCAATGTAGACGCACAGTAGATTTATGTAAAAGCTCTTTGCGAGTTCTCATGTTCTGGTAATGCTGCATAATCACCTCGTCATCGATGCCGTTAAATATATCTTTCTCAACGTATGTAATCAAACTATCTGCCATCCATTGATCTCCAATTCGATTAGGTAATCGATTCTTGACAATCTTCATAGCAGAAAAAACTCTCTCAACACTTGCAGTTGCAACTGGTAATATTAAGGCTAAAGCAATAAGCCTATAGATCAAAGGATACAAAATGTTTTTTTTGTCCTTACCATCTTCTCAGCAAGATTGCTAATTCCTGTCAAATTCAAGAACTCGCTATTCGACCTTACATCAATGATAAATGTCTCCAACTGATTATTAAGAGCATCAAGTTGTATTTATGAGAAATCATTTGGATAAAACTGAGCTAAACGAATCAATTTTTCCTTATCAAAATTCGAGAAGGAATCATTTGGACTCAGGCATGAAAGACATAAAAGCAATTCAGTATTTACTTCATTGAAACGGTTGTTGAGCTCTTGAAGTTGCAAATCAATAACAACATTAAATAACTGAACCCGATAACGATGCATGTTTGTCACCTTTTCAACATTACGTCGTGACCGTCCCCGAGCAACATAAAATTCATCAAGGTTAGACATTTCTATAGCATGTTTGCTACAAAATAAGGAAACTTCATCTAGCAAATTGTTCCATCCATCATCTCGCATCAACTGTAAGTGTTTCTTAGGTACTATGACCAAACCCATGGCATTCACAATATCTTTTTTTTTTTTTTTTTTTGAAAGGCAAGCAGGGTTTTTATAGGATCCCAGAACCCACTAAAAATGCCTCAAGCTGGGTTTGAACCCATGACCTAGTGGTACCATCCGCCAAGCTCTAACCGTTGAGCTGTCATGTCATTGGCATCATTCATTCTTTGCAATGCTTGTGACAATTCATTCGTGATTCCTAATGTACTTTTCATCAAATGAAGTCCAAATGCAATATCAAAAGATAGTAGTGAATCTAATAAAGTGCACGCTTCAACTCTTTGCTCAACATATTTTGAGGTCTCCTTAATGCACTCGAGCACATCGATGATAGAATTGAACAACTTAATCAAGCTTATCAAAGTATTGTAATGTGAGCCCCAACGTGTATCTCCGGCTCTTTTAAGAGTTGATTGTTGATTTTGGCCACTTCCATTTGAAAGTTCACCACTTTCAAGTGCTTTTAGAGTGTTAATAGATTGTACTTCTAAAAGAATATCATGACGCTTACATGAGCCACCAACCACATTCACAACACTCGTGACCAAAGAGAATAATAAAACAATAGAATCCTCATTCTTTGCAACGACAATAAGTGCTAATTGAAGTTGATGTGCAAAGCAGTGAATATAGAATGCACTTCCATTCTCCTTTAAGATTAATGCTTTAAGACCGTTGAACTCACTTTGCATATTGCTTGCCCCATCATACCCTTGGCCACGTAGTCTTGAAATGCTTAACTTATGCTTTGAAAATAAAGTGTCAATTGATGCCTTTAGGGATAGAGCAGAAGTGTCAGAAACGTGTACAATACCTAAAAGTCTTTCAATCACATGCTCGTGTTTGTCCACATAACGGATCACGGAAGCCATTTGCTCTTTAATTGATATATCACGAGCTTCATCAACTAATATGGAAAACAAAGAATCTCCAAGGTCTTAAATGATAACATTTATGGTTTCGGTTGCACAAGCATTTACAATATATTTTTTGAATTTCCGGTGCTATTAATTTAAGATTCCCAAGACATTTACCCAAAGTTACCCTTTTGATGTCTTTACTGTGGTCACCAAGAAATGTAACATTTCCAAGAAATTACCTCGGTTGTTTGAATCACAAGATTCATCATGACCATGGAAAGCTAATCCTTGTCGGAGTAAGAATCGAATACAAACGACAGCAGCATTTAGACGAACCTTGTAATCACTTCGAGCTTAATTTGTTTGCTTATTCACAACAGTTTGAAGATGTTGTTGTTGATTCATTAAAACTTCACAATTACTCCAAGCTTGATTGTGATCACTGTTAGACCCTCCAACATGTGTTTGTAACTTATCATTTTTCTTCCAATTGGCAACGACAAAAGCATCACAACCACATGCTCTTTACTCTCAGATCTGAAAAGGTAGCAAAACAAGCAGTATGCAGCCTCTTTCTCTATGGTATATTCTAACCATGTAGGAAATTCATCAAACCAAGAAGGATTGAAACGCCGTAAGACTTTTCCTTGCAAAGTTTGCTTTAAATTATGTGTTCGAGGTTGGCAAGGACCTTTTTGCAAGTATGTTCTTCGAATTTCATCCTTTATGTTGGGATGATACTCCTTGATTGGCCTTCGTAATCCAGGATCTGCTAGAAGAGTTTTTGAGTTTTTGGATCAAACTCAGTCTCAAATATACAACTCCTTTTGGAGCTAGGAAGTTCCTTATCAGACCTATCAGTGACAGCCCGAGCAGTAGAACTAGAACTCACATCATTTATTCTTTTAAAGTATCTATCCATTACTCGTAAGCACAAGTGCATAACTATTGAACTACACAAATACAACAGATAATCCCAATATTCATATTAAAAAATGCTATCACAGATTCTCAAATTATCAAATTTGTAATATAAATAAATAATTAACACATGAAAGAAAAGAAACCTCACCAAATACCAAGAACTTGAGATAATGGCATTTTCAGCAGATGAAATTAAATACCCACTTAAGCTTCAAGGATCAAATACCCACTTTATTAAAGCCTAAACAAATAAAAAAATTAAATAAAAAATCAAATATAAAATTCTCCTTTACAAATAAAGATGATAAATCAGATACTTAAACAAACATAAAATACTCCATCAAAACTTAAACAAATATAAAACTCACCCAAAACTTAAACAACTAAATAAATATTCACCAATCTAAACATAAAGGTGATTAACAAAGTATGACTTTTTTTATCTCTTTATTAAAAAAAAAAAACTTAAATTTATCAATAATTACAGTAAAAATAATTTTGATGTCTTTTCATATCTCTCTTATCTTTTCAACCATTGCAATAAAATAAATTGATTGATGTATTGTCTAAACCCAGTTTTCATCCTTTTTATCAAATACCCAAACGGTGGTTTAAAACCAGATTTCATCCCTGATATCTGAAATGAAAAGAGGAGAAGATGTGAATTCTTTATTCTCTCTTCTCTTTTCATATCTCTTTCTTCTCTTCTCTTTTCATATCTCTATTTTCTTCTTGACTTTTATCACTGAGAAACACTGAAAATCAGGGAGATCGACTTCATCAGAAGAGAGATCGAGTTCATCAGAGTTCAACACTGATCGATCTCCATCAGAAGAGAGATCGATCTCCATCAGAATTCATCAGAGTTTCTGATCTAGGTTTCGATCTCAGAAGTTTCCGACCTAGAGTTCATCAGAGTTCATCTAGGTTTCGATCTAGGTTTTTGATCTAGAGTTCATCTAGGTTTCAATCTTAGAAGTTTCTGATCTAGGTTTCGATCTCTCTCCATCAGAGTTTCTGATCAGAGTTCATAAGAGAAAGATCAGAAATCCAATCTCAGAGTTTCGATCTTTCAGAGTTCATCAGAGAAAGATCAGAGTTTTGATCTCCATCTCTCTCTCTGATCTCCCTCCATCTTTCTCTCTATCGAGTTTCTGATCTAGGTTTTTGATTCATCAGAGAAATCCAAGGTAAGAAGAGATGTTAAGATTAAAGGTGATTTTGTTGTTCAATTGTCCTGTTGATTTCATTTAGAACCTATAATCAAACAAACTCACCTTGTTTCATAGGGATGGAGAAGAACATATTGTTGAGGACCGAAGGCGTGGAGGCGGAGATTAGAAGCGACAACTCAATTGTTTTTGTTTTCTTCAATTGTGATCTGTAATTGTAATTAGGGATTTTAATTATGATACGTGATCTATAATTGCGATTTTTGTTTTTATAAGAGGGGCAAAATAAAATTTCTACGGGGGGCAAGATTGAAATTTTATTTACTTTGGTAGATTTTTTTCAAAACCTACTTGACCCCCTTACCCAAGTTGCAGATCCGCCCCTGAGTACTAATCAATGTGTCAATCCTTATACAGGCTCTTTTTTTTCTCCTTACTAACTCATTCAATGGATCGTGAATGGGGTACCAACTCAGTTGATATAGACTTATGCAAGAGCTTAGGGTTTAGATGTTTATATGTCAACATGAAATGTGAAACTTGGACGGTTAAGTGAGAACAAAGACTCGGGTGGTTAGGGGAATGAGAAATTCTAATTGTCGAGGAAACCAGCGAGGGAGGGAGGGAGGACCCTCGATCCCCCTCGCGATGTGTGCAGTGGATGGGAGGCACTCATCACGAGGGGAATGGAGGGTCCTCCCTCCTCCCTTGCTGGTTTCCTCGACAGCTAGCCTCTCTCTAGGGGAACACATTAAGATGTCATCTGCAAATTTGACCAAGAAACCTGAATATTAGCACGTGTGAATGGCCCAAATAGATTTCGCTGGGCCATCGTTGGTGGACTATGAGTTGACTAAAGCCCTTCTCACCATGGGTTTGTTTGTTGGTGGGTCAACATGGTTGGTCAGTGGGCTTTATTTAGTATTTGAGCCTTTATAAATGTTTCTTGCTGAACTACTGTGGGTCACAGTGGGCTCACTAGCCCAATTTTTTGTACATAGATGGAATTTGTGTTGGGTTAACAACAGCCAGACTGACAACAATCCATGTTGGTTGAATTAGTCCAACAAGAAAACCATCGAGGCGTCAACGATTGGCTACCGAAAATCAGGTAGGTGTTGTGCCAGGTGAAGAAGACGAAATGATGAACCTTAATTATGTTATTTGGTTTTGTTGGGAACACGCAGAACATGGAGTCAAGAGGAATTATGAAAATAATGCAGGAAATTGATTAACCTAGGCATATCCATAAATGAGAAATCGAGGTGGCTAAGCCCAAGCCCAAGCCCAAGCCCATGCCCCTGCTTGTTCGGCTTTTCAGATTTCTAGGATTGTTGAAGACTTCACTCTTTCTAAGAGGTGTCTCCACATTTAGTCTTCCACAATGAGTGATTCTATGTGTTGAGGGAAAGGGCGAGGAAACCAGCTAGGAAAAGGAGGTGGCGGGGGGTGAACCGTTCACCCCCCTCGAGATGTGTGCGCCAAAAAAATGGGCACACATCTCGAGGGGGGTGAACGGTTCACCCCCCGCCACCTCCGTTTCCTCGCTGGTTTCCTCGCCCTTTCCCTCGACATTTAGAATTTATGCTTCCACAATACAATCATAGAACATGGAGTCAACAATGGAGTCGCATCAAAGCTAAAATTGTTTGGGAGGTTGTAGCAGGGGTGCAACAAAGTTTTGCTATTTGCAATGCAGATGCTGGTGTTGTGCTCATGGGCGGACCTACTAAGGGGCGAGGGGGGGGCCGCCCCCCTCAACTTTTAAAATAATTTTAGTATATATATTTTAGTCTTAAAAAAATTGATTATATAATGTAGAATACATTATGACGATTGTTTATGCAAATATTCAAACATGTTTTTGTTGGTGTAGTTGTTGGAGGCTTATCAATTTTAGTAAAAGACCTGAGTTCGATACTCTTCGAGTGTATTTTTATTTTATTTTCAATGCAATTTTATTAGTAATTGCAAACATTAAAAAATATTTAGTTTAATAAAAATTTATTAACATTAAAGAAATGAATTTTTTTACAAGTGATATAAAACCTCTAACAAAAAAATATTTAAAATTAATATCTAAAATAATAACGATATAATTCAATGAAAATATATACCATTAGCCAACTCGTATAAAATTTGAGTCTCATATAAACTATTTTTGCTTTGAAATTGTAATATGATCATATTAAGTTCGCAAATTTCAAAAAAAATTTAGCTTCACATATAACTTATCTTAATTATTTGTGTGATTCTCAATTCTAGACAGTCAGGCTTTATAGCCAATTTTTGGTTAGGTTTTAAGTTTTTTACACTTCTATCCATTCTATAGATAATGTTTGTGGTTGTATTTTAAAGAGAATGGATAAATGTGTAAAAATGCTTTAGTTTGGCCAAAAAATGGCTTTAAAGTGTGGCTGCCTAAACAAACTCTTTTGTGATATTAGTTATATATTCTAGTTATTATGTTTCTTTGCTCTTTGCTAAGGTTATCAATAGTGACCTTATTTTGACTTAAAATGGACTACACTTGGATCCAATTTGATATATGCATTGTATTTCTTATAGTCGAATTTTTTTTTATTTACTAGTTTCGGTAGAAAAAAAAATTTTGCTTTACCATTGATAACTACTATTATCAGTTAATAAGTATTTTCCATTTCGCCCCCCCCCCCCTCCTCGACTAAAATCCTGGGTCCGCCCCTAGTTGTGCTTGATTCAAAGCTGTTGGTAATGCCAAAGTGTTTTTAATGGTAGTAGCATTAACAAGGTTGGTGAAAACGCACAACGCAACTTTCAGGTCAATGATTTACTAATCTGTAGATCATTTCTGCACCTAAAGAGTTGGTACCAAAGAAGTAGGATTACCATGGAAACTCAGTGATGTATTCTCCCACATGATCAGAGATGTAGCAATATAATACTCTCTTAACACCTGCCAGAAGCCAACCATACCGAGGCACAAGTTTAATGTGATATTGATCAATGGAAATTATTGTAGATGTAGTAGAGATCAAATTATAAAACAGTTAAATAGAATGCATGGTAAGTGTTGTGGCAGCTAGTTTTCATGCGGAGATGTATTATTGAGCACTTGCTGCAAATGATGTTTAGTCAGATCAATGATTTACCAAATGACAGTTAAAGACAAACAAACAGAAGTAATTGCACAAATATACCATATGACGCCTGGGGATTTCTCCGATTTGCATACGAGATTACCAGTTCCTGTAGAAGATGAAAATTACCTGGCTTCTAGCATTGTAACTGTGACATGATTTACAGATTTTGATTTTTGTTTGCTTGAAGTTGAGTTAGCTACTTGAATGGGAAGTCCACCAAAACAGAACCCAGGTTGTTTTGGCTGTTGGAATGTGCTGGTATCTTGACTACTCAACATCGTAACCACAGATGACATTATCGGTCTATCTTCTGCGTGTTCTTGAATGCACAGTAAACTGACATGTATACATCTCATTGCTTCATCTGGTACACAAGAATCTTTCACTGTTTCATCAATCAGTTCTAGGGGCTGTCCTTCTTTCCACAATCTCCAAGCCTGAGATTTTGCATTAATCAGCTAATGATGCTTGGGATTTAAACACAATATGTTTAGAGATCTTAGATAATGTTAATTTGTAAAACTTACATATCCAAGTAGGTTATGTTGGTTTTCCGAAGAAAAAAATCCTTTGTTCTTTTTCC